>OZ010654.1:83356243-84787594 GCA_963932375.1 Phania funesta | reverse complement strand
CCAAGCCAGTTGGTGCTACTTATGAATATACTTCCTGCATTCGGATCTCCAATATCTGGAAGAGGCTAGCAAAGGTCCTCCGCCCGGAATAAGTTGGGCGTAGGCCCTCTAATGCAAGACGTAGGCATAGGAGATGAGCTACTGTCTCCTCTTCCTCTCCATTCTCTTGGCGTGATTGCCAAATCTGCATTGTACGATGATCCCTTCCACTCTGGACTGATCTAAAGCAAATATAGCTTTATTAATTTGCTTCTAAAGGCTGAAAGAGGAATGCTACAGAATTCATCAATATACGAATCCTGCATCTTTGTTACACTCTTGGCCAGATTATCGGCTATGCGCTTGCACATATTGGTCCCATGTCTGCGTACAATGATTCGCGATCTGATTTAAGGATGTCCAGCATAAAAAAAGACACCTACAAGGGGCCTAACTGTCACCCTGCTGTCGGCGAAAATCCAAATATTCCTGTCGAATATGCTATAGTACCCCAGTTTGTTCCCTTTAATATCGCTAATATTTTAGCATGCAGAAAGAAAATGGCGGTCTTGAATTAAACGCTATAAACAACTGGTGGTGTGAGCTGCCAGGTCAGCAGGAGGTGTCGAAAACTTCGTATTTGTTGAAACGACAATGGAAATTACTTAAATGCTTTAAAAGAAGTTTGAAACTGGCGCCACAAAATAATTTATACAAAACCATTTTCGTTTTCTTCACGAAGATGACTCCAATCAAGAGTCAAAATCTGTAAGTGAATTGTAAGATTTAGTTCTTAAAAAATGTTTACGGGCAAATGTTTGAGTCAGTGTAGGTAAAATCAAATACACATACTCATAAATTAGTTAGTAATTCGGATTTCACAAGAATAAATTTTCCTTTGGTAAAAATAGTCATTTAAATTTTCAACTTTCCATACCTGAGATCAACTACAACTACATATACACACAACTATGACTACAAATTACTACAGTACTTTTTGTTGAAGTATGAAGTAATTCATAATTAAAAATTGAAATAAATTCATTACATTCATGCACATAAAAGCATTTAAAGTCCAAATGCATAAATGGAAGCATTTAAAATAATTTTCTCCTGGCTTTACTTGAAAAAAAAAAATATGTAAATTTATTTATGGCGGCGTAAATGAGGGTCTTTTACAATACTACAGTAGCAACATTCATAGCGGGAGGTTGAAAAAAAGTTAATTTGCAAACACTAAAATTAAAAGTTAAAAGGGCAGCAATAAAACCTTCGTGTTGTTATGGATCAGCTGACAAAATCATTCAAAATCAATTAAAACGCGTTGCTGTTTGTCTAATACGTATGGATCTGTATCGATTTTGACGGAGCGAACGTCAAACTTTGCCATATTACAAAACCAAAAACCGACACATTTGCTTTCATTAATATGTTTTGAATAACATTAAATTTGAATTCATGCGGGACAATGACGGGTTTTTAAAATTTTGATTCAGTCAAATGTATGTTCTTGAAGCTTTTGTGCATAGTCCAAACTTTATATTGGCTTGACTAATAAATGATTTCTTTCCGGCAATGTGAGAATGCAAATCGAGAGTGAAAATCATTTTATATAACGGAGTATATACCAACCTTTTGTGAAGTTTTAAAACAATCAAAAGTTTTATAATAATTTAAGCTGAAAAGATCGTTTTATATTTTATATCATTCACTCTTTTTTAAAGAAAACTATAAACATATAACGAATTTTATTCTTTCTCAACCTTCCTTTATCTCCCACTCTCTCTCTAATAAGTCCCTTATTCGAAGCATTAACCCTGCAAAAAGAAACATATTTTTCTGGAAACCAAATTTTTTCTTTCGAAAATATGACAACTTTTTCCCGTAAAATTTATTTGGTATTTTCATACCTCTTGCTCATTTCCGTACATATCACCTCAATTGCGCAATTACGAAGTTTTCGCAATTAAAAGCTCAATTTACCATACAAGAACTCAATTACTAAATTGAGCGATTTTTACTTAATTGTAGCATAAATTGCCTCACATTGCCCATGTACCCCTGGTGAAGTGTGTTTAGTGAGCAGAAAATTCTTACTTTACCCGACAACTTCCAACATTACCACGATTATAAAAATGGTAAGTTGACAGACTTATAACTCCTCGTGGTGGCGGCCGATAACAGGCTCCTGTGTCTGCTAGAAGTCTGGCTAAATAAGTCCTGCGGACAAAAGCTAACGGTCTCTTATAAAAATCCCTAATCCACGGTGCTGAGGAAGAAGGTGAACAGTCTGATATCACTACCGTCAAGAGGCTAGTGGCAGCACAAGACTCGAATGAGAATAAGGTCGTCATAAATTAAAAATCGTTTGCCTGAAATCAATTCGTGGAAAAAAGGGGGTCATAAAGGGACTCATAAAGCAAGTGGTCAGCTTTGATATCCCCCCTACATTTAATAATATAAAAGGGACAACAAATCATATTGTTACCAATTTAGCTGTCTTTTTCGTATCGTGATGGTAATTGAACATTTTTTACATAAAAGCGCATAACATACGATTACACACTTTATCAAACATCATTGCCGGATCATGAACATATTTTCAGCTATCCAATGCTAATGGAATAAGCTAAATTACATATGTGTGATGAACACCAAATCTTATAACTCAATTTACAATATATTGGCTTAATTAATGTGCATAGCTGAATATACTATTAAACAAATTTCGTGTTGCTTCAATTTCAAAGAGTGACCTATTTTTTAACGGTTTCCCTCTTTACTTAGTCTTTTTTCGTAGGGGCCGTTTTCTTATAAAGAACTGAACTTTTATATTTGACTCCAAATATAGCGTGTCGGCCGAGAAGGTTCATTAATTTGTTTTGACGCCATTTTGGTAAACATTAGTTTTGACAGTTCATATTTAGCAGTCGTGAAGTAGAGACGTGGCAAATTTATTATTGGAAAATATTCGGTAAACCAACGTGTTTTAATCATTAAAACATTTTATCAAAATCAATCATCGATTACTGTGACGATGAGAAAGTTACGTGAAATTTTTGGGAGAAACAACGTGCCAACAAGACGCACTATTTATGGTGTAGTGAATGATTTCGAAGAGAGACTGTAGCAGATAGGCCCAAGCATGGACCACAACCTACTGCAAGATCGGCTGAAAACATTACTGCTGTTCAAGAAAGTGTTCAAAACAATCCATTAACCTCAATTCGACACCGTGCTCAGGAGCTTGGTCTTCAAAGAACAACTTTGGCCACAATGAGTGACCAGGCACATTTTCCTTTGAATGGATATGTGAATAAACAGAATAGTCGGTTCTGGGCAATGGAAAACCCTCAAATTATTCATCAGTCACCTTTGCATCCATTAAAAGTGACACTCTGGTGTGCAATTTCGTCAGGAGGAATCATTGGACTTCTTTGAAACTGAAAACGGCGTAACGGTAACTGTCAATAGGGAGCGATATCGTGATATGATTGAAAACTTTTTAACGCCACAACTGCATGCTTTGGGCATGACTAACATGTGGTTTTAACAAGATGATACCACATCGCATAGAGCCAGGATTAATATGGAATTACTGCGTGACCTCTTTCCACAACAAGTTATTTCAAGGTATGGCTGATTGGCCTCCACGGTCGCCTGATTTGTCTGCTCTGGACTTCTTTTTGTGGGAATATCTAAAAAGCATGGTTTATGCAAACAAACCAGAAACGCTAGAGCAACTCAAACGAAATATTCGTGATGAAATGAATGAAATACCGCGTGAAATGTGTGGGAATGTAATGAAAAATGTGTTCAAAAGGGCTCGCATTTGTGGGGCTAACAGAGGCGGACATTTATTTGTTATTGCATTCATTAAATAAATGCCGACATTAAATAAAATATATATCAATATACGATCCATTCTCTTTCATTTAATCAAAAATTGTAAACCTTCCCGGCGGACACCCTGCACTAAGCAACCTTTTCAGAATATCAATTTGTTTAGTAGGCTTTTTGTATACCGATATTTGACGTTATTTCGTTTAAACACTTCGGTAACACTGTTTCTCTTAATTGAAATTACACTCTCGCTCTCTCTTTCTCCCTCTCTCTCTCACAAACAACAAATAAATGTTTATTTGATAAAATATAATAAAAATGAACCATTATGGTTGATATTTAATGTTGTAATTGTTTGCCTTATTAAGGGCTCTTATATTATAGCATGTTTGTACGGATGTATTCATGTAAGTATGTATGTGTGTTAAAGTGTTGAACTGTCGTTTCTTTTCCAACATGTTTGTTGCTTCGTTTTGAATGCAATTCTCAAAACACAGTAAAAATTATGTTTTCAAGCCAAGTGCATTCAAATAGAACGGGACATATGTATATACATATGTATGTATGTTTTCATGTACTTATATATTTACAAATAAATGAACGTTTGTGTCGGTAGGTATGTACAACGTTTTATGATCATTTCTTTTTTAAACTAAGCCACCTCCCTAAGGTATCTTTTATATAATTACTTTCATAAAATAATCGTACACATGTTTATATACATTGTATATACCGACAATGTACGAAAATGTATATACATATGTACATATGTAATTATATTTCTATTTGTGTCTGCAAATTGCCTGATGCAGTTAATGAGTTTTTGATCTAAATTTTCTCATTTGCAAGATTCTATGCAGTATATCAGGGATGGAAAATTCAGTACTATTAAACTTTTTCTGTGTTCAGACAAAATAACTTGGAATGCAAAAAAAAACTATCTCATAATCTATGTATTTAGAAATTAAGAGGTTTGCAATTATGACCGGTGGATGTTGGAATGAAATACTTCAATTGCCCGCCACGGCGACGAAGGAACGGGTTCGAGAAAAGAAATACTCAGTAATTGTGCCACATAGATTCGGCTGAAGTTGAGCGGTGGCCTGGACGATGTTCGCTTTGAGGGAATTGGCCGATTGCTTATTGGCATATACCTGCTACAACGGGTAGAAATCTAGCGGAGTCAAGTTTTACGATCTTAGTGGCCAACTGTCTTTAGCTCCACGAGAAATAAACACCCTCAAATCGTTCTGCGTCGCATGCAGCGCCGTCCTGGCCGTGGGTTATGTATAGCTTGAAGGAATTAATCGCCTGCGACTTCGGTAAGAAATCTTACGGTATTAAATAGCATGATCTAGTGCGTCAAGGAACAACCAAACCCTCAAAAAAATGCTTCCTCAATAGTGCAACGCCGTGGTACGTCATGGACGTGTTAATCGTTTAATGCTGGTACGGTGATGCCCTCACTAACGATGTTTTCGAAAGTTATCGAAGAAGGCCCAAAATCCGTAACAAACAGTAAACTTTTCTGGATTCTACTTCAAACATCATTTGGACGTGTTGCCACAGAACGGCAACATCCACCCACCCTTGTGGGAAATCACTTTATAATAATTTCATTTCGTATTTCTTAACATTACAGCCCGCTGTAGAGCAAAGCTTCTTCCACAATTCATATTCCAGCATTACGAGCATCAGCCAATGGTTCATAGTTGTGCCTATGTTCAAAAGCTGTGAGTTTGAAATTCCTGTGCCGTTGCATCTTTGTCCAAGTCTAGCACAGTTTTACAGTGTGTTCGATGTAATAGTACTTCATCACTCCACCTTATGCTAAGTGTTCCATCATCATTCTTATTTGAGCAAAATTTTTCCGTATAGTTTTTTAACGTTCAAAGTCTATGCCTGCTAGCCGTATGTCAAAAAACTTCTCATCAGTGTCTTGGATATTTTAGATTTGTGTTGATTTGCTTGTTTAGGAGCCTATCTAGTCAGCTCCGTTGGTAACCCCGGCAGCATGTCGTCTTAGTATTTCCACCACCTTGATGTAGTGTAGAAGAAGGTAGGTCTTTCTACGTTCGATCAGTGACAAGATAAATACAGGTAATACGGGAACCAGTAGTCTTTGTGACCCAAATAACAGACTGGTTGTTGGTTCCTTCGGGAGTACACGTGGTGGATGTGGTTTACACGAAAATCGCGGGTAGATCTTCATGCAGAATCAATGTGGCGTAACATTGCAAAGCCGGCAGGCGAATGGGTAGCTCCAAGCAGGGTCCAGGGACCAGGTAGCCAAAAAAAATATGCAAACGGTGCCCGGACCGCCGTCGGGTTGTGTTGCAACACTAGTGGTGACATAAAAGACATTTACAATTCAACATATCAAATCGGAAAACTGTGTTTCTGGTTTGTAGAAAACTCTTTTTAAAAATTTAAAATCTTTCCATGCCTGCCGTACATTAAGTACCGGATGTATTTATTGCTGTTCCGTACCTGGCTTTTTATTAGGCAAAAGGTAAAAATTATGTGTTTTATCGCCATCAGCTATAAAATGAAATTAACAGAAACAACTTGAGAATAGAAATAGAATATGAAAAATCAAAGTAAACTTGCTTATTTAACAAACAAACGAAATCCGTATTTATCAAATGAAAAACGGTTAAAGGTCAGCTCTACTTTAAAGCTTTGTGCATATGAAATGAAAAGTTGAAGACAATTAATTTTTAAAGCTTAAAAGTTAATGATTTTCCTTTGTAGAACTAAACTATAAAAGTAAATAAAAGAATAAATGAGAAAATAAACGAGACTTTTAATTGAAATTATATTTTCTAATAACTATTAACCAACTAACAATCGAAACACTTTCTCCATTTACAAACGATGTCATTCGAGTCAAAGCACTATCATGTACACGCTAACAAAAAACACGACTGTGACATGGTCACGACAAACATATTATCATATTATCTATAACATTTCAGATAATACTTTAGATGCGATAAACAAGTTATTGGTTACATTTAAACATTAAGTGATTTTCATCTATGATAAAGTCCATTTATAGGGCTTTGCATGGAATTCACAAATTCCGCACTGTTTGAATTTAATATCACCCAAAATGACCTACCACCAGGAGTCAGAAAAATTAATCAGGTAGTCATTTAACGTCCTTCCAACCAAGCCAAACAGCTTCTCTGGGTCCGGATAGAGTATACGAAAGGCGAGAAAATATCAATCCAACCCAAAGTCTAGCTCTTTCCTATACTTGCACCGTCTGAGATGCGAGAAGAAATGACGCCATCATATAAGATTGCATGGAGCTTTAGTGCTGAATGAACAGTTTGCCCTCACGCTGCTAATTGGGTCTTCTACTGAGACCATACTATCAAGCATATTTAAGGCACTTCATCTAGAGATGTGATGAACTGCACTTCATACCAATTTAAGACCAAGACTGCTGTCCTGATAAATGAATATGGCATAAAAAGTCGGTGATATTGCAATAGGAAGAGCCATTTTCACAAGATTTTGGTTGAGCTACATTATTGTTCAAGTCTTCATATTTACTCTGAAAAAATTATTCTCATAACACATCTCGAATCGCAAATATTGGACTGAGCACCTTCATTTTTATAAAAAAAAATATACTGTAGTAGATAAAACAATTTATAATTTGTCGTAAGTATTTGTTCAATCTACAAATGCTCCCCCTAGGGAGCGACCTAAAATAAATACGTTATAACAATTGTTTACCTTTTGGACAATGTAATTTCTCAAGTGGCTACAAAGTACATACCTGCAAAAAATAGAAAATAAAAAAAGTTTATTAGAAAAAAATTTAGGAAAAATTATTTCTCACAAAATCTTAAATATAGAATTTTCAAAATATCTTGCTTTTTAGATCAATCTTATATATTTCAAAATGAGATAGTGGCCTAGAAATTTTTACCATAAAATAGGTTTTCACCAAAACAGCTTTACCCGTGACAAAAAACCGAATACAGCTTTTCTTATAAAAGCTTTATATTGAAAGCTTTTATTAAATATGAATTTCTTAAAAACAACTGTTCTCATGAAACGCTCTTTTACATAAACAAAAACTTTTCGGTAAAATTTTCCCCAGTTTTCCTCAACAAAAGAAAAGTTCAAACCGAATATTCGAAATATTCAAAGAAGGTTCTAGACAAATTTTATTAACCATCCAGCTGTGTTAACTAAAAAAAAAAGGATTTGCCGAAAAAAGCTTTGTTTCCAAAAAAGCTTTCACTCGCCAAAAAAAAATATTATTCCTCAAAAAATGTTCACTAAAAAAAGCTTTCTCGCTTTCTCCTTAAGGTTAGAAACATATTTTAAGCAAAACCATATTTTCTAACACAACGTGTTTTTACAAAAAAACTTCGTATTGTTAAAAAAAAACCTTTTTTCTATTAAAAGCCATCAAGATTGAAAATAAATGTTTTGCAAAAGAAAGCTTTTTTTCTTTAAATAGCTTTTATTCGGCCAAAAATCTTATACAACAAAATCCCTTGTTGCACCAAAAACAAATAAACGCGTTTCCCAACTTTTTTTTGGCCATTAATAAAGCTTTTAGTAAAACAAAGCTTTTCTCAAAAAAGCTCGTCTCAGCAATACAAGTTTATTTTACTAAAACTCTCAACGCTTTTTATGTGATTTTTTTGTTCCAAAAACGACTTCTTCCTAGAATGCAAAATGATCTTTTAGAAACACCCTTTTAGCCCACCGTCCGCGCGTCTGTCCCTTCATTTTGCCTCGCCAACATTTCAGCGAAATTAAAAAAACCCTTTTAATGCCATGAACGACGATATGTTTGATATTAATGAATTATTAATTCTGCACACATTCCTCTTGCATTACGATCGTTTTACGCTGTATCATATTTGTAAAAATAAATATTTCTTTAAAATTCTGTTGCTGAAGTAGTCTTTCCCTTTTGTCAAGCGACTTTTTATATTTATTTTTTAGTTACATTTTATCACTTAATATTCCATAACTTCTTCGCAGATTAATGCATTTGTAAGAATGTCGGAGTATGTATTTATTTTTACTTGGTTTGTTGCTTATTTCTTTTTCTTCCCGTATTTATTTTTTTATTAATTTTTTTTTTTTTGCTCATTTTACAATTATAAATTGAAATTTTTATTAAATTATGCGCAACGCCAGACGTTATGGCGTGAAAAATTCACAACAACAAAATATTCAAAATAAAAAATCAGAAATCATTTTTATACTAACTTGAGCCTATCAAAAGTTAAAGAATAATAAAAATCATTCAGCTGACTGTTTGTGCTGCTGCAAAGAAATAAAAAACACACACACAGACACACAAACACTTACAAACAGTTACAGATAAAAATCTAGGCATTTGTACACGTTTTATTAAAATGGAAATTGTTAAGAAACAAAATCCCTTAGAATGATGACGGTAAATGAAATTAAAAAGTCTCAATTCTATTACAAAATCAAGAGAAATACAAATTTACTGAATTTGCATTTTTATTAAATTCTTTTATAGTTTTTTTTTATTCAACTTTATTGCAATAATCTGTTTTTAATGCTGAAATATTTTCATCATTTAACTTTTCTCCCTTCTTGGCATTTTTAGGGAATTATGAATTTTAATAATTTTTCTTTTCTATACACGAGGCTTGTAATAACGAAATGAAAAAAATTATTGTAAATGAATCGTTTTATTGCAAGATCTGCGTTTAATTTATAAAATAATTTGGGCGTAATATGGACTTTTTAATTGAAATTCTAGATGAAATTGATGAAGATCTAGGAAAATGGGAGGAAGTTTTAATAAGTGCAACCAAAAAGTAGGGAGATATTATAGAGGTTTTCTGGAAAATAACTTTTTTTAGAAGAAAATCCGTTTAAAAAGTACTTTTTCTAACTTTTAGGTTAACTTTTTGAAATAAGTTACATTTAAAGAAATAAAATGAAACTTATAAAAAAAAAACCAACTTAAGAAAAAAGTACCATTAAATTTTTTTTAAAAGGTACCTTTTTGCAAAAGTACCTTTATAAAAGACAACAATCTTAAGAAGGTATTTGTTTCTTTAGCAGAATCTTTCTTAAGTAAAATTTTGTTTAAAAAGTACTTTCTAAAAGCGTACTTTTTTTATGGTACTTTTTCGAAAACAGAAGAAAAAACAAAAAAATGTATAAGAACTTTACTTCTGGAGAAAGTATCTTTGAAAAAAGCATCTTTATAACAAACGACCTTTATAAAAATGGAATTATTTTTCTCCCCCAAAATTTCCCTCTAACACAAGTACGATTTTTAATGTATTGCTTCTAAAAAAGAAAACAAGCAAAAGTTATTTATAAACTTTTTTAAAAATTTTAATGAAAATATTATGAAGACCTAGAGGCAGCCAGAATGTGTGAAGGTACCTTTTAATCAAATAACATTTAGAAAAGAACTTTTCTTGAAGAGGATTTTTCAAAGAAAAAATATTATTTTCTTTTGCAGGCCACTTTTAAGGTGTATTGATTTTTTTGCAAAGTAATATTTGAAAACGTCCGTTTTGTAAGGTATTTTTTTACGAAAAAGTACTTTTTTAAAGAGTTAACTTTGTTCAATAAGTAACTTTTCGAAAAAAGTTACAAAAATAAATATAATTTTTGAAAAAGCCTATAAAAAACGACCTACACAAAAAGGTAATTTTTTCTTTAGCAGAAACTTTTTAAAGTAGTGACTATGTAAGAAAGTACTTTTCAAAAAAGTACTTTTTCTAAGATACTGTCTTAAAAAAAGAGAAAAGCAAAAAGAATTTATAAAAAATATACTTTTTCAAAAATCCTATTTTTTTAATTTGAAAAAGATTATTTTTAAAAAAGTACCAATATAAAAAAGCACCTTGATAATTTAGATGCAAACTTTAAAGATCTAGACAAAGGGAAGAACATTTCAAAAGTACTTTTTAATGAAAAAAAAACAACTTTTTTTGATCTGTTTAATTTTTGATATAAGAGACAAATGAAATACCTTTATAAAAAGTCGTGATTTAAACAAAAAAGTACTTTCTAAATGGGAAATTTTGCTAAGGTACTTTTTTTGAATAAGTAATTTTGTAATATATTTACTTTTAATGAAAAATAAATTTATAAAAAAAGTACCTTTTTTGATCTGTTTAATTTTTGATATAAGATAGAAATGAAATACCTTTATAAAAAGTCGTGATTTAAAAAAAGTACTCTATAAAAAGGACATTTTTCTAAGGTACTTTTTTTGAATAAGTAATTTTGTAATATATTTACTTTTAATGAAAAATAAATTTATAAAAAAATTATAAAAAAGTACCTTTTTTGATCTGTTTAATTTTTGATATAAGATAGAAATGAAATACCTTTATAAAAAGTCGTGATTTAAAAAAAAGTACTCTATAAAAAGGACATTTTTCTAAGGTACTTTTTTTGAATAAGTACTTTTATAATATATTTACTTTTAATGAAAAATAAATTTATAAAAAAATTATAAAAAAGTACCTTTTTAGATATGTTTACTTTTTGAAATAAGTAACTTTTTAAGAATGAAAAAATAACTTACTGCTACTAAAAAAAGTATTCTTTCTTTAGCAGAACTTCTTTAATGAAGTGATTTAATAAGATAGTACTTTCTTTGAAAAGCAAATTTTTTCTAAAAGTATGAAAAATATCGTTTTAAGAGGTTAACTTTATGAAATAAGTACATTTTGGAAAAAGTGTCTTTAAAATTTTGAAAAGTATTTTTGTAATAAAGTAGGTACATTATGAAAAACGACCTTTACAAACAAGAGCCTTGTACAAAAAATCTTCAAAACCACTAGCTTTCTAAGTGCTTTCTAGGACACTCATTTTTTTTTGGAACTTTATAAAAAAAGTCCGTTGTGTTTGAAAAAATATACATATGTATATAACTCCTCTTATTTGCCTTGATTTCTAAATCACCAATTATTTTGCGGGCAAATTCAACGTTTAATTAACTTTCGCTCAATTACCTGATTCGGATAATTGCCTTAGAAATCGAGTCTACAAAATGAAATATTTCTTAAAATTCCTTTGTTTTATTACTCAAAGTACTTTATGGCACATAGCCGAAACCGATTTGTCCCCAAACCAAACTTGTTAATGAAAAATCTACATCAAAACAACCTGTAGGAATGTCAAATTCGGAATCAATTATTTTTACTTAATCACATTTTAATACCCAATCTTACTTCAGTGAATTATCTTACAGTAATAATCAAAATAGTTCAATGTTTATTGAGGTCCTTTCCTGCATTAGTACCACAAGTCTTAGAAATTTTAATGAGCTAATTATCTAGGGATTAGTGATAATTATGAAGCCAATTCAATGAGCATATTAAAAGAAACCACTCTAGACTATTTGTTGCCTATGAAATTGCTGAACTTCCTCTTTTATCTTCACATTTCTTCTGTTTTTCTAAATTGCGCCTGTCTGTCTGCCTACTTTAAACTAACAATCCGTATCTCTGGTCTCGAAGTCAATAATCCTATAAAAGCTTTGGCCCAAACAAAACTTCAATGAATAATTTTCAATTTGGAAATGTGAACGAACTAAATACATGACAAAAATCACTGCACTATCAATATTTCTTGGCAACATTAAGGACTATGTAAACACTTCCAAAGGCCGCCGCTTTGATCAAAACCAAGCAACAGAATTTTTTTAAAGCAGCCACACGAGTGACCATACCATTCTATTATTTAAATGATGCCAAATAGAGCTGGAAAGAAACACATGACTCTAGTTCAGTCTAATTTACATTCACTCATACATAAATAATATCTAACAACAATAAAATTGTTACTCGTAGTAGGAACCAATAAATTTTCCATTATCTAGGTCAGCAATTGCCTTAAACCAAAAGACTTTGAACAACAAAAAAAAAAAAGCTATCAAACTATTTGGTAAGTGAAATAAAATGGGAGAGTAAAAAAATAATAGAACTAATAAACTGCATCAGCTAAACATTAATGTAAACACTTGAGATATGAAACAACGTTTAAAGGTTTAAAGTACAACTACAGACAACGTTTCCAATGAAAGAACTTATTAGAGATACTTTTTAAATTTGTATTATTTTTTTTTTAAATAGAAATTTGCCACTTTTTGAAGCACTTTACAAAATAACACTTTTTAAAAAAAGTACTATTCTGAAAAAGTTCCTTTTTAGACATCACGTTTATTTAAAAAATGCAATACCACCCATTTCCAAAATGGTACATATTTAGTTTAAAGGCATTTTTCTCAGAAAAGTACCTTTTTTGAAAAAAGTACTTTTCGAAAAATATTTTTGCAAAACTGTATCTTCAAGTAGCTTTTAAAAAAAACGTACGAGTTTTAAAAAAGTACCTCTCAAAGAAAGTATGTACCATTTAAAAGTACATTGAAAAATTAAAAAGAGTCCGTAAAAAATGGACGTATTGTTGAAGTACCTTTTCAAAGGGTACTTTAAAAAAACTATTTTAAAAAATTTAACTTTAAAAAAAGGAACTTCAAAAAAATAAATTTTCACAAAACTTTTGATGAAGCATACTCTTAAAAAGGTACCTTTTTAAAAAAAGTACCTGTTGGAAAAAAACTTTAATAGCAAAAACTACCTTTTTAGAAACGTGACTTCATAAAAAACTATACTTTTTTAGAAAACGACTGTTTTAAAACAAGTATCACCTTGAAAATGCTTTTCCCACTTGACTTTTAATTATGGTACTTTTTTTAAGGGGTTTTAAAAATGTCCACTAATGTTTGATTTAATTTTTGCTAAAAAAATGTTATACCCAAACTTGAAAAGGGTGTCTTTCGTTTAAGGCAAATTTGTTTTGGCTTTAATCTATTGCACAATGGGTCTAATCGCATAATTATTAACACCAAAAATGTACATGAATTTGTTTTTTCATATAAAACCGGTGTGAGAATTCATCGAAGTTTTGTTTGTTTTGTTTTTGTATTTAGTTCCAAGTAATTGTCTCCACATCAAACATTCTGATATAAAATCTGAAAGGAAATCTATTAAAGCCCCACTGTGTTCTAATGACTTATTGTATTATGTTTAGTAAGGGGTAGTTTTTTAGAGGAATAGAATAGACGTCTGATTTTCAAATCGGCACTTGCCTTATCCGATCTTACGACTCGGTGAACACAATGCATCCAGTCACGCTCTTGTGTACATTTTTTACAACCTTGGACTAGCCCTTGCATTTGGCAGATTGGAGCTACCTCATCTGCTGCCGAACCATCGGTCATGCATTACAATATATCCATGCTCAGTCTACCATTTGTGGTGCGAGTGAGTTTTTTAATTGTCACATCTCCAAAGTCTTCTAATAATCCTCGCGGATAGAGGCACATCAAAGTGATGGGATCACTTTGAAGACGTGGTTATGGGGAGACAAAAAACTATGAGTCATCGGAAGAGTCTATCAATTTTGACAGCATTTGGGACCGTACATCAATAATAATACGGCGAATGTTTGCGGTTTATCGCCATAGAATCGCACGATTTTGGAGCTCAATTCACATATAATTTATGTGTGCACTGGGCGCACACGTCAATGTGTTCCTATTCAAGAAGAAAGAAGGTTTTGGTGTCCACTAATTTTGAAATTGAAATCAGCAACGCGTAGGATTATTTGTACTTGTGAAAATCGGCATGAATTGTGATATTGTTTGAGCCCAGACACGGGGGCCGTATGTCAGAAATTATATTTAAGTGAAAATGTCACTCATTACAATTAATAAATTCATATGTATTTTAACTCGCATTAAACTTTCATACAGCCAAAAAAAGACACCCTTTATAAGTATTTTATTATTGCTATTGCCAGCATTTGGTGCAACTGTAGGGAATTTTATTCCAAAACATGAGTCTTATTCAAAAAAAAAGTAGCAAAAATTGCAAATGTTGCAGTTTGCACTCGTAAATAACAACTGCTGCTACTTAAATTTTAAATGAGTTGTTGATCCAACAGCAGCTTCAAACAATGAACAAAAAGCGTACCAAATGTGAAATAGAAAGAAATCTCTTAAAGAAGAAGAGGAAATAAATATTTTATACAAAATAAGTGTTGTAATCGTTCTAAAACAATTGTTCACTTTAAATCTTTCAGAAAAGAACAACTTTTATAACAATGACGTATGTGTTGTTGTAGTCTCATATACGAGTAGGTTTTGTGTTGCAGCAAAATTACAGCAAACGACCCATAAAAAGGTTGTGACCTTTAAGATTTTATATTATTGTTTTTCTAGTTTTATTTGCTTAGTTGCTTTCAGATGCGTTTAAAGTTTAAGAAATCTTATTGAATTTAGGCTTAGAAAAAACAATAACGCACAATGGGTACGATTACCAAATATATCGGATAGCTCATCAAAAATACGCTATTTAAATTTTGTGGAAGTTTTTTTGTATAAGTGACAACTTTGATATTTAACAGCTGTCATCAATGAATATTCTTGAAAATGGATCGCTACAAAGAAGAACGCATTATCAGTGTGAAAACTTATTAGTACCTTCATTAGTCCGAAGAGTGGTAAACAAAATTAGAGATACTGTATCAATTATCTACGAGTATGGTTAGTATCCTCTGCATGGACATACCGGTCGATCTTTTGAAACACTGTAAATGAGAGTTTCGTCGAAACCCCGAAATCAATAACACGCCAGGGAAAGAATCCAAATCGTCTATGCAGAAGGGGTGAATAAATCCTAGATATAGTACACAAATGAGCACAACCCAGAAGGCTCAATGTAAATACAAACAATATGTCTTTTTACTAGGAAAACCAAGGGCGCGTATATCGAGGAACCATGTTTTCGAGATAAGACAATTAGTCTGAGCTGCAAGATTAAATACTTGGGTGTAATCTTAAATCCGAAACTGAGATGGAAGTAGCGGTACAGCTATAACCACGGAGTGGTAGGAAACGAATGGTCTAATAATTAACGCCAAAGAGCTACAGGAAGTGGGCTTGAATCCGCTTTAGGCCACAAAGGCCAAGTGCACAAAGTTGAGCAAAATAACAACGTGGGAAAAATAACAAAGTTCCAATCGGGAGACACAAAAGGGGTATAAAACAAGGACGTTGCTGAGAGTGAGCAAATCTACAATTAATAAGATGGTAGGTGTACTGACGGGCCACTCGAGTTTACAGGCACATCTACAGCGCATAGAATATGTGGATAGTGACGAGGTAAGCACATGTAAAGGATCCGATTTTTCGCGGCCGAGACTCTACCGAAGGTGGAAATATGCAAATGGTTGAGGAACAAAATTCATATGAAAGTTTGGAGGTTCTTTTTTTCTGTATTGAGAACACACAACGGGCCGAAGTACAGGCCTAGATGTATTCCTACGGATATAGGACGAATGTGCCCTCACCATGAATGGGGCAAAGTGGATGCCGATTTAAAAAAATCATCTTCACCGAAGCGACAAAATCCCATTTAAAAAGCCTCGCGGATAACCAAAATTGTCGAATTTGGGGTTCAGCAAATTAGCATGTGATCTATAAGAAATAACTCGATTGACAACCACGTGATTGCGTCTTACATGGCCGCCAAAGTGCAGTGATTGCGAAAACCATTCGTTACGGGAACATGATAGTGGGCTTCTTGTGGCCTCAAATTTGAATAACATGGATCGAGATGTCAAGTGCACCGGCAGCTCATACAACACACATGAACGAATCGATTTACTGTAGCAACGATTTCACGACCAAACCACCTCACGAAATTCTGAAGTAAACTGGACACCAAGATCCTGCGACTTAACGCTCTTCGATTTCTTTCTTTTCAGTTTTGTTTTTTTTTTATTGTACTCGTGGGTCTATGCAAATGAACTAGAAACAATTCCAGGCCTGAAGACCGAAATGCAATGCGTCAATGATGAGATGAAGCCATATCTTTGTCAATGGCCTGTCATCAGAGCGGTAGTCGCCATTTGCGAGATATTTTCCTTCATACTTAATCGTGCTCAAACGTGATCACTTTGCAATGCATTAAAAATATCACAACTCGTTCGAAAAACAAAATAAAGAAATGTTTTTTGGTTGCACAGAAACGTCCATGTTTCTTCTTCGTAATCGCGCCTGGTCAAGAGTGACTTTGAAATACTCTCTTTTTCTCTCTCTCTCTCTTTGCTTTTTTTTCTTTAAAAGTTCATTAATTTAAAAAAATATAGTCCTCTATGCATCGTTAAGACGTCTTATCACTTCGAAAAGCTATCTGTTCGACTTACTTAAGGGCTAGTGGACTAGTGACCTTCAATGATCGTAAGATTTAGAATCTCGGGATTAAATTCTGTAGGAGTATGTCAAATCGCTAGTCTCCGGATATAAGCCAGAGGAATCTTATCAGATAGCATTCCTCTTCTTATTAGCTGCGATTACACGATAACAAATGCTGCAAAAATTGCTACAAAATTAACACCACCCAATTCGACAACAGCAGAGCCGGGAGTTGTTTTCAAATAAAAATTACAGATGACTATTTTTCATATGAACAAAATTTCACGGCACTTAACAATTTTATTTGTGTTTTAATTGAAAAGAATTTTGTTACTTCTAGATTCAAAGTTTTTATTTGTCTTAGCCTAACAAGAGAGACCAAAACAAAATTATAATTATGAATTGAAAACAAGTTTTGAAAAAGACAGAAATTCAACAGTTTTGAAATTTATGTGGGTAAAAGAACACAACATTGTTTTTTTTTTATTAGCGAGGATTAAATGGTTTGCGGAAATTATTATTTTGGCCAAAACTTAAAAAAGAAACTTGAAATTAACAGTTGCTGTTGATTGCTGATTAAATAATGAAAACAAAAACAACACAAATGAAGTGTCGCAGACACGTTGGGTTTTCAATCTTGCATTTCAGCTGTGTTTTTTTTTTCTTTTTATTCATACTTCTTTAGATGATTAAAAAAGACAGGTTCTGCTTGTTCAAGTTGGTATGACTCGCATCGTTTGGAGATTTTAAATCATGATTTAATCGCATTTTGCCAAAAACACAAATAACATTTTTTCTTGTAAAATTATAAGTGATTTTTTTAAAGTCGTTCTCGTCATGTTTTAAATTCAAACTAGTTTTTCAAAGTTTTTTATAAAAAAAATTAATATATTTAAATTTTTAGCATTTTTTTTTCATTGTGAGCGAACAACAAAGAAAAAACAAACTTGTTACCTGAAGGCTAAATAGATAATTAAAGAAATATTTAATTTAATTTCAATAACGAGTGACAGCGAAATGCTGAATTAATGAAAATGTTAACACCTTAAATTTTGCAATAGAAACAAACGGTAGCAAACGGTAGTGATTAATAAAAACAAAGAGACTTCTTACATATGGATCTTTGGTTTGGTGGCCTGCGACAAGGAGGAAATATGTGGTGAACCAACTGTACAGAATTCAAAGATCAGCATGTATTGGCATTACAGGTGCACTGCGTACTAGTCCATCAGAGTCACTGAATACTATACGGCACCTTATGCCTATAGATCATCACATCGTGGCCATATCTGCTAGTAGTGCAGTTAGGCTAAAGGCGACGGGAAGCTGGCGTGCGAAGACGTACGGCCATGCGAATGTTTTGGGCGTACTGGCTCCGGATATAAATCAACTCCCTGACTACACTACGCCACAGTTAGACTTTGATAGAGTGTTCAGAGTACTAATCCCCTCCAGGAGGGAGTGGTGCGGTGGTAGTCTCGTGGAGAACTATAACGTCAGGATATACAAGGACGGTTCTAAGATGAACAGCGGTGTAGGCTCTGGCGTCTTTTTTGTGATCTTGGGATAGGTATCTCATATCGTCTTCCGGATAATTGCAGCGTATTTCAAGCTGAAATACGTGCTATTATGAAGGCATGCAGGATTTTATACGACAGGAATATACGTGGGAATATTGGTATTTTCGTCGACAGTCAGGCGGCGCTTCTGTCACTCAAATCGTACAAAACTACGTCTCTGTTAGTCAGTCAATGTAAGAGAGCGTTGTCAAGGCTAGGGAGCCTGGCAGATGTTACCTTGGTTTGGGTTGCTACGCATAGGGACCACTTTGGTAAAGAACAAGCAGACAAACTAGCCAAAGAAGGAACCGCTCTAAATACTCCCAATGTGGAATCAGTCGCAATTCCCTTGGGGAGTATTAAGAGCGGCATCTTCAGACACTTTCTTAAGGAGGCTGATAATAGGTGGCGGAAACTGAGCACATGTAGGGCCTCTAAATTGATGTTGTCCTCTTTTGATTTAAGGCGCACTATGCGACTGATAGGTCGTGATCGGAGGAACTTATCGCGGTTGCTGGCAATATTAACAGGTCACTGGGTGTTAGGAGAACATGCCAGGCGACTTGGACTCCCCTATAATGACCACTGTCGCAGTTGTAAGGACATAGAGAAAGAGGAGACGGTTTTTCACCTTCTCTGCGAATGCCCTGCCCTGGCTGTCAGGAGACATAAATTTCTTGGAAACTACATACTGGAGGATCTCAGTGAGATATCTAGGTGCCGTTTCAACAATATTTTAAGATATCTCACGGCTACGGGATGGATCTAGTTCCCTAGTCTCAGTGCAAGCATAGACTCTAAGACGCTATTTGCCTGGCGAGTGGTATGGTCTTGTCAAAACGGGGTCATTAAGACCTTACTTGACAGCTTGCGTGCAGCAGGCTACCATGTAAACCAACCAACCACCCAATAAAAACAAAACATTTGAATATGACCGTTAATTTTCAATGATAGCGCCTGGTAGCCTGGACTCACATCAATCACCTCCATTCAAGACGAATGTTGTTGAAAAACATTCTAATTCTTTGAAACACTTTTAAACTAAATTTAAAGTATTGTAATGTTTGCAAGTTAGAAATTTGTCGATTAATCGACTTTACGCTTTATATATCAGAGCTCACTTACCGTATGTATGAAAAATTTAACAATTTCGAAAATTCGAAGTAAATTCCAAACACGCGAATTGTGTTCTAATTTCCAAAAATACTTAAGTCTTGGAATCTTTCACTTTATTTTATCTACAATACTTACTCATGAATAATATTAAAAAGTTTATTTTATTAAAAAAAAAAAAAATTGCTATGTTATGTTCGAAATTTTCGAACTAAATTTGAATATCGGATTTAATTAACTCAATTTTATGGCTTAAATGTCGTTGCACAATTTGACATATTATGAAAAAATGTAACATTTTAGTATTTTCGAAAATTCGAACTTAAGTTCGAAATCTCTAAACTTGTTCAAATTTTCTAAAATACTTATTTTGCGTTTTTTTCTTTGGCAAGAATATTTATTTGTTGTTAATTTTTTCGAACTTAATGGAGAAAATGAACAATCGGTAACTTTTATGGTATAAATGTCGTTGTTTAAGTTCACTAATTAGAAAAAATATCAGATTTCAGTATATTCGAAAATCCGGAATAAAGTGTAAACTTTCGAAAACATATCGAATATTCAAAAACTCTCAAATCTCGTATTTTTCGAAAATATCGGAATAAAGCCCAAGTTTTCGAGAATATATCGAGATTTCGAAAATACTTCAATTTTGTTTTTTTTTCGTATAATGAATTCAAATATCGTGGCATAAATTCAATATTAAGGAAGAACTGCAAGATTTCAGTATTTTCGAAATTTGGAAATAAAAACTTTCGAAAAAAAGGTCCAATTTGCACATGCTCAATTTTGGAATTTTTCATAAACGCTACATATACGTATGTCCCGATGCGACATAAAATTTACTTCTTGTCAAATTTCGAAAAAGTGCAAATTTTTAGTTTCTGAAAAATTAAATTGTTGTGCAAAAAAAAATAAAGAAAATTTTCTATCATGAGTTTTTCTCGAAGAGATGAAAAAACAAATTACATGGTCGCCATTCGTAGGTCGTAAGGGATTTATGAATATAAGAAATGCACTAATCAGACTGGTATCGGCGTTCGGGTTCCGGCCATCACCGATGGATATGATGTTGTGACAGGTGCCGGACGTTTAGGCCAATACTTGTTTTACGAACTCAGCCCTACATATTTTTATTTTAGCTATTGGCGGTTACGTTATAGTTTTTTTTTTTTTTGTCAGCTTTGAGGAAATAGGGACCCATAATTACCCGTAAACTGGAGGCTGTGCCAACTTGCTTTCATTTTATACACTGTAAGGTCAAGTCACCTAGTTTTTCTTGATTTGATATTCCAACAGGGTGTTTTGATGTAGATTTTTGGAACGAATTTCCGTCATCCCTTGTCAAGTTTGGTATGGAGACAAATCGGTTTCAGTGTAATTTTTCGTTCTCGTTCCAGAATTTGTTGCAGAATGAAAAATGACACTGAAGATGGCACATAGCCGAAACCGGTTTGTCTCCAAACCAAACTTGACAAGGGATGACGGAAATTCACCAAGTTTTAATTTTTGTGAACAGAAAAGGTTGCACCAATCATGGTTCTTTCGAGTACTGGCGTTAAGGCCAACAATATTTTTGTTCTAGTCGACGCTAGCAAAGCGCACTCGAATTGATATTCAATAGAGTAAATGTTGTTAACTCAGTTTGAATTCCCCTTTTTGGAAAAATCTATAATCATTTTCTAACGTTCGGCATTTCAACAACTAGGTGATTTAAAATTGTTTGCAATTTAAAATCACCCTCGTGTGTTTGCTGGGTATGGTCTGGTCTGATGATTTTAATGTTTTGATGTTTCGATTTTTTTTTTTCGTTTCAAATGTGGGTTGACAGAAAATAATGAAAAAAAAGTCTGACAGAGTTTAAAATCCGTACTCACAATAATTATTATGTGTACGAGTGAGTGAGTGCGTATTGATACTTGTTTGTTTGCTTTATTATTATTATTTCTTTTTTTTTATAAATTATGTCCTAAATTAGCCGCCATTGTTGGTGTTGTTGCGTCTATTTTCTTTAGCAAACTCCATATGTGGCAATGCACCTTCACCGTACTCGTATCTAGAAACTTAAGCGTTTGTTCAACATATTTTTGCTGAATAATGCGTGTGAGCGTGTTATTAGCTTAAGGTCTTATTATATTTTAATGCGATTTTTTTTTTATTTAAATAGTTTTATCTTGACTCTTGATAATTATAAATTTTCTGCAAGATTGGCGTATAATGAATTTAAATTGGCACGTTTTAAAAATCTTATTATCAAAAAAAAACTTAACAAAAGGTTAAATTAGATTGTTAAAAGAGTATTAAGATTAAAATGATTTTATTTTACTTGACGTGATAATGTGAAAGTTGTGAGAAATGTGAAAAGTTGACGTTACAAAAGATGAATTAAAACAGAGTTAAAATGTGTAAAACTAATTTTAACACAACATTTTTCAGACCATGGGATGTGAAAAAAATTGTGGTAAAATGTTTCATGACAATGAAAACTGAAGTGACTGTGAATAAAGCAAAAGAAAACTTATTATATACTTATATATTATGTATAATAAGAAGTCTAACAGATATTTCTTTAAGAAAATACCTATTAAAACAACACCTCTTTAAAGAAGAGCGTTTTTGAAATCTTAAAATTTAGAGCATGTAACTTTTAAAAAGGGGTTTTTATACGATTCTTGATTTGATATTCCGACAGGGTGTTTTGATGTAGATTTTTGGAACGAATTTCCGTCATCCCTTGTCAAAATGAGGTATGGAGACAAATCGGTTTCGGCTATGTGCCATCTTCAGTGTCATATGTGTCTGTCAATTTTGGTATGGAGACAAATCGGTTTCGGCTATGAGCCATCTTCAGTGTCATTTTCGTTCTCTCTTTTATACCGCAACTTAAACAACAATTCTGAAAAAGTACTTTTACTAAAAAGTACCTTAGTACAACAGTATCCCCTTTTAAGAATTATATCTTTGAAATTACACCATTTAGAGCAAGTAACTTTTAAAAGTTGTTGTAAGTCTGAAAAAGTACCTTTACGTCAGCAGAGGTACTTTTTAAATAAATATCTTTTTTGAAATCTCAGAATTTGGAACAAGTAACTTTAAGAAATGGTTATTTTGGAAGAATTTTTTGAACTCTTATGTTTGAAAAAGAACAAAATTCTTAAAAAGTAACTTTTTGAAAAAGTATCCTTTTTGAAAAAAGTTTCTTTGGAATCGCACCATTTCCAGAAAGTATCTAACAAAAAAGGGGTTGGTAAAAGGAGTTTTTTAAACCGTTAATTTTTAAAAGGTACCTTTTCAAAAAAAGTACTTTTACAAAAAAGTACCTTATTGAAAAATAAGGAATTTTTGTTACTAAATATTTAAATAAACGTACCTCACTACCTACTCCTTAAAGAAGTTCATTCCTGAAAACAAATTCCAAAAAAAAAATCATTCTAGTTTAAACAATATCTACAGTGTTAAGGAAAAGTACTTTTTGCGAAAAGTATTTTTTTTTTACTAGCCAACTCAAAAAAACTTTGGAAAAGCACGTACTGTGTAAAAACTCTTTTGTATACGCCTTTTTTACCTTTAAGAAAAGTATTTTTTCTTCAGAAAAGGACTTTAGTAGCAAAGTACTTTTAAACAAAATACCTTAAAAATGCGTAAAAAACTAAATTTTAAAAATAGCACATAAAAACATACAAAAATATCTTGCAAAAGTATCCTATTTTAAGAAGATCTTTTCAAAAGAAAAATCTTTGGAAAAAATTACCTTCTGCTAAAACCAAATTTTTCACCAACTCCCGGCATTGTGCAGCGTTTTTAAATTTTCCGTTTATTTTTATTTTAAAAACCACCTTCGTTTTAATATTTTTTTTCGCTGGTACTTTTCATTTTATTTCTTTAACTTGGTATTTTTTTTTAAATTAATCTTTGCGAACCAAAAAAGTTTAAAATCCATAAATTGTAAATACAATTTAGTTGTTGTTGTTGCTTTGCTGTGTTGGCGTTTATGATATCCGGTGGTTATTTAAACTTTTTCTCAGTTAATTTTTGTTTTTCTTGAATGGGAAGTAAAGCGAAGCTATAAAACTTCCTAAATTGTTTTAGAGTTTTAGAGTGGTTTGTTTATTTGAATTTTTTGTTGTACTAAATTTGTTTGTAGTTGTTGTGGGGGTTAGGTTGAAAAGCAGAGCTAGCCGATCAATATGGAGCAGTAGAGAGCAAAAAATATTTAAGGCATAAATGTTCTACTAAATGACGAGAATGAAATGAATTTATAAATATGACGGACAAATTTTTATTTTATTTATGTATTGGCTATAGCCAAGCCGCCTTTAGCTATGCATCAAGTTTTCTCTGACATTCGACCATTAAGTGCAAGCAGGAACAAGGGAGCTATTTAATGCTCTTATGCTCTCTGTAGCAATCCAGCACGGGCGTATAATGCACTGAAAGTTCTTCTTTAGTAACTTAGATTGAATGGATTTGTTCAACTACGTGGACAATGGTCAGGGCAGAGCATTTCTCGATGATATTGATCTAAAAAGTATGTGACTTTAGGTTCATCGAGTCATTCTCCTAAGGACTACTGAGAAACGGCCGTGATGGAGATAGAAAAACGCAATAAACTTCAGTCCTTCTTACGTTGGGCGATCCCATTACGTTGATGAATTGATATCTAGACGAAGTACCGGTTTCAAAGTCTTGTCTGGCGTCTTAAATTGTCAAAAACACTTGTGAGATCGAAGCAGTGATAAAACAATTGGTGCCTCGAATATCACTAAGAAGTTAAGTCTCCAACTGGCTGTGAGTGAGGCGCCTTAAAGCGGTGTAACATTATATAAAGCAGTACGACAGGAGATTAGATGGTCTCCAACTTTCCTGCAAAGGGTATGTTCGTCGAAAGACAGATAGGACTGACTCGTTCATTCAAAAATAAAATCCTTAGGTAAACTGGCAGTCAGTTTAAAAAGTGACGTTAATCGCGATTTTGCACTCTAATATCTCTTCTCATCTGACTCTTTTGCACGCTAGTGCCATGATAGGCAGTTAGCTAACTCTTGGATCTATGGCTTCACTGCAAGTGCTTCGGCCTGGAGATTATGCTCAGGATGTGTGAAGTATATTTCGGCTTCTGTATTCTCTACAAAGATTTCCAGTTCTAATTTTATTCCCCGGCTTAAAGCCATCCATGTATCGGCTGATTCCCACAAGTATCAGCCCCAGGATCAGGAATTTCTGTTATAAATGTGAAATGCTCTCCACAGTGGCTTTGAATTACATTTAGTGTTGCTGTATTTGTTGTTACTTTGTTGACAGTTCTGGCAATTTAAATTATTACCACCTTGTACAACATTTTGTGGTCAATTCAATTTCATTACTTTTTCTTTAGCTCTTCTTTATATAAAAGAGTGTTGAGGTTTTAAATTACAAAAGTACAGCAAAGTACTCATGGTCGCATTGACACACCTCATAGTCATATACATATGTGTGAAGTGCTATGAGCTGTTGACCAACCCGCCATACATGCCTGTAGTTTCAATTGTAAACAAAAAGCACTTTCAATTCTAATTTTGGTAAATATAATAAAAACATAGAAAATAATAAAATAAAACCATACAAAATGTATAAACTAAAGTTTATAATGTTTTCTTTTCCAATTAATTATTTAGAGTTGGTGTTGTAATCTAAAGCCATTGATTGCATAATTAATTAATTAAAAAAAAAGTATTCTCTACACACATTTGGGGCTTGTGCATTATTATGGCTGGTTTAATCAGCCATGAACATGAACAATTAATTTTCAGATTTAAAATTACTTCAAACACACTTATAGGCCTACTAAAGTGCGCGATAATATGATAAGGTCACATGCGTTCTAATTATTCCAAAAGACAGGATACTATGGGCAACTTCTGAAAAGGCGCACTACTGCTGCCTTTCATAACCACTTCCTTTCTCATTGGTTATTGACTGCCCACAGCTATTTATCGGTCTTCTAACTAGTCAATGAGTCCTACGTATCACTTAACTACGAAATTAGTGAGTTGTTGTCGAATTACTTTCGGTAGCTTTAGCGCTGATGTCACCTGTGGTAGCCACCTATGATACATATGTGTCTAATGTTTGCCTGTGATACATATGCATACAGGTATGTTGCCATCGCGTTCTGTTCCACGGGCATGGCCCAAAAAATTATTCGGATGATATGTGAAGTGTCTACGCAATTATTCAGCTTGGGTTACACCGATATTCTAAGCTTACTTTCGGTTTCTAAGGTTCCATTTCTGTGCTCATATAAATAAAAAGTTCTCAGCATTACACAGGTAAGTTCGCATGCCATAAGTTCACCGCGGGTTGGGGTAGAGTAGAATAGAATAATAATAAGGGGATACAAAGGACACTAAGGCCAAGAAGATCTATTGAGTCACCCGGCTATCCGCTCTCCTGAGGAATCTCAAGACTGGAGTTGGTTTTAGTGTTGGCAGATCGCACCTACTGGAAGGTGCTTGCCCAGCTGCCCACCACAATCCTGTAGAGTATGCTCTGGAAATTCCTCGGCTGCTGCTCTCAATGCCAAGATCCTTTAAGTGTTTCCTCAATCTGCAATGACATGTAAGGAAACCAGTGAACATTTTTCAAATATTTTTATTCAGAGATATGAGAGATTTAAAGCGTGTTTGGTTGCCAGCTTCGCTTGTCTTTGTCCGGGAAGGTTAAACCAGTGATAATCCCTAGTGTTCTTGATCTTCGTCCAGATTTTCTCTCGAATTCTTTTGTGAACCAAGTCCACAAAATGGTTCCGGTCTAACCATGAATGTACTTGGCCCCCTTCTGGACAGCATGTCTGCTATTTCGTTGCCTTCTACCCCTGTGTCCGCGAACCCTGTAAAGAGTAACCCTGATGGTGCTGCGTAACTTACTGAGTCTTATACGGCATTCCCAGGTTAGTTTTGAGGTGAACTCATATGAACTAAGTGCCTTGATGGCAGCTTGACTATCGGAGAGGATAGCTGTCCTGTTTCCTTTGTAGCCCCTGTTAATATTGAAATGAGCATGAATCTCCGCTTGAAAGATGATGGTGATTTTTCCCATAGACTCACATTGGCTTATTTACGGCCCTACTATCCCCGCGTTGGATCCCTCCAGCGTTCTGGGTCAATACGAGTACCATTTAATGGTGTTAAGGTAAACTGTGCTGAAGTTTGCTACCACTCCCTTTTATTATGAAAAACAGTAGCAAACTTGCGCATTGGGGTACTTCCAAAGGAATTTACTTTCTTCCCTTCACCTTTTTAGCCGGGACTTTCATTTTTTAATAGGTTTCTGCCTAGTTAATTCCGCCACTACTAAAAGGTATAAATCATACTTCCATAGACAATACGAGACTGTTATTTAGAGGAAACTATTGCAATGCTCATATACGGCCTTCAACTTTATTTGCGACATAAAAAATACACCTGACCTTCAGTTAAGGATTTTCGAGTGAAGTATATGCCCTAATATACTGCCTTGAGCTTTAATGTCATTGACATTCTTTTACATGTCATAACGTGCTCAAATAATAGAAATCGCTGGTGACCTTATTCGTTTGACTCGCACCGTATGGACCCACTATTTTAATCACACATGCTCCTCGCGCAATGACAATTAAAATTGATGTGCAAACTTAAGTGTTTGATTTTTTTCTCTCTAAACCTAAAGTATATTAATGGCAGTGCAACTAATGTAACATGTGTAACAGAAAATCTGACGGCATTTGTTTATTTGCAGTCGCATTTTGAATATTTTAAATACATGTATCTGGTAATTGAAGGTTTTTTATTTGGCAAAATTTGCATTGGTGGCGTGGACCAATTACTCGTCAGTGCCAGTCTTGTTGTGTTTGTTGTGCTTACAGGAATTAATTTAAAGGATTTTGTAATAAAATGTTGAAGCATTTAACAATTGCAGTTGTAAGAACTACAATAAATATTAAACAAAACCAGTCGCTTTAATAGGCCAGAGAGCAGTTTTAAAATTTGACATTAATTTTAAAATCATTTGTTGTTTTTCATGTAAATTAATGACAAAAATTCAATGTTTATAATTTATTTCTAAAAAAAACTATTTCTGACATATTGCTCCATATGCTAATAGCCACTTTACTGCCCCGAAGTAATCAATATTGTAGTCAGCTTGTATTTTAAGATTAAAAATACTTCAGAACTTGGCAAGATTTTTATTTGCCATTAATTCCACAAATATTCTATGTGAAAGAACTGGTTCAGTATGAATTTGTTACGGACAGATAGAACAACTTATGTCAACAAGGGCAGTTTTTGTTGCACAAAAACGCTTCGAAAGCCGATTCAAAGGCAACTGCGAGCATTTAAAATGCGTTGAAATACAAAGAACAAAGCCAAAAAACGTTCGCTCTGAAACTATGATATAAAACCAAATTAAAGTTGATATTAAATGAAATTTTGTATAAAGTCGGCAGATTGTCTAACTAGTTGTCCAGAGACTGTAATAATTGTTGTTACTGTTTGTTACCTCCAAAAAAATTACTTTCTTATATCCATGCGAGAATCTAGCGGGGAGGGGAATTGGGTATTTCCTTAAACGAAACGATTAAAAATTAACAACTTCCCATACAAAACAATTTTGAAAAATAAAACAAATTTTTTAAATTTTTTGGTGGGTTTATTCTTTGACGTAACGTTGTCGAACTATAATTATTAATATTCCTTAATTCATATATGTATTCATTCTCATATTTTATTTCTCTTGAGTACTGGGTTCAATAGGTGATGTTTACAGTAGGCACAAAATTAGTTGAAAGACATAAAGAATGTTGATAACGAAAGAATAAAGAACGAACTCAAGCCTAAAAATTTAATTACTTAATATTTTTTGGTTTTGTTAAAACTTCTCCCCACAAATCTCCAGCTAAATCCGCCCCTTGGTCCATAGCCCTGGGTTGTAGGTTAAGGTGAATTTATATTAAGTCTAAGTATAAAATAAAACAAATGTCTAACTGAAAACCACAACAAATAATGAAAATTTACAAAGCTGGTGGTACATAAAGATATCTCCTCAATATTAAAGAGCGTGTCACTGAACTCTAGACTATTTAGATGGCTTCTTGTTAGATAATATTGAAATCATATTTGTTATACAAAGTAAATGTATGCGACTTATTTTTTTAGCTTATCTTATATACATTATAAAGTCGTAGATTGTCATATTATTAGATCCAGTTACAGTCAGTGACAATTGCTACTTTTCTGTGCCCAAGTAACTTAAAATGTAGTCACAGTGAATTTTATGTTCCTTGTCTTTTGAGTTTGAAATAAGCTAATGAAAATGTTTTCTGTAAACCAATTAACTTTGCTGGAATTTTAATTTCTCAAGTGATGCGTCATTTTTCAGTCCCCCAGTAATCTAGAGGGTAGTGAGATAATGATTTTTTTCATTTCTTAACTGTCTCTCAACAGTTTATAAAAAACGGCATAAAACTTCTAACTAAAACATGCACATGATATTAAGACGTTAAGTGTTTTATCTCTGTCCCTAAGTAACCTGCCGTGTAGCCAGTTGCAGGGTTTTCTTTACATTTCTCTCCAATATTTTGAAGTCTTATTTAGAATAGACTTACTAACTATTGTGAAATGATAAAATGAAATTTCTTACATAAATAGTTTTGAGGGCAATAATTACTCCCCCAAGTCCAGCAAGTTAACAAGCTGCTGCTGTTTTAGTCATTGGAACTGCTGTGTTAATTTATTATTAACCTTCATGTTGTTTAACTAACAAATAGTTTAAGTTTAAACATTTTAGACAAAGTATTTGTGTGTGCTGTTATAACCCTTATCAGGGCCAAGCACAACACAGTTAACATTATTTGACATTCACATGCTTAATGTGTTAGACCCTCCTTAATAAAAAAAAAAAATAAAAAACAAAAATTACGGTAAAAGAGACAGTAAGAAAATAGTACTTACATGGGAAAACAAAAATATATCCCAAAATGACAATAAACGAGCAGTACTTGTCGTCAGTCATATCATTGCATGATTTTATTATATTAATTTTTTTGATACATTTATCTTGCTCCAATTTACACGCACGTATGTAAATGAACTACTTAATGACACAGTTGACTCTGTTATACTTTAATTCGAACTTTTTTGTTTTTCTTGTTGTTGACGTAAAGCTACCTAAAGGTGGAAGAGCGATTTAGTTTGTTGGGTCATGTAGAACTGTTATCAATTTAATAATTAAAGTATCTAAAGGTTGTGCGTTTCAAGTAAGTTATTACAGAGATATCATGGGATTAAATACAGGGTGTCCGCCGGGAAGGTATACTACTTTGTTTGTTTATAATTTTTGATTAAATGAAAGAGAATTGATCGTATATTGATAAATGTTTTATTTAATGTCAGCAATTATGTATGGAATACAATATAAGATAAATGTCCGCCTCTGATAGCCTCAAAAAGGCTAGCCCTTTTGCGGTATATCATTAATATTTTTATTTTAAGTTGCTCCAGCGTTGCTGGTTTGTTTGCATGAACCTTGCTTCTCAGATATCCCCACAAAAAGAACTCCGGAGCAGTAAAATCGGGCGACCGTGGAGGCCAATCAACATCACCATTCCTTGAAATATCTTGTTGTAGAAAGAGGTCTCGCAGTAATTCCATTGCAATCCTGGCTGTATGCGATGTGGCAACGTCATGTTGAAACGACATGTTAGTCAAGCCATGAAGTTGTGGCGTTGCACACCAAACTGTCACTTTTAATGGATGTAAAGGTGACTGATGAATAATTTGAAGATTTTCCATTGCCCAGAACCGACTATTCTGTTTATTCACTAATCAAATGAAAATGTGCCTCGTCACTCACTATGATTTGTTCATGAAAATCGGGGTTGTCATAGGCGAGCTGTAGCATCTTATTGGCATGTGTACGGCGACGTAAATGGTCTTCTGGAAGAAGCTCCTGTGTCAGCTGAATCTTAAAAGGAAACAAATGCAAATCTTTGTGCAAACTTGTGGCCAAAGTTGTTCTTTGAAGACCAAGCTCCTGAGCACGGTGTCGAATTGAGGTTGATGGATTGTTTTGAACACTTGCTTGAACAGCAGTAATGTTTTCAGCCGATCTTGCAGTATGCTGTGGTCTATACTTGGGCCTATCAACTACAGTCCCTCTTTCTTCGAAATCATTCACTATACGATAAGTAGTGCGGCTTGTTGGCATGTTGTTTCTCCCAAAAATTTCACGTAACTTTCTCATCGTCACAGTAATCGATGATTGATTTTGATAAAATGTTTTAACGATTAAAACACGTTGGTTTACCGAATATTTTTCCATAATAAATTTACTACGTCTCTACTTCACGACTGCCAAATATGAACTGTCAAGACTAATATTTACCAAAACAAAACGGCAAAACAAAGTAGTATACCTTCCTGTCGGACACCCTGTATATTAACAGAACTTTGCACAGGGGGGCCCGTGACATAATAAGAATTCATATGCGCAAAACGTTTAGGTTTTTAACTCAATAAAATTTTAATCCTTATTGAAGGAGGAGCCAACGTTTTAAAATATTGTATAAATTTACATATGTATGTCTTCATGCTACAGTGGGTAAAAATTGAAAATCTAAAATCATAAATATGACTATAAATGATTTTAAATTGATTATAATCTGTATTCAAAATAAACAAAAACCGTTGAAGAAAATTGGAAAATCATTTAAATTTTTTTTTAAATTCCACCGCAAAATAAATAAAATTAAAAATGTACGAATTAACAATTATATGTAAAAGTTCTTCAACGTTCTTAATTTGGTTTATCTTTGACTTCGAGTTATTATCATCATTACTGCAATAGTGCATTATACATTTTGAACGCAATAGCTACTTTACTGTCCCTAAGTAATCAACAGAGTAGTTAGCAAAAAAGTGTTTATATATTTATTTTAAATATAACGACACTTCATTACTATTTCTTCGACTCTTTAAACGATCAATTAACTTTTCACTATAACAAACACATGCCCTATGAATTCACTGTACAATCACCAAGTAATCTGCAATGTAACCAATAGACAGACACTTATCAATATTTTCAGTATCTTCGCTTTTTTTAAGGGCTACCAATTTGTTACATAAACATTTGTCACCTTACTGTTCCCAAGTAAACTGATCATTCCCGTCAGTGTGAAGTTTTTTTTTCAAAAATTTAATAAATTTCCTGTTGCTGGACTTTTTTTTATTTTTCGCTATCTGTCGGTACTAGATCCTTCTTTAATCTTTAGTATCGTACTTCTAGGTAGTCAACGGTGCAACCAACTTGAATTTGAATTTTTGGAATTTTTCTCAACTGTTTTCTTAAAGTCTATAAAAGGTCAATCCATCTAGAGTGTGCAGAAATCACGGGTAGGACTTCAAAGCCCCAGCTTCTTAACATTCCACATTCCACTAGTCCAACTAAAATGGCAAAAGGTAACACTTTGTCCGAAAACACTTCTTCCTTTTCTCAAGCCCCTTGATTTTACATCGGCGGCTGACACAAACCAATCGCGCACTCAGTCAACAACCAATCTGTTGAATGCCGAATACAAATTTAAGGTGAATTTAAAAACTTTCTTAAGACCAAACAAAAACAATGGAATTTAAAAAGAAACGAATGACGGTACCGATATACCGGCGATATTTTTATAGCCGATAGAGCGATATATAAAAATAAATACGTAACGCACAGTAAATCAAAAACAGTCACAAATTTATAGAACCAAAATGTTCTTTAGTAGACGAGATAAGCGAGGCAAGTAACATAAAAACATAGATAATTTACGTTAAGTTTTAATTTATCGTTATAGGTATTACCGATATTTTTGTTTGATTATGGGTATCGTATCGCCAAAAAGTTATATCGATGCATCCATAAGAATCACACGTTCTTGATGAGCCAATATAACCCTACTTTTTCGCATTGGTTTGTTGTATCAGTTAATATGTCAGTAATAAGACGCCTTGTAACTCTGCTTATTCGAATTTATACCAGAACATACGCTTCCGGTGCCTTACTTGCGTATGAACATACATATATCATGACTTTCTGTTATATATAAGCTGACAGTCCCTGAGAAATATGATAAAAATAACTTGTATTTCCTCTTTTATTTAGACACTTTTCACTTTATTGTCCCTCAGTACGATTGTGTTTTCATTCATAAGATTTTTTAATGTGCAGCATCAGTCAAATGCGCACATGTCAACTGTCATGCCACCTAACTGTTATGCTACCCAAGCCAATGTGTAGTCAACTTAAATATTGTTTGATTAAGGCTTCACCGATGCGTCTTTGAAACTTAAAGAGAATCAAATTAGTCCATTGTTAAGTCAAATGCCCTCTGACTGTCCCTTAGTAATCTAAAGTATAGCTCAATAATTGTTCACGATAAAAAACTTCAAAATATGGATTTAAAGCGACTGCTACGACTCCAAAGTTTTAACTAACTTTTTTAGTAGGAACCTAATAAATGCTAATTTATATAAGCAAAACAGTTGCTCCGTATTGTAAACTTTACTTCAGGAAGCAAGAAAAAGTCAGGTGGTCTTGTACATTTACACATGTGCATATAGGTCGGATATGTTCATGTTTCGCACGTTGCGTTCTTTTTGTTTGTTGGTTTAACCTCCTTCCAAAAAAAAAATTAAATTTTTTTTCTTACATATGACTGACTGCTTGTCATTACGAATCGTAAATTTTGCATAAAAAAAGGTAGATACGAAAATAAAACATTCCTCATTATTTTTTTTTTAATTTGTAGTAGCAGAATTGTAATGAATGTGTTTTATTTATTATTTATTTTTTTTTATTTAACATGGTTGATTGTCAGGCAATATGCGTGAGGATTTATAAATACAACCATATAATTTTTATTTTATTAATTTCTTTGTGGCAAGACTTTTATGTGACAACGGCATCTCTATACAGGTCATACAGGTTCAAACCAAATATGTTTCTCCACAACAGATAAAAGGCTTAAGAGCAGCAGTTTTAAGCGAAAATTTAAGAACATCCTGGTTCGCTTATTTGCTTTCAAATAATTAAAATAAAAAGAAAATTTAAAAAATTGATTGCATTTTATTTAATTAACAACAACATATACACACGCGCGCACACACACACACATACACACTCTAATTGTTATAGTGATGTATTCACTTTAGTTGCCTGTAAACTATCGGTCGTTTAACTAACGACTCTGAAAGTCTTTAAGCTTAAGTCTGTGCAATTTATACGTCAAAGTAATTATGAAGAATATTTATTTATTCACGATGGAAATGGCAATTTAAAACTTTTCCAAAGGAGGGTAGTATGAGAATTTTACCAACACTTCATTCATCCACTACGTAATGAAAACTGATTCGCAGCAACAGTTCCCATTCCGTTGAAACGACAAAAGGTTTGTTTCATCTCAATCCATAGTCGGTATTTGTCGCTAATACATCCAATGCGTGCAAACAGTTCAAAAAAACATGCGATTCTTATGTGAAATGAAAACGCTTCGTTCATTCGATATTCCTATTATGCCATTCGAAAATTATATATAATTACAAATAAATTAAGAAATAAATACAATTGCTTTAAAAACATTTTTTTTAAAGCAAAACTAACTATTTTAACTGGAAAGTCGCAAATTTCAGAAAAAATCCTTTGAAATCTATAAGAAATCGGGAATTAAAAAACCATTCTTATTATTTAAAATCACATATTCTTATCAAAAATCGTTGTACTTTCATAAAAAATCAGTTATCGGTTATAAAAATCAGAATAAAATGGATTCTAAAAAAAGAAACGAGAATTTATAAAACAAATCTTTTAAATCTAAGGAATGACTTATTTTGCAAAAAGAAAAGAAATGAAAAATCCCAAAATTTTAATAATATAAATCTTTTTCTTAATTCCTTCGTCTTCTATTACATCTGCATATTACCAAAACTTTGCAGACAAACCTCCTATTCAATAATTTATTACTCATTAAACCGATTTGTGATAGTGAAAGACTCATTAATAAGACAACATTATCTGTACTTTCTTTTAAACAAGAGTTGAGTGAATTGCTGAAAACTTTCTGTTGAAACTCTCATATACTACATACTTATGTATGGGCGTGTGTCGGTGAAAATATCAACATTGCCTAGAGGGAAATTTTACACGCCCAGCTCTGACAGATTATATACCGCCACAACCATTTATGAGCCACCACTGTGATTTACAGTTGATTGTAAATTGTCAATATTCCATTAGGGTTTTTACTGCAAATATAGAATTCCTCTTCTTGACTGTGAAGAGTTCTGCGACCCGAAGAGCCACTTAATAATAATAAGAAATAATTCAGTTTGCTAGAAGTTTCCCTCGGACCCAAACTGTACGATCGTTTGTTTTTTCGTGCTGAAACAAAAAATGATCAATAAATTCACCAATTCGGGACAATTTGTGCACAACGCGTCAGCACTGCGATACAAAAGCAAACGCTTAATTATTTTCGCGCATGATGCCACATTACCACTAAAACAATGTCGAAAATTACACAAAAAAATCGCTATAATTAAAAAAAAAATCTTCAAAAAAAAGTGTCTTCCATATCAAGAAAAGTTTTTAAAAGCAAACCAAAAAAAAAAGCACTTAATCAAAAAAAAAATCGCCAACTTAGAAAAGCCGTAATTTCACAAAAATTCCAGTTGCACAGTTTTACAACGAAAACAGAATTGAAAAATCGCCAAGTGCTCTAAATTTTCGTACCACATCAGCATATATTACTAGAACTTTCTATATAAACCTCCAATTTTATATTAGCGGAAATCACTCTTCGTTGCATATCTGCAATTTTTGCACACTTGGTATAATTTTCTGCAACAAAGCGTGAGTGTCTTTTTTAAGCGTTTAGCAAATTTATTACAGAGTTGCATAAAGTAATTTTGCCGCATGCAATAAGCTAAGCCGCAGCCAGAACATATATGCTAACGCCGCCTCTAAAATGTTTATGCGAAGAATGTATTTGGTCTGTACATAAACTTTCTAAAAACTTTTATCAATTAATGGAATTTTGTTTGATATTTTAATTTTTACTATTTTAGCAAAAAAAATTTTAACAGTCTTATCTTCAATTTTAAGTCCTCACAGGCAGTTGTTGAGACGGTTCTACCGCCGTAAAACTTTGTAAGCACAGGTGTCTAGTTGCTTTGATTTTAAAAAGAAAATGATATACACAGCTGTTTTAGCATTCAAAATTACCAATCTGCAACGATTTTTGTGTTAGTATATTTGCTTAAGTGTAGCAAATCTTAGTTTCATACATTTTGTTGTTATGGTCTTACAAAATGTAGCATATTTGCTTGACCTGCTACATTTGCAAGGGTTGTTTGCAACCAAGAGTGAGTACCCCTAATATTTTACTCATTAAAGCGATTTGTGATAGTGAGAAACTCATTAATAAGACAACATTATCTCCACTTATCTGTTACACTTTTCCACCATCAACATCTTGTCTATCGCTTGAAATATTTAGAAAAAAATATTGTTCTCTAGTTAGTGACATATGTATATATAAATAAAAAAAAAATACAAACTTTTTAATCACGAACAAATCAGCTTAAAAATCTCCGTCAAACTTTAAAACAGCGCGCATTTTTAAAGAAAATTGAGTCTGATATAAAGTTTATTAGGACTTGAAGCAAGCAATGTGCAGCATCAGCTGGCAGCTGGCTGTTGCACAGACATCAAGTTTTGCTGATACAATTGTCGATGATGCTGCTTGCTATTGATGTCGTCTACAACACCCAGAGAGTGTTGTTTAACTTTGGTTCGATTTCAACAGCTTGGGGAGTTTGTAACGTGAGTCTGGTGATGTTGTGTCGATGTGTATAAAAATAGCAACTAGTCATTGATCCGAACTGTTGTTAAAACGAACAGATGAGATAGACTAACTGACTGACGGATGAACACATCATGGTTCTAATGATTTTCTTGTTTGTTTATATCAACTTCATAAACTTGTTGTGGTGTTATTAAGTTTATTAAGGCGACTTTTGTCTTCCTTTTATTCTGCCTTTCATTTCATGTACATACATACATACATACATTTCTTTTACAATCTGTGGCATTATGGTGTATGATCTTTTGCACTCTAATTACTACTCCGACCGATAAACTTTTTGATCTCAAGAGAGATTTTTTTTTCTTAATATTAAAGCCTTAGAAAGATTTAATTAGGCAGACATTAGAAGAAGGTTTAGAAGAAAGAATACATAATGAAATGTATGTAATATTTTATAGTTACATTTTGCGTTATTGCTAATAAAAGTTGCTTATTCGTATACGAGAGAAGTTTCGGAATTACCCATAATGCCGATGTCAAGATAACGGTACTTGGAGGAATTGTATGTGACAATAAGAGATATTATAACACTTTTAAAAAAGTTCCCTAGTCCATGATACATAGTACTTAAAAAAGTACACAAATATACCTGCGGTACCACCCAGGTTTTCCGAAAGAGCCAGTCATTAACCAGGCATACGAGTTATTGGCTCTGTTGTATGCCCAACAGCGGCAGCGCTATGAAAGTTTTTCTGGACATAAATACTTGTGTTATTGATGACACGATGCTCAAATACATTATGTTATTATAATCATTAGCACTTTATTCTCTTTTTTTGTGTTTCGGAACAGCCACGAACATTAAGAACATTGAGCTATAACACGCTAGCACATGACAGCGGCACCACTCTACCGATACAAATTGACAATGATAAACACACACGGGCTATGCAAACCGACCCACAAAAATTAATAATAGTTATCTATGGTAACCACACGCACATTACCGACAAATATCAAATGCACGTTATTAATACGTTATAATTCTCATTTAGTTTATAATAATAATTATTGCATATAGCGTGGAGGTTTGACCATTAAAGAAAAAATAGTTAACATTACCCGTACTACCTCTAGTTGCAAAAATGTTACTTGAACTGTGCAGATTCTTGTTCCCCTCCTAGTACTACTGAAAACTTCGGCATGATGAGTGTCGCATTTGCACAGAAGGGAACATAGGGGTCGTGTTTGGAGTTGTTTTACAGCTACCGAGCTACCGATGCGACTATCACTTCTCTCGTAAGATGCAGGATGAAGCGAAAGAGTGGACAACGCAGAGTCAGCGTAATCGAAGAAGGCTAAGACATTTGAATTTACAAACAATGTCATATCGCCCGCATTTTTTGGTGACCGACCATCTTGCAGAGTTAAAAGCAAATTGGAAAACATGCACCAAACACACCTTAAAACACACAGATTAAAATTGCAGCCTAATCCGGGGGTTTAAGTGTTAATATACTTATGCATTAACGAATGCGGGAAATGTCTTAATAGGATAGCGTGACTTAATAGGATAGCAGTGACTCTAAAAGGTTTCCTGTTATCGGTGCTAAGAGAACTCTGTTAAATTTTTTGCATTACGAAGGAGAGATGGTTTAAATTCTGTAGTGGCTGATACTATTAAGAAGGCCTAATTGAGATACACTGCGTGAGTGGCTACAGATCGCATTTAACGGATTTACTGTTCCCGAATTTAATTCGTTTACTAAAACCATCGGCCGATTGTGTTAAAGGCTTTCCAACAATGAAAATAAGAAAGTTGCAGTAGATGTCTATTCAGGGGACAATAAAAATAAATTATGAAAGCTTTTAAATGTCACTGCAAGAATACTTATGGATGCAGAAGGGACACAAACGGAGAGTTATTTTTAGGTCCCGAATTCCTATGACTACCCTCGTTAAGTTTTTATTACTTAAAAATAAACATACTACAAAAATAATTCTTTCCAAATCTCTTGTTATTTTATCTTACAGCATATAAGAAATCAAGAACCCAGCGACATTCCAAGGTAAAGCTTGAATTTATAATTTTATTTGTTTTTTAACACCGGAACTGACTGGAGTGTTGCCATTTTTGTGATAAAGAAAACTATTAAAATTATCAACGTGTCTTTTCATGATTATTATTCATTGTTTATTTTAATTCATTTCCAACAATTTATTAAATATTTATTATAGTTTTTGTAGACAATGAAGACGTACAACTCGTGAATTCAATTGTAAAGATTAATGAAATGTTTTTGCACGTCTTGGAAAGCGAAACTGTAATTGATTGAAATGTGTACATTTCTTACTATAGGTGTAAGTGAAATATAACAGGGTTCAAGGGGCTGCTGCGAAACTTGAATGCGGGTTCATCTCACCATGAAACCCCCCGAAAAACTTAAGAAAAACCAAAACAATATAAACGGCCTAAGCTCTCGGAATTAGGGATGCAACCGATACCGATATGTCGGCGATATTTTATTGTTCTCCGATTGTTTTTAATTGACGATGTAAGCAAGGCGAGTAACTTAAAAACTGGGGATGCACCGATACTCCATTTTGCCGATACGATACTCAAACAAAAATATTGGCCGCTGCGGAACTTGAATGCGGGTTCATCTCACCATGAAACCTCCAAAAAAACTTAATAAAAATCAAAACAATATAATCGGCCTAAACTCTTGGAATTGGGGATGCATCCGATACCGATATGTCGGCGGTATTTAATTGTTTTTAATTGACGCTGTAAGCGAGGCGAGTAACTTAAAAACTGGGGATGCACCGATACACCATTTAGCTCATGCGATACTCAAACAAAAATATTGGCGAAACCTATATGCCAGTGAATTAAAACTGAAAGCAAATTAAAATTGTTTCCCTCGACAACTAAAAAAAATTTTGGGTATTTTTGTTTTGACCGATATATCGGTATCGTATGCAACCGATAGCATAACTTATTTTTTTTTGTTTAATGAAATATATGAACGATAACGTAAATACGTAAAAAAGTACTTTTTGAGAATGGTACTTTTTAAAGGTTGTTTTTGAAAAGTACATTTTAAACAGGTACTTTATTAAAGAAAGTATACAAGCACATACTTTGCACATATGTACATCAAAAAAGGTACTTTTCAAAAGCAAAAAGGTACTTTTTCAAAAAAGTACTTCTTAAACAGAATACTTCTTAGAGTTTTCAATTGAAGTACTTTTTAACAAGCTCCTTTATGCTAAATGTGTGGCCATCAACTGGCAGGCATAAAGTTACGGTTTGCCGCACTGTCAGAAGTTCTGACGGGAATGGTCTCTAGTATGCGAACTCTGGATACCAGTCGATTTACAGTTTTAATACAGACTTGCCCGTTCATACTCGTTTGAATTATATGAGCTCTCTGAAGCAGTTCCGGTTTTAAATGGCCAAGGGGGGAATCCGGAAGAGATAGACAATAATGCCTCGCTAGGGGTGAACTGGTCAATCTCTAAACGTACTCCCAATGCGTTGGACCGTATGTTTCCGAAAGGGATGGATAATCAAGCCTCGCAAGAGGTGGAGAGCTTAATTTCTGTAGAAACTTCGGTGTTTATTGGGCAAAGGTGAAGTCCTGAAGAGATGGATAAGAAAACCTTACAAGGGGTGCACGGGTCAGTCTCCAGATATACTCTTTAGGAAGAGGCTGAGACGGTAGCACTAATTGTGTGTTCATGTCCAGCACGGGCTTGCATACGGCTTAGGACCATGGGCAGACACTTGTTAAATTTGAGTGTGCCATGGGGGACCTAATCATTAGATAAATGCTAGCAAGAGACTCCGTGATGAGAAAGAAGGCCGACAGTTACCAGTTGACAGACTGAAATCACTATAGTCAATAGTAAAGACAAGTGTTAGCACGAGACTCAATGAAGGTAGTCGTAAATTTTAAATCGTTTGGTGGACATCAATGCGAGGAGAGAAGGGCAGCGAAAAGGGGGCCATAAAGTAAGCGTTCTGCTTCGCTATCACCGCTACATTAAAAAAAATAAATAAATGGTAAATGTACTCTTTTAAAGTACTTTTTAAAAAGGTACTTTTTGAGAAGAGTACTTTTTACAGTACTTTTTTATAAAGCACTTCTTAGGTAATTTTACATAATACTCTTCGATGTATGTACTCATATTTTCTGACTTTAGCATTAAACTTCGTACATAAATGCCATTCTCGTATTTGTAAGTTTTCATTGAACTTATGCTCCTGTTTAGAAATCAAAATATTGATAAATGAACGCGCGTGTGTATGTGTAAACGATTGTATAACTGATCAAATGACATCAATACAATCCCACGAACAACAACACCAACATTAGATATTATTTTTGCGATATCTAATACTCTGCTATTACTTCATTCCAATCCATTTCATGTGTGTTTGGAAAACTGTGTGGCATGTTTGTCTGAAAGTTCCAACAGTTGTTTTATGATAAAATATGTACAAATAAAATATAAATAAATAGAGAAAAAATGTATTTAGTTTGTGATACAAAATAAATGTATGAAAGTTTTTCCTTAAACACACAGACACAGAATGTTGTGAAACTATTTCAATTTGATGTGGAAAAAAAGCCATAAAAAACATACAAATCAAACTAAAAATGATAAGAATGACAGCAAATGTCTATTTGCTGTTATTTTTTGCATTACAGGTTTTCAGAACTATTTGAACATTTTACTTGGGGGGCTTTTATTCGAATAAAAATAACTTCAAGTTGTGTGTGTGTGTTTAAAGCAGGTGTATGTTTGTTTTTCTTTACTCCATTTTTAATTCAGGCACATGGTAAAATTAAATAAGAATTCGTTAAATTGATGGAGTTTATTTTTGAATTTGAATAATTTGTGTCGTCATGTACTTCCGCTGTGAACCAACCGCAAACTCGGTTCACCACCAACATTTCCATTATTATTATTATTGCTTTTGTCCATGCAAAATGTTAAGTGATTCCGGTAGTTTAGTCCATAATTTTTGTGTATTTCATTTGTTATTTTTTGCTTTTTATTAAATATTTTATATTTTGCTGCCTGTAATTTGTGATAAGATAATGGTGGCGTCGGTTTTTCAGTAAAGAAACAAAGAATAACACAAATTTTAATACTTTGGTTTAAATCAAAGCCAGTACAGCCGATGGATCTCAGAACCACCCCCCCCCCCCCCCATGTTAGGGCTCCCCTAAGTTCTCAGGAACACATCGAATAAGCTGCCCAATTAAGTGAATTTTATGTTTGGAAAAGATTATTGGCGGTGTTCGGGAAAAATATTCAAAGTTAAAACGTTTCAAAGGAAGTTGCTGTCTGCGAAGCAACTTTTTTATACACTTAGAAAAAATTGATGGGTTTCTTTTTCCCCTAGAAAAAGTTGTTCTATTACAAGCTACTTTCCTCTAGTACTGACCTGTGCCAAACAACCCTGAAACCCGAAATAAATTCTCAGAATGTGAATAATTTTCAAACAACAACAAAATGTTACACCTTTCAGAAGTGAATGTTTTATATTGTTTAAACAACTTTAAATCAAAAGCAAACAACTCCTTAAAAAAGTGAAAAACACAAGTCAAAGTAGCAACTCGAGTTAACAAACAACGCCAAGGGGGCAAAGCTACAAACATTAACGCTGACAGCTTAATAATGTCGTTTCTTTTTTTGGTGTGTGTTTTTTTTTTAGCAAATTCATTGATCCCTTTAATCTATTGAAATATTTTCAATAGACACAAGTACATTTTCTATAAAATCGCTTATCTGTTTAAGTTTGTGGTTTCATACCATAAAAAAAATAAAATTTTTTTTAAATATTTTTAAGAAAATGTTTTTCACACTGCATGTTTAACGTCAGACACACCTTTTTCCAATAAGTTAATTTTTATTTATTTGTTGTATTAAAATAATTATTGTAAGTTTATATATTTTTATTTTTTATTATTTAGTGTGGTAAAATGTGTCAGTAGATTTGACATTAAGTACCCGGGGAGCCCTTGTCATGTTAATGACCCTAATCCTTTGGCTAAATGTTGAGAGAAAATTTTATTTGTTTCTTTAACGGCAAAGATAGATTTCAAAAACTCATTTGATTTTGCTTTTGATTTGCTTAAGCTGACGAGGTAACATTTACCGCAATTTATAAAAAAAAAAAAATAGTAATGCCTTAAAATTGAATTTCTTCAAACCATATGAGAAAGTTAAATAAATTCAAAGAAGTGAAAATGACCGCAAAATATTCATGTTTAATTACTCATAACGCATTTTCAATAATGACGGCTCCACCTGGTTTATGTGTACGGCCATGTTATTTTGACGGCGTCTGTCAAATCTATTGAATTAATCACCAAGGCAGGTGACCGTGTAGAATGATATATCCAAGATTTATTATCACAATGAGTGTAATCGTCTTTAACTAGAGATGCACCCCTTAGGCTATTAACAAGCGCACTCGCCATATATGGAACAACGGCAATCAAAACAAGGTTAAGCAGATAGCAGAGCTTGCACAAAAACTTCCTGTTTACTGCGGATTTCGTTGGTGCGCACTTGTCCAAAAAAAATTAAAACATTCAATAAATTTCAAAGAACGAGATTTCAAAGATGTTGCTTTGTACGAGATTTCTAAGATGTTGCTTCAGTTAAATGAAATCGTAAACTTTTCCATCTTTTTATTAATCGATTTCGTGACTTATCTTTAAATTTGCATTTACATAAATTTGTATTTACAAGTTCTTTTTAAATGATTGTAAGAAAACCAATCGACGAAGCTGCTAAAACTGTTTGATAAGCTGCCGTTTATCCATTGGAAACGACGGCGGAACGGCTCATAATATATGTATATAAAAGTGAAACTCTGTCTGTCTGTGTGTGTTAGCTATAGACTCCGAAACCGCAAAGCCAATCGGCCTCAAACTTTGGCAAGTTGTTGTACACATTCCAGGAAGTGTTTATGAGTGGTAATTTTTTTTTTAAGTGGGCGGGACTACGCCCATCTACATATACATAAAAATGAAATACGCCCATACAAAATAGATATTATTTTTTTAGCTACTTGCACCAGATCGATTTTTCTGAAACTTTGCACACATATTGCGCTCATTAAAGGGCGTAGCAACGCGTGCCGGGCTTGGCTAGTGATATATAAATACGTGATATATAAATATCACTTATACTATTAAACAAATATACGCAAGAGAACAGCAAATTATGTTAGTAATCTACGCAAATTATGTTAGTAATCTACGCAAATTATGTTAGTAATCTACGCAAATGATCAATCATCACAGCACGACTGCTTTCAACGAACTAAGCCATGAAAAACAGTAAACATCGATACAGACGATGATATTTTGGAAACCAGACGATGGAACAGTAAATGGAGCGTGCTAATGTTTCTTTAAATATTTCTTTAAGTGTAGCCGGTAATTTATCGGCTGTTCAGTTAGGCGAGCAGATACGGAATGCTTCTTCCATATCTAATGTAATTTTAAATCGAATTTTAAATTAAGAAATTCTCCTAGGACGAAAGTCAAGCCTAAAAAAAGCATTCGATTAAATGGGGTACTTTCACAAGGACTGCTAAGTCCGTTATATGATATTAATGCACAGTAGTGAGCCAGGACAAGTTCAGGCCTAAATGCACACTGGTGGGTATTACAAGAAACCATTCGCGCTGGGTTTACCCTCTCTTAACTTTACTTCCTTTAATCATATAATAATGAAACTGAAAACGGGCCCTTTTTATCTGGAGGGCTAGGGTTCCCGGTCATTTGTATTTGACACTTCCACTATAGCTAGAGAGCGGAAATTTGGTATACAGGTAGGCCTTGAAGAATAAGTAATTAGCAAAATGGGCACTTTTCATTTAGGGGGACCAAGGTTCCATTTTATTTATATGAAGTATTTCTAATATAGGTAGAGAGCTGAAATGCGATATAACCCAACCGTCTGTAAGCTTTAAGTTGAGAAAGGTTTTATCCAGACATTAACAAGTAAAAATTACAAACCAAAAAAGGACTCAGTTCCGCACAAACACATAACTGTGAAAATAAGGCCAAGTATCTAACCAAAACTTTCGGCCGTTAGATGTACTGATATCAAAATGAGGACAAATAAACAAAATGTGTGTTATTACCTGTCGAAACAGCTGTTTGTAGGAGCAAATAATCCATACGAATAAGTTAGCTTTTTTATTGAGTCTGCATAATTTTTAAACAAAATATTTGATTGATGGAAAAGCTTTTCTTTTAAAATTTCAACATTTATTTATATTTTAATTTCGGCTAATTTTTATTTATAATTATACGGATGTATATGTATTAATTTATTTATGAGTTTTTCCTTGTTATTTTAATTATAAGAATTTATAATTGGGAATTATTGTTATGCATTTTTTAATAATTTCACTTTTTTTAATTAAATTTTTCTTTTACTCATTTCTTTGATGGCTTTTAATTGCTTTTGATTTAGATAAGTATTTTTGTGTAAAAAAAAAAATGTTGCATGAATTTTGTTTAAAACAAGAATTTTTAATGCAAAAACATTTAATCTGGCAACTCTATGTGAACTTTTTTAGCGTTTTTTTATGAACTTGTCTTTCAGCTGTTTTCTATATTTTTTATATTCCATATTAAATTTGATTGACATTAAACAAATTTCGATTTTAATTTTGGCGCGACTTTTTTTAATTTGGTTTAATTGGAAAATTAGAGGGGGTTTTTTTTTTTTTGTAATTCTTATAATTTTCGTAACAATTTTGTGATTTTTATAAATAAAAATAGAGAACACCTTTTTCAAATTTAATATACATACAGTCTTGATATTTACTGAAAAAAAAAACAAAATATTAAGCATGTGACCACACTTTTTTTGTAACTTTAATTAATTTAATTAAAAAAAAAATTTTATCTTTTCCATCAATTTTTTAAAAACTAAAAAAAAATATTAAAACTTTGTCTGCACTTCATTTTACTTGTTGAAATTAAAAGGAAAACATTTAAGCTGGCAGTACTTTTGTTTGGATATATTGAAAAAGAGGAAAGAATTTTGATTTTTTTTTTTATTTAAAAATTAACTTAAGTTATAAGAAACAATATAATTCAAGCACTAGAAACTTTAGCTACCGGCTTAAGTTTTGAAATTAAAAAAAAAATATTTGTAACAAACAATTGACAATTTTTCTTAATTATCAGCCATATAAGCTTATTTCCGCCGTTTTTCATTTAATAAATAAAAATTAATAACAAATAAATAATTGAAAACTATCGTTTTGAAATGTCAGTTTAGCAGCTGTCTCCTTTTAATTCGCGGACAATTTTACCTATCAGCCGCATTTTGAAAAAAAAAATTGCAAGTGAGAAAGAAGCACTGATAGCGCTTGAAACAGGAATCCAAGATTTAGTGGTGGAAGAAGAAATTGATGAAGCAGATTTGGTAGAAACGGTATCTGGAATCCATGATAACTTAGATAATAGCATTGGTGATGACGAAGAAGCTAAAAAGTTTACTCTACAAAGTATAAAAAAGGCCTAGGCTTAGCCGAACAGTTAGGGTCATATTTCTTAAATGAAGATCCTTCAAATGAAAGGAGCCCAAAGTTTAAAAGAGAACTTCATAAGTGCTTAGCACCATATAAGGAAATTTATAAATATCTTGCATGGATCTGAAGATAATACAGAAAAATGCTCAGAGGATGAGGATATCTTGCCAAAAAGAAAACGCCCGCAGTTAATAGTGCTTAATGATGACGAAGAAAGCCTTGTTTAATACAATATTAATATGTTTTACTTGTGAAGACAATTTTAATAAAGATATTTATCTTTATTATGAAAATATAATGGCATGTTTTTTTTTTAATTTTTGGAACCTAACCCCTCTTTTCGTACTAGTCCTTTGTTTCGTATAATAGGGATTCGCATAACACGGCTAATTTTTGAAACGTAACTCCCGTGTTATACGGAGGTTATCTGTAGTTTATAACAAAAACCTCACAGACAGAAAATAGTGAGTATCGCGGTCGTAATACCATCGAATTTCTATTGTACACGTCTATGATGACCCCCTACGTAGTTGGTGTTGGCAGCTCGTCATGTTGGATTATGTGTAACTCAAACTGTTTCGTGCACATTTCTCTCCCTCTAACATTTTTTTGGACCATTTTAGTGATTAACTCCAAGTTTTTAATAGTGGCCGATAATGAAAATTCTTGGAATCATAAATCATTAACCAGCTTTTACAATAAATCTTGGAATTTCGGGATGAAAATACGGCGGAAACAAAGTAGAAAATTCTTTCACACATATTCATTATCCATCCAGCTTCGTTTAAAAGCGTTCTTTGTTAAGGTTGTGCAACTTTAGTTAGAATCAGGTACAAACCAACCCACTTTATTTAAATATTTATTTATTTTGTTTCAAAACGTCTTTGAACACTTGAGTAGGTTGTTATTAATAAAAAAAAAATAAAAACTTTCAAACTAGATTTTACTCTTAAACAAAATCGTAAATACTAAATATTTTTCTTTTATTTCCAACTTCTTTGCGAGATATCAAAGCACATACTCGTAATTACAACAAACACACTCACTTTTAGTTATTAGAAAAATACCGGCATGTGCACATAAAACTATTAAATAAATGCACGCCACACTCACACTAACGCGACAGCTGTCAGTTGACAGAATAATAAATTTATTAACTTTTAAATTTGTTTACAAATTTATGCACGGGGGGCAAAAATGTATTTTTCACACTCTTTCACACCGAGATGGACATTTTTGCAAAAATTTAACCAAACACCGACAAAACTGTTCTTTTTCTTTATTTTAGCAAAAAAAAATTAAAAAAAAACAAAAGCACATTTATGTTGCTTTACAATTTACGTTTTAAACAAGAACTAGAACTTTTTTTTGCAACCTTTTTTGTATTAGAAGCCCATTACTGAACGAATTTAGTAAAATAGAAGTAATAAAAAAAAAATTCCGTTAAACAAGTGCGGCCATTAACAAACACACCGGCTATTTACGTGCGAACCATATGAACTCACGACAAATACTGATATAAGAAACATAAAAATATAAAGCGGCCCAACGCTGAATACTAGCAACCACGAACACAACCCAACAAACAATAGAACACACAAGAGTGCAACATTAGTAACAACAAAAACCATAAAACACCATGAATCAAAAAGATTCATGATAAAACACAACTGTAACTTCTGCAAGCAAGAGAATAAACGAGAATTTAAAGAGACAAAAAACTGAACAAAAGCATATAAAGTGCAAAAGCAACCATAACATTTTGAAATGCAATAGATGAAACGAAAGAATTGTTTTTCGATTTGTTTTTGTATTAATGAACGTGCGACAGGGTTGGAAAATGTAGTGCACTTTACTTTTCTCAGTAGTTCTTGAACTGGCAATTTTTTTTTTAAATAAAAATAATTAACAGAGTAAAAAACTCATCTCAAAATTTAGTATACATTAGTGTCCATATTAAATAAATGAGCACATGTTAAATTATTTGGTTGGATAAAGAAAACACGATTAAAACCCATTAAAAAAGTGACATTTTGAAGTTATCTTTTTCAATAAACGAATTTAAAAGAATTAAAATTATTATACCAGTACGTATGGATGAGTTTCATTCTGACAAAATTCCAATGCGCAGCGAAACTAATTGCGAAGCACATAAGTATAGTATGTATATGAAAACTAAACATTTTGTGCAGTCACAACCTATTATTAATGAGTAGAAAATAACTCATGTTAAATATTATTTTGATACTAAATTTTAAGACCCCTTTCAGACTAGCAAAGTTTTCTTAGCAAAGTCTTGAGTTTATGGTGGAGTGAGGAAAAGAGAGCGGGGGTTGGTACAAAGCTTGTTGTACTCGCAAATTCCTTTTGTGTTTTTAGTTCGTAAACCGAATTAATATGGCTGCTCTTTATGTTTGACAAACATACAAACAAAAGAAACAGACTTTGTCAAAGTAAAATTATCCTGTCTGAACACAAGACAAAGTTTAAAAGGGAATTCAAGAAACTTTTTCAAAGAAAACTTTGCTGGTCTCAAAGGGGACTAATTTAAGCAGATTTTCAGTTATTCCGGTCAGAGAAAAGAAGTTTCTTGCACCATAGAAAAACTGTTTTTTTTTTGTCTTTTGCAAACAGCAGTGCATAAATACCCGTAAAATTTCATTCCCCATTCCAAACATTCCTTTTGGTTTCTGTGCTCATTTCGTGATAGCATTCCGATTATTTCTCACTTAATAAAATAACTTACCTTTATCACAGGAATGGAAAGTTCAGTGCTATAATCATTTCCAGTACTTTTTGTAATCAAAAGCACCAAGAATATATGTCTACCGTAACCTCCATCAAGGCTGGCACCTTGGTATGTTCAGACCACAATTGGTAGAAGTTTGGTAGCTTGGTTGGTTTGTTTAAAACTGTTTAAGTTTTTGTGAGAATATGATAAAAAGTACTGCCACCCCTATTTCAACTAACACCTTTTGTTTATGGAGTTCTACACATAAAGTCCTTACCTTTAGTTTAAAATGTATAAGTTTAATAGACGCTCTGGTAAATTTTTCTTACCAGTGACAAAAATGTATGTGTGTGTTGTGAAATTGTTAGTACTATTCAAAATTGTTTAAGTAAAAGTCAATAAGGTATTTTTATTTTGATTTATTATCCAGACTAAAAAATAACTTCAATATGAAAACTATTAACACTTTAACAATATGTAAAAAACTTTGTAAAACATACTGGCCAACATTTTGTGCACATGCAAATATCTATGTGTATTTATTGTATAAAAAAGGATTTGTCTTCTTTATTACGTAAATATCTAACTTGCTTATTTTTTATTTAAAAAAGAAAGAAAAGGTAGGTTTTGGTAGAACTTGAATAACGTCTTGGTAGAAAAAGGTTTTTTGTGGCACCTCTGATCAACACATTATTTCTGAGTTATTTCCGGTTACTCTAGAAATATTTGGAAGTCCATGAAAATCAGAAAAAAACTAATTACCTACTCCTAAAAGGTGCTTCTACTCCATCTATATTTTGCTAAGCTAGGGAATAGTACATTTTACATTGTCGCACAAGTAAAGAATTTGTGAAACTGTTTGATATTGTGTGAAACTGTTTGACATTGAGAGAAAATATGGACGTCAATCTATCAGTCTAATAACTGTCTTTTTTTAATCATTTCATAAGATCAAGTTCACATTTGCAACCACATATGTATATAGATAATCAAAAGAAAAGTATTATTGTCGCAAATTTCTAAGAATACATTTTTACTGATATTTAATTATCAGGAAAAAAAAAAATATATGTATATATTTGGGGAAAATTTTAAAGAAAAGTAATTAAAAAATTATATATGTACATATGCTTTGCCATCAGCTGTTCCTTTTGTTCACTATTTTACTTGATTCTACCGAGTGGTATAGTGTACGTAAAAAAATTACATATTTGTATTCCCTTTTTTTTAATACGGCTCAAGTTTTGTTATATCTTGCTTCTACAAAGTCGAATAAAAGATATTATAGTATAAATAAGGCTTTATTAAGGGTTCATCGACGGAAAAATACTAAGAGCAAATATGAAATAATCAAAACTGTATACATTCTCAGGAAACTACTTAGACTGTTGCTCTGGCTATTAACATTAAATTCATGAATTTAAAATTTAATGCATAAATAATAAATTAAAAACGAACTTTGTAAAACAAAATGAAACCAAAAGAATTCAACCATGAAATGCTACAGTAAATGCCGGCTCTGCAATAGACTCGTGTCATATGAAACGAAGTGGAATTGAGAAAAATAGTTACAGAGAGCGACAGAAAGAAAGAAAAAGAGAATAATTGCTTGGATAAATAATGGTTTTTCTCATGAATCAAAATAAAAATACAAATGCGCATGCATTTGAACTCAGCTGACTTTGTTTATTATCAATATAATCTTTTATCTTGTGTTGCTTAAGTTGTTGTTTTTTTATTAGCACATTTGCTTAGTTCATTTATTATTAACTACTGCTGTTTTTGATGTTGCTGTTGTGCTTTCTACATTTGCAGATTTTCCAAGTGAAACGGAACGAACTTCCGTTAATTGCATCGTACCAGTGTTGCCAAAAAGTTGGGTGAAATCAGCAAGATGCATTTTTTTTTTGTTTATTGTAATTAGCGTTTGCAAGTCTATTTGTTTAGCGTTTATTTGATAGATTTCTTATAATTTGCATTTATCTAGAGGAGAACTTGGGGCACTTTTTATATTTGAATAGCAAAGTGTAGAATAAAATATACACACACAACGTTATAACTCCAAAAATGCCATTTCGCGATAAACGCGGTTTAAGTGTTCCCACTACCTACAGAAATGGAAAGTAAAAAAGAAATAAATATGAAATTTAACACAATATAAGGCAAGACCTATCTAACGATTCTGGATCATTAACTCGAAAAATGAATATTTTTTTTTTTTTTTACAAATAAATTTGGAGGTTCAACAAACTGCCAAAACGCAATAAAAAGTTTCATCCAACAAGTTTGCAGGTTAATTTGGCGAATTGTTTTTTTTTTGTTGTTGTTGCAGTTAGAGGTTTCTAGCTGTTTCTAGGGCGATATTTGTCGGTAATATCTTAATAGCTGTGGCAACACTGCATCGCACTGAGAAGAATTCAACTACTAAATAGCAACTAAAGCAACAATCAGAAAAACAAAATTATAAATAATAAAATGAAGAAGAAAACTTAATAGTACAACAACAACAACAACAACGTATGACAACAAACAAGAAGACTAGCCAGCCATGATTTTTCTATGGAATTAATGTTATTATGATTATGGTTGATGGGTTAATGCATATTTATGTTTTCATGTTTCCAACGATGTTACTTTACACATGGAAGAGTGTGTGTGTGTATGAAATCAGAGTCCATTGTTTGCATTGCGTTTCAAACTACAAGTGGCCATTATTTGATAAAGCTGGCAAGACAGGCGTGATAAATTATTGGTTTGTCTCTGTTTAGAAATTCTCAAATAAAATCTTTGAAAGAAATCTTGATTAGGGCAACAAAACAAATTAGCGCTGCAATGGAAGAATAGTCCGGTACCGTCCTATAGCAATTTTTAAAATAAAATAACCTTGAGGGGATAATTTTATTTAATAAAAAATATATTTTTTAAAAGTAATAATTGAAAGGTAGTTTGCTTTGCAAGCGAAATACAATTTACCACTAAAAATTACAAGTTGCCCTACAAAAACCATCGTTTTCTTTTTTATATATATGACTGTAGAGGAACCTGAGAACATAAAACTTCGTTGAGGAAGACGTACTTAGTTCAGTGGAATCACAACGCCAACAGAGGTCACCAAATTCACTGACTATCAAGGCAATGGAATCCGAAGGAGTCAAATCAAGGTTGTTGCCAAGCAATCAAGGGTAATTAGTAATGAATGAGCAAATGCTCTGGTAATAAAATCCAGAGAGCCGCAAATAATACACTTAAAGACTACGAGACTGCGCACCATCTGGGTGCCTAGTCACCATGAGTGATGGCATAATGAAAGAGCACGTGCTCTGGCAATCAGTGTCAGAAAACTACAGTCAACAAATCTATAAAATGAAAAACCTACTGAGGCTACGAGAACTGAGTTAAAAATTTGGCAAAAATCGCTCATATCGCACTGTGAAATTACGAAATGGCGGATAATATATCAACGATCTAATGGGGCGAACCAAACACAGATAAAAGGAACAGGAACGGGACACCTAACCTAAGAAGCACATCTGGTTCAAATACGAAGAGCAGACAAAAGCGTTTGCAAGGCATGCAATTAAGACTTTGAGACGATGAAACATTTGCCATGTTAATGTCCAGTATTTGCACAAGTCAGACACCAGTATAGAACGGCTGACACAACTCAGGGCTTGAAAATCTTGAAAAACTTTGCTTGGAGCAATGAGGTCGTACAGCTTTCAAAGTTATTTTATCTCTTCTTCTCAACCTAATCTAAGTTGTTGTCCTTAAACTAAAAGTATTTTGAGTATTCACAATGATTAGAGGACCACAAAAATTATTTCCTTTGCGACACTCAAAGACCACAAACAATAAATAGAAATACTTAAGCATGACCATTCAAACTTGTAAAACTTAAAAAAAAAATTCGTATACATGAACAACGAAACCACAAAAGTCCTGAAAAATGAGACGAGAAAAAAAAACCTTTGAAAAAGAATATTCTAGCACATGTTAAGCATAATTTATAACTGCTCTATTATCCTTTATTTAAATCCTTTAATTTATATGTGTCTCGTTTAAATGTCGGTTCAATTTTAAAGCTGAACAACAACTGTTATCCTGTTTATTCGCATGTGTTTGTCTTAAACACCATAAAGCACTTAAATTATTATTAGAAGACAGCAATACTGACTGAATATTTGAACGAATGAATGCCAGAAGGAATGACTGAAGGAAGTGTAATGAATGCCACACATAAAGAACAAACTATAAATGGCAAAACAACAACAACGACAAGAACAACGAAAACAATAGCAGCAAACAAAGCAAAAAATGTTAAGGATCACGCAGGACATTAAACTGACTGGTATGCAGACACACAGCAGACAACAAGGGAATCTTTTCTGAACACACACACACACATACATAAACGCATACACTTGCAAACTCCCATAAAAAAGTGAAAAGTTATAAGAGGAAAATATGAATGAAACTTCTTAAATGACTGAAACTTTCTTGCAACAAATAAAGTTCAAGAATCTTTTATTGTTCATAACAATGATTTTTATTAATTAGTAAAGTGCGTTCACATTGACAGCCATTCAAATATTCTGTAGATGTCTGCTTAACTTATGAGTTAAGAGAAAAAATCAACTCAATGGCAATGACAAATCAGCCACGACTTATTTTCTGTAAATAAAAAAAGTATGGCTGCAATTTGACTGAATAAGACGAGCGGAAATAAAGAAATACTCGCTTATTATAATCCCTAATCCACGCTGGAACTGCATAAGCCAGGGGCGCGTGGCCAAGAGGGTGTTTAGTCTCTGCATATGGATCTCCAAGTGGGTGGGCATCTTTTCTCCATTACTCGTGGGAATTCTCTGATGGAACTCCGGTTTTAATCAGCCTAATTAATTTTAATTAGGAGGAATTCGGAAGAGATGTACAAGATACTAGGGCGTTGGACCATGAGATTCCGATAGGGATGGACGGTGTTTGTCGACCAATAAGGGAATTATGAAGAGAAAACCTCATAGGGGTGGACGGGGCAGCATCCATAGATACTCCTAAGGAAGAGGTAGAGACGGTACCGTACATTGTGTATGAATGTCCCGCATAAGGCTTAGGACCACAGGTAGACACTTCTAACCTGAGCCTTAGACAAACGGTAGCAATTACAAAAGACTCCGTGATTGGGAAGATGGTCGACAGTTACCAGCCGACAGTCTGAAGTCACTAGTTAGGAGTAAAGGCTAGTGTTAGCACAAGTCGGTTGTTAAATTCAATTCAAGGAAAAGGTCGAAAAGGAACCTTTAATATATATATAATAGGTACTTGAAAACACATCTAATAATAGGTGAACCAATGTAGTAAAAGAATGAAAATAAATCCGAGGGCCCTGAGATTTGGTGACACAGAAACTCTATCTGAGTATATGAAATATCTGGGAGTAAGTAAAAGTTTTATCTAGAACTATACAAATCCTTCTCGAGAAAACAGATAACAAATAAAGCCTTAAGACCAACTTATGCGCTCTCAAGATCGTATGATAAATCAAGGGGCCGTGGTTGTATACAACCGCAATGGTACCAAGAATTACCTTTGCCCCTTTAGTATGGTGGCCAAAGGTAGAACAATTATAGGCTTAGATGATGCTAAACACGATACATCGGATGGCGTGCTTGAGCGCAGACACTTCCTTCGTAGGTCCACAACCGTTCAGTGAGGTAAACAATAGCTTCACAAATAACCTAATACGCGAAGGGGGGAAACGAAGTCTACTTGAAATTTGAGAGCCCAGACAGGCATAAGGCAGTCACAGAAGCTCACTGACCCCGAAAATGTGAAGGTAAAGCTCTTTCTAATACTAAACAAAACTGATATTAAACTGGACACTGCAGACTTAACTATCATATGGAAATAATAAATGTGCAAGAAAATAACTCCTGCAGACTCTGAGGTGGCAAGACGACCTAGTTAAAATGGATCCCTAAATGATTGCAAGATTTATAAAAAGGCTAGAATGGTTTTGGCTAAGCACGAAGCTACAGAGTGGATCCATCATGTCGCAGTGCTATTACAGCCTATAACTCATCATAAAAAGTTAACGTATGTGTCTATAATCCGTGTAGACACTTGGAGCTTATAAACATCTACTAAGACCTAAAGGCCTGGTTACACGGTACGAGTTGCTGACTTGCCATTAAACAGCTAGAGCGCTTGTTTACTCGCCTGACAGCTAAAACAGAAAATGTAGTAAATTGGTTACTAGCTACTCGTATGGCTAACTGGGAAGCTAGCCCGCATTGTGTAACTAGGCTTTAAGATAATTAAAAGCCTTTTTAGATTTAATCTAGAATTTGAGGGCAGACTGCTGTTAGGTTAAGTTGAGAGGAGGGGACAACTCGTCTCTTGCTCATAGGCAAATGCCAGAACTTCGGCCCATTGTGCACTTTCCATTTTGAAAAAGTCCTCAACCCTATAAGAACTTTGTTCCCTGAACAAACTTCCTGAGTAGTTGCTAGTAGGAAATAAATCTCGAACACTAATAAAAATCAAAAAGACCGCTAAATAGAAAAAAAAATTTCCAGCAGAAATCTTATTTACTCTTAACGCTGGCTTAGTTAGGCCTTGTCAGCAACTAATACGAAATTTTTCAGCTCACTGCCCATCAAGTTGCCATGGATGGCGGATTATGGTGCTTGTATTAATTCGTGCACTTTCAGGTACATCATACAGTTTCTCCAGAGCTCATCATATGACGAATAGTGGGCAACGCAAAGGGTTTGCAAATTTAATGTTCTAATTTTGGGTGGCTGCATTTTCAAGCTGTATTGGAATATTTGTTTGATATAGGTAGGGGGTAGAATACACCGTCTGCTTAGTAACTCCACAAGTTCTTTTTTTGAACACTGACATGTGCTCCAAGGTGTAAAGGAAAGCTAAGTGTCAAATGACCCCGAAATTAAAGCAATGAAATTGGCAGACTTGTATGTAGTTCACACATTTGGAGGAGATTATTTTCCAAAGTTATCAATTGTCCACTTGAACGATACCAAATAATCTGTACTATAGAATTGGAAAGGCCTGCATAAGTAGACACATCGGATGCCGATAGCTGTCGTTATGTCGCACAGCGCTGCGATAGTTTCCTCTCCCTCCTACTTCACTTTTCTCTCTAACGAAGACAAAATATCTATTAAAAATTAAATAACAATTTTATTGTTGTACATAAAATGTTTTGATGGAAAACCACACAGAACAATATTGAATTACATTTCCAATAAACCACAAACACACTGTTACACCTCACAAGGCAGACAAGATACGGAAAAACTACGAAATGATTTCCTTGTTTTCCTAATGAACGAACGAACAATTCCCAGGTCTTAAGTTGTTTGTTGAACGCTTTGAAATTGTGTAAGACTTAAATAAGAAACAACTGCAACAGGCCAGGCCTTTCAACTTTGTCAGTTGGAAAATAAAGAAACCCCAGACTGTTTAGTCTCCCATTACAGCAGGAATGGATGTGTTAAACAGGAGTATGACATAAAAACAGATTACAGATCGAATGCGGAATACGAGTATTTACAACATTTGAATAGTGTGTAGTGTTGTTGCTCTTGTCATTGTTGTTGCATACAACTGACACGTGCATCATTTAACAATAATAAATATTAAAATGAAATCTTCGTTTTTTTCTCGTTTTCATGAAAATCACAAATTCTAACAAAATCACAAACACACTCAGCTACAGAGAAGAGTTAAAATGTTGATATTTATTTATTTTTACTTGCACGCGTGCCAGCATCAAAATGAGACGAAAAAAAGTCTAGTAAAAACTTACACGTGCTCTCTGTGCGTATGATGCAACCCCATGGGATTTATTTGCTTAAGTACGAGCAGGAGCTTTAGTTGTCATGTTTGACAAATACACATACAAACAAACAGTAAACAAAAATCCTTGTAATAGTATTTACGTCAACAAGGCTCCCCTTTCACAAGGGTAGAGAACTTTGTTACTTTTGTAGCCATAACACACAAAAACAAAAAATTGAGGAATTGTTTGGAATAGGAAGAAACCAAAGGACAGACAGACAGACATTTTAACTTTGCTAATTTGCATTAAACCACAAAAGCCAACAAGGATATCCTTTTATTTGGTAGCAACAACAGCAACAATGTTCTTCAACCACCATTTTTGGGAAGAAATTGTAAAAGAAACAAACAAAAGCAGATTATTATCAACAACTTTAAACGATTTGTAGAGGGAGTTCTTTGGAAACAGCAAATCTGGCCCAGTCTCTCCAAGACCATACTTTACGCCAAATCAGATTATACACATTTCGACTTTCTCCTCGCCCTAAAATAAAAATTCTGATCTTTCACAAGAAGTGCAGCAGCGTGACTGCGTTTTTTAAAATGCGCGCCGCGCCAGTTAGTCGGTTGACGTTGCAGCGGAACGCTAGTAGTATGGTTCGAGAGGTGGGTCTAGAAAGATTTGTCCCGAAATAGTTCAATGGTCATCATGCGTTAGAACAGTGAGAAACGTGCTTTTGAACTTGAGGCCTTCTTCTCGAGCGAATGTTTTTTGGTCCTAATCCTTTCGGAATCGAAAGTCCCTCGGCTGGGTGAGTTGTATTTAGATGGTGCAACGAGAGACATTTAATTACTTCGGTTTTTTTTTTAACAGTGTAAGAGATATACTTCACTCCATCCGATCTTCTTATTATTTATACCACCTATATCCGACAAGAAATATAATACAAAACTCATGTTTGGACCAGTTCTTTTCGATTGTTTATCGGTAACAGCTGGATATTGAACTCTATGGACTCACTGGAACATCGACGCAATGTATGATGGGTGTCATTCTGCCATCGTTACTACAACGGAGTGCTGGTCTAACAACAATAAAAACTTTTTTGACCTCACGAATTTAGAGATGATTTGACAATTGCAGACAAACGACCACTCCCTTCTTTATAGCTTTAAATTTTGGATGGCAACTGCATCTCTTAACCAAGTAACCAGGATACCTTGTCGAAAAATCCTTTTCATTTGATCATCTTCTTTGTTCGGAAGGTGGCTGCGCGATAAATCCCTTAACGCAAGTGCACATTTTAGCTACACCATTCGGAAACATCGCCCCTTATGATTTCCTACAGTTGCACTAAAATTTTTCAATTTTAATCTCTAACGTTTGCCTATTTAGAACGCCGACGTTATCGGCCATCTGATATTCTAATTGAAAGACTTCTTTAAAAGAATGCTGATGAAAATATATTTTCTAAAACTGCTATTTTGTCTCTAAGTCTCAGAGTTTGCAGGAATACATTTGCTTAGACGCCAGAAGCCTCCGTTTAGTCAGGACTCGAACCAGAGATCTGTTAAGATTTCATAAGACGTAATTAAAGGGTATCGTGACAATGATAACCGGTTATTGGAGATTTGGAAGACACGCCAATGAAAGGGGGTTGCCTGCAAATGGCTATTCTAGAAGTTGTCACAAGTAGAAGGAAAAGGAGACATTAGTTCAACTCATATTCCTCGGTCCTGCACGGGAAGATCTTTGTTAGCCTCTCCGAGATATTGGAGGTAGCAGCATAAGGATTATATTTCTACATAAGAAGCACCAACTGGCTCGGTAATGACTCTACAGCTGCTCAAATATAGTGACCCCTCAACTCCTGCCCTCTACACTAATTACTAATATTCCAAACTACACTCTTTCTCCTACTGTCCTGTAACATTCTTTAATTTACTCTTTTAATTCAGAACTGACCGGGTTAGCGGACCCGCGTTGGCCTGCCTTGAAGGATCCAAGTTAACCTAACCTCACCAAAATCCTTCGCAATGCAGCCATAAGCACCGTTTGTTTTAAGATCCTAACCCCAAAAAGTCTCTTTCGTGTCAAGAGGTTAAATAGCCCTCTCGAAGTTGAATTGGGCTTCCAACCTAGAGCCGTATAAATTCCGTGTTATTATCCCTCCTAAAAAGTAGTATCCCATAAAAACTAAAATAACAACAATAAAAACTTTCCTTTTCATTGGAGTAGACCCTTAAGGAGAGCAAAAGTTTCTATGAAGATTTCACAAACAAAACATATTTTTTCCTTCCTTTTCAAGGTTTTTGCGGACACTAAAAAAAAACAAGTAAATGTCACTCAACAGCAAACAAAAGCAATAGATTTCCAGGAATTTCTTACAAAAAAAAATTTATTTTGCGTTTTCTGCAGGATATTGAACGTGGAACTTTTACTTTTGCTTGTGTTTTTTAGCCCGACGAACTCAATATCAGACAGTTTGCCGTTAAGGTTTCTTGTAAAGTTTTTTTTTTGGTTTTTGTATTTAATCCTTGTCAGTTGCAAAAGGACACGTGTGACCCACTCCGTTGCAATTTAGTTTGGTGGAAAAAGTTGTAAAGGGATTTTCCGTAGGGATGGGTAGACGGACTTTTTTTGACTGATCTTCCAAAATTGGAATTATCTCGTGGTATAGATGCGCGCTTTGTGTCTTTCTTGCGGTTGACATGGTCATCCTTCAGTTCAGGGGATAAATATTTAATGCAAGCCCACAAGCTAAGTAAGCAATCAGCGTAGCATTTTAGATCTGCCTAACACATCGGAGAAATTGACGAAGTGTGCAGGAGAAGTTGTAACAATCAATTCAACGCTGCGTACTAGATTTTCTCCTTCCGCAGACAGCACCCTGGTTAATCACAAATTCACCTAAGAGACGTAGAAAATCTAACTAGTGCATGAGCTGACCACCCTATTGCACCTCGTTAAATGTCGCGCCATATTTATAGATGAACGTGAATGTCAAAATGCAACTTCATCCAAAGAAAGTTCCTGTTAGGTGTAGATGATAGGCCAGCGTCTGGTGCTACAGATATGCTGCAGATTAATGTGGCTACCAGCCAATACGGCCTCACACCACAGTGCACTCAGCTCTGGATGAATACAATGCGTCCACCAAAGCCCCCACGCACTACACATGAGTACCAATTTGAAGCCATGCTTTTGGACATGGCATCCCCTTTGGTGAGGAGCGGAGCCTACCTAAAACTCCTACCTATCTATGAGTCACGGCACCCGGTTGCGATGCAACTCCCCATCGAGCTTGCGCTCTACCCACAAAACTCCCCGAAGGGCCGCACAATAGTCAGGATGGAACCGTAGTCCATTGGGCTCCTGATACCCGTGGTACAAGAATTAAATCTCCTGTCAGACCTCGTAGCCGGTGGTCCGCCACAACAAAAAATAAACAAACACAGACAATTAATAGCCGCCCTTTTGGTTGCAATGTGTGACACCGGCAAGGATAAAACGTACAACAAATAGACATTGTTGGACATAAATTCGAAATAATTGCTATAATAGAGTTTTTTGGATCAGCACTCAGCAGCTGATCCCTTCTCATGCAATGCCATTGGTTTGAAACTAGAATAAAGGCTATGAGGAGAATAGCGAGAGCAGTGTTTGCAGGGAATACTTCTGCAAGGAGATTATTTCCCATGCGAATAGTACGTCTAAAAAACGAGTTGTTCCTCTAGTGTGTTGTGTGGTCCACCTGCTAATTTAACACAAACAATTTATCCCATACATATGTTCCGGATGCTACGAGCGACTCGACATAACTTGGCTTCCATCAAGGTGCGATTTAACCCCGTTAGAACTTATCTCATGAAATTTCCTTAACACACAGAACTATGCTCATAAGCTACAAACGGCCGGTGCCCCCAAAAATACCACTTGCCTTCGCCTAAATTTATCCTCTCGTGCACACATCTTCTAAATAAAACGCAGTCTTTCATAGGGTGTTTTTTTAAGTCCGATAGAACTTTAAATTATGAAAAATAACGCCAAAAACTAAATTTTATTTAACAAAAAAATGTATTCGAAAGATCAGTACAAGGCATCAATATTTGAAAACGATTTCGGAATTCGAACATAGAAAAACATATTGCTACACGACGATTAAGCATCATGGAGAATGTGAGGCGACTAGCTGTGTCTTCGAGATTCTTACTCATGGTGTGAGCACCATCCTTCGTCATGACCCGATTGTCTGCTATTTCCTGTACAGGGGGAGCGAGGTTTTAGCTCCAGTTGCCCTATCCATTCCAAGATCGATCCCTAGTGCCTTTGCTTGGATTTATATGAGATGCCACTAAAGCGCTGCTATTCACCCGGAACTTACCTTAATCAACGACCATTATAAATTAAATTTCTGGATGTTCGCATTCTGGACGTCCAATTTTTGGCCACTTTTTGAGCATTGCTGGTTGTATGTCCCGTATAACCCCAACAATGTTGGATGCCAAGGCGCCGTGAGAGGTGTCCAATTGTACGACCTTGGAGGCGAATGGACAGGTCCATTTCACGAAATCAACTTATTGCCAAATTTTTATTTCAATAAGTCGATGGTTGCGGTCGCTGTAAGCCACATAGCGCCATCCTTTCGACCAATGACATCCATATTTTCAAGCAAAAAATCATAGATCATGATGCTGTAACGACCGTAAAGCGAGCTCTGGCTTAATTTTTAAAGGAAATAGAGTCCAATGATGCCACCAGCATGTAAACCGCGCCCAACGATAAATGTAATGGGGTGTGTAGGGTCTGTTGTGACTTGGTTTCAATCCATATGCGGCAATTTTGTTTATCAACAGAAATCGTTAAGCCAAAAAATGAGCGTCAGCGCTGAATACAATTTGGCGATAAAACATCGCATGGGTTGATGACTGATTTTCGAAGTAAATGTGGATAATCTATGCATAATGATTCGCCAGAGTATACTGATCACAAATGTCAAAAAGTGAGCGCTAGTTGGACAGTTAGCGCTTTCATAAGTTCTATCGGGTTTAAAAAAACACCCTATAAATAAAACGAAAAATTAATTTACAACTTTGGCAATGTGTATTAAACCGGTTTAGCATTTACTTGTTCCTATTAGCAAGCCCTATATTATAATTTATTATTGTTTCGAAATATGGCGTTGCCTTTTTTTTTTTGCTGCCTAATGGACGTTTCTCAAAGTCTTTGCTTGTGTTGGTAAATTATTTATTTGCCTTTGTATTCGTGTGTTTTTTAAGGATATTAAATATTGCTGCAATTTACTGTCACGTTTGTGGCCAGAGTGTCGTCATAGTCTGGCGTCCTGGACGAATAAGGTGAAGGGAACGCATTGTTTGTTTCCCTTTCTCTTAAATTAATTTTGAACATTGAGTAGAAGTTAAAATATAATCGATTTAATGACAAGGTTCTGGAAATGATTTTTTGTGAAATTGATATCCTCAAAACTACAGGGTAATTTTTCTATGATCCTTGCTATCCATTTATTTCTAGAATCGGATTTCATGCAAATTTACGATTCAAACCAACAGATTTTGCTACAAGTTTTCTAAGGCTGCAATTGAGTCAGATAAATCGTTTCACATGGCGCCGCAGAAATACTCTAGAAGCGAAATTGCTCGCTCCTAAAAATGGAATATTTTATTCGCAAGCTCGCCACTGTTTGACTTATTGTGTGGCATGTAGTGAGTTCTGTTCTTGATGAAACTTGCACTTTCAGACAAAAAAGAGTTTAAGGTTGTCATACTGTAGGACGCAAAAGCGATGTTTACTTTGCGGTCTTGGCCATTATTAACGAAATGGCACTATCGCCCTGTTGGATGTCTTGTAATATCCCTAGTTGCTATTCCGTTTTATGCGTCAGGCGTAGACTTTGTCAATAAAGAAAATATTCCACAAGCATACCGCAAACATAAGGGTCTCTTTTTTCTATTCCCTTTTTCCACGAATTGATTTCAGTCAACCGATTTGTAATTTACGACCACCTCACTATAGTTCGATACTCGTGCTAACATTAGCCCTTATTCAGGACTAGTGACTGGCGCCCTTATTTCTCTTCACGGAGTCTCTTGTAATGGCCAGCATTTGTTTAAGTCTTAGGTTCTCCATTGGATTCACGTGTTTGCCCTTTGCTCTAAGCCTTATGTTAGCTAGTACTGGACATTCAAAGACCATGTGCGCTGCCATCGCCGCTTCTTTCTCAGGAGTATCTTTGAGAAGTGACCCGTCCAACCCTTGCAAGGTTTTATCGGAATTCCTCCATTGGATAATAAACACCGGAGTTCCTACAGAGATTATCCTCTCCATCTCTCCAGAGATTAACTATCGTAATCTCAGGGTCCAACGCACCTTTAGAGATGCACCCATGCTCCCCTCGCGAGGCATTATTGTCCATATCTTCCGGATACCTCTATTGGCCAATTAACATTTCTTCAGAGTTTAACCTCCCCTCCTCTTGCGAGGCTTCCTGATTCATCCATGTAATGGGGAAAAAGATGTCCAGTGCCACAGAGCTCCATATGCAGGGGGAGGTCTGTATTAAAGCTGGAGATCGTCTGGTATCCAGTTTTAATCGTGGATTAGTGATGTTTTATAAGAGGGTGCTAACCTCTCTGCTCGACCTATTTAGCCAAACACCTAGCAGAGGACCTGTTACCGGCCACCACCACGAGTAGCTATAAGTACATTAAGTTACGGAAAGCCCTACCTTTGTGCCTGCCATCTGACAACCCGCCAATTACGCACGAGAAGCATATCTCCAATACAACATCTTAGAAATCGTAAAATGCGGAGCTTAAAAAAAACGTTAACCCCGAACACGATGATCAGGCGAGCTATGCGCTTCTCTCGTAGCAACAACAAACGGCATTATGTGCGTGACCTTTCTGCATGATATGAAGCATTAAATACTTTCACTAACTTAATTACAATATTTCTGGCAGACCTTTTAAATCTCTTTTTTATCGACTTAATACCTGCAGGCCATGAACCCTTCCACGGCGATAACGTTAAATGACTAATCAACTAATCAGTAGTCAGAACAGTTAGCTATTCATGCAGGAAGCCACTCAGGCAGACAGGTAATTGCAAGCAAGTTTTCTCTAACATTGCGCTTTGCATGAGGATTCATTAGATTTCCGTTTGGACTTGGAATTTTTTGCTCATTCGCTGTTAAACAATTGTGCGAATTCAATGTCCACAGACGTGCATTTAGACTCTAAACTTTTATAAAGTAGTTGACAAAACATAATTTGTTTAATACATATCGTGCTACCTGTTGGCAATTTACTATTCTTTTTAAGTACTTAGAGAAAAACGCTGATGACTACCTGTTCTTAGAAATACAATATAAGTATGTATATGGGTCATTCCACAGAAAATCAATAACTAAATATATGAGGTTGCTATCTGGGGAATATGGCAACAGCAGGCCACTTAGCTTGTCTGTGCCTTAAAGTTGGAAAAGTAAGACTTTTGTTCCTCAAGAACTGTCTTTTGGATGTTGCCTTCAAGAAAATCTATTCTCAATATATTTTTTTAAGTTTTACTAATTTGGAAGCCCCTTTCTCGAATCCCGAAAAAGTGACAAGGAGTCATGCCAGAGGCATTATTTTAATGTAGGAGCACATCGCAAGAGACCGCTTACTTATGGCTCCCTTTTTGACACCCTCGTTTCCAGGAACTGATTTCAGGCAACCGATTTGTAATTTAGGACCATCTTAATTTCATTGAGTCTCCTGCTAACATTAGCTTTTACTCTTGGCTGCATTGATTTCAGACCGTTGACTGGTAACTGTCGGCCTTCTTACTCCTCACGGGGCCTCTTGCATGGCATTTACATTTTACCAAGTGTCTTCCCGTAGTCCTGAGCCATATGCTAGCCAGAGCTGGACATTCACACACAATGTGCGTTACCATCTCAGCGTCTTCATTAGAAGTATCTTTAGAGACTGACCCGTCAATCTCTTCAGAATTCTTTGATTGGTCAACAAAGGCCGGAGGCCTATCAGCGCTTCACGGCATTCTTGTCAATCTCTTCTGGATTCCTACCTTGGCCAACTAAAAATGGAGTTCTTTCAGAGAATTCATTTAATTCCCCCGACTAATGGATTAAAGAATGTCCCCCGCACGGGGTTTCATGTGCACGGGTAAGTCTGTATTAAAACTGAAAATCGACTGGCACTCAGAGTTCACATACGAGATACCAAACATCCTTTTGGCCACGCATTCCTGGTGTATGCTGTTCCACGGTGAATTCGGAATTTTTTATAAGAGCGTGTGAACTTCTCTCCTCTCGACTCATTTAGCCAGACTTCTAACAGAGACAGAAACCGGACGCCACCACGAGGAAGTAAAAGTCAGAACTTTTGACATTGCAGTCAGTTGCGGCAAGCCTGCCTCATGCGCTTATGTTTGCCAGCTGACGGTCCATGCAAGCAGTAACGGAGTTGCTATGCTGAAGATGCCTTGCGTTTTATCTCGTCTCATGTTATACGAGAGCGGGATGCCGAGATTTCAATAGAAATTAAATAAAAATTTCTTTCTGTATCGAATGCTTTAAATTGGCAGCTGATATTGATACCACGACCACATTTGCTGGTATGCTGGAGTGCTAAGCTCTCCACACTCACCAAATATGCTCAAACGAAACGCGGCTACTTTCGGACGAATGATTTATTGAATTTTCAACCGCCCTGGATAGGGCTACATACATGGCAAGTTTCAAAGCAGCAAAAATTCGAATTTGAAAAATGTTATGGAATTCTGGAAGCCTTCCAAGTTGAAAAGAACGGAAATTTAAAAAAAATTAAACTTTATTTTATTGAATCTTACCAGGTTGTTTAGATACTTGCACGAGCATATTTTTACTTCTTCCCGGATAGTGGGAACTTCTAGATCTTTATGGATATTTTCAGTTCTTATACACCCGCCCCTTGCGCCCCTTGCGCCCCTTGCGCCCCTTGCAGACGATAAGTCGTAAAATCTTAGACTGTCTTCTTTGTAACTTCTGGATGTTTGACGCACAAACAGTACCGCACATGGATTTGTATAAAAGGACTTTGTATTCCAAAGCCAGAGGTCAGTTGGGACCAATTATTTTTGCCTCAATATGGCGGGTGCATGTTAGAAGTCCATCTGATCTTCCACGTTTACCTTTTAAGGGCATTTTTTAGCCAGTCCTCTAGCTCATGAATATGGGACTGAAGTTGTTCATATGCAACTTTCGGATCTTGGTCACCATTTATAAATGCAGTGTCGTCTGCAAATATTGACGTATATGTATTTGACTTCTTAGTATGTCCGATGTGTACACTACCTTAAGGAACTCCGGTTGATATTTGCCAATTTTTTGAATCTGATCATTTGTCCTGTCAAATCGCAATTAAGAAGCTTGTGGCAGTTTTCAATAAAAACTCGAGTTATTATCGTGAGTAGCACATCATGCCAGACTATCGATCACCACGGAAATGCTTGCATACATGCTTGTTTTCAAAAGCTTATATTGCTTGTTTCCTGTAATACGATCAGGTCCGAGTGATTTCCTAATATCAAGATTATTGATAACCAAGATTTCATAGGAACAATGATTATTGGTCTGGTGCAATAATTTATGCCATGCAGGCAACCCTCTGAATCCCATCTAACTAACGCTTAATTGTGCCCTGAGAGCCATTCGGCCACCACACTACGGATGCGTAAGTTATAATGGGTCCCACCATCATTATGTAAATCCAGAATGCAGCCTTTGGCGAGATTCCCCACCTACGGCCACACACTCATTTACATTGATGCATAATCCTTTTTGCTTTCCGGACCTTTGTTTCGATGTGTTCATTCCACTTAAGTTCCTTATCCAGGGTAACGCCCAGATAATTCACCTTCCTGGACACATTTACTTCCGATCCGAAAAGCATTAAGGCTTCATCCTCAACACCCTTCCTCTTACGAGTGAAAAGCATAGCGTCGGATTTACTGGCATTTATGGTTAGACCCTGGTCACTGCACCATGCCTCAGTCACCATGAGAGCCTGTCTCATACAACCTTGAATGGCCCCGATGAACTTACCACCAGAATCTACGGTGATGTTCCACAAAAGAGGTGACAATACACCTCCCTGTGGGCACCCCCTAACTACCCTATCACGAATCTTGGTTCTCCCATCTCTGAGATTTATAGCCCTAGTCCGAAGCATAGCGTTTATCCATTTTATAATAATGGGGTCAACCCTACGTTCAGTAAGAGCATTTCTCATCTTCCCGAAAGAGATCTTGTCAAAGGCGCCCTCAATGTCCATAAAAACGGACAGAGCAGCTCCGCCATTGATAATTTCTCTTTCCGCTACTCTGACGAGCTCGTGCAGAGCGGTGTCAGTAGATCTACCTGATCTATAAGCATGCTGAAATCTACTCAAGGGCCTATCCATCAGCGTATGGTTCTCCATAAAGTCAGCCACCATTGTCTTCAATAGAAAAGATGTTAGGCTGACCGGTCTGAAGGACTTAACGTCAGTATAGTCCCTCTTACCCGGTTTGGGAAGAAAAACAACTTTAGTTTCCCTCCAAGCCACCGGAATATATCCCGTCGCTAGACAAGCTACGAATATTACCCTAATCCTATCAAGCAGGGTATCTATTCCCCACTGTAATAAGGCTGAGAAAATTCCATACATTCCAGCTGCTTTGAATGGTGCAAAAGATAGTATTGCACTTCTGACACCATTCGGATATATTATCATTTCAGCCTCAGCTCGTCTTCTCTCACTAGCCCCCCTATTTACAGGAGTCCATGAGTCACTCGAACTAAAGCTTCCAGGAAAATGAACCTCCATAAGCGATTGCAATGTCTCCTCGACTGTGGCTTAAAAACTAAATTACGTAAAGTTTTTTTGACATAAGTTCATTTAGATCTTTCTATCAGGAGAATGACTAAGTTGCCATTGCCTTCTCTTTTCTCTAAGAAGCTTTTGTATATCACCAGATGAATGGTAATTTGTTTTAAATGTGCGTTTGTAATCCACAGCTTGTTAAATATCACCTGAGTTTACCAAAGCCAGTGCTCAAGGGTAAGAAATAAAGGTTCTAGGTGCAGTGGAGACTGTCATTTAGAATAACGATTGGAAGTGAATGGTCGGAAAATAAATTATAGGAAAAATAATTTAAAATACAATTTACCCCAACTTAAATAATTTCAGCATACAATGGAATGCCCCATATACATATGTATATATGCACATAAGTTTGTGTGGTTGCATGTAGTATACACATGTTGAAAAAATAAACTGCACCATAAAAATGTTATCAAACGCATTGCAATAGAAATAAAGTTTAAGCGGCTTTTGTCTTAAAAGTCAACTTCTATTAGTGACTGGACTTAATGACTAGACCATCACTTATACTACATACACACTCATACTAACTCAAGCACACTCACAAATAGATTCCAAAGGCCATCAAGTGCCTGAGTATGAGAAGAACATGTGTGTTCGTTTGTGACAACAGCAGCAGCATGTAGGGAATAGTTTAATCGTACAGATTTTATAGCATTTACAGCCGGTTTAATGTTTAAAAGAGTGTTTGATGATTACAGTGGACAATATTGTGCAATAGGGCGAGACTATTTTTTGCAAACCGGCTTGGTTGGTTGGTTTACATGGTAGCCTGCTGCACGCAGGCTGTCAAGTAAGGTCTGAATGACCCCGTTTTGACAAGACCATATCACTCGCCATGCAAATAGCGTCTTAGAGCCTATGCTCGCACTGAGACTAGGGAACTAGATCCATCCCGTAGCCGTGAGATATCTTAAACGGCACCTAGATATCTCACTGAGATCCTCTAGTATGTGGTTTCCAAGAAATTTATGTCTCCTGACGGCCAAGGCAGGGCATTCCCAGAGAAGGTGAAAAACCGTCTCCTCTTTCTCTATGTCTTTACAACTGCGACTGTGGTCCTTATAGGGGAGTCCAAGTCGCCTGACATGTTCTCCTAACACCCAGTGACCTGTTAATATTGCCAGCAACCGCGATAAGTTGCTCCGATCACGACCTATCAGTCGCATAGTGCACCTATTATCAGCCTCCTTAAGAAAGTGTCTGAAGATGCCGCTCTTAATATTCCCCAAGGGAATTGCGACTGATTCCACATTGGGAGTATTTAGAGCGGATCCTCCTTTGGCTAGTTTGTCTGCTTGTTCATTACCAAAGTGGTCCCTATGCGCAGGGACCCAAACCAAGGTAACATCTTCCAGGCTCCCCAGCCTTGACAACTCTCTCTTACATTGACTGACTAACAGAGACGTAGTTTTGTACGATTTGAGTGACAGAAGCGCCGCCTGACTGTCGACGAAAATACCAATATTCCCACGTATATTCCTGTCGTATAAAATCCTGCATGCCTTCATAATAGCAAGTATTTCAGCTTGAAATTCGCTGCAATTATCCGGAAGACGATATGAGATGCCTATCTCAAGATCACTAGAAAAGACGCCAGAGCCTACACAGCTGTTCATCTTAGAACCGTCCGTATATATCCTGACGTTTTAGTTCTCCATGAGACTACCACCACACCACTCCCTCCTGGAGGGAATTAGTACTCTGAACACTCTATCAAAGTCTAACTGCGGCGTAGTGTATGCAAACCGGCATAAATTCGCATACAGTTTTATTGCGTTCAGTAGTTTTAGTTTAACCAGTTGTTTATTGAGACTTTATTTCTTTTCATAAAAAACGAATTCAAATAATTTAAGAACAGTTTGCTTAGAGAGCCACTGCCCACTGTCTAATGCTGCACAACTGGATTGTAATGCGAGTTCACATGTCTAGTGTTTGAAGTATGTGATAAATGTTGGTTACAAAACACGGATCAATTACACACAATTTTAATTCCTCTTTTCCTCTCTCTCTCCCTCTCTCTCGCTCTCTTTGTTTGAGTCTCTCACACTTACAAAAAATTGCATTAAAAATTATTTTTCGAATTTATTTAAGAGTATTTTATTGCAGTTTTTACGTTAATTATTGCACTGAACTAAAGCGAATACAAAAAAACAAAACCATTAAGTCTGCTAAATTCGGCTTTGCCGAATCTTATGTACCCTTCACAAAAGCATAAATTACTAACAATGTACTACAGATTTTTCCCGGTGCTAAAGATTGTTTGCGATTGTAGACATGAGGTGGTATTGTAACATACATATCAAGAACTCAGTACTTTTAACGACAATTGGGTCCCCAAACAATTGGTGATCGAGGTTCCATACCACTCGCGAATCGACTCATCTTGATTCTCTCCACCACATACAATGCTTTTTTCGGTCTCACTGGACACCATCTTTGCGAATGCTTATTATCCAGGGCAAGTTGATAAAAAGTAGACCGGCCGAAATGAATGCATTTCCGACGCTGTGTCGGATGTCAAATTCCCTATAAAAAAATTTGATAGAAACGGCGAAAGAAAAATGGGCCGCTGGCAGGGAGAAAGATATGCTTTGCCTTAACTGAATGGGCTGTTAGCAGATCTGACTTATACCCCCTCGTGGTGGCGGCCTCTAACAGATCCGAAGAGAAGTTTACACTTGTCTTACTAAAAATCCCTAATCCACCGCGGAACAGCATACGTCAGAAATGCGTTGTCAAGAGGGTCCTTGATCCTAAATATCCGAACTCTGTATAACAGTCCATTTCCAGTTTTGAATCATTACTGGCTTGAATTATTTGAATTCTCTGAAGTGACTCCGGTTTTAATTGTTCAAGGGAGGATTCTAGAAGAGATGAACAACAATGCCTCGCAAAGGGTGAACGATATCTAAAGGTACTTCTAAGGACGTTGGAGCGTGAGATTCCTAGAGGGATGGACAATGAAGCCTCGTAAGAGGTGCTGGGGTTAATCTCTCTAGCAACTCTGATGTATATTGACCAATGGAGGAGTTCTGAAGAGATGGAAAAGAAATCCTTGCAAGGGGCAGATAGGTCAGTCTCCAAAGATACTCCTGGGAAAGAGGAGGAGATAAAGAGGGACCTATATATGGAAGAAAAACATCGAATTTTCAAAAATAAAAACAAAGTTCAGTAAACTTTTTTATTATATCCAAAAAAATCGAATAATTTACATCACTGCTTTGTATTAAATACCAGTTCACTTACAATGTATAGTTTTCCTTAAGGTTTCTTCTTTATTCTATTGGTTGCAGATTCTTATTTTTTTACAATTAAATAGCAGTCATTGTTGTCGTTTCCGTCATTGTCTAGTTAGTCGTCATCATCGTCATTGTCACAATTGAGTAGGGTCAGGATTTTTTTTATTCGTTGCTTCTTTTCTTTTACTGGTTTTGCTTTTTATTATTTTAATGCGATTGTAATGGCCCCTCTCTCAATACACGCACTTCGAATCAAATTAATAATATCCTTTGCGCCGACGTATCGGTCGGTTCTTTGAAACACTATTGGTGTAAACAAGAATATAACCGAAAATCTGACGCAATTCTCTTCTCCCAGTGTAAGGACGTTAAGGCAACAAATATTTAACATTCATCCCATAGTGCGTTGTATTCAGAGAGAAAAACTCACCGTACCACTAATACCAACCTTGTGATGCTAGCGATTTAAATAGAGATCTATTTTTAGTAATTACACAACATACTTATTAACAGCAATAAATGTAAAAAAAATTTGAAGTTGTATTTAATCGGTTTTCAAACAATTTCATATATTCGAACTATTATCGAAAACCGGGATTCGAAAAATGTCGAATAGTTGGTCCCCCTACTGTCGACTGAAATTTGCCGATCTCTTTTCCCAGTACTTAGTCTAGATTGAGTAATCGCTGGTATATGCCTTCAATGTGTTCGCTGGTGGCACCCGTCCAATGCCAGCCAAAGCTGAATATTCGCATTCTAAAGATTTTTGGGTTAGAACATTTTTAAAGCCATGGGTACCATGAATTTTACAACTCACTGTATGCTAACTTTCAATTTTTTTTTATTATTAAACCGGTAACCGCTTGTTGAAGCTTTTTATTAATAACTGTTCAATTTGTATTCGCCATCTTGCAAGGAAGCTTTCGCTTTTTTGTCTTGTACCATAGTTCCTTTAACTTAAATCTTCGCTAGCAGAGTTTTCACTGTGTAAATAGTTTTAAAATTTCGATAATTTTATAATCGTCTTAATAGCCAATATCTCATAGTTTTACTTACTTAATTCTTGGCCCACCAAATGGGCAACATTTGAAAAGACAAATTCTGTTTTGTTACTAATTTTTATTCTATTTGATCTTTGAGGCGCCGAACAAATAATTTGCAAGGCCTTTAATAAACTTTTTCTTTAAAGATTTGCAAGCAATGAATGAATATTTGCTCTTGGTGTGTGTTTATCGTTTTTGTGCTTAATAAATTATTTCTTGCGGTTATGTTAACAGGGTGTATTTTTTAGATGTACCAAAATGTAAAAAAAAAACATAAACAAAAACAATTTAGTGAATAATTTTTATTCATATTTTATACTTTCTATTAATAGTTTTTAGAATACGGAAAAAGTTAAGTATCAGACAGCAGCTGAATGGTAAACATGCATTTTCTGTGCCCCTACAAACGTCCTCAGCATTATGTGTCTCTCTACCGAGTAATAATGTCATTTTTAAACATCATCTACTCGTATGTAACCAATTTAATAATGAAAATTGAATGCGAAAGGTTCCATATTTTCGACCACTTATCTCTAGAGTTAGAACGAATTTGCCTCACTGTAACCTTATTCGTTTTATGCTCTATCGTTCCTTTCTCTTCCCACTTAGCTTTAGCCAGCTGTCAGATAGCATTGAAAGCAAGTATTTATTATTATTAATGTTATGCTACGTCTTGACTAGCTACAAATGTGTTCGCACATGGAGAGAGCGGCAGAATAACGAGGAAAATGTGTTCGTGGTCTTCAGTGTGGAGAATACGTCTCGATGTTCCTGTTCAGTTTGAGCATAATTATTTGTTTCTGTACGGGTGTTTATAGGCGAATATACGTATATTTTGTATTTCCTCTGTGTGTTTGTGTGTATGTGTGATGGCAGAAGAGCGTTGTGCCAACAACTGTTCGGACAACATTGTATGAGCATGAACATACCATCAACAGCCAAATTACTGTGCGAACAGCAAAATGTACAATGGTTGAACAGATCTATGGCTATTCAAGACGTCATGTTAATTCTTTCTAGTTTATGCTGTTTCGTCCGCCTTTACATTGTTGGGATAGTTTTGATTGCAAAGTCTTCCGGTTACGGAATAGAAAAGAAAGGCGAATGGGGAAAGTACAAATTTTTTTTGTGTTCGGTAATTTCCTTTTTTTTCTCGTTTGTATTTGACGTTTTGTTTTATTTTTCAAGCAAATGAAAACGAAATTTGTAAAAATAGAATTTCCCCGTCTAAGCACCAAAGAAAGTTATTAAGAGAATTCAGGAAGTTTGCAAAACTAAATTATTCCAATATAAAAGGAGACTTTCAGTATCAAACAATGTGTGTGTGCGGGGCAAAGTTCGTTCTAATCCAACAGAAAAATTTGCAAAAATATAAAATATATTAGAAACTCCCGTATTTATTTTCCTCATTAGAAGGGTTCAATAGATAATGTTTTCAATAGACCGTACTCAGTAGAAAGGCGCAGAGAATGCTGATCCCAAGTGTTTTATTATTAATGTATGGGGGGCTATTGAAGCAGACCACTTACTTTCTGGGTCCCTTTTCGACCCCCATTTAGCTCCTCAAATTGATTTCAGGGAACCGATCCGTAATCACAACCACCTTACTTTCAATTGAGTCTCGTGCTAGCCCAACCTTTACTCTTGACTAAAGTGATTTCAGACTGTCGACTGGTAACTGTCGACACTCTTCCTCATCACGGAGTCTTTTGTAATTGCTAGCATTTGTCTAAGGCTTGGGGAACTAAGCATTCACATCTAACAAGTGTCTGCCCGTGGTCTTAAGCCTTATGCTAGCCAGTGCTGGACATTCGCACACAATGTGCGCTGCCGTCTCAGCCTCTTCCAGGCATAGTCTGCAAGTATCATCTTCTACGACTTTCATCTTAGCCAGATGGTACTTGAAGTTTCCATGTCCTGTCACTTACGCAGTGATCCAGCTTAAAGTAGCCCTATTATACCCGAGCACCTTGCTGGCCTTCCTGCCGAGGGGCTCTTTGAGCACCATTCTAGCCTGTCTACATGTGGTATTCTCCCTCCACCTATTCAGGTGTAATGAGTTTACCCATTGAAGAACTTTAGCTCGCACTAGGCCATTCCCTAGGGCAACCCTGGGTTCTGGTCCACAGAAGTTCGTCTGCTGCTTCATTCCCAGCTGTACCTATGTGTACCTTAACCCACATCAACATCACCCCATTCAAAGAGGCACATCTGGTCAGTTTCAGAACACATTCCAGCACCAGTTTGGAATACACGTTCACTTGCCTCATGCGTTTTATAACTGACTGATTGTCAAGTGCAATGAGAACCCTTTTCCCATACACTCGGCTTTCAAGCAAGTGATCCAACGCATGCAGCAACCTAAGCAGTTCTGCCTGGTAAACTGATACGTACCTCCCCAGACACAGACTACATGACAAGTTCAGCTCAACTGAGAATACACCTGCTCCTGCCCTGCCACTCATAAGAGAACCATCAGTAAAAATGCTGATGTCGTTCTCCATACACTCATTGTGTATAATGCCTTCCGCAATGAGTGTCCGATGCAGCCTCTCGACTACCTTTCTTCTACTCATGCGTTCCATCGGCATCTGAGCAGCCCTAACCTCTTTCCCAACGAGGTCCAGAATACTCTTATGCCCGATGTTCGGCCCAAAGCTATGCCAAGTGTTTAGTGGCATGTATTTATATATTCTGCTAGAGTCTAATTTATGTTCACACATAGATCCTAAATGAGGCAATTAAATTTTAAATTGAGTTGTAGACTTTGGTGTTCAGACATATACAAATTAGCTTACTCAATTACCATTTGACAGCTGAAAAAGTGGTAGTTTGTGCAAGTGAATTTGGAAAAACGGAGAGAAATTCGTCTTTAAAATAAACTTATTATTTCGTTAAAAACTAACCCTCAATTTTACCTGGTGCAATTAACTACTAATTGCTTATTTTATTGAGTTCTTGTATGGTAAATTGAGCACAATTAAGGCTTTAATCTACAAATTATCGCATTAATTCAACTAAATTTGTCTTTTTTAACTAAAAGAATCAAATTGGAACTTGAGGTTGAATAAAAATTATTCGCTTAATTACTAAAAATTGCAATTCGACAATTCGTTTAAGTAAAATAAAGTATAAATAAAAACACCATTTAGAAGCAGCCAAGTGTGTGGGATGTCACATTTTTTACTTTGCCTAACATTCACTCAGCCGACTGACTGCGTGTCAAACTCTATACTTCGCTGACTGGTTGGTTCGCAGTCCTGTATCAGGCAAGAGAATAATTTTATGTTTTTCCTTTCCATTCTTTACAATAATTCTTTAATAGGAAACCTACTTAACTCTTGTCGGTTTGCCATGTTTTGTTTTAAATTAAAAAAGACAAAATAATTATAAACCGGAAGATGGTTGACAGCCATAGAAATCACGAAAAATATAATTATTTTTACAAAAAAAAAGTTTCAACTTAAAGAGTTTTGAATTTCTTTCTTTGAAGTCCAAATTTTGTACGATTTGCCTTGAACAATTTTGTGTGTTTTTCTGCTCGCTCTTCGTTAATTAAGGTCACAGATTCGCAAAAAATTTTATTTATGTCATCGAAAATTATTCCGAAATGTTACAACTTGAAAAGAATTCTTGTTTGACAGCAATAATTTGATGCTATGTCTTTTGATCACCTCAACTTCAGAAATATTGTAATATGTTGAAAAAATATCGAAAATCTGTGATCACAAAACGTTTTAACTCAAAATAGATTTTTCGCCAAAATTGAATTTTCATATGAAAATAAAAAAATATTTCAACATCAATATAATGAAACCCTGTGATCGCTTGAAATTAAAAAAAAAATTATCGTTTTAAGAAAACTTAATAATCTGTGAGCCGCCTTAATATTTCACAAAACACCGACTTTTAATGAAACCTAGCAAAAAAAAAAGTGTAAGCAGTTTAAAGAGGTCACATTCACGACTTCCTTCCAAAAATGAAACTCGTTCTACTGCCTTACCCCATTCCTGGAACCGAGATGGCCGACCAATGTGCGAAGAACGGCTCGAAGCTGGACGTGTTAAATGCCTAGGGATACATTAATAGCCCCTGGCCGAATTTTTAAACACCTTAAGTGAATGGCCGCTAAAAAAGAAATGGCCCACAAGCGGTCTATGACCACAATAAGGAAAGGACAAAGGCACTACTGGCCTTTAGGAAAAAATCAATGTCCCTACTAGTTGGTATCATAACGGGGCACTGTATGAATCGCTCGTAGTGAGAGCTGCAAAAGCTGTCTGAATGAAGATGAGTAAGAGTCAGTTCAAAACGTTTTGAACGACTGCCCGGCTCTGCAAGAACGCAGCAGGCTCAAAGATTCTTTCAGAGCTTGAAAATTTTTGCGACAAGCTCCAAGTGGTTCTTACGCACTAGAGATCCTGGAGGTTTATAGGAGGAATAAAGAATATAATATTACGAACTTTCCAGTAAGTGCCAACTAATACAGGGAATTTTTTGCAAGGGTGGGAAATCACGGCTTTCGAACTTGTCAAACGGGTTAGAAAAAAAGCATGAATTGTGATTTCGAAGTCATCTTGGACATTACTCTCTGCATCTCTCGTATTTTTTCACTGTTCTCTCATATTTTCGTGTGCATGCCGGATTTGTATCAGAAGGGTACCAAAACAACATGAATAGTACCAAATCTAGTGTGGCGGACGATTTTCTGCAAATGAGTGAAGACTAATAAGTAAATTTATTTTTTATCTCAGCCGTAAAAAAAAAATTGTGTGCAAATCCCTTAGGGCGATCTTCGGGAGGAGAGCAAATTTGTGTTTCGAGTCCCTCATAAGGAAAATAAGTTTGAGATATTTAATTTTGGCCTCCGATTTTAGTCGTATTATGTCACATTTAAACTCTCCTCTCGTTTTAATATAAGTATTTTCGACCGCTGTGGGTTTCCTTTCCCTGAATTCGTATCAATTTTCAATGAATTCTCGATTTTTTCGGAGAATTGTTAAAAAAGCCAAATTGGGTTTATATTTTCTGTGCAATTCGGTTAAATTTCAAAATTTAGTGAAGTTTGTTTGGAACTGAAAAATTTGGGTGAAATTGAAAATTAGTTTTGAAATTTTTTAATTTGTAATTTTTTAGAATTATTTGGAAGTTAAGTAAACACCAAACCGTAGCGGACCAAGCACCCTGCCTTGTTGAACACCATGTACAAGAATTTTAAACGAAATTGTTATACCATTCAATTGAAGAAATTGCTTGCGATTTGATCGTTATTTTTTTCAAAGAGAGACTTCATTTCCACGAATACCACAAGAGTTTTTCTAATAAAATGCTGTGATCTATTTATAAGATGAAATGCTTTCGTGAAATCGTAAAGCACAGCTGCTACTCCACTGTGGCCTTCACGAAGACTGCTTCAAATAAAGTTAATAACGTTAACCACTGCTGCCTCCCACCACATTCTTCTCTAAAACCAAACTGAAAATCATTAAAATGTTTTGTTTCTTCATATAATTTGATATTCGATTGTTTAATATTCATTCGAAAACATTATCGATAACAGATAGCAAAGCAATTGCTCGAAACACATCAATAGTGTTAGTTTGTTTTCTCTTAGAATCAGAATCGTCGCATGTGTTTTTAAAATATCCGGATAAATACTAAGTTCACCATGCTATTAAAAATATCAATTAAATATGAGTGTGAAGATAAATTTGAATTTAACTAGCAGAGACACACACCCACATTTTTAACATAGCTGATTAAGCACTGAGCACACTTTACACAGAGCATTAACAGCAAGAGCAATTTTGACCGTAATATTTGCTCCAAGGGGTCAGTAATTGGCCCATAACTCTATAATATCTGATATACAGGGTGTCCGCCGGGAAGGTATACTACTTTGTTTTGCCGCCATTTCGATGAACATTAGTTCTGACAGTTCATAATTGGCAGTCGTGAAGTAGAGACGTGGCAAATTTATTATGGAAAAATATTCGGTAAGCCAACGTGTTTTAATCGTTAAAGCATTTTATCGAAATCAGTCATCAATTACTGTGACGATGAGAAAGTTACGTGGTTTTATTGGGAGAAACAACGTGCTAACGAGACGTACTATTTATCGTGTAGTGAATAATTTCGAAGAAAGAGGGACTGTAGCTGATAGGCCTAAGCATGGACCACAACGTACTGCAAGATCGACTGAAAACATTACTGCTGTTCAAGAAAGTGTTCAAAACAATCCATCAACCTCAATTCGACACCGTGCTCAGGAGCTTGGTCCTCAAAGAACCTCTTTGGCCACAATTTTGCACAAAGATTTGCATTTGTTTGCCATTTACACCGCCGTACATATGCCAAAAGGATCCTACAGCTCCTCCCTTGACAACACCGATTTTCATGAAAAAATCATAATGAGTGACGTGGCACATTTTCATTTGAATGGATATGTGAATAAACAGATTAGACGGTTCTGGGCAATGGAAAACCATCAAATTATTTATCAGTCACGTATGCATCCATTAAAAGTGACAGTCTGCTGTGCAATTTGCTCAGGAGGAAGCATTGGACCTTCATTGGACTTCTTTGCATGCTTGGGCTTGACTAACATGTGGTTTCAACAAGACGGTGCCACAGCGCATACAGCCAGGATTACAATAGAGTTACTGCGAGAACTCTTTCCGCAACAAGTTATTTCAAGGAATGGTGATGTTGCTTGGCCTCCACAGTCGCCTGATTTGACTGCTCTGGACTTCTTTTTGTGGGGATATCTGAAAAGCAAGGTTTATGCAAACAAACCAGAAACGCTGGAGCAACTCAAACAAAATATTCGTGATGAAATTAATGAAATACTGCGTGAAATGTGTGAGAATGTAATGAAAAATGTGTTCAAAAGGACTCGCATTTGTGAGGCTAACAGAGGCGGACATTTCTCTGGTATTGTATTCCATACATAATTGCCAGCATTAAATAAAACATTTATCAATAAACAATCCATTCTCTTTCATTTAATCAAAATTTATAAACAAACAAAGTATTTTCGGAACATAAATAAATTGAATTTTAAAACACTCCTTTCGGTGACACTGTTAATCATGATTTTATTTCAAGTGGTCACAATATAGAAATGGTGCTCCAAATAGACTTTTTCCGGATACCAATATCACACTACATACAAGTGATATCTAGAGAACACATAATAGATCTGTAATAATGGGGTATCTGAAGTAATCTTGAAAGAAAAATAAATCGAATTTGAATTTTTGTGGAAAATTTTTTGTGTGAATACTTGTGATCAGTGGCCAATTTGGGCAACTGGTGGCAATATCCCAAACCTATTTCAGATATTTCACTATTACAGTTCCATTAAGTATCCTCTGGAGCATCATTTCCATATAGTGGAATATTGATACCCATCCACATTTGGGAAAATATTACCATTTCCCCCCAAAAATATTCCTCAAAAATCCCTTTTTTCAAATTCGATTTATTTTTCTTCCAAAATTATTTTAGATATCCCATTATTACAGTTTCATTAAGTACCCTCTGGAACATCACTCATTCCATTTTTTTTCATAATTTTTCCATAATTACCACTTGAAGTGGTGTGTTTTAAAATTCAATTTATTTGTGTTTCAGATTTCATAGAGTTATGGGTCAATTATTGACCCCTTGGTGCAGTTTTTACGCTTGGTTTTTTTTCCGCTGTTAAATCACTAACAGTGTTCTGTTGAGTGCTAAATCAGCTATGTTAAAAATGTGGGTTTGTGTCTCTGCTAGTTAACTTCATATTTCTCTTCACACACATTAACTAAATGAGGTATTAATTCATATAAACAGACTTAACGACACATTATCACATTTGGTTTCAAACCCGATATTACATCCTTGATTTCATACCTTGTTGTATGATTATAAAGAATAGATCTATCGTTGTACTGTGATCCAGAGGATTATTATAAATTTGCATTTTCAAGTTTTCTATAGATGTATTTATTTCATTAAGAACCTCTGCATTTTGTAGATCTTCTTGAATTATTTTTCCAAATCATGCTGAAAGCGATTACGGTTATTTTTGTAAAAACTATTGATAAGACTCCCTGCGAACATTTTTTATAACTTTGGCGATTCTTTTCAATCTTTCTTTTATTTGAACGTTCTAAGGTTTTTTCCCCCCGCAGCTTTAAAAGACTTTCTTTAACGCTTTAAGTTTAAGCAAGTTACCATTTTTTACGAGTGTAGATTTATGAAATGAATATCCACCATCCCTTGTCACATTTGGTTTGGAGACAAACCGGTTTCGGCTAGGTGCACCTTCAGTGTCATTTTTCGTTCTGAACGAATATAAATATATGAACATAGCCTAAACCGGTTTGCCTCCAAACCAAACTTGACAAGGGATGACGGAAATTCGTTTTAAAAATTTACATCAAAACACCCTGTTGAAAATCCAATCAAGAATTCTTTACGAGTATTTTGCCTTTATCTTATTTGCAAGAAAGAGCTTTTAATAGCGTCATGGATATTATTGTTGATATAAAAGTAAAGGGATAACCCGTTTGATTTTTTGTTATTTATGATAATATACAATTGAGCTAAATTTATAGAATAATACATTTTTTCCGATTAATAATTTTTCGCTTCGATTAATCATACGATTAATTTATCGATTAATATTTTTATTTCACACACTTCAGTCCAAAATGTTCGAAATGTTTGGGGTATTAAATTTTGTTTTTTTTTTTGCATTGCAACCGTTTTAGGTAACTTTGATCATTTAAGAGTAAATTAGTTTTTACTCTCATTTGTCCCAACTTGCCCAACGTCTTCTGGAACAAACCGATTTTTGTCCTTCTTAATCTCCAAATTTCCACAATCATATTTTATTAAACATTGTATTTTTATTTTAAAAAACATTTTAGTTTTCTAAATATTCAATCATTTTGTATACACGACCCGCCCCCATCCCATCTCTTTTTAATTACCGTTAAATTTTATCCAGTTATGCAAGGCAACTTATGTATGAGTAAAAAGTAAACGCTCTCTTTTCTCTGCCTCTCTCAATTATTACAAAAGAAAACAAAAACACTTAAAGAAAGTATAGATGAACAATATGGCGTATAAATTTCCAGATACCATATCGAAATTAAATTGTCTGCAAAGTTTTTGTCTGCACTTTGGTTTGCAATACTGACAGCTACAAGAAGAAAAGTGGAAGTTTTCTTTAAAACAAAAACCACTTCATATTTATGCAAATTGAAAGAAATGTGAAAGTTATTGGACTTTAAACTGAACTTTTCAATATAGAGTGTCGCCAGGTGTAAAGAGAATGAAAGGTTGGGCTGTAGCGTGCTATGCAGGCTTTTATACTTAAGTATGTAATTCAGCTATGGGGTGACAACTAAGTATTATGGATATTATTTATAGCATGACAAACTGATATAACCAGTACCATTTCGCTAAAACCGGCCTTATACGACCTTAAGAATGAATAAAAGTACTTAAAGTTAGTGTATGGTCCAACTCCTCAATATTGAAAAAAATGGTTTTCGAAGAGTTTAAAATCCACACATTTCTAGAGTTCGATTCTTGGGTTTTTATGCAAAACCCGGTTCGAATATCCGGGTTTTCGGGGTATATAATTTTTTTACTGATTATTTTAACAGAAAAAAGCAAACTTAAATTTGCACACATTTAAGTCTCAGCATTAAACTTGATGAATTTCAGCATATAAAACGCCATGTGAAGACATATCGTTCATTTAGTCAAACAACGTCATAACTCTAAAAATTCGATTTCAAGAAAAACACGGCTAAAGATTACTATTTGCTCCTGCTAGCTAGAAAATCTATAACGGCATATTGTCCTTCAACATGTAAGCTATAGGGTGTTGCTTAAGCCCGATAGAACTTTAAATTGTAAAAAATAACACCAACAAGTAAGAGAGCTATATTCGGCTGTGCCGAATCTTATACTTCCTCGCAAAAGTTTAAACTACTGAACATTTAATACAGAGGCTGGTTTGAAATCCCTAATTTTTATGTCCACTTTGAGCCGTTTTACTTTACAACTCTTCTCTCGTTTTAATATAAAACATCTCGATCGGATAATAGATGGGATATTTTTCCTAATGTGGCAACGCTGATCTTAAGTGTCACTGCGGCAACACTAATTGCTATCGATATTATGTATATCATCTCTATCAGTATTGTAATCTCAAAAAGAAATAAATATAAAAAAAGCTAAACAAGGAAAAATAAAACAGATCGCTAACTGAAAAAGTGTTTGTGTTTATTTTGTAATTGATTTAGTGAGTTAATACACCTAAATTACGTCTCTTTTAATTGTAGAATTTTTGGAACGAATTTCCGTCATCCCTTGTCAAGTTTGGTTTGGAGACAAACCGGTTTCGGCTATGTGTCATCTTCAGTGTCACTGAAAAAATTCTACATCAAAACACCCTGTCGGAATATCAAATCAAGAATCTCTTTTAATTTGTTTTTCTGTTCTCTGAATGCTTGTAAATTCTCGATTTTTTGGTGAATTGTAGATAATACAAAAATTGGTTTTTTATAGTAAAATTTCTAATATTGGAATTTAAATATTTTTTAGTATTTGATAAAGTTTAGAATTTTCAGTGAACTTTTAGACTTGGGTTAAATTTCGTAGATAAATTTCCAAATAGGGGGAAATTTGTTGTGGATTACTTGTTTGTAAAAATGTCTTTTGGAACTTGTCCAAACACCGGATTTCATAAAATTGCCGCATTTTTTTTTAATATTGATTTTTTGGGAAACTGCTAAAATTATGGTGAGATTAAAAATTTACTTTTACAATTTTAAAATTTGATAAATTTTGGTTTTTGTGGTGTTTTTGCAATTATTTTGTTTTATTCCTTGTTTTAAATTTTGCGGTGGATTTTCAAACTTTTGGTGAAGATATTTTTTCATATTTTGATCTTATGGTGAATTTTCATTTTTTGTGAAAAATTTTAAATTTTGGAAAAATCACAGATTTCTGGATTTTTTTTTTTGTGCAGTTTCGCTTTTTTTGCAATAATGTGTTAATTTTTTAATTTAAGATTTTTGAACTAGTTTGGTTTGATGGTGAATTTTTGAACTTTGGTGATTTCCCAAATTATTGAACCAGTGTTATTGTACAAATGTTAACCTTTTATTACAATCAGGCATCAGGCATCAGACAAAGGTGTTCTGTGCACAAAATTTTTCGATATCTCGGTGAGCTAACAGTCTGACGATTTCAAATCACTTGAAGTTTTTGCATCGCGCTCCAATAAATAATAATTTTTATAAAAAAAATTAACAAACAAAACACAAATCTAAATAGTCAGCTGTTTTCTCGTGTTTTCGAAAAAATAAAACCACGCCGAAAACCGTAAAATCGCGTGATTTGCAGAACAGCATCAAATCGTCGGCGTGATTTCAAAATCGTTCGTGATTTGAAATCACGTGGTTTTCAGAACAGACCTGAATGTTTAATTGTTGTGTACATATTTCACACATTCCACAGCTGAACAGCTGGTTTTGAAAATAATCTTGGGTCCTCTTCTTCTTAAGATTCAGATTTGGTTGGAATACCTTTCTTCGACTTGTGCGGCTTTGGGAAATTCGAATCACCAAATTGTAGAAATATCTGCATGCAGGTCACTTAATTACACTTGCAGCAGGGGCTATTTTTTCGATTTATAGTCCGTTAATCTTCGGAACGCACTAAATCGTATTAGGAAAAACAATCTGTTTTTTTAAGTCTTTTATTTGTATAAATATTTACGGCCGTATACAAAAATATATGTATATAAATTTTGGTTTCAAGTACACATTAGTTAGTAAACGCTTTCAGTCGTCTTCAAAAAAAAAAAACATACAGTGGGTTGCCGATTTATTAGGGACAGTCAGCTGAGTGTACCTGGCTGTAGTTTTAAATGATATTTGTAATGCTGAAATTTGTTATTTATGTATGTCCAAAGTGCTTCTATTATAAAATTTTTAAGTTACTTTGATAGTCAAAGGGTATATTTGATTTCTACAACGTTTTAGGTAGTGAGGTGCCGCAGGCTATTGAAGTCGCGAAACATAGATAGACGAATTTGTATATTTAAAACAAAGATATTCTTATTGTTTCAGTGAAATGTTGTTAAAATGTAAGAATTATAAGCAAATTGTAAGAATTATAAAGAATTATAATAAAATTTAAAGTTTAATACTTTATGTCCCCTAGCACAGGTCGAAGATGTGATTTGTCGCCTAGAAGATCTGAGATCAAAACTCTTCTCCTCCATATAAGTCAGAAATTGCAGATGTTTCTAAATCAAATGTTATTAGAATAAAAATTAATTTCGACCAAAATCAGCTTCAAAAATACATGTTCTCGTTACTTTCCCTAATAATCTGACAACCCACTGTAGACGATGCGACTGTTGCTACAACTTGAAAAGATCGTAATCGTGATTGCAACCTTTAGGGGATTGTTGTATTAAGTTGTGTCTTGGTTGTAATTTTTTGGGCAAGTAGTAACCCGCATATTCTGTGGTCTTCCGTTCATAATTTTTAAGTGTAAAAATCCTTAAAATGACGACATGTTGTTAAATCTGTGCACAGACCTTCCCCCGATTCCTTTAAATAAAATGCGTTAATTCATTTTCAATGTTAAATGCAGTACATTGTATGTATTTTATATTTATTAAAACAAACTTTTTTTTTTTTAATTAAAAAAGGAAAATGTCATATTTTTAATATGTTTCACTTTTTAACCTGTTGTATGTAAGAAAAGAAATTTAATTTATTAGTTTGTATGTACATACATACATATCTGAAGCTTAATTTACCTTGAATTGTTCGTCCACTGAATATGATACCGGTTCATTTAAAGAAATCTTGCGTAGTCTACAGTAAGCATTGAATAAAATTCTATGATATTTAATAACTTCTTCGGGCCTTAAAATACTTAATAGATTATAACCCAAGCCCCAATAGAATGGTAAACGGCCCGTGTCTAAATATTCCATCAATATTTCTAACATCTAAAAAGAAAAATAAAAAAGTTTGTTGAATTTTGAAGAAAAAAAAGACATGTATCGCAGAACAAAGATTTTAATAAAAAATACAGTGCACTCGGGATAACAGAAACCCTTGATTCCGTCAACCTCCCAAAACGTCAACGATTTTTTTTAACATTGTTATCTGTAAAACGTCAATCAAACCACAAAGCTCTAAAACATCAACTCTAAATAAAACAATATTGTTACAAAGTAATAGTCAAAGATGTGTGAAACGACCTATTGTACAAATACGCAATATCATAAACACAAAGCAAAAACTAATTGCGTAACAGAAATTCCCCGAATCGCGATTCATTCTAGAAACAAAAACAATTTCTACAGCAAGCAAAAGTAAACAAAAGATACACACACACACACAAACACATATACAAGACTACTAAGCCAGCAACTGAAATAACTGATGCGCAATTTCGCGTATGTTCGGGACATTTCAAGAAGCGGCCGTGATCTGTATATAAAGGCGCCGTCCACCGCAGAAGATACAGTTGACTTTGAGATTTCATAGATTAAACAGCTGTGTGTACATAAGAGTGTTAAGTTTACAGTGTAAATTAGTACTGAATAGTTGTGAAGAAGAGTCGTAATTGCCGAATAAAGTTGTGTATTGATAAAATCATTAGGGACTGTGTATTTTAATTCTTGCAATTAAACGAACCCTACAAATGAACGTTTATTGTGGTAATAAACCTAACAATATTTTAGTTTCAGTGACAGTTAAAACACATACATGTAAACAAAACTTATGTATGTACATATATAAAAATATAAAAATGAATAAAATACAAAGAGCACGAGCAAAAAGAATGGGGTATAAAAAAAGTTTAAAACGAATAATGAAGTGAGAGGCATGTCTGAAAGAGTTCAAGGCCATAAGAGCGAAATTATAAGAGGGAAGTCTACAATAACTTTAGTAATCGGTTATAAAGAATCAGGTGTTATTGCGAAATTCATCAACAATTCTATCAGGAACATATGTAAGTAGCATTTTTGACATGAGGGGTTTGGTCAACCATCAGCAAATCGTCAATAGATACACTCAAGATTTACACTTAAATATTTTACGTTTGGCAATTAAGGATAACCACCAATTGAAATGATAATGGAAAATGCAAGAATTTTTGAATTGAAAATTAGGGGTTAAAAATTAAATTGTTAAACCCCTAACAAAAATGGAAATTGTTTCCTTTGCCTCTCCAAAAGAAAGTTCTCACCCCTGAATGCAGAAAATATAAAAAGTGGCCAATTTTGATGGGCGGCAGATAAAAGATACAAATTTTATGGACACTATGACAGAGATTGAACAAATTGTGGGAAATAAGAAATGTTCTAATTATTCTCAACACGTTGAACAACTAACAAGCCACTTTCACATGCCTGGATGCAATATGAGCATCAAATTACACTACCTGCACTTGAGGATCTAAGTCAAGAACAGGAAGAGCGATTTCACCACGACCTTCGTACGATGGACGAATGCCATCAAGGCTACTGGAATACACTCATGATGACTGACTATTGCTGGAGCATTCAGAACAGCTTAGAAAAGAAAGTTTTATTTAACATAGCAACTTAATCAAATAGGATTAACTTTAAACGCATTGTAGCAAATCAATTAAAAATAACCACAATAAGACAGTGTGAACGCCCGATTAGGAATATGGAAGAAACAGTTTTTACTGGCGGCATCAACTCTACTTGACTCCAGATTTAAAAACAAAATCATTTCGAAGATCCATTAGCGCGCGCAGTGACGACAGTAATGACAGCGGAAGCGACACGTCTTCTATTGATGTTGAATTCTATTTAAGATCTCTCACAAGCGGAAAAGAAATGAGAATGACTCTACTCCAGTTAACGAATTAAAACGAAAAGTGGTGGTTAACGCATGAAATGAAATGAGAACAGTGTTGCCCTTTGCCCTATCCTTGACACACACTTGCAGAAAAAATTATTTTCTGAATAGAACTCATGCACCATGAGAGCGTCTTTTCTTCCAAAGCAAGCGTACCCGCTACGGAAAGAGGGAATACCCGTATATTGCCCACAAAGCGCCTTTCTAAAAATATATGTATATCACACGAAACCATTCTTTTTTGAAACATGAGGAGTCAACGTACAGATAACCTCATAGCCAAGGCCAAGTTTTACAAAAAAGTTTTCCGAGATATGAATTTACTGACTCACTCATCAATATTATGGGCCACTTCCACTGTAGCTAGGGAGCTGAAATTTCATTAAACTCGACCATCCTTAAGTTAAAAGAAGAGCTTTAAGTTAAAAGAAGTTTTATATATACAAAGAAATATTTACAAGAAATATAATAACTTGGAAAATATGAGTCAGATCCGCACAAAAATATGAATGTGAAAATAAGGCCAAGTTCCTAGAAATGGGATGGATGGTATTGTCATATCAAAAACTTTGTCCTCATTTTGATCACAGTACATTTAACGGCCGACATTTTTGGATGGGGACTTGCTTGATCTTATTTTCACATTTATGTTTTTGTGCAGATACAAATTTCCGGGACGGCTGAATTGTTCCGTATACAGAAATAGGCACACTAAAAGTCCTGAGCCAAACAAAGGATTTTAATAAACTTTATGTTTTTTACAATACAGTGTATGTATTTTTCTTTTTGTGATAATTCTTAACCTTAGCCAAAATAATCGATTACTCGATTGTTTTTTCCGATTAATTACAATTGATAATTTCTCGGTTCTATTAATCTAATATGATTACTTTTAATCGATTAAGATTGTTTTGCCACCACAAGCAAGCACAGCGTTGCTTAGTAAGCCATCATTGCGCAGACTTAAGGCGCTTGAAATCCAGATTGGCTTCCTTTCTTCTATGCAAACAGAACCAAGTTTCCTTTCTTCTAAATGATACCAACCAATAATAGCAACAAATCTCTCTTGACTCTACCACGAGCCTTTACCAAGTACAACCTCCAATTTTGCAGCTTAGAAAACATATTAGCACTCATCGCTTTTCCGATCTTCTAAGTGATAATAATAATTCTAGCAAACGCTTTCGACCCATTCTATCGCTACTAGCAACATATTATGAAATATTTAAGGGCTTTCAATTATCCTTAGCCGCAGAGTTGTCCATAATAAAACATAAAATTGACACAAACGAGCAAATATAGCAAATAACTCGATGTTTTTGTTTAAAATCAACTTCTGTACTTACATGAAAAAAAATATAACTGACGGGTTCCTGCCACATTGCAGCTGGGTTCTTATCTACCTCAAATAAGAAGATAGCGGTCAGAAAGTAACTTTTTAATCGGGGAAGTTTATAATTGTTTCGCAAGGATTTGAGCAGACGATATACAACTTTAAGGTTCTGTTTGTCCCATATTATGTCGCGTTCAGCCACGGGATTTACCAGTTGAAATGTAAATTTTCTAGTATTTTTGTTTCCACAAGCTTCCAAACATTTTGGTATGGCTAGAAATGTCTTACGATAACAAGCTTTACACCGAATTCCTCTCTGCTCAATTAATGACGTTATATACTCTTCATGCATTACTATTGAAGGTACGAAATCGATAGATATTTTTCGAAAAGGACTGTGGGTCTCTTTGACATAAATGTTTTGAGCTACACTGCAAGGGGTATAGTCTTCAATAGAATAGCCATAAGGTAAGCGGCATTCAGACAATACGAATTCGATTAGATCTTGAATCCATCCTTGCAATCTGTTGCGATGTAGTCCCATTCCGCGGCGTCTTCTAACGAACATCTCTTTAAACGTATTTTTAATTTCAGGATCTTTTATAGATCTCCATTCTTTACTATTAATTTCCACAAAACCTGGACGTTCGTGATTCGTCCTGATGTCTAAGAAAAACGGGCAGTCCAATAAAATTAAGACATCATATTCGCTGGGCCTTATAATACGTACACGGTTTGGGTAGCTACCTAGAGAAAGAACAACAAAAAAAGACACTTCAATAAAGCAGATATACTAGGGTGTTTGATTGGGTTTTTCAAGCGTTTTAAAAAGCCGTACTTCAGGTTTACAGCTGTCAGTTTTTTTCAACAGTAAGTTTTGCCATTTCATATATGTATAGACTAACAAACAAATAACGCTTGCAAATCATTGAATTTTAGTAGCAGATTTCGTGCTGTGTGAGCAAAGGATTTCGTAAATTGCGTCCATTTTATGATCTTCATAATCGACCCACCGATCAGGCTATTCAAGCTGTTGTGACCAAATTCCGCACCAGTATTTGTAGGGTGCGTATCGAGGAAAATATGGCTGCTGTATCGGCCAGTGTCAATGAAGATCGCGATATGTCAATTCGTTGCCGTAGTCAACAATTGGACTTGTGTTATTCGACTACCTGGAGGAGTTTTTAATAAGGACTTCGGTATGAAACTAAACAAGGTACAGCAAGAACTGAAGACAGCTGACGTACCACAATATCGCTGGTTTGGTGAATGTGCCTTAGAGAAGTTAAATGAAGATCCATCATTGGACCATACTACTTCAAGAACAATGGAGCAAGGTACCGTGCGATGCTTACCCACAATGGAATAATTGGACTTATGATTTCAAGAAGACGGTGCCACTTGCCACATGGCGCGCGATACCATGACTTTATTGAGAGGCGAGTTTGGTAAGCCATTAACTTCATATTTTGATACGTGATGGCTCTCGTGTACAGGAACAAGCCAGCCACAATTTCAGCCCGGGAAGACAACATTACAGCTGCCAACACTACAGTATGCCAAAACTGGAGCTCACGCATGGAACACCTGTGGCGTAGCCGCGGTAAGTTCATTTGCATGAAAAATTCTTTAAAAAGTAAATGGCAGACATTCATTTATCGTGTTTTTCATTTTCTGTGTTTTTCTTTAATTTTCAAAACCCAAACGGTTAAAAAATCAACCTTTAACACGTTGAGTGCCACGCGGTCTTATAGCAACTTCCCCTTCAGGCCGCGCGAGTTTCAGCAGTGCGAAAATATTGCAAATCGTGCTATGAAGAAAATGCGGCACAGAGTGGCAGAAAAATACCATGAAATTTGACCAAACAGGTTATAACATTTTGTGACACTTGCAAGGGACAACCATTTTTATGTTTACCTTGTTTCAATAAAATCTATTAAAGTTTTCTGAACAAATGTTCAATTTTAACCTTTATTATCATATTTTATACTGTCAGTCACCGGTGACTGACGTGTCACTCAACGTGTTAATAATGTATTCGTTTGTGTTCTTCTCGCATATTAAATTAAATAAAAATCTTGAACATTTTGACGACATAATTAACGTTGGAATACTGTAAAACATCTGACTCAGGGAGTATTGATAGAAGAAAATTGTAAAACCAATAGACTGCTACGTGTTTCACATGAGGTCCGTTCCAGGTGCATAACAAAACAGTTCGAACTATGGAGACTAAAAAGAAAATTACTCTCTGAATGTGACAAAGTTGTCCAAACTTGCTGGAACGCAAAAAACTACAAGTGAACATCTTCAAATACTAATGCTGCTTACTTTCTCGAATAAATTTTATTTTAGTGATTTTAAAAGCAACACATTTGCATCATTGGCAACAGCTGTAAAAAGGGAATGAAAATAAACTGGAAAAAGTAAAAGTCAGTTAAATTATTTAAAAAGTTATAACTGTTTTTAAATGGCAAGCCAAGTTAAAGCTTTCTTCCTTTATTTAAAATTTTTTTGATTTTTAAATTTAAACAAAAAACAGCTGATAACTTAATTCTAGTTTGAACTTGCCCAAAGAAAAAGTTCGTACAACTTTGTACAGTAAATGAACAATTTTACTTTCTCATTTTCTGTCCAAATTTCACAAAACAAACATCGGAGTTCCTACAGAGATTAACTTCTCCACCGCGTGCGAGGCTTCGTTGTCCATCCCTGTCAGAATCTCACCCTTTAAGTACCTTTTAAGATTGACCCGTCCATCCCTCGCTAGAAATTCTTGTCCATCCTTTTCCGATTCCTCCTTTGGCCAAATAAAACCGTAGTTTCTGTAGAGATTAACCTCTCCGCCTCTTGCAAAGCTTCGTGTTTCATCTCTCTAATGACGAAAAATATATCAACCCACACAGAGCTCCATATGTACCGGTAGGTCTATATTAAAACTGAAGATCGACTGGTATTCAGAATTGAGACCAAGCACCCTCTTGGCCACGCATATGCTGTTGGCGTAAGCTGTTCCACCGTGGATTAGGAATTTTTTTATACGAGGGTGTTAACTTCTCTCCGCTCGACTTATTTAGCCAGCTTGCTTGCAGAGTCAGGAACCTGTTACCGGTCGCCACCACATGGAGGAATAAGTCAGAACTTCTGACAGCGCAAAGCTTTTTTCCTTCTTGAGCGAACATTATTGCCAATGGCTCCAATATCTGGCTTACAATATATGTATATTCGTTCAAAGTTCATAAAATTAAATTTCTTATATAATTGACTGATATGTCTGATGATATTCTAGCGGGGTCCTTTCTGTAAAACAGTGCCCCATCTGAAATTAAGTATAGGGTGATCAGATAGTAACGATTGTTCTTTCAACTGTTATAATTAAGCAGTTGTCAAAGTTACCAATGCCATTCAGCTGTTAAAATATTCAGTAAGGTTTGCCATTTGATTACGCATAGTTTCCGCCTGCAGAACGTGTGGAAATTATTAAAAAATATTATCGTAATTCCGGTTCAGAGGTAAATACGCAAAGTGAATTTCGTCGTAAGGTCGTTCTTCATCATGGCATCAGTGCGTAGGCAATTCACCGCACTGTTTGGGCATGCCCAGAGAGTCAGCCCGGCTTACTTACTTGGCGGTTCAATTTATGGCTACATCACGAGTAATAGCTAATTTGCATTAGCAATTATAAAACTAGTTTAAGGTATGAAAACTAGACCGTTTTCATTAGCACTTACCATTCATTTGTTTTAGTTTATATGCTTAGGGAAAGTCAGCGATGTTCTATAATTTGGAAGTATGGCTTTTCTACGCTCTATTTTTTTAATCAAACTCTTGTTAATTTTTAATTTTTTGTATCTCCTTCATAATTTGATCCCCACCCATTTCACTTAAACTTTCGGTTATTTTTGATTTATTTTCTCTGGTTCTCTGAATTTCAAATTATCGAGAGTCAACTGTATTACAGCTTTTTCTCTTGTCCATAGACATATGTTTATCACATACACACACATATATAAAAGCTCTATCTTCTGCCTTATTTGTACGTTGAAATGCTTTTAAAAAGCCAATAAAACTTTATAAATATTCTAGACATAAACCAAATGTGACTAAAGCATTGAACACAATGTCCACTGCAAGCTACACGACTACAAATGCCGCTGGCTATAAATTGTCGCCATGTAGCCACGACACCCATGACTTCGCTTTCTTTAATCATAAAATACTGAATTTTGAAACATAAGGAATCTACGTATAGGTAACCTCATAGGACAAGTTTGAAAAAAAAGCTTTCCGAGATATTAAGGTGTAAAAAGTGCATATTTTAGTACTTATTCACTGATTCACTCATTAATATTAAGGGGCACTTTCACTATAGAGCTGAAATTTGGTATACAGGTCCCAGTCCCCAGAACAAGTAAACAGAAAAATCTAAAAACGGACGGACACGTTTCATAGAGCAGGGCTAGGGTGCCCTCTTATTTGACCGGGATACTTCCACAATAGCTAGAGAGTAGAAATTTGATATATGTAACTCTTATCACAAGCTTTGATAGTACACAAAGTAATTTGTTTAGTAGGTCGCCAGCAGGCAAACACAAAGCTATGGCTTGCCGTAACTGAGTGCACTGTCAAAAGTTCTGACTTCACTCGTGCTGGCCGGCCGGTAACAGGTGCATGTCTCTGCTAGAAGTCTGACTAAACAAGTCGAGTGGAAATAAGTTAATACTCTCCTATAAAAATCCCTAAACCACGGTTGAACAGCGTACGACTGGGATGCGTGGCCAAGAGGGTGTTTGGTGTCTACTATTTGAACTCTGGATACCAGAGGAATGGAGAACTTCGGAAGAGTTGAAGAAATAACCCTTTCAGGAGTGAATGGGCCAGACTCCAAAGATACTACTGAAAAAGACGCTGAGCCCAGGCTAGCATAAAACTTAGAACCACGGCAGACACTTGTTAAATATGATTGCCTTGGGGGACCTAAGCCTAATATAAATGCTAGCAATTACAAAAGGCGCCGTGATGAGGAAGAAGGCCAACAGTTACCAGTCGATAGTCTTAAATCACTACAGTCAAGAGTAAAGGCTAGTGTTAGCACGAGACTCAAATGAGAGTAAGATAGTCGTAAATTACAAATCGGTTGCCTGAAATCCATTGGAGGAAAGGGGGTCGAAAAAGGATCCCTAAATGAAACTAAGCACAAAGTAGCACACAAAAGTACTGTTCTTTGCGTGAAACCAATGCATCAGTCAGGCCGGACCCAGTTTAAGCTTTGGGGAGAATTATTAACGAAAAACAAGCAATTCTCACATATTTTTTATTACTGGTTTCCCTTTCGCAACAGCCCCCACCCCTTCACACCTTGCATCAGTTCATACAACCGATCATTCAATCGCCCAAAATAAATGATTTAATGTTTGACTTGCTTTCCCACGCACCCAATGGACCAGATTAACTCCCTAAAGTAACGAAGTAAAATTTGTTTCCGTAATTGCTGTAATATGTTAACTCGGACTAGTCTAAGGAAACCTTTGTTTTTAAAGAAAAACTTACCAAATAGCTCAGTCCCCTTGAACATCTTCTTAAAAGTTGGATCGGCAGCGCACATTTCTTTCATGAGCCAAGTTCTAATAGTTTCAAACATCTCAGTATAAGGTCTGCGATCTATATCTCTAATGGATATTTGTTGGTGAATTCTTAATAACTCATCGTTGAAGTCACGCATTTTAAGGTAAACTTGAATGAAACAAACAGAAAGGCGAATTATTGAATATAACATAGAGAAAATATTATCAACATATAGTTTTAAATGGGTGATTTTTTAACCGTTTGGTGTTTGAAAATTGAAGAAAAATACGGAATATTTGCAAAAGTGAATGAAATATTTATTTGGGCCGATAAATGAATGTCTGCCTATTATTTCTTAAGGATTATTTCATGTAAATGTTGCCTGCGGCTATGCCGTAGGTGGTCCATTCGTGAACTCTAATTTGGGCATACTTTTTCCAGCATTTCGTATGGTATCTCACTAATGGAAGCTGTAATGTTGTCTCTCAGTGATAGGATTATGGCTGGCTTATCCCTGTACACGATAGAATTCACGTATCCCCACAAAAAATTGTCTAGTGGGGTCAAATCCCATTATATTGGTGGACTGCTCCAAAACGTGAGATTAATTGCTCACCAAATTCGCCTCTCAATAGGTTCATGGTATTGCGTGGCGTGTGGTATGTGGCACCGTCTTGTTGAAACGGTCCAATGATGCCGTGGCTTATAAACAGCATTAAACAGTGCATCTTTTAAGGTGCATTGGTAGCTCTTGATTTGCTTCTGGCTGCTCTTCACAGCTGTATTTTGTATAGTTTCATACTGTGCTCCTTACGTAAAGTCTTCCAGGTGGTCGAATAACACAAGCCCAATTTTGGACAACGGTCGATACAGCAGCAATATCTTCCTCGGTACACACCCATCACATACAGGTTGGTGTATTAATGCCCAATAAAGTGAAAACCCTCAAATTATTCATCAGTCGCCTTTGCATCCATTAAAAGTGACAGTCTGGTGTGCAATTTGGTCAGGAGGAATCATTGGATCTTCATTGGACTTCTTTGAAACTGAAAACGGCGTAACGGTAACTATCAATGGGGAGCGATATCGTGATATGATTGTAAACTTTTTAACGCCACAACTGCATGCTTTGGGCATGAATATCAGGTGGTTTCAACAAGACGGTGCCACAGCGCAAACAGCCAGGATTACAATGGAATCACTGCGAGACAACAAGTTATTTTAAGGAATGGTGGTGTTGATTGGCCTCCACGGTCGCCTGACTTGACTGCTCCGGACTTCTTTTCGTGGGGATATCTGAAAAGCAAGGCCTATGCAAACAAACCAGAAACGCTGGAGCAACTCAAACAAAATATTCGTGATGAAATTAATGAAATACCGCGTGAAATGTGTGAGAATGTAATGAAAAATGTGTTCAAAAGGACTCGCATTTGTGAGGCTAACAGAGGCGGACATTTCTCTGATATTGTATTCCATACATAATTGCCGACATTAAATAAAACATTTATCAATATACGATCCATTCTCTTTCATTTAATCAAAAATTATAAACAAATAAAGTAGTAGACCTTCCCGGCGGGCACTGCCATTCACTGTGGAGAAAGGTCCAGAATTGAAGTGTACAAATACTTTTGGCACCCATAAACTCATACAAGCTACCAGAAAATTGTGTACACACAGAACAACAACAACGATATAACATCAACACGTAAAGACGAATTCCACGATTTGAGTAGTGTACGGTAAACAATAACAACGCAAAGAAACCACGACCGTAAGTGACAAAGCAGACAGTAGTTACAAAATCAAATATCATAATAAAAAAAAACAGCACCGATGTTTTCCACAAGTTTCTAGAAACTAGACGACTACTATAAAAAGGCTTGGGAGGTGAAGCTAATAGTATCCAGCCAAACGTTAAAGTGCAAATTGGCCAAGTATGACCAAAATAGGCACTTTGCATCTTCATCTTCTAATAAAATGCATTTTTTAAATTTTTCAATACGGAGTTTAGTAATTCCCTGGCTCGATTTTTTGCACATTCCTCAACTTCATCATTGTTATTTGGGGCTTTTAATGCTTTAAATGATTTCAATTTAAACCTTTTTTAACTTTATGATCATAAGAGGCAGACACATTGTATTTTTTGGCTAAATTTTCTTTCAAACAGATTAGGTTTTCTAATCAAATCTTATTTGATATTCTTGGCCAGTTTTTTGTTCATGAAAGTACTTTTACGACCAGAACTAGGCTTCCTAGAAGTTGTTTGCTTATCGTGGACTTTTCTTTTATAACATTTCGAGTGGTAGCCCGCGACGGGTTTAGCTAAATTATATGTGCACCATCTCTTAATTTTTTTTCTTTCGTTATCATTGCTTTGGCAATTCACGACATACTAAGCCAGGCGTCTGTTTTTAAATTTTTGTAGACATAAAAGAAGAAAAGTAACGGCAATTTGTTGCAATGAAGATATTGACATTCAAATGAAATGACAGTAAAGATCAAACGAAGAAGTTGTTATTGTAGCGTCAGTTGCTGGCAAGTTAACCCTTAACTACCCACAAGTGTCTCGCGGACACATTTTTGAATTCTATTGCCTATAAAAGCTAAAATCTTTATTTTTGCGAAACCCCATTTTACCTGTTCTACCCCGATAGTCTTGATAATAGAAATGCGCAATAAAAATATTTGTAGCATAAATAGTTTATTATTTATTTTCAATAAACAAAAATAGTAGCGCATAAGCCCACAAGTATCCAATAGACACATTAATATATTATTTGAATCGAGTCGGCCAAGTTTTATACAATTGATCAAAATACAAGATCTCTCAGAAAGTCAGAAGACAAACTTGCACCTATTAGAGAACTGTGGGAATGTGTTAATCTAAACTTGAAAAAGTTTTATTTGCCTGGAGAAAATCTAACAATTGATGAGCAACTAGTACCTTTTCGAGGACGAGTGTCATTCAAACAGTATCTACCCAGCAAACCTGACAAGTACGGTATGAAAATTTGGTGGATATGTGATAGCAAAACCAGTTACCATCTGTTTGGTATACCATATCATGGAAAAGAAGTTGGTCCTTCTTAGAACGGAAAATTTGGCATACAATGTAGTCAAACAACTATGTGAGCCATACTTCCGTGCCAACAGAAATGTTACCTTTGACAATTATTTTACAAGCCTTGAAGTTGCAAAACACTGAGCACAAAAAGGGTGTCACAGTAGTTGGAACCATAAGAAAAAAGAAGGCCACCACCACTTTTTCAACCCAACCGAAATTGCGACATCGAATTTAACGTCTTTGGTTTTTCTAATAATATGACCCTTGATCAAATGGTTCATGAGTATACAGTTCGACGCAAAACAAATAGATGGCCTGCTGCATTTTTTCAAAATGTAGTAGATGTTGTGGGAGTCGCATCACTTGTAATATGGAAAAACATATATCCTACTTGGAACCAACATTATAAGAACATGCAAAGAAACCTTTTTTGCGAGAAGTAGCACATGAGTTGGAAACGCCTGATATACGAAGACGGAACACGAAAGGACTAACGAGTTATCACTTAGCAGCCATCAACGATTTGCGATCATCTGATCCTGCCTGGTCAAGCATCTGAACCTGATTCGAAAAGAAAGAAGCGTTGTCACATTTGCCCCTCAAAAATATCTAGAAATTCCAAGCAGTGCTGCGAGAAATGCAAACGGAATGTCTGTTCTGAACACTCTATAAAAAATATTATTTGTAATGTTTGTTTAAAAAATAAGTAATTAAAGTTAAATAAATAAAATATGTCAGTAAATAATATCAATAAAATATTTCTCTAATGTATACTTTCATTGTTTTTCTTTAAGTGTCATTAATTGCTTTAATGAGTCCGTTGGACACTACTGGTCAGTTACGTTACAAAAGCATACTGGGTAGTTAAGGGTTAATAATTAGGTCTGTTCCAGGTGCATAACAAAACAGTCCGAACTAGTCCGAGTTATTCGAAACGCGTTCCAGATAACAATTTTTGTGCAATTTTGAGAGAAAATGAGAGAGTAAAATTTTTCATTTCCTGTAAAAAGTCGTCTGAACTTTTTCTTTGTGTAAGTTCGGACTAGAATTAAATTATCAGCTGTTTTTTGTTTATATTTAAAAATCAAAAAATTTTCAAATAAAGGAAAAAAGTTTTTAATTTTTCCAATAAACTTGAAGTTGTAAGTACATATATTTGTGCATATTTATCACTTTATTTAATAAAAAAAAAAATGCTTTTATCGATCAGTTAAGAAGTTATGGACAGCTGTTGCCAATGATGCAAATGTTTTGATTTTAAAATATGCGTTTTAAGCGTATAAAATGACTAAAATAAAATTTATTTGAGAAAGTAGGCACCATTTGTGGTTTTTTGTGTTTCAGCAATTTCGGACAACTTTGGCACATTCAGAGAGTAATTTTCTTTTTACTCTCAAAAGTCCGGACTATTTTGTTATGCACCTGGAACAGACCCATTATATGTGCGTAAAAACACACATTTGTAGTATACATATGTATATGTATGTACAAAAATATATGTATATATAAACTTATTAGTGACCCATTCCGGGGTCTGATCAAATATTTTGCAAAAATTTATCGAAATTAAATTATCGTTATTTAAATTCAACAAATCATACACATACATAACACATGTACGCATAAATTAATTTAATTTAGATTTTGAACTTCTAACTGAATCAAGCGATTACAACAACTCTTATGTAAATGATTCTTTAACGTATTCTGAAACCAGTGATTGTAGCGGTAGGGAAACGTTCGCTAAGCTACGGCAACGACAGCGTGTAGGCGTTAGTCTATTAACTAAACATACGCACCTACACATTGTATACTGAAGTACCTGTAGAACAACGTAAGTTACAGCATAAACCTACATACATACCTACACACACTATTAAACATAACAGAATAGAAGCGTCCTAAAAATCCTCCTTCCTCATTCCCTTCTGGCTCAGTTACTCCTTCTGGTCGCCTTAATTTTACTACTAATGTTTATGTATATGTTTGTGTAGGAGAGAAGGTGGCTGGCAGTCAGTCAGGCTGGCAGCAATATAGAACTGAGGGAGAGCTAGCTGCATTGTGTTGTTATTGTAGATACCTATACAACAAAAACAAATGTTTTAGAGCAAGCGTACAGTGGGTAATGTGTGCGTTTGCTGTCATGATATTTTTTGTTGTAATACCAGCTCTTGCTGCTGTTTCAAATAGGATGTTGTAAAGTTCGTGCGGGTATTTAGTGTTTCTGTGCTCTTTAATGCCGCTTTGCTCTCTCGTTTGTTTGCTTTGTAACTGTTGGAACGCAAATGAAAGCGTTGAAAAAGTCATTATTGTTGTTGTCCTTGTTATTGCCATCGACTAGGTGTGATGGGGCTTGCTTGACAGACCACTGTCATAGTTAAGCAGAATTGTAGTAGTTTGTTGGTTAGCATCGTCCGTCCATGCATTTGTTACGAGTGCATGCTAAAAGTCGCTTATAAAAATTAGCAGGGATGCTGACGTTTTTAAGGCAACTAAGTATATACTATACGCGCTTGCGAAAGTAGTATGAAAAATCCAATCCAATACAAAATTCACTCAAATCCAGGGACTGGAACAAATGATTATTAATACATTGTTTTGTTTGGATTCTAAAATAATTTACACTATTGTGACGTTTAATATTTTGCTCAAAATTTAATAATCTCGCAACAGGGCTCTCTTGGCTTGTGTTCCTTGCCACCTGGACTCCACCCAACCTATCCTTATCCTAGCTGTAGCACTTCCCCCTTTTTGTTTTATTTTAAAACCTATATTTTTTAAGGTGTGTGATGAATTTCGGTCGAATTTGAACATGAATTTGAAATCATTTTATAATTATTATAATTAGAATAAAGATTAAAATATAAAATTTATATCATATAACGGAATTAAAGAAAAACGGAATACCTTGGATAAACTTAACAAGCTGCATTAATTACTGTATTATAATCTTTTCCTAATGTAAACTTACTAGTTCCGTTCCGTTCCGAAAAAAATTGTTTTGATTCAGTCCTTATTTCAAAGTTGCCAGAGTACATATTTTGAAATTTATTAAATAATAATATGAGGAATTTTCGTTCGGCCCTCGTAGCGACTTGTTTTGAAGATTTAATTATTTTGTTACACTGTTGCTTGTTGTTTTTGTGTTAAACACACAACAAACACAACAACATTTATCCAAAACAACCTACTGAACCAAAGGAACAAACGACCGGTAAAAGAATTTCACTATAAACGCAGCAAAAATAGAACGAAAGCAAACTATTGACGTTCTGTGTTTGAGCGATTTGAGAACGCGGTTGCTGCTACTGAAGTGTATGCTGTGTCCTACCCCCCCCTCACAACTATGTGACGCCAATGCTGCTCTCTCTCTTAAAACGGACAGGCAGTCAGCCAGGCAGCAGTCAGTTATTGTTGTTGCGGCTGTTAACGTTGATGGTTCTTCTTCATACCAGAGTGTACTTGTTGTTTGTTTGTGCGCGCGATTATTTGCTGTTTTTTTTCTGAATTTGTAGTTGTTGCTAACGTTGTTGTTGTAGCTGTGACTTTGGCTGTTGCTGCTGCTGCAGATACTGATGTTGGTATTCATATTGTTGTTGCCGTCGTTGTCATCGTTGTTGGCTGTATGTACAATTGCAAAAGCGGTGGTTGTTGGTTAGTTCGCATATCTATAATCGTCTCATTCAAGTGTCCAACTTTTGTCGGAGCGGTCGGTCGTCTCATCATCAGCACAATATAAAAAGTATACACAGGGATACAAAATAAAAAAAAAAAAACAAAACGGAAAAAGCAAAAAAAAGTACACAAAAACAAACTACGGCAAAAACAAAGCAAACAAAAAACTATTATATACACACATATTGTATGTGCGGGCTAAACTAAACTTTAATAACACAAACCATTACCCGCACCAGCAGCGGTTGTCGCCAATCGATTCCTGGGGGTTTCTGCATTTTTTCTTAATCAATGATCTGCAAGCTGTATTTGAATATGGTCGTTAAATATTTGTGTGTATGTATGTAAATGTCTTGTATAATGCGTTCTGATGAATTGAAAATCACCACCTCCTTGAGCGGTAATAACACTAGCAGCACTATCAACAACGCCCACACCAACGCAAACTCTAGCTCAATGAAATCGATTAAAATGCAACGCGGCGGTATCAGTGAATCGTCTACAACATCCGACAATACCACCGATTTCATAGAAATTGTGAAAAAACATGACATCGTTTATAACACTCATCATCCGGACTATAAAAATATTGAAGCTAAATTAAAAATATGGACTCAAATTGCCGAAGAAATTGGTTTATCTGTGGGTATGTTGGCAAACGAAGAACACAGTGCTATGAATGTTTGTTTGTATGCATGTATGTATGTATGCATGTTTAGTGCGTAAAAGGAAAACACGATTCCGCTCACAATTGAAAAACTTTTTGATTGAAATTACAAATATTTTCTTATACTTTTTTTTATCTGCTTATAATATAAAATCTTGGGGCAAAAGTAATATTTAAAAAAAGAAGAAAATCGTTAAAAATGCGAGAAAAAACAATGCGAATGAAGAAGACGAATCAAAACAAAACAGTGTGAGAATAAATTGCAAATAAGAAAGCAATTTGTAGATACATAACAGCAGTGTTGCCAATACTGTGTTTTTTTTTCTTTCTCATTTAACGAATTGACCAACATTTGTGTTTTTTTTTTAAATAAATGTTAACTGGTTGATTCGTAGCTGTTGATTATAAATGATTAAATCATTTAAGATAGTAACTAAAATATGCATTTACTTGAAAATCGGAAACAAGCTAATGTGGTAATATTAAAGCGCATTATGAGGAGAACGGGAAGATATTTAATCTTTGACTTCTGACATAAGAGTTAACAAATTACATGTTGCTTATAACGATCATAATGTGTCCATCGCATCCATAACCATTTAAAAAAATTATCAATAACAATTTTTAATAAATTAACGCTAAGCGATGATCAAAGAATTGAAACAAAAAGTGTAAATCATATATTATTAAAAAGAAATCCTCTCATACTTTTCGTTTATATAAAGTGGCGCGAAAGTAATGTCATTATTTAAAATGGCTTTAATTTTGTTATAAATGAAATATAAAGTATTTTTTCCAAAGAAAGTTTCAAAATATCAAAGCCCAGTAATATTCGGCGCCATCTGTAAAAATTATGACATTACTTTGCGCCACCATACATTTTATTTAACCATTCATTCATTATTATTTTTAAACCGGTAGAACTATAAATTTATCTGCTACCTGTTCACATCTTACAACATATATGTAGCTACGTATTAAATGATCTTTCCCCTGCTACTAGCTCATATATAAATAGATACCTGACAAATAAAGCACCTACGAATTGATGCAAACTTCTCAGAACGAAAAATTTCACTTAAGATGGCGCATAGCCGAAACCGGTTTGTCTCCAAACCAAACTTGACAAGGAATGAAGCAAATTCGTTCCAAAAAATCGACTCAAATTTAAGTTAAATGGTCAGATTTTCGCAACTTTTTATTATGTGTGCATTACTTTTATTGCAAAATAGAGAACTATGCTCTTACTCGATTTCGAAACGTACATATACATATATATTTATGTACATAACATATGTATAAATCCATATTACGTTTCAAACATACAGATACAAACAAAGCAAAACAAAAATATCATATTCCTCGGTTGGTGCTCCAGAATTTCGATATTTTTAAGTTTTAAAATAGTAATTCTAACTCTGTTGAGAATAATTAACTTTCAATAAAATGCCACCCGAAATTCGCTATCAAAACGAGCGTATCAAGATTAGCGTGTTTTCACATTATTATACTAATTCTATGTAGTAAATATAGAGTATATCTTACTATTTGCTCAGCGTAACCATTGCGAACGAAAGTAATATTTTTAAAATTCCAACACTATATAGCAAATAAATTATAAAATATGCGTGGATTTTTATCGATCACTTAAACATCGTTGAAAGTCGGCGATAAGTACCGATTCAGAGATGGTAAAAGCCATTTTAAATTACACAAATTGGTACAAATAATAAAACAAATATAATATAATAAAGGAAATATATTGAAAAACCAAATTTTAGCTAATCAAATCTACGAATCGCTTTCCTATTGCTTTGGGGTTATTGCCATCATACCTATTAAAAACAAATAGCTTTTACCAAAATAAAAAGTTATTTATATTTGCCATCCCTGGCTTAAAAACAACTGTTTAGTTCAAGAAAATCATTGCTCATTCATTCGCACGATTTTTGAAAATATGATGTTGGTGGTCGACTTCGTGAAATTCCCGTAAAATGCTATAATACGCATCATATTTACTTCCCTTTTGCAACCAATATCCTACCCATGTGCTTCTCCTAATGTGTATCCTCTTATTTTTACTCATTTTGTTTTTCTTTTTAATCGTTGAATGTAATATACATAAAGTTATATGTAGCTATTTCGAAGCAATCAATTACTACATAAAACTTTGGCTGGGTCTAAATATTAAAAACATGATTATATTTGCCCATGCACGATAGTGTAACCATATTAAGCCGATTAGAATTATGATTTTATTTTTGCCGATATGAACCGAGAAATATTGTTACAATATATTACGATAATGAGAACAGTCAAAAATAAATCGTAAAATGTTTTGAAATGTGTGCCGACTTAGCACAATAAAAATCTTTACAAATTATGCTTTAGACTAATAGAGAATTTTATACCATAGACTACTAAACTAGACGGACGCGAAACTTCCAACATTACCTCGATTATATAAAAGATATCAAAAGACCTTATCGTTTCTAATGTAGCTATCTCTTGCATATAATCGGTTTAATTTAAAATTTTGTACGGAATAACGCATAACACCTGATTACACGCTCTTTCTAATGCCATTGTTGGGTATTCTGTTTATATTCTGTGTTTTTTACCCCTGCTGTAAATTCCTAATGTAAAAGTACAATAGTACTGAAATTGCCATGCCTGGTTTTGTAACCGACGAATTGGTTTAATTTTTCTTGAATACTCTCAAAGTTCTCATTTTTTTATGCATCGTTATTTTTGGTTGCCGTTAAAAGAATCTAAATTGGAACAAGAACTCTCTTCATATTGCTTTCAATACTATAGCACACATCTAGAAAATTAAAATTAAATTTATTAAATAATTAAGTGAGCCATATACTACTTACTATACAATATAAGTTTAACGAAATCACGTCTTACAGAACGTTATTTAACATTGTGTTTTCAATTCAGTTTAAAGAACGAAGAACTCACTTTTAAAATATTACACTCGCATTGTGCCATTGTAGAACAAAAATATGATATATTACAATATACATGCCTAACTATGGGGTATGTATTACAAGCTTGGGGTGTCCGTAACTAGGAAACTATGGAGTTCTGCCTGTTATTTTACTCAATTTCTAAACTGTTTTCTTGTTTGTAGTCTTTAAAATTGCATTTTCATTTATTTTATAGATGCCTCGAAAAGAAAATGGAAAAATTTACGTGACAGCTATACAAAATATTTACGTTCATTTCGTGTTGGCACTAAAACCTCCAAAAAATATCAATTTTGGGCTCATGCTGAACATATGGATTTCTTGAAACCCTATCAAGGGCCAGGAAGGCAAGTTTAGAATTAAATGTCCGGGTGTGAAAGTATGTGTAGCGCTAACACTTCTCTAACATTTCAGGTCTTGTACAAATGTAACAATATCTAAAGACGAAGAAGACAATGAATGCGATTTAGGCTTTCAGGTATTGAGCAAAGCTACCGCTAATGCCATAGACGATGATGAAGAGCTTAAACAAAACTCTACAGCTAGTAATGCTCTAAAAACTGCCCCTCTCAATGCAGTCACTATCGCAAACATGTTACCAAACTATGCTCGTAATGGTAATGGAGGTATAAAAACCTCAGGTGTAGGTTTAACAATGCCTAGCGGTGGAGGAGGCACATCTTCTATTTCACGTACTATCATGCTGCCAGTACCCTCATTACCTACCGTACAATTGCCGCCCTCACTGACAGCTAAGCCCCTTTCAACAAGCATACCTTCGTCTACATCCCCGTCTTCGTCGTCAGTCGTTTCCACTATATGTAGTACTTCACATAGCTACAGTACTACAGCTTCATTGGCCGCGCTTACAGCCACATCTATGCCCTCACAGGTTTTTGCGTTGCCTCAACTCTCAGCCAAAGGACCTATACCAATGCCCTCTAGTAATACCGCCAGTTCTGTGGGTTGTCTTATAATCGAACCCCAATTGTTTGCATCGGCCGATACGTTTAAGAAAGAGTTCAGTAACAGTTCTTCTGTATACACGTCTTCTTCGACGGCACAAATTACACCTTCGGGATTACAAATTTATCAGAATGGAAGTTCCCAAGTGTCTGCAGCATCACAACCGATGACGAATCGCCTCCATCCCCCTCTAATAACAAAAATTCGTCGTGTGCAGCCCTCACCACAATCATCAGCCATTAACTTGAGCTTTTCGACTGCACCGTCATCATCAGCTACGGCGGCTTCTTCTGCCCTCTCGTCTTTTCAAACAAATGGATACTCTACATTATCGAATAGTTTTATGTCAACTCTAGGTGGATCCACTACTATAACAGCTACTACTGCCACAAATGGCAGTAGCGGTGGTCAACCGCCATTAAAGAAGTTTAAAGCAGCTGAAGTGGATATATCAGCTATTTTACAGGCCAATCGTGATCTAGATGCTAATACCTTATTTTTTCTCAGTCTTGCTCGGTCAGTGCGTTCTATGCCCACCAAATTCCAATCATTGGCTAAAATGCGTTGCATGCGCATAGTTAGCGACATTGAGTTGGAATTAGACAACATTAGCAATGAGGCCAACGACAGTTCAAACACAAAATATTGTACAAACGATACAGATTCTCCACCCACGGCAGTTGAAAATAATGTCAGTGAAACACCGTTATCGGAACATTTCGTTTATGTCATGTCACCTTCACGTGTCGAGAGTATGATTGATTTATCATCCGATGAAGAAAATGCGCCAACCAACGGAAATTAAAAGCATCTGTTAATAAATTATAGTTGTAACAGTTTATAATTGAATGTAAATATTTGTAGAATTCTATTTTAATTAAAAAAGTTTCGGAGAAATATTTCAAGTTTGAAATATTAATTGAACAAAACACAGTATTCTTATAAATAAAGTAATAAATTTCTTGTTAAAATGTAAAATAAAAGATTTTTAATTATCTAGCTATTCTACACAATTTTGCATGTTCTTATAATATTTAAAGCCTTATTTTATAAAACTCCGCCCAACGCCTTAATTTATATAGAAAACAAAATTTTAAAATTTTTTTGTTTTTCATAAAACTTTTTGGGTTTTTGGAAAGATAATTAACAAATACTGTTTTATGGCATCGGTTTATTTTTATAAGCACAAAAATTATATGTATGTAAGACAAATATGTTTAAAAAAATGTTCCCTTTTAAATTTTGGCGTTGAGTTCTGATTAAAATGGCGTAATGAATTGCGATTGATATGGAAAATCATTTTTAAACCAAACTAAAATTGTTGTAAATTAAATAGCATAAAAAAATTTATATAATAAATATGATAAATAATTAAAGAAAATTATAAATATTATTTTAAAACTTTTTTATTAAGAATAATTTTTTTGCTCGCGATAATTTTTATGCAACACACAAAAAAGGACATTCGATATCGACATAAATTTTTATTTCAATTACTTACTAAATTAAATTTTTATTGAAATTTCGATCGATATCGATTGCTCTCGATTTCCCTACGAAGTTAGTGTGAACAGTATATATCAAAACTTGGTTTCCACAAAAAAAAAAAAAAAAATTGGAAGAATAAAAATCAAAAAATTATTGATTTCATTAAAAAAAAAAAAACTAAATCAAAAAATAATCAAGCAATGCAGTTCTGCATTGCGACTCCGCAATATTTTACCCGAAAGTAGAGATTTCCCAAAGTGTTATCTGGTCTGTAACACTTTCAAATATTTTTTCCGGTTTATTTTGAATAAAAATAGGGTTTCTTTAGTTAAAACTTTATTTAAATGGTAAATTGAGAACTTTGTCTATTTTTTCAATTTTCATTTATATATTTTCCACAATAAATAAGAAAATGATTCATAATGTGTGAACGAATAAACTCTTTGAGATTAATTGCTTATTAATGTCAGGTACACGTGTTTTCCAATTATTTCGAGAAAAGGAAAAAATTACTATATGAGGGATATAAATCAGACATTTATCGATTAGAATCCAAGAGAGCGTTAACATTCGACATCATGGGACAAAATTATTCACACATCACTGTATTTATAATGTCAAGCTATATCTTTTTATTAAATGCTTGTTGCAAAATACATTGTTCACAAAAATTTTTCCTTTATTAGTAAATTATTCAGAAATAAAAAACAAATGTGCAAATTAATGAACCGAGCAAAGTTATAAGTGCAAATTTCTCACATAGCCGTTTTTAAGGTGGGCATAATTATTCACTCAATAAAAATGTGAACCCTAAAACCGTAACTTTTTTTAAGATATGGCATCGCTATTTGTTTAAAAAAAGAACAGTTAGAAGTGAGCGTCTTTTCAATAAAACTGTTTAACATTTTTGACATTTTATTTTGCGAAAAACTTCAATATCCGCTGAAATCTCCGTTCAATAGCCGTTAAGATGAGTCGTAAGCAGAAAGAAACCACTAAGGCTGAGAGAAAAATAATATTGGAGCTGCAAAAACAAAAGAAATCATGTGCACAAACTGGGGAAATAGTAAATAGAAGTAGATTCACCATATACAGTATTATAAAGCGTTTTAAAAATGAAACAGACCTTAAAAGACGTCCCCATACTGGTAGACCTCGGAAACTTACCGATAACGAAGAAAGAAAAATAGTAAGAAAAATTAAAAAAGATCCAAAAATTACATCTTCCCAGGTGGCTGCAGAATTCCTAGAAGAGGTTGGAAAAGAAATACACCCCAAGACTGTGCGCAGAACCCTGCAACGTGATGGTTTCAGCTCTCGAATTGCACGAAAAAAGCCGCTTATAAGCAAAGTCAACCAGAAGAAAAGAATTAATTTTGCTGATTTCTGGAAAACTGTACTATTCACAGATGAAAGCAAATTTAATATTTTTTAATCTGACGGCAGGATACGCGTATGGATGAAACAAAACTGCGAACTTGAAAAAAACAACATTATCAACACAGTCAAACATGGTGGCGGGGGGTTGTGGTGTGGGGGTGTATGTCGACAGCGGGTGTTGGTAACCTTGTTTTCATAGATGGTACTATGGACAAGAACGTTTATCTCAACATTTTAAAGGAAAACCTAGAAAACAGTGTTCAAAAGCTCGGTCTTGGTAATAATTTTCACTTCCAACAAGATAATGATCCGAAGCACACTGCTAATGATGTTCGTATGTTGATCATCCACCACGTGCCACATATTCTTCCAACCCCCCGCAATCGCCAGAACTGAATCCCATTGAACATCTTTGGGATGAACTCGGAAGGAGAATGGCAAAGAACAATATTTCTAACAAGCCACAGCTAAAAGCAATTCTTCAACAAGAATGGGAAAATATTGGGACAGAAGTAACTGAAAAATTAGTAAATTCTATGCCAAATAGATTAAACGAAGTTTGAAAAAGAAATGGTTAAGCAACTAGATATTAATTAATCCTAATTTTAATAATTGACTATTATTAAATCAAAATGTGTGAATAATTTTGTCCTCACTAAAATGGAAGTGATATTGGTTTTATGTTTGTTAAATAATACTGAAGTCATTTATTTTGAATTTATTGTTACTTTTAATAATTCAGTAAATAAATAAATATAATGAAATAACAAAAGTGGCATTAAACCAATTTATTGAGGAGATGTAATTCAATACTTTTATATGTCAAGGTTGTGTGAATAATTTTGTCCGCCTCTGTACTTTTTAGGACCGAGTCTCTTGTGTTACAGAAACAGATCACCAATATAATTGCTCTGCCAAAAAACTTAAATTATAAACTAATTACACATTCTATTTTTTAATTTTGATGGCCTTGTAAGAAATATTAAAGCTTGCCAAATACTGGTCGAAGCGATGCCAACTTTTAATTGCTTGTATTTGATTATTAAAAGAAGTTTTTATGTATTTGAAAGTTAAATAGATCTATTAAGTGTACAAACCAATTTGAATATCGGTTTTCTTTAAAAATATGGCTATAAAACTCTCTCTCTCAATAAAAATACAAGCTTCTCGTTTCGATGGTTTTTTTCTGTTTATCGCTTAACAGTTAAAACTATCTACATATATAAATTGAAAAACATCATCATCTGCGATATTTGGTTGCTTACGTTATCTTTTTTCTCGTTTTTATTTTAAGGCGAATGAATTTCATTCAAAAGGAATCTCTAAGCAAAAAACTTGGACCTCAATACCAAATGTTTAATTAAGCTTGTACTTTGCTCTTGGTGGTAACTGCAAAGTATGCAATAGAAGCAACCAATAACGCTGCAACTAATTCAGCCTTAACCCAAGGACCCTTGTATGCACTAACCGTGTTGATTGTAATGTCTACCAATGATTTAACATTCGATACGTTGCCACCATCACGTTGAACTTTGCGTAAATTAGAATAGCCATCTTCGTCAAAGAGACGTACAAGCACAGTTCCACTAGAACCCCTTTTTATTTCCTCAGTCCAGCTGACCTTAGCGTTAAGAAAATTTTGAAATAGGCTTCACATACAATTTTGTAATTCTTACTTGATATTTCTCTTCGCCAACTTGAGCCACAGGAACTACCTTACCGCAAGGGAATTCAGCAAACAATTTGGGTTTATCCCCATTATCACACTTTAAAGTGAACTCACCAATGTGTGCCAATTGTGTAAGAATAGTGGCATCTTGGGTGCTAAAAGATGTTACGACTGCTTTTGGGCTAGTGCAACTGTTGGCATGAGCAGATGCAGCAAAAAAGCACACTAACAAAACACTTACGATTTGTTGCATTTTTAAGAATCAAATTGTTTTTTGATTTATAATTAAATTCAAATAACCAAAAAGTTGCAAAAGAGCTACTTTCCTATTTGTCAATTCAAAATGTCAAAATGCCACGGCAACAACGAACACGTCACAAATCGCTTTTTGTTTTGACATAACTACGCATAACGTAATATGTTATGTGCTGCCACAAGATTAAAAAGGCAAAGGAACAAAATTTACTAAAAATAGGAAAATTTTAACACTAAAATAAAATGCGTATAGAAACACTCAAAAATGTTGTCGTGATTTAAATTACTAATTAAGATGATTGTCCGGTTGATATTCTGACAGGGTGTTTTGAGGTAGATTTTCGGAACGAATTTCCGTCATTCCTTTGTCAAGTTTTGTTTGCAGACTCCCCCGGTTTCGGCTATGTGCCATCAAAACGAAAAATGACACTGAAGTTGGCACAAAGCCAAAACCGGTTTGTCACCAAGCCAAAATTGACAAGGGATGACGGAAATTCGTTCCAAAAATTTTCGACTAGCTGATCTTCAAAATTCTATCTTAGAGTATACGAAAATTTACACTACGTCTTGACTAGCCATAAATTTATTCGCACATTGAGAGAGCGTCTGCAAAATAACGAGAAAATATGTTCGTGATCTTCTGTTTGAAGAATGTAGATGTTCCTGTTTAGTTTGAGAATAATTTTTCGTCTCTCATCGAAAGTGTATGGATGCTTTTGCATAGTTTATGTACGAGCGCACACATGTACATACTTTTTATTTTGCATGTGCATTTTGTTTGTTTAATTTCATAATAGAGTCGTGTGAAATATTGTTCGGACAAGTCCGTTTGAACATAAAGCAATCATGAACACCGACGGTCTTGACTAGCCAAATTTCTGTGCGAGCAGCAAAATGTGTGATGGCTGAACAGATTTATGGTTAGTCAAGACGCCATTAAACATGTAACTACAATGCAATTATTTACAGAGTATAAAAATGGTGATAATTTACAATTAGATATTACTTATTATTATTTTTTTGTTGAAATTTGCGTTTGTTTCCGTCCAGCTTTACATTTAAAATACTTGGCGACGCTAATGTAAATGAATCTTTGAAAATGATTTTCGACTCGGAACTTTGAAAAAACAATATGTCAGGAAGAACAAAAGTGATAATAATGACCTTCACATTGTTTACCACAGATTTGTTTACTATGTAGGACGTTCCATTATTTTAAATCGTTTAGAAAACAAAATTAAATACGCATAAACGCGCATTTTTATCGTCACTTAAGTACATACACAACTCATACATACATATATAGAACGATGCCTAGACAGATTATGCTTGTAATAAAAAGATCGTGCCAGAAACGTTAATCACAATGCCGGCAAGAAATTAGCGTCATAATTTATCTTACAACCTGTAAATGTTGTTCGCTGCACAACTTTAGGCATGATAATGGAAATTACGATGGAAATATTTTAATGTAAATTACGTGTTTTAGAACAATTCCAGCATTTACAGTTTTATATACTTATGTACTACATATGCATGCACACACACACACACATACGCGCTCACACATGAAGTAATAGGAAATGGTTTGGAACAAAAAATCTACGCACTTCGTAAATATATACCATCATACATACGATTATAGATTATAGAACATTTTTTAATTTTAAATACTCAAATAATACAAATGTATATTTGTTTATTAGACTTACGTACGTGTTAATCTCCGTTCCTATTAAAAAATTATGTAGCTTATTAGAGAACTCGTGAGAATTTATGCTGCGTTACAATAAACAACCTCCCACTTTTGAACGCTATTAAAGCCGCAAATATACATTAGCAATTGCCGGGGTTTTGCAACACCCAAGGCGAATTCATAACAGGTGGACTCAGGGCTGCCAGATAAATTTATGGAAAAATCGTATATTTCCAATAAAAATAACACGATCAGCTCTCTATTCGTCTTAATATAAGCATTTTCGACCGGGTTGCTTTCTTTTCTCTGAATGCTTATTAATTCTTAATAAATTCTAGATTTTTTATAAATTGGCGAAGTTGGGTTTTAGTAAAAGTTTATTTTTGGTGTTTTGTTTGTGAAAATCAGATCTATTTCTTTTGGAACTTTGTAACATCGGCTTTTTAATATTTACGACGTTTTTAATTTTTTGCAAATTTATTGAAACAACAAAGTGTTGGCGAATTAAAAAACTTAGTTTGAATATTTAGAATTTGGTGAATTTTGATTTTTGTCGTGTTTTTTAATTACTTTGTTTAATTCCAGTTTTTCAATTTTGTCATTTTTATAATATAAAATTTTTGAACTATATTTTGGATTTGTCGTGATTTTGCAATTATGTATGTTGTGTTGTATTTTCGAATTTTGTGGAATTTCCAAATTATTTCACCATGGTTATTTTTATTTTTCAGATTCACATTTTTGGGGAAATTTTTATAATTTGTGATTATTTTAGTTAATTCTTAATTTTTTTGGTTAATTCTTAAATTTATTTTGGAATTCACCACTTATGATAAAATTTAGTTTTTTTGTATATTTGCCTTACATCGATTTTGTTAAAATTTCGTCGTTTTTCGTAAAATATTGAATTTTTGTAATTTTACTGCTTTTTGGTAAGATTACAAAATGATTGTGAAATATAAATATTTGTGGTAAATATTAAATATTTAGTAAATTTTGTTTTTTTTTTTTTTTTGTAAAATTTCGGATTTTCATTGAATTATGGTTTTATGACAAAATAAGTTTTATTACAGTTTTTATGGTAAATGTTTCGAACTTGTGTTGAATATAAACTTTGGCAAATTCGACAAATTTTTGGACGAATTCGAGTTTCTCTGTTAGTTTTTGAAATTGTAAATTGTTTAATTCGGTTCAACATTTAGATCCGTAAATTATCTGGTGGCCTCGGGTTGATAAGGATTCAGATATGATAATTTTATGGGCTTTTGTGTATGCACATCCCCGCAGTAGTGAAAATTCCAAAAAACTCGTCGGGAACTTGTGAGCCATAATTGCTGATTTCGAATATCGAAAATTCGTACTGATCAAATGGTACAAATTTCAAGATCGGAGGTTGTGTAGGGCCGCAGAAAGTTGATTTCAACACCGGACAGAGAGACATCGTTAGTTAATCTTCCCTACCTATAATAATCCAGAATATATATAGTTTATATACTACAACAATGCTTATTGTAGTTGTTGGTTTTTTAATGTATTTTACTTGTAAATTTGTAACCTGAAATGGGCCTCCAATAGTCAATTTACAGACTGGCAAATTCCGCAATTTTTTGTCTTATGTCATAAATTAATTATGATAATAAAGATGAGTTTGCAAATGAAATGAATCATGATAAGCCTTGAAATATTTTTTCGTAATTAAAACAGAGGTAATAAACTAACATTAAAAATTTAAAATCAACTATAGTAAGTGAAATACATAATATGTATCGATATATGTATATAACAGTTTATGGAAGATTTTTTTATTTGCTATTGAATTGTTACTAGTGTAAGTATCATTATAAAACCAGGGACTGTAACGGTTATAAAGTTTATTCAAAAAATTACTTTGTAATGATTATATTCCAAGTTATATATTTTGTTTAAAAACTAATAGTTATTTTTCAAGTTTTATTTTTTTAGTTTTATTTTTTGCTTAGAAATTGCACGAACACTGGAGATAATATTTACCTTAAATCAGTTAATATCAGTTTTAGGGCAGAAAATGATCTTTCTGCAGTGACTTGTTGGCTGAAAAAAAGCATAAAACAAGGCAAAATACTTAATTTTTTCAAGCAAAACATAAAACTTAAAAAAGAGCTGGGGGCTAATTACCGCAGTCGATCATGATCGAAATTTACTCGAACTTGCGAGATTTTATACTTTTGAGATTCTATCATAAGATATCGAGTAAAGTGTATCGAAATTTCTTATGATGTTACTCGATAACAAGCTTCTGTTTGAATGCAACCGTGCGAGTTTTAGTCGTTATCAAATTATCAATCGAAATTATATTTTTCAAAGAATTCGTTGGAAGAAAAGAGAATGTAAGACAAAATATTTATTATTTTTTTGCAAATATACAAATTTTTATTAATTACTAGATCGAATACAACAAAAATTAACTTAAGACAGAAGCAAATTCTTGCAGAGTTTATGTGAGCACACACTGATTGACCAAAGGAGTTCTACCAAATACATTACAAGGAAAAGCTACTGCCAATCGGCTATGGGAAAACTTAGCCATTAAGCTAAATGCTTCTGGCCCACCATTGAAGTATGCTAAAACATGGCGAAAGGCTTATTGCAAGACTTCATAATATGATTAATTAAATATTATATATATGTATGTATGTTAAGTAGGTGTATGCAGATCAAAAGAAGACTGGCGGAGGTCTTTTCGAGGAGAAATACCTAAGTATAGCTGAGGAACAAATTTTGGAACCAGCAGGAATTGATGTAGCTGTTGCAGGCTTAAAGAGGTCCAGACATTCGGATCCCAAATTCAAGAAATAGACAAATGTACTTCTTCTGAAAGTCCGAGTGCATTACAAAGAAAAGGACCCGAAGAATGCATTACGGAATTAATGGACATTATAGAAAATTAAGAGAATGAATAGACGCCAAAAAAAGATCGAACGATGCACATGCCTGTTTCAAGCAAAGAACCAAGAGAAACGAAGACGTTTCTTTAAAAAAAAAAAATATTAGTGTCAGTGATAAATACCGTCCTGAAGTTATTAAAAGATTAGATAAAATAATAGAACTTAAAGAAACAAAATTAGAAATGAATGCTTCATTACACGAAACAAACATGAAAATAAAGAAAATTGAGCTTCAAATTCGATTAAAGAAATTAGAAAAACTCAATCAACCATACTAGCGACCAGAATTTTTCGAATTACTTAAAGTTAATGCTATGACCTCCCTTACATTTTCCTTGTTTGCTTTCTAACACTTAAATAAAAAATCGATGGGTTTCTTATCGAGTTACATCATCAATTCAACCTATCGAAATTAATTTCGTTACGAAATATTTTGATCACGACTCCTGTAATTAGGCCCCTGATATTTTTCAAGCGAAAAATTAAACTTGAAAAATAATTATGCAAGTTAATTTTTATTAATAAAACTCAAAAAATAAAATTAAATGCACCCAATAGAAGTCCCCGTAATAAGAATTACGTTGGTGTACTTCTTAACTTTGTAGCATTTTTCCCTTAATGTGATTTTTTTTTTTTTTTTTTGTGAAAATTTGAAGAATAATGATTATTTGCGGTCCCTGTATGAAATAGGTTGAATGTAAAGAAACAAAACAAACAACTAAATTAAAACAAAATACATACATACTTTAATTTAGTTTAAAAAAATTAACAAACATTTTGGCAACAAACGTAAACATTTCATACATACGGGTATGTGTGTGCGTTGCTTTGTGTGGGATGTTCTTGTTTTTAGTTATCCGTTATGATACTATTAGAGCAATGTAGGTAGGTAGGGTGGTATTTTTCCTAAATCTAAAATACCTGTCACGCGAACAACAAAAATATATACATACGTATGGATTCACTTATTGTTAGTCTAATATTATGCACATAGAGAAATTCAAATGATGATAACGGTGTCTTCATAAAACGTCAAACAAAAAATGTTTTCAATGACCAACCTCATAACAACGGCGAATTCATAATTTCCTATATGATTTATTTTAAACTGCGGGAAATTTTGTAAAGATAAGAGCTTGTACGAGCATCAAAGTAGTAGTAGTAGTGGTAACATGGCGTCTTGACTAGCCATACATCTGTTCAGCCATTGTACATTTAGCTGCTATCTCAATGGAATATATTTTCATGTGCGAACAAATGTATGGCTAGTGTTACACTATGTCTTGCCTAGCCATACATTTGTTCGCACATGAAAATATATTCCATTCAGCTAGTTTTCTAATAAAAAATATGACTATTGTACTCAAAGTTATCAAATCAAACAACATTTTTTTCTTAATATATGGAATAAAAATAAAAACGAACTTAAGCCTCACAATTAAAATTTGCTTAATGTTAAAAAATAATAATTCATTTCAAAAATCTACATTAAGAAATAACTTTTAGTTTTGCTCAAAAAATAAAATTTAGAAAATAATTTTATTTATTTTTGCAAACAAAAAAAGTCAGAAAGTAATTTTTATAAAAAATAAAATTTAGAAAATAACTTTTATTTTTGCCCAAAAAATTGAAACAAGACAGAAAATAAATAATTCTTATTTTGTGCATTTTATGAAAAAAGTCATAACTGTTACCTGGTTTAAAATAAAGCTTTATTAAAAGAATGGTCACTCTTTTCTATTATTTTGACAATAGTTATTCCAAAACAGTTATGAATGAAGAGTTTCCTTCAAATATAAATATGCACGAGTATGAATGTATATATGGAAGTGTGTATGTGTGTGAACTAATAGGTTTGGTTGGCTGCAATAGTTGGGAGGTAAAGCAAAAATAAGAGGGGTTAAACAAATTCGTGTAGAAAGTAAAAGGGATTTAAGGTACCAACAGACGACATGGTTTTCACACTGTATGTGTCAAAATTTACATATGTAAACGGAAACATGTCGTGTGTTACCTTTAAAACATTGCTTGTGTAAAAAACATGACAAAGGTCATAAGACATTATTTGAAATAGAGCGTGCTCTATTTTCTTATGTTAAACATACAGCTCTAAATGTCTATGTCATTCGAACAATTTCGTCGGCGGTTGATTATGTGCACTATCATTAGCCGTCTGAATGAAGTATTTGGAAGGCAAATATACTATATATATTTTTTTTAGTTTAACGTTGTCGTTTTATTAAAATAAGTAATTTCTAAAAATAAAAATAAAAATTTATCGATTTTTAGATACAACCTCGTCTTGTTTAAAAAAGAAAAAATTAAAAAAACATATTTGTGTCGCCACTACTTCAGCGACGGAACCAAATATATGTCGACGGCTTCAAGCCATTTATCAAACAAACGACGTGGATATTTATTTATTTTTGGGCAATCAGCTGTTCTCAATAAACATGACCGATGTCATGTGTGATACTACATGTACGTTTGTGGCCAAAAATTATAAACCTTATGTAAATTAACCAATATTGACAGACATAAAGAAAAACATACGAATCGAAAGCTTAAAAAACACATGTAAAAAACATATCGTCTGTTGGTACCTTTATTATGTATGTACATACATATATAAAATGCGAGTAAAAACAAACACACCTGAGTAGGAGTAAGTAATTATGTTGGTATTGGTATCAACAATAGATGAAGGAAATCAGCCAATGAACTCCGGAATGATGGGGTTATGAACTATTTCCAATTATTTTTTTCGTTGCCAACGTTTTGCTATTATTGCTGTTTTCTTTTTTATTTTTTTGTAAATAGCTAATATTGTTTTCGACACGAAATTTTTGTAAGTTATGACAGTAAATGAGAGTTTGCCAGTTTACCAGCTAAACAGCGTGAGGCAAAGAAAACTTAGCAAGCAATTGGCAAGTGTTTGGGGAAAACAGAAAAAGTCGCGTCCAAGTATTGAATGAAAAATCATTCACAAAAACAGTTACCGCGTGACAAGTGAAGTTTGAGAACGTGACTAAAACCTCTTCATGTTAAATACAATTATTTAAATAAATTATTGCTTTAATGCAAATGTAAATTAAAAATTATTTTGACTAAAGTGTGCGTTCATAGGTTTCTTGTGATTTAGCAATTGATTTACAATTACACAAATGCAATATATGCAAAAAAAGTAAACAATTTAAAAAAGATATCCGTTTTTTAGCAATGTAAGTTGTAGGTACAACAAACAAACAATGCCTTTATCGTTAACAACACAACGTAACCAGCAAACGTTGTCTGATAAGTGGTCGACGACAGCACAGAACACAGAAGCAGCCTCAATTCATGACAACCCCTTTCGTCGCCATCATAATTATTCAAACTATCCCAGCCAACCGCTACGAAAACAAAACTCTTTTATAGATGCTGTAAATTTAAATAAAACTCTTGTAACGACTCGCACGGGGCGGGCGTATATATCTCGTGGCCTTTCGCTAGGAAGATCTCATGATATGCCACGTTCGATGTGCCCCAAACAAGACCTGAAGAAACATTCGGCCATTAAAGCACAAAATTACAGTGGAAAAAATGATCAAGAAACTTTAAGAAAAAGAAACGTAACGAATCACAAGCAAAGTGATAGTGGTAAAGGATTTTTACAAAGTACACGTAGACTCCAAGCTTGGTCATCGACTTCGTCAATTTTAAAGTCTTTGAACAAAGAATTGGCCCAGTTGAATGGCGGGGTAGGAAAATGCCAAGACGTTAAAGTTTTAAAGTTGCGCGGTGATACTGCGGATGACTTAAAGTTGTAAGTATGAAATTTATTTATTTACACATATCGCTCATTTGCTTAAAAAACGTAATAACTCAAAAAATGCATTTTTTGATTTAATGATGCAGAATTTTTACTATTTTTTTTAAGTATTGGGAGCAAATGCAGAACGTCAACCGAGTTTATTTCGGAATGGCAGTTTTAAGTTATGACGTTGTTAAAGTAAATTGGCGATATGTTAATACTATGTGTGTGTGTGTGTGTCAAAAACCTTATTTTAAACGTTTGGACCGATATGGGTTAAATTTTTTGTGTTTGTTTAGGTAACTGGTTTAGAATCACCATTAAACCCGGCAGTCGGCTCTAGAACATTTTTTACGAACCATTTTTTAGTGGAATTATTTGTCTTAATTGGATGACCCGGTAGGCTAGTGGGTAGTGTGTTAATCTATCAGCTTGTGGGGGTCGTGGATTCGATTCTTATCAAATAAATAAGAAATACCCGTTTTGAGCTTTTTTTTTGTAAATTTGTTTCTCTAGTGTTACTTGAGGCATTTCTTCTATAACTTGTTCTAAACGTAGGGGAATAAGCGAAGTTATTGATTCTGTCAAATTTTTACTGTAGTCCGATTTAAGCGTTTTGTAATAATTTTTTTTTTAGTTTTTTGTTGGGTTTTCTGAGGTATTTTTAATTTTTCTAACGATTTTTTCTTATATATATTAATGCGGGAGAGATATTGAAGCAGACCGCTTACTTTACTTACTTCCCTTCTTGACCCTCTTCTTTCAGGCAACCGATTTGTTATTTATGATTACATTACTTTCATTGAGTCACGTGCTAACACTAGCCTTTAGCCTTTCCACTTGACTGTGGTGTTTTCAGACCGTCTACTGTTAACTGTCGGCCTTCTTCCTCATCACGAGGTCTCTCTTGTATTTACTAGCATTTGTCTAAGGCTTAGATCCCCCATGGCTTTCACATTTAACACGTGTCTGCCCATGATTATAAGGTTTGTGCTAGCCAGTGCTGAACATTTACGCACAATGTGCGCTACCGTTTGAGCCTTTTTTTCACGAGTACCTTTAGGGACTAACCCGTCTAGCATTCGAGTGGTTTTCTTTTCCATTTCTTCAGAATTTCGGAGTTCCTGCAGAGACTAACCTCTCCGCCTCTTGCGAGGCTTCACTGTCCATCCATATCTGAATATTGACGGTCCAATGCCTTAGGAGTATCTTTAGAAATTTACCTGTCCACCCCTCGCGATGCATTCCTGCCAATCTCTTTCGTATTTCTCCCTTAGCCAATTAAAACTAGAGTTCTTTCAGAGAATTCATATAATTCCCACGACCAACAGAGAAAAAGATATCTACCCAGGTGTATGCTGTTCCACTCTAGATTAGGTATTTTTATAGAATAGTGTTGACTTCTCTTCGCTCGACTTGTTTAACCAGATTCCTAGTAGGGACAAGAACCCATTACCGGCCGCCACCACGAGGATGAATAAATTCAGTTGCGGCAAGCCATATCTTTGCAATACTTTCAGTAGTTTTTTGATATGTGTTTCAGTGTCCTATAACGGGATAGCACCGTTAATGGCTGGAAAAATGGCTGCTCGGAAAGAAATTCAATAAATTGATTTGCGAAGCATAGTAATAAATTACAGAATCGAAATAAAAATTCTTGACAAAATTACCAGAATGTTATATGTATTTATGTAAAGTAACGGTAAAACTAGTGGTCCTTTAGATAATAAGCCACGAAATGGTCTGCCAAAAAAATTAATTCAACGTCGATATTTAATTTTAAACGCAGTGAAAAAATCAAAAGAGAATTCTGTTTTCTAGTTTTTTGCTAATACTTGCTTAGGTTTTATTGAAGCATGCCTTTGTTTAGTATTTTATGAATAAAAAAAACTGAATCACAAATTTTTGATCGTATGGATACTTTTGTCTGCTACTGTAAATGTTTGTTTTTAATAAATGGCGCAAAAAACTGGCACCGCTTATTTTTCGAATCATTTTTAACTGCTTTTTTATGCCAATTAACAATCTACCAAAGGCAAATACAACTTAATATAATGTCTACATGTCTTGTTGTGATTACTGTCGATTTAAGTAAGTTTTCTCCTGATTCGATTTTCTACAGGTTAAAAATGTACGTACCCACATACATACTTGTATTTTTATAATAAATTGAAACTATTGCTAGAGATCTATTTATTACAAACAAAATACTGAAAGAGAATAAGCAGTGACTTTGGTGCCAATAAAAAAGAAATCGCTAGCAGCAACATAACATTCATTTCAGGCGTATTTTTATTTATTTATTTAGTCAAAGTTTCAATTATAAGTTCGAGCATAGTAACGGAGACACCACTATCGCGTGTTCTAATGAAACAGCGAGCTAGCCATTGGTAGGAATCGAACCCACGACTGCCACTATCAACTAACCTGCCGAAGCAACTATTTTCTATATATTCAAACACACTGCCTAACGTGCAATTTTAATACTATGCATTTACACCGGTACACTGAAGTGGACTTACGCCCCGTTACCACACGCAAGTAATTACTTGCAAGTAGAGCATACTTATTATCAACGAAAATAAGGGAAATTGTAGGAAAACACATGCGGCTTTTGAGTGGCAACACTGCACAGTGCTTGTTTTACACTATGTCTTGACTAACCACACAACAATTTGTTCGCACATGTAGAGATCGCCGGCAGAATAACGGGAAGACATTTGTTCGTGGTATTCTGGGTGGAGAATTTCTTGTTTCTCATCGAAATTGTTTCCGTGCTCACAGCGTTAGTTTGAGTGCGGTTATTTACAGGCGAGCGCATACACACATATTTTTTTAATTTATCTGTGTGTATTTTATTTGTGTAATGGCAGAATGTCGTTGTGCGAACAACTTTTTGGACAACGTTCTTTGAACACGAACATTATTCATTTACCAATCGTTAATAGAGAGTCAATTAAATTATTTGACTATTGCGTATGCCTTGAAAATACGAAATAGCTAAATCGTTTCAGAGATCTCTATTTGAATTTGTCTCTATGTGGGTTATATTAATTGAGACTTGTATTGTTACGTTTTAACCTTTTTAAAACGTGTTTATTTGTAGGTCCTTTCAACTGAAAAGTCTATTATAATATATAATCGCTGCTCACACTTTAACGTTTTGCTCGATTCTAACTGCTGCTCCATCATCTAAGTCTTTTTATAGTAGTCGTCTAGTTTCCCTAAACTTGTAGAATACGCAAGAATGTAATAGTTACTTCTAAGGGCACTGCTACACGTTAAATATATATTGGGATATTTGGATCGCGATCCATGTTAATCGATCGATGGATCACGAGCGTATGCTACATGTTCAATATTTATCGCGTCAGTATATATTGAACGTGTAGCAGTGCCCTTAAGCTATAAACATCTTTTATCCGCTGTTTTTTTTTATTATGATGTTACGTTTTGTAGCTACTGTTTGCTTTGTCACTTATGGTGGTGGTTTCTTTGCGTTGTTATTGTTTGCCCCACACAACGTAATTCCTGAAATTCATCTTTACGTGTTGATGTTACATTGTTGTTGTTAATCTGTGTGTACTCACTTTCCTGGTAGCTTGTATGAGTTAATGGGTATTGTGTTTTGTTGTTGTTACAGTGCAGCTCTTTCTGTACAGTGAGTGTCAAAAGTAATCGCACTCGTTATGACAAACTTTCTGTATATTGAGTGCTCACTTGTTCGCACTTATCATCGAAATTGGAGAATAGTGTGTTTTTGTTTGAAAACAATGGCTTGTTTGGAATACAATAAGTTGTCCGAAAATATTCAATGAATGTCGGTTTTCAAAAAAATCTATTCTATATTCTTTATATTTATTTGATAATTTGAAAAGGCTTCAAATTGTCAAAAATTCACTTGCTCCTATAAATATTTAATAGCATGCTCAGTCGCTAGTAGTATAAGTGTAGTGGGTTTTGTTATATAAAAAGTGTGTGTGTATTGAGTTTTCGTGACTGGTTAAAAAAAAAAGTTATAGAAAAAAAAAACAAATTCACAACTTCATACTTTCCTAATACAAATCAAACTTAAGTATGATGCCAGCAGAACTCTAAGTAGATGTTAGGAGTTTGTTGAATTAACAAAAATAAAATTTGAAGCAAATAAAAAAAAACTATGTCAATTTTATTACAGTTTATTTTAGACATGCATATTTATGTAAAGGGGGTTCTAGTAAGGGCGGTGAAGCGTTGTTGACAGTGTAAGGTGGTCTTATTGTGTAGGCGGTGTCTTTCAAATCTGTTGTTCATTCACTCACTATTATCAAAACACCATGCCAAGTTAGACGATTGAGCAGCAACTCAAAATTATAAAACTTTATTCATTTAAAGGCAAATATTGGGCGCGAGGCGTTGACTAGCATTTTTGGGTGAATGGCAATGTTAACAAGCAAGATGTTTTTGCATAAATATGTGAGGCGATGCCTACCCATACGGGGTGCAGTGGGTGGCAATACATCAAAAAAATACTGTCAAGCGAAATTTATGGGCTAGAGAAAAACAACCTTGGCGAGGTCATCGCTGTCAACCAAGAACGATAACCATAGACAATATTTTTTATCCCGAATTGAGTGATATTGATAAAAGCGGGTAATTAGTTGAATTGGTCACAACGACCATACGACTTGATTTCACTTCCCCTTTTCATGTGGGATTTTACGAAAAATATTTTATTAAGATGCAATTGACCGATGCCCACAAAGACTACAAAACGCATGCTATTCTTTATCACAAAGCTTTGTGTCATTCAAGCTAATTTAGGCGTGCGGCAGTCTAAGGCGAATTAATTATAAAGTAGCCTCTAGAGTAGACTAAACTGGTAAGCTCATCAGCCCAGCTGAGTACTTTTTTTAACTTATTCAATGTCAAATTCCATATAAAAAATGCTTCCCCATTTCCCCTACATTTTTTATATATGGAATATGACATCGGCAAAAAAGCCGGAATACTTTGAATTCGCCGGTGAGTTTACCTGTTATCAACTTGCCTTGTTAGCCTCAGAGCGCAGGCGATGAATTCGCTCGTCACAACCTAATGTGAAACACTATTGGAGTATATATGAATTTGAAATAAAATTTATAAATTTAAAACTAATTTAATTAAATTATCGTTTGATTGCTTTTGTTTCTTTCCTACATTTTTAAACATTAGCTGACCGAAAGTGAAACAATTTTGACATTGAATCAAATTTGCCCAACAGCAAATTCGCTTTGCTCCCAACTTATAAACATTTCGCTTTGCGGCAGTCATGCAAACTTAGACAGCGACCAGCGCTTTTTAGAAAACCCTTTATATGTAAATACAATAAATTCATAAAAAGTTAATTCCGAAAAAAATTTCGTTATTATATTAAAATCTCTTAATTTTTGACAACTGTTTCAATCACCGCTTCTCATATATTTTTTGAATCCCTGACCTAAAAAAATAATTTTTATCAATAAATTAAGATTGTTCTTTTAACATATTTTTTTTAGATTCATGGTAAATGTAAATAATCGTCGCAATTTCTCAGAATAAATTCGAACCTAAAATTATTTTCTTCAAAACAACTGAGGCCCAGTGCCACCCATTGGAGTTATTCTCTCCACAAGTAACGTTGACTTTTGAGTTGCTTAATGGTCTATATCGGTTAATTTTTATTTACTATATTCGTATATTCATTTTCTGTTTAGCCGAGAATTTTTTCGACAAATAAGAGCTTGTTAAAATCGGATCAGCTGTTCTTGAGTTAAAAATGGTGTAACTAGCCCAACTTTGTTTTATGTATTAAGAGATTTGGAAACAATAAGAAATAATACTGAACTGGGTTCGGGAAATATGGTAAGAGACGTATTTTTTCCATACCAGGGCCCCCGTTTATTTCAATAAATAAAATGCTTGCAGAATTGTTGTTCTATTTATTGTATTTGACTTGTAAATTTGTAACTTGTTCTTGAGAGAAATGGGCCTGAGATAGAGCAATGAAGTTGTTGTGGCTTCTTCAGCAGCGTAAGTTGGGACTTTATCGGCACACATAAAAGAGTAGAACATTTCATTAAGTGGTTTCCGTACTCTCAGTTTTATTGAAAGTGTTGTACTCTTCAGTTTTTCTTTAAATTTTTTCAATTTTGGGGTAAATGTAAATATTTTTAAATGCCAGTTTAAATGGAAAAAATCCATTGGTCGGAATGCTGCGTTTATCTTAAGTTATTCCTTAATTTTTGTAACATAACCATACCCTTCAAGCTTGGTAAGTTTATCGGGGCCATTCAAGGTTGCATGAGACAGGCTCTCATGGTGACTGAGACATGGTGCAATGACCAGGGTATAACCATAAATGCCAGTAAATCCGACGCTATGCTTTTCACTCGTAAGAGGAAGGGCGTAGAGGTTGAAGCCGTTACCCTGGATAAGGAGCTTACCTGGAATTAACACATCGAAACAAAGGTCCGGAAAGCAAAAAGGATTATGCATCAATGTAAACGAGTGTGTGGCCGTAGGTGGGGAATCTCGCCAAAGGCTGCATTCTGGATTTACACAATGATGGTGAGACCCACTATAACTTACGAATCCGTGGTGTGGTGGCCGAAGGCCTCTAAGGGCACAATTAAGTGTAAGTTGGATGGGATTCAAAGGGTTACCTGCATGGGTATAAGTGGTGCAATGCGCACGGCGCCAACACAGGCAATCGAGGCAATGTTGGGATTGCTGCCATTAGACTTATTCATTAGGTCAACGGCCGCATTGTCAGCTTTGCGAATGAGGAGCGATGCGTTTTGGCATAGCTTTGGACCGAACATCGGGCATAAGAGTATCCTGGACCTCGTTGGGAAAGAGGTTAGGGCTGCTCAAGAAAGGTAGTCGAGAGGCTGCATTGGACACTCATTGCCGAAGGCATTATACACAATGAGTGTATGGAGAACGACATCAGCATTTTTACTGATGGTTCTCTTATGAGTGGCAGTGTAGGAGCAGATGTATTCTCAGTTGAGCTGAACTTGTCCTGTAGTCTGTGTCTGGGGAGGTACGTATCAGTTTACCCGGCAGAACTGCTTGGGTTGCTGCATGCGTTGGATCACTTGCTTGAAAGCCAAGTGCATGGGAAAAGGGTTCTCATTGTACTTGGCAATCAGTCAGTTATAAAACGCATGAGGCAAGTGAACGTAAATTCCAAACTGGTGCTGGAATGTGCTCTAAAACTGAACAGATGTGCCTCGTTGAATGAGGTGACGTTGATGTGGGTTAAGGGACACATAGGCACAGCTGGGAATGAAGCAGCAGACGACCTAGCAAAAAGGGGCTCTGATGTGGATTTCTGTGGACCAGAACCCAGGGTTGCCCTGGGGAATGTCGCCACCAGTCGACAGTCTGAAATCACTTTAGTCAAGAGTAAAGGCTAGGGCTAGCACGAGACTCAATTGAAAGTAAGGTGGTTGTGATTACGGATCGGTTCGCTGAAATCAATTTGAGGAGAGAAATGGGGGTCGAAAAGGGACCCAGAAAGTAGGTGGTCTGCTTGGATATCCCCCCATACATTAATAATAATAATACCCATCAAGCGTAGTTCCCTAGCCATCATTTCCTGCATCAATATTGGATCACCAGAAGTTTTGAATGCACTTAAGTCTTAAGGGTTGAGAGAACTTTAAGGGGCCCTGCGTCCACAGACAAATTTACGTTGTGGAATCATTGCACAATTCATGGTTTATTCGTCTCATATGCCATTTGATTCTCAATTAATAATAAGGTTACGTGGAAGTTTATTATCTGGAAACGTACAAGATTGCGTTACAATATTAGTACTTAGAAATTGCTTATTTCGTAAAAACTCAATTCAGTAATTAAAGCCCCTTAAAATCAAGAATAAATTTTTACATAAATTAATCTCCTTCAAAAGAAAACATTAAAATTTGTAAATTTAAAAACACAAGCTTATGTGCCATCAGCTGGCAGGCGCAAAGGTATGGCTTGCCTTAACTGAGTGTACTGTGAGAAGTTCTGACTTATACTTCACCGTAGTGGCGGCCAGTAACATGTTCCTGTCTCTGCTATGAGCCTGGCTAAATAAGAAGTTAACAAACACTCTCTTGTTAATATCCCTAATCCACGGTGGAACAACATACGCTAGGATGCGTGGCCAAGAGGGTGCTCGGACTCTAATATGCAAACTCAGACTTACCCGTGCGAATTATATGAATTCTCTGAAGGAACTCACTGGCTAGCATAAGGCTTTGCACCACGCGCAGACACTTGTTAAATGTGAATGCCTTGGGAGACCTAAGCCTTAGACAAATGCTAGCAATTTTAAGATTCTCCGTAATGAGGAAAATGGCCGACAGTTACCAGTTGAACAGCCAGGAATCACTACAGACAAGAGTAAAGGCTAGTGTTATCACGAGATTCAATGACAGTAAGGTAGTGGTATATTACAAAGCGGTTGCCTGAAATTAATTCGATGATCGAAAAAAGACTCATAAAGTCTGCTTCTATTAATTTATTGCCGTATGTAAACTTTTGTTATAGCAGTACAGCAAATGCCACTATAGATGGCACATATCCGAAACCGGTTTATCTAAATCAAACTTAATAAGGAACAACGGAAATTCGTTCCAAATATTTTTCTTACAGCGTATTTGTGCATACTTTTTTAAGCTTGTTTTTGTTTTAAGGTTAAGTTTTCTTAAATTTCGGCGATTGTTTTTCTAAAATGTTGGGTAAAGAATTTCGGTCTAACCAGCGAAATGCGCTCAGAGATTAAGTTATCTCCTCCCAACAAATAAATCGCATTTTTATAACAAAGTGAATTGGGATTAGTGATGGCAAGATTAATCGAAAAACGATTAATAATCAATTACTTAGTTGCAAATAAAAATATGATTGTATCGACATTTCTCTTAAACCATAATGGCTTCTAATATGCCGCAAAACATTTTTGTTGTTGCACATTGCAAACATATTTGGTTGCAAATCAGTTAAAAATGGTCATTCTGAGCCAGTGTGAATGCCCGTTTAGGAATGTGGAACAATCAATTTTACTGGCAGAATTAATTTAAAAAAAATCAATTTCCAGGAATCTGAAGAGAGAAAACGACAGTATTGGAAGTGGAGGTTGAAGTCTGTTTATGGTCCCAGCACACACGCGAGAAAGAGAGAAAGAAATGAGAATGACCCTATAGATCGTCAAGATGAGCTAACTATAATTTAAACAAAATGTGGTTAACGCGTGGAATGAAATGAGAACATTGTTACCCTAATTTTTACACACTTGCGCAAAAATATTGTTTTCTCATTGGAACTTCAGTACCATCGTTCGTTCAAAAATCTACATAAAAAAAAAACTTAAACTCTAAAACAAAAAACAATTTTAATAAACTTATTTATGTTTTTTTTTGCAATATTTTAAATAAGTTTTAATTTATTAAAATTGTCCAAGCTTGAAGGTCTTTTTTAAAAAATTATATTTTTATTTTTCGATATTTAATTTTAATTAAATAATTTTTATGTCATATATGATAGTTTTCAACTTTAGCTCCATTAATCGATTATTTTTTTCTGATTAATTGGAATTAATAACTTCTTGGCTCGATTGGTCATATGATTAATTAATAGAGTAATTATTTTTTGTGCCATCACTAGTTCGGATAAAATTAGCTAGAAAAAAAGTTTTTGAAATCTGTTTCTTGTTTTAGGAATAAAAATAAATTTAAATTTGTTTTAATTGGGAAAAAATAGATTTCTAAAAATAGCTCAATTAGGTGCAATAATAAAAATTATAACATCGAATTTTCTAACCATGTCAAAAATCGCCAAGTTTTTTTTTTAACATTTGGCATTACTGAAGGCGAACTGTTTTTTTTTAATATTATAAAGTTGCCATATAGATTGAAATAAAAGTGTGGTTCTTAAACTTTTGCACAATATTATTTTCTAGAAACAAACCTAAAGATGATGTTGCCTTAAAATCTGGTAACCAAGGTCCCTCGCATACAAATCGAAAGCCAATTACAACTGAAGTTAATAAAGTAAATTTGAGCATTGTTTTGTCCCATGATCTGAATTCCACAAAAGAAGAGAACGATGGTGTGTTTAGCGACCCAGAATTTGACGATCGAGACATTGAAGGTACATCAAGTGATAGTGGCAAAATCGTGGTAAGTTAAAGTATGTTTTAAAATCATTATTTTTTAATAGATTTCTAATAAATTACATATGTACATATCTAATACAAATTTAAAGGGCACTAGCTACTGAGATTATCGGCTGTTTGCAAACTAAACTTAATTTTAAACATTTTATTTTCACAAATTATGGATTTTTTGCAAAAATTATAATTTTTCGTGAGTTAACCTATTCAGGGAATATAAAGTTTTTCGGTTACTTCTTATGCTGTTGTCAATTGTATTTAAAAGTTTAGCAATTGTTGTGTAATTTTATTTTTTATGTCCTGAATTTTTAATTTTGTTATATTAATTTTTCGCAATTTTTTTCCATAAACCTCATTTGGCACTTTTAATTCATAGCTTTATATGGAGCTTGGTTTGAATAAATTAAATATTGTACAATAAGCGATTATTAGGCAAAGTTAGCGATTTATTCTGACACTAAACATGGAACGAATGATACTGAAGATGGCACATAGCCGAAATGGGTTTGTCTCCAAACCAAAATTCACAAGGAATGACGGAAATTCATACCAAAAATCTATATCAAATCAAAAAATTTAATAAATAACTTTTGAATATTACAGAATTCCGATCCAAAATCGAAATACAACAAAAAAACGGACATCACGCCAAATTCCTTGAAAATAACTTCTTCTACACGTCCAACCATATCAGCTCAACAACGACGTGCTCTCTATCACAATAGCAGATTCACTACGAACTTGACGTTAAATAACAATAATAATATCAACCCAACTTTAAATAGTGGCACACAGGTTTCTCCAAATGTTCACGTTTCCCCTTCTCTAACCGTCCAAAAACGTTCTCCTTTGGTCCGTGCTATGTCGGCACCAGTGCGTAGTTCTGATGAAATGTCTAAAGGCCCAACATCATTTTTGAACTCGAAACGTAAATCACGAAGACGAAAGCTAAATACACGAATCTTAAGTTGCGATAAAGGGTCATGCGATGTTTTCTCAACGAAAGATTTAAACTTTGATTCGAAATCAACAATTAATAGAAAGGTTTTGACGCGATCCAAGTCTGTGGCACCCGAAGTTGTAACTTTGGTGTCACTTATTAGTTCGGGAGGTTCAGATTCAGAAAAAGAGGATAGTTCTTTAACACCAAACAATTTGCATACAGGCAGTCCGAATAGAAGGGCGCCCTGCTTAAGAAAAGCAGGAAAATCGGGTAAGTGGTTTTATCTGAAACTTTCAAGTAATTTCTTATTAATTTCATTAAAAATCTAGTATCCTTTCAAGAAAATTACCCAGCAACTTTTCAATTTGCCTCTAAAGAATATTCGCATATGTTAAGAAGGGGCTCTATAGCTACTCTGGCTCAACGCATCAAATCAAATAGACCACCTACGGCACCTCCCGGCTCTATTTATCATATCACACCAAATGTATATCACGAAACGCCCGCCACCATTATTCAGTCAAGTGAGGAAAAGCCTAGTAATATTGAAAGTAACACTTTGTCGGAAACTATTACTAATAAGCCATTGGAAGAGGAATATCAATTTCCTGAATATGTGCGCAGTCTGAAAGAGCGCGAATGTTGGAAATTGTTTATGAAAATGTCTACAAAAGGTGTAAACATTACATACGATACTATTTCAAGGGGCATGTTGACACCCACCGAATTTCGTCAACTACAAAAGCAGCGTGAAATGGTGGAGGCTAATGCCACGAAAGAAGCTGTAGACAATGGTTTGATAGAAGAAACAACTAAAAGATCGCCCACAGCAATAGAAAGACTCAAGGAGAGTTTGTTGAAAAACTAATTTCGATCTTGTTAAATAATTTATATCAATTTTGTAGTAAAGAAGCACGAATACCTGAAATTTGCTTGGTCTCTCAAAGATAGATAACTTATTCATATCCAAATTTCTATTCAGTAGGAAAAATATTTTAAAACTTTTTGGCTAAAGCACTTGTTAATCCACATGACCATAAAATAAATAGAACTCAATTATAAATTCGGTAAAATATAGTATAAACAAACAAAAAATACTTGTTTGGTAGAGCAGCTTGTTAGATTCCAATATTGTCATAGATTTTAGTAAAAGAAAACAGTTGGATGAAATAAAAAAAAGGTTAAAATAAAAGGCTGTTGGCCGCTGTTAGTTAAAATATTGTTTTTTTTCCTGTAAAGTGCCATGAGATTTTTTACGAAGCTCTTGAGGTCCTTTGTTTTTTAAATTAAATTTTGAAAATTTTTCGTATAAAAGAACTACAGGTGATTCAATACTCGAAATTGTTTTTGAATTAAAAAAAAAATTAAAAACAAATTTTAGGTCAACTAAATAATTAATTTTGTATGGCCGTAAAGGCGAATTTAAAAGTGACTCAGAAGAAAATTCCAGTAAGAAACACTTGCGGCAGAACTTGAAATTTTAATTTCCGATTAAGGCTTTAAATTAACCGTAAGCTATTGAATGTTACAGTAATTCACAGAAATTAACAATTGTATTATTATTAATGTATGGGAGGTATCGAAGCAGTCCACTTCCTTTCTGGGCCTCTTTTCGACCCCCATTTCGCTCCGCAAATTGATTTCAGGGAACCGATCCGTAATCACAACCACCTTAATATCAATTGAGTCTCGAGCTGGCCCTAGCCTTTACTCTTGCCTAAAGTGATTTCAGACTGTCGACACTCTTCCTCATCACGGAGTCTTTTGTAATTGATAGCATTTGTCTGAGGCTTAGTTCCCCCCATGGCATTAACATCTAACAAGTGTCTGCCCGTGGTCTTAAGCCTTATGCTAGCCAGTGCTGGGCATTCACACACAATGTGCGCTACCGTCTCTGCCTCTTCCAGGCATAGTCTGCAAGTATCAACCTATATGCCAACTTTCATCTTAGCCACATGGTACTTGAAGTTTCCATGTCCTGTCACTAACGCAGTGAGCCAGCTTAAAGTAGCCCTATTATATCCGAGCACCTTGCTGGCCTATGTGTCCCTTAACCCACATCAACGTTACCTCATTCAACGAGGCACATCTGTTTAGTTTCAGAACACATTCCAGCACCAGTTTGGAATACACGTTCACTTGCCTCATGCGTTTTATAACTTATTGATTGTCAAGTGCAATGAGAAACCTTTTCCCATGCACTCGGCTTTCAAGCAAGTGAGCCAACGCATGCAGCAACCCAAGCAGTTCTGCCTGGTAAACTGATACGTACCTCCCCAGACAGAGACTACATGACAAGTTTAGCTCATCAGTAAAAATGCTGATGTCGTTCTCCATACACTCATTGTGTATAATGCCTTCCGCAATGAGTGTCCGATGCAGTCTCTCGACTACCTTTCTTCTACTCATGCGTTCTATCGGCATCTGAGCAACCCTAACCTCTTTCCCAACGAGGTCCAGGATACTTTTATGCCCGATGTTCTGCCCAAAGCGATGCCAAAATTAACAATTGTAAAACAATATCAAATATTTATTAAAAATCCTACTGTATCATATTTTTATTTAAAATTTCTAGCATTTTCAAAACAACCAATAAAATCAACCGCTGCCGCGCTAAAAGGTAAGAAGACTTGTTTGTAATTGTCACACTGAATTTATCATCATTATAACGATATTGCCGTAGGAACATTAAAAAATGGGTTACACTTCTTTCATACTACTTCTTCGCATATATGTAACCACCAAATTTTATAACTCAATTTGAAACATAATTGACTTAATTAAGGTGTATATCTATCTGAACATACTATTATTGTTTTTTATATTTTCTTGAAAGTATTTAACTTTTTTACCTACTGTAATCATTATTGCCATTCATTTCCCTGACTTTGATAATTACACTTACCATCACTATTTTTGTAAACAAATCTTCAATGTTGCCAAGCACGCCTCGATTTTTTTTTTTGTGTCCTTTATATTTATTACTATATACATATATATAACATGTAATAAATAGAATATACAATACCTTTTGTTCTTATTCTTCGTTTGTAACTACAATTTTCGAATTCAATTATTAATACTTTTATTTTCGTTGCAAATAACTGTAACGAAAATTCTGAACGTATAAGAGCAATAAGGAATTTATATATTGTATCATCTTTTCTAACATGTAAGTTTTTTGCTTTATTGTCAAATTTGTAGTAAATAAAAAAATCGAAGATATATATTTTGTCTGTTAAAATATATTAAGATTTTGTTTGCACTTGATTCTTTTAGTTTAAACGGCGTAGAGTAAAGACACTGTAAATGTGTGACAATTCATTAATAAAAACATTTTACAACACTGACAATTCGTGTAAATGTTTGACAGTTTTAACAACAAACAATCAAAACTGTGAATTTCCTTTTAATTTATAAATATTTTTGTAAAATATGTAAACTAGTTATTATGAAATAATTATGTGGATTATTTACTCTATAATTATACACATTTTGCTACTCGGTTCAATATTCGTGATATACTTTCGTTCGCCAATAATAACTAATCTTCAGCCATACAATAATATTCCTCTGGAGCCTGTTGCAAAACGTTTAGTGTTATTTGTTACTGATGGTTTGAGAGCTGAATCATTTTATTATGATAACTTTAAAAATATACCACATATTAAACATCTTATTGACACCAAAATCGGTGTGTATGGCATTTCCAAAACTCGTGTTCCTACTGAGTCTAGACCTGGTCATATCGCTCTTATAGCTGGGCTTTATGAAGATCCTTCTGCTGTAACTAAAGGCTGGAAAGAAAATCCAATAGACTTTGATACTGTCTTTAATAGAAGTAGCAAAACTTATGCCTGGGGAGCAAACGATGTATTGCATATATTCTCTAGACTTCATAGGGAAGATGAAAAACGTTTGTTTTTTTATTCTTATAATCATGAATTGGATTTTTCCGGCAAAGAGAATTCATATGAGCTAGACAAATGGGTTTTCGACAGGGTGAAAAAGTTCTTGCAGCGTAAAAGAGAGGATTTACAAAATGAAAGTCATGTTATATACTTTCTTCATCTACTGGGCTTAGATACAGCGGGTCATATCTATAAACCTAATACAAAATTATTTCTAGAAAATTTAAATTTTACCGATAGCGGCATTGAGGAAATGTATGAACTATTTGAAAAAACCTTTCCTGATGGCAAAACTGCATATATTTTGACTTCGGATCATGGCATGACAGATGCTGGTAAGTTTTTGAAATATTTTAACTGCTTCGCAAAGAAGTATACATATGTATGTGGCATTCTCAAATATCCAACTAAAGATGCTATTGATTTATTTAATTGATGATATAGTTTTAGGTATTAAATTTTGTTTATTTCAAATTTTTTAATTAACACCTACTTCGTTACCCAGCCTCTTCTACGCTGTAAACGTAGACAACTTTATATTTAATCAAAATGAAAGTTATCTACACAAAATGGAAATAAAATATGCATTTCAAACTTTAATCAAGAAAATTAAAAAAAAAACTGCATATTTGACACAGAAGCCACGATTATTTATTTAACAAAAAAGATTATAATATTCCTTTGCACTCTTGCTTATAATAATTTCTTTTTATTTTAGGTTCTCATGGTGCTGGCGCTAACCACGAAACGGAAACGCCATTTTTTATCTGGGGATCTGGCGTCAATAACAAAAGTTACAATGAAAAGAATAAGGCAACAAACTTATATGAACTAGAACAGGCACAAATGGCTCCAATAATATCTGCGCTTTTGGGTATTGCCACGCCAATGAATAACTTTGGAATACTACCCAAAGATATCCTAAATGCCTCACAGTCGTACTTAATGCATGCGGCCGCCGTTAATGCCCACCAAATATACAATCAGTACAAATCTCTTTTGGAACAACATGAAAAAGGTTTATTTGCCAAATTTTTGCCTGCTTTTAAAATGAATATTAATTTTAGAGAATATCTTCAAACCCAAAACAACTATAAAAGTCAGGATTTTGCCATTAATCAGAGTTACCAACTTATGTATTCTTCCTTAAAGGGTGTAGATTATTATTTTAGTTATTATCGTGGGGTTTTACTAATAGCAACTGTTTGTACTTTTATAGCTTGGTTATGCTATTTATTAAAATTGTTGGCTAATGTATCGACATTAGCTAAAATTTCTAGAAAAAACCCTTTTTTGCATAAATTGAGATTCATAATATTTTTGTTATTATTTTTAACATTGGCATTCTCTTTGCTCCAAAAGCTATGCTGGAATGTTACTTTATATCTAATACTACCTTTTGTAGTTTTTGCTATATTTCTATTCGAACGGGGACATGTTGTAATATTCGATTCACAATTTGGTTTAACTAAATTGCGTTTAATCTTGTTTTTTATGCATGCTGAATTATTAGTCTACACCTTTTTCAATAGAAGAGCGATTTCAGTTGGGTTTCTCTTGTTTGCTTTACAAGATAAAATATCTAAGGATTTCTTTAGACAGAATCTTAAATTTTATATAAGTTTTCTTTTGTCACTTGTTTTATGCACATTTCCTATACTGCCCATATCAGTGGGTTATTCTAATAGTTTTTTATTATACACTGGCATATGTGTAACTATGATAAGACCTTTTTTAGTAAAAAATTCTATATCAAAGGAAGTTAAAATTATAGCTTTTATAGCGTTGCTAAATGCAATCATATGTATTTACATGCATACACAACAATTGGGAGTAAGTACTGCATCTCATGTAATATCTTGGGCTTATCTTTTATATGTATTAGTTTCTCTTATGAAACCCTGTAGTCTAACACTTAAACAACGTTTAGAAAAAATAATATTACTTTTAAGCTGTCTTTATTGTATGTTTTGTACTTCATATGAGTCCCTTTTTATATTATTACTTATATCGGAATTAATTTTGTCCTTGGACTGTTCTAAATACAAAAACAATTTCCGCAGTTCTTTGGATACCACTGCCCAACACATTTCCCATTGCTTTCATTTGGCTTATACAATTTTGCTCTACACTTTCTTTTCCTTCTTTGGCACAGGGAATATTGCCTCAATTAGCTCATTTGATCCCAATATTATACGCTGTTTTTTAGCTACATTTTCCCCATTTGTGATAATGTTTCTGGTAATTTTAAAATTATTTATACCAGTTTTATTAATAATTACCATAATATTTGCTTTATCGCCATTAGCTTTGCAATATGAGCGGCAAATATTTATTTGTCTTTTAATCGTTTGTAATGTAATGTGTTTAAACTTTTTATTTTTGGTCACCAACCAGGGATCTTGGTTGGAAATTGGTTCCTCAATATCGCATTTTGTAATTATGCAAACAACAACGGTTATCTTAGTCATTTTTGTTAATATAGCTAAGTTTTCATTGAAAATAAAAAATTCGGAGAGGTTTGATAAAAGCTTAGGTAAATTTAAATCAGAAAACTGAAAACTACAAATTTTATTGTAGTTCTTTTGTAATGTTGTTAACATAAGCTTAATTTTATTAAATATTTTGTACTGGAATATAAAAAAAATATGGAAAAAGATTTTGTTCAAATTACTTACTAAAATTTTTGAATAAATTTTGAATTCAATATGTTAAAATGTCAGGTAAACCTTTTTGGAAAATAGTACATACTCTATTAAATATTTTTTGAAACTTTTGTTTTGTATATTAAATATTTTAAAAGAAAATTTTTAGAAATAAACATTAGAATCACGCATACATAAATACTTATTTTCTTATAACTGTAATGTAAAGTATTTATTAGGTTTAGTTCATTCTAATTAATTAATACGAAAAAAAATAACTTTTTAAATTGGAACTAAAGAAAGTGTTAATTCGGTCTCAAGCTTTAAAATCTTTTAATTTGTTTTTCAATACCTGCTCACTACGAGTTTTTTTTTAGAAAGAAGTCTGATTTCATTTATTTAATTCATTTGTAATACATGAGGCCAATTATTGAATAAAAAATTATATTACAAGTTGGTATAATAAAAAAATAACTAGAAAACAAATCCTAACTGACTTAGAGAACAAAAGTGACTGATTATCACACTACTAGCCATAGATTTGTTCTCATATTGCGAGAGCGTCTGCTAAATAACGAGAGAAAATGTGTTCATCGTCTTCTGTGTAAAGAGTACGTGTATATGTTTCTGTTCGGTTTGAGCATAATCTCTTGTCTCTCATCAAGATTGTATGGAAGCTTTTGTATAGTTTATGTTCAGGTATTTACAGACGAGCTCACACACACATACATACTTTTTATTTTCCCTATGTAATTTGTTTGTGTAACATAACAGAGTTTTGCGAACTATTGTTCGGACAACCCTGTTTGAACATGAAGCGACCATGAACAGCGACGGTCTTGACTTGCCAGTTTTCTGTGCGAGCAGCAAAATATGCGATGACTGAACAGATTAATGGCTACTCAAGACTCCTTGTAAGGTAAGTTGAACTAGTCAGTTAGTTTACGTTTAAAGGTTATCAGCGACATTGGGAAAGTACGTTAGTTTCTAGTTCGGTTACTCCACAAACGAGCAACACATGCTACAAATCTTAGCTCATATGTTACATTATAAATACCAGCTATACTCATCTGGGTATTTCTAGGGTCTGTATACCGTGTCGTTTTAATAAAAATATTTAAAATGCATAATCAATGGTAATGGAAAACAACAACAGTAAAATTTAATGTAGTAAATACGTTAATAAATTATTTTAAATTGAAATGTTGAATGTGGGTTAGTTGGAACAGTGCTGGGAAACTGAAAATGTTGCTATCAAGAAACAAGGTACAAGCAGTTGAAAATATGTATATAAATAAAAGTCTGGCATCCTAAATTTTTGTTTCGGCTATTAGTGCCGTTAGACGTTTGTAGAAAATTTGTATCTAAGAAAAATATTAAAAATGTGCAATTTAACATTAAAAAATAAAAAGAAAAAATTATAACATGAAATTAAATTAATACCTATCAAAATAAATATGTAAGAAAAACAATTTGGTAGACAATGCTATACAAAATACCAATGTTAAATTCCTCTTTGTTGATGAGTATGCATGAGTACATTTACTGCAGCTACAAACAGTGTTAGAAAACGGGTAAAATACAGCGAAGCTGATCAAGAATCTTGGAGTTAAATTAAACAAAAAAGAAAACGCAATTATACATATAATTTTAAAACCGTAAGTAAGTTTAAAGATTTTGATTTTATTTTAACTTTTTACAAGTTACTGTTAATCCTACTTCATAATACTAAATAATAAAACTAAAAGGATATAATTAAAACTAAGTTAAAAAATAGCCATAAATATAAAACTAAACACTAATAGCATTTATATTTACAAAAAATAATTTTAAAGGTAAAAAAAGTAAACTGAATTAAATTAAATTAATTCAAGTTTACAACTTAATAATCTCAGTTAATAAATTTTCCGTTATTACAAAAAAAAAGATAAAACAAACATATTTTCACAAAAATTATTATAAATAAAAATAACTTGCAACATGGCACTTTTTAACAATTTAAATAAAAAAAATAAAAACTCAAATAATCGAAATCTAACTATAAACGATTTTAAATCGAAATGCATGTTTAACAGTTTTTAAAGGGAATACGTTTTTTTTAAATTCGAAGATATTTTGCTTTTTGAATAAAGGCCGTCATTTTGGAGAATTATGTATCATAGTGAAACAAAAATTTCGAATTAATTTTTAAGTCAGATATATAGTCAAAGGATTCGTTCCATTTAGTTTGAGTGGCTTGGCAAGTGATGTGTCATCTGAGTTAAAAATCAAAAATATTATTTGAAATAATCTTTAATTTGAAAATTTATTTTTAAAGATACGTACTTGATACTATATGATTGGGAGGCTTAAAATCTGTTGGTGTCTGCACTTCTATTCTTTGAGTTTGCAGGCAACTAAGCCATTCGCTTAAGGTAACTTTCTTATCGCTATTAATATCGCAATATCTAGGCATTTTTCGACCGCATCTCCGCAAAGTTCTGAAATATATGTAAGACGTGTTACAAATGCATCTTGGTATATACGAATTGTTATATTATAGTCCTTACCTATTGTTAGTCACTAATTCTCGGAATGATTTCCATTCCTTTCTTTCCCAGAACTTATTTTTATTCTTATCCAATATCACAAAACTTAAGGTAGCGATACGTTCATCTTCCGAGCTCCACTGTGTAGTGTTGGTACTAAAACGAATTTTTACATTTTTAGAAATTAAATATTTTTTAGACCAAATATCTTCAAAACATTCAAACATCAGTTTTCTAAATAAAATTGAATTATTCTCGGCATGAAAAACAATTATTTTTCATACAACTAACTACTCACCTCGCATTCGAGCCACCAATTATTTTGTTTTTTAAAAACTCTTTGAGATCTTTTAGGAAAATTATTTTTACATCATTTGGACAACCCTTCATAGCCCTTGTTACTGGATACACGGCATCACATTGAGGAACACGATTTTTAACACTGGTACCATTAATAGTTTCGCCGGTTTCTTCATTGGCACACCAGCATATTGAATCATAGCACTGAATACGCTGGAAACGGCCATCCGGCGTACAAATGGGAACATGACCCACTTTTTTACCATTCTATATTCATACATATATGTTTGTGTGTAGGCATGTAGGATACATTTTAAACAATACACATTCAGTAGTTTAGAGTAAATGTTAAGGCTTACCTTTATATTCTCTTCGTTTTGATAAAGAGCATCTTTACGATCGGCGAAACAACCGGAATAATCGGGCTCATTGTCTTTGCTCTTAGTGTTGACACTAGCGCTGGTGCTTAAAACTAGAAAAAGATTCCCAAAATTTTTAAAAACAATTTTCAATTATTAAACGACCCCATAAAAACATGCCATGCATTTTATCACATTAAATCACATGCAGAGTACGTACTATTGATATTGATAGATGGAAATTTTGTAGATGAATTAATTGACGTCATATGATCGTCATCAATATCCTCATAATAGGGATCATCATATTCAGCTATATGACTACTATTATCATCCTCATCGTCCTCATCGGCAGGATTACTTTCATTTTCATAAGAATCTGGACGTAAACGATTTTGATGTTTATTATTGTTAAGATGTATGTTAAAATGGTTTGAATTTGTATTCGAATTTTGTATGTGATGGCTGTTGTGTTGGGTATTGGGGAAAGCAGAGGTGGGCGTATGACGATAGGCTGTGTTGGAGTTTAAAGCAGGATGGTTATTTTCACGATGTTTTGTGTTACTATGTTTTTGACCCACCATATTTAGTAAATGTCCTGGTTAATGTTTTGTTTTTGTGATACATATATAGTTTAAAAAAGTTGAAAAGCCAATTTTAAATAAATAGAAACATGCGAACTTAGATTTTGCTTTCTTGATAATAAAGACGTATTACGTCTTTACTATTTTGTTTTAGTATTTAAACAATTTTTAAAATAATTGGTTGTGAAACTTACGATTAATGCCATCTTTTGATAAACAACTATTCCATTCCAGACGTGATAAACGTGCATCACTATCAACATCACAAAATTTGCCAAAGGCACGTCCGCAACGTCTGGGTTTCACAGCCTAAGACCAGCATATTAAATTAGTTATAAATTATTTTTTATTTACTTTTTCTATATTTCTTGTTATAATGAATATTGTTGGCGCACTCACCCTTTTGACAAGTTTCTTAAGTTCGCGATATTCATTTTTGTCCAACATTTGATTATTATTCACATCCAAGTCAGTGAATTTCCAATTAAGTACCTCTGTCTCATCCAGTGGCGGCACAAAGGTATTTGTCCTTAGATTTTTATTTAAAGAAAATCCCATTCTCAAATATTCACTATGAAATAGCCCAATGAGGTTTGTATTAAAAGTGGCATGATCATTTTGGCTACAGGATCTTTTCTTGTTTCCACTGGAATTGCGAGTTGGCGATCGTCTGCTGTAGGCTTTGTTAAATTCTCGACACTTAGGTTTGCCAACTGTACGGACAGGCGTATTATCTATAGGTGTGCCGGTTATGTCACTGCACCAACAACCACTATCTGTGAGACATTGTATGGGGGCGTAAGTGCCATCTTTTTTACATCGAGGTATAAATTTGAGCGGATTTTTTGTACGATGCTTGAGAGCATATTCGCGAGCTTCATTACAGGCTGTAATAGACGATAAAAATCATATGCTAATTTTAGAGCAGTAAATAAAATATAAAATTAGTTTACCTTTACAGGGGCCTCGATATCGAATACTAACTTGATGGCCACTACATTGTACCCTTAATAAATGACAACGGGTCGGGTATGTTTGACTATCAGTACCACACACCGGACGACCTTTACTTTCATCACACTCGCCGACTTTGGCGGCACATTCTGGTATCTGGAATATTAAAAAAATGGTAGAAATATATTTTCTTAGTTTAGAGGCCTGTTAAACCTAAAAATAATTTCATAAATAGATTAAAATATTTAGATAAAATAAGAAAGGATCTAGGGTACTGCGTTTCAAATGAAGCAATTAAATCTACATTAATACACAATCTTGACAAGTTGGTATTAGCAGCCTAAGATCCATAACACCTATCGGAGCTTTGTTTTGGCTGTGGAATAAAATGTCTTATGTATCACATAGGCCGTCAGCTGGCTCGCACAATATAGCTTGCCATAACTGAGAGCCCTGTAACTAGCCGGCCGGTAACGGGTTCCTGTCTGTGGAAGGAGTCTGGCTAAATAAGTCGAGCGGGTAGGAGTTAACACGTTGTTATAAAAAATCCTTAATCCCGGTGGAACAGCATACACCAGGGGTGTGTGGCCAAAAGGATGTTTGGTCTCTAGTATGCGTACTCTGGATACCAGTCGATCTCTAGTTTTAATACAGACTTACTTGCACATGGAGCCCCGTATGGGTGGAAATTTTTTTCTACATTACAGTGATAAATCAGGAAGCCTAACATGAGGCGGAGAGGTTAATATCTGAAGAAACTCTGGTTTTAATTGACCAAGTAGACGAGTCAATCTTAAAAGGTTCTTCTAAGGCATTGGACCTTGAGATTTCGATAGGGATGGACAATGATGGCCTCGCGAAACGTGTAGAGGTTAATGTATGTATGAATTCCGGTGTTTATTGGCCAATGGAGGCATTCTAAACAAATGGACCTGAAAATCTCGCAAGGGGGATGGGTCAGTCCCCAAAGACACTACTGAGGAAGTGATTGAAATGGTAGCGCCTAAGCCTTAGACACATGCTAGCAATTACAAGAGATTCCGTGATGAGGATGAATGCCGACAGTTGCCAGTCGACAGTCTGAAATCGAAAAAGGGTAAGGTAGTCAGTCAGTTGTCTAAAATCGATTCGAGGAAAGAAGGGGGTCGAAAAGGGACCCATAAATTTTGTAGTCTGCTTCGATATACTCGTTACATGAATACTAATAATAATAATAATAATAATAATAATATGTATCACATAAGAACAAATAACCGGGGTTCCTGTAATGCCATACATACACTTTCCCGTAGGATTTAAATTCAATACGTCTCTTTATTTGATTTTAAAATTTGACACAATCCAAAGCCATTTTGACCTTAGTCCATGCAATTCGTATAAAAAATCGCATACCCTCCAACTTCTTTTAAATCATTCCCTACCACAATAATATCTGAAATATCCTTGTTATTGCCATGTTATTGCTTTGGTCGTCTGTTCGTCTCCTTCCCAGTCAGATTCAAGGGGCAGTTAGAAATCAAATCTTTGTCTATATAGCTTCTATAATATTCATCTAATCGCTTATATTTTATGAAATTACCAATAAACATATAAAATGGTATTTGTTATAAGCTAATGTGAAGCTTACGCTATTAACTTAAGCGTTCTTTATACTATCTGAGTCCTCGTCTGATTTCAAAACCTAAAATGTTTCTAACACACTTAATTTTTTTATTTGTCATCTGAGCTCAGTCCTAAATAGCTATTGAAATCAGACGAGACTCAGACAATGTAAAGACGGCTTTTCAATGTTAAGTCCTCGCTCACACATGCAATTTTGTTTCATCATTTTTTTCTTAATTTTCTTTTGAAATTGTATTCGGGTCCATATTTTGGAATTCTGTCTTGCAATTTTAGTTTTATTTTCCGAATTTAAGTTCTAGAGTGCGAATTTGAAAAACACAAGAAAATTGCAAGTACACTCAACTCAGTTCCACTGTGCATTCTTCATTCCACTCTCACCTACAAACAAAGAATTGCAGCAATTAAAGTTTTACGTGTGAACAAACACTAATGAAAGGCATTTAAAGTGAATTTCCCAGGAGGGAAGATAAATACACGATACGTCTTTTTTAATTCAAAAACTTTCTGCTTTCGAAGGATGCACCACTGCCTATTTGCTTTAGCATTCAACTTTTTTACTTTAGCATTCTTCCCTTCCTAACCTAAAATTATGTATTTACAAATCACTACTATGAACCACTTTATACGATTCGATATAATAATTTAAAAAAAAGAACTTATTATCAATTAGTAATACATAAAATAAATAAATGACATAAACTTGTATCTATTGCATCGCAAAAATAGTCAGTTGGCGAATCAATGAGGCAGGTTGAAGAGTATTGCCGCAAGCAAGTGTGAAATATTATTATTAGTGTTGCTACTTAAAAATCAGTCATAAATAAACGAAATGTATTCAAAGATTTTAAAAAATTCGCAAGGAATAATTAATGATTATATCCACACAAAAAAAAAACAACAATAATAAAACCAATATTGGGCGGACAATCAAAATATTGTTTAAGTCTGCAATAATGCAAGTAAATACATACATACATATGTATTTATGCATCATGTATTTAACTATTCACCAACTGAATACACTGTGAGGAATGCTGCCAATAAAAATACGACATTTAAGTTGCTTTGAGACTCACCTCACCCTTTCTGTTGTACTTCAATTCGTTAAAAAAAATAATACTTGAATTTTTATTCAAATCACACAATGTTTTAAATGATTTAAATTCTTGGGATTTAACTTTTTTTTAAATTGTTTTGGTTGTAATTCTCCTCTAATGGTATCGCCTTACATTAAAATATATTCGTATGCATGGACACCATGAGTGGAGCGCAAAATGTTGGCCTGACTACCAGTCAGTCATATAAAGCTGTCATTCAATCAATTTGATTATTATGCTTTAACTACAGTAAATTATAAGATATACATGTATGTATGTATGTATGTATGTATGTATGTATGTATGTATGTATGTATGTAAGTATGTACGTTGTTCATACTAGTTGAACTCATAAGGGAAGTTCAATAAAAATTTAGCAAACCAAAAGTTATATACAAAGTTTTTTTTTAACACGTAGCAAACGTTTCTCGAAACAGTTTGTTTTGATTGACATATATCGCACCCTAAATCAAAAACAGTCACAAGTCCAAAATGATAAAAATTGTTTTTTTTTTCATAAACCAGTCCACAGAACAAATCGGCAAAAATTGCTTATGCATCACTGTTCTCTTTAATTAAAAATATACCGTTACGCCTGTTTTCATGTTACTTGCGTCGCTTCAACTAAGGAGTACTCTTTTTAGTTATGACGCCAACGTACAGATTGCTGTTCGCACAGGAATTTGGCTCGTGAAAACTGTCGCTGTTGATGGTCAGTTCGTGTTCTAACAACGTGGTTCGAACAGTAGTTCTTACAAAGTTGTTCTGCCATCACCCAAAGAAAATACACACAGGCAAAAAAACAAAAATGTGTGTGCATGCATACAGACAATGAATACTTTTTTCCCCGTTATTCTGCCGACGCTCTCTCCGTGTGCGAACAAATTTGTGGCTAATCAAGATGTAGTGTAATTTCTATTTTTATCGGCTACAAAACAATGTTGACAATAGAACAAAATATGCAAAGAAAATTAGCGCTTAAAAATACTTCAATTATGATTATAAAATTGATAGTTTTCTTTGTCGGCCACGCCTACATTCAAGCGAGCGGGACACAAAATTGAAATTTCCTTATATTTCTGCACGTTTATTTCTTTTTTTTCACCTATTCTGGAATATTAGACATCAAAAGTATATAATCATATACATATACATATACATATACATTTCCCGATATTTCAGGTAAATTGAAAACAGTCGTGTAGCCCGCTGTGGTCACTGTGTTTAATGCCTTAGTGTGGAATATGACCTCAGGAATTGCAAATGTATAAAAAATCGTATGTGTTTGAAAAACGTCCCGAAGAGTGTGACTTAGATTTTTCCAATCTAAATTGAACTTGATTAGTCTTGTCCATAAACTCCTAGGAAATGGGAGACTTAATGTGCAAAAATCTCTACGTCAAAGCTAAACCCCATGGTGCATGCGCATTTTTCAACACATAGGATAAGTCCGGTTTCCCGCTTCACAGATTCAATCACAGCTGATGTTATATGTTCCTGTATGATAACAATCCAAAACCATAGCTTGTTGGGGAGAAAACAAACGGCATATCATTTTATCACTTTCGCTATCTCCCACTCTCAAATTGATTACGCACCTGGAAATGATTGCAAATCATCTGCGTTTATTCCGAAATGTTATTCAAGTTTCCTTATAAGAAAATATTGAAACCAGCGTTTATAAAAATCTTCGCATTCGCACTCAAGAGACTTCTAAGATAATTTCTTAGCGCCTAATATGTAAGGTACAAACCACTGAAGCTATTTTATTTCCATGTAAACTTTCACCTCGTTGACGCGTTTGCCAGAATTGACACCATTGATCTTTATGTCTCTACGAATGATGGCGGTCAATATATGTATTTCTAAAAGGGAATAACGCGATGGAGAGAGAAAAATATAGTGCGATGTGTTTGGAGAGCTGCAAACAGTAACAGCTCAAACATGCTAATAATTGTTTGCGTAATTTCGTTTGGGGTGATTTTTCTTTAAAAGGCGAATCCAGATCGGGAAGGGTTACGCAGCACGATTAGGTCCAACTCCACGTTAAGTTTGGATCACATAAAAAGCTTGGTTTTATATAAAAAATTTTCTTTAAAAAAAGGACAGAAATTTCCCCTTAATAGGTTACACTTCTGGGTATTTTAATCTAGACTTCAGGAGAAATTAATATCAATAATAATGTTTTACAATAACAGCATTCAGCGTGTGATGCAAATGGTCTTGCAAAAGTGCGAATGCAAACTATCGCAACTTTTTTATGAAATTCAAAACAAATTTAGTGTATTTCGTTGTTGAATTTCACTAAAAAAAACTACGATATTTTGCATTTACAATTTTGCAAGAACTTTCTTTTACCAAACAATGAATACCGCTAATATTTGGTCCCATGTTGTGTTCGCCATACAAAAAGTGTTACCATTTGCCGTCTTCAATTTCAATTGATACTCATAAAATAATAACATGACATTACATGAGTAACTTTTATGTTTATTTCTTTTATTTTTTTTTTTATTGTTTTTTGCATTTTCCATACAAGTTTCAATTTCTTAATTTTTTTGCCTTCAGTTATCTTTAAGTTTTTCGCTGAGCACGCGTCTTTAACCACATTGGCAGTATGTAATTGGACACACGCACGCGCAAACAAAATTAATAAAATATGTGTATATAAGTTTATTACTTACACTCATGCTTTTGTTAACAAGTAAATATCCACACATGTATGTATGTGAGCAGACGTGCCAAATATTTGACGAAATAAGCCTAACCAATGTTTTGACAAATCCTTATTCAATCTGACGTGCAACATATATGATAAAATATTCGTATGTGTCTAGGGTTTCTACCCGGAAATTCTCGGTCCATAGCTAAACAAGTTATACGATACCCGGGATTTTTTTTTTTTTTTTGGGAATCCCGGAAAATAAAATCTATGAAAAGTTATAACCGTGTGTTTCTTTGTCCCAGGCCTTACATAAAATAACAAGCCATTCAGACAAATTTATGGACGAATTAAATTTGTTTCAGCCAGTTTATAAAAAAATTGAAATTAAAAACTATTTCAATGAAGAAATCCAGTGGTTTAAATATTTCAGTCATGATCTAAGAAAGAATTGAACGATTTTACATATTTTTTTACTTATAAAAATGTTGAATTCTAAATTTAAAAACCATATTGAAGTGTTTTTTTTCCACTATCCGGTCTTTTTAAATGAAATTAACCTTTAAGTTTAAAATACACGTTAGCTACAAAAAAAATACAGTAATCCCTGGACTTAAATCGCTTCGATTTATGTTGTTTCAGTTTGCGGTTATGCCCAAAAATATAAGCGTCACTTTAAAGTAGGTTTATTGTAGGTGCGTACCTATTTTAAAATAAAGTACAGTTCGATTTGCGCATCAGAAAGGAAGTCGGGGTCGTGCTTTTGCCGAAAAGTTGCAATAACCGATTATTAAAAACTTAATATAAAAACACACCACTATTTAATTCACGTTTACTTTACATTGATTTTCATTTATAATTATATAGAAAATTCCTTTCCAAATCGAGCTCGCACTGTATTTGCATAATAATCGATTTGAATACAATTTTATCGAATTTTGCTTATTAATGATGTATACGCCTGTTTTATGAATAAGGCCGTAAGTGCAGAAAAGTATTCTGGCCTGTAATAATTAAATGGTACGAATACTTGCGGCACTCACTGTACAGAAAGTTATAGTATTGAAGGGCGATACGTACACATGTGGCACCCACTTTAAAGAAAGCGCCACGCCCATAAGCTCATACAAGTTACTAGGAAATTGAATACACACAGACAACAACAATGATATAACATTAACACGTACAATCCCAGGAATTTAATACTGTGGGGAAACAATAACAACGCAAAGAAACCAACACCACAAGTAACAAAGCAGATAGTAGTTACAAAAATAAACACCCTACTTAAAAATACAACAAAAAAGATGTTTGTAGATAAAGAAGTAACTACTGGATTATTGAGTATTCAACAAATTTCGAGAAAATATATGACTACTATAAAAAGACTTGGGTGGTAAAGCTAAAAGTCAGTATTGAGCGAAACGATGTTGTATTTAAGTGTTAAATAAAGTAACTAAAAAGAACTCCTGTGCCAGAAAGCTTAAACGTAACAATATATTTCCGAAATCCCGTAAAATCGTAGGAACACTTAAAAATTCTGATTGCCGGGTGTAAAAAAAGGCCGGGAAGTTAAAAACTGTATGTACATATATGGGTCCCATTATGTTAAGTACAAACTTGTCGAAGTTAAAAAATATTAGTTGAAAACACGAGAAAGTACATTATGTCGTCGGCTTATTTCATCAAATATTTTCCCCGTCTGACCATACATACCTTAAGTTTATCTGTAGTTTATTTTCTTGTAATTTTAGAAGGGGTATAAATTTATTCAATATACATACATATGTATGTATGTCTGCATGTTTTAAACATTGGAACACATAAAAAATAAGCAAACACTATTTCAATAATCTTTTTCTTATGCGAGTATATAATATAAATATTTGTTCATGTGTTAAAGGTAGATGGGCAAATTAATAATTTTACACAAAGAGTCTTAAGGAAGTACACAAGACAGGATTCCAAATGGTTTATAACACCAATGCAGCGTTGAGTATCTTCCGTCAATGCAAGAGTGTGATGCGAACTTGTTGTCATACCACCTTTGACTTCAAATGATCCCATAGAATTAAATCCCATGCTGGAAAATAACATGATCAACTAGGAAAACCCCAATTGCAGACATTTTTTCGTTTAACGAAACCAAGCTAAAAATAAACTTCATCGCTTAGGGTGATTTTGGTTTGAAAAATAACCATACATAGGCCTTTAGGGCGCAGTTCTTGTATCGATTTATGTTTGCAACCATGGGCATGTAGATCCCTTGTAAGTGTAAACGCTGTAGAGAGCTTTTTTTTAGTATTCAGCTTTATTTAGTATTAAAGAAGTTAATTGAATATTCCCCAATATTATGTACGCATTTGCGAAATTTTCAACTGTCAGCTGCAAAAATGTTTTTGTTTTCCCCACTTGTGATGCTTTTTATTTCAAATGGAGCTCAAAGAATTTTATTAGATTTGTATTAGTGGATTTTCGATCGATACATTATCTGCAGCATTTTGCAATAATTAAAGCTTAGCAACAATTTTCAGGATATAGAACGCTTAGTTCTATTAGAAAAACTTTGAGGTTACTTTATTTGTATTCGATCGAACAAAGAGATTATTTTCAATTAACATTAAAAGTAGTGTGCGAGATATTCGTAAGAGAAATTCAGATTTTGTGTCTTAAGTGAATTTCATAAGCAATGGGACATTGAGTTCCAATCAAAGTTGGTTTAGTATTGTGTTGAACTTTTCGATACCCGCGTAGTAAAGAATTCAGTTAATCTAATGTGGGTACCGGGTCTTGAAGGCAGTCAAGTAGTAAACTATCATAGGTCCAGAACACTACTACAGGGTAAATAACAAATTCAATAATAACCTAATAAGCAAAGAGGAGAAACGAGGTCTATTTGATTAGTGGAGAGCCCAAACAGGCGTCGAAAAAACTCCTAACTTAACTTATGTTAATTATCATATAAAAGTAGATATTTTAGAAAATAATTCTTGCAAGCCCTGTTAAGAGGGACATGAAACATCAGAACGTGTTCTATGCGGACTTAATTACCCAGGCAGAAATGCCATGATTTCGGTACTCGTCTTACGCCACGATCCCCCCCCCCCCCCCTGATCTTAGCACCGGATTTATTAAACAACCACCACTGCCTTTATACGCACTTGTATGGGTGGCAATTGAAGATCATGACTGCCCGGATCCTGATGCCATCTCTTGCCTAAAGCTACCCAATTTCCTGCTGTCAACAGCTATTCTATTGGCAGCCTGCATTGCAATACACTCCCGTGCACTCCCGATGGAGCCTCACCAACAACCAGTCTGTGACTTGCGTTCCAGGGGCTACTGGTTCCCGAGTTAGCAGTGCTTATATCGTTCTTGGTCGAACTTGGAAAGTCCTGCATTCGTCTAGTTTCAGGTCCCAGGCAAGCCTTGGGGACTGGTTTTCTTATGCTTGGACATGCCTGGGTAAATTAACTAGGCAGTAGGACATTAGCCTATTTAAAATAACGCCCAGGATAATGATTACGAGATTTATAAAAAGTATAGAATTGTTTTAGATGGGCATGAGGCTGCACAATAGGTCTTAGAGGTCCCAGTGCTATTATAGCCTAAAATTAATAATAAACTAATTTGCTACTGCTATCCCCCCATAATTTTACTAAATAAATTGAAATTTATTTGCTGGAATATAAGCTAGTATCTAGACGCATTTCGATGGTTGCTTAAGCCAGCTCATCAGCAAACTTTTACCAATATTTTTAGAAAAACTATAAAAGTCTTAAGTCTGAATTTCTTCAAACCAAATGAGAATTTTTGAACTTTAAGATTGAGATCCCATGAACTCTTTTTATTACCACACACTGTTTGTTAAATTTTAAAACTGCCCACGTTACTTTTATTGTTTAAACAGAAGGATCATAAAATGATTTCTTTGGTAGTTTAAATTGTATTCACCACTAAGTTTAATATTTCCATTTGTGGCTTTTATCATACTGGGGATAAATACCTGCATACATGCATATGCACGTAATCATACTGGAATGTGAACGATTTTTCAAGTCGTTAAAACATATAATATTGATTTGAAATATTAAGTGAAGGTCATTGATGTTGGAAAAGTGGAAAAATAAGAGAAATTCCTCCATAAAAGATAATCTGTGGTGGTTATTTAAAGCTTTAGAATACAATAATAACTTTAGTTGAAGACACACAATAGAAAATCTTAAGCAAATGTTACTATTAAGTAAACTAAACAAGGGAATTTAATGGGGCGGAGGATTTAGGGACTTATTGTAAAAGCCAAGGGGTTAAATAGTTTTCAAAAGCACGTAGAACTTAATGCTATGATTACTTGTACTTTCCTACAACCTAATTTAAATAGAAGTCTAAAAAATATGCATAATTATTCTAGATATGTATCTTTATGTTGCCCATACATACATAGATATTTGTTCACGTTTTAATATCAACAGATACATGCAGTGAAACTTTTTATTAACGCCTTGTTTGCCCGTCTAGACACAGACTAATACATAAAAAACGTTAGACTCAAATTGCAAATGTAATTAACTTTGATGACATTAAATGGACAGTGAATAAAATTACACAGTCTATGTAAAATTCCATTTAACATATTCTCTTTTTTGTTTATTCGCCTCCTGTCTCTCTCCCTCTCTTTCTTACGTACACACATTTTTAAACTTAAGGCAGGCACGTTATAGTAAAGGCAATAATTTTCATAGTTCTTTGATTTTATTAATATGTACTCCTAAATTATTAGGGTCATTCCAAACATGTGTCAGATTTTTTGCCTGTATGACAGTGGTTCCCACAAAAATTCCGAAACTTATTCTTATCTCGGAAAGCCCGGGGTTATTAGAGGCCACGGAACCCCATTCAGACCACCTGGACACATACACAGATGGATCCAAGTGTGTTAAGGTGGATGTGTTTACATAGGGAAATTTGGGGAACAACATGTCCTTCTAAACCCCAAATAAATGTATGCCCTATATGCTGAAATATTAGCGATATTAAAGCCGACAAGGCCGTCAGCTGACTTGACGCAACTAGCTGCACTGCTAGAAGTTCTGGATTATACCTCCACGTGGTGGCGGCCGGTAATAGGTTCCTGTATCTGCAAGGAGCCTGGTTCAATAAGTTGAGCGGACAGAAGTTAACATTCTCTTATAGAAAATCCCTAATCCACGATGGAACAGTATACACCAGGGATACATGGCCAAGAGGGTGCGTGGTTTCTGGTATGCGAACTCTGGATACCAGTCGATCTCCAGTTTTAATACAGAGTTACCCGTGCATATGTAGCTTTGTGTGGGTGGATGGACTTTATTTTCTCCATTACAGGGAGGACTTATGAAGCTTCGCAAGAGGCGGAGAGGACCGGGTCAATCTTTTAAGACGTTGGACCGTGAGGTGCCAAAAGGGATAAACAATGAAGCCTCTCAAGAGGTGGAGAGGTTAATCTCTGTAGGAACTCCGGTGTTTATTTACCGATGAAAGAATTCTGAATAAATGGACAAGAATACCTCGCAAGGAGTGGACGGGTCAGTTTCCAAAATTACTCCTGCGGAAGGGGCTTAAACGGTGGCGCACATTGTGCTTACCAGACGGCATCTTCCTTTCCTTTCATCGGTGTGAGAATAGGGCAATTTTTAATGCCCTACTATTGATTTTCTATCCCAACTTTGTTTTTCATTTAGGAAACCCCTTTCAATGAAATTACTTCACTTGCTGGTGAAGGTCATGAGTTCCAACGATATCAAAAAATAAAATATTTTTCCTTGACTTGCTGTGAACCAGCCTAATAATTTAATTCTTTAATGCAAGAATATTTTCCTTTTTTGGTTAAATAGAATTTTAATTCTCTTATTCAAGCATTTCGTGTGAAATATCATCTAATAACAATCGCTGTAATATATGTATAACAACACCTATAGCCATTTTCATTCCTTAATTAAATTCTGTGCGCATCATCATTATCTGGCACTTAATCTGTTGCAATATTTGAATAAAAGTACATCTCAATTTTTTATTATTCAATTTACTTAAAGCAAGAGGCGCCGCGCCGCCACTGCTCTATAATGAGACGGACGGTCAACTGCGAGTATAGACGTGATAAATAATATCAGCCCAATTTCCAGACACTATATTTATTATATTTCGCATTCAAATTGCATTCTGTTTGTTGGCGAAAGCCGACCTGCCCGTTTGAAAAGTGTCAATGTAAACTAGTGTTTCGTCTTTAAAATAGATAAAAGGGCGTTTTGTGAAAAGTTTTATAAATACATTGAATGGGTGGCATAAATATAGAACGAATTTCTAGACGGGTGGATTTAAATTAAGAAATGTATAAATGAATAAAACAAGTAAAATCAATTAATTCCTGACCATAATTGTAAGAGCCAATTGCATGTCAAATTCTTTTTGAATACATTACACTGCACAACAGCATTTCTGATGTTTGGGTTATGATACATGATATTAGTCCAATTTTCAATGACAATATCAAATCTGTGAATGAAATTTTTGTATCAGCTTTAGTTAAAAAAATATGACACTATAAATGTAGATATGATTCCAATTTATTTAAGCAAAAACCTTTCTTTATTGGATTTTCTTGATGAAAGAGAAGGCAGGGAGTTATTTTGAATGCTCCAACAATAATCAGCCATCATATATGCATTCCAGTAGCCTTGATAGCGTTGCTCTATCGTACGAAGGTCCTGGTGGAATCGCTCGCCCTGTTCTTCACTTAGATCCCCAAGATTGGCAGGAAAATAGTTTAGATGATTGTGGAGAAAGTGTAACTTGATGCTCATGTTACATCCGATCTTTTGAAAGTGACACACTAGTTCTTGTACGTGTTCAGAAAAGTCCGAACTTTTGTTAGTTCCCAAAAAATTGTGAATTATCCAAACAAACTCATTCCATGCATTTTTCTCACTATCTGTCATAGTCAAAATTATACGATCCCTTGATACTATAGGTGGGTTTATCACGTTCTGTTGTCCTGGAACAAGCGTTTCCCGAGGAGGCCAATCTTTTTTAAATTCAGTGTTGAGTTTTAGCTCGAAGTCATCTTCTTCAGCAAAATATTGGAGGAGATTTCTTTCTCTTGTGCGGTAATAAGAAACGTTAGTACATTTTGTTACTAAGTTTCTTTCTTTTAGCCTAGAAGCTAAAATTTCTGACTGTCAACCAGGTCTCTGAAAAGATTGTTTAAATCATCTTGGTTGAATAGTTTTGGCGCCTTTAACTCACATTTAAAGTCACTATCACTAGTGTCAGTTATCGTCTCCAAATCCATAGCGTTCTCCTGAGAAGGACCAGGCTGAGGTTCAGGTGATGTTAATAGGGCTCAAAATACGTCTATGTGCGGACCGTATGGACGGATATTCCCATTTGGCTCGATTTTTACGGTTAATACCAGTTATGTTTACCAAGCAAATATAACAGTCATCGTGATGCTTCACGGGTTCTTTTCACATCATGGCAGTTTCGTACCTAAATCTATTCCTTAAACGTTGATTTTCTCATGGTAGCTATAATAAGTAAACTACAGCTGATACAAAACAACTGAGGGCAGATATAGGATCAGCGACACCAAATTAGTAAACATCAAGTGATAAATGTCAATTATCAGACAAAAGTTACAAGTTTGTTGTGCAGTGTTATTTTTTTAATCAAGAAATGTCACGAATATAAAAACTTGGATGAGAGATGATTAAAAAGACATTGTAAATATAATCGGATGGGGTTTTAGAAAGCATAGAAGTGAAGGGAAATTTAAAAAAAATATATATACATATACACAAGAGTAATTTATGCACAATTATTTGGAAACTTTTAAAAGGTGCGCAGATAGAGAGGAAAGTAGAAAAGAATTTCTTTTTTTTTTGTTCCCGCAAAATATCTAATAATAAACCATTTTAACAACAAGATATTACAAAAGCGAATGCCGCCCATTTCGTGAAAATAATTGCTCGTCAAAGGCTTGTTTCAATAAATTAAATGTATCGCACACAGTGATAGCATGTGGCGCCGTACTTCTGATATCACATGTCTGCAACATGAATGTCTAGCAATTGCGCTACGAAGTAGTCTCTCCATCTCTCACTTATCTCCTAATATCCCACTAAGAAATCTGAATGATATTCAAGCAGCTGTGGAACAGTTTACAGATGTCGTCAATGCCCCAGCCAGAGTTGCAACGTGAACAAAATCATCAGCCTTCAGCTGATATACACATTCTCGTAATTGAGAAGAGAACGCTGAGAAGGCTATGGCAAAATAGTCGTTCTCCGCACATAAATATGCCAACCAACTTTGCGTAATAAATTAAGACAGAAACATTATTTCGTTATCGAGAGCTCTTTAAAAAACTTGGATGTAACATTCAACACGGATTATAGCCTCTGGAAGGCTGTAAGGCACTTACAATGTCGTATTGCCCACGAATCCCCACTAAGACTGAAAAATCGCACCTGCGCTAAAAACTCCATTGAAAAGGTAAATGCCTTCACTAATCACTTGGAAAGGGTTTTCACATCTAATCAAATATCAGTGACATTGTGATTGATGTTTTTTGCATTCTTCGTTGGTAACCTAAACAATAGTTAGAGTGTTGTAAAACTTCGTTCTTACCCAAGGGGGGAAAAAAGCCAGAACATGATAAATGGAGAAATTATTCATTGACGTATTCTGTTTGCTTTCAGCGTTGGGTTAAATAGATGATGTTTACAGCTAAACACAAAATTAGTAGAAAAGACAAGAAGAATGTTGAGAACGTGTGTAGCGCCAGAGATAATGCATTCCATTCAACTAGTTGTCTAATAAAACTTTAACTTTTATTGTATTCAAAGTTATCACATCTGAATAGAATTCTGAATTCTGAATAAAGAAAACAAACTTATGACTAAAAAGTTAATTTCTTACTGCCTGGCTTACGATATCGAACGTTAACGTTCGCTTGAATTATATTAGAAAAAAAAAACTGACATGCGCCCCTCGTAACAACAGTTTTAGAAGGGCACAAGGCTACCAATACCGCACAATCGATAATTCAAACGGCACCACTCACCCTCCGCACCGTTTAATACTTTTTAAAATAATTGCATTTAAAAATATAAATTTTCCACCAGACACCCTACCCTGTGTTAAAATAAATACAGCGAAGAGTTCGTATTCGGTTGTAAAAAGTACAACAGAAAAACACCTTGTATTTTACATATCGGGAAGTTCAGGGCCACTCTGTAAGGCACTTGACGTTGCCCAATATATCCTCCGAAACAATAATAATAATTTGGTAAGAATATCTTCTAAATGTTTCCACCACTAGTGTGTATGTACATACTCGTATGTATGTGTGTAAATAAATCCTACCTGCTTAAAAATATATAATTTGCACTTTGTACCTAGTAAATCAGATCTTTTCTTCTGATCATAAGTTCAAAAAGAAAAATTTCCTTTTTGTCAGCTATCTAGGATACCGGAATTAGAGTAATACTTACATCTATTAATAGACATTCTAATTGTTCTTGAATCCATAAAACGCCCATAATAATTCAACATTACAGAGCCAATTTTTATACAGCCGTAAAAATCACAGACTTTAAGAAAAAAAAAACAACAACGCAACCCAACAATAAAAGGAACAACATCAATAAACACTTGGGCACACGTACGACAAATCCAAAGAAGTGTAAATCCCAAGAAAACACTTCAATATTCCAGGTATCAAAAGTGATTCCAAATAGCCAGTCTCAGTCATACAAAAAAAAAAAAATAAAGCAAAATAAAAGACTACAAATTGTCTGCTATTGTTATGAACTTAAGATAGAAATGAGGTTTTTCTTTTTTGTACAAGTAGATACACACCAGTATCTAGAGAGTTTATGTAGTAGGTAGTACGTATATATACGTGTACATATATTTTTAAACACCTGAGAGCGAGAGAGAGAGAGAGAGGGAGAAACAAAATATTCAAAACACGCATACAATCAGTTCAAGTGTGCAGATTGGGGGAATCAACTGAAGATGCCGCTTAAAACTTTTTCGTCCAACAAAAAAAAAAAGAAAAAAAATTACAAGACTCTAAGAACCTTATAAACCAAAAACGAAAAATATCTTTAAGTGTTTTATACTCGAAGTTCCCATGTTCATTTGGGCATCACATGACATTTTTTATGCGCGACCGCAAAAAAATTCTGCAACAACGGCAACGAAAATTAACAAAAACTGAAAGGATTGACCGCAACCATTTGTAAGCTGTTTCTGAAATGGGATATTTCTTGTATTTTTTTTTCTTTCTTTCTTTCTTTTGGAATCTCTCAATGCATTAAGCCATGCATGTCATGTCTGGTTTAAGAAGTTGTGCTAAATATAGTAGGGGTTTTAAAATATTGCATGTATGTATGTATTTTCAATGAAAATGATTTGGATTTTATTCAAATAGCATTCCAATCATTTTGGCATTGAATTTTTTTTTTTAAATTAAATTTCATATGTTATGAAAAAGAGGTAAATCCAAATGTGTTAAGACAAAAGGTACAAATTATCTTTTTACAGGGTGTCCGCCGGGAAGGTATACTACTTTGTTTTGCCGCCATTTTGGTAAACATTAGTCTTGACAGTTCATATTTGGCAGTCGTGAATTAGAGACCTGGGAAATTTATTATGGAAAAATATTCGGTAAACCAACGTGTTTTAATCGTTAAAACATTTTATCAAAATCAATCATCGATTACTGTGACGATGAGAAAGTTACGTGAAATTTTTGGGAGAAACTACGTGCCAACAAGACGCACTATTTATCGTGTAGTGAATGATTTCGAAGAAAGAGGAACTGTAGCTGATAGGCCCAAGCATAGACCACAGCATACTGCAAGATCGGCTGAAAGTGTTCAAAACAATCCAACAACCTCAATTCGACACCGATCTCAGGAGCTTGGTGTTCAAAGAACAACTTTGGCCACAATTTTTCACAGAGATTTGCATTTGTTTCCATTTAAGATTCAGTTGACACAAGAGTTTCTTCCTGAAGACCATTTACGCCGCCGTACATATGCCCATGACAATCCCGATTTGTGAATAAACAGAATAGTCGATTCCGCGCAATGGAAAACCCTCAAATTATTCATCAGTCATCTTTGCATCCATTAAAAGTGACAGTCTGATGTGCAATTTGGTCAAGAGGAATCATTGGACCTTCATTGGACTTCTTTGAAACTGAAAACGGCGTAACGGTAACTGTCAATGGGAAGCGATATCGTGATATGATTGAAAACTTTTTAACGCCACAATTGCATGCTTTGGGCTTGACTAACATGAGGTTTCAACACGACGGTGCCACATCGCATACAGCCAGGATTACAATGGAATTACTGCGAGCCCTCTTTCCACAACAAGTTATTTCAAGGAATGGTGATGTTGATTGGCCTCCACGGGCGCCTGATTTGACTGCCCGGACTTCTTTTTGTGGGGATATCTGAGAAGCAAGGTTTATGCAAACAAACCAGAAACGCTGCAGCAACTCAAACAAAATATTCGAGATGAAGTTAATGATATACCGCGTAAAATGTGTGAGAATGTGTTCAAAAAAGCTCGGATTTGTGAGGCTAACAGAGGCGAACATTTCTCTGATATTGTATTCCATACATAATTGCCGACATTAAATAAAACTTTTATCAATATACGATCCATTCTCTTTCATTTAATCAAAAATTATTAACAACCAAAGTAGTATACCCTCCGGGCGGACACCCTGTATTACTAAACTTTATCTGATTTACAATTCGATTTTAAATCAGATTTTTTGAATGTTAACGGAGGGCAGTGGATGAAGTGTTTAGCCAGGAAGACATACGGTGCAAATCACATTTGCGCTACCAAGCTTTACCTGATGTATGTATGTAGGCACTAAAATATTCAATTGATTATCCATGAAACGGTACAGCGATATTTTTCATTTAATAATTTATTTTTGGTTAGATGTTCCGACGGGTTGATTTGATATAGATATTTGCAACGAATTTCCGTCGTGCTCTGTCAAGTTTGGTTTGGAGACAACTTGATTTCGGCTATGTGCCGTCTTAAGTGTAATTTTTTTTAATTTACAAATAAATGGGTCAATTTCTCTTAACTAAGCGGCCAAAATCAGCATCTCGTTTAATTATTTGCTCGGTAACCAGCCGCTGCCAAATCAAAAGCCCGCTGGAAACGTTCCTTTACGTATCCTTTGAGAAAGTGATGTATCCTTTCTAAGTCCATCTCGTTTAGGTAACACAAAGGGACGAAATTTGCCGACCCGCGGGGGTTGCGGTACGGGCGGCCTGATGACCTAACCTAACCTTCTAAATCCATGCCATCATACATCTTTTGTGAAGAGGGAATAAGAAAGGTGCCATCAGCGCTTATTGTAGGGCCTAATCCTCCCCCCCACCCGGGGGCATATATCATCTTGGTGAACCCTGCCACTGGGCGAAAAGAGGGGCACCAGTTCCTGGCGCTGGTCAGGAGCCTGAAACTGGAAGATGGTATGACTTCTATGTTCGACCAGTAGCGGGAGTGTAAACTGGTACCACGGGAACCAGTAGCCCCTGGAACTTCGGTTCCAGACTGGTTGTTGGTGAGGCTCCTTCAGGGGTGCACGTGGTGGCTGTGGTTTATACCCAAAGCTCCCCGTTTCACTGCAGGACCGATGTGGCGTTGCATTGCAACGCAAGCTGTCAATGTCATTCGTTGACGGCAGGAGATTAGATAGCTCCGAACCCCTCAGCAAAGGATGGGAGCGGGGGCCTGGCAACCTCTGTCCTAATTTGCAACCTATGGGATGTGCATAGGTGCTATTCCGGTGGTGCTTATTCGATCGCATAGGGGCTGGTTTGGCCGCGTGGTTGGACCACCGTGAGATTAAGCCAACGTTCGCAGGTGCTCATGCAAATCTAATCATATCTGTAGGCCCTAATCCCAGACATGCAAGTCTTCCAAATTCTGGGCCCTTCCATCTGGTGTAAAGATAATCCATATGAAACTAGAAAGGCGTATTATATGAATAACTTAATAACTCGGTGAGCCTAATGAGCCCTACATTGCGGCGTCATATTTTGTGGTCCATAAGCCCCACTCTATGGGGCATTAAGCGGAGATAAAGGAAGCATTTTGAATCGCTTGATGGAGATAACAATCAGTACCTGAAAGATGACTAATTAAACAAATAGGAAACTAGACATTCGGAACGAATTTCCGCCATCCTTCAAATTTGCGGTTGCCTTGAATAACCGCTTATTTCATTTATTTTTTTTATAAAGGAAAATAGCACCACTCAGGCAATAATGCCTACGCAATGTTTACAATGTTTGTGCTATTTTCTTTGGAAAGGGATATAATCGTAACTAGAGAAGACGGGTAGGTGGTGAATTAGCGGAAGATAGAAAATCGTTAGTATTTTACAACTCTGCAATTGCGCGTTATGTTTACTTTTGGAACAGTATTGAAACGCATCTGGTGTTATGTAGGCACATTACTTGTAGAATCTAGTATAGCGGTCTTATTAGTCATGTTACTTCGCCAATGATTTACTGCTACAGACTGATGTCGGAAAAGGAGAGCGCTGTTGTATATACTAGTATGCATAGCAACTAGCACTTACAGTGTTAGACAAAACTAAAGCGCTGACCTGCATAAATTTTCAAGCAAGTTAATCTAAAGTAAGTTTTTTTTACATAATTACTAACTATTCTTAAATTTTTTGCTTGGATAAATTTGTGGGCAGGCAAGTTCTTCAAATGTAGAAGAAGCAAAGTGACTTTAGCCAGCAATAAATATAACTAAACAAATATTGCAGTTTTTTTTATCGAAACTGGGGTTTTTAATATTTCAAATATTTGAACTATTCGAAAAGCAGATTTTTGAAAATGTCGAATAATTGATAAATCTACCTACTACCTATGCTTACATAAGTTTTTTTATCTGCACTTTCTGTCTGCAACGCGTTTCTTTTTTCTTTAGTAGGTCCATGTGATTGTTAAAAAAAAAATTGTTAAAGAATTTTTTAGCGGACCCGTAATTTTAAATATGAAGCTTTAGGGCTTTTCTAGAAACTTTATTTTAAGACATAAGCTTTTTTACGATCATAGGTATACATTTCTCTTACAAATAAATTACTGTAAGGCATTCCTGTTGTCCTTAGCAACCAACGAAATGAGAATAGAAAAATTAATTAAAAATTCAAAGAAGTTTATGGAAAGTTTGTAGAAGTTACAATCACCTTAATCATGAACAACAATTTCCGGGGAAATTTATCCCGGAAGAAGTAAACCTGGGTTGTTAGAATAGTGGACTTTTTTCCGGGAACAAATCATGCAGAAGGGAAAAAATTGCCAGGAGAAAATGTATAATTGGGTTGAATAAAGGTATTGATGTCGAGCAGCTTAACTTGAATAAAAATAATTTCTGTGTTTGAGAGAACAACCTTTTAATATTTTTATATATGTATGTGCATATGTGTTAGTACGAAGTAATAATCGAAGATTTTTTAATTAAATCATAAAAAAAAATAATTGTCAGCAAGAAATTGGTTTGAAACGACCTATTGTACAAATACGCAATGTTATAAACATAAAGCAAAACCAATAACCTAGCGAAATTTCCCTGAACCGCGATTCAAAGTAGAAACAAACACAACTAATACAGAACGAAAAAGTAAATAAAAGATGTACACACACACACGAACACATATGCGAGACTACTACGCCAGCAAATGAAATAAATGATGCGCAATATCACGTATGTTCGGGACATTTCAAGAAGCGGCCGCGATCTCTATATAAAGGCGCCGTCCATCGCAGAGAGAAGAGTTGACTTTGAGATTTCATAGAGTAAACAGCTGTGTGTACATAAGAGTGCTAAGTTTACAGTGTAAATCAGTACTGAATAGTTGTGAAGAAGAGTCGTAATTGTCGAATAAAGTTGTGTATTGATAAAATCATTCAGGGCTGTGTATTTTAATTCTTGCAATTAAACGAACCCCTACAAATAAACGTTCATTGTGATAATAACGTTACAGTATGTTTGTATTCATACAATTTCTAAACTAAAACTTTTTCTTAATTTACACTCCTTATTTAGGCGCCTGTTCTAAGGTTCAAGCCATTTTTCTCATAATCTAAAAAGGTGATTGACACATAGTTACCTTACCCTTACTTACTATAATATTAGATTCGTTTATAATTAGATATGCTGGAAATTCCGTTTTATACGCCAGACTGTCCTACTGTCATCACGTAACCAGATTATGTCGTTGCACTAAAATTAAATTCAAATTTGCCACAAAGAACTTGTAATAAATCATTTATAATTCTGTTTGCAAGTAAAACTTGTCAATATTTTCATATTATCCACATACTGGACGTTTTTGTTTGTTTGTTTTTACACGAGGGGGGCAAAACTTTGTTGTGTGCAGGTATGTAATTACAAGTAACTTTTGGGCATGGCTCTGAATTTACTGGCTTCTTTCTATGCCAATATGTTCATGGCATGTACACGAAATGAATAAAAAGTAAAGAACTTCTAAAAGAGTTGTTGAGAAAAGTACTTTATTGCCAAACTTAATTGAAAAAATAGCGACTTGAAATCTTCTATAACAGTTCAAACTTCAATTCATCTTAACGACATTTTATTTGAGTTTTATACATCATCTGCAAAGCTTAACTCTCATTCTATTAAAATTTCAAATATCACGCAAATGAGACCAGTAGTTTACAATTTCTATATTTCACTACGTCTCTTGTAGAGCTGCAAAACTATCGATAGTCGGCCCATTCGATAGTTTTTTGCAAAACTATCGATAGTATCGCGTTCTTTGAAAACTACTTAAGTTTCAACCCTTCGTCCATGAAATATATCTTGATCTATTATACAAATCTTAAGTGGAAATTTGTTTAATAAATCAGTTATAAATACAAAATATTTTTTTTATGAATTTATAGCTTTGTCAATATTTTATATCTTCTTTTAATCGAGGGACTAGGCTCATTTCTTCAACGAACTAAATTTTGATTCAAATTTTATCCCAACACCTATATATATATATAAAAGTGAAACTCTGTCTGTGTGTGTATATGTTAGCTGTAGACTCCGAAACCGCAAAGCCGATCGGACTCAAACTTTGGCAAGTTGTTGTACACATTCCAGGGAGTGTTAATGGGTGGTAATTTAAAAAAAAGTGGGCGGGGAATACGCCCATCTACATATACAGTCGAGTACGTTTATAACAAACCCCGGTTATAACGAACTTTTATTTATAGCGACCCCTTTTCCTGGTCCCAAACTTCGGATATAGCGAACTTTTTTATAACGAACTATTTCTTCGGTCCCAACTTTCAGTTTTCATTTATTTTAATTTGGTTATAACGAACTTGCTACAACCATCCTTAATACGCAGCGATGGCAATCCTCACAAATGTTCATTTTTACGCTAACGCTGGTAACCTTTACAATAAAATGTCAGCTGTTCACTTGACTGTACATAAAAATGAAATACGCCCATACAAAATAAATATTAATTTTTCAGCTACTTGCACTGGACCGATTTTTCTGAAACTTTGCACACATATTGAGCTCATTAAGGGGCGTAGCAACGCGCGCCGGGCTTGGCTAATATCTTAAATAACAAACAAAACATTTATAAGCCGTTCATTGAATGTGGCAACGTCTGTAGCTAGGTTTCCAATTGAAATTCATGTTTAATTTTAAGCACCCAATGGCAAATCTTTCTTTATATTTTTGCGTTTCTAAATGCAATGCTGCATCGTCTGTATCGATGTTTACTGTTTTCGATGCCATAGCAAGCAGCTCTGCTGTGATGAGCATTTGCATAGTAGGGTTACTATGTAATATAATTCGCGTATATTTGTCTCAAAGTGTCTATGCCATTTACACAGAATTGATGTTTCGTTGTTGATGTTACGTTTCCTCTGTGATGGCACCGTAAATGTTGCTGCATGTGTAGCCGGCATAATTTATCGATGATGTGTTAAAAGAATATGGAGATGATGGGTTAGCCGTCACATTTAAGCCGCCACTAAAAATTTGTTTAATGCCGGCGTCGTCGAATAAATTGTTTTGGGGATTTTATACAGATCATACAGGCCAATGTCTTTCCATTATTAAGGGTATAATCTAGAGGGGGGAAAATACCTTTTGTGTCGGAATTAATATATTAAAGAAAACGTTTAGTAAATTAATATTTTAATGTGAATTGGTGTCTACGAAAGTGCGCTGTTACACCTTCCTTAGGTGGTATGTTAAGTGTTTCTTCTAGGCCGATAAGGCAAGCACCATTATCTGTATACTGCCCTAAATTCCAACCGCGGGATTGTTGTCTTAATGACACCATCACTTTGATGTATTGTTATCTGTGGTATATAGGAGAGCTACTACCAAACGCTTGTCTAGGGCCTGAAACAGGAAGACAGGAAATTTCGACCACTAACTAAACGACTAATACCATGGGAACCAGAAGCCACCGGGACTACAAGTCTCCTCGTGGTGGCATACCTTAGCAGGGTCCTGTTTCTGCAAGGAGTCTGGCTAAATAAGTCGAGCGAAGAGAAGAACAGTATACGCCAGAGATGCGTGGCCAAGAGGTTGATTGGTCTCTAGTATGCGAATTCTTGATACCAGTCGATCTCCAATTTCAATAAAGACTTACCCTTGCATATGGGCCTCTGTGTGGCCAGACATCTGTTTCTCCATTACTCGTGGGAATTATATGCATATTCTGAAGGAACTCCGGTTTTAATTGGCCAAGGGAGAAATCTGGAAGAAATGAACAAGAATGCCTCACGAGGAGTAAACGGGTCAATCTCTAAAAGTACCTTCTCAAGAGGTGGAGAGGTTAATCTCTGTAGGAATGCCGGTATTTATTGGCCAATAGAGGAATTCTGAAGAAATGGACAGGTAAATCTCCAAAGATACTCTTGAGGAGCAGGCTAAAACGGTAGTGCACATTGTATGTGAATATCCTGCACTGGCTAGCATAAAACTTAGGATCACGCGCCCTAAGCCTTAGACACATGCTAGCGATTACAAGAAACTCCGTGATATGGAAGAAGGTCGACAGTTTCCACTCAAAAGTCTGAAATTACTACAGTCAAGAGTAAAGGCTAGTCTTAGCACGAGACTCAACGCATGTAAGGTAGTCGTAAGTACCAAATCGGTTGCTTCAAATGATTTCGTGGATCGAAAAGGGACCCATAAAGTAAGCGGTCAAATTAAATAATAATAGGGGTGCTGGTGGTCGAATTTAGTCAAGAGGCAGATGTCGCCCTTAAACACCTGCCTTATGCGGCTATAACGGAGCCAGTCAAGGAGGCCCTAATGGTCTGTATAAAATACCAAATAATAAGGGTGCGTTAAGCATGTTCGCATTAAGGGGGCAACACTTTGTTTAAAAACGCAAACCCCATATGAAACCTATGAACAAATTTACCAATGAGCAGAGCAGAAAAAATGTCAAAAGCTCAAAATTGCAAGGATCAAGTTTGTGTTAGGTATCCTGACTTTTCTTTTGTCTCGCAACAAACTGTATTTGATCACATAATATCGAAAACATATTTATGTAGTTTCAAAACATAAGAGTAGGGTGTGTTGTCAGCAGTGTAATCCACAACATTATTAATTATCTGTGTGAATTGTTTTATAGTAGAAATTTTTGAAATGCAATTCGCATATTTACGTGTGTAGTTAAACCGATAAATTCATTTGTATGTACGTACTTACCGATAACTCTTGACGTGGTAAATTCGCTGGTAATCCAACATTGAGGCATGCTACAAAAACCAAACCAAAAATACTTCTCAGGATCATAATGTCTTATATATATGTGCAATTAATGCAAATTTGTGGTTAAAAGCAACAGTAGCAACAGCAACACAGCAGCAGCAGCAACAGCTTCGTACAACTTTTTCGCCAGGATTTATTGGAGATTATTATTCACTTGCAATTTCTGGGTTGTAGTTTGCTTTAAGATTTTGTCCACTTTCTGTTTAATTCATCAAGTCGTCCACACACATATGCATAACTATTTAAATTTATATTCAAAAGCCACGTCTATTGCACGCAGTTTTTCTTTTTAGTTTTTTGTTCTTTTTTGATATTTGCTTTAAAAACCTAAAAAGTTATGAACATTAATAATAAGAAAGCTCCTTGAACATCGTTTTCAATTTATTTTATAAAATACATTCATATTTTATAACACTTCGTCAGCGGTCTAAGAATTGAGGCAAATAGTTTCATTTCGGCTTTAGTTTTTTGGCCATAAAATAAAGTGTGCAACATTTTTTTAGGCCTACATTTTAAGTGGGAAAAACTGCATATGGAAAAAAGCTTTTTTCACTATTTTTTACTTAAGGTATTAAATGTTGTTGTTTTTGTTTTGTTTTTTTGTTATTAAAAAGAGTTCTTTTTGCTTGGATTAAATAAAACGACGCGCAAATGCTGTTAACTAAACAACGATTGAAGCACAACTGAGTTAAAATGAATTCAAAGACCCAACCTTGGCTAAGATACAACGAACGTTGCCTGTTGCTTGGTTATCTGTTAGATGCAGACAACAACTGACAATAACAACATTAACAACGACAACGATGACGACTACAACGTACCAACAACAAGTTGTAGTAGTTGTTGTCGTCTTCAAGTCTGTCTGTCTATACGTTTGTCCGTCTTCATACCACAACACCTCTTTACGCTGTCTTGTACTGGCTTGGCCAAGCAAACTCTAAACAAATTTAGTTTAAGAAGGTTGCTTGCTTTTCTGAAGGCATACCCATGCAACACTTGACAAGGGGCTGAATGGCTGGCTGTTTGGTTGGCACAATGACTTGCTGGTAGAGGCAACTATAGAAGACATTCAGTCTATCAGACTATAGCCATGTCGCCACTATGTCTACCGTGTCTGGCATATCTTATCTTATAAAAAAAAATAAAAAATAACAAAAGAAAACAAAAACAAAATCCTACTAATACTTGTGCATTGAATGAAGACTGTCCGGCCAAACTTGCCTGAGTTCTCAAACGTTTACTAAGCAGCGCTGCTGCAGCGGCAGAAGAAACATGTATGTATGTATGTATATACCTCTTAAGTTATTATATGAAAAAGGGAATTTCTTTTAATAGTGGTTAATCAAAAAGCAAGAGAGGTGAAGAGTAAAAACAAAATGGTCATCCATAATAACCTAACAAAAATGTCCATCTGTGCCCTACACTGTTGCCAATAAAAAATTAATGCAATCAAAAATAAGTATTCAATATAAACACTTACGTAATTAGTTTAAAAAATTTATCACAATAGTGAATAAGAGAAAATAAATTACTTTAATGTTAAAAGAAACTTTTTTTAAGGAAGGAATTTTTCCTTATATAGCTTAATATTGTTGACTCTTCGCTCTTGGTAAAATTTCCTTCTACAATATATTTTATATATTTTTACTGATCTCTGAAATCTTAAAAAGACTTAAGTGTCACAAGGGCTTAATAAAAACTGTGTAAAGAAAAAGACTATTTTTTTAAGCAGACGAACGCAATAAAATGTGTGTTAATAGATTTAAAAAAATTTTCACTAACTAAAGGGTTTCAAAAAATTGACGCAAGTTTTCAATTTGACGCCTTTCAAGCAGTCAATTGTTGGTAACTTTAAAAAAATCATTGAACAACTGACAGTTTAGGGTTAGTAAATGTACAGTGTTACACGATAGAACAACATGGCACCATTGGATCATACTTTTTTTTAAATGATGCTGCTCAAACAGTGACTGCTGTCGGCAGTGATGCCAATTCGATCACTTTTGTGATAGATCTACGTCTTTGGGATAACTTACTCAACTCCATTACTTTCCGAGAAAATCTAGCAATTTTTTAATTTTTCAAAAATAATGCTTAAGTATTATTACCTAAAATTTGTGCAACTAATACAGTATAGATTATAAACATTGTTAAATATATGTTAAAAAAAAAGAAACAAGCGAAGAAATTTGTAAATGTATCCGACAAAACATATTTTTGTTGTTCCTATAATTGCTTTATTGATAAATAATTTTAACAGGAGTAAAAAAAGTTTGTGAAAAAATTTTAATTTATTAAATTTTTTAAGCTTGAAGGTTTTTTTCTATGGTTCTTAAAATATCCGATAATAAGGTAGTATTTCTACTATTGTTCAAAGTAAGTTTTGTTGGTAACCACCGCCGTTTCAAATCGTAACTACCTCAGATCATGGATAAGATTAACGGGTTACTGGTGCTCGCAACATTATCGCAACAGCTTTTTCTACAGAAATTGGATAATATTGATGTGTCTAATATATAGTTTTAATAAGACGATTCCTCACGCTAAACAGCCCGTGAAAAAAATCCAATTACTGCATGAAACATATCCTGGTCGTGTACTCTCTCTATCTCGATGTGGTCATCATGTGATTTAACACCATTGGATTTCTTTTTATGGGATTATTCAAAGCCAACAGTCACATATACATTACAGTAAGCAAATTGTAAAGTAGTTATGGATATTTTCAACATTTTCCCGTTGTGTTATTCTATAAATAACGCTATTCTAAGTACTTTATGATTGGATAAAAAAAATAACAATCTAAAGACAAAAAATTGTGCTTTCTATTTCATTCAAATCTTATGTTAATTTTGAAACACATTTTATTTTATACATTTATTAATCTTTTAGAAGCTCCATAACGTAATAAATTATTATTATTGAAGGGAAATTTTCAACATAATGGATTTGCATAAATAGCATTGGGTAAATCACCCATTTACAAAGCTATGCTAAAAGAGCAAACATTTATTAAACCAAGCAAAACTCGTGAGGCCAGCAAAAAAATATGTTTTGGGAAACAGTGTATCTTCTTTTCGTTTCTTTTCAGGTGTGTATTGCTGCTGAATTTTAACATGTGGATGACAAAAACAATATGAAATAGTATTGTAAACACACATACGTAATATTAATACTACCACAACAATACAATACATTACGTACTTCATTGCAGTTTAACAAACGACAAAATTATCTGCCTTTGTATCTCTCAAGTGGTTGTTGCATACAACGATCACGCTTTGTATTGTATTAAACGGCACACAACTATTGACTTTGTCCAAAAAACACAATAAAAACATAAGTAATAAATTTATAAAAAAAAATAATAACAATATAAGAACAAAACAAAAAAAGTGAGAAAAAACCTAAATAAAAAGGTTAAACACAACTAACCGCTTTCAACATCTTGTTGTTATTTGGCAGAGCAGCAGCAACCAAAACCCCAAAACATAGAAGGCATGAGAACCTGTATCTAAAATATAAAAGCCCCTCGAAAAAATATTTTGTGCTCAAACTCCACTTGTATACGTATTTTTTTAGAGAGCTTCGTTTATTGAATCTTTGTTTTTTTTTTTTTTGTTCCTCATTTAACTTTTTTTCTACTTAAGTTTAGTTACTTGCCGACAAGGATGGGAATTTGAAATTTTGAAAAACGGTTCGTTTTGAAGATTAAAAGTTCTTAATGAAATTTATATATATACATATATTTTTAAATCACAAATTACTTAACGAAATTTGGACATTTTCAACCTGACTTCTAACATTGTTTACGGAAATATTTCATAAAATCGATAACAATGGGTAACTGCTCCTAATAAAAGATTAAATGTTCTGACCCCAATGGCAAGATTTGAAAACGATATTAGTGGGAAATACTTTGAAAACGATATTATGACTGCAATTATGCATATGTTTGTTATGGAAACGGCACGCAGCTTCCTCCTCTTCAATAGTTCTTCGCTAGGTTTTTGAGGGTGCGTCGGGGCGTCGACTAACTTGAATTTTCTAGGTAAGCACTTTTCGAGGAATAATTTCGCTAGTTGTGTTAAATATATGGCCAATTCATCTCCATATTTGACGTTTTATTTTATTTGGCACTGGTTTTTGATTTGTTCTTAACCACAATTCTGCATTACTGGTTTGATTTGGGCACCATATATCCAGGACATTTTTGAGGCATTTGTTTGTAAATGCCTGTAAACGTTTGTCGATACTTCTTGTACTCTTCCAAGCCTCACATTCGTGGTACAAACCCGATTTTGCATTTAAATTAAATTTTTTTAGTTTTGTATCCTCAGATATTTAGTTTTACTTATCCGACTCGTGACATCTTTTTCGGCTCTACTCGTGTAATGCGCACAGGTAATTGAATTTTCCTACATTCTCGATTTCTTCACCATTAATTATTATTGTTGGTTGCTCTAAGATGCTGTTTATGGAAAATACCGTTAGATTTTCCTGGAGATTACTCAATTTCTGATTGATAAAGCAAATGTCATCGGCATATTTAACATCACTACGATGCACAAATGGATTCCATTGGATTGTATTTTTACTTCATCAAGGATCAGAACAAACAAGAGCGGTGACAAAGTACAGCATGGTCTTACTCTAGATGTTACATAGATTGGCTCAGACACCACACTTTCCGCTCAAATAACCACACTTTCCGCTTTCTGGCTGTGTAACCTAAGATTTCAGAACTGACATCGTTATATATTTTAGTTATTGTTTCTGACGATTCGTTTAGGTTCATTTCGCTGCTATTGGAAGTGAATTCTTGAAATTTGGTTTTGAGGACTTCACAGTAATTTGTATGATATGGTTCCAACCCTAGTCTTTATGCATCAAACTTTCTCTGCTACTTCTGGACAGTCATGCAGCAACCTCTAGTCTTATTGTGCACACTGCAAGGTAGTGATCACTACCAATGTCAGCTCCTCCTTTTGATCGGGCATCTAACAAAAGAAATCGCCACTTGGAGCTTACAATAAAGTGATCAATCTGGTTTATATACTCTCCTAACGGAGACCTCCAAGTACCCTTGTGTTTTCGCTTATGTGGAAATTTTGTACAACCAATTACTAGGTATTTTTTCAGCAGAACTCCAAACCTCTTCCGCCATTGTCATTACTGTGACCTACTGGGGGCGTTATCCTCGCCCCTGTGTACATGCGTATCAAAACATCTGTTCAATTGTTCATAAAAATCGTCTTTGTCCTCCTCCGAGTAGTTTTCAGTCGGCTCATTATAATTAATGATAATCATCTTTCCAGCCGCTGTTTTATTTTAACTACTGTGACCTTCTCACTTACGGTATACCAGCCAATCATGCTTTTTAAAATCTTGTTCGTCATCAAAATCCCAACACCTCTTGTGTGGCTCCCTTCTTCAGGTCTACCTGTACATATAAAATCAGTTTTGTTATCACTCACTTGACCATGATCGGACCACCGGGACTCTTGTACGGCCACATAATCTAACTTGTAGCGAAACATTTCGAGATTTCATGTCGATATTTGCTCTTGACTACATTTTCATTTGAAACAACTATGACTGACAATATTTATTTCATTATGTCAATGTTTTACTCGCAAAACTTTTCTAGCTTTAATAAGTAAATTTAGCTTATAATCTTACCACCTGCTAATTTTATCCTTGACAAAAGAGAAGTATTTGTTAAAAATTCAAAACCAGATATTAGATACATATGTACATTGCGTAAAAAATTTTTAAATTGGATAAATTTCCTTGCAATAAAGCGTCGAGGCCAATTATCAAACTGCTTTACTAAACTCAGATTTCTTGTGATTGTGTTAGTAAAAAAAATGCATACGCATTGATTTAATGTGAGTTTCACGAAAATGAAAACACTTTTGTTTTCCACTATCTGCAGTTTTAAGCAAGGTTGATATGAGTGCGAGTAACTTCGTCAAATTTCATTTTTGGTTTTGAAGCAAAAACACTGTCGGAAAATCACTTAGAGAATTTCATTTTAAGACGCTTTACGCTTGTTTCTTTTGCTTGTTTTTTAATTTCTTGCGTCACTGCAATACCTATGTATATAATAGTCATCTTACTCGGTCTTATTTTTCAGAAGAAAAAAAAAGACCAGCGGCCTTTTGGGATGCAAAAGTCAATGCGATGCGCAAATGAAATGCGATGCGAAAGAAAATTGGTATTCGTAATCGCATTCGAGTTTTATTTTAAATCATGGCAACGCCGGTCAAAAATAACAACCCTGGCAAGAAATAACAATGATGTTCTAAAATAAACGTCAAAGTTAAATTTACAAAAGAAAAAGAAATTTGTGATTGTGCTTACAAAATAACATTAATTTATATAATATATCTGTAATTTATCAAAAATGGATTCTGTGGCACTATGGTTTGATGATGAAGAAGCGCATGGCCCAAATGAAAGGGTGCAGAGAAGATTGCTTAGAAGCAAATCGGATATTCTAAGCTTGAATGCAAAAAGGCAATTTATTTTGATGCATTGAAAGCAATTAATTATGCAAAATATTTCTATTCCAGCTTTATAAACAATTTTAGATTGAGCCAAGAGGCAATTATATATGTTTTAAATAACATTGGCTCCGAATTGAATACCACAAAAAAATTCCTTGGTCAAGGTGGCTACCAACACCAAATTGGTCAAGATCATCATCTTGCAATATCTCAGCCAGCAATGTCGCGATGTTTGCCAGAAGTTTGCGTTGCTATAGAGAAGATTTTATGTCCCAAGCATATTAAATTTGATACGTCCGAAGACGAAAAGAAAGAGGCAAAAACTTTCTTTAAATGACCTTTTTCCAGTTGTTTCATCATAAATCAAACCATTATTTCAAATTGGTACGATTTAGTGGTCTTGTTGTTTGTTTCCCTGAATAATTTTAACAATTAATGTAAGAATAAATACACAAAATTATTATTTTTCACTTACATTTTTGTGCTTTGCGAATGCTGTTTTGCCGTCGAATATATTTTGCGATTTTCGTATGTATCTGACATTTCTTTTCGCAATACAGAATACCGACTTGCCACCTTTTCGCATTTGAAATGCGAATAAAAAAATACTTTGCGAACATCGTAACACAGAATAAGAAGTGTTCGCATTTGCATGTTTTAGAGTCGAATTGACTTTCGCATCGCAATACAGAATAAGCCTCCAGACTTTACACAAAAAAAAATAATAATTTTAACAAACCAAAAAAATTTGGAACTAATTATACGTGCTTCTTCTTTCAAAATAACTTTGAAATGAAATTTGAAGAATGAGTTTTATGTGTCGTTGTGTTAAGCAAAACACAATTTTACCAACATATATGAGTACATACAATTTCATCAGCTACATAGTTGTTAATATATAAAAATAATTTGTTTTTTGACATTGATTATTGAGGCTGCAATTGATGATCATTCGCTCACTGGGATCCTTATTACGATTCTTTAGTGTTGCCACGACACTGCATTCTTTTTTCTTTGAAATCTTATTTAAAAAAAAAACTACAATAGCACTAAAGTTTCCATCCCTGCTTGCCAGTGCAAGTATTACGAAAAAAAATACCGACTATCGCCAAGCTAGCACTAATGTATCATACATATACTTAAACCAGCTGTATGATTGGATTTAACTCAAGTCTTGAGCACTTGTATACAAGGAGTATTATTTTTTTTTAATTTTGTTTTATTAATTTGTAGATGTTAAAAGAAAATGTTTTGCCGGCCGGCAGTTCAATTACGTATTGGGGTGTGTGTGACAAGTTTTTGACATTTTGAATCAAAAAAAAAACTTTCTTGACCAATAAAACTTTAACGAATAGGTTTAATGAAATTACTAAAATTCAGAAATTTTAAAATTATTAGAGCTTAGAGAATCGCCAGCTTTTTGTTGTTATATGCATTCATGTATGCCATATTTGAATTTACCGCTATTTCTACGGTAAAGTGTTGCCAAACAAAAACACAAATTTTAATATCGATAGTTTGGGGTTACTAAAAATGGAGCACTATATGAACAAACAACGTGTTTTCAATTGTTGAACAATATTTAACGAAAGTTTGACTTCTACAGTCACGAATTTCGTACAAAATATGGTCGGGATATTTGTTTAACATCGTCAGATGCAGGCGGCATAGTTGAGAAATTTACAGAAACTAAATCACAATCGGCAATCGGAATATAACTAAAAAACAAAAGAAACTTCAGAAAGCTCCCAAGTAGTAGTGGTCTATTTTAGTATAAACTTATTATAAGGCCCTAATTTTATAAAACAAAACGCAACAATTGAATGATCGCCGCGAATAACGTTGCAAATGACAAAATAATAATTTTTCAGGAGAGCAAAAAAACGTACTTAAACGGTTTAATTATCCCTTTCTTTATTTTTTTGTTAAGTTTATCAAAAATAATGAAAATAAAACAAATTCCGTTGGTAGCATTTTGTTTATAACTTACAACGTTCTTCCACTGACTGACTCATTGTAAATGCGTTTTGACGGTTATAAAATGCATAAATTTGATGTTTTGGTGTTTGAACAAATGTAAGAGAGTAATTTTAACGGTAATCTGCAAAAAAACAGGTTTTGCAAAATTTGGCTTTTACAACGTTATTCGGGGCTTTGCTTTAATTTTAAAAATTTGTTTTGTTTTATGCAAAGCAAATTGATAACAGGCAGATACACGGGAGAATTCAACTCCATATATAAAAATGTACCGGAAATGGCGAAACATTGACATTCAAAAAAAGTACTCAGCTGCGCTTGTTAGTTTACCTGTTTAGTTTACCCTGTTTTTATGTGTAAATTTTGTGCCTGAAAAAAAAGAAATCGATGCCATAAAATACGAAGCTTTGATTTCCTTTTCAAAAAACCGAAAATTTGTATGTAAACACTTAAAAAAGTTTTAAAATATTTGAAATTTGTTATTTGTTTTCCATATAAATTTTGGTATTGCGCTGCGTTTTATACAATTAGGCCCTAAATGATCGGTCCCTAAACTTATGGGACAACCCATCAGTTACTTTGTAGCCTTAATATTGAAATAAGAATATTTATGTAGGTACCTTAAATATGTATATATGTATGTATGTATGTATGTATGTATGTATGTATGTATATGTAAAAATAAACCTTTTTCTTGCGTTGTCCTTAAGGCTTATGGCATATAGCTTGTCCAATGATTTATTGTTATTATTGTGATAGCAAGCGTAGAGTTTATATGATCTTTTCCTTTTTTTTTAGTTCGGTCGGTTCTTTTTCATTACGTTTATGTATTCTTTTTCGTCTTGTTCTTGCTATGTTCTTAACATTTTCTTGTTGCCTTTTAAAACACTATGCAACATGCACAAATGTGTACTAAAATACATACATAAGTGTTATCGCCGATTGTAATTGTTGTTAGGTCAGTCCGTCGGTCACACAGGCTTAATAACTTTTTGTATAAAAAATGCTCGAGCCGGGTTTTGTGCACTCCTGAAGATCTGAATAACAACAACAATCCCTGTGAAGAACCAGAGACACATAATGGGATTCATATACATAAACGCTTTTGTTCTTGCAGACCAGACTGTATGACGCCAAATTCATATACGGATTTCAAAATTATGTACATATGCATACATACATAAATACTTTTTTCATCTCGACCTTTACTTTGCTCTGAAGGCAGCAACAATTCTTTTGTACTTTGAAAACAAGGAATGGCATTTTAAAATCTGTTTTAGTTTTATATAAATTATATTCCTGTTCTCTACTTCTTTATTTATAAAAGGTGTGGGAGAAAACGCTGTAATAGGTGCATATGTATATGCAAATTCTAAATATTTTTCTAAATGATGGTAGGTAGGCCGGGTTATTAAAATTATCAGCTGCTGATAATAATTAATACAGTTCAATTATAAACAACAAACTCACGGAAATTTTTTCCCCTTTTTCCGTTTTTTCTATTATAAATTAATATTTCCCTAGGATTTTGTTCCCTTTTTTTCGGTCCTTCTATTCTCATCCTTGTTTGCAAAAGGGAAAAATTACTCCGAATATTTCATGGGTTGTTAGAATAGATGATTTTTTTTACCGGAAGCAAATGATTGAAGATTTTAAAAAATTAAAAAAAACGGTTAGAGCCATACGATTGTCCCTGTTCCCTGTTATGTATTCCGAGTGGAATAAAAACGTTTGGAATTGTAAAAACGCTCGGAATTGAATAATTCGAAAATTGGCTTTAAACTTTATTGTAAAAAATTAATGAAAATTGAAATAAAACCTCTTATATTTTAATATCAGTTTGTCTCCAAACCAAACTTGAAAATCTGCATCAAAACACCCTGTCGGAATAACAAATCAAGGATTTTAATATAAATGTAAAAATGAGAATTTTACATTAAAATATAACAGGTTTTCTTTCAATTTTCATTTATTTTGTACAATAAAGTTTAAAGCCAATTTCCGAATTATTCAATTCCGAGTGTTTCTACAATTCCAAAAGTTTTTAAATGTTTCGGCTATGTGCCGTCATCAGTGTCATTTTTCGCAAAATTATATTTTTAGTATCATTTTTCGATTTTTCTTCAAGCCAAACTTGACAAAAGATGACGGAAATTCGTTCCAAAAATCTGCATTTATATTATTCTAAATAAATAGAAAGAAAATATTCAGAAGTGGAATACAGAACAGCTAAAGCATTCCGAAGTTTTCACTTTGAATAAAATATTGTAGATTCGGAATACAGAACAGTTTCCACACTATAACTCTTTCTTATTTTATTTGGATTTTCGACAAATCGGTTAACTCAAGCCTATAGTGTGAAAGGGTCATAAGCAGCAGCAACAAAATCAAGTACCTACAACCTTTATCGAATCGTTCTTGATCGTGATAGTCTTATTTAGAGTCAAATAGTGAGATAAAAATAAATTGCAATCGCAGTTCTAGTTTGGTCAATAGCGTAACCCCCCCATGATGTGGGATAGATTTAGTAAAAATTTATTTTTGAAAATCTATTTTTTCGAATTTAATTCAATTAAATAAATATGTACCTCATTACGAGCCACTGTGAATAAACTTAAAGAGTGCAAAAGTCTCATGTTCAAAATAACAAACAAACAGACAGACATTCATATTTTTTGTTTATAAATTTAACGCCAGTCTTGAACAAATCAAATAAAAAAATAAATAAAAAGAAACAACAACAAAAATTATTTAATTTGTTAATTGAATATGTCTTCTTTAGTTGTTTCAGAAAAAAATGTTCAATTAATTTATTTATTGCGAACAAAAAAAAAAAGAATACTCGTAAATAACTAACAAGTGAATATCTGTCTGTGTGTCTGTCCCTTACTTAATGTGAGTCTCTTTCAACATCTAAGCGAACTCAAGCATATTTTAGATTATTTATAAAAAAAAAACACCAAAATCTAAAGCCACTGACTGATATGACAGAAAGACATCATTAATTTGTTAAAATAAATAAATAAATAAATAAATAAAGAATTTACAAAAATCCAAAATGCAAAAGAAGCAAAAACAAATTTTTTTTAGTTGCGAAATTATCAGTTCAATGATGCTTTTCAAAATAGACACATAAAAAATGAAATCGAAACCACTGGCGCCAAAGCATCATGTATTAGACAGATTTTACTTGAGATATAAATTATTAATATTATTTCTAACTTATAATATATTTTACTAATGCATAAATTTTGTTTGGAATATGCAAATTTAATAGCGAAAGAACGCTTGAGGAATTTCATTATGATAACTACACTGAGCAAAAGATAAATCGAAAAAATTGGTTTTCATGAATTTATTGCACAAATTTAGGATGTCTTTTGAGTGAATAAATCAATGCGTAAGTTAGTTTCTTGTTACGCATTAAACAGATAGCAGGCTTTAAATATAATTTTTTTCGATTATTACATCAAGTCTGGTTTGTAGCTTATAACGCATGTTCTATTACACTCCGCTTAACGCTGGTTTAATCCTAACTTATGCTTAAAAATTTAAGTAGGTTTAAGTGATATTAATCGCTGGTGGAAAGTGAATGGATTTGAAAAAAATTTATTAGATTTATAATTTATAGTGATGGCGAAATAAAATGATCAAATGATTAATTAATCATTTTTTTAAACTTTTAATGGCGATTAATCGAAAAATAAAGAATCGATTAAGTTAGCTAAGGTTAAGAATTATCACGAATAACATAAAAAATTATTTACAGTATTGCAAAAAAAAAAAACAAATAACTTTATTAAAAGAGTTTAGAAAGGTGCATAGAAAAAGGCATTGTTATGGTACATAAGTTTCAACCAGAAAATAATATTTTTGTACAAATGTGTCTGTAAAGCTTAGGATATACTGTTTTCATTTCATGCCATAGGCCTTAACCACATCTCACTTTAGTTGCAGAACTTTTTTAATTGTGAGTCAATGTCTTGTGATTTGACCATAAATCGAATTCAACCTCCATAGAAGACGTGACGCTTTCACTTCCAACACTGCCGTCTACACGAGCATTTTCAACCATTTTGCATCTTATGTCTGCCATAATTGAAGATAGTGCTAATGGACCTTATAAATGGATATTTTCTTAAATATGAGGTCTAGTAAATTTGATGTTGTCAGTTTAAAATGATTGCTCCATATTAATTACAGTGTGATATACGCCTAAAGCACTCATGGAATTCAAATAATAAATTTCAATAAATCTTCTAAAGATAAAAGTAATAATTACTTTAAACTCGTAATTTTAATTCTTTCGTTCGAAACTGTTGCACATTTATAAGCAATTTTATAATTCACACTATATACACACAACTGTTTAAATGTTATACAGCGTTATTGAATGAGTATAAATTGTTTAAATTAGGTTCTTGTCATATTAAACTGTAATACATGTACACTTATCACTCAAACTGTTTCAAGCATTTGAAACTGTTATAAAATTATGTAAATTTAATGCAATTACTTTAAAGTGCCACAATATTATTAAAACCATTCAAAACTGTTATATCAAGTAATTCATTGATTTAAGAATGTCGTAATGGTATTTAAAACTGTTATACCATTACTTCAAAGCTGTTATACAATTACTTTAATCCCACACAATGTTTAACTAGTGTGCAACTTATAACTTTTATGCAGATATTAAAATAGTTGTTGTGATAGCAGCATATTTATATATTTACATTACCAGTTAATAAATGAATTTTAACTCTATTTAATAAAAAAGTAATTATAGCTTTTTAGACTAAATAATTTAAAAATATTATCATTGGATATTGGATCATAGCATAGCAATGTTACACATATTTTTATACACAATTATTCCACAGAAATTTTTTCAAAACAATGGCTGTCATAGAAAGAGTTTTTAAGCGTAAAAAATGCAAAAAAAAACTATTCTTGAAACATTATTGGTTGTAAAATTGATTAGAACATTTTTCTTCAAAGATAAGAATTATTTAAAATTAGGACAAAGAAGTTTTTCGAAGAAAATATTACTGTAAATTCTTGTTCAGAACCATTTAAATATGTTTGCTAATATTTGTTTACAAAGTTAATATTATTACAATTTCTCAAAAGCCTAGATTAAACTTAAAAAATAATCATAAATAGCATCACTTTCACTAAATATTCCCTGACTGACTCCATATAGCGAAAGAAACAAATATACATATGTATGGGTGTATGTCTGTAGTGGCAATGGATTCAAGTAGCATGTAGAAATTCACACAATTTGCATATATCTTTAAAATTTAAAAACTAAGTTTTATATCCCAACATTTTTAAATAATCCTAGACTAAAAAATGTACACATTGACAGAAGTAAATACATATTTTTTTATTTCTTATCAATTGTTAAACACAACACACACACACACACTGGCGATCATCTCGCAATTTTAACAAAATTATTTGCCAATAATTCATTATTTTCTAAATTCGTAAAAAAACACAACAACATTTTAGTGAAATTCGTTCAAAATTCAGTTTGTTTTTATTATTTGTTTCTTTGACTTTGCCGTTTGTAAACAAACTTTGTTAACTTTTATTTGGGGTTTTGTTTTATATCTTTATTTTATAACAGTCGTACGATTTCGTTGGTCTATTCTGGACAGCCTTTCACGACAACATCTTTTTTTAGACTGATTGCAAGTCCATGTTTTCGCCAAGCAAAAGCTTTAAATGACATACTATGACAACATTATGAAAACATACTCCAATAATCACACTTCCAATAAATATCAAACCAAGTCTTGGTATTAGAGCCTATTACGCTTATATTTTAATTTTATTATTTTAACACTTCGTCATTCTCTCGTTGGGAAATTTTGCCGTTAAGGAGAGAGTAAGAACAGCTTGATTACAAATTTGCCGGTCTCCGCTATTGTTTTTTGATAAGCAGTTGTAATAATAAAACTAAAAATTTAATATTTATTTTAAATAAATATTTGAGTTATCTATTTTTAATGATACGTAACGACCATGAAAATTTTAAGTGTTAAACTATTTGATATATATATATATATATATATATATATACATATTTGTTTTTAATGTTTTTTGCTGAAGGGAGAAAAAGAGAGCGAGAGAAAGTTTGCTAACTAGATCCAAGTGTAAATACATATTAAGAAAATATTTAAATTTTTAATTACAAATAAAATTTTAATATTTCAAAAAATTGACAGCTAGAAGTAATAGAACAGATTTCACTATTCACTAAATCCATCTATACATTGTGTTTTGTCCCATTTCAATAGTTATATTATATGAAAAAAATAGCTTCTCTTTGACACAAAATAAATTTAAAAAAAACCTTTGTTTTAAGGAACCAAATATATGTACATAGTTCACATAGATACATACATATATATATATATATATATATATATATATATATATATATATATAAATATGTCATAATGTTTACAATTTCATTTGTCAAAAGAAGTCGGGTTTTGTCTTGTACTGCCATATTTTCAAAAAGATTAATTTCATTTTACAAGCAAGTTGTAATAATGAATAATAGTTTAAGGTCCCTTTATTCCTCACTTTAGCTAAAGGTACATTTTACTAATGTGAACTTTAAAGGCAAGTTGTAATAATGGCCCTAAAACGAATTAATTTTTTTTCTCGCTTTTAATTTCATTCTACATGCACATTTACATACATACAAATAATTTTAATATTAGTAGAATTTTGTATAAAACCTTTAACCTTTTTCTTATTTTTACATCATATATTTTAATTATTTCTGCATATTAATTTAAAAATTTTCCAATATATAACGGCATTTTTATTTATAAAAATTCGTTTATCAACACTGTTGTATAAAATAATATCATATTAGTAGAAGAAGCTGCCATATCCCGTATATAATAATGAGAATATAATGGGCAACGTCGCTTATTAAATTGTTTTACTTAATAAAGTACTTGTTAGTCTTCAGATAAGTTTTCACTATAATAAACGAGTTTTAACATGAAAGCTAGTGCGTATATAATATAGAATATTATGTTTTATTATAAATTAGTACAAAAATCTTAACATACGAAAAGTAAGTTGACGCAAACAAAGTAATTTCTAATTAAATTAAAAGATAAACAGTAACGAAGAATTAAATGAAATAGATATTTAGATGAAAACTAGTGAAATTCTTGTAAAATAATAAAACAACAAAGTAAATATGAGGTGTATAACGGTGCCAACTACACATTATTTAGTCTTCCTTTTACTTACTTTAGTGGTAACGACCAATGCCGGCGTACCACGTTCCAGTTACGAGGCCTTATTAAAACAACAATCTGAAGAATTGGGTCTATACAATTCCACAGATAAAGTTAGAATATTAACTGATGTCAATTTTAAAAACGAGGTATTGGAAACAAATCATTCCATATTGGTTGAGTTTTATAATAGTTATTGTGGCCATTGCCGCAAATTTGCTCCGTCTTATAAGCAACTAGCTGAAAATCTATATGACTGGCGAAATGTCTTACCCATATCTGCCATTGATTGTGCAGTTGACGACAATAACGGCATTTGCCGGGAGTACGAAATTATGGCTTATCCAACTTTAAGATATTTTGGGCCGTCTTATCAACCTTCAGCTAATAATTATGGTAAACCAATACAGTCGCAAAACTTGAGTGTCATAACAAGTATTTTGGCCCAGTTCATAGCATCTGAAAATAAAACAGCTAATATGTCTTCTTGGCCAGATTTGCAAGCCGTGCAGTCTGCTAGTGCGACGTCGTTATTTGAGGGATTGGATAACTTGAAAAAATATGCGGTTTTAGTATACGAACCGGAAAATTCCACAGTGGCCGTAGAAATGATCTTGCACTTTTCGGGCTATCCCAACATAGCAGTAAAAAGAATCACAGATCTAGAACTGGCGGCGAACTATAAAATTGATGGCACTAGATATAAAATAGCCACCGTTTCTAGCCAGGGATCTATAGTACCCTATGCTCCGCTGAACGAATTTTCCCTTTCCTATAAAGAAACCATTAAATCTTTCTTAACCTCACAACATATAACCGAAAAACCCGACACGAAGTATGAGGCCACCACTTCTAAATACTTGCAAAACTCTCCCGAGGATAAAACGAAACAAATGGAAATATTAGAGGAGGTAAAACGTAATAAACATCTCGTGTATCAAGCCGATCTGGAAATGGCCATTCGCAATACGCTGCACAATGAAATACCCAAGTCGTCTCATATTAATGGTGAAAAACTTTTGGCTCTACAAAGGTTTTTAGTAGTTTTAGAGCGGTATAATCCTTTAAGTTTCTCCGGGCGCATGCTGATATCTAAACTCTCTGAATTTGTTTCACGACACAATCAAGAATTAGCAGGTGAAGACTTTGAAAATGAGATAAAGAAATTAGAAAAACAACTGGGACCTATCTACACAGCCACGCATTTCGTTGGTTGCACTGGATCGCAGGCAGGTTTACGTGGATTTACCTGCTCACTATGGCAACTATTTCACTTCATGTCTGTACAGGCGGCAAATTCGGACAAGAGTCAAGATCCCTTGGAAGTACTACAGGCATTGCATGGATATGTCAAATATTTCTTTGGCTGCACAGACTGTTCTGAACATTTTCAGGTAAATAATCTTTTTAGTTTATTGAATTATTCAAAAAAACATTTCTTATGAGTTTCAGCCATGATAAAGTCAATTTTATTTATTTTTTGTTTATAAAACCTTAAAATACTTTTTATCAACATTGACTGTGAAATCATTCCCTTAATCGCCTCTCCATTCTATTTCAATTACTATTGTATGTATTACTAAAAGTATCTTACTGGCGTTGTTTGTTATGTATTTTATATTGATGTGTTTTTCCTTCCTCCCTCCTTATTCTTCAATTCAATTATCAATTTAACCCCCAATCACTCACCCTCAGTAACACAGATTATCTATTAGTAAGAGTATAATAATTTCATTTATTTATTAAAAGTAAATTAACACTCAAGTTTCTGTAGAAAAGCGAAAGTTGTACGCGCAAATTTTGTATTGTTTTTACATACATGCATAACATATGTACATACGTATATAACAAATATATATCGTCAAAATTGTATATAGATTTCTTATCAACACTGTCTTTTTAATACACATACATAGTTTCTATAATTTCACAGTCAGTAAAGCTCAGCCCATATCTATTAAATAGGACGAATTATATGAAGCGTAGATTAAATAAAAAATACTTATGATTCAATATGATTTATTACATTTAAGGCAATGGCTTTAAGGCGAAAAATCTGGAGCACTCCTAGTAAAGATGAAGCTATACTTTGGCTATGGGGTGCCCATAATGAGGTCAATCAACGTTTGGCTGGTGATGCCAGCGAAGATCCTGAGTTCCCCAAAATACAATTTCCCTCGGCCAGCAGCTGCGCTCAGTGTTATAAACAACGCGAATCACACTCAACAGCAAATTTAGAAGATAAATGGGAGAAAACATATGTCTTGCAATTCTTAAAAAACATTCACAATCCCCAATATGTATCACGTTATGGTCTGACAAGCGATCAAACTTTAGAGAAATTAAGGCAAAAGCGTATGATAAGTAATGTATTTTCAGATATAGATATGCGCATGGGTATGCTGCTGTATGGTTTTTGTATTGTAATGTTAGTGGTTGCATTTAAACTGTTTGCTTTCAAGGGGGGTTATCGTAAGAAAACCTACGGTCATGACTTATTGGGTAAAGTGTAATAAAAATTTTTATTAGGACAAAAGACAAGAATATTTCGAAAATGATAAATTCACTTCTAACTTTTAAAACTATTGATTCCATTTTTATTTTTGTAATATACTTTAATTAAGTTTAACGTTTTTTGCTACATTCTAACCATAAAGAACGTTTAGATAATATTGAAGCTCTTAAAGTCGTTTTAAATTATCTTTAAAACTTGTCATTATTTGCTTATAGATTAAATCCACTTGAAATCAAAAGAAGTTAGTATCTATATAACAGGACATTTTATTTCGGCCTTTAGTAAATTTCTTTTTTATTGTTTATGTAAATTTTAAAAACTTTATATTAAAACACGTTTTATTTTACCCAATAAATTTCTGTGTTATTTATTATTCTTTATTGGCAGTAGTTAAATGTCTTTTCTATCATATAATTTGTTAAGTTTTCTCGAACAGTGTTAACTTGCTTCTCTATTGTTAAACATTTTTTGTTTGTGAAGTAAACAACTTGTTCTGAAAGACAATGAAATATTGCAGCAGCTGTAATAGTACATGATAATTCAAGTACGTACATATGAATGTGTGTACTTCTCTCAGTTATTGTTGTACATAATTTGTTATTTTATGAATATGTAACAAAATAAAATAAGGAGAAAAATTAAAAATAGTTGAACGAATTCTTTAGTTTGATTCTGGTTAATTTTTCAATCGTTCTTGGGTAAATACCCGTTTCTTGGCTTTTCGATTTCTTGTAGAAAAATTAGATTAGAGGTGGAAATCTTCCGAATTTTCGTTCTCGGAATTTTGCTTTACCGGTAACTTTAGCTTCTTTTGTTCAATTTAAAATTTATGCTATTTTAAAAATTGAAGCAAGTTGTTTTGATCTCCGTTTCAAGTCGACAAATATAGTCGTCATTAGATCGTATAATTTGATATTAAAACTCGAATATTGTCATAAAGGTCTATTTTGTTAATTGATATGCAATTATTTATACATTTTGCTTTAATCGTATGAAAGATTGCAGGTATTCGCCTTACCTAGCAACAATTTTCCATGCTAAAGAAGTGTGTTCGCTTATTGTATGTATTTATATTGCGTTCGCCAGCAGTCTTATTTTTTTAAGATAAGCAAAACGTGCAGCCATAAAACACTTGTTTATTTCTTTAAAAAATCTAATAACGATTCATAAGTATAGTTCAAGTTATTATGTACCTAATTTTATCTCTACTATAGTAGTATAAACAAAAAAACTAATAAAATTCTTAGTGGCAGTAAATTCTAAAGAAAATTGGGAGACATACACCCAGTGCTAATAAAGCCGCACTTCAAAAACCTACATTTTGTACCATTTATAGGTAGAAAAGTTAGGAAAGGATTATTATTGAATAATAAAAAAAATCTAAAATACATCGGATTATATGTTTTTTTGCTATAAAAGGACATAAAATGTCACAAAATTTATTTATGGTAGTCCTGGGAGGAAAGTCTCGGACTGGTTGTTGGTGAGGCTCCTTCGCTAGTGCACGTGGTGGCTGTGGTTTATACTCAAATCGTGGGAAGATCTAGTTGCAGGATCAATGCGGCATTGCATTGCAACTCAAGCTGTCAATACAATTGCTGTTGATGACAGCAGGAGAATGGGTAGCTTCAAACCGCTCAGCAAGAGATGGGATCAGGGACCAGGCATCCATGATCTTCGATTACTATCTATACCAATGTGTATTGGGGCGCTTGTGGTTGTGCGAATTTGGCGAGTACTTAATGTTGATCTTAGATGCAATTGAACACTGTAGGCATAGCATAATAAGAAAAAGACAAAACTCTGCGGAGAGTTTTATTTTTCTAATTTTGGGCGAATAATAAAAATTTTTTGTGCAATTTTTTTTTTTTTGCACTGGGTTGTAGAAAATAAGTTTGTATAAGCATGTCAGAGGAGGCAAATATTTAAGCAATAGCATAACTACTATATAATATATAGTTTGGTTTGTTTTAAATAAATATTAATTATTTAGACATTTTTTTACTTCATACTTAATTTCAGAGACCGTAACAGTTATAAGTTTATTAAAAAACATAGTTTTAAATGAATATTTTTCAAGTTTTCTTTTTTGTTTAGAATAAGTACGTACTCTGGAGATAATATCGATAAATCAGTTAATATCAATTTTATGGCGGAAAATGTTTTTTTTAGTGATTTCTTAGCTGACTATATTTAAATAAAAAAATATTAAAGTACTTTTATTTTCCAAGTATTTAATAACAGTCCGTTTGTCTACCCGTTTCATCGAATTAATACAAACATATTACTTTATGGTATGGCGAAATAATATTTTTGAATTTACAGAGGGATGACTAGAGTTATATAGGGTGAATTTGTAACCGTTTGGGGTTTAAAAATTAAACAAAAACTTTGTAAAAGTAAAAAAGCCGATAAATAAATGCCTGCCATATTTACTTTTTAAAGATTATTTCATGCAAATATTGCTAGCGACTGTAATGTTGTGCTCCGTGGCCAGAATTGTGGCTGGCTTCTTCATATACACGAAAGTCTTTACGATACCCACAAAAATAGTCGAGTGGGGTCAAATCACATGATCTTGGCTACCAATGAACTGTTCCAAAATATGAGATGAAATGCTCACCATACTCGCCTCTCAATAGGGTCATGGTATCGCGTTAACCAAGTCCAATTCCTTCCTTTTGAGCAAAAAAATTGGACGGCACCCTGTTCCGTTGAATGTATAGTTGCAATTTTCATCGTTCTTTGAAGAGTACGTTCCAATATGCATCTTTAAAGGTGCACTGGAAACTCTTGATTTTGACTTTAGCTGCTGTTCTTCACACCAAATTCTGTTTGTCGACGTACTCAATGAGACAAAAATGAGCTTCGACGCTGATGACAATTTTTGGATAGAAAAAACATTTTTCACACAGCACGAATATTTATAATAAAATTTAATGCTCTGCAAGCGTTGTTCGAGTATTACTTTAATCATGGTGAAGTTGGAAGCCTTACTGATCATTTTTGGCATTAACACATGTCACGAATCTTTTTTACACTGAAAACTAAGGAACACAAAAATCACCCTATGGGGTGATCGTGAGCTCAAATGCGAAACTGATACACAAATAATTAACTACCGAGTTGTTTAGCTAATTGTAGTCATTCTTACCATTCCTTCTTTTAAAGCATTAAGTTTTTAAAGCATTACACCATTTATAATTTAAGAATGGATTGTGCTTCTACTGTAAAATTTGAAATAGTACGTTACAAGGATTTGCGCAATTTACGAATACCACTTCCACCTGTGGTGAAGTATATACTATTTGTAAACCACTATTTCTTACTGTATAAAAACATGTTTAGATTTTCTTTAATACAAAAGAGTATATATTTTATTGAATATAATTTAATTTGTTAGTGTTGTTGACTTTTTACATTTAATACGTAATTTCTTTTTCTTACACATTTAGTACACCAAAATTACAAAATACAATTGTATATAAATCTATGAATGCCAAACACCTTGGTATACTATTTATAGTTTTGCAGTAAATATATGCAAATTTCAAAACATGGAAAAAAGTAAATAGATATTTCTTAAAAAATGTTAATATCAAAATTAAGTGAAGAAGTATTATTATTGGCCATATAGGTTTTTAGATTACAAATAAAATAAATAAAACTTTTAGAGATACTAATAGGTCAATATTGAAGTGTGCGTTTAGAGTAAATAATTAAATTTGATGTAATTCACAATTAAGACCAATTATTACAACAAATCTAATATTACTAAGAGTATACAAAAGGCAAAGAATCTGGTATAAGTTTATAAAAAAATATTGTTTATATAAATTGGTCTTACAGTTTTATATAGTTTTAAGAGATTTATAAATAAAAGCAAATTAGATTTTTTGTGTAAATTGTATAATTTATAAATTTGTTTGTTTTATACTTTATATTTAAAATGTGTTTGAAAACGCCAATACACAATTTAAAAATATTAAGCCGCATGCACAGACTGAAAAAATAAAAAAAGGAGAAATTTTACATATAAATATTTTAGGAATAAATTTTTTAAATGCACAAAAAAAATGTTGAGATTGTTACATTCCTGCTTTTAAGTCTTTTGTTACTTTGGTTAACTTAAAGTCGTGTTAGTTTGAAGAAAATTTTGGTTTTCTTTTAGTTTATTAATAAAAAGCCTTAAATAAATGCTGGATTTGGACGTACCCGAGCAATGTCGACACCAGTTATATTCTTAACCAGCTCTGGTACTTTGTTAACAATTTGCAAAACCTCGCCGGTAAGTTTGGCAGCGCCGATTTCACCTTGACCACTGGAAACCATGGTGATTTTCTTTGCTTGAGACAAGGGAGCAGCAACTTCAGCTGCCACCTAAAATTAAGAAAACATTTAAAACACAATAAATACTATTATAAATTCTTTTTTAATTAAGCAACCTTTGGTAATGTGTCCAACAACATTTCAACCATAGCGGCTTCGCGATATTCACGCCAAGCTTCAGCCTTCATAGCCATTTGCTCGGCCTCTGCCTTGGCTTTAGCGGCAATAGCAAAAGCTTCAGCTTCCCCACGTATTTTGATCTGGTCCGAAAAAAAAACAAATGTCTTATAAACCAACGATAGTTAGGTTTTAGGTTTTCTTATTTTGAAAACATTATTTTTAATTTAAAAAAAAACAACAAAATAGCGATAAGAAAAAGAATAATTTGTGAGTTTTTAATGAACAAATCAAGTAAAAGCAAAGTATACCATTTCAAAGAACTAGATTTTGTTTTGTTTTGTTTTGAATGAATGTTTACGGATTTGAATACAATACAAGGCTCATGAATATTAATTGCAGCAAATATTGCATTGTGCTTTCTGGAAGAATTCCATAAATTCTTTTGTCATTAAAGCATCTGTTTACTAGTAAAAAAATATATTTATTGGTTTAAACTCGTACAAGTTCCTTCGACTCTGCATCTTCGAAAAACTTGCCTCGTTGAACGCTGTACCTGATATGACTCAAAATCACAGATTCTTAAGCGCGCCATTATGCAAAAACAAAGTACTACACTTTAATCGTGTTATGTTGGTATACGCCTAAGTTTATTACATCCTTGTTTGTTACTATTGTACTAAAACTTTTTATACTGAAACAGCGGAAGTAACATGTTTCTTAAACTAATTTGTTCCCCATCAGAGTTTGTAAACATTGTAATAAGTATTTTTTTTAATCTTACCGATTCCGCTTCTGCTTCAGCTTCCATAACAATACGTATTTTATTAGCTTCAGCTATTTTTTCCAAACGATATTTTTCAGCTTCAGCTGGTCGTCTTATTGTAGCCTCTAATTCTTTTTCACGTCTTTGAATTTCCTGCTGTTGTACCGATATTTCTTGCGTACGTTCAATAACCTTAACTTGCATTTGTTCCTCCTTAATGCGTTGCTTTGTTTTGGCCGCTTGTAATTCATACGCCATTTCAGCTTCAGCTTTTTTCGTTTGCACCTCAACATCATAAGCGGCTTTTTTTATTTCAAAATCTCGTTGGGCCTTTGCAATTTCAGTGTCGTTTAGGAAACGTGAAGCCATACGTTGTTCTTCGGCTATTGCTTCCTTAATAGTGGCCTCACAACGCGCTTCGGCTTCTCCAATGCGAGCATCACGCTTAACTTCTGCAGTACGAGCCATACCCAAAGATTTGAGATAGCCCTAAAAATTTCACAAAAATACGTTATTTATTTCAAAATTTTATTTAACTCAACCAAAAAATATTCCCAAACTAAATACAAAAAAAAAAACAAATTGATGTACATGTATGTAAATATATATAATAAATTATTAAGTAATTAAGTTCGTTTTTCCTTCTATTCAGAAAGATAATTATTTATTTAATATGGACAACCTTGAAAACAGTAAAAGTGTTAATTTTATTAGACATCTAGCTGAATGGAATGCATTTTCTATGCCGCTACACACGTTATCAACATTCTTCGTGTCTTATCTACAAATTGTGTGTCTAAACATAGAAAATGCATTCCATTCAGCTAGATGTCTAATAAAAATAAAACTTTTACTGTTTTCAAGGTTTTCCATATTAAATAAATAATTCTCTTTCTGAATAGAAGGAAAAACGAAGTCATGCCTAAAAATTTAAATTAATTAATAATATTTGTAGTTCGGAAAAAAACAATAAAAATATATATAATAGTTTTTCACATACCTTTGATTCTCCCTGTTTAATAAAAAACAGTAAACAAAAACGAAAAAACCCAATTGAATAGAAAATTATTTGAATTAACAATTTATACACTCACCTCTTCATCGCGTATATCTTTGATGGTATAGGATACCACCGTTATACCCATATTAGCCAAATCCGATGACGCAACTTCAAACACTTGTTTGCTAAACTTCTTTCGATCTTTGTAGATTTCTTCGACGGTCATCGAACCCATTATTGCTCTTTGATGGCCCTCTAATGTTACCAATGCAATATGACGAATTTCCGATTCCGGTTTACCCAAGAATTGTTCACATGCCGTTAACAACATATCTTCGTTTTGGCCTTGGATTTTAACTTGGGCAATACCCGTCACCGATATTGGCACTCCCTGGCTGGTATATACACAAGGACTTTCAACTTGTAAAGTCATGGTGTTCAAAGAAATTCTGAGTGTTAAGGAAAAAATATATAAATTATTGCTAAAGTAAAAAGTTATATTAGAGATTACCTTTGAACTTGCTGTATTGATGGCCACACAAAAGCACGACCGCCAGGTACTAGTAAAGGTTTCATGTAACAACATCCTAAAACCAACCAAAGCAATAAGTTAAAATGTTGCTTATATTTTGATTTTTATTATTTTTTTTTTTTTTTTTGTGAGTAGAATGTTAAATATGCAATCATATAACCCATCATACCCAATTCTTTAATTATATTACAAATACTAATTTGCTATATTTTTTAAGAGCTCTGGGAGATTACTGTGTAACTGATTCGAAAAGAAAATCATTCGAAATTGCATGGCTAATCCATTGTGTTTCGCAAAAGTTTTCACTCGAATCGAAACGTATTAGAAAAATATCTTTTTTTTGTCACAAATTTGTCGTATTGGTAAAATATTTTTTTTTCAATATTTTCATTCATTTCGGTGACATTGCAACTTTTTTTGTTAACTTTTTGATTTTTACATTGTTTTTTTAAATTTATTTGTGCAAGCAAATGCTTAAAAAATTAAACTATAATTATAACTTTTTTTTCAAAACCACAAATACATTTACAAATAGACAAACAGCAGTACAATGTTCTTTCAACCGACATTCTTTTTATTTCGTTTAATAGCTATTTATACCAATTGGAAAAAATTATTAATTTTTCGCCTTTCTTTGAATGTAAATTTAAGGTTCTTCTAATTTATAGAGCAAAACAAACTACAAATATTTAATTATTATTTACATTAGTTGTCGTTTGTTTTTTAGACGCCAAACCCGCATTTAACGCAGTTTTACGAACCACTTTCATATTATATTGAAATATTTCTCTCATAATTTTATCATCTCTAAATTGGTTGCATCAACACTAATAAATCGATAAATATTAAAGTGACGTCATAAATTTCATATCAGAAAATGGGATTCAGACAATTTTCTTTCTAAAGAACTATAAAAAAAAATAATTTTATTTACCTGATACTACTAAAGCCTCGTTCGGGCCACAAGTTACAAACCCCCAAGCCATTTTTATGAAAATTTATTTTGGATTTAAATGTGTACAGCACAATTTCAAAATAACACAAAATTGAATCAAAGTAATATTTTTCACTTTTACGTGTAATTTGTTAAGCTGTATAAATGTAATTTGTTTTTAAAATATATTTTAGTCAACAGTTGATAACACGTTGCTTTTGAATTCAATATAGTATATTTAATAAAAACTTTGTTTTGGCAGTGGTTGTATAGTTAAGTGTACGCAGGCAAATATGAGTATACTAAAAGTTTTATTTTGGCCGGCTTGACTTACTAAATTGAAAAAAAAGCTAAAATAAACTGCGCACAATCCATTTCTTTATAGGAAATAGAAGGCAATTTGTAAGATTTGTTTAGATGTAACGAGATAGTCATGAAATTTATTAAATTAAGGTTCGAAGTTGCTTTTAAGTATTGAATATTTTTCCGTGTTTATATTTATTATTTGCATTAGAAAGGAAACTTTGTTTTGTCAAACAGAACCCCTGTGTTGATAAAATTTTACACGGCGGCGCCGATGGTTAGCCGGCTTAATAAATGAGATATTAAAGCTTTCAAAAGAAAAGAATCGTAAACTACTATAAAAAAAGAAAGAATCGTGAAATAGTAGTGAATAATTATTATATACATGTGTTTTTAAAGGGGTGTGATGAATTTCCGTCGATTTTGAAAACGATTTTGGAAACATTTTAAAAATATTGTATATATGTATATATATACAAGGAATAACAATATGCATTTAAAGGAAATTATTGAAAAATAAAAATCTTCCTAATTTAACAAAAGAACCTATGTATATCACAGGATTATAGATTTCTCGATTTCAAAAGTAAAGCTAAATAAAACTAAAGTAAATGCCAGCCAGGTTGCAGCAATCGATCCTTTTCAGGTAGTTATCGACCACCTGTTCGCATATTTCGCCCGGTATATCGGCGATAACTTAACAAATGTTGGTTTTCAAATGCTCCAACTTTAGAGGATTATTTGCGTAGAAATTGTCTTTGACGTAACCCCTCAAAAACTTTAACGGCGTCAAATCGAATGATCTTGGTGACCAATTGACTTCCCTGGGATTTTCCGATGCAATAATGCCAAAATCGGTCCTGTTGTGTGGCTCGTTGCACCGTCTTGTTGAAACAACATATCATCGAGTTCATAATCTTCATTTGCAGTCCAAAAAAGTTGGTCATCATCACTTTTAATTGACTGTAACCTCCAGGCCATAATGACCACAATAACCGAGTGAGAAATGAGCTTCATTATTGGAAAAATCGACTTTAATTATTGAGTGAGTTGGACATTATATGGATACGAATAACGAGCTGTAAGATAGGCCCAATTGTTGAGAACGCCGTGGAATCGACAAATTCGGGTTATCCGTCACAATTTCACTAACAGAGGCGATATTTTCGCCAGTGCGCACATTGCGATGATGTAGGCCTGACCACATCTGTAACACTTCCAGCCTCAAATTTCTTTATAACCTTGGCAATTCCTTGCACAGTAGGTCGATTATGACGACCCTAATCACCACGTTGTGCTCGAAAAGTGACCACGTTTGAACCAAGACTTTTGTACAAAGTTTTAACTATTTTTATGCGGTTGTTTAACGATCCATATTCGTAAATGGCAAACCTTTCCCTAAATAAATTACAATTCAAATAATAGATATTTATCAGCTGACGGCCAGATCGGTATAACCCGTTACTTTGAGTAGCAACCAATTAAGATCAAGCATTGGAAAATATTCCCATTATATACTAATTTTTCGAGAGTAAATTGCAATTAATTTTATTTTTAAATTTAAAAAATAAACAAACATCATCATTGTGAATTTAATTTACTTTACTATGTAGGTACATTATTTTCCTTTAACTGGTTTATTTGAATTAATCATTTAAAAATTACATATAATGTACGATTAATTAATCTTAAAGTTTAAAATAAGCATAAATATCTAGTATTACTTTACAACTAAATCTTTAATATGTTTAACTAAAAACAAATTTATATGGTTAGAGAACAATAATACCTATCATGAATATTAACAAAACATATATGTATATATATATTTTTTATTATTGGTACCAGGAGAATTCCTCTTACAATTACACTCAAGTGTAACTAAAATCAAAATACTAAGATACTGGAATCCTTTGACGCGATACTAAGCTAGTGGCCATCAGTGAAATATGGATGTTGCATAGCTTGTTCGGCACTGATACGTTGATTGGGGCGACATATTAAAAGTTTTTGCAACAAATCACGACCCTTCGAATTTAAGCGGGGTACAATCTGACTCCATGAAGTAATAGCGGGGAAATCTAAGGAAACAGATATATATTTTTCTATTTATATTTTTTAAAATTGTATACTTACGCGGCAGAGCTACATAATCAGAAAGATGGGTAACACCAGGCCAATTATCTTCATTAGGTGTACCCAACACTCTGAATATTTTCATTAACTGGTCTAATACATCGGATCCTGGAAACAAGGGTCTGCCGGCATCTGCCAGTTCGGCAAATATACATCCCGCCGACCACATATCAATACTAGTTGTGTATAATTTAGCACCAAATAATACATCGGGTGGACGATACCATAAGGTAACCACTTCAGCAGAATAACATTTTACAGGTATGCCAAAAGCTCTAGCCAGGCCTGCAACAAATTCGTTAATATAAGATATGTATGTTCGTAAAATATGCTCACCAAAATCAGCTAATTTGAGCTCCCCGTTCTTGTTGATCAATAAATTTTGTGGCTTTAGATCTCTATGCAAAACATTTCGACTGTGGCAAAAAGCCAAACCTCTTAGTAATTGCAACATAAAACTGCGGCATACTTGCATATCAATTTCACCATTCAGACTATCAAAGTATTTTTTTAAATCTTGATCACAGTGTTCAAAAACCAGAGTAAGTTTCTTTTCTGAGTGCAAAACATCATACAATCGAACAATATTTTTATGCTTCAGTTCCTGACAAAAATTAATGTGCAATATTATTAGGTAATTTGATTCCGAAGCAATAGAAATACTAACTTTAAGTAAACATATTTCACGTAGGGCTGAGGAGGGCACACCTTCATCATCCTCATCTAAACGTACCCGCTTGAGTGCGACTATTTCCATAGTTTCTCGATTACGACCCTTAAACACAGTACCATAGGTACCTTCACCGATTTTTTCCAACTTTTCATATTTTTGCATCGCTTTGATGTTCCTCTATGTGATAATTTTTACCTATTGGATACAATTTAATAAATTTGCATACCTTGCAAAGTCAAAAACGAAAACATCGACAGCTTGTGTGCACTTGATTGCAAAAAATAGTATTGGATATGTTATCGGTACATTTGTGTAGAGTTGCCAATTTATTTTTTAATAATACCATAGGCACATATATAATCTGTGCCATAGGCTTCCATGTGATATATGTAGTTATAAGTAATTTAAATATTAAACTATATTCATATGACATGTCAGACCTCATATACGCAACCTAGTTACTTATATCCAGAATCATAGTGACTTAACTACTTGAAACAGGGCTTTAATAATAGCTTGAATATTAAGTAATAAAAGTTATAATTAAAGTTGAACAAAACTATGTTAAAATCGCTATATTTTAATGTGAATGTTTACATGTAAAGGATTATTTTTCTTTAACAAATAAACATTCGTCTTATTTAAACTATATTCATATGACATGTCAGTCCTCATATACGCCACCTAATTACTTATATCCAGAATCATATTGACTTAACTACTTGAAACAGGACTTTAATAATAGCTTGAATATTAAGTAATAAAAGTTATAATTGAAGTTGAACAAAACTATGTTATAGTTGTAATATTTTAATGTGAATATTTACACGTGAAGGATTATTTTTCTTTAACAAATAAACATTCGTCCATTTTTTTTGTCTTATTTTCTTATTTTATTTTGTACACATGTACAATCATGCTTATTTTTTAAGTTTAGTCACATTATCATGCGAGCAAATCACATGTGTGTGCCCTGTTTTAATATTTCCCTAGGATTTTATCTATCTTCTATTCTCAACACTTCTTGAAAAAGCAGAATTACCATGTACATTTCCTGAGCCGTTAGAATAAATGATTTTTCCCGCGAAAAAATGATGGACATGGAAAAAAAATCCCCGTGAAAATTCGTAATTGGGCTGATATAGAATATACTTAGTGTTAGTAGATATTGATTACAGAAAGACTCATTAATTCTACAAGCAACTTGTTTTGTATTTGTATGAAAATCAGCCTTATTGTCAAAGCAACTGACGTGCAGAAAAATAACAAATAATAAATATGCTTATAATATTTTTTAACAGTACTTGACGTTAGGTTATAATGAGCAAATTCATCACCTGCGCTCATAAGACCACCTTACTACTTTAATTCGCCTTTCTAATACGGTGTTGATATATTTTCCGTTGTTCTTTTGACATAATAATAAAATGTCATATCATAATTGACAGTTGAAGAAAAAAAGTGATTTTGCTGTATTTTTCGAAGAAAATCCAATCAGATGAAATTAATACAAAAAATAAATAATAAAAAATAAGAATACAAGTAATTAATTGAAAAAAAAACAATGTTTGAATAAAAATTGTACAATAAATAAAAATATCAAAGTTATACAAAGAAAATACCAATAGAACCACATGAGACCGCTGTGTTTTCAATGCATGGAAGGCAAAAAATCGCTTATATGCCGTTTACTCCCCTTTTTCCAAACTTAATGATGTTATTCAAATTATGACTCCAAAAACAAATTTGAGACATTGCTTCACTTTAAGGAAAGCTGAATAAAATAATTAAATTTCTATGTTAAATGGAATATACATCTTAAGAAAACTTGGTGATATTAAAGCCTTTTTTCATATATAACATTGTGGGTATTATGTTTATAATAATAATAATTATGAGTCAAACAGTGGTTTTGTGTTATTCATTTATGTATTGCTTATTATGTTTATCAAATTATTAATAAGTTTTTGTTGTTTCTGTTCTTAATTGCAGATTAATAGCCTTAAAATAATTGATAGCAAAATTCATTTATTGCGAACTTGAGTGTTAATTTCGTTTTTTATAAGACGTTCAAAATGGTGCCACCGAAAGAGAGCATTGATTTGGAATGTTTTTTAGTGACAAAACATTCGTGGAAGGGAAAATACAAACGCATTTTAGCCATAGGCAATGTGGGTATATCAACGTATAATCCCGACAAGCTAGACTTAACCAATAGATGGTCTTATTCCGACATTGTATCTGCAGCACCGACAAAAACTTCAAATGTTAGTTAAAAAATAAGACGTACATATTTCATACGCCATACAGTAAAATATTTATAAATATTTTTCAGATTCCAAATGAATTTGTATTGACTATTAAAAAGGATAAAAAACTAGAGTCAATTAAACTAAGTTCGGAATATCGTAACGATATATTAACATCCATTTTGAAATACTACAAAGAATTTGCTGATAAACCTAAAAATTCTCAAGTATGTATTGCTAATATTTATCGTTATCTCTGATTTATAAACAAACACATTTTATTCATGAAAAGTGCATTTGTTTTTTTTATTTGTTTGATTTACATGTGTATAATTGAATAATACATGCTTTTATTTGTAGCGATTTTCTGCTTATAAATATCATTGGTCCGGCATCAGCTTACCTACAATGTTGGAAGTAACACCCTGTTCATTAGATCAATTGGATCCTACCACCAATGAAATACTAGCAAGTTATATGTACAAGGATATTGAAGGAATAATAGGTATTACACTTTTTATGATTGAAGTTAAGAAGTTTATGTATATAAATATATGTAGCTCTATGTTGCTTCTGTGGTAATCTTTTGAAACTTCCAAAAATTATTGCACTCATATTCCTACTTTTTTATGTGATTTTAAACATATAGTATTTGAAAGAAAAGAAAACACTGATATAATTTTAATTAGAATAAAATTGGCTACTTCAGAAAGACAATTTTTTGCGATATTAATAAAAATATAACTTCTGGCAAATGGTATCTGTAGCCGGTCGCAAGCAACAATCATAAAAACGATATCCGTCTAACAATGCTGCAAAAATTGAAACTCGAATAAGTGGATAAAACCTAGCTAAAAAGAAGTCAACTGCGCGAAAGTCTATTTATTTGAAATGGGCTGATAAATATATTTTAATTTCGGAGTCATTAAAAGTGTTCGTTTGATACTTAGCAAGCAGAATAAGATAATGATTATTGTCGTGGAAGTCGTATCCGTATAGTGAATTATATGAGTTTTTAATACATTATTATTGTTTTATGGTTGAAAGATAAAATTTAGATGACTTTATCGAATTCAATAATTTTCGATATACTATATTTTGCATTTTCGGGTAATGCATTTAATCGATAATAGCATGTGCATTTGTTTTGGGTCAGGTAAATGGTGTTAGTATTATAGTTATTATTTAAATGGAATTTAAATAAAAAAGGCCTTTCACAATATATTTAACTCAATTTATAGATCAACCGATTTTATCTACAGCTATTTGGAACGATTTTCGAATCCCCTTGTGAAGTTTAGTTTGGCGAAAACCCGTTTTCGGATATGCGCTATCTTAAGTGTAATTGTTCGTTCTATGAGTGCGCTGCAAAGATCTTCGAAATACATAATTTCATTAACGGTATTTTAGAAGTGTAGATAAGTTTTATAATAATTATAGAAAACCCATTCTACGATTATCATAATTATATTATTAAGAAAAAAACTTTTGTTAATTAGTCATAAATAGTAAAAATAGATCGAACTTATTCAATATGGAAACGACTATTCACTCTTTAGGTCGCAAGCTAGTACTCAGGATATTTGAACGTTTCAAAATTGTATTCGGAACTTTTCAGAAGTTTTTTTTTAAGTGCCAAATTTGTTCGACGCATGTATGATTTCATAGCGAAAAAAATTTGAAATGAAAACTCATATACCGTTAGTTATTGAATTTTAAACTCCAAAAAATGTTGCGAAATACAAATTTTTATTTTAAACATGTCATTTAATTAAAATCCTAGAGATCAGACAGAGAGAGAGAGAGAGATAGAGAGATTCATTTTTGAACTCGTTTCTTCCTACAGTTATGTTTTATCATTTTTAAGTTAAATCAATATTTGAGTTTCCCACAATTGAGTTTTGTATTTACAACAGAACTATAAAGCGAAAAGAAAATTCTGGCACAAAAATACTAACAGATGTTATAGCATCCTAATTATGTTTGCGTTTTCTTTAGCTTTTCTAACCCATTTATTTGACATATATTTCATCTTATGTTTTCCTTCAAATGTGAATTAAGCAGGAATTTCCGACTATGAAGGTGGCATTGTTATGGCCTATGGAGGCTTTAGTAGATTGCATTTATTTAAAGCTCTTAATCATCATGAAATAGTGCAGAACATGGCTCAAAAATCAACACAATTTTTGGGAATTGATATAAAGATACTTAAGTCACAAATAACACTGGATCAATTTGAAAGGCAACGATTTGGAAAATATAGGTACACATTATTTTATTACTACGTTTGTAACAATGTTTGTAAATATAAAAATTATTTTTAGTGGCGATCAATTTCAAACCTCTATGACTGAATTTACCGTACAAAAACATACACCGCGTCATCCGGATCCAGTTAAACGTATACTCTGCCTAACCGAGACAACACTGTTGGAACGTGATCCCCAGACCTATAGTGTTTGCACCTTACGCCCACTTTCAGATGTTTTTGCATTAATACGTGATAAAGATAATTTACAAAAGTTTTGCATTGAATACAAAAACGGCATAGTTCGTTCATATACAACAAATGATCGTGATTCATTATTAGCAACTTTGTTGGATGCTGTACGTTCGAGCGGCAATAAAGATGTTCATATACGCATCGTTAAGACACCACGAGGTAAACGTTATGCCCCACTTAACAGCATGGTAGATGAAGAAACTGAGGCAAATCTTTTACGTTTGGTTATAAATAATTTTCAAAATACTTCTAAACGTTATGAAGTTTTGGAGCGTTTTAATGCCAACGTACCGCATAGTGGTTTAAATTATAGTGTTACACAAGATGTAAGTACTGCAGACACAGATCAAGGTGATAAAAGAAGAAATTAACTTTTTGAATCTGCCAGCAGAAAAATTAGTTATGATTTTTTCTTTAAAACTAATATTGCTAAATGGTATTTTTTTTAAATTAATTTGTTGCCAAAATTATAAAAAAAGTGCTAACAAAATTCAAATTAGATTTTTACAGACAAAATATTTTACAAATTCTAAAAAAGCTTTTATTTTTTAAACCTTAAATTCAATTCTTTTATTTTATTCAACATTTCCTTCTGATTACTTTCTCTAAGAGTCTTTTTGCTGAAAATAAAGAAAAACTAATACTCAGCGCTCTCCAAGCCTTGGCTCAAAAGGAGGTAGACAATCCCACAGCGCAGTTAACAAATCCCGAACTAGAAGCTATTTTTCATGGTCTGACGCGTTTGCTAGCCAGTAAAACTGGATATGCTGCATTTACTAATCTACCAGGTTTTCGTGAGATTATTGGCACAAAAATTGTAGCGGCCTTAAGACGAAAAGATTTGGCAGTCACTTATTCAGCCATCGATATGATAAACTCTCTAATGCATTCAGTAAATGCTGATCATGATTTAAAACAAGAACAATTGAATAAATCATCCATACTGTCATCGAAATCGTTTTTAGAGACTTTACTTAACATGTGGACCAATCATGTTAGTCATGGCAGTGGAGCATTGGTTTTGTCAGCCATGTTAGATTTCCTCACATTTGCCCTCTGTGTGCCCTATTCAGAGACAACGGATGGCAAACAATTTGATATTCTGTTGGAACTGGTAGCTGAAAGGGGCCGTTATTTATATAAACTCTTTCAACATCCTTCTTTAGCGATTGTCAAAGGTGCAGGTTTGGTTTTAAGAGCCATCATAGAGGAGGGCGAACAAAAAGTAGCCGAACAAATGCAAACGTTGGCCTTGGATGAGGCCGCTTTGTGTCGACATTTGCTAGTAGCTTTATATACACCTTCAAATGATCCTACTCTTGCCACACATCGGCAGTTATCTAGACATTTAATAGGTCTTTGGATAACAGATAGTTTCGAAGCCATGGAATTGTTCAAAAGAATATTTGTAAGTTTTACTTTAGGAAATTTTATTATTTTTAATATTATAATAACATTTCTATAGCCTGCTGGTTTACTAATGTTTCTGGAGGCGGAAAATACAGTTCCGGAAACCGATGTGGAAGAAGATAAACTAAACTTTAGGGATAATTTAAAATTTGCCATACAACATTCCAATAAAACAAGAAAAAATGTGATTGAAAAGCATTTACAGGTGGGCTTAAACATTTTTTCATTTAAATTAAATAAAATACTACTTTTTACTTTTTTTGTGTAGGTCATAAAACATTGGGGCTTGAATTTAATCGAGCAACAAGATCCTGCTGCCCAAGCTTTAAAAAATAGGCCTGTAGTTTTACGAAACAGGCGCCAACGTAAAAAATCGGCTGAATCTATAGTTAATCTACCCTTTTTCTTTTATAATTTCTCTAAGGATCACAGTATACCCAACTTAATTTGGAATCATAAGGCAAGTTAAAAACTTTACACATTTCATTTCATTCTTAAGTTTTAAATTTTATTTTGTTTCAGACTCGGGAGGAATTACGTATCTCCTTAGAAAATGAATTACGACAATTTATAAATGATCGCGATTTGGCGGGCAATATGATTGTTGCTTGGAATTATCAAGAGTTTGAAGTGACATATCAGGTAAACGAAGAGCTAAAAAATTGCTTATGAATTTATTAATAAAAATTTTGTATATGATGTTCTTAAAAACTTAAGTGTCTAGCTGATGAAATCCAAATTGGAGATTATTATATACGATTGATATTGGAAAAGGATGACTGGCCCCAAAATTTGGTTAAAGATCCGTAAGTTTAGTTTGTAGTTTTGTAATTACAAAAGCACATTCACCAAATTTGTGCTTTTAAATTTAGAGTTGAATTGTTTAATGCGTTGTATCGTCGTGTGTTATGTCGACAGCGTGTCAATGACGATCAATTAACTGTAACATCTTTACAAGCCTTGGCCAAAGTGTATAGACGTTATCACAAGGAAATTGGACGATTTGGTGATATGTCCTATATTTTGCAATTAAGTGATAGAGTAAGTATATGTGTATGTATGTATGCATGTATAAATATAATAATTAACATTTTTTGAAAAGAAGAAAACGTCATTCATAATTTAACCACAAAAATATCGTTTTTATATTCTAGTGCTATTCTCCCTCCTTGAGAGATGCTCTTATATATCTTATATCTTGTTTAGTTTTGGAAAAATCAAATTGTCGCCCTTTGGTCGATCACGTCCAATGTTTAGTGGATCTCATTACATTGGCGCACTTACATCAAGGCCGAGCCCAACCAAATACCAAAACCAATGTTATTGAAGCAGGCCCCAACATGCAACAATATGAAGAAAAAGATTGGTATTATAACATCGAAAAAGAAGGACAAAAACCTGAACGTCAAGGACCCATTACCTATTCAGAATTAAAAGAATTGTGGTCTAAAGGTATTATTACGCCAAAAACGAGATGCTGGGCGATTGGTATGGACGGATGGCGTTCGCTGCAACAAATACCACAACTTAAATGGTGCCTTATATCCAAAGGACAACCTTTATACAATGAAACAGAACTGTCTTCGATGATATTGGATATACTTATAAAATGTACTAGTTTCTTTCCATCACGTACACAAAATGGTCAAGCAGTTTTAATACCTGGACCCAAACTATCGCGTAAACTCTCTGAATTTATATGCTTACCTCATATCGTGCAGGTATGCTTGACACATGACCCCGGCCTCTTAGAACGTGTAGCTACGCTAATGTGTCATATTATGCAAGACAATCCAGAAATGCCGAAAGTATATTTGACTGGTGTTTTCTATTTTATGCTCATGTATAGCGGTAGCAATATTTTGCCCATTACGAAATTCCTAAAAATGACTCATATGAAACAGGGTTTCCGAAGTGAAGAATCATCACAATCTGGCATAATGCATCGTAGCATATTGGGTCAGCTTTTACCAGAGGCCATGATATGTTTTCTAGAAAACTATAGTGCCGAGAAATTTGCTGAGATCTTTTTGGGAGAATTCGATACACCAGAAGTAATATGGAGTTCAGAAATGAGAAGATTGTTGATAGAGAAAATATCAGCACATATAGCAGATTTTACACCACGTCTCAGAGGTCATACAATGGCGAGGTAAGATGAAGAAAAATTGATTATAAGAATTTTATTGCGAAAAACATTTTACTGAAAAGAAAAGCAGTGAAGAGAGGAGAGGAGAGGAGGGGAGAGGGACAAAGAAATGATAATGCATTTTTTCAGACCCCTTTCAGAACAGCAAAGTTTTCTTTCACAAAGTTTCTTGAATTCTCTTTTAAACTTTGTCTTGTGTTCAGACATATTAATTCGGTTTACGAACTAAAAACACAAAAGGAATTTGCGAGTACAAGTTTTGTACCAACCCCCGCTCTCCTTTCCTCTATCCTCCAAAACTTTGCTGGTCTGAAAGGGGTCTCACAAAATATCGCTTTCGCAACATGCGAAAGTTCGCTTTTTCAAAAAAATCGTTTTTTTTTTAATTAGTGCTTTCATCACATTCAAGACAAATTTAACGAGTTACTGTATTTTCATGTTATAATTAATTTAACCATGTTTCCAGATATCCGTATCTTGCCATACCAGCTATAAGCTATCCCCAACTAGAAAATGAATTATTCTGCCATATTTATTATTTGAGACATCTCTGTGATACTCAGAAATTTCCCAATTGGCCAATATCGGACCCAGTGCAACTACTAAAGCATACTCTTGACGCCTGGCGTAAAGAAGTTGAAAAGAAACCGCCACAAATGACCGTCCAGCAGGCCTATAATGATTTGGGCATAGATTTGACTAAACATCCGAAACCAGATGAATCGATGATACGTAAAAGTTATTATCGCTTAGCCCAAATGTACCATCCCGATAAAAATCCCAATGGTCGTGAAATTTTCGAAAAAGTTAATCAAGCCTATGAGTTTCTATGCTCGCGTAATGTTTGGAGTTCCGGTGGCCCAGATCCCAATAATATTGTATTAATTTTGAGAACGCAAAGCATTCTATTTGAACGTTATACAGATGGTGAGTTTTTATTTTAATTTAAATTGGCTAAAACATCTTTTGCTACAAAAAACACTTTTACATATATTTAAAGTACTGCGTCCTTATAAATATGCTGGTTATCCTCAGCTTATAAAGACCATACGTTTGGAGACGAAGGATGATGATTTATTCTCTAAGGAAACTCAATTACTTACTGCTGCTTCTGAACTTTGTTATCATACCGTTCACTGTTCAGCCCTTAATGCTGAAGAGTTGAGAAGAGAAGAAGGCATTGAGGCCTTGTTAGAAGCATACGATAGGTGTGTATCAATTATGAGTGCTGACTCTAAACCAGATTCCCTACATTATCAAGTTATATCCAATGTAACGCGTTGTTTTGAAGTTGCCTGTAATTTTGAAAAATGTAAACAAAAAATTATAACCCTACCACGCCTCATGTCGGACGTGTGCCGCGTGGTCTATTTTAAACACAATCTTTCGGTTAGCTTAGTATCAAGTTTGGCAGCAAACAATTACGAACTACAGTGTAATCTAGTTTGCAATGGAGTGCTTTGGTCTTTATTGCTTTTCTGCTTTGAATATGATTATACTCTGGATGAAAGTGGTGTTGAGGCTAGTGATAAAACAAATCAACAACAGCAGGCCAATACCTTAGCTAAAATGGCCATACTCGCCTGTATAGCTTTAGCTGGTTATGGTCTTGAATTACGCACTACCCCCGAAATGAATTCGGTCACTTCTTCGGAAAATAATTCACCCACAGGCAGTGCCGCAGTAGCAAGCATTAAGGCACCTTCGTTACCACCTAAACCAAAAACTGTTTATACGCAAAATGCACAAAACCCTTTAAATAAACAGCTCGCCATAACATCGGGTCAAGAAAGTAGCTCATCATCAAGTGTTGTTAGCAAACAGGATTCAACGTCTAGTGAAAAATCCGAATTTACTACACCTGATCCAAATGCTAAAGCTTTAGACCTGCTGCGACAAAAGTATACGGTAACAGCAGATGCTCAAAATACGGCGGTTAAACAAATGCTGGATCGCTTGCTTACTAAATACCTAGCAAATAAACTAACAAAAGAAAAGGATAGTGAGGTGAGTAGTGATTAAAAATTCGTTAAAAATTGAATTATACAGACAAATTTTTTGATGGGAAATAATTTATAAAAAGGATACTCAAAGTTATTAAATACACGATGTGTTAATTCCAGATTTTAAAAATACTTACCTCCAACACCCGCAATCCCTATTTAATATGGGATAATGGAACTAGAGCGCAATTATTGGATTTCTTAGAACAGCAACGTTCAGCATCAGTTAAAGAAACCTTTGCAGATATAGCAGAGATTCATGAGTTGGTAGCACAATTTGAATTTGATGCACACAAGTATGCTTAACAAGTTTCTTTTTAGCAACATTTTAATATTTCAAACTTAAAATTTTTTTATTAACAGGGATGAATTACAAATAGGTGGCGTTTTTATACGTATATACAACGATATGCCTACATTTCCTATAATTAGTCCTAAGCAGTTTACATTAGATTTATTGGAGTATCTTAAGCAAGCCTATCACTATATGTCAAAGGTAAAACGTTCCAATACAATAGCATATTCAGAGCCAGTTTCGCCAACACTTACTGCTACGGATGATGGTATACTGAAGCCTACTTTAGCACCTAATCATCCACAATTGAAGCTGCATAAAGCTGGAAGTACATTTGACGAAGTTCTCAATGCATATAATCGCTCAAAAACTCGTAAAAAACTGGAAACAGAAGCCATGATGGAGCAGCAACACATGCAAACTCAATATAAATATGATTTTGCCAAAGACTCAAATGTCGAAGAACATATAATAATGGTCCTGAAGGCCTTAATAGCCGTAATTAAAGCTAACCATGAAGTAGAAATTCAATGTGTTGGAAACTTCGATATGATATTTGGATTTTTGGCCAACAATCTGTTTGCCGGGGTAATATAAAGGAGTAACAAAAAACAAGATTGATTTTCAAATTTGTTTTATTGCAGAATACTACAGTTAAAACGGTGGCTTTGGAAGCAGTGACTTTGGTTTCACGCAATAAGGATTGTGTAACTGAAATAGCCGCCTGTGAGGTATTAGGCAACTTTTTGGTGTCCCTTAAAGATCCCGAATTAAGAGCCAGCCAACAAAAAGTTTTGGAAACTATGTCGGGTCTTATGAATGCTCAAGAAATGATTAAAGAAGCTCAAATGAAAGGCGCAGTCATATATTTATTGGAAATGTTTTGTAACTCACGCAATCCACTAATACGCGAAATGAGTGCAGAAATAATGGCCAAAATGACAGCCGATCGTTTAAGTGGCCCTAAAGTATAACTTTTCTCTTAATTATGGTTATAATATGCTTGTTATAATGTTGTTAATTCCAGGTCCGTATAACAATTTCAAAATTTTTACCTGCTCTCTTTGTGGACGCCATGATCGAATCGCCTCAAACTTCGGTACAACTATTCGAATCTATACATGAACATCCTGAGCTAATATGGAATGATAAAACCCGCAATACTGTCTGTGATGCTGTAAATGACATGTGTGAAAGGTATATATATATATACAGTATGTTTGAATTTAAATATTAGCTTTATTTAATTGCTTCCATTATAGTTTCTATCGCGCACAGAAATTAAACTCCAAACATCTTTGGAAGGATCCCGAAATCCTTAAGGATATTGTATCAAATGAAATTGTTGTAGCCGGCGTTTATTTGCGTTTATTTGTGTCAAATCCTGCCTGGACTTTGCGTAAACCCAAACAATTTTTATCAGATCTCTTGGACTTTGTAGTCGAACAAATAAGTAAAAGTTCTTCTGAGGTAATATAACTATGCTGTAATATTATAGGCAGTTATTTTGATTAATTTCTGGTTGATTTCAATTTACAGAAGGAGGTTTTAGATTTGTCTACAAATGCTTTAGTTGAACTTTTACGGTCTCAACCGAATTTGGCTGATGATATCCCAATCCTTGGTCACATACCTAAGTTGTTTAACTTGCTGACCGTGCAACCAAAGAATACGTTATCAGTATTACATCAGTTATCTTTATCTGAGGTAGTTAAACAATGTACATAATTTTCAATTCACCTATAGATATGTATATATATTTTATTACAAACTTTAGTTTTGTGTTAGTGCTGTTTCTCAAACAGAATGCATTATGCCTATAAAGAAATGCATGGAACACCATCGAGATTGTATAGAAAAATCCTGTGAAACATTAAGTCGTTTATTTAAATATCAGCATGTGAGTTTTTTGTTATTAGTTGCTTAATCATTAATAAAAATAATCTTTACAGGATTCCTTGATTAGCCAGTCTTTGGAAGTTGGTCTTATACCTTTTCTTGTAGGCTTACTAGATAGTCGCTTAGATTATGTTGACAATGCATCGGCTGTTAAGGCACAAATTGTGGCTGCGCTCAAAGCAATGACACATAATCTTAACTACGGTGACCGTGTAACGCAAATTTTACTAAAACATCCTGTGTGGTCTGAATTTAAAGATCAACGACATGATCTTTTTATAACTGATACAAACATAAGAGGATATCTGACGGGTTCTGTTTATAACTTTATTTAAAATTAATAAATTTTAATTTGTCTTTATATGTTCATTATAGGTATCAATGCCACTGCAGGCTACCTCACTCAAGCGCCAGCACAAAACGTCGAAGTGCTCACCTCACCACCACCTATTGATCGCGATGATCCCTCTGCTAGACCACCAGAGGATTAATATTTAGATAAAACAGTGCTGTTCCCACATTAACATTTTTATTTTCCTTTTTTTATAAATACACATTTATATTATTTTTAAATGTATATTTGATACACAGTGTAAAAAATTAAGCAGTATAATAAATAATATTTTATCTATTATTTTTCAAATTGTAGCATTAAATAATACTTATATAAAACAATAAACAACATTAAAATAACAAAAGTATTTTATACAACACAACAATAAAATCATTTGTAATTGTGAAAAAATAAATCTTTATTTTCAAATATTTATATACGAATCTAATTTTTTAGATTACAAATTTTGCAAATAAAATATATTTAATTCAATACACATTTACATGTAATATAAATATAATTTTTCAAATAAAACCATGCATAAACAATTACATCACAAACACACACACACACACATATATACTTTTACAGAAGAAAAAGTAAAATAAAGAACATTAAACGTGTTTTAAAAAAAAATTTAATTTTTTTAATTCGTTACAAGAGCTAAGCCCAAACGCATATAGTCCACACACGAAGCTAAAGCTGTAGTAATATAACGCCATCTTTCCATATATAAATTAAGAAATTCAATATGTTTTTCATTTTTTACTTCAAACTGGAAAAGTTGAATTATATAGTGTATGATATCCAGATTTTTTGGATAAACTATATTCAGCGTGCTAAAAAATAAAATGTTAACAATTGAATTGAAAAATATTACTTAAAATGTAAAAAACTAATTACCTTTCCAATAAATATTGTGTAATAGCATAATAAGTTATTATTATACAAATAGGAAGCATAAGGGGCACTAATATTAATAAGATTAAAAAGCAGGAATATAAAATTTTAAATAATGTGGGAAATGGTAACGGTTGCAGCCAAGTGGCAATTAAATGAAGCAGAAATGGCTGGACGTAATACATAGTTTTGCCAAACACAGACATTGTTTTCCACTAAAAATATACGAAATTTATTTTATAAGTTACAAAAACAGACATTAAATTTTTTTACCACTTTTCTTTTGTGCAGCGGCTTGTGCCAAACTTTGCCCATTAATTACAAAAAAAATATTATTGGAAATTTTTTACTTTTAATTTCAAAATAGAAAATACATAATATATAATTAACTTCAAATTTTTAATTGAAAAACCCAACGTTTCTTTGCAGTACTGTAAAACTTATAAGAATCATTTTATCTTATAACAACTCTGTTTAAATTAAACCCATAACTAGTGTTGGTAAGTGTCGTAATCTGTTATCAATTCCATTGTTGATACAATTCTTTTGTGCTGAGCCGCCGAATTTTAATAATAACGGCCGTCGATAATATTTTTTCGCACATATTTTTGATCTATATACATATATTCACAATTGCTGAATTAAGAAGGTAAAAAATCCTTAAGTTTTTTATAAAAATAGTTAATATCAAAGAAATTCCAAAAATAGCTTTGTTTTTGCAAAGCTATTAACATATGCATATACATTTCCAGCTGGACAATAGCCGACTTTAAGCCGTCGACACCAATATGTGGTTGTTTTTGTTATTATTAAAATTAACAAACACATAGTGAAATTGTTTGTTATTTAGTTGAAAAAGTGAAACAAAAATTTGCTGTTACATTAAAATAAATGTGAAAATCGTGAGAACAATTTTAAGCCACTCATAGATATTTCCTTTAAACTTTTTTGTGAAATTATACAGTTTTATAGAATTGCAACCGGCATTCCTCTCTTGGCTGGTCTGTCGACTTAATTTTTCCAATATTTTCTATCCGAACGGAAACATGGATGCGCAAATTTTAGATTGTGTTAATAATTATTTAGTAAGTTTATACTTTGAACCAAAAAATATTTTGCATTTTAATAATTTTATAAAATTTTGTATGATTACACAGAAAGTAGAGCCCATTGAAGAGGCTTTCCTTAGCGTAATTGTTTACCGGCCAGAAGGCGAGCAAGATAAAGCCACAAAGTTCTGCAATGACATTGGTCAGTAAATATTGTTTGTTTTATGTTACAGTAATAATATTTTTATTTCATAGTGACTGCTTTCAGCAATCTTCCACAAGACAGTAAAGAGGGTATTATCCGTCAGTACTTGGAAAAAGCCACCTCGGCCACAAATATAAATCAGTTAAAAGTGTTGATGGCTGTACTGGGCAAATTGACTGAATCTCATTTGATAACAGCAAAGTAAGCATATATTAGCGCTAATATGTAGCAAAACATTAAACTGAGCATAAATTTATTTAACCTCTTCAGATTACTTTGCGACAAGATACTGTTGTGTGAAAAGTTAAATTATGAAAATAAAAATTTTTGGATTGAAAGCTTTCGACTGATTAAAAAGGTCATAGATCATGTTGACTACAAGGGTGTGCGAGAAATAATGAAAGCATGTCGTGACAAAGCTCAACGATTTCCTCTTAATGTCAATGTAACATATTTACCCCAGTTACTTGCATTGGAAGATACCATACGTTATATATTCGATCGCAATAATTGCCTACTGCCGGCCTATTTTATAGCTAACGAAATAATAAAACATTTTCCTTATCATTGGGTAAGAAAAAACGATTAAATACGAAAATCTATTTTATTCCACACCTTTTTTTCATACAGAAACTTAACAAATTGATGACTGATGTTGTCGAAGAATTTCGTCAAACTGCTCAAATGGTATCTATAATTGGCCATACTCATATGCTGCCGATTGTCGAACATTTTGGTTATGCTGACCATATGATGAATTCGTGGAAACTAGATCCCAATAGTCTAAAATTTAATTTCAAAGGTAGTCTACCCTATGAGCCAGAATTAATGGAAGAACAACCTCAATTATTGCGTTATGTACTGGGGCAAACCTATTCAAAGGAAATGATTTCAATAATGTTAAATTTTCAAAAACATCAAAAGCAAAGGTGCACTACATTAGAAGATCAATTGGTTAATTTAATTATAAATGCGATGGAAATGACAGAATCGAATGAAAATATTGCTGGCAGTAGTTTCAATGTTCCTGAAGAACAAATAACGCAAAATGAATGGATCTGGTTGCATTTGTCAGCGCAATTGATTTATTTTGTTCTATTTCACTTTGTTAGCTTTACTCATATAGTGTTAGCATTATATGATAAGGTAATTTCCTCTTAAATGATTATTCGTAAAATATTTAATACCTGTTTATTTTTAACTAAAAGCTTTCGAAAAAAGAATTACGCAAAGGTCGTGATCAATTAATGTGGATTTTATTACAATTTATATCAGGCAGTATACAAAAGAATCCTGTAAGCCTTTTTGTAAATTTTTTTATATGTAAAATTACTAAATTGATGTATTTTTGTTTATTAGATTGCAAACTTTTTACCCATGTTCAAATTGTTTGATTTGCTGTATCCCGAGCAAGAACCTCTGCAATTACCCGACTGTAATAAATCATGTTCATTGAGACAGGTAAGCATATTTTAATGACGACTTTTTGTTGTTTTTTTTAACATTATTTCTATTTAACAGATGGCACCTATTTGTATTTGGATACATTTAATGAAAAAAACTAGAAATGAGAATATGAATATTTCGCGCCCATTACCAATAGCTTTGAAAAATCATCATGAGTAAGTTTTTATTTTCCACAACTTCACTTTTCCGCAGAAAAAAAAATGTTGAAATTCGATTGAAGAAAAATATTTTATACCACAGCACATTTAAGTTCTAGAACAGCCTAAAGCAAGCCATACACATAACGACCGTTTGTACAATTTGAGATGGTTGTACACGGGATTAATTAGTGTGTGGGCTCGTTCTATTGAGTTGTGCCTTGGTTGTACTAAAAATTAAACAAAAATATTGATTTTTCAGCAAGTTGTACAACTTGTTCGCAGCATAAATGGGCATATCGCGCAATCTCATTCTATTTTGTTCTTCTTTTCATCAATCAATGTGTGCTAATTTTATTAGCCTTATTACTTAAAATGGCCTGTGACCAAATGAAGGCTGGCTTTCTAAACGCGTGCTGCTTTCTAGTAGTACATGGCAGTCTATTCTTAAATGCAACCCTTAAAAATTTGACGATGTATGTTGTTCCACAACTACGTATACAAAATAATTTAGTTGCAAAGCATACACAAATTATTATAAAAGTAACTATAGAATGTATCAACAGCGTATTAATAGTGCATTAGCACATTGTAAACATACGTTTAGAATGTCAGCCAAAGTTGGGCAATGAAATTGTACATAAATTTGCATTTGTTTGTAGGCAAAACATCCAGCTTAGTTCCCAACCGGGTCGTACCAACGGTCGCAACGTCTGTGATTGACAATAATATTAAACTTTTAATTAATTTTATTTAATACTAGCCAAGCCCGGTGCGCGTTGCTACGCCCATTAATGAGCTCAATATGTGTGCAAAGTTTCAGAAAAATCGGTCCAGTGAAAGTACCTCAAAATTATAACTTTTTTTAAAGGGCGTGGCCGTGCCCACTTTTCTAATCACGAAATTATATAGTCATGACAGCTCAATATGTGTGCAAAGTTTCAGAAAAATCGATCTAGTGCAAGTAGCTAAAAGTGATAACTTATTTTTTATGGGCATGGCACTGCCCACTTTTCTAATTACGAAATTGTATAATGATGAGATTTCAATATGTGTGCAAAGTTTCAGAAAAATCGGTCAGGTGCAAGTAGCTAAAAGTGATAACTTATTTTTTATGGGCATGGCACTGCCCACTTTTCTAATTACGAAATTGTATAATGATGAGATTTCAATATGTGTGCAAAGTTTCAGAAAAATCGGTCAGGTGCAAGTGTCTGAAAACTTAATATGTATTTTGTATGAGCGTATTTCATTTTTATGTATATGTAGATGGGCGTAGCCCCGCCCACTTTTTTGTAAAAAATTACCACCCATAAACACTCCCTGGAATGTGTACAACAACTTGCCAAAGTTTGAGTCCGATCGGCTTTACGATTTCGGAGAGTTTCACTTTTATATATATATAGATTAATTTTTAGGCGTATAAGTTCGTTTCCTTTAATCTTTCTACGCACGTTATCAACATTCTTCTTGTCTTTTCTACTACTAATTATGTGCTTAACTGTAAACATCATCTGTTTAACACAACACTAAAATCAAATAGAATACGAGAATGAATATTTTTGCAATTTTTATGTTGATGCATTCTGCTAGTTTCCAATAAAAAATTTAAATTTTACCGTATTCAAAGTTATCATATCAAATAAATGTTCTTTCCGAATAGAAATAATAAAGAAAACGAACTTATGCCAAAATACTTAATATTAATAATTGTAGTTCGACAAAGTTAGGTCAAACAATTAATTTTATATACTTATGCAAAATGTTTGTTTTCATTTAGTTTTCTCCAGCATTTAGTTTTGCCCACCACAATGATGTCTATGAGTTTGAGTAATGATTTTCGCATTATTTTAGTTTGCAATGCCTATTCCACAAATCAAGAGTTCTTTGCACGTCCTCTGAACATACTGATTGAGGCCTTAAATGGCAATGCAAAATCTGCTACCGGTGCTCCAATACAATCTCTACCTTATTCTATGGTGGTATTAGATAGTTTAACAGTCCACAGCAAAATGTCACTTATACACGGGCAAGTAATTTCGTTATAGTTTTTGATCTATTTAAAATTTAATATGCTTTATTAGATTTGTAACACAAATGATAAAACAAGCCCAAACTAAAACGTCTGTTCCAACGCCAGCATTGATAGAGACATATGCTCGTCTTCTGGTGTACACAGAAATAGAATCTTTGGGTATAAAGGGATTTTTATGTAAGTTTAAAGAGATATTCTTCAAGGCATAGATGTGTTAAATTATTTTTTTTAGCTCAACTATTTCCTGCAGTTTTCAAACATCAAGCTTGGGGTATTTTACATATATTACTAGAAATGTTTTCCTATAAAATGCATCATATACCAACGCATTATAGAATACAATTACTATCAAATTTGCATTCTTTGGCGACCTTGCCGCAAACCAACAAAATGCAGCTAAATTTATGGCAAGTATTTTTTATAACTTTTATAAACATTCTGAACTGAAAATTCTGATCAAGTTTTTCAATACATAGTTTTGAATCAACTTCTCTTCGTTTGATAAATGGCATGGGCTCGGTAGAGTTTCAACCGCAGGTTTCACGTTACTTTAATGAAAAACCGCCAGCTTCAGTGACTTCAACGGAAAGTGAGGAACTCAATCGTGTTTTGATTTTAACCTTAGCTCGTGCTATGCACGTTACTGGCTGTGGAGAAGATATGCAATCGTGGTGCAAGGAATTACTATCGACTGTTATGCAAAATACACCTCATGCATGGGCATCTCATTCATTGGCTTGTTTTCCCACTGCACTTGCTGAGTTCTTTGCCCAGAATAATCATCCAATAGAAAATAAAACCCTACTGAAAAAATCTGTGGAAGAGGAGTATCGCAACTGGTCTTCAATGACTAATGAAAATGATATTATTAATCATTTTATTAAGCCCAATACAAGTCCCTTGTTTTTATGTCTTCTTTACAAAATGATATGGGAAACTGACAACATAAATCCCGTAGCTTACAAGTAAGTACCATTTGTTAGTAAAAATTACAAATACTTTAAAATATAATTTCCAAAAGAATCCTAGAAGGTATTAGTGCTCGAGCTTTATCGGCGAATCTGCGTAAACTTTGTGATTATTTAATAAGCGAAGTGGTGTCTTCGAATGGCAAAGAGTTCATACATAAAAGTGTAGACTCGATTAACAATATGATATGGAAATATAATGTTGTTACTATTGATCGTGTGGTTCTTTGTTTGGCTTTGCGCACCATGGAAGGCAGTGAGGCTCAAGTTTGTTTCTTAATCATACAACTTTTGTTGCTTAAAACATCTGAATTGAGAAATCGTATTACCGAATTTTGCAAAGAAAACAATCCAGATCACTGGAAGCAAATAAACTGGTATGTTAAGTGGTCGAACAGCAAAATGTTTTACAAAAAAAAACTTCTCTATTTAAACTCTTTTAAGCCATGAAAAACATGCATCTTTTCATCAGAAGTTTCCCGAAAAGTTTGCTCCTGATGAATCTGCATCACATCCACCACTACCAGTACATTTTTCTAATGTTTGTCTAAGGTTTCTGCCCGTATTGGATGTAGTGATGCATCGCTTTATTGAAATGCCATTACAACACGTTCATCAAATTCTCGAGGTCATTTTGGATCATTTGAGTGTTTTATATAAATTTCATGGTAATTTTGACGATTGCATAAGCAAAGATGTGCTAAATAAGTTTATTCTCGTAAATATATTTTTAGATCGCCCCATCACTTATTTGTACAACACTTTGCATTTCTATGAACGTATTTTAAGGGATCGCCCTTCCTTGAAAAGAAAATTGGTAAGTAATAAATCTTGATTTCATATTCCGACAGGGTGTTTTGATGTAGATTTTTGGCACATAGCCGAACCGGTTTCGGCTATGTGAGAACGGATATTTTTTCCAAAAATCTAATAAATCTTCTTTTACTTATTTTTAAGTAAAGAAATGTTTATGTTTTTTAGAATACTTGGTGAATACTAATCTTTGCTAGAATAAAGTTTCCACCATTCAGATTAAGTTTTTCTGATTAAAAGAAGTTATTGAATTTGCAATAATTTTAGGTTAGCGCCGTTACTGGGGCCTTTTGCGACATACGCCCGCCCAATTGGTGTGTCAGTGAACAGTATAAATTATTTTTGCAAAGTCCCGACCTCTTATGGAATCCAGAATTGTCATATTATATGAACTTAATAAAACGCCTAGCTGAGAGTAATTATCTATATTTAGTTCGTTTTATAACAATTTATTAAGACTCAACTATCAACTGTTTCTAGCTATAAGTGGTAAGAATGTTTTCTTCAATACTGACTGGCGTTTTAATGAATTTTCTAATGCTCCTGCCCATGCCATGTATGTGACCTGTGTTGAACTGTTAAGCTTACCGGTTGCCCCTCAAATAGTGGCCAGTAATATTATCGATGTAATTGTCAAGGGTTACGCCTTGATACCACAAAAAGAAATACATTCCTATATAAATGCAGTCGGTATAGTTATGGCAGAACTGCCTGAAACCTATTGGAGTGGTATTTACGAGAGATTGCAGGAGGTTTTAAATTTACCAAACATGTTGCGCTGGACATACAGATTTAATGCCTTTGAAATGTTTAATTTTAAACTTGTACGCGAAGCCATGGTAGAGAAAACGTTTGCTGTCGTTTTGGCTGTGGCTCATTCAATATTTCATCATATGGGTGGTTTTAAATTGGCAACTATGACTAAGTATTAAATTATAATTAAGATAATTTCTATAGTATATAATATTTTTTTATAATAGGTACATTAAGGAAACACTGAAGCCTCGAGTCGTTACAGAACATCAATTAGTATTTTTATGTCATGTCTTTGGGCCATTTTTACAACGCATTGAACAAGAAAAACCAAATGCTGTAGCTGGTATTGCAATTCTGTTGTACGAAATGCTGGAAGTGGTTGATAAACAACACGGCCCAGCTCCTTTGGAATATATGGATCCCATTTGTGATTTCCTTTATCACATCAAGTACATACATGTTGGCAATATAATTAAAAACGAATCGGAGGCTATAATTAAACGTTTGCGGCCAGCATTACAAATGCGATTACGTTTCATCAGTCACCTTAACATAGAAGATAAACATATCGAAAAACCTGCTGACCAAACAACGACTGCAACATCAAACCAACAGCCAACAATGGCACCACAGTCCATGCAATTTCAAGTAAATACGATGCAACAAAATTTTGCGAATCAACAGCAGCAATCAATGCAAAACATAACAAACAGTTCTGGAGCTCAAGCACAATCTGGCAACCAACAGCAAACGCAGCAACAGCAACAACAACAACAACAACAGCAGCCACAAACTCAACAATTAACTCAACAGCAACAGCAATTGCATCAAATGCAATTACAACAACAGCAAATACAGCAACAGTTGCATCAGCAACAACAATTTCAACTGCAGCAACAGCAACTACAGCAACATTTACAGCAACAACAACAAATGCAGCAACAACAGCAGTCCCAGCGTCTCAATTAAGTGTACATAATGTTTTTAAATTATCATAAGTAATAAACATTTTTAATATACAAAAAGTTATTGTTTGCAGTTCAAAGTTTTTATCATTTGAAATATTCATAAACTTTTATTTATTGCCAAAACCAATGGCATTCTGATGAAACAAATAAATAAATAAAAAAAGCATTACATTTGAATTATAAAAAAAAAAAATTAATCCAACAATTTCTTTTTTGATTTTGGCGTAGAAATCGTTTTTAAGGCTACTCTTCTTGGAGTTTTATTTCCACTTGGTGTATGCAATCTTGGAGTATCTGAAGAGATTTTCTCTACTACTTCGGATTGGGTTTTCTCAAGTTCTAAAGTTTCTGGCATGGCTTCTTTTACTGGAGCTTCATTTGTTTCTTCATACACTAGACGAATATCTTCGGTATGTTCGCAGGTGGTATCATTAAAAGGCAGTGGTATTACGCCGGCTTCCTTAGTGCGGTTTTCGGTAGCTTCGGGCAAAGTTGCCTTTTTGGGGCTGGCATTAGGAAGATCCTTATCTAGCGGCCAAGCGTCCATAGCTTCATCTACCAATGAGGTCGTATTAACAACAGAGGGTGTGGAAATAATAGCCCGTGGTGTCCTTCTAACAGCTATAGGCTTGGTTCTTTTATCTTGCAGATAAGTGTAATTTTCATTCTGTAAAGACGTTATAGGAGAATGATCCACTTGTGGTTTTAAAATGTTTGACATTGACGTAGGCGTTTGAGGCAAACTGCTAGGTGTTCGTGGATGTCTTCTTATAGTTATGGGTGTAGCACAGCGAGTTTTCTTTTCTGGCGATTCGAATTTTTCATCTGAACTTAAAATTTCTTTATCTATGATAATTTCTGCAGGTAAAACTTTGGAAGGAATAATGATGGCTTTCTTCGATGGAGTTTTTTCTTTTGAAGTTTCGCTTTTGTCATTGCTGCTTGTAACAGGCCCTGGCTTACGTTTTGTGGTTATTAGTGTAGGTTTTTCATCAGTAGCATTATTTGTCACTTCCGTAACTTCGATTTCAGTTGTTGTTGTGTATATTGGTATTTTCTGGTCCTCTGGCTGTTTTTCTAATTCTTTTACAGAAGGCATTTCCTTTTCGGTATTATTGTCATCTATGAAAATCTTATTAGATTCTTCAGTATCCTTCTCCGCTTTGTTCTGATTGCCTGTCTTACATTTTATTTCTATTTGCGCTGCTGCCGTTTTATCTTGTTCAACCCGTTCAACAATTTTTTCCAATTGCGATTCTTTCTGCACATTTACTGTATCTTTTTGTATGGCAGTATCATCGGTAGAAGACTTTCTGGATTTTCCTGAAAATTCGACATCCTTTTGTTTTTTCGTTTTCTTTGTAACCTGTGTTAAAGCAGCTTCCAGCGTTGCTTCCGAATTTTCGTATTCTTCACCTAGTTCATCTTTCTCAAAAGTAATAATAGAACAAAAACCATCTGTACTAGAAACTACAACAATGCGACCGTCGTGTGACCAGGTGATATCGGTCAATCGTGTGTAATGTATATTTGAAATTAAAGCAAACGGTTGTTTCTGTTGAGTGTCATAAAAATACACCGAACTCTTGGTTGCGACTGCAAAAATCATGCGGTAGGGCAAGGGTACCACAGGCGGATTTGTCTCTGCATTAAACGGTCGTAATTTAAACAATAATGGGCAACATTTAACCGCCACAGTATATTGTTCTGGACATGGCAACACTATAGCTGGCTGACGAAAAGCGTAACGGCTAAAAACGTATGTGGTATTTAAAGGTCTAGCACATCCGTCGTAATCAGTAATACCAGCTGGAGTTAATAACAATTTGCCATCCGGTGTAAAACTCAAACGTCTAAAGAAAGTCTGCAAGGTGTCGTCATGAAATAAACGCATACGTTTACCATACAGACTATTATCTACTGGCACTGGCAAAGTACATTTGCTTACGCGATGAACTACTTTCTTCGTTTGTATGTCAAAAATGCGCATATATCTAAAACATGAACAAATAAATAAAAGTCATAGTAAATAAATGGATGTTTTGTGAGACTAGATTTAAATGTGTTAAACGCAAGGATTTGCTTTTCCTTTCCTTACCTGTCTGTACTTAAAGTAGCAATATATTGGTTTTTAGGATCCCAGGCTACACCTTGCACAAACCCTTTATGGTCCTTTAAAATTGAGATAGATTTACCTTTCAGAACATCCCATATTATGGCCGAATTGTCAACTGAACCAGATACCAAATACAATGAATTAGGAGCCCAACTTAAATCATAAATGTCTTCCATATGACCTCGCAACACTTTTAAAGTTATCCACACCTCCTTATCCTGTTCGTTTGTAGAGTCCATAATGTTTAAAGGTTCACTATCAGATTTCTGTTTCCATATAAAAACTACACTCTCATCATCTCCCGATGCCAGAAGTTCTCCATTCGGTGACCATTTGACTACATTAACAGCTCTTTGATGCCTTGTTAAATCAGCAGCCAAATCAAGTTCAACATCACCATATTGCCCAGACGAAGTTAAGATCATATACCAAACTAGGACATGAGCATCTGTACCACCAGAAGCCAGACGATAGTAATTATTGCTGGAATTCAATTTTGGTTGAATATCAACACTTAAAACGGGATCGCGGTTGTGCCATGATATTTCAGGAATTTTACACTTCATTTTTTTGGGCGAGTTTGTAAATATAAAATAAAAAACATAGTACGATGGAAAACAAAATGTTTAATGAATTAAAACGCGCCAAATTTGTACGCAATTCGTTGGTTAAACGTCAAATTCGGAAAAATATAAACAAAGTAATAGGGTTACCAATTTTTTGCAAAAGATTACACCCGTACAGAGTTGCCTGTTCTAAGTAAATATATCGCAGGCTTAACTAAAAGCAGGCATAAATCAAAATTTATCATTATCGGGTTTTACAAAAGCCAAATACAAAATAATTTTTTTTGGGAATTTTTTTATGTTTCTTGCTTTGCTATTTTTAGTTATGACAGTGCGTATATTGGCAATTGAGTGTTTTGTTTCACCTAAATATTTTTATTTCCAGTTCGGACACTGGTGCATTATTTAGACTTGTCCATTTTAAATATCAACGAACCTTGAAAAAACAGTTTTTTGCCTCTCCTGAACAGGTTGAAGTTTTTGGGTTTTGAATGCTTATGAATTAGTGTGCGAGAAAGGTCCAGCTACAAACTATATATTTTTAAAATTTTTTTTAAATTTTTGGAGTTAAGTTCATAGTATGTTTCCATTATGCTCAAAACGACTTGATTTTAGCAAATAAATTCGAAGTGTTTCCATTACATCATAAGTCTTTTTGTGTTTGAATTTTCGAATTCAATTTGATGTTTATGTTCTTTTGTTTCAATACCAGATACAAAAAATTTTGTTTAAAAAAACCTAATATTTATTGAATGAATGAAGTATCAGATCTTCTATTGGCATATATATGTATATATTACGAGAGTCCAAAATTTGTAAAAGATCGTCAGTTCTTTTAAAATCATGACAATATGTTTCTAATCTTTTTAAGAAGCATCGAATGCACGGCAAATAATTAGGCATTAAAGTATTGGTATCAAAGCGAATTAATTATAAAGGGGACTCATGAGTTCCAATCACACTAAAAAAGTCATCATCTGCGATGGTGAGTTTATCTGTTTAGTCTACCCTGACGTAAATAATTTTTCCTCTCATTCGCAGCTCATAACTTTTTAAGACGGATTGGGCGTCAAGCTCCGTAGAACAAAATTCTACGCCATTTCTGCCACTTTTTTCTATATGGACTTTGACATCCGCAAATTAACCTAGAAATGCCATGAGCTCGCCCGTGAGTCTACCTCATATCAATTCGCCTTGAGAGTAATTTACACAACGTTATGGACTAGCCACAAATTTGTTCGCACATAAAGAGCGTCGGCAGAATAACTGGAAGAAATATGTTCGTGCTCCTCCATGTGGAAAATACGTGTTGATGTTCCTGTTTAGTTTGAGCATAATTTATGTACGGGTGTTTACAGACAAGCGCATATACACCAATTTTTTGCCTGTGTATACCTTGTGTCTGCGATATCGGAACAACGTTGTGCGCACAACTGCTCGGACAACGTTGTTTGAAGACTAACAGACCATCAACATCGACGATCTTCACGAGCCAAATTATTGTGCGAACATCAATCTGGTCTTTGACAGAACAGATCTATGGCTAGTCAAGACGGCATATTAAAATTTCAATGTCAATATAATTGTATCAAGCTTATTAATTCTTCTGGCTGATAAACTTTAATATTTCAAGCATCCTCTTCGATTTAAATACAGCCTTTGAATACGGGTTTAGTGATGATAGATTAATATTATTATTATTAGGGTTTTTTAAACGAGGCATGTGCTTATGTACTTTACCTTTATTATTATTTTTTTATATTAATTTTAGTCCTATGGAAAATTCACTTGAACTTGTTGTTTTTTTTTACCGTTTCTTTATTAATTTCAAGTTTTATTATATAATATATAATTTTATATTAATTCAAGATGTCTCTCTCTAACAGTGGGAGAATTTAGGTTTTAGTTTTACATACAAATATGGTTTTTAAAGGAGCCTTGTTTTTTATTTTTATTTTGAAAACGTGTATTTTTTATGGTTTTTATTTAGATATACATAATCAGCAGTTCCTTGTTTGCTAATTATTATGAATTTAAATAAATTTCAAGTCCGAATTTATATCATTATCTTCAATAAAGTCAATACATACATATTAAAAAATATACTAAAAATATATAATTGAAAAAATATGTGCCTAAAGGATTATTAAAATTAAAATAAAAGAAACCAAAATAAAAAAATCAATTGCAAAATATTTTGTACAAAATTTTTAACTTAAACAAATGATTAACAATTTGTTTTTTTTTTGTTGTTTTAATTTAATCCATGTTTTTTTCTTTTAGTTTGTATTTAAGATAATGATGTTTAAGATATTAAATTTTGCCTTTTATTTTTGTTCTCCTTTATTTGATTATAACAACTAAAGCAATTTAGTTTTTGTTTATAGTTAATAAGCTAACGTATATATTATTAAATATCTTTTAACAAATTCAATGCCAAAATTCTAAAATAATTTTAAATTATCAAATGTATTTGTTATGTATTTTAATGTCGTCGAAAAGAAAAACTAAACTGCTTTGACATCTAGTACCTTTTTACTAACTATTTTAATTGTTATAATGAATGCATTTTTTTACCTGTTTGTTTTATATTTTTATTTTTATTTTATTTTTCAGTTATTTTTGCTTAATTTTAATCGAAAGAGGTTCTTCGGAGAGAAAAGAAACATGACTAGATAATTTATCCTTGAAAAAAAGGACGTATATAAAGTAATTAATTTTAGTTGTGTTGAACAATTAAATCAGGCTATATAAACTTTAAGATGTTTGGTAGAAAAAATTATCGTGTAGATTTATAGGAAATACATACTTTTTTTCTGGTTAATGTTGAATGCCAAGGGATGGCTAGAGAGGCATGTAAGATACATTTTGGTGTTTTCAATTTTGCACAGACTAACATCACTTATTATGGAAACCTATTTAGTCTGCTCTTAGCCACTTTAAGAAACGAGATTAAATTTTTAGTATCAGTCATGTGATGACACTCACGCGATTGTCAAATCGCCAAACTTTTTTCAGCATGTGATGAAACTCGCACGTTTTACTTGCGAGTTGCTTTAAGATAATTTTTACAAAAATCTGTATTTGAACACAAAATTCTCGATTTTTTAAATTTTTAATTTTTGTATTTAGGATGAAAATAAAAACAACCGGTTTCGGCTATGTGCCATCTTCAGTGTCATTTTTCGCCAAACCAAACTTGACAAGGGATGACGGAAGTTCGTTTCAAAATTCTACATCAAAACACCCTGTCGAAATATCAAATCAAGAATAAAAACAACCAATTACTTTCATGAAATTATTAACAGCACTAGTAGCACATAATTTTCGAAGATCATTTAGATCATCAAAATCTTAATGCATTTTTTAAATTTCATATATTTAATAAGAATTGGTAAAAAAAATATTATTAGTTATGATTCAAAATAAAGAAAAACATATCAAATTTATTTTATTTATCATTTATTTGTTTCTTTGGGTTTTTTGTGGTTCAGGCAAAATACAACAGTTTACTTCGGATTGCTCTTGCGATTTGAAGACGCCAAATTTCTTGCGTTTGCGATTTTCATCACACCTCTCTTGCGAGTTCAAGTCACAATCGCAAATATTAGGCGATTTGCGATTGCCATCACATGCCTGTATGTTTATTTTTGTTTCTCTCAGTATCTCAAGTGTTTGTCTATCCCGTTATTCAATTTGATGTCGGCAAACTCGTCGTCACTTCTTAGATGACATCCACTTTGTATCAGCGTGGTCATCAATTCTATTATGTCTGTTAGGGTATTCCCTAACAGACGACGATTTATCGATAAAATACACATATCTATTATTTGAGTCAGCTGGTTTAGTTTGTTTAAAATTATTTTGTATATGAAGTTTAGCATAAATAAATTTATTTAAAAAAATGTTTTTAATGTCAGATTCGTATACCAGTGAGGAATAAAAAAAAAAAAAAAATTACTTGTAATAATTAGATTAATTCGACAGAAGTCGAATAGATTTCAATTACCGGATGGGACGCAAGTAGAAACGCGCTAATTGTTCGAAAGAATCGTACTTTATTTTTTCAAAAGGTTTAAATATTATTTCCGATTAAACAAGTCAGCGTTTAGGCAAGTGCTACAAATGAAAGTTTTAAAAAGTCGTGTAAGGTCTACTCTAATTGGGAACAGTGGACGCTTAGGTTTTTAGGTAACGGTTCTTACCAGGTGAGTCTGGGGAATTGACTTCAACCTGGGGCCGTCCCTTTGGCGTTCGTTTTCGATGGGACCATGGCATTAAATGCAGTCGAAACACCATTCCTCTGCTCTTTACAATTCTTTGGAGTAGATCATCCTAGGAAACCCCTTGCCAAGAAACGAGAAGTTCTTTCACTAATTTTGCGAATTGGTTGGAATTTATGTTGTAATTTTTTTTATTTTAAATTATTTTGACGTTTCTAAAAAGCGCGGCTATAAAACCAGCGCCGGCACAACACAGCAACGACGTCACGTTTTCTTACAAAATACCAAATAGCAATAAACAATCATCGATAAATATCGACACAAAAGGGTGTCATGCAGTGTCGACGACACCTAATAGAATAATGGTGATTATTTTAACATGTTTATTTCTTCTCTTAGTTTCTTAAAATTTATTTAGCTTGACATTCTATTGTTTTTTTTTTAAATATATTTTGCTGCCATTTTGTGTTTAGGTGTGTTTTGAGCTTAGAAAAAATATGTATGTTTTTTTATGATAAAAAATATTTGATTTAATTTTTATTAATACAGATTGATATTTTACAAGCGATTTCTTTTATAATCTTAATTGTAAATAAGTTATTTAATTAATTGAGAGAATTTTGTCTTAAATAAATTGCACTTCATGTAGCAGCTGTTGGGACAGGAATATAAAAAAAAATACTTTAATAAACAAGAGTCCTCAAGCAAGTCTGTTCAGACGTCGCATATGTATTTTAAAATTTATTGTGTATAAGAAACGAAAATTGAAAGAAAATCTCTTAACATTTTAAAACAATTTTTTAATTCAAGAAAAAAGCTGATTCTAATTCATGCCACCAACCTGTTTTTATTTCAAATAAAACGAAAAAAAAATTCCGAAGTGGAATACAGAACAGCTAAAACATTCGAAATTTCCCACTTTCGAATAAAATACTTGTGGATTCGGAATACAGAGTAGCACTGATACTTATTTTAAAATTTGTTTTTTATTAGAATTACTTGAATTGATGAAATTTCGGAATTTCAATTTAAAAGTTTTTAAATGTAAAATTTCATTGAATTGAGATTAAATTTTTTTAACATAAATTTGATTGATTTTCAACCTAATTCAATCAACAGTTGCTTAAAACATGGTACTCTGTTCATGATTTCGAGCGAAATGCTGTCAAAAGCCCATATCAAAACCTTCGAGCGAAATAAAAAGGAAATAATGTTGCTGAAGTAGTACTCTGTACACTTTTTGAAAAGACACGAAATGTTTCTGGCAGCATGTTTTTCCAACTAAAAAATGTTTCTGGCAACATTTTTTTTCAACTGCGAAACAATATGAGCAGCACCTTTTTCGCACGGAATTTTAAACAACTGCTGAGCAGTTAAGCATTTGTAGTTTTAATTTTAAATTTGCTGTGCCGAAAAAAGTATAAACATGGAGAAAAGCGTAAATTTATTAAAAAGTGAAAAAGAAAAAAGAAACTTTAGTGACGTAGAAAAGCATATCCTTATTTCAGCGGTAAAAAAGAAAACATATTTGGGATAAGTCAGATAAGCTACATTGTAACCACAATCCCATGAAACAGACCGTGTGTCTTTCAAAAGTTGTTCGGTAGCGACAGCAATTTGTATTAATTGTTGCGCAGCAGCACAAGCTAATAATATTGCTTTGTTTTTTTTTTTTATTACTTTTTCTCCCGATTCTGTCGAATAATATTTTTGTCAACTAATCAAACACATACATATGTACAATTGTATGTACATACATATAAACATGTTTTTTGTTTACATAATTGAATGTTGCATACTTAAAGGAAATAAAATCGAAATTTTTCTTCGAAACAGCAGTATTGTCACCACTAGCGTATTGTCAAATTTTTCAACACTTTTCGCAAATTCGAACAGAGTACTAGGCTTAAGAGAGCGCACATCAGGAGCGCACGTTTGAACAAATTTTTAGAAAAACGAGAAATGTTTTATGCCTGCAATTCTTCAAACCAAATGAGATGTTTAAAGAGGTTCACAACAATAACATTACATTTGGTTGTTTTTTTTTTGCCAATCTCTACTAAATGTGGTAGTAACGGTTAATAAAAATAATTATTTTAATATAAAATTTGAGTTTGTTTATTAAAAAAAAAATTCTCTCAACTTTTACTTGTTCAATGAAAAGTTTTATAGTTATTGTTTTTCTATTAGTGAAAAATATAAATGTAAACAGTTTGTTTGTTTTTCTGCTAGTAAGTAATGATAAATTCTTTTTTTTCTTTTAATTATGAGACATGACTTTTTTTTTTGTTCAACATTCGTAATTAATTACATTTTCATTTTGTTTTATTAATTTTTTTTAATGCTCAGTTACGATGTAAATGTTTTTATTTTATTATTAATTCTATTTGTGTTTCTTTTTTATAGTTAATGATTTTTTTTTTGGTTTGTTTATTTGCTTTAAGTAAATATAATTATTACAAATAATTTGTTTGTTTTAAGAGATTTGTTTTATTATATCGTTTATATTATTATTAGTATTATTTTGTAAAAATGGTCACTTTGAAGTTTTCTTTATTAATATAAGATTTCATTACATTTTTTTTTATTTATTTCGTTAATTATTTTATATTTATTTAATTTATTTAATATTTAAAGAGATGTTCTTAACCATTTATTACATTTCAAAACGTAATATTTATTGTATTAGATTTGAGTTTCTAAGATTTACAGATTTTAAATCTTTAGTTTTATTTAATTTTATCTAAAACATCTCTTTAATATATTTTTTTTTATTATATTATTTTTTTTATCAATTATTCCTTTGTAAAAATTGTGAATTAGTAGTAGTAAAGAAAAACTAATATTATATTGTATATGTATATTTTGTTTATTTTTTTTTTAGATTCAGATTTTCTTTGTGTTCTTTTATTTTTCTTAATACAATATTTTGCTTTTATTTTTTATAATTTGTTGATTTTATGAGCAGAAAAAAAATTGAATTTTATTTATGCGTGTTTTTATTTAATGTATGCAATTAATTTAAAAAAAAATTAGTTTGTTTTGTGCGAAAAAGAAAATTTTGTTTTGAGTAAAATGAGCTTTAGTAGTAGTAGTAGTTAAAAAATTATTAAATGCTTTTATTTTGTAGTTATTTAAAACACATTTGTATATGTATGTATGTATGTTAAAGTTGATTGAAAATTTAAAGTAATTCTTTCCCTCTTTGTGTCAAAAATCAAAGTTTTAACATAAAAATAATCGGTGCACAAGATTTTGTTGTGTCGATTAGAAAATTTTACATCAATATTTATAATTTATTTTGCTGTCATACACAAGAATTGAAAGTGGCTTATTGTTTTTGTAATTGTTGTAAAAAGGTTTAATACTTTACGTACGTTAAACTCAAGAGAAAATAATAAAAAAAAAAATCATCTGGGTTTAGAAAATGAGTGTAAAAATCTTACGACTGATTTGGTACAGAGCAAAACCTAGTAAATTGAAATATTAAAAAAAAAATCCAGAGAGTCATACGTCTAGCAATATTGTTCTCCGTGTTTTCTCTCAATATCGTACCGCTCATGACGTATTATGTTTAGACGATACCATTATTGCTCTTATACACAAAAATTTGTCTTACGGACTTGTGTGACAACGTAAACCATCGTAAAGTCGCTTCTACTTCGTTACTGACTAAACTACTTCGTTACTGACACAAGTCTAATTTTAATATAGGATTTTTGCTCTTAGGTGTATAACTTTATGTCGCTTTTTTCTCAAACACGCGCTGAGTGTCTGTGTCTGTGCCGCAGAGTTAGTATTGATTTTAAATACCTGATTTTGGCACATACTCTCATCATTTGTCGAATATTCATTAATTTTCTGCCTCAATATAAACACAACTGCGGCGCTGAGGTTCATGGAATGCTTTTAAATGCTTAGAGTAAGACCGCTGTGTTTTCACATTCAGTTAGAGGGTCATTTTGACATCAAGAAGAATCGTTGTTGTCAATATTATCAGAATACACGAGATATTGAGCGGAGTTTTTTTTTTGCTAGTAAAAGTTGCTTGAAGGGCATGAAAAAAGAGTGGGATTCTTTATTGCAACTCACATCACAGCTAAACCGAACTGAAATAATGCATACGAGCCGAGCACTGGAATGCGAAAGAGAGATTGTGTAGAATAACAATGCCGAAAACGATTATATATATAATTCTTTACAATCGAACGTATATCTCTCAGATCACTTTTTTGCGATCACTTCCGAAACATTGATCGAATTTAAATGGAAATTTAACTTGATATCGAATGTCACACTTTATTCTTTAGTCTTCTGAAGAGGTAAACATGTTAATTTAACCATGGATGGCTTAAAAATATAACCAGTTTTTGCCACGTAACACTAGAATGCTGACTAAAAGATTTGAGTGTAACTTGTACAGTGCTGTTATTGACCAGCTGATCAAAAACTGTCACCAACATAACGTTATCGTAAATTTTGTAACGTCAAAATACCCAAAACATAAATATTGACATTACGAAAGCCAAAGTTTGTGCAAAAAACTTGACTAATTTGTTTGCCAACGATACGCAAAGTTCTGAGGTAAAACGATACATGTCGAATAATCTTATGATACGAATTAAACCAACAGTGGAATCGTCACAACCGTGAACGTACGACACGTATCGTAAAAATACGCTCTTTGGATTATAACATACGGCAATTGATAGTAATTCACAATATTGGAGATTATAGCATACGTTATCGTATGAGGAAATGTACGTTTTTTTTTTGTACGTATTGTCCTCGGTCAACAAAACTTAGTTCGACTAAATTTAAAAGTGCTGGAAATTCGGTTGAAAAAAAAGTGACGTAATTTTTTTTTCCATACCATTGTCGATACGATCACGAATGTAACGCTACCACCCCAGCCTCGAACTTCGGCTGGAGCAAAGTTGTACACCTCAGTAATATAAACCTTCTTACTCTCACTGATATTCACTCCTGGGTTTCTTAGCAAAAGAGTAACGTTGCAGCAAGAATTAATTTAATTTTTGAACAATTTAAAGAAAAGTACTGAAACTATAAAATTATCTTTAAATGTTTTTTTTTGTAATTTTTATTTAATTATTATAGTTTTAAATAAATAAGTATATATTTATTTATTTTAAGTTTAGAAGCTTTTTAAAAAAATTTTTGGTTTTTTTTTTTTAAATTAATTCTACATAATGAATACTCCTTTTTTTAAATTGATTAATAAAAATTAAACAAAAAGAACCCATTTAATAGAACAAACATATTAAAAGGTTTCTTTTTTTATTTTAAAATTAAAATACAAATTATTAATAATATTTTAGTTGTTATTTAAAGATATACATACATATGTACTCGTATATAGGATTTATGTTTAATCTCGTAAATTAAAATTAAATCTTTTGCTTTTACTCTCGCAAATAAGCTTAAAATTAAAAAATAATGCAATAAAAAATTATTGAAATAAAAAAAATATCCAATTCAAATTATTTAACATAAAAAGAGCTTCATTAAAAGCGGTTTGTTATACAATTTTAGTATCTAAACGATTTGGTTTAGATTTGTGACACACTAATTAAGTGTCAAACTTAATAATAAATTTATGAATTATAGTAAACTGGTAATGAGTTAGATGTTCTAGCACAAGAGCAACTTTTCTTAGAATAAATAACTTGAATCCTCCATCCCAGGAAAATTTCGAAACTTGTTCTATTATTAATAGTCCTCTAACGCATACTTATATAACTACGACTACTATAGAATAATTGGAACGAGTGAGGCCCTTCATCACTTCTTGAACTCGTTCTGAAGAACGTTATGGTTCGATTGGTGAAGTTCCCAAGTGTCGATTTACACTATAGCACATGTATGTATGTATGTATGTATTTAAATACATCATAGTTAAAGAACTTGTTGTCCCGTAAAACCTTTTAGAGCGACTCGGCAATTTATTTGCTCGGTCAACTGACTGTTAGAGCTGACAAACAATCGATAGTTTCCATTAAACTATCGATGATTTTCATTTGATAGCGAGACTATCGTCAAATTTTTTTTGTTAGAAAAATTCCTATAAACTTGATCAAAAGATACAAGTATATCTTCAAATTTAGGTTTCAATCTGGCAACGGCGGTAAAGCTGCAGCTGCTAGCCAAACGGTTTAGTTTTCTGTTGACATAACACCGGTGACCACAAAGTAGTAAACAGAGGTGAAACGACAGTATAGTGATCTCAGAGCCTTAGTTTTGTTTTTAGATTTTTGTTTTTATTTTGATTTTCTTGCTGTGTTTTCCTGTATTTGTTGTTGTATTTCGTCACAAAATACTATATTAGTCTCTTTCTAACAGAGCCCATAGTAAAAAAACTGAGTTTTTTATTTTTTATGTGTCAAAGTCTTCACCTCTGGTTACCCTGTGCCGGTGACGATGCAATGTTATGTAAGCAAAAATTATAAATATTTCTCAATAACTTAATTTTTGTTTTAAATCGGGCAATATATTTCAAACACATTAACAATTATTAAAAAAAATCGATAGTATCAACAGTTTTCCAACAACCTATCGAATATATTAAATATTGTAACTATCGATAGTTTGCCAGCTCTAGCTTCTGTCCTACTTCTATGGAATTTTTAAGGAATGAGTTGAGTTGTTTGTTACCTGTTCGTCACTGGTTGTAGTCTCAAGCAGCCTTTCGACTCTTAAATCATTCGAAATGGTGAATTTATCGGAACTATTTTCGTTGTTAATATTTTATAAGAAAATAAACAGATTGAAAACTAGAGTTACAAAATCGCAAATAGAGTGTTTTTTTAAACCCGATAAACTTTAAATGTTGCTATTTTTAGCACAACAAATTTAATTTTACACAACGAAAATGTTTTATTTGATATATCAATACAATAAATTAACATTTGAGAATGTTTTCGGGCAAATGGCCACCGCGACTGTTCTTAACGAAGCGCATTCAGGACGTCCAATTTTTTTTCAAATATAAGGAAATTAGATTTAATGACGCCTCCAGCCTGTAAGCAGTACCAAACTTTTCCGGATGTAATGAAGTCTGTAGGGTCTGTTGTGGATTAGATTCACTCCATATACGGCAATTTCTCTGAACACAATTTTGCGATAAAACAGCGGATCAGTTGCTGATTGATTTTCCAAGAAAATCTGAATAATTTGATAGCATTGTTCAAGCGTCAATCTAATCATGATAATTTGCCAGAGCAAAGTGAGCACAGTGTGACAGTTCGTTTGACAGCTAACACTTTCGTAAGTTCTATCGGGCTTAAAAACTAAGGTGGAAACTTCAAGATAAATCATTGGCAAGTACTGGAGAGTTACTGTGTATTTCGATTCGAAGCAAAACATTTTCAAAACGCAGTTCGAATGATTTCATTTTCGAAACGCTATTAACGCTACAGTACCACTCTGTTTCTATGAATGCGTTCTAGAACTGTGTGACACTAGTTCAGTTTTTCCTGAGATGCAATTTTTTTAAAGAATATTTTTTGAATATTAATAAAAAGACTTATTATTACTAAATGCCATTTTACAAAGAAAAAATATACATGTATAATACAAAATATATAGAAAGGACAAATCTACTTCTAGCCTATAGCAAAGAAATATTTTGGACATTTATAGATTTATGAAACAAAATCAAGATTTAATTAACATAATATGTAAATTGTTCGTGTTTATTTGTTCGTCTTTATTATAAAATCTCTTTAAAGGCATCTGTTCAAAAATTTTTAGAACATTTTTGCAATATAAAGAAACATTTTTCTGAAACTTTAGGATCATACATAACTCAATAATATTGGAATATATACGTAGCACTACACAAATTCTTAGACCCATTTTACAACCAGGCTTTAATGTCCTGACTTTCGTGTTTGTCATGCAAATTACGTTTCAAAGGTTTAAAGGCAGATTTTCCCTACGATTTAATAATTAGAAGTTACATTTCCTAATTGGCTTATGGATATTTCGAATGTTTTCGAATTTCCATAGTCTATTTTTCGACATTGCATGAAATTTATTAAAACCTTTCGATTCATGAGTTTCTGAGAGCTCTTAATGATAAGAAATTGACTCAAAAAATTTCAATTTTATTTTCATTGACCAAAATTACTGGGTGCTTTAAAAGACGACTATTGCTGTTTTTGTTTCTAGAAAAAAATGTAACATTTTTTGCCCTTTTGTTATACATGAAATGTGTTTACGCCCACAAAAGTTGGTGTTTTTTTTTTAGAGTTTACATTTAATAATGCCGAAAGGCATTGCACTTTATGATCTGCATAAAATCGCTAATAATAAGGGTGTGTTAAACATGTACTCTTTAACAAGGCAACATTTTATTTTAGAAAGGAAAACGCCATAAATTTATTATTTGTTTATAAGTTTTTATATCAATAAAGTATCTTGCCCTATGAGCTCAATGAACTAAAGAATAAATTAAATTAAAAAAAAAAAAAATCCAAACATAAATAGCTAACTTGGCTTTGGAATTATTTTCAATTAAAATCAAACCGTACAAATATGTCGTAAAGTAAAATGTGCTTCATGCATAATATACTCGTAAGTTATGTATATTTCATATAAATACATAATATGTAATAGCAGTTCCTTTTGAACAGATTTAAGACTTTTGAAACTTATATTTATAATACAAATTAATTAAATTAATTGTTAAATTTGAACAATATTTAAACTTGTGCGTTTGTTTGTTATTGTATTGAAGTGAAGCATTTGTTACAAAAACTAATTTCTAATTTATTAACATATGGCAAGTTTAGAGAAGATTTAAATAAGTTTTAAAAATAAAATTTTTAGAAAAAAAAAATTTAAATGCTTTTCAAGTTAAATTTAGAGTTATTATAATCTTTGTATTTCGAAATCATGAAAATAGATAAAGTAAAATATTTTTTTTTTGAATTAAACATTTTCAAAGCATCGATCGTATGGTTATTTTGATATTCCGTTTTAAATTAAAAGCTAGGCATATTTAACCAGATGGCGCTACTACTACAGTTGACAATTTTTTGCTTAAATTTTCGTTTTCCTTTGTTTACCCAATTTTAATGTCAAACTATTTTGTTTTGATAAACGAATAATCAAAAAATTCATTTACATTCAAGTCTCATTGATACAAGTGCCTTAGTGTTTTTATAGTTTGTGTATAAATAAATTAAAAAGTGAAGTAAAAACAAAAAATAAATTATAAATGTGTGTTCTAATTTGTACAAAATTTATAAATAAATTTGTAACAAACAAAATTTATTCAACTTTTTTTCTTTTAATTTTCTTTCTTTTTACAAATGTTTTTGACAGCAATATTGGGTTTTACACAAACAAAACTGCCTGCTGTTGTTGTAGTGTTGTATTTGTTGTCGTAGCATGGTCACCTAGTTAGATACGCCTTGATTAAAAGGAAATTGGTAAGAACATTTTTCTAGTTCGCAACAGTGTTGAAAAGAATAAAAATTCACAATAGCTCTGTTGACAATAAAGATTTTAGTTAATACGTAAAGGCCAAAAAGAAAGGAGATTGCACAATTTAAAAAAGGCTGCTTAAAAATAATGATTATATGTTGCGAAAATAGGATTGAAATAATATGAGAAACTTTACGACTTGGTCAAATTAAAGCAAAATAAATTTGTGTAGAACTGGAATGACCACCAAGAAAAAGATCGTTTATATAAAAAAAAACACCCAGCATGGCCGGTCTAATTTAGAGATAGATTTAAAAAAAAATATTCCAAAATCAAACCTGTCTCATATGCTAAGCATACGATTTTTCTTTCTTGTAGACATAGAGTTTAAAAAATTTATTATTTTAAATAAATTAAATTTTTACTTTAATGAAAATTTGCGCAACATTATTGTCGAACTCACAAAAGCTATGCCTTAAAATGCTAATATTTTAGTTTAGTTTAAAAATGTTGTTGTTGGGCTTCAAACAAAAAAAGTCCTACAATAATAAACCCTTTTGCTCTATGTTTATCATCATTTCATTTCAACATTTATTTTGTTTTGCTTTTGTTTTTTTGTTGTTGTTTTTTCTGCTCTTGTTTTTATTACTTGTTCGAGGTAAGTTTATTTATTAATTTGACAGTTATAAGTGTTTATTCACAGCAGAAATATTTCTGTATAACCTATGACTTTAAGACAGTTTGTGAATTCGGTAAATGTTTAACCAAAAAAATCTTGGTTTCACCAGAACAATATTTTTTATGAATTGACATTCTAACACCTTAAGCAGAGCAACATATATAGGAAAGTATAAATTTAAAATGAAATAAATATGAAATTTCAGTTTACGGAAATTTGTATCTTTGCAAAAAAAAACCTTTATGCAGTTCACAAACGCCTTGTATCGTGTATCAAATTAATTCTTTGGTCTGTTTGTGAATAGCCAATTTGATTGTGTTGTGTTAATAAAATTTTTGCTAATGCCAAAATGAATGAAATTGTAACAGACATGGGAACCTTAAATTACTAACAAGTGTATTAAAGGTAACACAATGTCATTAGCCAAAGAGCGAGTAATTTCTTAAATAATTTGTAGTTTCGTAATTACTAGCGGTTGGCTGCTGGTAGAAATTCTACCCCTCTCTACATACGTTCAATGTGGGTAGGAAAATTCACTAAGCAAATATAAAACATTTAAACTTTTTGTGCCATAATTAGCTACGCCAACAACCATATAGAAAATGATTGTTTTGTTCATTTTTTCACTTGTGTATTATTTGTGCAAGTTTTAATGGCAACTTTAAGCTCTTGTTGCTGCTCAAAAACTTAACGGATTTTAATAAACTATAAACTGTGCACATGTGCATATAAATTCATTTTAAATGGTATACAACTTCGTAAAATCGGTGAGCATAAAAGGGACAATAAGAAATCATCTTGCTTATTATTTATATTATATAGCTACGTCAAACAGCATAGTCCTAGATATGGTGTAAAAACCGCATTTCAATAACATAGAAAATGAAGCAAACAAAACACAAAAATACAATATTGTACTATAGAACAATCGATACAACCATACAAGACATTTACGAATGTAATAAATATATATAACTTCTAATATAAATAGTTTAACAAAAGCCGAGTGATCTAATTTTTCATATTTCTCCTTTCTAACCTATTGCAAAGAAACAACGTAAAAACGAATTCTTTCCAACACTGTCAATTAAAACTTTATTTGAAAAGTTTGAAGAAAAATCTAACAATGACAATTTTCTTCTGGATTAAATAGTTCTAAGAAGTTTTGCAAAAATAAAAACATTTCCAAAATTTGTTTTCACAAAAAAAAAAAAAAAAAAATCGTTTTTCTTAAAATGCAAAAATAAAAACAAAAGCAATTACATACGAGAAGAGGCTAAGAATGTACATGGACAAGTGGTAAGAGCATAGTTTACGGCTAATAAGAAATGCAAGGGAAACTTAATATTTATAAAATTAGTAATAATATTAAAAATATATTTACGTTGCTTGAGTTTGACTAAGAATGTTTACGTTTTTTTTGTTGTAGTTTGTTACGTTATACATACGTTATAAGGACTTTGTTCTTCAAAGACAAAAAGTGCAAAAAGTCCTTTGGGTGTATGTAACACGCACACATACAACACATACAAATATATGCATACACTTAAAAATAAAATGGTTATATTTAATAATACATTTAAATTAAAAAATATAGTAATTGCAACTAATTAAATTCTAAAATAAACAAGAATTATTTCGAATTCCCAGAAAAAATATTTATCAATGAAATCTACCAAAAAATATTAAAAAGAAAATCAAAGTGTTTAAAAAGGGGAGAGTAGAATTACCTTCAATTTTGCTATTGCCTGTGTATAGAATGAGCGTTAGATATTTCGGTGAAATGTAACTTAAAAAAGTTGAATTTGTTTTACTTTTCGTTTGTGTTCATTTCAAGAATTCAATATGATATTTCTTTCTCTTTCAGTTTTAATTTGTAATTGCGTTTTTTCTTTTTGTTGCTAATATTTTTATATTTCGAAGATGGTGGGTTTTGTTTGTTTTTTCTCATTTTTTTTTTCTTTTTTTTGTAGATGTTTATCATTAAATTTTGTTTGGTTTTTAAAATAATTTTGCTTTGTTGTTAGGTCTGCTGCTGCTATTTCGAATAAAATATATATAAATAGGAGTGTGTTGGCAAAATGAATGTGATTTATGTGTTTAGTAGAGACCGCAACCTCTGAGATTGTTAGCAATGATAACATCGGTGACAGCATCGAATACAAATTGTATGTTATTTGTATCTGTAGCACACGTCATGTGGCAGTAAATTTCTTTTGAGGTTGACTTGTTTTTCGCTTCAAATTGAGCTTGAATATATGCAGCTGCTTCACCATATTCCTGGCCACCTGTAGAGTTTTATAAATAAATAATTATTATACATACATACATTATTATGTAAAGGTTAAGATTGTAATAGTTATAATTGAGTGAACCCTTTTTAAGAAACCTTTTATTTAGTGTGCACACGTTAGCCTTAAACTCTTAGCACTTTAAAATCTCTCTTTTGTAGTAACTAAAAAATCTAAATGTCTGGAGTAGACGCAAAAAGTGTGTTCTTTGTAACTCTCCTTATGGACTAAACACATATATGACGGCAGGCTACCAACTACAATCTGTCAAAATTCAATTATACACGTTTATATGAGAAGGATTATTTTGACGATAACAAGCAACACACACGCGTGCAGATGGAATTTAATTTCTATTTTTGTGGGCTAAAAAACAGAAACAATGTTGACAATGGAACAAAATATGTAAAGCAAATTAGTGCTTAGAAGTATTTTTTATTGCAATATTAAAAAAAGAAAGTTACACAATTTTAATGCAAATATGTAAATTAATTTCTTTTATTTTTATATAATATTGAGTGAAGTTTATGTACATGTCTGGAATCATGTACATATGTTTTCCGGCTACGTATGGCGCCTGTCCGGCCACTCTCCGAGTTTCAGCTTGAAAAATACTTATATTCTGTTTACAGAATTGATAGTGTTGTTTGTCGGCCACGCTTACATTCGAGCGAGCGGGACACAAAAGTTGAAAACTGTTTGTCCCTATATTTTCGTACGTTTATTTCTTTTATTTTTTACCTACTCTAGCATATTATACATCAAATGAAAGCTTATTGTTTTTGCTTTTAGAATATATGTATACCCCAACAAGTATGTACTTCAATACATGTTTTTTCTCGATATTTCAGAAAAATTGCAAAAAGTCGTGAATAGAATTCTTTTTCCCTAATCCGCCTAATTGTCCACTCCTCAAAGAGGTTGATGCATCGTTAGATATGTGTTTTTATAAGCTGTAATTTAACAAATAGTTCATTACTGCGCTCGTTATAGTTTCGAAGATATATCCAATTGTATTTTTAACAATGCAAGCGCTCACACCTACAAGACTTGTTCCATGAGAAAAACTTAACTTTAAAAAAGTAAAAAATGTAAAGTGGCACCACTGAAATATAAATGAATTGTTGCAACAGCTGATAATATTTTAACATTACTATGTAGCTGTCGTTTACAAAATAATTAAGCAGCTGGCTACAGGGCGGCATTTGTAGCCAGTTTGAAGTCGTGTAGCCTGCTGTGCCTTGTATGAAATCGGTAAACACTATTGCTCTAAACTCATAGACCACACAGCTTCATGGCTACAAAGGCAGTTGACTTCATATGTCGCCGTGTAGTCAGCTAATTAATTTTTTTGAAGATGGCAGCTACCTCATAAACAGCTGATAGGAAGATTGGCTTTGCATTATTAGTATTTGTGTTTGGCGAACAATGTTGCCACTTCAACTTTTTTTGCCTTAACGCAAAATCACTCATTTAAGAAACTGAAACATAGAAGAAACTGAATATGGTCAAAAAGAAAATCAAATAAATAAAAAAAAAATTATTTTAACAGGTCTGGCCTAAAAATACTTTTTTCGCACCATCCATGAGGTATTTCAGGTAAAATAACTTGTTTTTAAATGTATATAAATATAAGTCATTCCATATATTCAAGCTGATTTCTTTCGTCGCGTTCTTTGTAAATTGTCAACACTTTATTTGTCAATTGTCGTTACTAAAAATAGAAATTAGTTTAAATTGGCGACAGCGACAATTGTAAATCGCCTTCATATGAATGTGTGTATATTACTTTTGACAGATTGTAGTCTGTAGCTCGCTGTCGTCCATGTGTTTAGAGCATATTTATTATTAAATTACAATATTTCACAACTGTCTGCTAGTTGGGCTTCAGAGTAAAGGTCAAGCTAGGGTAATCTGAATACGAATTATGAAAATGAATTTCCTAATTATTGACTAATTGAGATAAAAAGGCGCGGATTAAGAGACTTTGAAGGTATTTTACAAAATGCCATTTTACATATTAACTTAAAATTTGAGCCCTCAATAAAATAGTATCGTAAGTATGTGCAAAATCACATAACACTTCTGAATGTCTTAAAGCAACAAAAGCGATCACTTACGCGTACTCCACCACTGGACACCTGAGACGAAAGAAGAACAATAGTGGACTGAAAGCACGGAAGGCAAAGATATTTCCATTTTCAGGAATCTTTAGTCATCTTCAGTCAATAAATAAAGCTCAATAATAATATTACTTTTTTTTGAAATGCAGATCTAATAACAGTGACAATTCTGTGGACTTGCTCAATTCTACTATGACTTGATCGAAAGCCAAACTGATGGGTCGGGATGATGTCTTGATCAGTAAGATAAGGTTTTAAACACGAAACGAATAAATTTGCAAACAATTTTGATAAAAATGACAGCAGTCTAATGGGCCTGTATGACGTAATCTGACTTGAGTCCTTCCCTGGTTTAGGTATCATAACGATTTCAGACATCTTCGCAACATTACATTAAATACGAATAGTAATATTCTCACAGCTTTACGGTCAGATCCGCGTGATTTTCTCATATCTATATGTATTTTTAATTGTCGACTTTAATGAAGATAGTTGAAACTTCATGGGATTAATCACAGTTTCACTGATATTTGGAATAGTGAAACTATTTATGTTTCTTAAAGTGATTTGTGAAGGCACCAGCAAAAGTTAAAGCTGACAAGATTTCCTACCTAAATGTGCCAAATAATTTTTTTTTTTTTTACGCAAGACCAACTATTTTGGAGTTATAAAGCCAAGAAAAACCAAAAATCAGTATTTGAGAATATTTTGTAACCGCATTTTAGTTATTTTATAATTTAAGAGTGCGGTTTCCCGAGCAAGTCTTAATTGAAATGAATGAAATGAATTCAAAGAGGTTTCGTCATGCAACTTTAAATCAAATGCAAAACATGCCCCTCAACTGAGCATTAATTTGTTTTCTATGCCAGAACATGGAAAATAACATTTTCCGTACCGTCCGTATTAATCACTGCAGCACTAAGGGTACATTGAAAAGTAGCTCCATAAAAACTTAATTTACTTAATTATATTTAATTGAGTAATAACCGATTTACGGAATCGAATAGTTTTATAAGGTGTTTTTTTTTGTGTTTTTATTTGTAACATAATTAAACTAAATTTCTTACCTGTATATTCTGGGAAACAGATTGTTAATGGACTTTTGCGTATTTTCTCTTCGAATAAATCTTTTTTATTTAAGAATAAAATTATCGAAGTATCCGTAAACCATTTGTTATTGCAAATGGAGTCAAATAATTTTAAGGACTCTTGCATTCGGTTCTAGAATAAAAAAAATAAATAAAAACGTTTTGTTTTAATAAAACTTTAATTGAAATTTTATAATTCAAGGAAAATCTTACTGTAGTTTCATCTTCATGCAAAACTTGATCATATTCTGACATGGCAACACAAAATATAATCGCAGTTACATCTTCAAAGCAATGTATCCATTTCTTTCGTTCCGAACGCTGGCCACCAACATCAAAAAGTCTAGATTAAAAAAAAAATGAATTTAAAACAATTGAAACGAGTTTGAGAATAATGAAACTTACTTGAAATTGAGATTCTTAAAGGAAAAGTGTACTTCAACAATACCAGTTGTTTTGACACGAGTGCGCAAAATATCCTGCTCGGTTGGTTGATAATCTTTGGCTCCTAACCGATCCAAATCGTCCAGGAAACTAAAAATATATGTTAAAATAATATATTAATTACAATTCAAGAAAATAATTTTTTTTTAATATAGTAGAGCGCCCTACATTGTGTTTCGCCTTCGTTAATTTAAGAATTTGTTCGTTTAAATGTTTGCTTCAGCAAGCTAGATAAAGGTAACAGGGTGTTTAGGTAACTACAGGGTGTTTACTGAGAACAGTTACCGGTCGCTAGTCTGAAATCACTACAGTCAAGAGTAAGGGCTAGTGGTAGCACGAGACTCGAATGAAAGTAAGGTAGATATAAATTACAAATCCTAAAATCAATTCGAGGAAGAAATGGGGTCGAAAAGAGACCCATAAATTTAACGGTCTGCTTCGATATTCCCCTACATTTTGAGTTTTGGCGTTAATTGTTTTTACATTTCAAAATATACATGTATTGAATATTTTGTTGGCATAAAAATATGAAACATTTTTGCAAAACCTTGAAACTCTTTAAGTATTTTAAACGCCAATTATTGCTCGTGGCGTTATATTCCTCAAGAACGCGAAAATATTCGTGTTTATTTTGTCACGGAATAATTCGTCAGTGAGTTTTACGAGACGAGATTTTTGGCGCAGATTTGTTGGTCGTCATAGGCAGGGTTCGTCGACGCAATTTGCAACTTTTTTTATGCACAAACGTCTAATCGGCTATTGTTTTGTGCTGTATATTGAAGTTGTCAAATGAAATGGACTAAACACTGCAACATTTCGTCGAAAAATTCGCCTAAATAATTATTATTAGTCAAATCTGGATATATTCTGTTTAGGTGATATATGTAAAAACATTTGAGGTTCAACGAAGTGTAGGGCCGGCAGCACAATGGGGTAACATTGGCATGTTCCATATAATGTCCCTTTGCCTGTTCCTTTTTTTATCGTCTATATCGATGTTTACCATTTTTTATGGCAAATTTTTAATAGTATGTGCAAAATTTACACAGAATCAGTTTTTTTTATGGTTTACTCTGTGGTTGCATCGTCTGTGTGAAAACATGAAACTTGGTTTCTAATGTTCCTTCTTTTGTAGCCGGCATGTTTTTTTTTACATTCAAATATTGCTGTTTAAACTCGATAAATATATTGTTGGCTTAAAAAGAAAGGTCGAAAACGGATCTAGTAACAAAACTATGCAGGGCAACAATTTTTTATTTTTTTTATTTTGGTGTTTTTTGAGGTGGTAATTTATGTTTTGGTTTTCTTGGATGAGTTTTATTTAAATAAAAAAAAAACACATACAAAAATTGGTGCAACTTTTTTTCGAAACGTCTTTTTGTGCACTTTTTTTTTTCTAAATTCCCAGCAGTAGCCCTGTCATAGACCAACTGGAGCAAAATGTAAGAGAAGACAATTCCACTGGTCTCGTAATGCTTATACTGCAGCTGTTGCTGAATGTGCATACGATGTCGCTCGGATTGGCCGCTCCAGACTTTCTTCTTTGTGAGAAAAAACTTACGACAAATGAAAGCAAACGAGTTTCATGCACTTTTTCCCTGATCCCTGGTGCCACTGTGAATCGTAAAGGGCTAATTAAAATCCCATCTATTTAAAGTGGAATTAAAAATTCGATAACCTGTCAATTTGCAAAAATAATTTCTTTTGTGAACAAATTTATTTAAACATATTTGTAGTTTAAACAATTTATAAAATAGGCATCATTTGATTACTTTAAATATCTGTCTTAAGAAATGTTGACAGTATATGTTTTGAACATTTTACTTATTCGTGAGTTACCAATTTTTAAATTGTAAAAGAAGTGCTAATAATAAGATCTAGTTCATTTCATCAGCACCAAACAATAAAATTTGAATAGGGTTAGCTCAAGGGGGATTAACTACATAAATAGTTTCTGCTTAATTCCACAGTGTCATGCTATTTAAATCTACCGCACTTAACTTCGCTATTATTTCTACAGGGTGTGGCACATTTTAAAAAAGATTTGATTAAATAAAAACGCCGATTGGTTTTATTGAATTTTTTTTTAAACATAAATTGTGGAATTAAACATGGCACGGCAATAGAATGGTTTGGCGACTTCTATGGCATATCACACCGACTTGTTCAATATCATCCAATTTATGTAGAAAACACTTTGTTATAACGTCGCTTCACTATTCGACCAGCTTCGTTTTGTAACAACTATAGCCCCATGACGTCTCCAGAGACCTTACCAACACCTTCATTTCTTTCGAATCGATAAACCTTTCGAATAGAATTTACGAATCGAAAGACATTTGGTATTGAGTAAAATGAACGTTTAAAATACAGAGTTGTATTTCATAAAAAGGGGTTAAAATTATAAAAAAAAACGTTGGTAACACATTTCACTTGAATGTGAAATTTAACATCCAAAAATCGGAGATACATGGTCCATTCGATCAGTCCAATTCTTGACTACTTTTTCCAAATAAATCTGGCCTTTTGGCGTCAATGGCGGCTTAAATATTGGCTTCTAATGCTTCAAGAATTGCTGGTTTGTCGGCATAAACCAATTACTTAACATAGTCCCATTAAAAAAATCCAGAAGCGTTAAATCGCACGAACGAACGACCAAATTGATCGTGCGATAAATCGATTGTTAAGCACGCTGTATGGCAAGTTTCGCCATTTTGTTGGAACCAAATGCCGTTGATGGTAACTGATTAATTTTTAAAAACATATTTTTAATCAGAATGACTCGATAGCGCTAGACATTTACCGCAACGCCACATCCTTGCTCATTTCGAAAGAAATAAGAACCGATGATGCCGCCAGCATGTAAACCGCACCAAACAGTCAATTTTAATAGATGGAATGGTGATTCGTAAACGGCTGGAGGATTGTCTTCGCTCCAAATACGGCAATTTTGCTTATGGACGTAACCATTTAATCGGAAAGGAGTTTGATCACTAAACTTGCTAGCTTGGCTAATTTTTTTAAAACTTTGTAATATGGGAAAAGATTATGAGAAAAATGTCACGAAACTAGCAAGTTGCCTAGAAACGGGATGGTATTGTACATAAGAAGAACTTGGTCCTCATTTTGATCAGAGTACTTTTTACGGGCAAAATTTTTGATAGGAACTTGGCCTTATTTTCACATATATGTTTTTGTGCGGATCGAAATTACACGCGACAATTATCTTGCTTAAGGCGTGATAGTAGCATCAAACCTCTAGTTGCATAACAGAAGTTTGTGCTTTTATTGGAGACTTTGACCTTTAAACAAAAAAAAAAAATTACGAAAAAATATATTTCAGTAGTTTTTTTGTTGAAATAATTATGTTATTATTCGTTACATAAATACTTGTATATTAAATTTGCGTGAACCAAATTGCTTGCGAATGTTTTCCACCATTTTTTGCCTTCGTATCGCATTACACAGTTGCACAAACGATAAGGAAGAATTTTTCGTACGATAAAATTTCCCAAGCTCGAAATTTTTGTATTCGTTACACTTTTCATTCGTTTCAAATAACACAGTAACCCCCCAGTCCAAAATCCCCACCAAGACGTGAAACATTCCTTGGATATCCTTGTTTCTCGACAATCACATATTGCGATATCTTCGACGATAAACGAAGGTGAAGTTGTGCTGCCAGCTGTCAAATATTTTTTTTATAGATAAACCGCGCAATGAATTTTTTAATACCCTTTAGTAAATCGAAGGGAAAACAACAGGTCTGTTCCAGGTGCATAACAAAATAGTCCGGACTATTGAGAGTAAAAAGAAAATTACTCTCTGAATGTGCCAAAGTTGTCCGAAATTGCTGGAACGCAAAAAACCACAATTGAACATCTTTAAATACTAATGGTGCCTACTTTCTTAAATAAATTTTATTTTAGTAATTTTATACGCTTAAGATGCATAATATTTTAAAAGGAAAACATTTGCATCATTGGCAGCAGCTGTCCGTAACTTCTTAACTGACCGATAAAATCATTTTTTTTTATTAAATAAAGTGATAAATATGCACAAATATATGTACTTAATGGAAAAACTTTCCGTTTTGCTTTTTAATAAATTTAAAATAAAAACTTTTTTCCTTTATTTAACAATTTTTTGATTTTTAAATATAAACAAAAAACAGCTGATAATTTAATTCTAGTCCGAACTTACCCAAAGAAAAAGTTCGGACGACTTTGTACAGGAAATGAAAAATGTTACTCTCTCATTTTCTCTCAAAATTGCACAAAAATTGTTATCTGGAACGCGTTTGGACTAACTCGGACTGTTTTGTTATGCACCTGGAACAGACCTAACATGTGCATAAATAAAATATTTCATAATAATTTGCAGCTGGGTGTGAAGTAATTACAAAAAAAAAACAGTCAATCCTTACATAATTTTCATTTAGTTTGTAAAGATGAAGATGCCATAATATATTTACAATTTGTTTCCAATATTTGCATAGTTTGATTTAGACCAAACGGAAATAATAACATGTTAATTGAATTTGTGCCTTAATTGCATTCGTTAACGATCGCTTGCGACTGCTTAAGACTTTCATAACAGGCCTAGCGGCTGCAAAGATAGCGTTTGTAATTAGAGCATTTTTCATTTCCAATTCCCCTCCCTGCGTATTTGTCAGCTGTATTTAAATAAATTTGTATGCTCTTTCATTTTAATTAAGTTTGACGGTTTGATTGATATTTGTAACATCTCTTTCTCTATTGTCTGTCATGACAAACGATTTACTCTACTCATCTCTGTTGTCTAGTGGACAATAAAAATATTTCAATTACTATTTTTAGTTTAAAGAAAATAATAAATTATTTCAGACAGTAAGCATGATTGATGAAAAGTATTTGTAGTTTAATTTTTCATACTTTTGCAACATTTTATTTTAAATTAGTGTAATTTTGAAAAACAAACATTAAGCAGTAGTTTGTATTTATTTTCTAATTTTTTCATATTTCCCAATACATTTTTAGCAAATAGTTACATTTTCCATTGATTTCCTTCAACAAAAAAACTTTTTAATAAAATATTATGATTTGTAATTTTTATGGTTGGCTGAATTGTTTAAATATATTTATGTACGTGTGTGTGTGTGTGTGCGAGTATGAAACTGGGTAAAATTATTTCTTTTAGCCTACCAAAATGCTTAAGCTGATCGATCTACCTTATGAAGTGTTGGAGTAATGAAAGTCTTTACAATTTCAACTTTAGTATATTAGTCTTGATTAGCTGTAAATATTGTAACTAAATTTTGTGTTAAAGTTTCTGATAATAAACAAATTTCAAAATTTGGTGAAAATGAAAAAAAGAAACAAGAAATTTTTAACTCTATAAAGGGCATTTGAAGACGTATACAACTTAAAAGTTAAATAAAATACAGCTAATGTTATTCATTGTAATGGAATTTGTTTTAGTTGAAATACATTTTCAAATCAAGTTTTATATATTCATGTGTAATTTCTAGCATATGGCTCTCAAGGCCACGCGGTACATCCGCATATCGCATTTACATAAAGAATTTTAATAGTTTCTAGACAAAAGTGAAGCAAGAAAAACAGGGTGTCCCTGAACTCACACAAGATCGACTAAAAAATAGGGGCTTCAAATTTACTAGCTATTCGACGGCCTTTTTTTTTAAAATTGGGAAATACTTTTTTTGAGTTATCAATATTTTCAATAAGCTCCCTTGAACACAAGAACTGCCGTCGAACTGTTGTGCACAATGGAGAGAGATCGGATCGTTAAATAGAGCAAAATCATTTTAAGCGAAAAAGTCAATTTGCACCGCCACAGATTGTCAAATCTTTAAAATTGGGTTTAGACAAATCACATGTATGTGATTGTGGCAAAATAAATGCTACCACAAGGTATCACTGTTTAATACGGATTTAGAGCTGGAGTTTTCATTAAAATGTGACTGATATCGTCGCAGACACCTGGGTTCGGTCTGACTAAATGATATTTACAGTGAGACCTGCCCATTTAGCACGTGAAACAATGCAATCAAAAAAATAAAAAACATGGTTGTGGCATGGTCACGACCAACATTTTATGAGCTCCACAAACATATATTGTTGTGGCAAACATATATTGGTTATTTAACAACATTTTATCATCAAATGATTCCCAATCATAAAAACTACAACGTGATTGAGCTGAAGAATATAATTTTTACTCAAATTCTAACCATAAAGTATTTTAACTATACAATACGCTTAATAGTAAACTAGTCATTCGAACAAGAATAATTCGAATATTCGAATATTTTTTTTTCATTTTTGTTCGAACGAATAAAATTTTTCAATTTAGAATAAAATTTTATTGGATCGATTATTGTCGAATATTCGAATAATTTTTAAAACTACTTAGTAAAAATTCAGGTTAGTAAAATTGCTTTTTAAAGTTGACACTTGATTTCAATTTCCGTCAGGGTGATTTGATATACGTATATATTTGAAACGAACTTGAATAATCCCTTGTCAAGTTTGGTTTGAAGACAAACCGGTTTCGGCTATGTGCCATCTTCAAAGTGATTTTCCGTTCCGAGTAGTACTTAGAACTATATGCAGTATGTTTGCATATACCAGACGCGGGACCCAGCTGAGGTCTTCGGAGGAAGAAGTATTAACGAAAACAAACTACCCTGGATCCTTTCTTGATTTTTTTTAACGAATTATTTGTTATTAATAAATTGTGTTTTATAAAATAATACAAACTAATATGTATTCCTTTTTTCGAATAATTAAAGTTATTCGAATAATTGTTTTTATTCTACATTCGTTCAAATATACGAAAAGTATTTAAGTTTTCTTCGCTTGTTCGAACGGAAAAAAGAATTACGAACATTTGTTTGAACAATTTTAAACTCGAATAATTTTGCAACACTACTTAATGGACGTAATATGTAAAATTATTGTGGGTTGAGATGTTGGTGGTTAAGTTAAGTGGTTGGCGCGTTAACTTTTAGGCAATCGATGGCTTGAATTGCCTGTGTTTGAACCTTAACCGCTGTCAATCAGTAATATACAGTTTTTGCTTTTCTATCGCTCTAATTGGACCGACCATATGTTTATTATCAATTATAACGATATTATTTGTTTACAACGCAATCATTTGTTGCTCTTAGATAATGGTTACCTCAGCCATGTGATTGATGCCTTTGCCTTTGATCAATCACATGATTTAACGCCACTGGGTCTCAAGATAACGGTTTTTATCGAGAGGCTTTTGCCACCACTGCATGGTATTCAGCCACATTTATGCAAAATGATTAAGGACCACTTAGAATTGTCCTCTTGTCCTTTTACGTTGATGTACAGTGTTGTACATAAGTATGTCCATCTCTTACTGTCTTGTTGCGATAACAAACCCAATTTAATATAAATTATGGGTGTTACAACCCTTTATACTCGTATTCAATTAGGGCTCAACTTGTAAATCACACCTTTTTAACAAAAAAAAAAAAATATGGGTTGAATAAAAACCATCAGATAAATAGAAATTCAATTACAAACAAAATGATAATTTTAACATAAAATTAAGAGTCAATTTTCACCAAGTTAAAACTGACTTAACGAAAAAGAGAAGATATCCATTAACACAAGCTTGTGTTAACGACAAGGCAGTGATTTGGTTTTTTTTTTAATTTGATTTAATTGTGGCTTTCGGCTGAAGTCTATTTGTTAAAAAGCCAACTTCACATTGTTTTTATGGCAAATAAGAGAGACCGGTAGAAACAAATACGCTCAAATCTACAGAGAGGCAATACGACGTCATAACTTCTATTAGTGCAGCTAAAATATGTTAAAACCTCTAACATTTTACAACTTTAGTTTAATATTAAGCCGATGTTAGATCAGTCATTACGTACGATCTGTACATTTAAGTAAGTTAAAAGCGCATAGAACACGATTAAGTGGGCGAATGTTTCAAAAAGGATTTGTAACATACTTTTAAGAGCCACTAATGTCTATGATAGTGACGTAAATTGAAAAGAATAGAAATTGTGACAAAAATTATTAATATGTAACCTCTTGAAAATTAAAGTGAAATTAATACAAATAAGATAAAAAAAGAAACATTTAAAACAAAATAAGTGTACTTTTCTTTTTGAGTGGAAATTCGTTCAAATGTAAAAATGCAAGTTGGCGTGTTGAAAAATAAAAATCACTAAAAAATTAGAAAAGAAAAAAAAATAATAAAAGTGTTTTAAAAACAGCAAAAAATAAATGGAACTAAGTTTAAATAAAGAAAACTCCATAATAAATTAGAAAAAAAACAGAAAAAACAAATAGTCGAAATATACACTCCTGTTCAATTGATTAGACGCACGTAATTTCTGTTCTGGACTGTTATGGACATTTTATAATTTTATGCTGAGAATAAAAATTTTACTACCAGCAGCTAGAAAAGTGTATCAAATTAGTTCGATTAAGCATCACTCAGTTTTCCGCCAGTTCTACTTAACCGTCACTACAGTAGAACTAAAAAAATTAAATTTTTCTAAACTTCAGAAGTGATTTTGTTTAAAGAAATTCAACAGAAAATTAGAAGAACTTACATAACCACAGTTTTCCAGTCATATTTTTGTTATCACGTTCACGGTTTTACTGTAATTGTTACAGGCAGCGGTAGTTTTGGCGTCATTCCTCTTATTTTACACCTTAAATTATGCAACGATAAATTTGATTAGTTTTAAATTCAGATTTTTGTCAATCTGTGGTTAAATTTTCCCATTCGTACAGTAGGCTGCGATGTATGGAAAAATGGCAAGGAAAGGCATGAAACATCTTTCAACTCCGCCGGAAGCAAGAAAAATCTGCATCAATTCGTTAGCACAAAACACAGTGCATAAAGCCATCAGAAAAGGTGAAGATTTTAGATGAAACCCCGTGGCCGATTTGAAAAAAGAAAAGCTGTTTCTGATGTTTAAAAATGCTAAGCGTTACGATAGAAACCTCAAAAAATCTCGACAGATTCGGCTCTTCCAGAGGTATTTGGTATTATTGTACCGATTTCATGAACTCTACAGCAGGATAGTGCTTCTATACATAACGACAGAGCTGTAAAATAATTTGTTCCAAGCCGAACTGGGTTGGCCGACCTATACTCCTGATCTCACTAAACATAATCTTTAATTCTTGGGGTTAGCTTACCGAAAGGTGTCTGTCTATACGAAAAAAAGAATTCAATATGAAGCGGTCTCTTATTCTGTTGGAAAGGAGTATTATTGGTCCATCTAAAATAACTATACGATTCAATAAAAGATCGAATATCTGAAGTAATTGTAAATCGTAAACGATATTTAAATTGTTATTTCAAATTATAAAATTCTTAGATTTTTAGTTAAAATTTGTTTAAGGGGCCTTAGCAAATATCGTTACTTCCAACCTTCTGAATATATTTTCATAAAATTTTGGCGCTCAATGAAATTTTCTATCCGCTTGTTGTTTTCAGCATAAAATATTAAAATATTCCAAAAAAAAGGCCTGCTAAGTAATAAAACTTATGTGTCTTTAATCAAATGATGAGGAGTGTACGTGCATATGTTTAAATTTTTGGACCATCTTTAGCAAAAACAATTCAATAAAGGTACGATCAATATTGTATTTCGGTATCTGACAAATACATAAAAATTATTTAAGCAAGTCTGTGTAAAAAATAAATATGCATATCTTCAATTCATGCTAAAATAAACTCTAAATAAGGTGTGCGTGAAAATAAAACATAACACACAATTTAAAATCATGTTGGACTGGAATAAACATGTGTTATTTTATATAATTCAGAATTTTTTTAGAGCAATAAAAATTTAAAATGATCTAATTTAGGTTCCGTATACGGGAGGAGTAGGCAATAGGCACAAGTGCAATCGCTTTTTGGTTCACATGCGTTATAGTAAAGTGTTAATAGAGCGTCAGAGACAGAGGCGAAGTAGCTTACAGTATCTGCGCCGATAATTTATCAGAGTAGAGATCAGTTACACAACATGACAAACACGTGCTGTGTTTTCTAGGCACAATTTCCTTTATCACTACCGATATTATAAAGCTCTAAATATTACGAAAAGTAACAAATTGTTTACACTCTCCATTCCTTTTTTGAACACGTTAAAAAACGGTTGGGGCCTATTCGCACTAGAGCTGGCAAACCATCGATACTATCGATAGTTCTTTTACTTTTCCTTTCTACATTAAAATTTTGGTTTATATCTGCCACCAACGGCCAAGCTGCGGTTACAGGCCAATCGGTTTAGAATTCTGTAGACAAAACACTGATGACGCATGCGAATCTTTCTAGAAGAAGATGGTTCTGCGAATAATATGCTTTTCTTAAATTTGAACACATTAACAATTCTTAATGGTCGTCAGCTGTCAGGAACCAAGGCACAAAGAAGTTTTGACTTATACCCTCTAGTGGTGGCGGTCGGTAACACGTTCTGTTTCTGTTAGGAGTCTGGTTAAACAAGTCAACAATCTGTTATAAAAATCTGGCCAAGAGGGTGCTTGGTCTCTAGTATGCGAACTCTGGATACCATTCGATTTTTATACAGAATTACCCGTGCATACGGAGCATCTTCTTCTCTATTACTCCGTGGAAATTATATTAATTCTCTAAAGAAACTCTAGTTTTAATTGGCCAAGGGAGAAATTCGTAAGAAATGGGCAAGAGTGCCCCGCGAGGGCTAAACGGGTCAATCTCTAAAGGTACTCCTAAGGCGCTGGACCGTGAGATTTCGATAGGAATGGACAATTAAGTTTCGAAAAAAGTGAAGAGGTTAGTCCCTGTAGGAACTCCGGTGTTTATTGACCAATGAAGGAATCCTAAAAGATGGACAAGAAGACCTCGCAAGGGGAGGACGGGTAAGTCACTAAAGATAGTCTAGAGGAAGAGGCTAAAGCGCACATTGAGTGTACAGCACTGGCTAGCATAAAGTTTAGGACCATGGGCAGACACTAGATAAATGTTAATGCCATGGGGGAGCTAAGCCTTCGATAAATGCTAGGAACTACAAGAGAAACTGCAGTGAAGAAGAAGGCCGACAGTTAGCAGTCTCAAATCACTACAGTCAAGAGTAAAAGCTAGTGTTAGCACGAGACTAAATAAAAGTAATGTAGTCGTAAAATACCAACCGGCTACTTGAAGTAAATTTGATTAAAGAAAAGAGGCCCATAAAGTAAGCGGTTTGCTTTGATATCCCTATATTATATATAACAAATCTTAATAGAATTCGATACTATTGATAGTTATCCAATAAACGATCGAAAATATCGAATGTGGTGACTATCGATAGTTTGCCAGCTCTAATTTGCACACCTAATTCAAAGCGTCTTCTTTCACAAACAAGGTGTGAGTGAGAATCAAAATGATTTCTGCTTTATTTTGAAGCTACGTTTATGCCGAAGCTAGTCGAAGGTAGTGCCGCTAGATGACTTTTTGTCTAAAAACCAATATCGGGCCCACATTTGCAGCGCCAAATTAGACAACTTACGGCCTTGTCTATGGTCGTTCAACTTCAGTCCTTGCGTCAGCAGAATCTTATACGGCTGTAGGCCCAAATTCAACCGAAACATAAACCGGGTTTCTGGGTCTTCTTTGATAGTAGACGTTACGGCAGCTTTGTACTAAACTTGCACCAGTCCCTGTCTGATTGAGGGTTTAAGTTCCAAAAGAGTGTACTCGCGCTCAAACTTTTTCAGGGCGCGATGAATTGCTTTCGCACTAAAGCCATGATGACGATCGGCGAAAATCACTTTGCGTTTTTATATTTGATTAATTTCCACAAGCTCACCTTGACAGCTGGAAAAACTACCACTAGTATCTGGTCACCCTATGCAAGTATAAAATACCTTTTTTTGTGGCATTTTTTTGAGAAATCTTTTAAAATTGAAATAACTAAAATAATTTGTCGACTGATTGAAAACTGATGCCAGTCTCAGAGCATCTTTCTCTATCTTCTTTATTATATGTTTCTGCAAACCATCAATTTGTTTTATTTTGTAAATAAAAAAATATACAAATTATTCAAATATTAAAAAAATCAATCTCCATCAGGCGTGTGTTTAAGTTTCATATAAGTGTGTTGGCATGAGTACTAGCAAAGTTAACATTTCTTCTCTTTTTTAATAATATTTGCTGTTTTCACAAAGACTCTGACTTTATATACACATACATACACATACCTGTATTTATATATTATGATCGATATCGAAAATCAAAAGTTAATGGAATGATGTATTTAACAATTTATCGAACCAGTGCTTTAACTACTCAATATAGCAATTAATTTTAACAATGAGTAAAAAAATCGATAACTGACTCTAACTCCATTTTAGATAACTAGAGAGAGTAAAGTGACTGTCTATCTTTTCATTTTCTTGCATTACAAAGAACGGCACTTGATGAGAAATGACGAAAATGTAGATCAATTGGAAGTAGCAAAATAACGAAATACAAGCAAAGTGTTGGGTGAAAGTGTTCGCGGCAGCTTTAATTTTTTTGCAGTCCAAGTTTCAAGAAGTTTTTACAACATTTTTTTATTCTATTTTGAGTTTCCATTACGTGTACATATGTATGTATTAAAGATTTTGACAGTATAACGGTAGTTATGTTTCGAAATTTATATTACACCCTACAGTGTTGCCAGTAAGTTGTTTTTAAAGCTGCTAGAGCGTGACCAATTTAAAATTTTTTGAATGTTGCGAAAGTCTTGTTAAGTTCGTTTAATTAAATAAAATTTCTAGAATAACTAATATACATATGTAAATGTTTAATTAAATACCACAATAAATAATGTCCTTGGCAACAACAAATTCATTAAAAACAATTAATATACATACTCGTATATACAAAATATTTATTTTTTATTTAATTTGGTCAAGGTGCTAGTTAATTAAATGCAACTTTAAAAACAACTGTTATGAAGTTTTTGTAATTACAATTGTACAAAATGTTATTCAAATAAAGTAAATAAGGCATTAAACAAGTGACCACAGCAGGCTACACGTCGACAAAAGCCGTTAGCTAAAAATTTCGCCCTGTAGCCAGTTACTTAATTATTTTGAAATTAACACAGCTACATAATGAAGTTAAAATATTATCAGCCCTTGCAACAATTCATTTATACGAGGGCGGTTCGGAAACTTCTTAGCCTATCAATGAAAGAGAATAGTTAGTTTTTCAAAAATATTTTAATTCTTCAATATAATCTCCTGAAACTTCAATACACTTAGTGCAACGCTTTTCTACCAATTTTATCCTATGATTAAAATAGTTTTCCTCAAGGTCTTCAAAATAGTGGTTTACAACTGTAATTGCATCTTCATTTGAGGTAAAATGCTTGCCAGCAAGGAATTTTTTTAGATTTGGGAACAGGTAAAAGTCACTGGGAGCTAAATCAGGAGAATAAGGTGGGTGGTCAAGCAACTTTAATTCGTTGATTTTAGCCATTGTTAAAACACTCTTGTGCACTGATGCGTTGTCTTGATGAAAAATTATTTTTTTTGTGTTGTATGCCAGGACGTTTTTCTCGAATTTGTACATTTAATTGATCCAAAAGGTTGCAATAGTACTCTGAATTTATTGTTTTACCCTTTTGCAGATAGTCAATCAATAAAATACCTTTGAAGTCCCAAAAAACCGTTGCCATAACCTTACCAGCCGATTGAATTGTTTTTGCCTTCTTTGGGGCACTTCCTCCAGCTGCAGTCCATTGTTTGGATTGTTCTTTTGTCTCTGGAGTATAGTGGTGGATCCATGTCTCATCAACAGTTATGAAACGACGCTTAAAATCCATTTTATTTCGCTTAAAACGATCCAAACAAGCTTGAGAAATGTTCATTCTTATGCGTTTTTGGTCGACTGTTAACAAATGCGGCACCCATCTTGCAGAAAGCTTTTTCATCTGTAGTTCTTCATGCAAAATTAAATGGACTCGATCATTTGAGATGCCCATGGTATTAGAAATTTCACGTACTTTTATTCGTCGATCATTTAATACCATATCATGCACTTTGGCTACAATTTCTGTTGTTGTTGCTGTTTTTGGACGTCCACTACGTGGTTCATCTTCAATGCTTGTACGACCACGTTTAAATTCAGTAACCCAATTTTTTACTGTTGCATATGAAGGAGCACTTTCACCTAACACATTTCCCATATCATTATGAATTTCTTCCCCCGATAAACCTTTTTTATGTAAATATTTAATGACAGCACGCATTTCTAATTTTTCCATTGTAAAAAAAATCGCGGATGCGTCTTTTTTGAACACCTGTTTCTATATGAAGGAGTTGCCAGATGGAAGTTTCCAAAACACTTAACTTTTTTCTGTTTATACCGCGCTTTTTGTGCTAGGCTAAGAAGTTTCCGAAACGCCCTCGTAGTTCAGTATTGCCACTTTAGATTTTTCACTTTTTAAAGTTCGGTTTTTTTTTTTATGGAACAAGTCAAAGGCCTGCAGAGTTGAAAATATAATCTGATATAACTTCTGAAATAAAACGAGCACAGTAACAAACAATTGAAGCTTATAAATAACCCAACATAGATCAATTTGCAGGAAAAAAATTATATGCAAGGCTTTTTTGAATTTATCTGATGTATCGAGAAAAAACATGTACATAGGAGGAATACTGACCCGACATTTTCGGGTGTACTGACTTCAATAGGCCGTCCAGAACGTTCAGCGTCATTTGTACTTGTGCGACCACATCGAAAGTCAGTAAACTACTTTTTTACCATTGAAATCGATGGTTCAGAGTCCCCATAGTATTTATCGAGCTTTTTCTTGGTTTGATTGACGGTTTTTTTTCCAAAAAAAAAAAAAAAATATGTTTAATGAGCACTCGAAATTCACTTTTTCCATTTTTGGACAAATACACGAGGTTGTATGTTTTGAACAGCTGTTAAAAGCAAAGTAAATGACGACACTTGCTTGACAGTAATACTTGATGACAGGTGGTACTTGATGGGTACAGTGTTGCATTTCATATATCTACCAGGGAAGTTCGAAAAGTCACGGACTTATTGATCCGCCCTCGTACTTTGTATATATAAGAAAATGAGCTTTCATTTGATCTACATTATGCTAGAGTAATTAAAAAATAAAATCAATAAACGTGTGCCACCCGCTCGCGCGAATGTTGGTGGGGCCGACAAACAATACTATCGATATACATATGTAATCCGAATGTAGGTATTTTTCAATGCTGAAACTTTGAGTACGATTGGGAAGGTACTTATGAGACTTAAGACTAATAACATACATGATTCCAGACATCTACATAAGCCTAACTCCATATTATAAAAATACAATTACTTATTTCGAATATTATGTATATAACAATAAAAAAACGAATTTATTTAAAAACTTCTGACGCATAAATATTGTAACATTTAAATTTTGTAATTTTCTTTTTTATTTTACAATAAAAAATATTTCTAAGCACTAATTTGCTTTATATATTTTATTCTATTGTCAACATTGTTTTTGTTTTGTAGCCAACAAAATTAGAAATTAGTTTAATTTGACTACAATGAAAAAATCAGCTTGGACAACAACCTACAGTCGCGTGTGTTGCCTTGTTGTCATGTAAACGTCTGTATTTTAATTTTGACAGATTGTAGTCGGTAGCCTGCTCTTTTCTATGTGTTTAATGCTAAATAAAATAACAGATAGGTTTTATTTTATTTATAAATATTAGTCCTTTTTAAATTAAGGCTGCATGCGTGATGGATTTTAAAAGAAATATATTCCCTTGTTAAAGCTTTAGTTACTTACTCGTATCAATAACTGCAAAAGTACGCTCTATCCAATCTTGGAATTATCCAAAAAAAATCTAAAACATTATACTTTTTTATTACAAACTTTTAGAACGCAAATCCCTCTGAGAATTTTAGTTGCCTTCCAATCACATTTAAAGCACAAACAAATGTTTCCAACAAAAAAATCTAAATCAAAATTTATTAACCGTGTTCCTAAATACGTAAAGCAGGTAAAGCCAGGGGTAGCTGGAAAAAAGCTACACCATGCCTTCGTAAAAAGTTAAATTTTTGAAATTGTTTATACTAATTAGCAGTTATTGCTTTTTTTTAAAGCATTGACTAGAATATACACAGAGGTGGACATTCGCAAATTTCATATGTAGGACATTAAAAATTAAGAGAAGTAATTACCCATAAGTGTTGTCTATAGCGTGACCGATATGTTCCATTAATCGGGTTTTTATATTCTCTTAAAGTTTTTGTACAGGGTGTCTGGTAGCAGATTTATATTTTCAAACTTAAATAAAAAACGTAATAATTGACACGAAGTTTTATTAAGAGCATTGAACTATAGAATGGAAATGCGGATTTTATTCTTTAAAGAGTATGTCAACCAGATGCCTCGAGTTGAACACACTGTTCAAAACGTAGCCTTGTGTTCTGCGCCACACGCTGCAGTAAACTTGGTTCAATTGACCTGATTTCTCGACGAATATTTTCCTTTAAAGCCACAAGAGATTGGGGATTGCCTTTAAAAACCCTCTCTTTGAGGTAGCCCCATAAAAAAAATCCATGGGAGTTAGATCGAACGACCTCGGTGGCCATGGGATATCCCCAAAGCGACTGATCAGTTTTTGGGGGAAATTTTCCCAAAGCAAATTTATCGAAGCTCTGGGTGTGTGTTCAGTCGCCCCATCCTGTTGAAACCACGTGTGTTAAAAGTACGATAGATGAGCTAGCAGTTTTGGCAAAAAGAATTCCGTACTCATGCGTCGATAATTTTCACCGTTGACATTCGTCGTCTGGCCTGGAGAATTTTAGAAAAAAAAAGGTCCAAACAGTTACTCTGGGGCAATGCAATAGTTTTTGATGTTTCAATCGAGGGTTTCGGGTTCTTGGAAACCAGTAACGGCTGTTTTGCTTGTTAACGTGGCCGTTTAAGTGAACATGAGCCTCTTCGCTCAAAAAAAAGGGGGTTTACAGTGCAAAAACGCTCCAACATCGTTTCACAAAAATGTTTGGGTAAATCAAAGTCACTTTCTTTCAGTGTTTGAACGATATGAATTTTAAAAGGATGGAAATTCAGATCCTTTTTTAAAATTTCCTGAATAATCGCTCTTGGAAGTCCCAGTGTGGCTGCTCTTTTCCGTATTGAAAGTCGAGGATTTTCACGTAAACTGCTTTGAATCAGTTCAATGTTTTCGGCAGTCCTTGAAGATCGACTGGGCCCTGGCCGTGGAACATTCATAGCCTAAGCAGTTGCGTGGAATCTCTGCACCCACACTCGGTCCATCACGTATTCGCCGAATACCGAACTTAGAACAAAATTGTCGACAAGCAATTACGTAAGAATCATTACTCTTAAAAAATGTCTCCACAGCGAACACGTGATGCTCATTCGCCACTGCAACATCGTGACAGACAAATAAAAAGAACTAAAAAAATAATGCAAAGCAAAAATTAACTCCAAAAATACTTTTTAATTTCGTTCCTTGTTAAAAAGTACGTTTAAACTTACATATTTTAAAAATTAGCTTTTAAAAAATGTATTCAAGAAGTCGCTTTAAAGAAACCAGCATTTTCCGAAAAGGGTCTTCTCCTTAATAACACACTATTTAAAATGTATCTTTTAAAGTACCCAAATACGTTTCATAAAGAAAATTATTATACAAAGAACCTTTTAAACCGATTTAAATTAAATTTACTTGAAAAAAGTACTTTTTCGCAGGAAATACCTTTTGAAAAAGTACCTTTTTAATAAAATCCTTTTCAATGGTATACAATTTAATAGTAATAGTTAAAATTTACTTCAAAAAATATTTTTTGCAAAAATTCCCTTTTAATAAAATTCATAAGCCCTTTTCATGTAAAAGTACCATTTTAAGAAGCAGCGTTTTGAAAATGCAACTTTTTTAAGAAAAGTTCTTTTCAAAAAGTAGACCCTTTTATATTTTAAAAATATTTGAGGCGGGAGATTTGAATGCCTTGTGAAATAAAACTTTCACGAATGTCTGTAATTGAGCACTTGTGCATACTAACTAGTATTTGTTAGTGTATATGTATGTATGTATGTATGTATGCATTTTTTGGCAATCATTGTAAAATTTTATCTTTTTCTACATTAAGCAGCCATAAAATAAATTAGACAGCAAAAGAGAAACACAAGTTCAAGGACAAGTCGAAATAAGACTACAAACAAATCGCAATTTTCCAGAGGAATGAATTTGTCCTTTGTTGAATTGTTTGGCATGAAAAGCCAATAAACACTAGCGATTTCTCTTTAGGTTAAAGATAAAAAGCAGAAAATATTTATTTTAATAATGAAGATGCTCTAGAAATTTATTATTTTTATTTTTTTTTTGAGATTGTATGGAAAGGGGCGAAAAGTTTCACAGCCTAAATAGTGAAAAAGTTAAACGGCGCTTAAGAAGAAACCAAGAAATGAAAAATAAATAATTGAAGTGAATTAGGAAAAAAGCGAAAGATAACAGTCCATAGGATGGCGTTAGTAGTACTGCGTTACGTGTATATTTGACAGCAATCTTACTATTGATTCGTGAATTAAAGCATTTTGTGTGAAGCAACGTTTGTAATTGGAAAAAAATGCAAAAAAGGGAATTTCGAGTGGAAACCAAACAATGGCTTGATAAACAATATCCGAACTCTGCTCCATTGAGACAAATGGTAGAGAAGTGGACTGCTAAATTTAAACGTGGTCGTACCCGCACAAATGATGCAGAGCGCAGTGGACGCCCAATGGAGGATGTTATTCCACAAGACATACAAAAAAATCAAAGAACTGGTTATGAACAATCGCAAATTGAAGGTGCACGAGCTAGCTGACATATTAAAGATATTAGATGGTAGTGTTTTTACCATTTTACTCGAACATTTCGGTATGCGAAAGCTCTGTACAAAGTAAGGGCTGCATGACAACCCCGATTTTCATGAAAAAATCATAATGAGTGACGAGGTACATTTTCATTTGAATGGACATGTGAATAAACAGAATAGTCGGTTCTGGGCAATGGAAAACCCTCAAATTATTCATCAGTCACCTTTGCATCCATTAAAAGTGACAGTCTGGTGTGCAATTTGGTCAGAAGGAATCATTGGACCTTCATTGGACTTCTTTGAAACTGAAAACGGCGTAACGATAACTGTCAATGGGGAGCGATATCGTGATATAATTGAAAACTTTTTAACGCCACAACTTCATGCTTTGGGCTTGACTAACATGTGGTTTCACCAAGACGGTGCCACATCGCATACAGCCAGGATTACAATGGAATTACTGCGCGACCTCTTTCCACAACAAGTTATTTAAACGAATGGTGATGTTGATTGTCCTCCACGGTCGCCTGATGTGACTGCTCCGAACTTCTTTTTGTGGGGATATCTGAAAAGCAAGGCGTATGCAAACAAACCAGAGACGCTGGAGCAACTGAAAGAAAATAGTCGTGATGAAATTAATGAAATACCGCGTGAAATGTGTGAGAATGTAATGACAGATGTGTTCGAAAGGGCTCGCATTTGTGAGGCTAACAGAGGCGGACATTTATCTGATATTGTATTCCATACATAATTGCCGACATTAAATAAAACATTTATCAATATACGACCCATTCTCTTTCATGTAATCAAAAATTGTAAACAAACAAAGTAGTATACTTTCCGGGCCGACACCCTGTACTTGAATAAAATTATTGATTTTAATTAATTTTAACTTCTATTTATTTCTGTTACAGTTTTACCCTTTTATAATTTCCTAAAAGACAACATGTCGAATTTAAGTAAAACTACTGCTGCTTTAATGAAACGTACGACATTTTCTGCCGCTGTTACCCCATCAGTTGTACCCCATAATATCCTACAGCAGCAACAGCAAACACAAGAAAAGGAAGACAGTATAGCGGAGGCTAAACAACGTCAAAAGTAAGTGCAGTGAAATTATTGCATTTAATGCAATTATTGTGTTGGCCATAAACTGCCGCAATGTGTCATTTCTTGTGCTTAACGTTTTGTTTCCATTTAATCCCTGGTTAGCAATTTCAAATCAAATAATGCTGATAATATACGTCCTTACAATGAAGTACCAGGTCCCTGGGGTTTGCCTTTTATTGGTAACTCGTGGCGTTTTGCACCGTTAATAGGTGAGTGTAATTATATTCAGATGATAGATACGAGTAATTTGATTGAAAATGCTCGGAAAGAGAATGTAAAATGCGTTGAAACACAGGTCATAATTATTATTGTGGTTAATTTGTTTTTATATAGCAAGCAGAGAGAACACCGTGGGGCTTTTTACTATAAAACAGCGCTTAAGAGAAATGTTTATGAAATTAAAAAAAAATTATTGAAAGTTGTTAAAAAAATTAAACCCTGTGAACTGTAACTCTTAAAAATGCGGGATTCACAACAGATCACGTTTCTTTTGGACTCGGTTTGTGCCATTAATAACTTATGTGTCATTTTAAAGGGTACATATCTGTCACATATTCTCACTTAGTTATTGAACATTATAGTGCAAATAACAAAGCTTTTTTTGTTGCTTTGAAAATATCGAATTTTGCTTTACCTCTTGAATTTGAAAGAAAGTGCATCGGAAGACAAAGATCGCCCAGGCCAGTTAAACAAATGTTAAGACCAAAAACTGGAGGCACTACTCCATATAGATTGCTAAATTATTATCAGAATTCATCCAAAAGCAGGGAAATCGGATTATACTACTGTGCAAAAAATAGTAAGACTTTGTTCATAATTTTGAATTTTTTTATTTATTTCCCCCCAGCTGCAATACACTTATGCCAATCCTCGTAACAGTTGTTAAAGTCAATTTCCGGAATAGCCTTCAATGCGCGTAGCGATTCACGTTTAATGTCTTCAATTGACTCAAAACGGTTTCCCCGTAGCAGTCGCTTGAGTTTGCTGAACAGTCAGAAGTCACACGGAGCTAAATCAGGCGAATACGTTAGATGTGGAACGATATTGATTGAATTTTTTGCCAAAAACTCACGAAGAATCAATGCGGTATGCGACGGTTATCGCGGTTATTATCGTGGTGCAAAAACCAAGAGTTGTTGGCCCATAATTCCGGCCTCTTTTTACGAATAGCTTCGCGCAAACGACGCATAACACTCAAAAAGTATTCCTTGTTGACAGTTTGGCCGGTGGGAAGGAATTCGGAGTGCACCACACCTCGATGATCGAAGAAAACCGACAACACCTTGATTTTTTACTTTGACGTGGTTTTTTCGGCTTCGGATCACTTTCGCCCGATTGATCGTCTGTTTCCGGGTCGTAAGCGTAGATCCAAGACTCGTCGCCAGTTATAATACGTTTAATGACATCCTGATAGTCGGAAAGTATTGGTTGACAGACGTCGACGCGACGCTGTTTCTCAAGAAAATTGAGTGATTTTGGAACCAATCGTGATTTCACTTTTCTTAGGCCCAAATGATCTTTTAAAATGGTTTTCACTGATCCCTCCGATATTCCAACGATATCAGTAAGGTCTCTGACTGTTAATCGTCGATTCTCGAACACCAATTCCTTGCTTTTATTGACGTGTTGATCATCAGTTGATGACCGTCCTGGACGTCGTCAACGCGTTCTCGACCCTCTTTGAATAATTTGTACCAATCAGAAACACTTGCTCGCGAAAGACAATTATCACCGAAGGCCTTTTGCAATATTCTGAACGTTTCGGCACCAGAAATTTCATTCCGCACATAAAATTTAATGGAACTTCTTTGTTGAATAATTTCACTCATTGTAAAAATCGTCGAATGCACTCGTTGTACTTCAGAAAGACAAGCGTATACTAAACACTAAAGACTACTTTGATGTGATATTTGGCACAGATGTTTTTTATTAATGTATGGGGGGATATCGAAGCAGACCACTTATTTGCTGGGTCCCTTTTCGACCCCCATTTCGCTCCTCAAATTGATTTCAGGGAACCGATCCGTAATCACAACCACCTTATGGCACAGATGTCACTGACAGTCATACCAACGTAAAAAAAAAGAATTCGCGAATGGATTTCCGGGCGAAATTTTAACTAAAAAGTCTTACTATTTTTTGCCCATAGTAGTATATGAATTGAAGCCGAGATGCCTTGACAGACGATTTTGCATCTCCGAAACGCTGCTTGAATGTTATTAAGGAAAATAATTTTTGCACCGAATCATTACTTGTGAGTAAAAATGGAACCATTACCGTAGTCCGAAGTGTAACAGATCGTATGTGAAGCCCGACCAACCAGTTGAAACGCCATCAAAGCCAAATATACATGGCGCTTAGGCTTGGTGGCACCAAGAGGATGATATTTATTATGAAATCTGGCCAGACCATCGCAGGGAACCTGCATCAAATGCAACTGATTTGTTTCTAGCGAGAATTCGCCGAAAAACGCCCTGAATATACCTGTTAAAAACTATTTAGAAAATAGTAGTTGGGAAGTTTGTCTCACCCGCCTTATACTCCAGACCTGGCCCCGTCCGACTACTTTTTGTTTCGATCAATGCATAACGCTCCCTGTGTGATACACTTGCTTTATTTGAGAACGGGGCATCCAAAATTTTCTTCATTCGTTCTTGGCCTCAGAGATGAGCGGTTCTTTTGACGTGGAATCCATATGTGGCCAGAAAGGTGGAAAAAGGTGATCTCACAATGGCGAATACTTTAAATACATTTATATTGTGCAAGTGTTTCAAACTAAAAGCAAAAAAATTTGAACAAATCCCTCATTTTTAAGTTAGACACCCAATATGTAACTCACACAGCTTATTTTATTCCATCTTAACATTAATTCACCCCTACTGGAAACCCCTTTAAAGCTAGAGTTGCATAAAATATAACAATTTTTATTAAATCATTAATTTACACAGATGCAGACATGCAACAAATCTGCAGTAGAAATTATAAATCGAAATTATAAATCGAAAAATATATTTTATAATCTGTCAATGTGTAGCAGCCCCACTGTTGCGCATTGATGCGATTTTGATTCATAATTTTATTTACATAGAGGTAATTGGTAATTTCAAATGTCAAAATAATATTAGGAAATTATCTACAAGATAAATATAACAATTTACAGTTCGTTGCATCTTTTGACACAAATTAAAGTCGAAATTTATCGGAGCGTATACAAAATGCTCTAAAATTGACGTTGCATTATAATTGACAAGAAAATTATATCGTTTTTTACAACGAGGGTTGCCTTTTAAGTTTCTCCAATCGAACAATAGCAGGCGTTAGTGAGTTGTGGGACCACTGTATTTATAAACATTGACGTTTGCTATTGTGAAGCCAGCGGAAATTTAAATATTTACTGAGTAAGTTGTTGATAGTGAACGTTTAAAAGAAGGAAGTTTGTGCAAAAATGGAAATCACGCGTGAAGGCTTGGATGATTTTTTATGATTTTAAAAAAGGGCTTTTCCACAGCAATGCTTAGAATCGCTTCGGGCAACTTTTGGTAATCAAGCACCATCAGAGAAGACTGTTTACAATTGGTTTGCAGAATTTCGTCATGGTCATGGGTCCGTCAGTGATAAATGTCGAGAAGGGCGTCCAAAATCGGTTGTCATTTCGAGAAACATCTTCAAACATCTTAGGATAACGCAGACTGCAATACACGCGAATTTGCATGAACATTTAGGTGTGAAAAAGATATGTTCCAGATGAATTCCGCATAATTTGGCCAAAGCGCTAAAACGGGTCGTGTGGATTTGTGTAAGGAAATGTTAAAAAAAATTCGACCGAGGACATTTTAAATCACAATACAACATTGTTACAGGAGACGAAACTTGGATATATTCGTATGATCCTGAAAGCAAACAACCCAATCCCACTAAAGTTGTTCGTTCCTGGAGCAATTCCAAGAAAATGATCCCTTGTTTCTTCAGTTGTACTGGACACGTCGCCACCATTTCATTAGAGGATCGAAGCACTGTTCACGCCGATTGGTATAAAACAATTTGTTTGCCAACGGTCTTCGATGAAATATGGATAAAGAACAAAAAAAGTCGCATCCTTCTTCATCACGACAATTTAATTAATGTCTCATTGCCCCTACTCACCCGATTTATCGCCTAATGACTTCTTCTTGTTCCCCACTGTCAAACAAAACATGCGCAGACAGCGATTTTCGTCACCTCAAGAAGCTGTTGAAGACTTTCAAAATCATTTTTGTACGATATCAGCTTTAGAGTGGAAAAAATATTTCCAGAATTGATTTGAGCCTATGGGAAAATGTATAGACTTTACGGGCGAATATTTCCAAAAGCAATAAAACACTTTGTTTCAAACATCGTTCGTTTCTGTTTCACTTTTTGTAAAAACTTAAAAGGCAACCCTCGTAATTGTTGTACTAACAAACTCTTGATAATATATTGTTCCATTCACAATGCCAGGTTAATATTGTATCAAATGTAATATTTTCGATAGCAGGAAGCAGTCCGTAATGAAATTTAATGAAATAAGGAAGAAAAGTATTGGGGATTTTGCAATGCAAAAGTGCAAGCGATACAACACCGATTGTGACATTTAATTTAAAATATCTAACAGCAAATCTGCATATTAAATATTCATACCCGTAAAAGCTTTTTATAAAATCTTTATACCTTTCAACGTTTTTCCTTAAACAGGCCACTACAAAATCAGTGAACTTGATAAAGTTATGAAAGAATTGCACAAAAATTATGGTAAAATTGCCAAAGTTGGCGGTTTAATTGGACATCCCGATTTGCTGTTTATATTTGATGGCGACGAAATACGCAATACGTTCAAAAAAGAGGAAACCATGCCGCACAGGTAAGTGTTTGAAAATTATGTTTTAATCCAAGGTTTAAGAAAGTAACAACAATTAATAACCATTAACGACACACAGTCCAGTCCTTAAATTGCATAATTCTCATTAATTTACGTTGAGAGGTTAGAGACTTTAATACTCCTTTGATGGTAGCACGAATAGGTATTTGTCTTTGATAAATGTCAGGGATGAAAAATCGTATACAATTAAATTAAGCCAGTAAGAGTTGATAACTAGTTTTGTTAAATTATTCGAATTAAAATTCAGTTTATTCTGTTCGAACGAGTGAATAAATTTAAATATTAGAACATTCGAATGAACAAAGAATTACTAAAAAAATTTTGAGAGAGAATACATATTTGCTTATATTTTTTATTAAAAAAAAACGAATTCATTATAGAAGAATAACAAATAGTTCATTAACAAAAAGCAAGAATATTAAAAAATATTGATATATGTACATACATACTATGTATATATAATTATGATTACTACTCAGAATGACGCTGAAGATGGCACAAAAAAGAATGGTTCGAATATTCGAACGATAGGAAAATAAATTTTTATAAAACAGCAATGGTGTAAGATATCAAATTGATTCTGAGTTTATTTATTGAAGCTACATGATCAGCGGAATGACCAAAATCCGAATCTCCGGCCAACATTTCCAGCGCCCAATTAGCGAACTCACGACGTTGTCTACGAAAGGTATACACACTGTAAAATACCAACAATTTTCTTCGTAAATACAAATTTATTTTGTCGTGTCCTTTGAAAAGTATTAACGCTTTCTGGCCTACTTAAATCTTTTCCTACAGCGAAAGAAAGTTGACGTTCTACATTCGTAATTAATATTTGTAAAAAAAACAAATTTCATGTATATTCATGTGACAATTTGAGATTTTTGCTGACATACAACAGAATATTATTTGTTTGTAAACAAAGCAAAGACTTCTCAAATAAGAAATAAGACCTGCGAAGATACAGCGGACATGCTGGCATACAAGACTTTAAAAATAAAAGAGGAATTATTATTTCATACAACTTATTTTATTTGATTTATACATCGACCTGGCCCTATTTAAAAACCCTTCAAGATATAATTAAAAAGATTTCTTTATAATTTTTTTCATTGGTTGTTTAACGGCATTAAACATTTATGCCGACAATATCCTTAATGTCGTATACACTGCAAAACACTTAAATAAGGTATTTAATTTGACCAATTTTTAACGAATATATCTTGTAAACCAGATATCGGGGGGTTTAATAACAACATTTATTAATGGGTACTGCCGCTATTATTAGAATTATTTCAAGAATTCAATTAGGCATTGAGCGGTATAGCGATCGTACTACTGTGAGCAAAAAATAGTAAGACTTTTTAATTTAAATTTCGCGCGGAAATCAATTCGTCGGAATTTTTTTTCTACGTTGGTATGACTGTCAGTGAGATCTGTGCCAAATATCACATCAAAGTAATCATTAGTGTGTAGTATACGCTTGTCTTTCTGAAGTACAACAAGTGCATTCGGCGATTTTTACAATGAGTGATATTATTCAACAAAGAAGTTCCATTAAATTTTGTGTCCGGAATGAAATTTCTGGTGTCGAGCAAGTGTTTTGATTGGAACGCGTTGACAAAGAACCACGTCCAGGACGGCCATCAACATCAACTGATCGTCAACAAAATCAAGGAATTGGTGTTCGAGAATCGACGATTAACAGTCAGAGACCTTACTGATATCGTTAGAATATCGGAGGGATCAGTGAAAACCATTTTAAGAGATCATTTGGGCATAAGAAAAGTAAAATCACGATTAGTTCCAATATCACTCAATTTTCTTGAAAAACAGCGTCGCGTCGATGTCTGTCAAACAATGCTTTCCGACTACCAGGATGTCATTAAACGTATTATAACTGGCGACGAGTCTTGGATCTACGCTTACGACCCGGAAACAGACGATCAATCGGCCGAAAGTGATCCGAAGCCGAAAAAACCACGTCAAAGTAAAAAATCAAGGTGTTGACAGTTCTCTTCGATCATCGAGGTGTGGTGCACTCTGAATTCCTTCCGACCGGCCAAACTGTCAACAAGGAATACTTTTTGAGTGTTATGCGTCGTTTGCGCGAAGCTATTCGTAAAAAGAGACCGGAATTATGGGCCGACAACTCTTGGTTTTTCCACCACGATAATGCACCGTCGCATACCGCATTGATTGAGTGATTGAGTTTTTCGCCAAAAATTCAATCACTATCGTTCCACAACCACCGTTTTCGCCTGATTTCACTCCGTGTGACTTCTGGCTGTTCAGCAAACTCAAGCGACCGCTCCGGGGAAATCGTTTTGAGTCAATTGAAGACATTAAACGTAAATGTCAAACTCGTACATATGTATGTATGTGTGTTTGTGTGTGTGTTTGTGTGTACGCATGTCTGTACATGAGTATTTTGATATTGTTGGGTACTGTTACCTGTTTGTACATTTAACTGAATTGTGTAAATATTGCAATGGCATGCATGTGCTTAAAATATTCACTGACGTGTTTTATATAAATAAATTTAAAAATGTTAATAGTATTTTATTTATAAACACATTTTCATCTACGACTACACACACACATTTAAATGTATGAATAAATATTTTAAACGCAAATCGCCCGTTATCGAAATTTTTATGAAATGTTCAGTAAAATCGAAAAATATGTGGTAGAATAAAAAAAAACACTGATGACAAGCTTTTTCAAACGCCATATTTGGGTATTCTATTTATAATCTATGTGATACTGTTTGGTGATTTTTTGTAGGTCCAACATTTTGAGCAATACCCGCAAATATTTTTGAGCTCTCATTTTTCGATCAATCTTTACTATTATTTTAATAAGTCCCGTTATGTTAATATTTTGTTTCTACCTCTGCTCGATGGGATTTAAAGATTTTTGTTATTCATATCATTTTAAATGATTTTAGCAAGTCCCTCTTAGAAAACCCTAAATATTTATATAAAATAAAAACACTCTAATTGCGAGCTAATGCGAAAAAAAATATAATTTTACAACAGTTGCATGCACCCACATGTTTTCATCATTGAAACGAAGACACAATAGCAACTTCTGTTGTAAATTGTAACAAAGATTTTATTTGTTTTTAAAGTTCCACTCAACTCACAAAGTTATGGAAAAGTTTTTAAAAAATCATAAAGTTGTTTGCTAGAGAAATAATTCCCGATAACCTTCAATAGTTTGTCGCAACATTGCTCGTTAATAATTTAAAAAGAACTTAATAATTAATTTAAAATTTAATACCTACAAAATTTAACAATTTTATAAAAAAAAAAAAATTAAATCTCATGCATATTCCATTACTTTTTTGTTTTGAATAAAGTTCAACACATAACGAAAATTGTTGATTCAATTACGGAAAAAAGAAAATCCTTTAGGAAATAATTAAAATTATTTAACGAGAATTTTAAACAGAAAAATAATTGATTCCGGCTGTAGTAATCAGTATTTTTGAGCTGTATTTTAATCTGTGAAAAAAACGTTAAATTTTATTTTTTAATAATTTAAAGAAAACAAAAACATGATTAAGTTAATCATAATATAGGAGCAACATGTTAGGATTGAACAAAACGTAATGTTATTGTAGATAATCATACCCTGGTCGTCTTAGCACGAAAGATAATCAAATAAATACATGTTACTGATTGGAAGCGGCTAAGTCAAAGTGATAACCACTTAAGCCACCGCACCTGCATACTTTGATTAAACATCAAAAGAATTTTACATATTATGTCTACTAAGAATATGGTATGATTAGAGTTACTATATTTTTTTTGAATAGTTAAAATACTTTGTTTGTGGTTAGAATTTGAATAGAAATAGATTTAATGGTTAAATGTAAACAATAACTCTTTTATATCAACAAAAATAATGTTTAAAATGTTTGAAAATAACCATAATATGTTTGCCAGAACAATATATTGTTGCAAGGAACATAATATGGTTGTCGTGACCATGCCACAACCATGTTTTTTTGCGTTTTATTTCAAGTCCATACATAAGTTCGAAAAAAATTTGTTTTCCTTATATAAAAAGTGCAATTTGTAGCTGATTTAAAATCTAGATAAATAATTTTGGGGATGAGTTTTTATTTTTAATTTTTTAAATTCACAAACAATTCTAAGTTCTCAGTAATCTTCGTATGATCGAAGAAGCAATAAAATCTTTCTTTAAATGAACATTGGATTAATTGAAAGTTTTCGAAGGGCTGCATAAAGGGCTGCAGATTTTCAGTTTTTTTCTATGACCTACAGATTTCTTAAATGGACGCGGTTATTATGACCCCCCTAATAGAGCGGTTACACTAGTTTATTTCTCTCAAGACCCCAGTACCACCTGGTCTGTTTTCGATAAACAAAACACCGGATTGTGCGGCATAAGATTGCCTTCCAGGTATCTCAACATGCTAAACAGTTTCGGAGTTATTCAGAAATTAATGGCAAAAATATTTTTCATGTAAAATCAACAAAAAAAAAAAATTCTCTTTAAATTCGATGGTTTTTTTTTAAATTAAAGATTAAAATTTTTTTTTTATATGCTTTGAAAATTAGTTGGACAACATTATATATTTTTGGCATCCTTAGTAAATTTTTCGAATTCATGATTTTGTCTTTAATTTTTATTGAAATTTTCAAGTTAATTTTATTTTAGTAATTTTAATGGTTCGAACGCAGCGCAGCGTTAATTTATTTAGCTTGAAATATTATTATTATTAAACCGTTTCAAATAATGTTCGAACATACGAATTACATTCGAAATTGCTTCGAAATAATTCGTGTTACTTTTTTAAAAACTATAACAAAAAATATTGTTTTCTAAATTTTCTTTTGGGCATTTTTAAAACTTGGAGATGTTCTTTCATATAATATTCGAACCAGTTAATTAAAAAAAATTGTTTAGCTCTTTTAAAAATTAAACAGTCTAAATATAATTATTTTTTGCCTGTTTCTTAAGTGTTTTAAAAGTCAGTTAATTTGTTGGCGTTAAATTGTGTATATCCTGAGTATAAATAGAATTTTCGAACATGAAAAAATCAATTTTTGCTGAAATTCTGTTGAAATTTTCCAACTATTTGCTGGGTTTTTGTTGAAAGGCATGGCAAATAACAAATTTGAGAATAAATAACAATGTTCGAAAATTCGAACTTAAGTTCGAATTTCTAAAAATACTTGAATTTAAATTTTTTCTAATTTGAAATATAAATTTAACAAAATTTTCTAAACAAATTACTTTTCTATTTATTTATTATACCCATTTCCTTCACTTAGGCTCCATTTACATTAAGGAAATTTTTCATGAAATTTAGTGCCACGAAACTTTTGTTTGAAGGCAAGAGGTGTAGAGGTGTAGCGCTTTGTCAACCAACAAAAATTTCATGCTACTAATTTCATGAAAAATTTCATTATGTAAATGGAGTCATACATATATTTACTTCCCATATAATATATAAAATTTTTGTTGACTTAAAAATGTGTCATCAATCAAAATTCGTTTAACAAATTGAAAATTTTTCCTTATGGAACCCCCAAACTGAAAGACGCTTTTGTGTTAAAAATAAAACTAAAAAAAAAAAAATGCCAACGATTCTAATAAAACTACATTCCTTTATTTATTGCTTTTAGCCAAAGAGTATTATGTCTTGTGCTAATTTGCATATTTACCAACAAAAACTGAAAAGCTAAAAGTTTTTTTTTTTTAAATAAATATCTCAATGAATGACTTAAGTAAATAAAGAATATGAAATACTTTTGCTTTCTTCGCATCTTTCAAGGTTGGAATTTTTTACACTTTGTCCATTTTGTAGGAGAAAAAATGTGTTATTGTTTGTTTAATAAAAAATACCACTAATAAGTTAACAAGTTTGTGTACGAAAGTCATTTGATAAAATTTATCATAAGAGCAATTTTTTTTAATTTAAATTTTTATTTAACACACAAAAATAAGTCCATACATAATTTCAATTTAAAACGAAATTAGGGGTAGCTTTCATTAGTTAAGTGACTTAATTTGTTGTTTATATTCTTTCGAAAAATTTTAAACTACAACTATGTATCATTATTTATCATTATAAAATTATAAAACGATGAGAGGTCTTTATGACCTTTTTCGAACATTCACTCTTCTAATGTTCTATTGCCATCGTTGCCAGATGACCAGTTATTTTGAAACAGAAGGCAAGAAAAATTACTTGAGCTTGATAAGTTTTGTTGGCATTGAGTTAACAGAAAACAGACACACAAACATCTGTTGTTTTATCTATTATCGTGTTTCTATAAATATTTCGGAAAGTATAAGAATTCCACTTGACATAAAATGATCAGCTTTTAAGCCAATCGACAGATTCCTATTATTCCAATCCAATTTCTTTTAATCTTTAACGGAACAGAAGTATTGGTCAGCCAGGACTTAAACCATTGAACGAAATAAGTAATTGTCGGGAAGAGAATTGTCATGACTCAAAACAATTTGTGGGAACTCTCGTTGCGTTAAGACATTTTTTCTTCCAACGCTCGGCTAATACTAACTAACTAATTTTAGTAACCATCGCCAATTATACAGGGTGTTTTGCCGCCATTTTGCTAAACAATAGTCTTCACAGTTCATATTTGGCAGTCGTGAAGTAGAGACATGGCAAATTTATTATGGAAAAATATTCGGTAAGCCAATTTAATCGTTAAAACATTTTATCAAAATCAATCATCGATTACTGCGACGATGAGAAAGTTACGTGAAATTTTTGGGAGAAAAAACGTGCCAACAAGTCGCACTATTTATCGTGTAGTGAATGATTTCAAAGAAAGTGGGACTCTAGCTAATAGGCCCAAGCATGGACCCCAACGTACTACAACATGGGCTGAAAACATTACTGCTGTTCAAGAAAGTGTTCAAAACAATCCATCAACCTCAATTCGACACCGTACTCAGGAGCTTGGTCTTCAAAGAACAACTTTGGCCACAATTTTGCATAAAGATTCGCATTTGTTTCCATTTAAGATTCAGTTGACACAAGAGCTTCTTCCAGAAGACCATTTAAGCCGCCGTACATATGCCAATAGGATGCTACAGCTCGCCCATGACAACCCCGATTTGTGAATAAACAGAAGAGGCGGTTCTGGACAATGGAAAACCCTCAAATTATTCATCAGTCACCTTTGCATCCATTAAAAGTGACAGTCTGGTGTGCAATTTGGTCAAGAGGAATCATTGGACCTTCATTGGACTTCTTTGAAACTGAAGACGGCGTAACGGTAACTGTCAATGGGGAGCGATATCGTGATATGATTGAAAACTTTTTAACACCACAACTGCATGCTTTGGAGTTGACTAACATGAAATTAGTTACAGGTATTGTATTTCCCGGGAAGCTTTTCATACTATGTAGGTGGCCATAAATTTAACGAAGAAGAATTTCCTAAGTTAAAACTCAGTTAGATTCGAATAAAAAATTCCCGATAGAGAAATCTGTTACAATTGTCCCGGACGCATAGGGTGTTTTTTCAAGGCATTAATTTTTTGCTATAAGTGTTTAAATGTGATTTCGGGCAAGTGGGGTGGCTCGGATGTAGCGCAAATTTCTGAAAAGCCAATTTTCGACACCAGTATTTGGGGAAATATTTCAGCAATGTACCGGACAATAAACTAATGGCTTTACTTGTCCCCCGAGAAAATAATCCAAAGGCGTTTATTCCTGCCCTCGTGGTCCAATTGGCTGGCCTATTTCAAGAAATAATGCGTTTACAAAACGTTTCCTTCATTAAGTCGATTGTTTGAGGCGATGTACGGCTTATGGCGCCGTCCCGTGGGAAGTAAAAAAATGTCTAGTAAACATCACATCGGGTATCGACTCATTTTGGTCCTCTTCAACACTACGCTCTGTAAATTGGATGTAGCGCACACAATATTTCAGAACTGAATCATCGTTTTCGAAATTAATTAGTCCAATTTGTAAACGTCGGTCTTGCGTTTTAGTATGTTCAGACATGCATAATAATTAAAGGCAATTAAATTTTAAATTGAGTTGCGGTCACACATATGCAGTTCATATTAGTCAATTAGCATGTGATAGTTGAAATCTTATGTTTGTGAATATTGAAAAATAAAGAACAATTCGGATTTAAATGAAATTATTTAAACCGTATTTTCGTTAAAGATGTCATGAAATTTACGACCCGCCAATTTCACCTGAAGTTTTGTTATTTTTGTTTTAATTTTTTATATATAAAGAGTTTGACAACAGTCATGAAGAATAAAATGTAGTTGTACTGCTGATGCAGACACTCTTTTTGAAGGCGCCTTGATTTTGTCGTTGAGCACGGTTTTTCCACCAGGGATCCAATTAATGGTGCAATTAAGTACTAATTGCTCAATTTATCGAGACCTTGTATCATAAATTGAGCTCAATTAAGGTCTTAATTGCATAAGTTTCCTAATTGCGAGCTTGTCTGAACACTTCTGAGCATAGAGTTGCCAGATCTGATGATAGTTTGCCAGTTTAATCGCTGTAAAAAATCCAAAAGCACTGCTGACAAGCCCAAACAAAACACCGGCCTATTTTAGTGCACGGATATTAGTTAACGCATTGGACCTTTACTACGCTTTTCAGCTTTTTTTTTTGTTCAATTTACCAGAAATTACTTTTTACCTTAATCAACTTTTGTTTTCATTTAAAACAGTGTCAAAGTAGCACAACTTCATCACCCTTTCAGCCTCGTTTTGTTACAAACTATTTTGCTTAATTAAATAATTTCTTTTTTCTATTGAAATGTTTGTGTGTCCCTACAAAAACTTAAATGTATGTGAGAAAAAGTTTTGCTTTTAAGTCAAATTAGGGTCAGTTAATAGATGTATGACGACACCTCGTTCGCAAATAGAAAATAATTTAGTTCATTAATGCTGCTGCCTTCAGCGGAGCATAAAAAACTAACTGAGGAAAAATGGTGTGATTGCTGGCAGTACCCTGTCAAATAAAGTACCAAGTAACAAACAAACAAAGACAAACACAGTGGATACGACCGACTTTTTCCATGTTTTTTGTTTTTATTATTTAATCTCCTCCAAAAAAAAAAAATCTCTTATTAAAATGATTGCGTGCAGACAAAGTGGCGTCCAAAAGAAACACAAATGTTGAAAAAAAAACACAAATTTCCACAAAAAGAAATCACACTACTCTTAAAAAGACGCATTGACAAAAGTTTTCCAAGTAAATAAATGAAATAAGACAGATTGCTGTAACAGAAATCAAACCTCAAATATCCATACGAGTCAAAAACACACGAGGGAGGTCTTAGAATTATCCGTAATATAATTTAAGAAAACAGCTCTTTAGTTCTCAACATGATGAATGGTAAATCTGACTGATGAAAATGACTTGCTGAATGGGCTGAGTGGAGCAGCAATTCCAATATTCAAGTCTTTTTTTAGACCATTATTAAAGTGGCTGAAATGCTTTTTTTATTTGAATTCTTTCGCTTATATGCTGTCATTAGCTTGCGCAATATTCGCCACTGATTAGACTTTCTTATAGAATAAATATTGGGTGTCTAGCCATTGGGTTAGCTACAACATTTTCCCATCTTTCTGGAAACATATGGATTGCGCGGCAAAAGAACTGCTCATCTTTTGAGGCCAAGAGCGAGTCAAACCAATTTTGGATACTCTGTCCTAAAGTGAAGCGTATCCCAGAAAGGGCGTCCTGCATCGATCGAAACAAATAGTAGTCGGACGGTTGAAATTCTGAACTATAAGCTTTCCAACCAATATTTTCTAAATAGTTTTCAACAGGTGTTGCTACATGTGGCCGAGCGTTGAATTGATGGAATATTACGGTTTCATGAACAATGCCGAGATTTCAGCAGCTCATAGTAAATGGAACGCTTTTGGTCCCATGGCCTTAGCGCCATGTATATTTGGCTTTGGAAACGTTTCAACTGGTTTGTCGGGCATCACATATGATCTCTTACACTTCGGGTTACGGTAATGGTTACATTTTTCATCACAAGTAATGATTCAGTGCAAAAATTATGTTCCTTAATAACATTCAAGCAGCGTTTCGAATATGCAAAATCGTATTTCAAGCTCAATCGGTTTCAATTCGTATGGTACCCAATTTCCTTGATTTTGGATAAAAATATTTTGAAATTGGTGCTTGAGAAGCTACCAATGATTTTGCAATCTTCATGGAGTAATGCCTACCATTCTCGCTCTTCATACCTTTTTTGCTGATCTGGAGGATCTTTGTCTTCCGTGTCAAAATCACTACTTCTGAACCGCACAAACCGTCTCTCGCACCATTATTCACCATAAGATTCAGTGAGCAATCGGTGTGCTTCAGTGCCACTTCTTTTAAATTAAAGAAGTAAAGCAAAATTATTTCTTCATCTAAAGTGAGAAGTGTTGGATTCACGTTGTAGTCATTATCGCTGACGCTTGATTGCAACGGCCTTAGGACATAATGTCCAAGTTTTCCATGGACATATTTTTATTTTATATGCAATGAATATCAATTTTTTTACTTTCTGATATGTTTGGTACCTTGAAAACTTTTGGCCGGCACTTATTGAAAATGTACTTTTTGTAAATTGTCTTTATTGACGATCCTAATTGGTCGCGGACGACGATAATCATATAGCTTTTTTCCGGGATTGTGTGATCTTGGATATGAAGACCACCCTGTGTTATAGGGGCATTAGTTCCCGAGTGTATGGAACCTGCAAGTAGTAATTATGCATCACTAAGCGACTGGTACTACGGGAACGAGTAGCATTGCAGTGCTGATAAGATCTCTTCTATAAACTATTTTGGCGGACTGTTTTCTTGGCGAATTCAATAGTTTAGGATATTTGGGCACTAGCGCCCTTGAGGTTTGTTTGGTGCTTAAAACTGTAACTGAACTGAAGCATTAAGGAAAACAAGTGCAGGTTTAGTACTTGGTGGAATACAGCCGGGAGACTAATGTTGTGTCTGAAAACTAAAATCACGGGCAGAGGCTGGGAATGTAACGTCAGGGAATTTTATAGTCTTTGGCTAAGGCCGAAAGACAGGTGCCGACAATAAACTTGAGATTAACAAACGAAGAGGCTGATGGTACAATCTTGCTTGGCTGCTTAAAACAGAGTTGTTACTTAAATTTGAGTTTAACAATGTGTTAACTCTAAGCGCTAAGTTGGTTAGTTCTGAAACCGCCCTCGTATTTAGTCATTTAAGCACTCGAACAAAACATCAATCTGTGTGCGTCATTTATTCAATCATACTCGTATATATAACAACAACAACAACAACAGGAAGAAAACAACACTTTTTGTTGCGTGATGCTGCTGATTTCTTCTGTAAGAAAATTTATTACTACGACTTTGTGAAGTTTATGTTGTTTAGTTTCAACTTTTTTGTTTATTTTTGTTTTAATTTCGGCCTTTGTAATCTTCTCGTAAAGTTTATGTTCAAATATTTAATACATCAAATAGCTTGTGCCAACACGAAATTTACCTCTTTTAGAGGAGTGTTGGATTATTGATCTTAGATCTCAAATGCTACAAAACTAAATGTTTTTATTATTGGAATGTTAAAAATTTAACACTTTAGCGTTGTTTAATATGAGACAAATTAATAAAAAAAAAACAATTTTGATGTGAAATTTTAAACTTGTTACCAGCAATTCTATGAACAAATAATAAATATATTTTTAACCAAAAACACTAGACCCTTTATCCCTCTTCCCGTTGTTGTATTTGTTAAATCCACTACAATGAAATTCATCGCCCTTATGCAGGTAAAAATAGAAAATATTTTCCATAAACAACATTATGTAGGTTAGATTGAAGGGAGCGGATATTCGTCCCTTGCCCGCAGACCAAAACCAGCAATTCAGCCTGCTGTGCGCTCTTCATTCTGAAAATCTCTACACCCTCATAGGAACTCTGTGACCTAAAAAAACTTCCCGAGTGGTTGCTAGTCAATGCATCTCAAATGAGACACGTCCGGTAATGTGTCTGCCGCAAAATATGGGGTCTATAGTTAGGCGAAAGCATGGCATTGCGCTCATCACTGTCCGTAGTCCCTATACGGAATAGGTGCCCCCGCAGGCCCGAATGACCCATCAGTAATTTCACCATCTTACTGAGTTCAGATTTGCTTAGTATCCGCAACATCTTTGTTTCATCTCCATTTGGCCCTATAGGAAATAGGGCCTTTATTATTATTCTTGATTTGATATTTCGACAGGGCGTTTTGATGTAGATTTTTGGAACGAATTTCCGTCATCGCTTGTCAAGTTTGGTTTGGAGACAAACCGGTTTCAGCTATGTGCCATCTTCAGTGTCATTTTTCGTTCTGAGCTTTATTATTATCCCCGCCTCAAGCGGCTTCGCGCCACTTAAGCCTACCACCTGAAGTTCTCAGGCCTTGATTTCTTGACAGTTGGCTCGCCCATTTCCGACCACTCCATAGTGCCCTAAATCCGAAATGATGCGTAGTCTACCATGCGTTGAGTAGCCGTTTATCATTTTGTTGATTCTAGAACGGTCCTGGATCTGACCCTGTTGGATTCTAATGCCCATATTAATGGTTGGCTGTGGGGAAATGAGTCAACTTCTAAGAGCTTGTCAGTTTAACTGAGCCCGTTCAGACACTCCTTGTTCGCACGAAGTTCCGCTTGGAGGACGGTATTATGAACCGGAAGTCTAAAGTATTTATTGGTCCCTGATTGCTCAATAAAAACATTTTTTTGTTTTCAATATAAATTCTGGCGTTGCTTTGCGTTGTGTTTTATAAAACGAGGCCCTTAGTCTCCAACGACCTTGTTGGTATATAGATGTGTCAGTGCGTGTGTTTATAGTTTGAAACATACTAAACAAGTTCTTTAATTTTTCTGCAAACATGTGCGTGCCCATTGTGCAATTCTCGTGCTTAATTCAATTTAAATTGCATTGGGCCCCATTAAAAGTTTTATTATTAAAATTGCAATAATTTGTTAGAAATTTCGTTTATTGCTTTGGACAACGTGAATGACGGTTTCGTAGATTTTTTTTATTTAAGAACAAAACAAAAACAAAAAAAACACAATAAAATCAAACAATTTTCTGATTGCAACATGACATTTAACCTGAAAAAATTATTTATAATTGCAAAAGGTCAATAATAAAATCACGTTATTCTCCTCAATTAATTCTTTAAGTTACTTAAGAACATTTTTTAATTTTCTCTTTTTACCTCTCAGACCATCAATGCCTTCGTTAAAAAATTACAAGGGAAAGTTGCGTAAGGATTTCTTTGGCGAGACAGCTGGTCTTATAGGCGTGTAAGTATGCCCACATTCAACCGCCAGCAAATAATAAATTAAACCTTTTTTTTTTTGAAGACATGGCAAGCAATGGGAACTATTTCGTCAGGAAGTGCAACAAATTCTATTGCAACCTCAAACCGCTAAAAAGTATATACCGCCTTTAAATGAAATTGCCACCGAGTTTATGCAAAGAATCCATGAAATGCGGGACGAAAATGATGAACTGCCTGCTCATTTTTTGCACGAACTTTACAAATGGGCTTTGGAATGTAAGTGGGGTTTGTTGTTTTCAGAGCTTTGAAGTTTTAATTTGTAACATTCTTAGCTGTCGGCCGAGTTTCTTTGGACACCAGACTGGGTTGCATGTCTCCCGAGGGCAATGAAGAATCGCAAAAGATTATAAATTGTATAAATACTTTCTTTTGGGCCGTACCTGAGCTGGAGTTGAGAATGCCTCTTTGGAGATTTTATCCAACAAAAGCTTATAGAAGCTTTAATAAAGCTTTGGATGATTTTACAGAGTGAGTTTAAGGAAAGCACGAAAAAAAGTTGGGTGCATTTAAATTTAACAGGGTCAAGATAAGAATATATAAAATTGGAGGGCCTTTTTAAGCACAATTCCATATAAAGGGTTTTCCTATAAGGACCGGTCGACGTTTATAATCTATATCGGCCATATCAAATCCGTTGTTTTTAATTTAGTGACTGATGCCAAATCACCATGGCAGGCTACACGATTGAGCAACACATCCAAATGGGCGTTTAAAAGACCATCCTTTTTTTTGGGCTGCTCATTTTTGGATGAATTACTGATATTAACCCACTACGGTCAGTTTCATTTTTGACCAGCACGTCTAAATGAGCGCTCGGATGAGGACCCTAATTTTAGGCAATATATCATGTCTATCGCCGGGGCGCATTTTTAGATGTTTATTACGGATTTTATTCTAGCGGCATCGTTGGCTCCTCCTACCTCTTCGAAAACCACTTTGGAGGCCAACCAACTTTTTTTTGGCTCGAATTGGACGATGTGACTGAGAGTGACATGTGGTGGTTCCAGCTGGTAATACATCTACAATAAGTAACTACTTATTGTTGATTTTGCGGCGGCAGCATAGTTGGTCCTTATCCCTTCGAAAACAACGGTGGAGTGTTACTTATATGTGGCAACTAACAGCAAACGCTACAATGGGAACTCTGCGGGGCTGACATGAAGTGATACTCTATACCGTGCGATTACATTCGATCAGACTTTTTATTGTGGGGTTATATATAGATGATGGTCAATGCCAATTAAACACAATCAACCGACATCCTTAAGGTCAACATAAGCGACCGAGGCTAAAGCTCAAATTTAGCCTGAGCTGTACGGACGATTCACTGAAAATTTCACTTCTCAGATCCCTGCCACCCTGCGAAGATACAGGGGACATGATGGCATACAAGAATTATTATTTCATACAACTTATTTTATTTGATTTATACATCGGCTTGGCCCTATTTAAAAACCCTTCAAGATGTAATAAAACAGATTTCTTTATAATTTTTTTCATTGGTTGTTTAACTCCATTAAACATTTCTGCCGACAATATGCAATGTCGTATACACTGCAAAACACTTAAATAAGGTATTTAATTTGACCAATTTTGAACGAATATATCTTATAAACCAGATATCGGGGGGTTTAATAACAACATTTATTAATGGGTACTGCCGCTATTATTAGAAATTATTTCAAAAATTCAATTAGGCATTGAGCGGTATAGCTTGTAATCGTATAATACCTTACGACATGGAGGCATTTTTTATTGCGTTCTTTCAAGAATTCTTTATATCTAATTGCTTTCCACCCTCGTATACTTTTCTAACAGGCCAACTCCAGACATTTTCCGTTATACTAAGATTCGGAGAATATAGAGGACAATTTAAAAGTTTTACATCTCGCTCACAAATCCACTATTTTACAGCGCCGGCAGTGTGAGTTGGAGCATTGTCGTGTTGGTAGGTTTACGGTATAAGTCAAAATAAGTTTTTAAATCGTAAAAAACGCGACTTCTAATATAATTTTGAACGACGCACCAGTCATTTTTTCAGCTTCAAATACCAAGTCATTAGTGACATAGTAGGGTATGGCACTCCACACCATAACTCTGCCTTCCCTGCTACATATGTCTTCGTTGCAAAAATATTTCTTGCATTCTTAAGTAGTGGAAATAAAAGTTGTATCCATCGGATCCATCGATATTAATCTTTTTTTTTTTTTTTTTTGGCAGAAAATACAACTGGAAACCACTTGACCAACCGTGCCAATGTGTTCTTTGCAAATTTTCTTTGGAGACACGTGAGCATTTAGATTGTAATTGAGTAGTGGGTGGTTTCTTCTGAAGTTTGAGACGAACTACGAATGGACACGAGTTTGAATTACAATGAACTGTAGAAACACTTGCTTTAACTCCGCTTTCTTTGCGAAGTTTCGACATGAGCAAGCACGAATTTGAAACAAGACTGCAATTTTTTTTGTCTTTTTCTACGCGTCGTTGCCATTTTAGTGCGTCCTTTCAAATTTTCACTTTCAATATTGTTTAAGTAAATATATACAACTGTTTCTAGATAATTTTTTATCCCAACTTTGATCAACTTTTTAGAAAAATTTAAACGTCTTATTCTCGGAATTCTTTAAACCAAATCAGACATCGAAAGAAAATCAAGACAAAAACATTAATGTTTTAGAAAAAAAGCCACCACAATAATAACAAAAATTGTTATTTTATTCAACTGTCTTCCGTCTGTTTATTTTTTTATTTTTTTTTTTTTTGCTATTTGGACGGCATTCCAGGCCACTGTAGTTTTTTTTAATAAAATTACTTCCTTTGCGGAAGTGTTGACAGCTTTTGCGAGACCCATTTTTCATTCACAATTTCCACCAAATTTATAGGCCTTTAAAAGTCAAAAATATCACCCAATATCTGGTCTGCAATACAAAGTTTTTCATCCAAACTTCATAAAATTAAATTCCTTATTTAAATGATTCGCAGTGTAAATACAACTAAAAGTGTGAAGTTTTATTAGCGATTAACATTTTCTTGATTTAATTTTTCTGTTTTTTTTTAAATCATTCTCACTTTCTTCTCCCCCTTAAATTAGAATCTGTCTGAAAAATATAAGTCGCACGATGGATGCTGCTGATAATTGCACCACTAAAAAAGAAGAAGCCGACATAAGTATCGTGGAGAGAATTGTACGTAAAACGGGTAATCGAAAATTAGCAGCCATTTTGGCATTAGATTTATTCTTAGTGGGTGTAGATACGGTAAGTAAAAAAGAAGCTAAAATAAAAACAAAAAATACACAGACATACTTTTTGGCAAACACAATTCACAAACCTTTTCCCCTTTCGCTTTCGCAGACTTCAGTGGCTGCAGCGTCTACCATCTATCAATTGGCTAAAAATCCACAAAAACAACAAAAACTGTTTGAAGAATTACAGCGTATTTTTTCAACACGTGAAGCGGATGTTAATCAAAATGTCCTTGAGCAAATACCATACTTGAGGGCTTGTGTCAAGGAGACTTTACGGTAAGTTTAGGGAGGATAGAAGTAAAATTCACATTTATTTTCGTATTTTCTCGCTGTAGAATGTATCCGGTTGTCATTGCTAATGGCCGTAGTTTACAGTCAGATGCTGTCATCAATGGTTATCACATACCAAAAGGTGTAAGTAGGAGGGAGGCGTAATAAAGCCATATATTGAGTAATTAACATTTGCCAGATACAAAAGTGAAAAAGAATGAAAATATATGCCTGTTTGAAAAATGCAAATTTGCCTGTATAAAGGCACCTTTTTTAAGTAAAGCCTCTTATCAATGATGGTTTTTTATTTGAAAGGCGAATTTTTGAAAGTACTTTTGTAACAGATTGCTTAGTTATTAACAAAATTTAAAATTTTTAACGAATACTCTCAATAAAACATAAAATTTGGAATTTATTTTTTAATCAGAAAAAAAAACTTTATTTAAAAAAAGTACTTTTTTAAGACCAAATTTTTAATGTAATTTCTAAGTAGAGAACATGTTTTGAAAGTGTACTTTTTTTAATTAAAAAAGGTACTTTTCATAACAGTACCTTTCAAAAAGTTTATTTTAGAGGGATACATTTTTTTTAAATGCCCCTTTTTTAAAATCCAAAAATTTAAAATCTGTTTAAATGCCCATCTATAAAGTACTTTTTTAAAAGTAACTTTTTCTTAAGAAATGTTTTAAAAAAAGCCACTTTTAAGCTTTTTCAAGAACGTTTGTTTTGTATATAAATTTAAAAAATTCTTCTTTAGAACTTATGGTATTTTAAAGCGAAAATATTGAAAGTTAATTTTTGTAACGGCACTTAAAAGCATTTTTTTTAAATAAGGATAATTTTTTAATAACGCACCCTTTTTGTAAACGAACTTTTTAAAAAGAACTTTTTCAAAATGTAACTTTTTTAGAAACGACTTTAAAAAACAACATTTGAAGTGAATATTTTTAAAAAAGTATTTTTGTTAAAGTACCTTTGAAAAAATTTATTTTTACAAATTAAAGCACAATTTTAAAAAGTGAAATTTTTTAAACGGGTTTTTTTAAAATTAGTTTTTAAAAGGTACTTTCTCGTTTTTTAAAGTCACTCTTTTCAAAAAAGTAGTTTCAAAAAGAAAGTTTTTTCATATAAAATTTTCAAATAGCTTCTTTAAAAAAATCAGGCTATTTTAAAGTACAAATTTTTACTAGGTACTTTTTGTAACGATACTTTTGAAAAAACTATTTTTACAGGAATACATTTTTAAATACACCCATTTTAAAGGAGAATATTTAAAAAAGTATTTTTCAAATCAGCCTTATGACAAGTACTTTTTTAAAAAGTACCTTTTCGAAACGTTTTTTTTTCAGGAACGCTTTTTAATAAGCCACTTTCGAGAAGAGTTTTTTCATATATAATTTTAAAAAAGGCTGCTTTAAACTAATACTATTTGAAATTGAAAATTTTTAAGAAGGTACTTTTTGTAGCGGTACTTTTGCAAAATATATTTTTATAAGGATACATTTTTTTAAGCGTGCGTTTTATAAAAGACAATACTTAAGAGCATTTATTATGAACATTTTTAAATAGGTACTTTTTGCAACGCTACTTTTTAAAGTGCTGTTTTTTTTTACAATTACTTCTTTGGAAATGTTTCAATATTTAAAGGACAGTCTTTATATGTCTTTTTAAAGGTCTTTTTTTAAAAGTACTCTTTAGAAAGGTACCTATTTGTTGCGTTTTCTTTAAAAAAAATGATTTTTAAAAAGCCACTTTAAATAAGCAGAGTTTTTTTATTTATAATTTTCAAAAAGATTCTTTAAAACTAATACTGTTTTAAAGGTAGCAGTTTTAGAAGGGTTCTTTTGGTAACTTTTGTTAAAACAATGTTTTTATTAAAACACTTCCTTTTAAAAAAGCACATCTTAAAAAGTATTTTTTTTAGCCGGCCTTTTTTAACAAAGTACCTTTTTTAAAGGAACCTTTTCGTTTTATTTACTTTTAAATGAAAGACTTAAAAAACACTACTTTTAAGAAGGAATTTGCTTGAAAAAGGAAACTTTGTTAAAAGGTACTTTTTTTAAAAAGATACATAAATTTTTATTAATGTAAAAATGTACTTTTTGAGAACTAGAAATCTATATTATCACAAAAGTTAAAAGTCCTAAACAAATATTGGAAAAAAAACTTAAAACAAATATTTGATCAATTTTCTCTTTGTGCATTTTTTACAGACCCACGTAATTTTTCCCCATTTAGTGGTATCAAACGATCCCAAATACTTTCCAAAGCCAAAACAATTTTTGCCCGAACGATGGCTTAAACAAAGCGGTAAGTACTCGTACTAAATGGCAACCAAGGCAAGTGCAAACGCTTTCTAACCATAATTACCAAAAGTCGTCAGCATCACCAACAACGACGCATTGTTGACGATGAGGGCGAAGTGATTTCAGATGACTGACAGCTGTTAAAAAACTACAATTAACTAGAATTTGTACAGCTTTGAGAACATAATTGCCACTATAGAAATGCGATTTTTCTTCTTTTTTTTATAGATGGTACTCAAACGGAAAGAAGTGCAACAAATATGGAATCCTGTCCACATGCTGGTCACAAAATACATCCTTTTGTCAGTTTACCATTTGGTTTTGGGCGTCGCATGTGTGTTGGACGGCGTTTTGCGGAAATTGAATTACACACGTTGTTGGCCAAGGTAAATAATGTTCAGTTTTTTTTTTGTTAAGGGGCCTTGTTGCCCCTATAAATAAATGAACAGTTCAGTGCAGTGCACTTTTCCAATTACACTATTCCTATACAAAAAAAAAGAGGTTACAAAAACAAGCTCTCAACTACATAAAGTTTTTATGAAATTGCCAAAAAAAAAACGAGGAAATTGAAAATATATTTGTTTTTTGCTTTATTGCAGATATTTCGCAAATATAGAGTCGAATACAATCATGGTGAATTGGTTTACAAAGTCAACTCAACCTACATACCAGAGTCACCTTTAAATTTTAAATTGACTTTAAGGGAGAGTTAAGTTTCTCTCCATTGAAAATTCAATAAGTTTCAAAAGTTCGAATGCTAAAGAGCAGTTGTATATACCAGTATTTTATTTAAATAGAATTAAGTTTTATATTTTAATTATTTAAAAGTTTGTTAAAGAGAATTGTGTTTTTAATATTAAAACGTGACTTGTTTGATTTTGAATAAAAAAAAACAATTCTCATTTTTACGAAAAGAAATTTTACTTTTAAAGAGAATTTTTAAAAACTTCAGAAATAAAAATAGGATGCCACGTTTTTTTATATTTTATTTAATCTCTGCAAAAATTAACGGACTACTTGTACAGGGTGTCCGCCAGGATGGTATATTACTTTGTTTTGCCGCCATTTTGGTAAACTTTAGTCTTGACAGTTCATATATGGCGCTCGTGAAGTAGAGACGTGGCAAATTTATTATGGAAAAATATTCGGTAAACCAACGTGTTTTAATCGTTAAATTATTTTATCAAAATCAATCATCAATTACTGTGACGATGAGAAAGTTACGTGAAATTTTTGAGAGAAACAACGTGACAACAAGACGCACTTTTTATCGTGTAGTGAATGATTTCGAAGAAAGAGGGACTGTAGCTAATAGGCCCAAGCATGGACCACAACGTACTGCAAGATCGACTGAAAACATAACTGCTATTCAAGAAAGTGTTCAAAACAATCCATCAACCTCAATTCGACACCGTACTCAGGAGCTTGGCCTTCAAAGAACAACTTTGGCCACAATTTTGCACAAAGATTTACATTTGTTTCCATTTAAGATTCAGTTGACACAAGAGCTTCTTCCAGAAGACCATTCACGCCGCCGTACATATGCCCATGACAACCCCGATTTGTGAATAAACAGAATAGTCGATTCCGGGCAATGGAAAACCCTCAAATTATTCATCAGTCACCTTTGCATCCATTAAAAGTGACAGTCTGGTGTACAATTTGATCAAGAGGAATCAGTGGACTGCTTTGAAACTGAAAACGGCGTAACGGTAACTGTCAATGGGAAGCGATATCGTGATATGATTGAAAACTTTTTAACGCCACAACTGCATGCTTTGGGCTTGACTAACATGTGGTTTCAACAAGACGTTGCCACATCTCATACAGCCAGAATTACAGTGGTAATCCTGCGTGCGAGGTACCTCATTTCACAACAAGTTATTTCAAGGAATGGTGATGTTTATTGGCCTCCACGGTCGCCTGATGTGACTGCTCCGAACTTCTTTTTGTGGGGATATCTGAAAAGCAAGGTTTATACAAACAAACCAGAAACGCTGCAGCAACTCAAGCAAAATATTCGTGGTGAAATTAATGAAATACCGCGTGAAATGTGTGAGAATGTAATGAAATATGTGTTCGAAAGGGCTCGCATTTATGAGGCTAACAGAGGCGGACATTAAATAAAACATTTATCAATATACGACCCATTCTCTTTCATGTAATCAAAAATTGTAAACAAACAAAGTAGTACGAGTATACTTTCCGGGCCGACACCCTGTATTTTACGCGACCAGCGTTCGTGCTTAATGAAGTATTACCGGCTTGTGGGTGCTTTCCCTAGAGTAAATAAACTACGATACATTTGCCTCACACATTTGGTTTATGTTTGAAAGACTTCCCTGGTCTCTTATGGAGCGATTTTTGCAGGTATAGAAACACGTAGCATGATATGTAAATTTAAGCAGACGAAACTGATCCGTCTAAAATTTTTTAATATCGATAAAGAGGGTATTCGGCCAGAGCTACTAACTTATTTAAGGGCAACACTTGTGTCTTGTGAAGTTTTCTTTTTGTCCTTTTGTTTTTTTTTTTTAGAGTTTACCCTTAGTAATGGCGAAAGGAAATGCCTTTTATTATCTGCATAAAGTCGCAAATAACAAAGGTATGTTAAGTATTCACCGTGCACAAGGCAACATTTTAAGAAACGAAAACGCCGTTAGTGATATCTTGGATTCAATGAACCAATAGCGAACACAATAATACAAGTGATTGTTTCATTTCTGGGTATAACTTGATAAAGAGGATTAGATTCTAAATTAGACCACCTTTTCACAACCTGATGCCGTTTTAGAGCTTTAAGCATTTTTAAGCCACTGTGCAATAATTATAAATGATCAGATATACCTCGGCTTAAGATGGAGTTTACGTTAATCGAAAATAACGTAAACGTTAAAAGAAATCGAATTGAAACGACACAAAAGGAAATGCGTTTATTATTCTTATTCAATGCTATCAAACGAATGCGCATCAAAAACCGCTTCTGTTACAATTGTGTTGATGAATATTTCAAGTTTTATCTCTGATTATTTTAGTTCAGAGTCACGCTTAGTGACAGCAAGATTTATCGAAAAACGATTAATAATCGATTACTTTGTTGCCAGTAACGACTTAATTGTATTGAAATTTATTGTATTCGATTATTCGAGGATTAATCGATTATTTTCAAAATAATCGGAACAAATACATAAGCAATAATGGTCTTACAATATGGTTCTTGATTTGATATTCCGACAGGGTGTTTTGATGTAGATTTTTGGAACGAATTTCCATCATAACTTGTAAAGTTTGGTTTAGAGACAAGCCGGTTAGGTCATTTTTCGTTCTCTATAATATGGCGCTAATTTTTTTTCTGGTGTAATGCTAATATATTCTGAGCATTGGCATTATCAACTGCACTGGACCACAGATTTAGAAAGAATCCATTTCTGAGATTCATTAGCTTTATTAGTGATTATGACGCAAGAAGTGAAATGGTTCAAAGTGCTCGTCCAGACGACTCTATAGAAAGCGATGCGTCTTCTATTCAGGTTAAATTCGATTTATTGTCTCACTTTAGGTGCAGCAACTTCTGTACCCTCAGAGCGTCTTTTTTTCCAAAGCATGTGCGTTGGCTACAGAAAAAAAAGGAATATATTGACTACAAAAAGCCTTTCGAATCTCTTATTTTGAAATTCTGTTTTAAACAAATCAATTGAAAAAGCTCTGAACCAAATAAGGAGTTTAATATTTATATTTTTGCGATACTGTAAATAAGTTTTTATGATCGTTTTCGATTTTTTTTCTTCTGATTAACTGCAAATAATAATTTTTCGGATCGATTAGTCATATGATTCATTAATCGATTAATCAGTTTTTTGCCATCACTTGTTACTCACGCTTTAGCTTTCCATTGCCTTCGGCAGTCATGTTCCAGAAGACTTCACCTTCCAAAGACAATAGTTAAAGCTGGTTTTCCGCAAACACGAACTTTTCGGCACTTTCGAACTTCTGCGGAAACCCGGCCTATTAACGATTACCGTCTTTGAATAAGATTTCTTATCGTGTTAAATGCGGCGGCCCCCTGTATTTGACAATAAACACTTAACATAATATTAATAGTCTGACTATATTTCTGCTTATTTTGCCGTCTTCCTCAAGCATTTTTCCTTTAAGTCTTTTTGCATTTTTATTGAACCTTTCTAAATACTTCAATACAAATATCCTTCAGTTATTTATGTCAAATAAAACCAAAATCTCCTTCAGTTAAATGTTGAAAATATCATTGTATGTAGAATTATGTACTTACTATTTAGCGGAATCATTTAGTTGATATTCGTTGCTACGTGAAAAGCACTCTTGAACACCAGCATCCTGCCATAATCGTTTCATGGCTGCCAAAAGTTCCTCTGAAAAAGGTTCAGTGTCATGCATACGCGAACATACATCGAATACCATTTTGGAATCGTTCTATAAATCAAATAGAAAAAAAAAAAAACATCAACATTATTAGCAGTGAAGAACGGAATCAGCAATATATAAAGTACTATTTTGTTAACACATGACATGGAGGGTGATTTTTTTAGAGCATGAAATTTAAAATGTATTTAAACACAAGAGATATTTATTGAATGCAACGAAATTTGTCTGGATTAGAGATTTAGGCACAAAGGCCATGTAAGACTGTGGCTGGGGAGGAAATACTATAACCTTTTAATAGAAAAATAATTTTTTAGACAGCATGTTGGTTGGTGGGTTGGTTTACATGGTAGCCTGCTGCACGCAAGCTGTCAAGTAAGGTCTGAATGACCCCGTTTTGACAAGACCATACCACTCGCCAGGTAAATAGTGTCTTAGAGCCTATGCTCGCACTAAGACTAGGGAGCTAGATCCATCCCGTAGCCGTGAGATATCTTAAAATATCGTTGAAACGGCAACTAGATATCTTACTGAGATCCTCCAGTATGCAGACAGCATGTACGCGTATTCGCGTTTTGCAAGATATGTAAGATTTTTCTGAACTAAATTATTTTCTCTGCGAGCAAGTGAAATCAATATAAACCATAGTTGTTCGTTGGTCAACACTTGCCGCATTATTACAGATATACGGCATCAAATGCTGTTACTAGTGATGGATGCCAGAAATCATATTCAAAAGAAATTGTCAGGGAATGATCTTTCATCTGCATGAAATTGCAAAATGTTTTTGAATTCTGGAAATGTTATATGACAGGCAAATCCAGCATATAGGTATGTATATACTACTGTGGGCAAAAAATAGTAAGACTTTGTTCATAATTTTGAATTTTTTTATTTATTTCCCCCCAGCGGCAATACACTTATGCCAACGCTTTTTCCAATCCTCGTAACAGTTGTTAAAGTCAATTTCCGGAATAGCCTTCAATGCGCGTAGCGATTCACGCTTGAGTTTGCTGAACAGCCAGAAGTAACACGGAGCTAAATCAGGCGAATACGGTAGATGTGGAACGATATTGATTGAATTTTTTGCGAAAAACTCACGAAGAATCAATGCAGTATGCGACGGTGCATTATAGTGGTGCAAAAACCAAGAGTTGTCGGCCCATAATTCCGGCCTCTTTTTACCAATAGCTTCGCGAAAATGACGTATAACACTCAAATAGCATTCCTTGTTGACAGTTTGGCCGGTTTGAACGAATTCGGAGTGCAACACACCTCGATGATTGAAGAAAACTGTCAACAAGACCTTGATTTTTGACTTGCATTGACGTGGTTTTTTCGGCTTCGGCTCACCTTTGCCACGATATTCGGCCGATTGATCGTCTGTTTCCGGGTCGTAAGCGTAGATCCAAGACTCGTCGCCAGTTATAATACGTTTAATGACATCCTGGTATTCGGAAAGCATTGTTTGACAGACGTCAACGCGACACTGTTTCTCAAGAAAATTGAGTGATTTTGGAACCAATCGTGATTTCACTTTTCTTAGACCCAAATGATCTTTTAAAATGGTTTTCACTAATCCCCCCGATATTCCAACGATATCAGTAAGGTCTCTGACTGTTAATCGTCGATTCTCGAACACCAGTTCCTTGATCTTATTGACGTGTTGATCATCAGTTGATGGCCGTCCTGGACGTGGTTCGTCGTCAACACGTTCCAATCAAAACACTTGCTCGCGACATACAATTATCACCGAAGGCCTTTTGCAACATTCTGAACACCAGAAATTTCATTCCGCACACAAAATTTAATGGAACTTCTTTGTTGAATAATTTCACTCATTGTAAAAATCGCCGAATGCACTTGTTGTACTTCAGAAAGACAAGCGTATACTAAACACTAATGATTACTTTGATGTGATATTTGGCACAGATCTCACTGACAGTCATACCAACGTAGAAAAAAAAATTCCGACGAATTGATTTCCGCGCGAAATTTAAATTAAAAAGTCTTACTATTTTTTGCCAACAGTAGTAAATTACGTTGGACCTTCAGCAAGTTGACATAAACTTACTTCCCTTGCTATATGGATCGATTATTGGGCTGGCAAATGTGCCATATTGGACTTTGATGAAGAGTCTAGACATATACATAGATAGAACTTACGATAGTGTTAACATCCATTACATCCAGAAAAATGAACCGTTTGGTGCGGTTTACTCGCCTGTATCATCATTAGATCTTATTTTTTCAAAAATTAAGAAAAGCGGACTCCAGAACTGTCAAGAACAGCCGCTTTGATCTTATGCCCGAAATCATTTTCAAAAAATTGATCGTTTTTCAAAACAGAGATCTTTCAAAAAATCCGAAATCTAGTGTATTTATACACCAATTTCACGATATTGAAAGCTTATATATTGTTACGATGTAACCATGAGGTTTGCATGTTATCAGGGGCCATCGCAAATTTGATATCAACGTCGTGAACTTAACTCCAGGATAGATAAATATTATTTTAACCCGATTAAAGGTGAAGGTGTTATCTAAAGAGATTAAGGGCGGCTGATGAAAGTCCCTACCAAAAGAAAACTTGCTAACTTTTTTTCTATCTAAGTAAGCTAGATTTTTGTTGTTGTTGTTTGAAGATTGATCCTTCGATTAAAAAATTGGAAAACTGGGACACTGAAAAAAAATCTACATTCGAGTCTATAGTTTTGGTTCAAAGAGAATATAGGCGCACGTTTGGCGGCGATCCTCCCCACTTATGAGTCTAGTGAATAATTTTGCAGATTATGGGACAGTCGCTAGTATGCCGTATATACGAAACTCTTTCGTTCGAACAGAGGAAACTATTGCTGCCGTAGCTGCTGCCATACAAAGCAACCCCAGTGTTTCAACAAGGAGATTATCTGCTCAAATGGGTGTCAGTAGGCGGAGTTTGCAGACAATAATTTATAAGGATTTTAGCTTATTTCCCTACAAAATCCAAATGTATAATAACCTTCATGCAGCAGATCTGCCGATTCGCTTGCAATTTCGCCAGAAAATGCTAGAAAAGGTGGAAGAGGACGAGAACTTGCCGAATTATCTTTTCATGTCTGATAAGTCTCATATCGATCTGAACGGCAACGTAAACAAAAACAAAATTGTCGCATATGGAGTGCTTCCAACTCAGAAATACAGCGTGAGATGGAATTGCATGCAATTCGCATCACAGTGTGGTGTGCAGTTTCTTCTCGCTCTATTGTCGGTTCATACTTCTTTAATCAAAACGGACCTAGCGTTAGGGTTACTGGAGACCGTTACTTGAATCTTTCTATCCGGAACTACGTCGAAAAAGAATTCCTTTCAACTCAATGTGGTTTCAACAGTTTCCCGGTTATGGCTGAATTACGCAGAAAATTTCCTAACAGGCACATTTCAAGAAACTCAATCTTCCGTTTGCCCTCCCCGGGTGAGCCGTCCTAACTTCACCGGACTTTTTCGTGTGGGGTTATTGTAACCAGGAAGAGTACAAATCGCAATCGACAAGTGTGATTGAACTAAAACAATCAATTCGACCGACAATAGCTGCAATTCCAGCCTCCACTTTGTGGGTAGTAATAAACAACTTTTTGGTAAGATGTCGCACCTGCATCAACGGGGTATTTAAATTCAACTATCTCTAAGACTAATTAAATTATTTCTAATACAATTCAATGGGCTTTCAAATGAACAAAGATTGAAAAAATCTCAGGCATTACAAAAAAAGTTATTCCGGTTTGATAATGTAGCAAAATACATCAGCCACCTTATGTTGCGATTTCTCCATACATGTGTTCCTTTCTAAAAAATATGCAACATTTAACTTTCAATAAATATGTCGATGATATTAGCGCGTACGACGTAGTACGACAACTCAAAAGAAGAGCGTAGCGTGCTAATATTTTGTTTAAAAAATGGATAGAAAAATGTTTAAAATATTTAATACAAAATTGTTCTACATTTTTTGAAACCTTGGTGGTAACCTTCGCAGGTTATCTCGTATGTGTTTTTGTCTGACTAAAAATGTGTTGCTAGTTGTTCATTTACTTACCTCTCTTTCGTTATTACTAAACTGAATACTGAGATTTGGCATTGCTCTAAGAATTGCAACTAATGATTGTATTGTGTTGCTATAAACCACCGGTCTATATTGTTTGAAATCTTCAGGAGTGAACCCACTTTCGTGTATAATTTTCATTTGTTTAACAATTGTACTTTTGCCTGATTCGCCAGCACCTGAAATTAGAAGTAAATATGAAATATTAACATTTTTTTTAATATAATTGATTTGGTAAAAAGATATTATATTAAGGGCTGAGCGGAAACATTAAATAAACTTTGCTGCCTGGAGAAGGCTAAATTTTCTTCAATATCTTCAATACGTAGAAATCTGCAGTTGAGTGTCAAATAATACTTCTAATTGGTTACGTGATCAAAAAGAACTTTAAAGGTGCATAGGATTTCGTATATGTCGAATTGAAATGGGGCTTATCTGCAAGTGAACAATTACTTGAAAGGCCAAAACCGTAGTGAGATTTGCATGATAAGGAATCTTTCCTACATGATAATGCTCGAGGCTTCGTGGCGAAACCAGACGTTCCTGGCAACATTGAAATTGAAGTATTAACTATCGCATTAGCCACACGCTGCTCTCCCTCTCTCTGTCTGTCTGTCTCTCTCTATCTGTGTGTCTGTCTGTCTGTCTCTCTCTCTCAATCTCTGTTTATCACTTAATTTTATAAAAGGAACACAATCTGGCTGACCGTGCGAAGTCTGCAGTAGTCAATGGATTGATTTAAAAAAAAGGACGAAAATTACCGAGATGAGTATGCTGCCGGAAAGCTAAAAGAAAGTATAGGAATACTATTGGTTGCTGTATTCCCGGCGCCTAAAATAGTCCTTGGTATATAGAAGAGGTGGCAAGCGTATACGATGTATCCGAAATAAAAAAGTTTCTAACAGTGACGCATACCCAGATCAAGCGTCTGATGAATACATACAGCTGGACCCAGTGGGCAACAGCAACAAAAATTGGAAAGTGAAATAACTAATCCTTAGACCAATTCATGGTTGACCACTGCTCTAGGAACCTTTACAAAGGAATAGTTGTATCAACTGCGAATCGTAGAACATAAATGTCAGCGACAAAAAGCAGCACGGAACTCAAGGGGTAACTAAAAGATATCAAGCAAATGTATCGAGATGTATTTTGACGAACCCAAGCCCTCTAATTCTTCGATCGTTTTTTCACTTTAAAGAGATCGCAGGCAAACGCTGCGCGCTAATTTGGAGTAACGACTTCGGCATAAAAATAAAATACCCTTTTAGGACACCTTATACAATACACAGTCTTTAGAAAACGTAACCAATTAAGAACTTGCAGCAGTTCGTTATGTAGAGCAGGCAGAGAAGGCATCGAAACGATTGCTGTCATTACCCGATACAGCGTAATGAATAGCTCGGATGGCTTGTGTCTAGCTATAGGTCCGAAATGCTGAGTAAATTTCAACTCCAACCAGGCACCACTTTTCTCATAAGTATTAAGTTTACGCTGAAAAAAGATTCAGGTCCTACAAAGGCACGTTGGGCTATTCTGTTTACTAAGTAATCGGCTCGTTCATTCTTAATATGACTCTTGTGGCTAGGTACCCAGCATTATGTAATTATATTCCGTGTACCAATTTATTTAGACACTTATTGTGTTTTCGTTTCAAGATAGAAAGTAACATTTTTTGCCCTTTTGTTATCGAAATATGTTTACGGCCATAACAGCTGATATTTTTTAGAGTTTATATTTAATAATGTCGAAAGCCGTCAGCTGGCAGGCTCAAAGTTATGGCTTGCCGTAAATGCGTGCACTGTCAGAAGTTTTGACTTACGCATCCACGTGGTGGCGACCAGTAACAGGCTCCCGTCTCTGCAAGAAGTCTGGCTAAATTAGTCGAGCGGAGAGAAGGTAACAGTATATGCCAGGGATATCAGTCGATCTCCAGTTTTAAAACAGACTTAACCGTGCATATGGAACTCTGTGTGGGTGGAAATTTTTTCATCAATTACAGGGATAAATCAGAAAGCCTCGCAAAATGCGGAGAGGTTAATCTCTGCAGAGACTCTAGTTTCAATTTTTGGAAGAGATAGACAAGAATACCCTGCGAGGGGTGGACAGATCAATCTTTAAAGGTACTTCTAAAGTGTTGGGCCTGAAATTCCGATAGGGACAAAGAAGCCTCGCAAGAGGTGGAGAGGTTAATCGCTGTAGGAATTCCGATGTTTACTGACCAATGGTGGAATTCTGAAGAGATGAACAAGAAAACCTCGCAAGGGTTCCACAGGTCAGTTTCCAAAGATACTCCTAAGAAAGAGGCTGTGACGGTAGCGCACATTGTGTGTGAATGTCCAGCGCTGACTGGCATAAGGCTTAGGACCACGGGCAAACACTTGTTAACTGTGAATGCCATGGCGGAGTGAAGCCTTAGACAAATGCTAGCAACAACAAGAGACTTCGTAATGAGGAAGAAGTCCGGCAATCACCAACCGACAGTCTGAAAAGGCTAGTGGTAGCACAAGACTTGACACAGGTAGTCCTAAATTACAAATCGGCTGCATGAAAGCAATTCGAAGAGAGAAGAGGGTCGAAAAGGGACCAATAAAGTTAGCAATCTGCTTAGATATCCCACCTACTGAAATGATAAGGGTGTGTTAAGCGTGCACTCTTTATTAGGGCAACATTTTATTTATAAAACAAAAACGTTATTAATGCATTCTATGACAAGCCCTGACCGCACTTCATTCGATAATAAGGCCTTGAGTGCTGCCTGGCTGCCCGATATTACGAAGACCTTTATATACCTTGTTCTTCCCCGCATGCAGTCCCTGGTACAGAGGAAGATAGCGTAAATTTTAGCTTGAATGATTGTTAGGATTTGGTCCAAATACTATTGCCCCAGTGTTGCCATTTTTCTGTTTAGAGCCGCCATTGAACCAAAGTTGATCGGCATCTTTATGCCATTGGTCCCTGCTAGGCGATTCGCTAAAGGATATATTTCTCACTTTGATTCTATTTCAGAAAAAAACCTTATTTTCTTTAATTAAATTGATTATAAGATTTCTTTATTAAATGTTAAATTATTTGCTGTCTGAATTTGTATGTTTTTTTGCGTTTGCTTAATTTCTTATATTCACACAACACTTTTCCATGTGTTTAGTACTCAAATGCCTTTTCAAAGTGCAAAATACTTGATATGTACTTGAACGTGGGTAAATCTTGCACTAATGTTGCAAGATATCAACTAAAAAGAATTTAAAACTGAGAAAAAAAATACATCTTAAGTAGAAATCAGTGTTGTGAACAATAAACAGAGGAAAGTGAAAAAGAAACAAACATACTCGTACGTACGTATGTACTTGTTTGTAAATATTCGGATGTATCATCTTGCAACTTGTGAATAAATATAACAAAAGCCCTATAAATCGTTAGGAAAATAGATGCCACACAACCACCCACACTTATACACATAGATGCCACACAACCTCACACACTCACACAAACAAACTCTTATGTACATAACAGAAACACTAACAGCTCATTCCTCTCTTACGCTACGTTCACTGCATCGTAAGAACAACACAAATACACAGACACTAATTATGTTAGCCATCTTACTCTCTCCCAACAAAGTTTGTGTTGCAATAGTATGTGAACAAATGCTTGAGAAAGAACTCATGAATATTCAGCAATAATTTTATTATGGATATTTAAAATTTAAGAAAAACAAATTTACTTAAAGGGCTCAAAAATGTTTATAGGAGTCTAGACAGTAGCCGTTTTTATTTAAAGATATTTAATTTCAATGAATTTGAATTATTAAATTTTTATAATCTATATAATTTAATGGTCAAAACATTTGTAACTCAGCTGACAAAACATACGGTTTTCACTAAGCGCCTTAAGCGCTTTTCCCACTGTTGGAATATGTAATCAGACTGTCAAAAAATATGGATGGATATTTGACAGTCGTATGGCTGAGTCCTCATTGTTTTTGGGGAAATTTCGAAACTTTTCATTTAATCAGGGTTGCATTTTTTACAGAACTAACAGAAGAAAGTACCAAAAGCAGCTGTTGAACAAATAAACAAGTCAATTGGTTCGCCGCCGACATAGCGCTGCCGGAGATATTTTTTTAGCTTGCACCGGCACAGAAACTGCCGATATTCTTATCAATTATCAACGAATTTTGTTGACTTTAGTGCTGAAAATATGTGTACTTTTTTACCATTTCAATTTGCTACTTTTTCGCAAAAAAAAAAAATCTATTAAAATCCTGAGCCTTTGAAAATTTCTCCGCCGCTACCTACCCGAAATTTCTAAGCCATCGCCGCCGAAAGTTTCGTTTCGGCTTCTTTCTCTGCTACTTGCTCGAAGTACACAAACACGCCATTTTAATTTCATTTCAACTATATAGCAAGAGAATATTTTACTTAAAATTTTTTGACAGTCAGAACGATTATTAGATTTCTCTTCTATGCAAAAAATCCAACGAATATCCCAACCCTTGTAGAATAGTGTAAAAGGCGCTTTAATGGTTATGGATTATTTTTTTTGTTTTGAAAAAAATATTTTAAATTAAAAATATTTTCGTCTCCATAAGAAATTTCTATAAATACCGAAATCACCATCCACACAATTCATAAGAGAGAAAAATCCTGGCGATATTACCAACGGATAATCAATTATTTTTAAAAAGAAAGTTGCGAGACTAGTTGTTCAAAAACACATCGAAGAGTGCAGCTTCACTTTGCGTAAATGCGCCTGAATTGGGTTGAAGAGAAATTGTAAAATAACTTACAGTCTGATCAATCTAAATTTGCCAGATAAAGGCGTCAAATATTTAACGTCCTCGACTTATAAAGTTTATTTCCAGATACACGACCTTTAAATTGCACCTTGAAGATGAATATATCATGGTTTGGACGTGTGTTTCAGGACAAAGGATTGGTCCTATTCACTGTATCACGGTTGCAATATAACACTCAGAATCTATTGAGAGCTTCTAAAATCAGTTATGCTTCCGTATGCTACAAGGAAATGGTTGATTTCTTCTTCCATCATAATGACGATGCCGAACATTAAGCAAGCGTTGTACAAGCAAAATTGTGACTCTAACACGCTTGCAAAAACAAGTATAGGTTATTCTTTTAATTCCGCCATTAACCGCCAATATACACAATTATACAGTTGAGGAACGAAAAAAATCAAAAAGAGTTCCGTTTGTTCAACTTAAATGCGAAGCTTAATCGTTGAACAAAATGTTCCTGTGAAAATCGGCATCCAGAGTACATTTTTTTTAAGCCTAAACGAGGCATGTGTTCGAAATGAAATTCACATAAATCCAGTTTCATAGCGCGTAATAAATTTTATTTGCGTTCTACTGCGTTTTAAGAATCCCTACGTAAAGTTCAACATTTAAAAGTGAACAGCTGGTCAAACAAGTTACTAAAAAATAAATATTACAACAACCAATGCCACGCCCCAATTTGGCGTCCTCTTAATTGTGACGTAAACTATGGTTTTCATTGTTGGGCGCTCTCCATTATAAAACCAAGTAAAACAGATCTCTGTTTAGTAAAGAAACTCAGTGCTCCGAGCGAAATTCCTAAGAATTCTCCAGTCAACGGAGAGTCTTAGCCGAGTTATATCTGGTAAGGTGTCAACCGTAAAATATATGGTTCCATCGTTTCGTTGTCCTCATTGCATACGCGGCAGGCGCTATTGTCTGATTTTCCTATGCGAAGTCCAGCTGCTTGTAAGCTTGAGTGTCCTGTTAGAACTCTTGTGATCTTCGTAATTTCGTCCTGTTTGTTTTATCTGCGTTTGTTTCACTCCACAAGATTTTTTTAATTTTTCCCACAGTTCCGTCCTTCCACAATGCCATATGCGCGGCATCTTTGCCCAATTTTTTAGCTCAGTTCTAGCTGCTTCGCGATATATAATTTTATTTCCTGTAATCCTCTGGCTTTGATTACCAGAGTTAGAGTTGTGTCAGTCATAAACTAGTTCTTTCAATTAGGAGATTATTTCTAAAAGGTGGCACTAAAATATATTGTGTGTTGTTTTTGTAATTGTTGTAAAATTGCTGCCACCTTTCTAAAATAATCTCTCAATGAAAGGAAATAGGTCGTGGCCGACACTACTTTAGCCAGAGTATATGCTCGTTCGTTAGCAAATATTCCCTGGTGGCCTAGCACCCAGATGATGCACAGTTGATTAATCTTTTGCAGTCTATTAACATCCTTGTTCAGACTCTTTCGGACACATTTGCCTTGCCTGGCCATTTCGCCCTCAGTGAATAACTTACTGCAGTCATATTGAATTTCAAAATTATGGTTATTTTATTTTCTTTGCACCAACAACTTAAATAATTCACACATTTATTTTAAATTAAAATAACATCTTTACACAACTTCATCTAATCGAACTGAACTATTTGTTTACAACAACAAGAGAAGTGAAACAAAAAAAGAGACACTTATTTTGATGTAAATACCGCCTGGCCAGGCAGGCATCTCTTTCTTCAGATCACATAATGAAGAGATCAAAAATAATGATATTTTTTTTCAGGCAGCCTATATTTTGTTGAAGGCAGAAGTAGTCCATTTTTTCATATGAAAACTACTAAAATTTTTTTATGCTGTGTGAAAAAGATGTTTGTTGAGTTCTGTAGTTAAGATCTATTGCAGGGTCTTCGTTGAAATGTATTTTTTTTTATTATTACAGATTATCAACAAGTGATAGCATTTATGATTCTGCGGTAACAATTAGTTCTTTGTTTAATGCTAGTTTTTAGATTTCTTTAAAAAAAATGCCAGCCAATTTTAGACTGAAGAATGCAGAATGTGGTTGCGTCATGTGCCCAATTAAATGACGTTTTAATGCATGAAGCTTTGAATGATTTTCTGTCTATTAGTGTTTTATTTTCTAGAAAATTTTGTTATCACTCTCACTAAGGATACCCGACACTTGCACCGTGTTCCAGGCGGAAATTTATGCTCACTTGGTAGCGGAGAACTTATAACGACAATCTAGCCGCCATTAAGGTCCTTGATTTGAGATTTGTACAGACTTGCATTAAATCTCTGGCCTTATTTGAAGGAAATCGTGTGATAGTTTGTAGTTGTGACGGCCACGAACTAGTTCGTTCAATTGAAAGAATATTTTAGAAAGATGGTAGCAACTTTACAACAATAACAAAAACAACAAACAATTTTAAATTCTTGTGTGTGTGAGGCCACAAAATAAATTGTGTGTGTTGTTTTTGTAATTGTTGTAAAGTTGCTAACATTTTTCTTAAATATTCTTTTAATTGAACGAACTAGTTCGTGGCCGGCACAACTCCAAAAAATATTTAAAAATCGGATCCCATTTCACATAACTATTGTAACACAATAAATCAATTACACTTCGGAAAAAGGAATTATGCAAATATATTAAATACATTTTTGATAATTATAAACAAATCGTATGAAAATTCATAAGACTACAAAATGAGTGAAAATCAATATTTGATTTAAAATTCACGTTTCATTTTATTAAAAGAAAATAATATTATTTTTGAATAGAAGGAAATACATAAGAATATTTAATGTAAACAGAAAAAGTGTAGTTTGTTTTTCTGTTTATTATTCATTTCAAATCAGAAAATTGAAAATGTAGCTGAAAAAAGTAGCAGCAACAGAAAAACTCGTACAAATTTAGGGTTTTCATTACAAACCGCGTAAGAGACTTAAACTCGAAATATTTCAGGAGGGCTATGTGGAACAATGCGTTTCATACGAAAATTTTTTGTAACAGCCGACAGTCACTGATCACTAGTGCCGAAAGAAAACGTAAACTATTGTTGCCGAGACCAACTACTACCAATCGACATCTGGCAATACCTGAACAATGAAGGGTGATTAAAACCTTAATGATAGCCGAGACGGAAGTTTATACGACCATAGGTCCTTCCCATGAATATCATTTAATTTAGGCAGAAATATCTTGGATTGTAACCTAAGGAACTTTTTACTCAACTGGCAACTTAATCGACTCTACTTGAAAATGTGTCTACAGCAAACTAGAAAATGATTAAATTGACGCATGAGCAACGCTACCAAATGTGCCAGATTTACTTTAAAAATCAGTCATCAACTGATCCGATGTTTCATTACAAAATTGTCTTCAGCGATGAGGTTAATTTTTAGGCTTAACGCGTTTTTTAATAAACAAAATTGCAGCATATAGAGTGAAACCAAGCCACAGCTGGTGGCATCATTGGACCTTATTTCTTCAAAAATGAGCTCACGTTACGGTCAATGGAGATGGAGACGGTACCATGATCAAAAACTTTTTGTTTGAAAATATGAATGACACTGATACGGGCGAGATGTGGTTTCAACAGGATGACGATGACTTATTGAAATTAAAATTTGATTTAGAGAAATGGATCTGTCAAAGGACATGCGATTTGACACCTCTCGATTATCTCCTGTGGGGCCACGGAAGGACACTGGTTTATGCTGATAAACCAGCAACCATTGACGCTTTCGAGGTCAACATTGTTTGTCTTATTCGTTACCAATAATGCTCGGGAAAGTGGCGGGAAATTCGACGTCCAGAATTCGCTTCGTTAAGAACTGCAGCGGTGGCACGACTTATTAAGCGATCAATAAGAGCCATTTTCTTAAAGATTAATGCCGTTTACGGGAACGTCCAAAACATTTGCTGACGTTAAGGTACCCATTGATATTTCATTCCAATCTCCATATTCGCGGCCAATAGACAAAACTCTTGAAGAAAATAAAATCGAAAATTGCTATAATTTCATTAACACACCTCGCAGCATAAAGAAAACAATTTTGTTTAAAAAGCACGAAATATTTTTCAATATTAATAAAGTCATGACTATTAGCGAAAAATTATTTTGTTAAACAATTCGTAATTTATACATTTGAAATGTTTACGTTTATTGAATAGATTTTCCTTTCAAAAGATTTGTTTTTCTTTTTTTTTCTTTTAATATTGATAGAATTGTTACAACACACTTCTTACAAATTTACTAGGAACTTAAAGGAAAAAGATTTACAATCAAAAACAAAATACATACACACTTGCAATGGGTGAATTTTTAACCGTTTGCGTTTTAAAAATTGAAAAAAACACAGAAAACTTGCAAAAGTGAATGTAATATTTATTTGGCCCGGTAAATGAACGCCTGCCTTAAAGACTATATCATGTAAATGCTGTCCGCCGTAGGTGCTCCTCAATCTGTGAGCTCCAATTTTCGCATACTTTATCTAGAATATTGGCCGGTATCTCACCAATGGCAGCTGTAACGTTGTCTTTGAGAGCTGAAATTGTGACTGCCTTGTCCCTGCACACGAGAGTCTTCTCTTATCCCTACAACAAATAGTCTAGTGAGATCAAATCGTATGATCTTGACGGCCAATAGACTGTTCGAAAAGTTGAGATTAATTGCTTACCAAACTCGCCTCTCAATAGGTTCATGGTATAGCGTTCCGTGTGACATGTGACACCGTCCTCTTGAAGCCCTATGTCAACTAAGTCCAATTCTTCCGTTATGGGTAAAAAAAAGCTGGTAATCAACGCACATTGACCGTAACGTTGCGATTTTCATAGTTCTTGAAGAAGTATTGGCAGCTCTTCAACTGTCTCTGGCTGTTCTTCACAACAAATTTGGCAATTATATTTGCTGACGTACCCATTCAGCCAAAGAAAATTTTTCGATAGAAAAATGGATTTTCATCTAACTTTCCTAAGACCGTTTGGAACGAATTTCCGTCATCCCTTGTCAAGTTTGGTTTGGAGACAAACTGGTTTCGGCTATGTGACATCTTCAGTGTCATTTTTCGAACGAAATTCGTTCCAAAATTCTACATCAAAACACCCTGTCGGAATATCAAATCAAGAATTTCCTAAGACCCATTGAGTGAGTGAAGTCAACAATATCTACATGTTGTTAAGTATGAGTATGGCAAGTACCTCAAACTTTTGAATAGCGATGAGGCTCGATAACATTGCGCTAAGTATAAGTAAAATGATAACGGCGCATTGATACTGACCGCTACAGCAGCAATATTTTCCTCGGTACGCGCTCTTCGCATACGAGTTGGTGAATTAATGTCCAATAAAGTGAAACTGGTGCGAAATTTGGTCACAACAGCTTCCTATTCGCACAGCACGAATTTCAATTATAAAACTCAATGATTTATTGTTGTTCGTTTGTTACTCTATTTCTGCTGAAATGACACAGCTTACTGAGCATTTTAAGCATTGCCACATGTCGCGAATCTTTTTACACTGATAAGCCAAGTAGCAAGAAAATCGCCCGATATAAGTCGTTAAATTCTTTCGATTTTAGCAATTTTAACGACTTATTAAGCGATCAGCAAACCCCATTTTCTTAAAGTTTAATGTCGTGTACAAGAACGTTCTTACATTTTGCTAATGGTAATGTACCTATGATACTTCATTTGAAATGTTCTCATAAAAAAGTTTTAACATCAAATCACTACGGCAGAAGGTGGAAAAGCAGTAGTAGCAAAGCAAGTTTCTTAATGAAATCACAAAGTTTCCGAAGAAACGAAAATAAAAGTTTTCCCAGAATTTCTTTACATGTTTAAAGAAACTTTTTAACTTAATCACAGCTTTCATACTAAGAAAAACAAATATGTATAGAGTAAGTTTATTTTTTTCTTTACACTAAGTTAAAAAGATTTCCTGTAACGAAATAACAATGTCTGCTAGTCTGTTTAATTTTCTAATACAATTCCTAGTTGCATTGAAAAAAAAAGTAAAGTGATGGTCAAAACATTCAAAAGTGAAATTATATTTTCGCCAATCTCTAATTTTTTCAATCAGGAACTTATTAATTTACTTGAAACAATAGCAATATTTTTAATATTTGCAATAATGCAAACAATTTTTGCTACAAAGCGTAGCTAAATTTTGAGATATGAGAAAAAACATGACGCCATTGTTTGTAGGTTGGTTGGTTGGTTGGTTTACATGGTAGCCTGCTGCACACAAGCAGCAGGTCTGAATGACCCCGTTTTGACAAGACCATACCACTCGCCAGGTATATGGCGTCTTCGAGCCTATGCTCGCACTAACACTAGGGAGCTAGATCCATCCCGTAGCGGTGAGATATCTTAAAATATCGTTGAAACGGCACCTAGATATCTCACTGAGATCCTCCACTATGTAGTTTCCAAGAAATTTGTGTCTCCTGACAGCCAGGGCAGGGCATTCGCAGAGAAGGTGAAAAATCGTCTCCTCTTTCTCTATGTCCTTACAACTGCGACAGTGGTCATTATAGGGGAGTCCAAGTCGCCTGGCATGTTCTCCTAACAACTAACAACCAGTGACCTGTTAATATTGCCAGCAACCTCGATAAGTTCCTCCGATCACGACCTATCAGTTGCATAGTGCGCCTAAAATCAAAAGAGGGCCACATCAATTTAGAGACCCTACATGTGCTCAGTCTCCGCCACCTATTATCAGCCTCCTTAAGAAAGTGTCTGAAGATGCCGCTCTTAATATTCCCCAAGGGAATTGCGACTGATTCCACATTGGGAGTATTTAGAGCGGATCCTCCTTTGGCTAGTTCGTCTGCTTGTTCATTACCAAAGTGGTCCCTATGCGCAAAACCAAGGTAACATCTGCCAGGCTTCCTAGCCTTGACAACTCTCTCTTACATTGACTGACTAACAGAGACGCAGTTTTGTACGATTTGTGTGACAGAAGCGCCGCCTGACTGTGGTTGAAAGGTACTAGTAAAGTAAATTTGGCGCCATTTTGGTTTCTTCACTATTCTTCCTTTTGACCTTCGTTGTTGCATTTATTATTTTTATTTTTTTTTCAGCGTTGTATTTAATAACTGTGATAACGTGATAACTTAAAAGCCGGCATAGGCTGCGCCGCGGGTTATGCTGAGCCGCGGGCATAGGCTACGCCGCCGTCAATACTTGAAGGCGAATGGCGTCGCTAAAATGCTCAGCTGAAACACAAGCCTTCTGCTTTGTATAAATTTTCTAAAAATTAATTTTGTTATAGACATTTCCTTTAAAAGTTTAAGGCGTTTTTTAATAAAACGCAACACAACGCCAACTTTACAAATTTCAAAATTAAAATTTTTTTTTGTATAAAACTTTCGAGGTTTTGACGCTTCATGTTAATGGCGTTAATTTGTTTTTTACAATAAAAATACTCATAATTATTTTTTACGTAAAACCAACCGTCTCGGAATAATAAAACCAACAAAAAACAAGAAATTTAGCTTGTTTATTAACTAAAAAAAATTAAATGAAGCAATTTGTTTTAATTTTCTTGGTTTTTCTGGGCTTTATAACACCGAAATGGGTAGTCTGCCGTGAAAAATAAACAGCAACAAACACTTTTGATGGAAATTTTGTCAGCTTGAAGTTTTATATAAAATTATAGTTTCAGACCTATAAGCAAAAAAAAAAAAAAAAACAAAAAAAAAATAAAAAATTTCACCTTCGGATGCCCCCATCTCTAACTCGCTCCAGACCGACCCTATCTTCATTCAATACATGTACCAAAAACCAACTGTGGCATCTTTCATAACTTCGGGAATTAGTCCCCTCGTTTTGTTCAATTCGACTCGGCTCCTAAAATAACTAAAGCGCATTTTAGCACACCGTTTTATACTAATATGGAGAAAATTCCCGTTATTTGAATAATATTTGTTGGGTAAAGTTAAAAAAAAGTACTACGGGGGATTGCAGGCTGCTACAAAAGTATATATAATGTTACAGAGAACACTCTTACGTTTCTGTGGGTGGTCTAGATTTCTTGAAATTCCAATTTGGTAATAAAAATAGCAGTTTGAAAAATATTTTATAACCGTGGCCCCACATACAACTTCTTATAGACCACAACCCTAGCAAGCTAGCAAAAAAAAAGCAGCCTAATAGCTATAATAATTTACGAGGAATGATAGTTTTCTTCTAATCAAATATAAATAAATCACCTATTTGTGTTTAACAAAACGCCACGCCCACAATTACCGATATGTTGACCTTTTTGGCTACCTTAACATTGATATGCTCACTACTAAATGGCGTTACAATTTTGAAGATCGATGATAATAAAATATATTTTTGTGGTCCCGCAAAATGTAGCATTTTATATAGACTTAAGCTGTTTTCTTTTCTAGAAAAAATTCCAAATTGTTTGCCCTTTTGTTATACTGGAAATATGTGTACGCTCACAAAAGTTGGTGTTTTTTTCAGATTTTACCCTTAATAATGGCGAAAGGCATTGATCTTTATGAAGTGTATAAAATTCCAAATATTAAGGATGTGTTATGTATCTACTCTTTAACAAGGCAAACATATTTTTTAAGTGACGAAAAAACCATTACCTACCTGCAAGGTTTGTAAGGATAGTTTGCAAGCAAGAGTGTGTTCTGCTGATAAAAAAAAATGCAATTGAATTAGAAAGTTGACATTAATTCATTCCCCTATTATCGTTTTCAACTCATTGTTTGTTGATTTGTTTTTCCGACAGGGTGCTCTGATATATATGTTTGGAACGATTTTCCGTCATCCCTTGTCAATTTTGGTTTGGAGGCAAACCGGTTTCGGCTAGTTGCCATCTTCAGTGCCATTTTTTGTCGACGGAAAATCGTTCCAAACATACATATATAGTTTTCAACTCAGTTTTGTCATCTGAAAGTCGACCAAACTTCCAGACAACCAAGTTCTTTTTTAGTCTTGTGAAACTGTTTTTAGTTGAAACTGTTATTGGCATTGCCAACTTAAAATATCAAGTTCTTAATTGCACTGAGATCCAGAGAATGTTATGACCCCGACAATGCCATGAGACAAGTTTCTTCTTAGCAAGTTTTTACAACACTGTATCTGTAATGTATCTGTAATGTGGTGAAAAAAACTATATGTCCAAAAATAAAGGGAAATCTTTTTAACATAAACTTAATCTTTACTTATAAATGGCATCTTTAGTCAGATTACTCTAGCAGGGATGGAAAATTCTGTGCTATTCACATTGTACTTAATTCTGCATTTTTTTTTTTCAAAAGAAATATAATAGTATTTTTTAATACTATAAATAATTTGGTATCAAATTTATTACTATTAATATTTACCATGAGGGACACGACTCGATAATATGTAGTTGCTTTTAAATTTTTTAGAGACCACTTCTGTCCCTAATCTGACTTATTAAATAAAAGATATTTTATCAATTCTCTTGCCCATCGCAATCAATTTCAGTTCCTCATAAATTCCCTAGAGGGACCGGAACTGTTACAGTACTTGTCACGTGATTCTGTGGGGATACGGACCGGGTCGAGTTCAAACAGTTTGTATCAAAGGGAGCTGTCACTTTAACATGGAGATATTGTGGGAGAGCACAATATTCAGTGACAGGTTACTGAATATCCTGTTTCATTTACTATAGCACTAGTATCAGTTACAGTTTGTGTATTAAATATAAACATGCGTAACAGTTCATTCAATAAGTCCGTAGGATAAGTACGAAAAAAACTAAATTTTGACAAAACTCGATTTTATTATTTAACACAGTGGCCTTCGATGGCGATACAACGATTATAGCGATTTTCCAACCTTTCGATACCACTTTTCTAGTACGCTTTATCTTTTTCGTCAAAATAGGCCGCAGTTTCAGCGATTACTTCATTATTGGACTTAAATCTTTTTTTAATAACAAACGTTGCTTCACACAAAATGCTATAACTCACGAATCATTAGTCAGACCGCTGTCAAAATTATACAGATATCGTTTAAAGATTAGTACTAAATAAAAATCATATGGAAAAATTCTAGTAACGCCATCTATGTGCCATCCTATAGTCTTTTTGAATGAAAAAAAAAATTAATTACAATTCCACGGGCCACAAAACGTTACCTTTTATGCTACAGCCATTTTGATACGTCGCGAAACAAGTGCAATTACTATAAGTTTCCCGCAGGGTAATTACATGCGTAAGCATTTGTGTTTAACACTAAGAATATTTTCCATATCTGACTCTTAGCCACACACTTAAATTTTACATAAAAGTATTTGTATGTAAATAGATACATATGTAATAAATACGTAAATACTTAAATACCAGCGATGGATAATTCAACGCTATTGAACATATTTCCAAAATTGTCTACAAGATATATGTAAAAATAAACAGAATGTAATCTTAACGTAGGAACGTAGACTTAATATTTGCTATAAATTAATTGGCAGCTTTAAAATTTTTTTAATTTTTTAAGTTGTCCCTAACATGGTTAGACTAGCAAAATTCGTGAAGAAACGTTTACCGAAATTAAATATAGTTATTAAATGCAGGCAGCAATATTACAACTAGCCAAGCCCGGCGCGCGTTGCTACGCCCATTAATGAGCTCAATATGTGTGCAAAGTTGCAGAAAAATCGGTCCAGTGAAAGTACCTCAAAGTTATAACTTTTTTTATTGGCGTGGCCCTGCCCACTTTTCTAATTACGAAATTGTATAATCATGAGAGTTCAATATGTGTGCACAGTTTCAGAAAAATGGGTCAAGTGCAAGTAGCTGAAAACTTAATATTTATTATGTATGGGCGTATTTCATTTTTATGTATATGTAGATGGGCGTAGCCCCGCCCACTTTTTTTAAATTACCACCCATAAACACTGCCAGGAATGTGTTCAACAAATTGCTAAAGTTTGCGTCCGATCGGCTTTACGGTTTCGGAGTCTATAGCTAACACACAGACGGAGTTTCACTTTTATATACATATATAGATTTTCACATCCTCACATATTTGTCCAAGCCTGACTTTTAACCACAGATGGCAAAATGTACACAAAAGTATACACAAATACATGGATACTCTGATGCACATACATAGTTACAAAAAGAAGGAGAGCAAAGACGAGAAAATAAAACAAATAACAACAAATAGATAAACTCACCAAGCAAAAGAAGTTTTATATCCTTTGCTGCTTGAATGCCGTCTTCTTTCAGATTTCGTTCAATCAAACGACTTCTGGCGGCTGCAGCCCTCTCCTCAGCACTCTGTGCGCAGCCCATTGTACGTATTGCTTCGACACAAAACGTTTTGAAGGTCGTTTATATCGGCCACAACTGGCCGAATACCGTTAAACACGAAAAGAAAATTATATAAAGTTTTGATGATAAAGTTTTTTGTGTTGTTGTTTTCTTGTTTTGTTTTTTCTTCCAAAAGTCAAAAGTGGGAAGGACTTGTTAGGACTTAAATAACTTGAGTTTAAAGTTCTTGTTGATATTGTCACATAAATATTACGTACAAACTCTGAATCTCATTATTTGTTTTAAAAAAATCCGTTGAGTACAAAAAAAAGCAATTTATAATTGATGGAAATGTGAGATCATTTACTATTTTCTTTATTATGTATTTAATTGTTTTTTTTTTTAGTTTTTATCATAAACTTTCAATATTTAGCAATTTTGCTGTCAAAATCCAGGTATGTTGCTTTTTGTTTGTATTTTATACTCTCCTGTTCAAACTGATTAGGACGACATCATGTTTCTTTACACCAAAAAATTTAAGTAATACAAATTAGGTTGGTATAATCAAGTGAACACTCCTATTCAATTAAAAAAAAATTAAGACATAACTTTTTCTAACAATATTTAATTCAATTAAAATTTTTTACGGCATGATTTCCACCTTGTTTTTATAACCGACACGCACGTCAATTCTTTTTTAACCTTTTCGACTGTGGAAGACTTTTTGTTATGACAACTTGTCATGTAGTGATAATTTGGCCCTCAACAGATCAATAGTTCGATGAGTTGAGTAGTATATAACACAACTTTGTTGAAACCACTTAAAACTGGCGTCGAGTTGTTTTAATTCTTCCCACTGATCGTAGCATGGCGAGCGATCAACAATGGCCAAATGTTCAAAGCTTTTAATAGTTAAAAGTTTGACTGGCCGCCAGCTAGCAGCCACAAAGGTATGACTTGCCGTAACTGAGTGCACTGTCAGAAGTTCCGACTTATACCTCCTAGTGGTGGCGGCCGGTAACAGGTTCCTGTCTCTGCAAGAAGTCTAGCTAAATAAGTGGAGCGGAGAGAACTTAACACTCTCGTATACAAATCCCTTATCCACGCATGGAACAGCATACGCCATGGATGCGAGGTCAAAAGGGTGCTTGATCTCTAGTATGCGTACTCTGAATAATAGTCGATTTCCAGTTTTAATGCAGACTTACTAGAGCATATAGAGCTGTGTGAGGGTGGACATATTTTTTTCGACTACTCATTTGAATGATATGAATTCTCTGTAGGCACTCTGGGTTTAATTTGCCCAAAGGAGGGTATCCGGATGAGATGGACACGAATGCCTAACGACATGTAGACGGGTCAATCTCCTAGGCATTGCACCGTGAGATCCCGATATTGATGGACAATGAAGCCTCGCAAGAGGTGGGGAGGTTAACCGCTGTAGGAACTCCGATGATTATTGGCCAATGATGGAATCCTGAAGTCCTAAAGAGATGGACAAAAAAACCTTGCAAAGGGTGGACGGGACAGTCTAAGAGATACTCCAGAGGTAGAGGTTGAGACGGTAGTGCACACTGTGTAAATGTCAAGCACTAACTAGCATAAGTCTTATGACCATGGACAGACACTTGTTAAATGTGAACGCCACAGTGGACCTAGGACTTAACCAAACGCTAGCAATTATAAGAGACTCCGTGATGAGGAAAAAGATCGACTGTCACCAGCCGATAGTCGGAAATATCTAGTCAAAAATTACAAATCGGTTTCCCGAAATTAATTCAAGGAGAGGAGGTCGAAAAGAGGCCCACAACACTAGCAACTCATCTCGTAGAATGGTTATTACTTCGTTGAACCATATTTATCTAAAAATAAGGCTGGACAAGCAGTTACCGTCAAATTAACTAATTTCCTTGAGTTGCTATTGATGAGGACGACATGTGGTTTAAACAACACGATACTACAATGCCAAACAGATCGCGAAACAATTCAATTACCGCATGAAATATTTCCTGTTCTCTCATATCAGAATTGGCACTCTCCACCCGTGCATTAAATGAGAACATTTAACGCTGCATCACCATATGTAGCCGTTTCGAATAAACTCTTGCCTAAATATTCTGACATCCCTTTATTTAGAAACCCGTTTAGATTTTTTTTCCACGTTCTATTCTCGCTTAAAAATCTAATAATACAATTTATATTATTTTATCCAAATGTTCCTTTAAAGATTACACTTCTCATAAAATTCCATCTTTTAAAATTAAATAAACCTTTTGTCAATTTGTTGAAATTTAATGCATATACAACTTTAAACACTCTCCTACACAGTCCTGAACAAGGTCACATTTTTTATTTTTTGTCCACACTGTAAAAACATATGGAGTGAAAAGATGCCTTATGTATCACTAAAAATTTTGTTTGTTTTAATTTTAATTGCTTTATTTCATTCACACTATTAGCCAGATTTCTCTTTTTTATTTAACATTTATTTTCATTTGTTTATATTAAACATTTAAAACTCTCTTTGCTACTAAAAGAGATTAATTAATAACTTAAATAACTCTGAACACAACAACACTTTTTTAACTGTATTTTCTACGAGTTAACGAGAAGAAGAGTAATTGGAGATTTTTTTCGGGTGCTTCTTCTTTTGTTACACATACATTTTTATTTATTTATTATTTTTTTTTGTTTATGGCATTCGCTCGTTGTTTAATGATGTGATGTTGCGTTGTTGTTGTTATTACTGTAGATTAAAAAAATGGGGGAACACTACAAAAACACCCGGAGCAGCAAGTGGGATGATTTTTTTTACACTTTAACAAACAGGAGAAAATTTAATTGTGGAAAACACAATATTGTATACACAAGGCACTATTATAAAGTAAATTCCAAAAAGAACTATGAATCATTCAACAAAATAATGAAATAAAAACATGAAATGCTTTCGAACAAATGTTTTATCAGATACACAATTTTATTTCCTTTTTAAGTGTAAATTTGTTTATTTTTGTTGGAATTTTTTACAAGATTTTTTTTTTTAATATTTGTGTTTCCTAGCTATTAAAACACATGATGAATTTTTATGTATTTCCTTTTTCACTTGATTTTTTTTTACCAATTTTTCAATTTTATTAATTTCAAAATTTATTAATTAAATAAGAAACAAAAAACATAACTTTTAATGTAACTCCGTTTTAAATTGCTATTTAATTTTTATTAATGTTTTTTTTTTCTTGGTGCCGCCGCCCTTTGCTAAATTTTACTAAACTGGCTGGCAGTCTGTTGACAAAGTGTACATTTTCCAAGCAGTCAAACTGTGCGTATGAATATTTTGCTATTAGGAAAAGGCATTTACTGACAAACAAAAAAAAACCAAGGAATACTAACCAACACTACCGAACAGCCATTCAATACAACACGAATATTAAGGCAAAGCGTATTTAAGCAACAACAACAAAATTTACGAAGGCAAAAATACGATAATGAACGAAAAGTCTCGTTGGTGTAGTCGTACATGTGCAGTGTGTATGTATGCATGGTTGGTTATAGAAAATACTACCGAAAGAAGGGATGAAAAAGTTATGAATTTTGTACTTTTTAGCACAATTTTGACATGAAAAATGTTAAACAGTGGTAAAAGGAAATAATACATTTTCCTAGTTTATTTATCTTATTTTCTCTCCTCCTGGGTTCATGGCTGACGGTCACTGAATTTATTGATCTAATATGTTATCGAAGGCATCTTAACCGTTAATAAGACACGGGCATAAATAATATCACATTCAAACTAACGAACTATTACCTCAGAATGCGCTTCTAAAATGACAGGGACATTGCTTCTGATTGCCCAATTTTCTCAATGGGGCCAGGCTTTAAAAGAGGACTTATCATTTTGGTATACAAAAGTGTTTTAAAAGAAGGTCAGAATTATGGGGCTGCATGATAACGATACGACTGGAACAACTACCTCATCTTGTTCCACTACCATCGTTTTTATCTGGCATAGCTCTACCCATTAACAAGATCCAAGCAATATCGATGAATAATTGTAGAAATCTGTATACATACTTCTTCCTCAAATGGTAAGTGGAATTTTTCTGGTAGAGAGAGGCAAATGAAGGTTTCTTGAACAATTTGCACTTTTTCTATGTATTGCTCAAGTCCCAACATGATCGTTTATGTAAATAAAATAGTACCAAGTACTTACTACAATAGTTTGAAACAAAATTGGTAGATTTATGGAGAGTAACCGACAATAAAAAAGAAATATTTGTATAGAAAATAATCGAGAACAAATTTTGCATGGAGTATTAAAAATCATTGAACAAGAAAACTACACACAGAAACGCAGCAGGCATCAATGTCAGAACACTTGTTAAACACTATAAAGAAGACAGACAAATGACAATATGGTAAATATTTTCTCTCTATTGGCATACTCTTCTTACAATGCGCATAATCCGTTACAAATCACAATCGTCTTTTCTACTCATACTCCCAACTATGAGAGAGTTGCATGTAAGAGAGCATGAATTAAATTATTTGTAGATTTTTCTGTACATCACAAACAATAAATAATAATTAATGTATGACGTACATAGTTTTTTGGAACGTGTTTGGGTTTTATTTCACCATTGAACATATTTACAAGAATGTGAAAATATTTAAAGGATGTGTGTTTTTTCTCTCAATTTTAGAGTCTCTATAGCAGGATATTACAAAAATTTTAATGACTACTTTTGCAAAATATTTAGTATATCAATTAAATAATTTTATCGAATGTTAGACCTAAATTTTTTCACAATATTTGAAGCTTTTTTTAACCAAAGCTTTAAAAAAGGAGATGCTTAAAATTAAACATTTGTTGGCACTCTATCGATGACTTATTATATTAATTGCCTGCAAAATATTTTTAAAAATTATTGACAAATTTAAATGGTTGCCTACAACTTTAGAAAGAGAATTCAAGAATAAAATTGTGTCGTAAAAATTTGTCGATAACTCGTTTAAATAACAAAACTCAAATATTTGTCGATAACTTTTCTTGTGAATACTTAAAAATAAAATTACTAGATACAAAATAAATAATGCAAATTTTGCTTAAAACGATTAGTTATCGATGAATGTCTTAACAAAATATTTTCGATAAATTTTTTATCTCGGTTTTCATAGACTTTTTAGCTGAAAATTCACTTTCGATAAATCAGTTGTTAAATTTTTTATACAAATTCTAGATTTCTGATGAAATTTTCGATAAGTTATCGATAACATATTTTTGTAATATTGTTTCATTAAGTATTGCTAAAAATTTATTGTATTTTTACGGCTTTCTTTAGTATTGCACATTCTTTAAATAAATGTTTGGTATAAAATTTATCTGTCGAAAACCTTTTCTTTATCTCTAATTAATTAACATAAATAAGAAATTTTGTAAACATTTATCTATTAAGTTCCTTATAAAAATATCAATGCGCTTTTTGCTTAAAATTAAAATCTTGAACAATAAATTATCATTCTCTATAAATTTGCTTTTCAGAAAAACATTACCCTTATTCAGTGTATGGTGCAAATGGTCTTGCAAAAGTGCAAATGCAACATATCGTAGCTGTTTACGAAATTCAACAGTAATTTTGTTGTTGGATTTCATTAAAAAAAACTACGATATGTTGCATTTGCACATTTGCAAGGCCATTTGTACCAAACACTGAATACCGCTATTGAACATTGTTTTTAAAGAAAGTTTAAAGATTTATTAATAATTTATCGACAACTTTTATAAAGAAATTGCTTTTAAAAAAAGACAGCAATAAACTCAATTGTTACTCATATATACACAGGGTGTCTGGTAACAGATTTATATTTTCAATCTTAAATAAAAAACGTAATAATTGACACGAAGTTTTATTAAGAGCATTGAACTATAGAATGGAAATGCGGATTTTATTCTTTAAAGAGTATGTCAACCAGATGCCTCGAGTTGAACACACTGTTCAAAATGTAGCCTTGTGTTCTGCGCCACACGCTGCAGTAAACTTGGTTCAATTGAGCTGATTTCTCGACGAATATTTTCCTTTAAAGCCACAAGAGATTGGGGATTGCCTTTAAAAACCCTCTCTTTGAGGTAGCCCCATAAAAAAAAATCCATGGGAGTTAGATCGAACGACCTCGGTGGCCATGGGATATCCCCAAAGCGACTGATCAGTTTTTGGGGGAAATTTTCCCAAAGCAAATTTATCGAAGCTCTGGGTGTGTGTTCAGTCGCCCCATCCTGTTGAAACCACGTGTGTTAAAAGTACGATAGATGAGCTAGCAGTTTTGGCAAAAAGAATTCCGTAATCACGCGTCGATAATTTTCACCGTTGACATTCGTCGTCTGGCCTGGAGAATTTTAGAAAAAAAAAAATGGTCCAAACAGTTACTCTGGGGCAATGCAATAGTTTTTGATGTTTCAATCGAGGGTTTTGGGTTCTTGGAGACCAGTAACGGCAGTTTTGCTTGTCGACGTGGTCGTTTAAGTGAAAATGAGCCTCTTCGCTCAAAAAAAAAGGGGGTTTACAGTGCAAAAACGCTCCAACATCGTTTCACAAAAATGTTTGGGTAAATCAAAGTCACTTTCTTTCAGTGTTTGAACGATATGAATTTTAAAAGGATGGAACTTCAGATCCTTTTTTAAAATTTCATGAATAATCGCTCTTGGAAGTCCCAGTGAGGCTGCCCTTTTCCGTATTGAATGTCGCGGATTTTCACGTTAACTGCTTTCAACCAGTTCAATGTTTTCGGGAGTCCTGGACGCGGGACATTCGTAGCCGAAGCAGATTCTTTGCACCCACGACCGATTTAAATTTACACTCGGTCCATCACATATTCGCCGAATACCGAACTTTGAACCAAATTGTCGACGACCAATTACGTAAGAATCATTACTGTCGACCACTACGACATCGTGTGACTGACAAGCCCGCAAAATCAACGGCCCCACCTTCCCTCCGCATTGTTTAATACTTTTTAAAATAATCGTAATTAAAAATATAAATTTGCCACCAGACACCGTGTAGTAAACTTCCTGGAGTTAAAAAAAAAAAAAAACTTGCCTGTACCGGGCCATTATTACAACTTGCCTTTAAAGTTCACGTTAGTGAAAGGTTCCTTTAGCTAAAGTGAGGAATAAGATTTAACTACAACTTCCTTGTAAAATAAAATTAATCTTTTTGAAAATATGTATGACAGACAGAGCAAGAGCGAAAACCGACTACTTTTGATAAATGAAATTGATTTTTAAGATTACATGGTGGCAAGAACTTATTTTTATTTATTTGTTAACTGGCAGAAAACCATTGTGATATTTTTCTTTACAAAAAATATTTACTATCTCGTTAATATAAAACAAAGGCCTTCTCTGTACCATTTTTATTTTTATTTTACAAACTAAATTAAAATCTATAATCCCCACGTTGATAATTAAAGGTAAGAACATTTTACCATTAGCTTATCGGACAGTTTTATCTTAAAGAACACTTATAATAAGGAAAAATCTGTCCGATAACATCCTAACTTTAACTATCGGCAAGTTTTAATAATGGCCCTTATTCTTAGTTTATTTAAAGTAAATTAGATGCTCTCAATTTTTTGTAACAATTTATGTCTACAAAACACACATACATACATGCATACAAATGTCAAACATTTACTGAAACTTAAGTTGGCACATACACAGAGTAAGTAAATAAAATTTTGTTAGAGCTGCCTACAAAAAATACAATGAAAAACTTTAAGAAATTGAATGTAAAATTTAGAGCAGAGAAAAACAATTCTTAACACTTGCAACTTGTTTATTGATGCATTATAATGATGATGATTATAATGGGAAATATTTCTTCGAAATGTCCCAAAGCAGGAAATTTAATCTCTATTTCGTTTAAGAGCTCATACACATACATACTACTGTGGGCTAAGAAAAATAGTAAGATTTTTTTAATTTAAATTTCGCGCGGAAATCCATTCGACGAAATTTTTTTTTCTATGTTGGTATGACTGTCAGTGACATCTGTGCCAAATGTCACATCAAAGTAATCATTAGTGTTTAGTATACGCTTGTCTTTCTGAAGTACAACAAGTGCATTCGGCGATTTTTACAATGAGTGAAATTATTCAACAAAGAAGTTCCATTAAATTTTGTGTGCGGAATGAAATTTCTGGTGTTCAGAATGTTGCAAAAGGCCTTCGGTTATAATTGTATGTCGCGAGCAAGTGTTTTGATTGGAACGTCTTGACGACGAACCACGTCCAGGACGGCCATCAACTGATGATCAACACGTCAATAAGATCAAGGAACTGGTGTTCGAGAATCGACGATTAACAGTCAGAGACCTTACTAATATCGTTGGAATATCGGGGGGATTAGTGAAAACCATTTTAAAAGATCATTTGGGCCTAAGAAAAGTGAAATCACGATTGGTTCCAAAATCAATAAGTTTTCTTGAAAAACAGCGTCGCGTTGACGTCTTTCAAACGATGCTTTCCGACTACCAGGATGTCATTAAACAGACGATCAATCGGCCGAATATCGTGGCAAAGGTGAGCCGAAGCCGAAAAAACCACGTCAATGCAAGTCAAAAATCAAGGTCTTGTTGACAGTTTTCTTCAATCATCGAGGTGCGTTGCACTCCGAATTCCTTCCGACCGGCCAAACTGTCAACAAGGAATACTTTTTGAGTGTTATGCGTCGTTTGCGCGAAGCTATTCGTAAAATGAGGCCGGAATTATGGGCCGACAACTCTTGGTTTTTGCACCACGATAATAACCGCGATAGCCGTCGCATACCGCATTGATTCTTCGTGAGTTTTTCGCTAAAAATTCAATCAATATCGTTCCACATCTACCGTATTCGCCTGATTTAGCTCCGTGTGACTTCTGGCTGTTCAGCAAACTCAAGCGACCGCTCCGGGGAAACCGTTTTGGGTCAATTTAAGACATTAAACATGAAACGCTACGCGTATTGAATGTTATTCCGGAAATTGACTTTAACAAGTGTTACGAGGATTGGAGAAAACGTTGGCATAAGTGTATTGTAGCTGGGGGGATTACTTTGAGGGGGACGAAATAGATTTGGCAGAATAAATAAAGAAATTTAAAATTATGAACAAAGTCTTACTATTTTTTGCCCACAGTAGTAATGTATGATGTTTAAATTGAAAATTAATGAGTGTGTGTGACTGTGTATGATACTTTATGGTTTTTATATCTTAAAGAAGTAAAATCTTTTAACAAGTTTCAACAATAATTTATTTGTTCAATTTATTTAAACAATATCAAACCACAATATTTCAATTACCACAAACACATACAGTCACTAACATTTGGCAACACATACACACTAGCAAATTAATGTTTCATGCATTTTGCGAAAGGAATTTCACAGAAGTTAAGCCCTCTGCCTTTTTCCCTTTTGTGTTAGTTATAAAAAAAAACATTATTTACGCTGTAAAGGATTAAATAAAGGGTCAATGAACTTCTTTTATATTTCATAATAAATAATTATATTTTTTTTCTGTATTCTCTTTGCTTTCTTTTATATTTTTTACTAGTAGCACCACTTGTTGATTATTAGTTTGTATAATTAAACAGTTTTAATTTATCCCTTAATTACATCATTAGATAACCACCAACTCAAGTACTACCTCCGCTAAAGCATGAAAAATGTAATTAAATCCATAGACGATATTAACATAAAAATTATTAATTGCAAGGATTTCTTAACCATAAACTTAACATCCACAAATAAATGCGTTGTATAACAAGACGTCTGAAATTAAATTCAATTAAATAATTGTTGAGTATATTTTAATAAAAAAAAAATGTTAAAGAAGCTGATATGAGGACATTAATGTGCTTAAAGAACTTTGGAAATTAAAGTTATAACGCAATAGAGACTGGCACATGGCTCTATTTTTTATGGACAGTGTATTTATGCAGCCTTTGAAAACCAAGAAATCTAATATTGTCGAATATTTTAGGAAATTCCGAACGGACTTTAGTTAAATTTTAATAAATTATCTAAACATTTTTTGTAACAGTATCCCTTCATGCATCAACCCTTGTCAAGTTTGGTTTGGAGACAACCCGTTTTCGGATATGTGCCATCTTCAGTGTAATTTTTCCGTCTGATAACGAACTGCCGAACATAGCCGAAACCGGTTTTACTTGACAAGGGAAGACGGAAATTAGTTCCAAAAATTTACATCAAGTCACAATGTCGGAATATCAAATGAAGAATCCATTTTTCAAAAAATTTCCCCATATTTTCTCTTTTGTAATATTTTTTTAAACCTGTTTCGATATGTTTAAATAAATTATCTATAAACCTTAGTTAGAATTTTCTTAACACATTTTTTGAATAAAAATTTAATTTTTTGTCGATAATTTGTCGATAAATATTTTTTTATGAATTTTATCGAAAAATTTAAATTAGTCATTTAAAATTGATGCGATATTTTATAGGTAAGTATTGGTTACAAACCACCTGAACGAAATTTTGCAAACCACCTTCGGCATGATTAAGCTGTTACTGCGTCCTCTCCAAACACGTGAAATTTTTTTATTCAATCCTATTATTATATTTTTAGAACTTATACAACATATAATGTCTTAAGTGCACTGTTTCAATCAGCGGCTTCAGTCGGCTAAGAATTCTCGCTAAGGATCGACAACCCAGAAAAGTGTACGTATTCAAACAACCGACCTTTTCCTTTCATCCAATATTTTAATAATATTTTTTTAAATAAAATAAATTATTGTTAAATTTTCTTTAGAAATTTGTTTAATAAATTATTGAATTTTTTCATTTTCTTTGATAACTTATCGATAAATATTTTTTACAAACTTTATCGAAAAATTAAAATTAAATTGACTTTTGTAATTTATTCGATAAATTTATTCGATAAATGATCTACACATGAAATTTTTTTATAGAACTTGAAACAAATTGCCAAGAAATTCTGTTAAGAAATTTTTTCGATAATAGTTCTTTAGATATACATATATTCGATAAATTATCAATAAAATTTCCTTCGAATTTTCTTCGTTAGCTTATCGATGCCCCATTATTCAAAACTTTCTCCGATAACTTATCGATAAATATTTTTGAAGAATTTAAGCGATAATTGTGTTTTGAAATAGATTCGATAAGTGATTCTAAAAAATATTTTCCATATTTTGTACATAAGTATTCTTTATTCATTCCAAATATATTCTTTAAACATTTTTGGAATAAATTTTTTATAAACATTTTTTGGATAACTTATCGATAAATTCTTCTAGAAATTTGTTTGAAAAATTATTGAAAAGTTATTGATAAATAACTGGGATATTTTTTCAATTTGTTCTAGGATTTTTTTTAACTTTGTTCAATAAATATTCAATAAAAATTAGTCTGCTAAATTACATAGTCCAACAAAAAATCTTTGTTTTGCGGCATGGAATCTGTTAGTTAATTTGGATACATGTTTTAAGGCAAAATAAGCCGAATCGTCTCGTAACGAAACAGCGGTTCGGTTACTCGGAAAATTATTTAATAACAAAAATTTTAGATTTTTTTTTTTTTTGTTAAACAAAACTTTATATCTCCAAATTTTTATCTTTAGATATTCGTCCGATAAAGTATCGATAAATTTTCTTAAGCATTTTGTTCGATAAATTTTAGTTCCATAATTTAACAATAAATATTTTTGAGGAGTTTTTCTACAAATTATACATATTTTTTCTTTAGAACTTTGTTTGATAAATCTTCTTCAGTCATTTAATCGAGACATTTTTATAACAAATCGCTAAAAACGACTCCGAATGAGAGACAGAAAAAACTTACAAACAAAATTAATTAATTGTTCAAAAAGAATGCATAAAAATAGGTTTTGTTCTGCGGCTGCTCATATAATATCGATATATTTTTTCTACCCTAAAACATTTCGATTAAAAACATTTCTTAATCAAGAATAATAATCAAGTGTTTCCTAGTGTGCCTGACACATAATGAATGGTTTTTACATGCGCGTGTGTGTATGTGTGCAAAAGAAGGAAATAAAGGATATAAATATTTTAGTGTTCTATAAATAAACTTAAGTAAAATTAATTAATATTAAAGCGATACAAAGTTAATTTGCAAACCTCTTCACTTCTAAAAAAAATATTATTTATTATTTTGGCTTTTTTCTTATTTTATTTTCAATTTGTACACATGTCATCAACACAATTTTAAATGAATAAGTGGACAGCAAAAATAAAAACTTGGGTTATTTTCAAGAAATACTCGTATGTAGATGGATGATAAATTTACATCTTCTATCAGAAAATTGACATTAAAGTCAATTAGTTTAAATGTAAAGCACAATTTTTTTTTGGGGTTTTTAGTTACGAAATCGAACACAATTGAGTTTGTGTTAGAGTCAAGTGGTTGTTATTCGTAAATGACATAAAAAAATTCACTTATTTTTAATATAACGCTACTGGCCGCATATGACAATTTTCCAATGTTTGGCTTTAAAATGTTTTACTTTTACAGAAAGCAGCTCTTTCTTCTATGGAAAATATTGCTACGCTTGACAAAACTTTTTTATAGAAAAAATGGGGTTTTTTTTAAACATCCTTTTTGTATAAAAATATAAGTCCTTTCTTATTTTCAGACAACACTTCCATAGAAGAGATTCCCAGTTTCAATCAACTTCTCTATAAAAAAAAAGTTGCTCAGTTTCACGCAACTGTTCTATCGAAAAATTTGCTCGGTGTCAAACAACCTTCTTTTCTGTAGAAAAAGATGCTGCCGCAATGAACCTTTCTTATAAATCACGGCTGCTTTATAAAGTTGTCCCAAGAGTTTTCCGAACAAAGGCCAACAATGTGTTTAGGCAAATGACATCGCCTTCTTTGTATTCAAAATTCAATTTTGTCAAAAGTCATGCCTCAAATTGCTGTCAACTGTCGTATGTAAAATATTGATTGCTGTCATTTCATAGACACAATGAATACAACAACAACAACAACAACAACAACAACAACAACAACAACAACCACAAAAAACACGTAATATTTCTAATTTAAAGTCACTCTACACATATGAACATGATATTCCGTGTATGTGTAACAAGTATCCATGAACGTGAATAAGTGAGTGAATGTAAGTAAAAGATGCTTGAAATAAAATTCCATTAAATTGCTTGTTAACCTTTTAATCTTTTATCACGTTATTAAACAAAACAAAGATCACATACTATGAATGCCTGACAATATATGTGAGAAGAATCTCTTCTCTGTCTTCATACATATTTTTATTCGCATTTTGCACGAGTGTCACGGTATTTGCCTGTGTGTTAATTATAAATTGTTCCGTATTGTATGGATTCCATTCATTCGTTGTGCTGAAGCAGCTATTGGTAATTTGTTTGACTTATTACTTCCATGTTGAAACTTAATTAAGAGATGGTTGATTTTTTCTGTTTTACATTTTCTTTGCAAACGCAGGGTCAATCAAATGGAAATGCTATTAGTAAAGAATGTACGAGTGAATTGATATTTTCTCTGTAATTCATATGTAATTATTGCTGTTAATGGAGTTCTGTAATGACATTACATTAGACGTGTTCAGTTTGAATAACAAAAATAATATAATGCCCACAAATTGTTATCGAGAAACTAATAGCAATCAGTTATAATGGAGTATTCGACAGCCATCTTCGCTTTTAAGCATTCTCTTTCGACCATTTTGATCTATATCGAGTTTTTGTTTTAACACTATGTTCAGACATTCACCTTAATTGCGCAATTAAGAAATTTACGCAACTAAAGCCATAACAGAGCTCAATTTCAAACACAGGACATCAACTAATAAATTAAACAATTAACTGCACCTTTAATTCAGTCCAATTTGCAATGTATATCTGATGAAGTGTTTATTGAGCAGAAAATGACAAAATCAAGGCACATTCAACAAGGTTACTGCATCAGCAATACAACATTTTATTATTCGCGGTTCATTAGAAAATTTCAAGAAAATATGTTTAAAATAATTTATTTCTTTAAAAAAATGTCTTTTAAAGCCAAATTTCTCTTTTCTCCATTTGATCAAATTCACAAACACAAGCCTTCAGGAGCAATGTAAACACATTTTCAGCTGTCAAATGCTAATAGAGTAATCTAAATGGCAGGCTGTCAGCTTGGCAGGCACAAAAGAATGGCCTGCCTTAACTGAGAAGTTCTGACTTATACCTCCTCATGGTCGCGGCCGGTAACAGGTTGATATCTCTGCAAAGAATTTGGCTAAATAAGTCGAGGAGAGAGAAGTTAACACTCTGTTATAACAAATCCCTAATCAGCGATGGAACATCGGATGCGTTGCCAAGAGGGTGTTTGGGCTCTAGTATATAAACTCACCATACCAGTCGACCTCATGTTTTAATAGAGATTAAGCCGTGCACTTGAAGCTCTGTGTGGATGGACATATTTTTGCCAATTACAGGGATGAATCAAGAAACCTCACAGGAGGCGGAGATAATCTCTGAAGAAACTCTAGTTTTAATTGGCCAAGGGAGGAATACGGAAAAGATGGACAAGAATGCCTCCAGAAGGAAGGACGGGCCAATCTTGAAAAGTACTTTTAAGTCGTTGGACCGTGTGATTCTGATAGAGATGGGCATAGAATACTCGCAAGAGGTGGAGAGGTTAACCTCTGTAGGAACTCCGGTGTTTATTGGCCCATGGAGAAATTCTGAAGAGATGGACAAGAAAACTAAGGGGTTGTCCGGTCCGGCACAAGCTAGCATAAGGTTTAGGATCACGGGCAGGCACATGTTAAATGTGAATGCTGTGGTAGACCAAGCCTTAACCAAACGCTAGCAATTATAAGAGACTCCGTGATGAGGAAGAAGGCCGACAATGCGGTTACCTGAAATTAATTTGAGACAAAAAGAGGGTCGCAAAGGGACCCATAAGGTTAACGGTCTGCTTTGACATCCCTCTTGCTAAAGTATACTTTAAACTAAAAAGCTCTTTTTTGCTTTCATAGTCAAATATAAAGTGTACTTTAAGTTGAACCGGCTTTAAATGGAAGTATCTACATTCATAAATATTGTGTGTTGTATAAAAATGCAACCATCAGAATAATTTGTTTATGCATAAACTTCTTTTTAGATAATTTAGGCATCTTTTCATAAAAATCTTCTTAATTCTCTGTTGATATTTTTTAACCTTAACTTTTTGGATGAATTATTTTTTACTTCTACTTGGCGGCGAAGAATCACTGCTGTTATTGTTAATGAGTTAAAAACAGCTTTAGCTAGTTTTATATTTAATGTCGACTTTAACACATAAAGTCTGAGAGTCGAGTAAAGTCGACTTTATTTCTCTTAAAGTATATTTCATTTTTCATCATGAATATGGGCCTATAAATTAATTTAAAATTTTATTGTCTCAAGGTACAAGTCAATCCGTCTCAACATAAACAAAAAAAAAAAAAACGTTAAAAAAATTTTTCACTTCATTACTGCTTGATTTATTGAAGTGAATACCACTACGGAAATGTATAAATAGTTATTTGTATACGCGTATGTAATATTTCATTTCACTCGTATGAATACGTATATACATAATGCTGGGCAAAAGGTTATCTCTAGTCTTTAGATATTACAATACAAACACGAGACAAATAAAACAAAATCTGTAAACTTATAGAAACATCTATGAAACTTTTAAAAATTTGATTTTAAAATTTAAATAGCGTTAAGATTCTCTCAAAAAGAAATGCAAGTCTGACACAATGCCACTTTTTCTATAGAAAAGATTCTGACTCATATCCACATTTTCTATAGAAAAGCTCTTTATGACACAGAGCTGCTTTATCTATAGAAAAGTCGATCTGACAGAGAGCAACTTTTTCTATAGAAAAGTTGATCTGACAGAGAGCAACTTTTTCCATAGCAAAGTTGGTCTGACAGAGAGCAACTTTTTCTATAGAAAAGTTGGTCTGACAGAGAGCAACTTTTTCCATAGCAAAGTTGATCTGACAGAGAGCAACTATTTTTCTATAGAAAAGTTGATCTGACAGAGAGCAACTTTTTCTATAGAAAAGTTGGTCTGACAGAGAGCAACTTTTTCTATAGAAAAGTTGGTCTGACAGAGAGAAACTTTTTCTATAGAAAAGTTGGTCTGACAGAGAGAAACTTTTTCTATAGCAAAGTTGGTCTGACAGAGAGAAACTTTTTCTATAGAAAAGTTGGTCTGACAGAGAGCAACTTTTTCTATTGAAAAGTTGGTCTGACAGAGAGCAACTTTTTCTATAGAAAAGTTGGTCTGACAGAGAGCAACTTTTTCTATAGAAAAGTTGGTCTGACAGAGAGCAACTTTTTCCATAGCAAAGTTGATCTGACAGAGAGCAACTATTTTTCTATAGAAAAGTTGATCTGACAGAGAGCAACTTTTTCTATAGAAAAGTTGGTCTGACAGAGAGCAACTTTTTCTATAGAAAAGTTGGTCTGACAGAGAGAAACTTTTTCTATAGAAAAGTTGGTCTGACAGAGAGAAACTTTTTCTATAGCAAAGTTGGTCTGACAGAGAGAAACTTTTTCTATAGAAAAGTTGGTCTGACAGAGAGCAACTTTTTCTATTGAAAAGTTGGTCTGACAGAGAGCAACTTTTTCTATAGAAAAGTTGGTCTGACAGAGAGCAACTTTTTCTATAGAAAAGTTGGTCTGACAGAGAGCAACTTTTTCTATAGAAAAGTTGGTCTGACAGAGAGCAACTTTTTCTATAGAAAAGTTGGTCTGACAGAGAGCAACTTTTTCTATAGAAAAGTTGGTCTGACAGAGAGCAACTTTTTCTATAGAAAAGTTGGTCTGACAGAGAGCAACTTTTTCTATAGAAAAGTTGGTCTGACAGAGAGCAACTTTTTCCATAGCAAAGTTGATCTGACAGAGAGCAACTATTTTTCTATAGAAAAGTTGATCTGACAGAGAGCAACTTTTTCTATAGAAAAGTTGGTCTGACAGAGAGCAACTTTTTCTATAGAAAAGTTGGTCTGACAGAGAGAAACTTTTTCTATAGAAAAGTTGGTCTGACAGAGAGAAACTTTTTCTATAGCAAAGTTGGTCTGACAGAGAGAAACTTTTTCTATAGAAAAGTTGGTCTGACAGAGAGCAACTTTTTCTATTGAAAAGTTGGTCTGACAGAGAGCAACTTTTTCTATAGAAAAGTTGGTCTGACAGAGAGCAACTTTTTCTATAGAAAAGTTGGTCTGACAGAGAGCAACTTTTTCTATAGAAAAGTTGGTCTGACAGAGAGCAACTTTTTCTATAGAAAAGTTGGTCTGACAGAGAGCAACTTTTTCTATAGAAAAGTTGGTCTGACAGAGAGCAACTTTTTCTATAGAAAAGTTGGTCTGACAGAGAGCAACTTTTTCTATAGAAAAGTTGGTCTGACAGAGAGCAACTTTTTCTATAGAAAAGTTGGTCTGACAGAGAGCAACTTTTTCTATAGAAAAGTTGGTCTGACAGAGAGCAACTTTTTCTATAGAAAAGTTGGTCTGACAGAGAGCAACTTTTTCTATAGAAAAGTTGGTCTGACAGAGAGCAACTTTTTCTATAGAAAAGTTGGTCTGACAGAGAGCAACTTTTTCTATAGAAAAGTTGATCTGACAGAGAGCAACTTTTTCTATAGAAAAGTTGATCTGACAGAGAGCAACTTTTTCTATAGAAAAGTTGATCTGACAGAGAGCAACTTTTTCCATAGCAAAGTTGGTCTGACAGAGAGCAACTTTTTTCTATAGAAAAGTTGATCTGACAGAGAGCAACTTTTTCCATAGCAAAGTTGGTCTGACAGAGAGCAACTTTTTCTATAGAAAAGTTGGTCTGACAGAGAGCAACTTTTTCTATAGAAAAGTTGGTCTGACAGAGAGCAACTTTTTCTATAGAAAAGTTGGTCTGACAGAGAGCAACTTTTTCTATAGAAAAGTTGGTCTGACAGAGAGCAACTTTTTCTATAGAAAAGTTGGTCTGACAGAGAGCAACTTTTTCTATAGAAAAGTTGGTCTGACAGAGAGCAACTTTTTCTATAGAAAAGTTGGTCTGACAGAGAGCAACTTTTTCTATAGAAAAGTTGGTCTGACAGAGAGCAACTTTTTCTATTGAAAAGGTGGTCTAACACAGGGTAAATTTTTTTGGATTAAAAATTTGGTCTGATACATAGCTTTTTTATACAAAAAAAAAAGATGGGCTGAGGCAGCAATTTTTTTTTTATAAAAAAGATTGTCTGCCCGCGAGCCTCTTGGAGCCACTAACATGGACTGTCAAAGAGACACTTTTTCTATAAAAGTCATGATATTTGAAATTCTAACAATTAATTGTAACAATTCGCATTTATTTTAATAAAGAAAAATTTGTTTAAAATTTCCTAACGTTTAAACAAATGAATTTTGCAAAAAAAACTAAGTTTTAAATTGCAGCCAATTAAATTAAAACAAAGTACAAACTGCGAGTGCATGACTAAAAATAGGTTTCTTTTAGCTTAACTATTCTGTTTATAGTCATGATACGCCAAGTAGCAACAAATAAACTCGAAAAAACTAAATTAAAAATCAAATGAAAACCAACAGGCAGCCCTAGCTCGGCATACAATTATTCAAAATGGCTAAAAGACTTCCGTTTGTTACATATTGAATTGTGTTTATTTTCAACTCTTCTTTCTAGTATTTTTCTTTTACTATTTGCAGTCAGGTACACAGGCAAGCCTTGTTGCTTATTTCCGTTTCCAAATGAAACGATAAAATGAGCCACTTCTACTACTCTGCAACAAATACACGACAACCTTTTTCAGAGGTAAAAGGTAAAATGAATTACAGCCATGCTAGAGTGGTCAAAGGCAAAATGTCTGCAACAGCAAACAAATTTGTTATGAAATTTGAAAAAAAGGAGTTAAAAACATGCTGCACAATTTAATAAACATATACCGCAGTAAAGAACAGTGAAGCAAAACGAAAGCTTGACAGAATAATTTGAAATTACATTAAATTTAACATCAAGTTAAAACGACCGACTACTTCTTGAGTTCATTTCAATTTATTTCTGTTTTTAATGAATAAATAATTTAAAGAATTTTATTGATTTTTCTCTCCGAAACAAATTATTCCACTTTATTACTACTTGTAGGCATTAACAAGCTTTTCTGTGTTTTTGTTTTTAATTATATTAGTATTACGTGGTTCCTTCATATTGACAAGACCACATAACAATTCACACAAATGCTTGTCAATTTGGTTTCTAGGTACAACCATATGTACATACATATGTGTATGTACTCGTATGTACGAGCACACATTGCTTTTACACTACACACAAATACGTACAAAAACACACAGCAATGAGTATGCTCCAGCTCCTTTATTTCTCCCTCTCAGTATAGTTGGAGCTGTTTGCTTTATTAAACACATACACATACAACACCCAACCATCTTAAACCACTTGTTCAGTGTTGCCAACAGTGAAGTGTAAAGTAGCACAGCTATTGGGAAAAATTATTTAAAATTATAGGAAGAACAAAAAATGAATTAAAAATTAACTTTGTTGTTTTCTTCACTTAAAAATTAAATTTTTGGCTTTAACAAAAAAAAATTAATACGACGTAAAATATTTCTACATATCGCTTCGGTAAATATATTTCATGTTATAAACTACTTTGCTAAACATTTTAATGATATAGAAAATGTGTTACAAAACAGCATTGAATAGTTTTCCATCTTTTTAGATTTTCTAGAGTTGCAGGAAATTTTTACCTACGTTTAATTCTTAAATTTGTTGTATGACGAGCAGATTAACCGAATCTCTGTAACGTTGTGAATACTCCCATTTCTGAACAAACATACAGCAAATGGCAACACTGCACCCACCCAGCACATCTTTTAATTTTATTGTGTAATGAAAAGAGCCAACAAACGATAAATAGAAGAAAATGTTTCCATGTGTGTATATTTCACACATACACAAACTAACTTGAGCACATGCCTTCAAAACTTACCTTTTTAAGGAGTGTAATCGAAGAAATCTCATCAAACGTAAATTTTAACAGTAAAATTGTTGACGTTTTTTATCAATGAAAAAAAAAAAAACAAAAAACAGTGGAACAAATGAAATATGCATGTGTATATATGTATGTGTGGATTCAAAATAAAATTATTTTTGTATTGATTTTGTAGTAGTTCGAAATGTTAAACATAATTTTGTGTACCCACTGATTTTTGTTCATTTCTTTTTGATAATTTTTGCCAAAATATAACATTGTGTTGCTCCTCATAGATATGTTTGGCACGTACAGGCGCGGAACTAGGGGGGTTGAAAAGGGAAATTTCTAACTACAAAACTAAAATGAACATTTTTCCATACAAAAAGTTTAGAAAAATATAAGAATTATTAGGTTTCATTAATACTTTCATCCTAAAAGCTTCAGCTGGATTGCGCCTGGCCACGTTTGACTGCCTTCTATACCCGAGACTGAGGAAAACCTTACACCAATGAGCCTACAAAACGTACTTTTTCGACAATTTCATAAGTCAACTTTTTTAGGGCTTGTATTTATTTTTGTTGTAAAGCAAATCATGTGAACCTATTAAGAGATAATGCCTTATGTGCCAACATTTTGTATCAAATTTCTTGAGTAACTTTTGTTTTTCAATTTATTATTACAATACCATTATAAATTATATTCTTACTTAAAGCTATTATAATAGCTGTATAGTCTTTCATGAGTTTGGTAGGAATCGAGTCCATAAAGACTAGACTGATAGACCATCACACTACTAACTAGCCCACTGTAACACCCTTCTTTTTCAAAAACTATTTTTTGAAGGTTGTAATGGAAGAAAACATAAAATTCTTATCAATATTAATCAATTCGAAATATTGTTTTGACTAAAATATTTTTCTTATAAAAATCTTAATATACGAGTATTTTAAATAACAAAATTTTAGTTATTTGGATGTTTTTATGAAAAAATCTATTCACCATCTAAAATCGTTTTTAAAATTTTGATCCCAAACAATTTTTTCTTTTGGCTTAGCAAGTTGCCTAAAATTGGGTGTGGTTTTGTACATATGAAAAACTTGGTCCTCATTTAAATCTCAATATGTTTTTGTGCTGATTCATTTTTGTCTATTCACGTTGACTGATTTCCAACAGAGAACTGGAAAATTTCCAAAAACTCGCTCTGTTAAAGATTTTGATTGTGGATAATAATTAACAAGCACCCTGTCCATAATTCTTTAATTCTTAATTTTTGTCCGCCCCCGTTGTCTTGTTTTTGAGTAAAGGACCTCTTGGAAGTTATTTTTTTTTTTCAAACGTCCTCTTGGAAGTTACTTTTTTTCAAACGTATAAAAATCTACGTATATAAACTTTTTTATTATTACTTTAGCTATGGAAATAATGGGACCTAGGCAAGCTAGTATATTTTTTTCTGATCCATTTTTTCCCAAAAATGTAACTTCTATTCCATTTTGAAGGCACACCAAACTTTTAATGTCTAACATGGTTAACATAGTACGCTAACAGAGCTCTGTTAATATGTATGGTTTGTGTCTAGGCTTATAAATTCCCAAATTTATCTTCTCACACATAACCGCCAAAGTAGGACTCATCTTAATTTGAGAAGATCGTATTTAAAATAAAAATAGCAATAATTGTTTCCGAATTCTCTAGCAATTAAAAAACAGCAAAACTATTCATCAAAACAACAAATTACCACAATCAGCTTGTGTCACACTTGCCATACCTTCTTTTTTCGACCTCTTCAGGTTATCTTGCAGAATAATCAAGGTTTTCTTTCATGACATTTACGACGACCAAAAAAAATCGAAATAATAATTATTGACAAGTTCCTTTTATGGGTTTAGGTGTGTGCTAGTGTGTGTATAAATGAAGGACATAATGCGTATGTAGTTTGTAGCACAATAAAGGATGGCCTAAGCAAAGACGTCATTTGATAGTGAAACAATTTCGTTTAAGGACTAAAAATAAAAATAAACATGCTGAATTTACAAATGGTAATTGTTATTGATTTCTTTTTAGTATCGATGTCAATGTACAAAATAAATTATTTGTTTTAAATTCAAATCGATTAACATCTAAAACAAAATGTTTTTAAGTATGAGTGGAGTGAGTTTAAAGCGAATAGACTTTAATTATTACAAATATAAATTTATAATTTGCTACTTAAAAAAAAGTAAATAAATGTCAAACAAAATCCGACGAAAGGTTTTCGAGGTCGAATCAGAACGACAGTGGAAATATAGTAACTGTAGGATTAGGATATCAAAGGACTCCACTGTTCAAAGAACTTAGAAAATTTCATAAATGCATGAGAGGATTTACCTATAGAAAAATTATCTTTATCAAGAGATTTGTGTTGTAAATATTATCAAAGAGAGGAGTTTTGCTACAAAAAACTAGCTACTTATCAATGAGAGGAGTATTCTATAGACACATTCTTCTTATGGCAGACTTATTGAAAAAATTATAATTACTAAAAAGGGTTTTCTAGAAAAATCATTTCAAATTTTTTTCAAAGAGAGAATTTTTCAACAACAAAAAATTTTTTTTAATTAAAGAGAGGATTTACTTATAGAAAAATCCTCTTTATCTCTTATTAAAGAGAACTTTACTACAGAAAAATTCATAATTATCAAAGAGAGTATTTTTCCATGAATTTTATAAAAAATTCCTTTTAACAGTTTTTTCTTCATTAGAGAGAAAATAATAAATAAATTAAAAAAAAATTCTACGAATTCTGTATCTTTATGAAAGCAGTGGGGACCGGTGGAGTAAGCGAATTAGCGCAAATAGCGTTAAAACCCGATCTACATATACAATTTCTTAACAGTGATCGTGAAGAGGTGGAGAAATGTGAAAACCTCAACAGCAGTCTAACCAGAAATGGTGGCATGCAAGCCAATTTAGAGAACAAAATTTGTTACATTGAACCAAATATGGCGGTCTAGAAACATACTCCTTAGAACCAGGTTGAATATAATTAATACGTTTGTAAGATTAGACTGATGTGTGTGTGTGGATGTGATATTACAAGCATTTAAAGTTACGTACGAGGGCAGTTTAAAACCTTAGTATATTTTTGAAAATCCTTCTCCTCCTGCTTCTATAAACTACCACGAGTAAAAGTTTCAAGGAAGCTGCGTGATTAAGTTTGTGAATGAAGTAATGAATTAAATTGTGGTCTTAACAGTGACGCTGAACGTGAAGGTTGCCCAACAGTGGTGATTGATAAAATCCATCGAATTGATATCGGACGATTGGAGAACTAAAGATCGTGAGGTGGCTGGGGCTTCGGGTTATTCACACATCACCTTTCTCATGAATATTAAGAAGCAAAATATTATACGAGCAATTGCCCACATTCGATCATCAGTGCAACCGTCAGACTACTCCAAAAGAAATCCCAAACAGTATTTGCGCCGTCCGTGTTCGAACACTCTATACCACTCTTCCTGCATCCGCGCTTGCACTACCAAGGGTCAAACTTCTTACAAATTATGGCTGGCTGATTTAAAAAATATGAATGGAGAGCAACAAACACAATGGCTGGCAATCGGCCAATTATGTTAACTTTAATTTGCAATCATGTTTATTCATTTTAAACCTGTGGCAAAGATATTTGTTTTCAAATTTCTTATTAAAGTCAATTGAACGAGCTCTTTAATTAGAAACTCAATCAAAACTATACTGCACTGCAAAAACCTACAACTAGAGTTTCCTTGTCGCTGTTTTCCTATAGACAACACGACTTTTGTTTGCCAGAATTTCCCATAAACTCGTGTGACGTAGTTTTTTTTATCTTTCATCCACACTGCAATAACAAGCATGTATTGTCAAGTAAGAACAATAGAAACGACTGATATTGCATGTTGCTGTCTGCGACTATTTCTTGGCAGGGTCCAACCCAATGTTTCTAATAACCACCACTTGCTTTTGTACTTTAACTGCTTCAATCTAAACAAGTTAGTTGTCAGGGTTTCAACACTCTTAAACATTTAGTAACCAGGCAGTCAGTCACTCACTCCTTTACAGTTTTGACTTGTGCAGCCAGTGACGAGAGAAAACCTTAAAATTTTTTCTATTTTATTTCGTAGTTTTTCCACTGCATGTTGTTGTGGCCGTTGTATAAAACACTTTACCACATTGAGGAAAAACAAAAACAAATTCAAATAATTGTTGATTTTTATCTTGTCGTGTTGTTTGTTAAAGGTTCAGTCATAAAGTTGTTGATATTGCAGCAGTTGTTGCTGCTATTGTCGATGCGGCTGCAATGTCTTTAGGTTGGTTGGATTAGAAACAAGAACAACAAGAAGGCAACACTATTCACAAACGTGTGTATGTATTGTCTACATGAACTTACCCATACATATGTATGTATAAGCATTAAGACAATAACAATACAACGCACATTAGCTACGGCATTAGCACTGCAATCATCAACTTTATTGTTGTTGTCACCGTCATCAACATCAACTTGTGATAATACTAGCGTGCAATTGTTTTAAGAACGACTTAAACTGGCAGTCATATTTAGAGCAAAACAAATAATAGTTAAATGAAATTAGTGTATGCGAGGGTACACTAATCGCATCCTATACGAAATTTTTCTCAAAACAAAGATTTTCTTCTAAAAGGAACAGTTTTCTATAATTAAAAAAATTTCGTTGGCCGTAAAATCTTGTATTTTTCTAACCAGCTTTTTTTATTAAGGAAAATCTCTTTTGATCAAAAGAGAAAATTTTACATATAGAAATATTCTCTGTATAAAAGTGAGAATTTTAAAACTGCGTAAATCTCTTTCTACAGGGTGGCGCAAAAATAACCTTCCGATGTTTTTTGGCTGTAATGAAAAAAAAAAATGAAAAACTTTGATTCTTCTTGTGGATTATTTTTATTTGGTCTTTTAATTTTTTTACATCAAGTCGAGAATATGATGTCATGTAAATGGCCGCCGCCACAGTTGATTGTCATTTGAGCACTTTTTATGGCATTTTCCATCACTTTGGCCAAAACTTCCGGCGATAGGTCCTCACATTCTTGACGGATATTGTCTTTAAGAGCTGCAAGAGTCTGAGGCTTGTTGACATAAACCAGCGACTTCAAAAAGCTCCACAAAAAGAAGTCTGCAGCGGTCAAATAAGGCGATCTTGCTGGCCAGTGAAAATCGCCAAAACGGGAGATTAGGCGCCCGGGAAATGCATCCTTCAGCATATCGGTTGTGGCACGTGCAGTGTGTGCCGTTGCACCGTCCTGTTGGAACCACATGTTTTCCAATCCCAATTCATCAAGTTGCGGCAAAAAGAACTCGTTAATCATTCACAGTAACCGTTTGGCCCGCGACGTCTTCGAAGAAAAAAGGTCCGATGACTCCTCCAGCGAAAACAGCACACCATACAGTGACTTTGAGCGGGTGTAATGGCTCTTCGTGGGTTACACGCGGATTTTCAGTGCCCCAGAAGCGTAAATTATGCTTATTTACGTACCCGCTAAGATGGAAATGGGCTTCATCACTCATGATTATTTTTGATGAAAAATCATCTTCCTCTTGGTGGTGATTAAGGATGGCTTGAGCGTATGTTAGACATGATTGGCGGTCAGCAGCTAACAGCTGATGCACCGTCTGGACTTTGTACGGAAACATCTTCAAATCTTTTACCAAAATTCGCTGTAAAGACCGTCGACTGATACCCATTTGCGTGGCACGTCGGCTGGTCGATGTCGACGGCGCTTCCATGACATCCTCGGCTACAGCAGCAATATTCTCTGCTACTCCGGGGTCTGCCACGCCTGGCAGCATCTCGTGTTGTACCAGTCTCTTCGAGGCGAGCGGCTAAACGTCGCAGTTTTTCACCAGTAGGCGTTGGACGGCCAGGAAATCTGCGACGAAATTCACGTTGTGCCAAAGTCACCGACCGATTATTGGTCAAATAAATAGTCACCAATATTCCGCGTTCTGGAGCAGTGTAGCGTAACATTGTTTATTAACGTGTATTTCGCAAGTGTTTACTACACAAATGTCAAAACAGAATTGACATGAGGGGCCAATCGCAAAATTTATAGCATTTTCTGATAGGAGGATTACTTTTGCGCCACCCAGTATAAAAGTCTGTTCGGAAAAATTTTCCTTATTGAGGATAGGACTTTCTTTATCAAAGAGGGGATTTTTAAACAAAAAATTTCAATCTTGATTTGATATTCCGACAGCGAATTTTCGTCATCCTTTGTCTTCAAACTAAACTTGACAGGGGATGACGGAAATTCGTTCTATAAATCAACAAAAAAAAACTCACTTTACCAGAAATTTTCTATAAAAATTTGTTTAAATAAATTCATATCAAGGAGAGAAACTATCAATTTAAAAAGTCTCTTTATCAAATTTGTTAAAAAAAAATTCTTATCAAAGAGCGGATTTTATTTTGAAAAAATTCCAATTTATACAAGAGAAGATTTTTCTATAAAAACATCCTTGTTATCAAAGCGATAATTTTTCTATAGGAAAATTGTGCTCTTTATCAAATAGGATTTTCTATAAAATTCTGTTTAAAATATCATAATTGAGAGTATTTTTATACAGAAAAGTTCTCTTCTATAAAAGAAAGACTATTTCAATAGAAAGCGATAATTTTTTGAAAAATTGGTTTGAAGAAATGTTTTATTTTTTATTAAAAAGAGAATTTAGTTATAAAAAGAATTTTTATTTATCAAAGGGAGCATGTTTCAATCTAAGCATTCTGCTTATCAAAGAGAGGCGTTTTCTTTAGAAACTCTCTTTTAATAAAGGCAAAAATGTATCTATACAAAACTTCTCTTTCTTTTATTATAAAAGAGATGATTTGTTTATAGAAAACTTTACACGTAATTTATCAAAGAGAGTATATTTTTTAATACCACATCGAAAAGAATTATTCTTTTGAAAAATTACTATTTCCCAAAGAGAGCAAAATTCTCGTTAGCAAAATTCTTTTTATCTAAACGAAAATAATAATTGAATTCAAAAAGTTTGATAGGAATTTCGTATTTTTAAAACCATTGTTGATTTAAGTAACATTTAGTTTTTTTTCTAAATCGGTACCATTTAATGAATTTTTTACTTCATCACACAATTATTGTTGTCATTCATTTACGACGAGAAGACAAAAAAACAAAAAAAAGCATTTTGTTGTGATTTGCTTGTTATGACTGCTGCCACTGCTGTTGTGTTGCTCTAAGCACTGTTGCTCCATGTCTAAAGTGGGGTTATATGGCGTGTTAAATTACTTTCAGCTATTGCAGATGATGGCTTAGAAACAATAAGCACAATGGGGTTTAAATTATACAGGTTAATTTGTTGTGCAAATACACACAACACTTGCAGCGAAGGAGAAAACAAAAAAAAAACACTATAATGAGACATATTAGGTTGGCTTCATCGCCAAGAACTTTAGGGTGACCAGATAAGAATGACCGGAAAATACATTTTAATAAAAACAATGGTGGAAGATATCAAATGGATTTAAGTTTTATTTTGAAGCTACATTCATGCCATTATGAATGGAGTAGCTCATCATTCAAACAGTCACGGCAGCTTCACTGGCGGTGCTGCAAGATTATTTTAGGCCAAAATCCGGATATCCAAGCAACATATGCAGCGCCCAATTAGCGAACTCACAGTGTTGTCTATGCTCATTCGCCTTCAGCTCTGGTATCAGCACAAGCTTATACGGATGTAGGCCTTCAAAACAAAAGCAGTTTTAACAAAAAGTCCACACGAACTTCACTGTTTTTGTTTTTCGGCTCTTGAAGCTTTCTCATTTGGTTTAAAGAATTTCAGGCATAAGACATTTCTAGTTTTTCTAAAAATTTGGAAAATATTTTCCAGATGAGCTGGCTTAAGCAACCAGCTAAATGCGCAAAGAGACTAGATTATTCCTCCAACAAATAAATTGAATTTTTATAATAAAATGAGTTGGCATAAAATTAGGTAGAACAACCATTTTTTGTAATACGTGGATCCGGCAATCCGGTTCCTTTGTGTGAGAACATGAAGAAAAGAAGGTGGAGTAAAGAATAGTGAAGGAGATTAGTAAAGAAAGAAGAGTTGAGTAGTCACTACATCTGTACCGATTTGGACTTACTGATAAACCGTAGTAGTCCCACCTTCGATAGTTCGGACAATCTGACAAAAACCTCCGCCTAAGATGAATCAGACGTTGGTTCTCTAGAGCAGAATGTAGCGGAAATAATTTTCGCGCGTTGGTTGGCTTGTTTTTAGGAACTTGACAGTTGCCACTATAAGGAGCCTGAATAATCCTTATGAATCTTATTGAAAAAGAAAATATATTTTTCGCCTGCACTAGGAATTTTCATGATTAGATAGGGCCAGTTTAAAACAGATGTTTTGCTATTACCATCTTAAGCTACAGGCAAACAGGAAAGAAAATTGTATCCCTAGCACGAGTACGAGTATATTATTGAATGGCCCTATTAAATGCAAATAAAATTGGCTTAAAAATATTATTGAACTCACCCAATAGCAATAATTTAATATCCTTTGCCGCCTGTATGCCATCCTCTTTCAGATTTTTCTCAATTTGCTTGGAACGTTGTATGGCAGCGCGCTCTTCAGCTGATGTTGTGCAACCCATTTTTGAAGTTTTTGCTGCTGTTGTTGTTGTTGTTGGTTTTCAAGTGTTTAATTAAATTAAAGTTGTTGCCGTTGTTGTATTTGTGGAGTATAAAAAAGTTTTTCTTTGAATTTGTACACGCTACACTTTTTAGTCTTAAACTTTACAATTGGGAGGGGGTGTTGGTAGGTAGTGGATTTTTATATATTTTTTTTTTTTTTTACTTAAAGGAGCTCCGTTCCGACAGTTATTTTTTTGCTGATATTTTCTTTTATTAACAAAAATTATTATGTTTATTGATTTATTTTTTACTAAAGAGGGTTATCGACTCTTATTATTCATTGAATTTTATGAAATTTATATAATAAATACTGTAAAAAAATATTAAAAAAAGAAAAATCACAATAAGTTTTTGTAATATTTGCTATTGTATGGGGTAAACAAAAGGGCCCTTCAGTACTTTATGAAATTGTAGACGAACGAACAGTGGGCTGCTCATAACAATTGTGACTCATCACCATCCTCAATTTAATTAAATTTATTAAATAATTTACGTATTTATGTTGATAATTTATTTTCCGTTGTGCTTATATTTTTTATAGTTATGACGAAAAACACGCGCAAAAAGCAATTTTAACATAAATTCATCATTTAATATAAAAAGAAACTCCGCTCAATGGAAGGAAAATAGTGAATAGTTTTATTTTTATTTATTTATTTATTTTATTTGGATCGTTCCATACACAAGTGTGGAACTGAGGAATATGTAATACAATGTTTTATATCGAAGATTTAAAAGCAAACTAATGCTAATGAGTATAAAATGACGTTGATAATTAAATTAAAAAGAATAAATAAATTAAAAGTTCAATAAATTAAATATTATCATCGCATATGAGATCAAGTTCATGGAAGATAATTATGACGAGACCAGAGTTATTAAATATTTCTTCAATATACGTGTGTTACTTTGTATTTGACAGCTATAAGGGATCGAGTTCCAGAGAGTCACTGCCATTCAGACATAAGAGTCTTGTGTCCAAAAGTTCGTATTCTTTTACCTCTACAGTTATTTGCGAAGGACAGTCTATCAAAAAGATATACAGGCTGGCGCGTGTATATTATCTTATGCATTAACGCTAAGACTTTAAAGTTAAGCAAATCATTAAAGGAAATACCACACAATTGGGATGAATACGAGGTGTGGCTATTAAATAACGAGACTGACGCTGTTACAGAAGAAGTGCGCATGCGCCAAACGCCAGCAACCAACAGCTGTTATCGTGAAGCCTTCTCTTTCCAATGTAGTGCCTCTCGCTTCTGTGAACAAATCAGTACAGCCGTAGCCTTCGTTCGCATTAGAGTTGTTTTTTTGTTTCGCCGGAAAAATGTTAAGTGTAACAGTAGAGCAACGAATTGTTGTGAAATTTCATGTGAAACTGGGAAAAACCGCTACTGAAACTTATAATTTATTGAAAGAAGTGTATGGCAATGAATGTTTATCGCGTGCACATGTTTTTGAGTGGTTTAAGCATTTTCAAGATGGCCGAGAAGACGTTCAAGATGATTCACGCCCGGGTCGCCCTTCCACGTCGAAAACGGATGACAATATCGAAAAAATCGGTAATCTGATTCGATCTGACCGTCGGTTAAGTATTCGTGCGATTGCTGAAACTGTACGAATTGATAAAGAATCCGTACGGCAAATATTACATAACAATTTTAACATGCAAAAAGTGTGTGCCAAAATGGTGCCTAAAATTCTCACATTTGAACAACTGTTAAGAGGTTTCTAGCCAAATTCAGCATCCCAGTGTTAGACCATCCGCCTTATTCCCCGGATCTTGCGCCGTGCGACTTCTATCTGTTTCCTAAGGTGAAATCTGCATTAAAAGGAACAAGATTTGAGTCTGTTGAAGCTGTGAAAGAGAAAGCGCCACGCGTCCTGAAGGAGCTGACAGAAAAAGACTTCCAGTACTGTTTCGAACAATGGAAGATTCGCATGGAGCGTTGTAGGGATAGAGGAGGGGTGTATATTGAAGGTGATAATAAGTAAAAATGTATAAAATAAAAATAAAATGTTTTACAGCGTCAGTCTCGTTATTTAATAGCCACACCTCGTACATTGAGATTCTTGAGCGTCTTTTCAAACCGTACACATAACGAATGATGTTATTAAAGGCGACGTTTAACTTTCTCTTACTTGCAGAGTCACAACTAGCGAAAGGTTCGCTCCCGTATAATAGAACAGGAAGTAGGTATGTTTTAGCAAGAAGAATTCTTATTTTAGTTGGGGTGTAGTGCTGAGAGGACCATAAGGTTCTCAACATAGCGAAAATACGACCACTAACAAAATTAATGTGATCAGATCAATAAGAGAATTGTTGAAAATAATACCTAAATTCTTTGCAGTAGACACTATTTATATTTCCTGATCATTGATATAAATTTTTGGTATACAAGTAATTCGTGCCAATTTTCTTTGAATTACGATACATTTAGTTTTTTCTTGGATTTATTGCTAGACCATTAGCAGAGGCCCAAGTATGAATACGGTGTAGCTGTTGTTTCAATGAACTTATACATGGAAAGATAAGCTCGTTGTTACAGCTGATATAAAGTTGAACATCATCTGCATACATTCTAACTTTACAATCAGTTAAAATGGAGGGAAGATCGTTGGAATATATGGAGAATAAGAGTGGTCCGATTACAGATCCTTGCGGTACTGCTCTTGTAACAGGCAGTGCTCTTGATTTACTAGATAGTGTTTCCATATACTGATATCGATTACATAGATATGTCGATAATAACTGAGTGGCAGTTGAGGAGAAATTAAATAAATAGCTAAGTTTGTGGCAGAGGATTTTATGATCAACAGTGTCAAAGGCTTTCGAACGATCTAAAAGCACAAGAAAACTAATTTTACCGTTATCAATTTCTTTACGGATTTCCTCATCTACGTCAATTAAAGCAGTGATACAGCTATGCTTATTAGAGTGTTTTCTTAAACAATTTGTTCACTGTATAGAGCTTGATTTGTAATTGATGGCGTAAGAAAATTAAATTTGTTGTTGTTCTTTATCCTCTGAAAACTATCTGCCTAGTTGTTGTAATACACCCACCCCAAGTCACACTGCTGAATAAACGAATAATTCCAATTAGCTTTCTGATGACACTCGCCTGAGTTCTACACAAAAATACCCGGAGTTCTACAATGAGTTGAAAACGGTTTAATTATTCAGCTCCTTCTTCTTTAACATTCCTATTGCCCGAAAAGGGGAGAGTAAAAAGCTCTATTTTCGTACAACCAGGAATTGTTTATTCACAGTTTTGTTCTCTCGTGAGGCGAATATGTTGTCTCAAATGCTTAAATACTTCTACGTAATACTCCTTACGTCCTAACTGGCCTAATAGAAGCCATTCGAATCAAACCGTAGCCAAAGAAAACCGTGAACAAAACAATATTTAAACGACATTGTCGTGTTTTTTGCGGGCTGATGCCCTTGAAAATATTTTGAGATAGGGCACTAGCTGCCGTTCCACTCGCCTTGGATCAAATCGAATGCTAACATGGCTATCTTTCAGCACAACAATTTCAGGCTAAATCCTTGTTTAATTTAATACGAAATTGTTTAATTTGCAGTAAAATAAAACTCTCGCCAGGTGGCACACTTTTTTGTTTAGATAAAAAGTGCATCACCCAAGAAAAAATTAGGTTCACAAGATCAAGCACAATATGCTCGAATGGGAATCATCGGGTACTTTCCGGTCTAAAAAATCAGATTTTTTTTTGCCCAGATCGGTGCTAGAATAGAGAAACCCAAGAAATATCACCTTCATCGAAGATAAAAAATAAAATGTATGTTCCCATGAAATTTTCCTCTCGAAGTGAATATTGGTATCACGAATTTCTCCTAGAATTTTTCTTCTCTTCATTGAACAGCTGTTTAAAAGAAGTTTAAGCTATCAGTGCACATTGAATGTAAATAAATAAGAATAAACTCCGTACAAAATTAAAATTTCAAAATAAATAAAATGTTTGGAATCCGCCGAACAATTATTCTTTGGAGTTTGCGAGACGCATCCAACCGCTTGCAGTTACCCGATACATTGCAAAAATTTATCATTTAAAATTAATTTTTGTATTAGATTTATTTTAAATTTAACTAGCAGAGACACCAACCCACATTTTTAACATAGCTAATTTAGCACTCAACAGAGCCACTGTTTGTGATTTAACAGCGAGAGCAATTTTGACCTCATTATCAGAAGCCTATAAGATGAAGCAGCAATCAGGTTCAGAAAAAAATAGATCAATAATTGACAAATAATTCTATAAAATCTAAAATATTTGCGAAACATAAACAAATTGAATTTTAAAGCAGCTCTGTTGGTGTCCCTGTTAATCATTAACTTATTTCAAGTGGTCATTATGGGAAAATTTTGATGGGTACCAATATCCTACTATAAACAAAAAGTGCTCTAGATAAACCTTTATCGAGCACATATAGTGAAATTTCTCAAATAATTTTCGAACTTTTTAAAAATAAGTTTTATAAAAGTGACATTTGTGAAAAATTTATTGAGAGGATTAATGAGCATTATGGTTAATGGGAATGGGTACCCGCTGTTAAATCATTAAACTGTGCTCTGTCGAGTACTATATCAAGTATGTTAAAAATTTAGGATTGTGTCTCTGCTATTTAAATTCAAAATAAATCTAAAAATAAAGTGAACAAAAAATCGAGGGGAAAAATCAATCATCATAAGGGGAATGGTTCTTTCACTGTATGGGTCTGAACGTTGTAGTTTCTATTAAGAAGAAGTCTCGTATTCCTATTCTTTAAATATTTTTCAATCTGTTCCTCTTAATAAAAACTATAACACCTCGAAAGTTTTCTGCCTTGAAAGTTTTCTTCCAAAACACTTCTTGCAGCTTAACAACCAAAGCATTATTTTTCTTTGCCTTTAAGGAAAAATGCTAATTTGCTCTCCTTTTTTTTGGTTCATATGCACTTGTAACAAAATGGAAAATAAAGAAAAATAATTTTCTTTATAAAATCCATAATATTTTGTTGTTTTCATTTTTGTATTAAAAGCTTCTATTGAAAAAAGAACCATAAAAAATAAATCAAATCATCATACAAATTCAGTAACATAATTGATGTAGAATTTTCTGCAATATAAATTTTCTTGCAACAAAGGCAAGACATACATGAGAAACAGTAGTGGGAACACACACAAGGAATGAATGCCTGCATTTCATTCACAGTTCATAATCGACACTTAAACATATGTATGTATGTACCTGCAGCTTATACGAGAGCACACTCCTAATGCACATATAGAAAAGGCTGTATATTAGGGATGCCAATTGGGTTTTACTTCTAAGAACCGCGGGATTCAAGACTTCGACATTGACCGGGGTTTTTTTCGCATTTAAAATTTTTAAATAAATTATAACTACTGGGAATTGGAACAAATTTCCGTTATCCCTTATTAAGTGTGGTTTGGAGATAAACCGGTTTTGGCTATGTGCCATTTTCAGTGTCATTTTTCGTTCTCACAACTTGTTCGGCAGGGTACAGATACGAGAGGCAGATACGAGAGTCATGCATGCGCAACTTAAGAAAACCTCACAAGAAAAATTCTAGCTGGGACAAATCACACGAAATTGGGGTTTAATTCACATCATTTCCGCAGTATGTATTGGAGCATATGCTGTGTGGCTCGTCCTATTGCCGTTCTGCAGAAGCTACATATCGTCCACCCCCTTATCGTTCAATCCGGACTTAAAGAAAATAGTTATTATAACTGGTTAAGTAAAGATCCATGAGACCACCGGCTAATATCCGCAATCAACAATAACTTTTTGTAAATGCATTGTCGCCTGATAAACTTCGTGAGGATTGGCGTGTTCGCATATATGACAAATTGTTATTTTCACATAGCCGTTTATCCATTTTAAAATCTACTTCGTCGCTGAAGAGGATTTTTTGGCCAAACCAAAAACCCTCATTTGGATAATAAAGCTTTTCCGTCTGGACATGCTGCTCAATCGTAAATAAAAAATCAACAGTTTGGCAGACGCCAACATTAAAAATCTTTTCAATAAAATATTCAATTATTTATGTTAAAAAACTCAATTTCAAATAAAGCGCGACTGATCGGGATATTTTCAAAATCCCAGTGATATGAGTTTTTTTGTAATTAATTCGAATCCCAGAGTTGGAGGAATCGAGATTACTACCTTGGCAACCCTACTTGGTGTGGTATATCCACGACTAAATGAATATGTGAAATTTTATATTCAAGCAAATTTGTTCCTTGCGTATTAAAGTGTAAAATTAAGTACCGTGGTTGCTGTTGATAGTTGTAGTTACTTGTTGATGCAGACAGTCATCAACAACGACATAAAAGACAAATAGTAAAGGTAGTAATAGAAAAGTATGAGAAGGAGTACTTATGAAATAAAAATGACAACAAATATAAAATAAAATGATTTCCACCTCTAAAGTTTATAGACAGTTTGCACATTTGTATAAGACTGCTTGCTGTCCTTTCATGCGGTTTAATGGCAGGAAGAAAAGTCATAACGTTTTACTGACAAACACGTTTGCAATGCGCTTCGTATTAGTAAAGGTGCGTGTGCATTATAAAAGAGGATAGAGAGGAATTCAAATTTAAGGTACAAAAATGTAAATTTATGGTACTAAAGAAAACCGGTACAAAAACTATTTTTTTTAAAAACCTGGTTTTGGTGAAAAGAGATTTTAAGAGGCGCTTGTTTCTTTTAAAAACAAGGGTTTAATAATAAGACTGGCGTTCGTATAAAAGCGTGTAAGGGTTTGGATAAAAAAAAACGGTTTTTTTAAAATAATTTTAGATTTTTCATAAAACCGTATTTATTTCTAAAAACCCGGTTTCTGTTAAAAACCCTAATTTAAAAAGAGTAAACGTTGTTTGGTTTTATAACAAATGAAAATATTACAGTTGACACAACATTAGTAGAAAAGACACAAAGAATGTTGAAAACATGCGTAGCGATATAGAACATGCATATAGAAAGAATTGAGAAAACGAATTTACGCCTACAAATTAAATCAATTAATATTAAAAGAAAATATTTCTGAAAAATATGTTATTTGATTTTAAAAGTCCGGGATTTGATTTTTTTTCGAACCCAAGCATTTGTAAAAACTCCGGATTTTGTTCTATTATTTGCGAAACATAAACAAATTGAATTTTAAAACAGCTCTGTTGGTGTCACTGTTAATCAGTAACTTATTTCAATTAGTCATTATAGAAAAATGGTGATGGGTACCGATATCGCACTATATAGAAATGTTGCTCCAGATAGGACTTTATCAAGCACATATAGTGAAATTTCTCAAATAATTTTGAAACTTTTTAAAAACAAGTTTTAAAAAAGTGACATTTGCGAAAAATTTCTTGAGAGGATTAATGGTCATTATGAATAAATGGGAATATGTACCCGCTGTTAAAGCACTAACTGTGCTCTGTTGAGTGCTAAATCAGCTATGGTATAAATCTGGGTTCGTGTCTCCGCTAGTTAAATTCAAAATAAATCTTCACACACCAAATAATTTATTTTAAACAAATTCTAATTAGAAAAAATATTCACTATAGGGGTGTATATCTGACACATAGGTCTAACATATAGACAATTTAGTAATTTAGAACAATTTTTTTTTACAATATCTTAAAGGCGGTTTGCTTAAATAGGAATTTTCTAATATTTTTTGGTAGTGGGATTTCTGATTGATTTTCTATAAAATAATTTACATAAGTGGTCTTTGCACTAACTCTGAGCTAATTATTGCAGTTAATGTTGAAACTACAAACTTAAAATAAGGTTTCTAGTGGCTTCTAAAGTGTTTGGAAAAAAATCACGAGAGGATTGTAATGATGAATTAGTTTAGCATTTTCCTCGTAGTCAATTAAATTAAAATTTTGAATTTCCACGAATTGAACTGTATGGGTTTGAACGTTGTGGTTTCTAATCAGAAGAACGCGAGGACTGGCAATTCTCTCAAGCATTTGTAAAAACTGAACAAATTGTGTTCAAGGTTATACCATCCAAGTTTTTTATGAAAAATTTTGTTTTTTTATAAAAAATAGTGTTTTTTATGAAAAATTTTTATTTTATAGAAAATACTGGCCATCAACATAAACTGTGTATTTGCTAAAATAGTGTGAATCAAACAGTCTGATTAATTTTTCTCAACACACGCATACTTTTTGTAAAATAGAATAGTATCAAGAAAAGGCACCCTTAACACTCATCTCTGGCACCATTAAAGTAGCAAGGACTCGATGAGTTCTTGTGCAATTTTCTACAATAAAGAGACTAATGAAAATCAATGTTTCATTTTATTTGAATTCCTTCCATATTTTATATATAAAATTGTATGATATTGTGTTTGCATATTTATTGATTTATAACAATAATTATCATGATTCATTTAAAAAATAATCAAATGATAAAAAAATATTTAACATGCCTATAAAATTCAGATAATAGGAAGTGATTTGTTAGAATTTTTGGACTTTTATTAAAATGTATTATATAAATTTCCATTAACTCTAACACTTCGTCAACTTAAATGTTCCTAATAGTCCAATTATCTTATCAGAAAAAAAGGGGCCAAAAAAGAAGTGCAAATTTGCCAAATATTAAAGGCAGCGTTTTTATCTTAATACATTGATAGTTAAAATACTACTACAGCAGCAACAAGTATTTAAATTTCCTGTCGCTATGGACGAGACCGTAGCGAGAGTGATGGATACGTACTAGTCCAACATGAACTCAAAAAAGCAAAGCAAAGATTGATCGACAGTGCTAGCGCATTATTTTCATAGTTTGTATTTCTTTTACAAATTTGAGTTTTGGAATATTTTCAATATGAAATGCAACTAATAGACAAATTTTGTGTTTTTTTTGATATGAATCAATATTTTATTAACCAATTGCAAAATGAATTCACAGTATTCGAAAAATTACACAGACAAAATACAAGCAGCATAAAACTATTTGTATGGAACTACGAACAAATTAATAAGCGCACTGTTCCATAATAATGAACTAATGCATAACTGTATACAAATGAACTAGTTGGGCCCCTATGAAAAGCATCGAAGCAACCCGATTAAATTATTGTGGTGGCGGCAACTAAGCTGCTTGTACGGTGTTTAGATAGACTGCACTAAATTTTTCGACACTGAAATTTAATAAGTCTAAAAAGATATATTAATAAACGGAAATCATCAAATGCAAGACTTTAAAACTCTTGCAAATGATTAGACTCACACCATCTAATTCTAAGTCCTAAAACAAGTCGCAGGGCTTTATGAATCATAGATTTAAAATTCTTACGATTTCCCACATTACATCCTGTATAGACCTAGAAGCAATAATTTATTTGGGACATAATATGTGAAAGTTTTCCTAACATGCAAAGGCAGACACAGATTCAATTGATATACTATCGCTAAAATGATATATTGTCGCTATCTCATTAGTCCATAATAATGAAAGCAAACACTTTACAATTATAATTAGTAAGATAATCAAAAAAAATTATTAAGAAACATACATGGTGAACAATATCGGACCAAACACTTGCCCCTGTGGAACTCTAGACAAGTTTTAAGTCCGACATCAAATTATTTACCGAGACAAAATGTTTGCGCTCACTTAGATACATATGAACAGATCAAACAACAAGCAATTTTAGAATATCTATAATTAGTATTAAGTTTGCTCACAAGAGAGGAGTTTTTAACTTGGTCAAAGGCCTTAGAAAGGTCAATTGCGACTAGAACACTAAATTTCCCCATATTAAATTATCCCTGATCAAATCAGCTATCCAAAAATGTCAAAATCTCTTTCTTCATAACATATTCCTCAATTTTAGACTCTATAGGTAAAGTACAGTCAAGTACGGTTATAGCGAACTATTAGTTCGTTATAGAACAAGTTCGTTTTGTCCGAGGTAGGACAAAACATAGGCTCAGCAGAAAAAAAATACATACATATATTCAGTTACATTAAAGATTAAAAATTTAAATTTATTTAATAAAGATACTTCATTACATTAAATGTGGGAGATCAATAAAATTTAAAAATGGCATTCATGAATAAAAACAAAAAAATAAAAATTTTTCAAATTTTTCACATTTCAACACAACCTAAATTTGTTTACCAATGAACAGCTGACAATTTTTTTGTAAACGTTGCCAGCGTTAGCGTAAACATGAACATTTGTGGGGATTGCCATCGTTGCGTATTAAGGATGGCTGTAGCAAGTTCGTTATAACCAAATTAAAATAAATGAAAACTGAAAGTTGGGGCGAATAAATAGTTCGTTATAAAAAAAAAGTTCGATATATCCGAAGTTCGCTATAAGAGTAAAGATTTGTATGAAAAATATGTCTTAAAAGTTTGGGACCAGGAAAAGTGTTCGCTATGAATGAAAGTTCGTTATAACCGGTGTTCGTTATAAACGTACTCGAGAGTACTAATATTGTGTATAGATATATAATTTTTTTTCTTAGGAATAAGGACAATTCAAGAGATTTTCCAGTCAGTAGAAAATTTATTTTAATTATAAACACAGTTCTTAGATTTAAACGGTCACAGTTCTATAAATAAGCGATAAGCATATGATTCTCCTACTAGGGAACTTCCTGCCCTATGTATTCCCAGAAGTTCGAAACTAATACTGGGAAGTTGTGTTTTTTGAAATAAATGAGTAGTTTTGAAGATCACCTTGAATAAACAAATAATACTAATTTATAATAACTTAGCATAGATTAAAATATGACCGAAGTCACACAAGGAGAAATACATCTCAGATGTTCCGTAATTCCAATTGGAAAATTAGAAAATATGTTTAATACTGCTGAATTATATTCTAATGTAATGTCCATATTTTTATAACTTTTCTAAAATATTCCTTTTCTTTAAATTCTAGTTTAGTATTTTAATTTTAATTAAAATGAAAAAAAAATTAAACACTACCATGTACGTATGAAATGTGTTTAAATATGTTGAGATGCATTAAGCGCAGCAGAGAATAAAAAAATCACCGCCTAGCGACGACCGCACCAACAAATCAATCATACATACATATTTACAGCCAATAATTTATTAATTATTAATTCATTGAGAGACCTATAGATATTTTATTAATAACACAAAATAACTACGATTTTTATTACTATTTTTAAATACCGTTATAACAATTGTGACCAAGGTAAGTCCAGGGGTACTTATGACAAACAAAATTATGCGGCATCTGGAAAATTGTGATAATGGATTTTGTTATACAGAAATGAACACATGTATATTTTAAACAAAAACACCCATGAAAACAAAATCTCACAAATATTGTAACGCTAACTACCAATATTTAATACAATTTTAAAACTTCTTGGAGCAATAATTTTTCACATAGTATGTATATTTCATATGAAAACACCTTTTTCGCTCCCTTTTCGTTTCACAACCTTAACACACAAACACAAACTCCCTAATGTTCTTGTTTGTATCCTCGATTACTATTTTGCGTACTGCAAACATAGACCTAAAAGAACTTTCATCTTTCATTTATTTCTTATCCACTTTATATTTTTCCTTCCATTAAGGGTGTAGTAAATAGACTCTCCTGAGAAAACGTTTCATTTTCCTGCACAATTGTATTTTTTTATGTATTTTATGATTTTATTCGCACATTTTTTACGGTTTTGCTTTTCAATACTCTTTTTCCGCTATGTATACATTTAGGGGAGCCTTTAACTCCCTTTTTTTTTGCAGTATGCTAACTCCAATGTATATTTTTCTGACTTTTTATCCTTTTTACAGATTTTTATTTGTTGTATTAAAAACAAAATTCACTATTATTTACCACTTTATAAATATTGCACTTTAGGGAGTTTTACGGTAATGTTCTGTTAATTTTTCTACTTAAATTGTTACTTTGTGCGAAATTATAATTTCTACATGAATTTTCTTCTCCGTTTGTGCGGCCCGCAAAGTTTTTTCTAATTCTGCTGCTATTGCCAGGGTTGCTTAAAATTAGAACTTTTTGTTTAACACCCTACAGGCTTGTAAATACAAGGTAGTAGATTTTGGTGTTAAAATATAAGTGTTGGAAAACGAATATTTCAAACATGAATTGGTACCAAAAATAGCGTTAATATGATTAAAAGATTTTATATATATATTGTCTCTTGAGTTTGTAAGTTATTTTAAAATAGTTTGTTACGGATCGCTGGACTTGACGATGTGTTCGAATATTTATATTTGATCTCGGAAGGCTCCCAACTCTATTGTCGGATATGAAAACAGTAACACAAAAATTTATTACATTATTCACAACAACAAAATAAAGTCACTCTATAATACACATTTAAACACGAAAAAATCTTAGAAACTTGTGTTGGTCTCATTAAAGTCTTCCCAATCGTGTCGCAAGCGCAATCCTTTCATTCTCTATCCGCGACCCAGTATATTTACAGCTCTTCTCTACCTTTAAATACGTCTGCTGGTTTATTTACTAAACATTTGTTAAATGTGAATGCCATGGGGGAACAAAGCCTTAGACAAATGCTAGCAATTACAAAAGACTCTGTGAGGAGGAAGAGCGTCGACAGTTACCAGTCGACAGTCTGAAATCACTTTAGTCAAGAGTAAAGGCTAGGGCTAGCGCGAGACTCAATTGAAAGTAAGGAGGTTGTGATTACGGATCGGTTCCCTGAAATCAATTTGAGGAGCGAAATAGGGGTCGAAAAGGAACCCAGAAAGTAAGTGGTCTGCTTCGATATCCCCCCATATATTAATAATAAATAAATACTAAACATTTTTCCTCTTCTAACCTGCTGAATTCTGAGAATCTAAGTTTTGTTTTTCCCGCCGCTATAATTACATTTCGTTTTCCGACCTTCCCTGCACATACCATACAAGTTTCCCGCTGCACAAATTAAAGGCTTAAAGGCGATTTACTGTATATATTTTCTTGATACGAGTCCCTCCGCTCTGGTAAAAAATTAAAGGCCTGTTTTCTTTTATATTTTTAATGCAATATACATATGTCGGGACTAATTTCCACATGTCTATTTTTTTAAACAGCATTGAAGTTTTATTGGTATTATAGTCTATTTCTTGCCAGATTCGTTTTTATATTAACCCCGATACTTATAGTAAGGTCTCAAACTTTTTAGACAGTATCTGCCTTTCATTCATAAGTTATTTAAATTTTATTTTTAAATCATATTCCACAGTTACGAGGCATTGAAATGCAACTCTGCCTACTTTTCTTACTACAGTACTTTTTAGTGCTATAACTATACGTACGTGTTTACAATATGTTACTAACAAATGTACACATATACATTATGAAAGCTGACATAATCCAACAGCCAAGTATTGGACTTTTCAATTAATTTTTTAATTGTTTATTGCTATTTACTAATTTTATTTACATATATTTCAGGTGGAAACCATTATTCTGGTAGTATTATTGTATCGACTGCACGTCTGGTATATTAATACCTAACTAATTTTCTTGATAGGTTACCTTTCCGCCTCAAGACGCTGCGATTTAATTAATTGAAGCAAAGCGGCGAATAACGTTGTAAAAGCCAAATTTTGCAACACCTGTTTTTTGCAGATTACCGTTAAAATTACTCTCTTACATTTGTTCAAACACCGAAACATCAAAATTATGCATTTTATAACCGTCAAAACGCATTTACAATGAGTCAGTCAGGGGAAGAACGTTGTAAGTTACTAAACAAAAAAATAAAGAAAGAGATAATTAAACCGTTTAAATACGTTTTTTTTGCTCTCCTGAAAAATTATTATTTTGTCATTTGCAACGTTATTCGCGGCGATCCTTCAATTTCTTTCTGTGACACGAGCTAGATCTCCTTTTTATTAATAAGGGACTCGAGACAATTTAAATTATTGTCTCCTCCCTGCTTATTAATTCTACTACGCGACTCAAGACTTCATATTTGTGTCTGCTCCCGGCGCTTCGCTCTGCGGTGTGACTATGCAAACACTTTTTTTTTGGAGATACGCCGTATGAATTGCGTTTTTATGTTTTCGGACTGTGCCGACTTGTTTGCCTGCCAGTACCCGCAATAAGTTTTTTGTATAAATTTACTACAACACAGTTAACTGACGTGTAATAGAGATTTAAACAAAAACTTGATTACTATCCAAGTTAAAAATCTACTCAACTCGTATATTTTTGGAACGAATTTCCTCATCCCTTCAAGAAAAAATTTTGACGTTGAGGCCTTTTATTTAACCATTATTCATATCCACCCAAGGCTCTATGTTGCAGTATATATTTTAGTAGCATTATCGATGCGAATGGCCAGAATTACCAAAGAGAAAAGATTAATTGTTAAAGGCCTTTTTGAAAATGTTCACTGATAGGTTTAGAATTATTCGAAACAGCTAATAAAAGATGGATCTAATTCATTGCGGTTAGTTAAGAATTTTTTTTTTTTTTTTAATAAACATTAATACCCATTTTTTGACTCGCTACAATAAGACGTAAGACCGGGATAGACATGTTCAAGGGGGACCACATGAAATTCAGTGCGATGCAATATATATTTAACACATTTCTCTAGACCCATTAGTATCGGTTTTTAAGCGACGTACGATATACATATGTACAGCATTCTATTTCCGCACTATTTTTTATCTGAACTACATTTGGACGAAATTTGCTAACTCCTGCCTTGTATTGGTAGGGCACCTCTGACACTGGAAATTGAAAAAGCAATTTTTTTTAATTTGTATAATTACTTTTTAGACTTAAAAAATTGTCAAGCATGACAGATTTCTCCTATCCATCCGCAGTCGCGTTTTGTTTATTTGATGAATATGTAATTGGTATGAGATTTGCCAGAAATACAAGAGAGAAACGAAAAATGTCCCCGAAAGATAGTCGTGCTTTGCACACTGCCCTTCCGTTTGCTTCTGCCAGCATCTCGATTTCACAAAGTGCAAAAGTCGACTAGGCGACAGTATCTCAAAGTTTTATATACTAAAAGAAAACGTCCTGATTTTGTTTTAATTTCTTTAAAACCCTTTAATAAAATCTTATTAATTTTTTTTTTTTACAAATATTAAATTTTTATTGCATTTGAAAGGTTTTTGTTTTTCTATGCTGTAAGGAAGTTAAACTAAAAAAATTATTATTATTCTTATTGCTTTTTTCTTAATTTATTATAATAAAGTTGAATATAATTTACTCTTTACTTAAATATTAAAAGAATAAAAGTACAATTAAACAAAAGATTGGAGTTATTAATTGTTTGTTGTTTGGTTTATTTTTACTCTAAAAAATTTACTCTAAAAACTGTTCATTTATTTATTATGGAGTTTTGTTACGTTAAATAATGTGAAGATTTTTTAATTAAATTTGAAATAATTTATGCACGCACCTTAAGATAAAGAAAAGCTTGAACTAATATATTATTGTTGTTAGTTTAATTAGTCAATTTATATTTGATTCAATTTACTTATTAATTGAATAAATGAACAACACACTTTGATTAAATAGTTATTTTTTTAATTAAATTAATTTTTTTTTTGTAATTTTTATAAATTATGTATATAGGTATATATTTTGTATATACTAATGATTTCGTACTTAAATACTAATATCTTTTCTTATATATTTAAGTTTTTATTTTAAGGTTAATTTTTTACTTTTCTTTTTAATTTTAAAGGAGAAGTTTTCAAAATATATATGTGTATATTTATACGAGTATATATGTACTATTCAAATATTTATTACAATTTTATATATGTCAGTTTGTTTTTGTTAAATATTTTTACTCTCCTGTCTTCTCTGTCTACCTGCTTAAAATAATTCTGTTTCTTAATGTTTTAGTTTTTATTATTCAGGATTTTTTTAAGAATTCGTTTTAAAATCACCAGTTCTAGAACGCATATAATAACACTCGACTAAACTATTTGGAACTACTGGAGTGACATTCACTTCTAGATTTCGTTCTGTACAACAATTTTGAGATTCTAGATAACTTAAAGAGGGAAGTTATTCCATGATTGTTGTTCAATGGTTATAATCTTTTGCATCAATCCTTTAAAATATTAAATATTTTTGTAGACTACAATTTTATCATACGAATTCTTTTTGAAAACATTTTGATTTATTTTTTAAGACTAAAGCAAATTTTTAATATAGAAAATTATAGAAAATCTCTATGCCACCCCACAAACGCTTTTGACATTTTACTCTAAATTAAATATGTATGACGAATAATGTCTTCCAAGAATTAGAAATTCATTTTTATTATTCTATTAATTTTAAAATGGTTTTTACACCCATCGTTTATTAAACAAAAACCGTGTGGATTTTATGAAAAATTTTATGAAATACAACTCTCCGAACATCTCCGAAAGAATTTCGTTCCTTTTAAAGATTTTGTGTCATTACTTTGGAGAAAGTTACATGCCACACATATTAAACAAATTATTTTTTATTTTAAACTCAATTTCGAATTACTTACGTCAGTCACTGTTCATCAAAGTGATTTCAAATCACTTAAAAGGTCTTCAAATAAATAAATATTTAAAATCACATAATTTTAAAACGGTCAGCCAAGTGACTGCCAATTTTAAATCACTTGCTTATTTTTGCCAACACTTTGTTGTGAATTTTATAATAAACTGGTGTATGTTCTTTATTAATGTTTGAAAAGAAATTAGGTTTTTTATATTTAAAAAAAAAAATTAACCTTTTTCGTGTTAAGCTTTATATAAAAGTTTTTTTGTTTTTGAAATTTTTTTTTTTTAATTTCGATCAACATTCTCTCAAATATTTGATTGATTGATATGACGTATATGAAAGTATGTATACAAAAGGGTAGTCCAAAATTAACGCAAGTTTTTAACACATTGGACCAGTGGCCTTCACGGCTATGCTGACTCATAGGCGCAGTATTTTGTTGAAATATTCCATGACCATATTGCCTAATGAGATGGCAGGATATTTCATTTAATATAATTAACCTTCCCTTTGCACATGGAACGAAGTTCTTGAAATTTCTGTTTACGTATTATAAATAATTCCAAGTATGTTCTGGAAATCACTTTTTGTCGGCATCGTTGGTTTGAAATCACCAAAAAGGTGGTTCGGTGTCCAAAAATTTGTGATTTGAAGCCGGCCACTAAACACACTGTCCCTGGTTTCAAAGCACTTGCTTGTTTTTGTGAATAATCTATTGTCGATTTTAAAATAAAAAGCTTAATAGTTCTTTATTGATTTTTGTGGGAAAGTAAGTTATTTCATTTAAAAATAAATAATTCTTTAAGGCACTTGTTCTTTTCTGAAATTGTTGTATAAAAAAATCAGCTGTGTTCACGTGATTTCTGAAAGTAAAAAATCACACCGAAAAACACAAAAACCATGTGATTTATAGAATAGCAAAATATCATACGTGTGATTCTGAAACCGCACGTGTTTTGAAATCACGTGATTTTCAACACATCTTGTGCGTTTAGGTAGGAAAGTGAAAGTTAATTTAAAAATGTCGAAGCGAAGAGTTAATTTTGCTTCACGGTTAGTGCGCCAAGCCAATTTCAGGCCTAAATGTACACAGTGTGTATATTTTACGAAACCATTCATGCTGTTTTTTTTTTATCATCCTCATAATTTTGCTTCCTTTCATTATAATATAATGAAACTTGAAACATAATATTATTCTACATTTAGATTTTTGTGCGGATCAGTCATTTTTTTTTTGTTAATGTATGTATAAACCCTCTTAACTTAAAGCTTACAGAAGGCTGGGTTATATTAAATTTTAGCTCTCTACCTACAGTGGAAATAGTCCATACAAATAAGAAGAAACCTTAGTCCCCTAGATAAAAAGTGACCATTTTTCTCATTACTTATTCTCCAAGGCCTACCTGTATACCAAATTTCGGCTCACTAGCTCCAGTGGAAGTGCCCCATAATATTGATGAGTAACTCAGTGAATATGTACTGAAACATTCACTTTTTACACCTCCATATTTCGGGAAGCTTTCAAACTTTGTCTATAAGGTCACCTATACTTTAAGTATTTATGCTGCAAGTTTCATTATTTTATGATTTATGGAAGCAAAGTTATGAGGGGGTAAAAACAGCGCGATTGGTTTCGTGTAATATACCCACTGCGTGGTTCAGGCCTAAGCTTGGCCTGGCGCACTACCCTGCGCCTTAATATTACATTATAGTCCTAAGTTTTTCATCTAAAATTGTATAATATTTGAGTTTGATTACATAGGCAAAAGAAAAAAATTGTAAATTTCTTTTATAAAAATTGCGAATTTTTTACATTCTTTGTGATTCTGCATTCCAATTTTCTTTTGTGTTAAAATCAGAGTTTCGCGTCCCATACATAATTTTTCATTAGAAAGTTAAATAAATCTAAGTATTATCAACAACGAAAGGGCTTGTTTAAATTTATTTAAAACAAATCAAGCGAAGCAAGGAAATCAGCTGTTTCCTTGTGATTCCAAAACGCTAAAATCACGCCGAAATATATATAATCAAGTAAATTTCAAAACGGTCAGTGATTTGAAATCATACGGTTTTCAGAACAGACCTGACCGATGGAAAATAAATTTTAAACCAATTGATATGACCGTTTTTTCTTTCCTAATTCAGAATTCGAATATTAAAATTTTTCTTTTTTTATTTTTATAATAAGACCAAAGACCCTCAAGCTTGATGAATTTTAATAAATTAAATTAAAAAAAGTCAAGAAAATCTATAATTTTAATTAATTTCCAATGTTTATGTCAAGTTTAAATTATGTTTATCGACGAAAAGTGTATGGAAAATGTATTTTTTCGATTTGATGAATTTAATAAAAACAAAAATGACAACGAAATGTTTTAGATCAATACACCAGGTACATTAAGAAATTTAAAACATATTTTTGAAACCACTAAATGGATTTTAAAAATCGTAGAAGACAAATGTTATTAAAAATAATTCAGCTGCTTTGTGGAATTAAAATCATTGATGAAGATCAATACAACTTCCGTTCTAGAAGCGGGAATGGTCATAAATATTTGTTAAACTACTTTCGAGAATAATAAACTGTAATCGTCGATTGCAACTCCAAACTAGAAGAAAGTACCATCAATGCGATCTAGAACGATTCGTAGAACTAGTACAGTTTTTCATGAGTTTATTTCAATTTTTTCTCTTTTTAATTCATTATTAAAAAACATTAAGAAATCTTCCAAATTTATCATTATTTTCTTTTATTTTCTTTTATGAATCTTAAATGTAAATTATGTTTGTAGTTTTTCATATGATATTTAATTATTTAATAAAATAAACGAGAATCGATATAAACATTTCTTAAAATATTTCTAAGGCTTTTGTCAAGTTTCAGTTTTCAACCGAAAAACCAAGTAAAAAATTAATTTTTTCTTGTTTAAATTGCAGTTTTTGTATTAACTTAAGAAGTAAACATTAATTTTAATGAAGTAAATTATTGAAATCTACGACCGATTGCAAATATCAAAAAGATCATCATATTCTATTTAATGTTGGTCTAGATCGGATATTTCTACCACATAAAACTATCTTCGAAGTAGCAAACTTTTCCACAGAAAATGTTGCTCGATTCATTCTTTATGGATATTGAGCGTCTGCATATACAAAAGTGTTGCAGATAAATTACTAAAATATGAAAATTTTGTGTAAAAATGTTGCTCTGATTAATATAATTTTTTTTTTTACAGAATTTCTTTAATGTTGCTTCAACTCTTCACCGTTTGTATATAGAAATTTAAGGACATTTTGCCTATTATTCTATTAAAACTTGACACAATATTCTATAAAATTATTTGATTGGATTTTAAGTAACAGTTCTAGCAGTGAAATTATGAAAAACTTTTACTTCTACTCGTATGATCTTATGTGTTTTCCGCAAGGTTTATTTCTTATTTTTTCCCCATAATAAAGAAATAAAATAAACAATCGCACTTTTATAAAGAAAACAATTCTTATTTTCTTTTTGTTATTTTCGTTAAATCGAGTAATAAAAACAACAACAAAGAAAAGCATAAAATAATAAAAATAACTATACTATATAGAGAACGACAAACTAGAAGGAGCTGTTCAAGAAGTAGAAGGAGAACCATTGGAAGTCGATGAAATTGTTGTAATAGTTTAAGGGACTAAAGACATTTTTCGTAATAGACAATTGTTTCTCTTGAAAGTGGATCGTTGATTTACCTGGACACCAAAAATGGGATGACGTTGAAACATCTTAAGCTAAGGCTGAGAATGAGGTCAATTTGTCGGAAACACATCAGCAATATTAACGAAAGCACAAGCACCCAAAGAGGCTTGGGCCATAACCTTGAGTAACTCATTGGCATGGGCAACACAATATTCCAATGGCGGCCATTTCGTGTAATTCATTGATTCTGTTATATACAAAAATTATTATTATTAATACGGCACATCAAAAAATTTAAAAACAGAGCTTACCTAACATCGCCGAATTTAAAGCTCTACAAACAGTCTCTCTTTTTGTTGGACATAGTTGCCAGCCTAAAGGGCTTGCCCATGGATTGGAATAGGCAATTAAACTAAATGCATCCTTAGACATAAAGAAATAAACAACAATTTAAAAATGCAATTAAAAAAATTTATTCTTTAATAATACCTCCAACATTTGTCTTTCTTCATCAGTCATTTTATTTTCTTTCTCCAACTGCTGACCCATTTGCGAGAGATCTTTACCGAAATCTAAAATACGCTCAATACCATGACTATACTTTCTAACAGAGGGTGCAACATCTACATCTAAAATAACTAAAGATTAATATAAAATTATTTGCAAATAAGAGAAATAATTTACCCATCTCTTCATCGGGATCTATAGAATCATTGATATTGTTGGCATTGCCGTTTTTACAAACGTTTCCTGGAATTAAAAAATATATGAAATTAAATTGAATTTTTTCATAGCTCTTTCTACAATTGTCAGAGACCTCGAACAACATTTTCTATATAGAAAAGTTACCAGAGACTGTGAATTGCACTTTCTATATAGAAAAGATGTCAGAGACCCTGAGCAACATTTCTAGATATTTTTTTTGTATTCATTTATGCCTACCATTTGTATGACCATTATTCTCCATTTCGACGTCATTTAAATAATCATTATCGTTATTACTTTTACTTATTGTTATTGGAGCATCATTGGAGGATAAACAATGCTCAACTAAATTACTGTAAATACAAAGAAAATTTACAGTTACATACATATGTGTATTTAAGGTAAATATATAATGGGGGGTTAAAACTTACGATTGTGTTTTTAAATCAGTATCTGTATGTATCACAGTTATGTGGCTTGAGTTCTGTGCATTATTTGTTGCGGCTGTAGCAATTATTGGTGTATTTGTTGTATTACTGCTACTATTGCTGGTGTTGGTAGCTACTGTTGTTGTTGCCGCTGTTGTTGTTGTACATGTGATGGCTTCAGCAGTGACACTGCCATTACTGCTGTTATTGGAGTCACTGCCATTCTGATACGATTTTGTGGATTGTATAACCGAAGTTTGATTGGGAGAAGTTTGTGTTGTTATTGAATTAGTAGTTTTGTTTGCAGTTGTTATTGAAGACGACATTGAAGAAGAAGGGCAGTACTATTGTAAAGTACACAATCATTGAAAGAGATTTTTTGTTGGCCAAACAAGAACAGAGAAATGCAATAGAGTTCGAAATAGATGAAAAGAGAGAATAAATGAAACATGACTTTAGAATTTAAATTTGAGAATATTCAAATTAAAAATACCTCAACATCCGAACCATTTATCATCTCTATAAATTGTCTACACTTAAGCATAAACCAAAGATTTTTGTTATTTTCTAAAAGTCCAGGATACATATGCATAGTTTGTTCAATAGCCTGACCCATTTTACCAGACATCACCAATTTTAATATTTCTTTAGACACAAATGAAGATGAAAAATAAAAAAAAAAAAAACATTAATTTATCATAGAAACGTGACTATTAAATAAAAATAAAAAAATTACTTTGACGATTGCGTATAGATGAAATATCTTCTTTTTGATTTTGTCCGGTTTTTTGTCTAGCAAACGCCTCAGCGGTTTGACTGTAACCATTATGCACCAAGTATGAATTCACCATTCTGTTAAATATAATAATTGTTTCATTTATTATGCCTGGCTTTTGGTTGTTAAATTGAAAATTACTTTTGTAAAAGTGTTGTGGGATCTCCTTGCTCTGCGGGCAATGGAAAATCGTAAATAGTGGCTTTTATTTCGTTTCTTATTTGTTTTATCATGTCTTCAATTTGATTAAATTTAAAGGGTTCTTGTCCAAAATTTGCATCAACTTCTTCACCGGGTGTCTGCAGTCCTACAGTAGGGTATAATTTAGTCTGAAAATATATACAAAAATATTAGTACAAGCCCGATAGATAAGCAGTTAACATTTAAAAAACTTATAACAATCAAACAATAGAGTGTGTGTGTGTGCCTTAATTCTCTTTAAATATTCTGAAGTGTAAGCCCAAATATCAGTTGTGTTTCGAATTACTGAAGTTTTGTGAATATTTTAAATGTCTCTTCCTAGTTTAATGCAAGAACAGAATTAATACAGTTATTAATACCTCATTTAATCGTTATACAAAAAAAAAGTTCGTTGACCTTTTAAACAAAAAAAATATTTCCCAAAAACCAACGAAAGTAGGTATGTAATTTATAATTCAAATGCAATTGGTGTCAGTGAAGTTGTTACTAATCGAAATGCTTAAAATGTTAAGGCTGTTCTCACAACTTCTCTTATCTGCTACTCTTCTATTTTTTTTCTCTCTCCTTACTGTTGCCAGATTTGAAGATTTAGCGTCATTTTAACGATTTTTAAAGCCGAACATTCGGCCATGTTCCGACACTCGCATCTCGCACAAAATTTGCGATTGTGATTTCAACTCGCATGTGAGGTCTTCTGTAACTCGCATTCGCAGGAGGTTTGGCGAGTTCAAGTCGCAAGAGTATACTGAAGTTAACTGCTATATTTAAACTACACTAGTTTTTAAAGAAACTACAAAGTTATGAATAAATTAAATTAATAGTGTTTTCTTGTTATTTTAGTCAAAACTAATGACATTTTGTAAAAAAATTTTTCTAAAAACATGAAACTTTAAAACTTTTGCCTCTGTATTTCTTCTTTTGCACTGGCGATTTCAATAAACAGATGATACGAATCATCTTCGAAAAATAAAAACAGCTAGTGCTGTAATTAATTCAAATGAAATGCCAGGGTATTTTTTGCAATATTCTAGATTCAGGTATTAGAAATATTAAAAATACAGAGTTTTCTTTTAAAACTCGCATGCGATTTGAAACTCTTGCGAGTGTCAGAACATGCCCGATTAATTTTATTTGCTTAACAATTTTACGATTTTCATGTCAAAATTACCGCAAAAACATTCATGTTAAAGATTAACGAGAGCATGATTAAAAAGCCTTTGTTAAATCCGGCAACAATTTTAAAGAGACACTTCATTTCCATTAGAAGCATGTTACCTGGAGAATTCTTCCGAATTTTATTTGTTATACATACATACATACATACATGCACATATAGTGTTATATTAATTATATGTACATACTTATGTAAGTATATAGTTTTATTTTATTTTCTTTCATCTTACCGGCAATTCCCTAAATGCAATACCCAAATCAACGCCATTCTTCGTATAGAAGCAAGTATTATTAACAAAATTGATGCAACAGCCAATAATATCGCCAGTGGTGAATGTGGGTCCATACGATTGACCATGTCCAGATGAAGAAAAGGAATTTCCATCGTCACCATGATAACCATAGGATTGTTTGTCCCATCCTATATATTTACACAATAAGTAAACAAAATTAATAAATCGATAACCAAGAAATATAACTGTGATTGCCTTACCTGGTAAACGATTCATGCGAAACTGCTGAGCTGTTAAACCTATACCCATATAACCATTCTTTCCTTTCGAAATAATTTTGACTTCAAAATAATATATACCACAAGCTGGTGGTATAGGATAAGCGGTACGTACTGAAGCTGCATCATTACTTTGTTTACCTACTCCTAGGCGAAGTACAGAAAAACATAGTAAAGAAAAATAATATAAAAAAAGAAAAAAAAATTTGGTAAGTTGAAATTTTTACAAGTTTTATATTTCATTTAAGAGAGCCTTATGAATAGAGAGAAAATAAATTGTAAGAGACTATTTTACTCTTTTTAACAGTATGTTTTGATTTAAACCAGCTGCTTTATTAGTACCAAAAAAAAAAAAACGCGAATATTCTTAGCAAAGCAAATCGTGTTCAAAACAAAAATAAACCTTTTTGTTCTTATTTAATACGAAAGCGAAATGTTTGATAAACACAAAACATAAAATACAAAGAAAAAATACACAACAAACTGCTACTTTGCCAGCAGAACCATTGAGGTAGAAAAGGTCCGCTATAGAAAATAATGAAAACAAAACTCCACAAAATCTATTTTATTTTGAAATAGCTAACAAGGGGAATATAGGAAATATGTATGTAAGTAGAAACAGCTTCAGAATACAACACAATAAACAAGTAGAAACTCTAAAAAATTAACCATTTAAATGTATTTCATTGGATATTTCTATATTTGAAAATTTATTTGTTACTATTATGTACCTACATACATACATACATACGGATGTACATACATAAATAAGTATATGCCTATTATTATTTGTAATTTTTCTGTTTTCAATTGAGGCTACATGCATACATACATACATACATATGATTGCTAGACCGTGTATGTTGGAGGTGTCTTTAGTTGGCATGTGGGGTTGGTTAGCTTTGCCTGTTTTGGTACTGACACTGGGTTACGAGTAGAATATTGTACTTTATGTGTTTCACTTTTTGTTAAAAAAAAAACACCAAAAAGAAAAGTGCAATGTCATCAGCTTATTCATGCCTGTGCAGTTCCGTGTTTTTTAAAGTTTCATTGCACTGTACGTAGAAGTTCATTGCTCCAGGTTTGATAATGCTGATATATTGATACTTCCTTTCATTTCGTTTTTAACTTTACAACACAACATAGTTTTTCGAGTAGAAGGAGAAATATGTTTCTTAGCCATTTTAATGATGACTACATTTGTATTTATTTACATATAACAATAGGTCTGTTCCAGATGCATAACAAAATAGTCCGGACTATTAAGAGTAAAAAGAAAACTACTCTCTAAATGTGCCAAAGTTGTCCGAAATTGCTGGAACGCAAAAAACCACAAATGGTGCCTACTTTCTCAAATAAATTTTATTTTAGTAATTTTATACGCTTAAAATGCATATTTTAAAAGCAAAACATTTGCATCATTGGCAGCAGCTGTCCGTAACTACTTAACTGATCGATAAAAGCATTTTTTTTATTAAATAAAGTGATAAATACGCACAAATATATGTATGTACTTAACTTACAACTTCAAGTTTATTGGAAAAATCTTTCGTTTTGCTTTTTAATAAATTTAAAATAAAAACTTTTTCCCTTTATTTATTTTTTTTTGATTTTTAAATATAAAAAAAAACAGCTGATAATTTAATTCTAGTCCGAACTTATCCAAACAAAAAGTTCAGACGACTTTGTACAGGAAATGAAAAATTTTACTCTCTCATTTTTTCTCAAAATTGCACAAAAATTGTTATCTGGAACGCGTTTGGACTAACTCGGACTAGCTCGGACTGTTTTGTTATGCACCTGGAACAGACCTAATGCATTTAAATTGTGTTACTCAAACCTAATAAAATTATCAATATTGAACTCCTGAAACGCACATGTAATTCTACTTTTTAATTCTACTGAAAATTCAATTTATTTTAATATAAACCCAGTAGAAACACTAACTCTTCTTTATAAGCCCTCATTTAAATAAGAAGCAGTTTCTTTAAATGTGAAACGATCATCGTTTATGGCACATCAAAATCATGCGCCTTTTACCTAAATCGAACCAGTCAGTTCATTGTAATAAAACCCCAATGCATTTGTGTCTTTTTCTTTGCATGTGTTCATTTGTGGAGTTCTAAATTTAGGAAATATGTATTTGTTTGGTTTATTAAAAAGATTATTAACATTATATTTAGTTATATAACATTAGTTACAATCAAAAAATATTTAATCACTACGTATTTTAAAACGTAGATTAGAAAACATTGTTCTTTAAGGTAAGGTCAGATTAGTCAAATATTTGACGAAATAAGCGTAACCCATTTAGGATAAAATTAGAATAAATAGTACAATAATGTTGGTGTATGTTAATAAATGTTTCTTTAAAACAAAAAGAAGTACGTATGCATACATATGTGTATTACATAGGGAAATATTTGACTAATCTGAACATAACATCAGACATTTCGTCTGCAAATTATTAAACTTAGCTCCCATTCTACGAAAAATAATTTAACCAATTACAGTTTAAGTTTCAATATGTTGGTTGTACTCACCTTTGAAATGAACACGCAAATTATTTTGTGATAAACCAATTGAAAGGCATTTTTCATGTGGACTCCAGCAACGTGGCAATGGTGTTTCATTCTCATTTACATTCGGGTACAATAACTTTAGACGATCGACAGCTTGAGTATTGGTCTTAGAGGCAACAGCACCTAGACCAGATGTGGAACCATGACTTCGATCCGATGACATTGTGTTGGTGAACATCTTATTGTTATTGGTGTTGAGGGCACCGTTTGATTGTTTGCTTTGTGTCAGTTCTGATGGACGTTGTCCGTACGGCAACACACAGGGATGTTGGGATTGCAGGTTAAATTCACTTGGATTGTGATAATGATGATCGTAGGACGGTAAATGCTTAGATGTTTCCGTTTGTTGTTGCTCTCCTTGTAGGTGTTGTTGGTGTTGCTGCTGTTGAAGCAATAACGGCAGTGTTGTTGGTAGTTGTGGCGCTTGTTGCTGCTGTCCCGATGTTGAAGGACCAACCGAACTTGAAGCGGAACTATCTAATGAAACAGATTGTTGTGCTTCTTGCTGATTCTGTTGATGGTTTGATGTTGTAGCACTAACTAAAGAGTCGTCATTGCGTAAATTTAAATCCACATCGATATCGTTGTTATCGTTGTCATCCAATTGTAAAACGTGTTGTTGCTGTTCTACTTGTCCACTACTAGCTGCGTCCTGCGGATAAAGATGAGTATGTTGTTGATGTTCAGCATTCGCTTCTAATGATTGTACAATAACAGCCGAAGCATCAATTGTATCAGCTATATCGTTAAGATTTATTTGAGCAGTCAGCTGCTGCTCTTGATCTTGCTGGGAGTGACCCGGCGCCAATTGTTGCTGCAATGTGTCGGATGATGATGCTGATATTGATAATGTTGGTTCTATACTAGATGTTCGTTGCGGTTGTGTTGTTGATTGTGCTTGTGATATTGGTGGTGAAGCTAGATGTTGTTGCTGTGGAGAGGAAACAGAAAACAATGAATTGGGAATAGGATTTTGCTTATGAGAAAATGATAATTGTAAGGATGGCGATAAATTAGAATGAGATGATTGTGTTGCTAATGATGGTATAGCGACAAACGAAGATGGCGAGGAAGTGGTCAACGAAGTCGTGTTGTCATTAATTGAGGAAAAGAAAGAATCTACTTGAAGTGGTTGCTCAGATAATAAATTTGAAGGAAACGGTGGTGCAGGAGAAGGAGGTGTTGTTTCATTATCAACATTTGTAGGAGGAAGAGGGTTGTTAAATAAATAGGGAGAAAAAATAACGTGTGAAGGATTGGCTGAGGGTAAGAAAGCTGAAGTTGGCAAGAGGGCAAATGAATTGGATAATGATGATGCATATGAGGATGATGGCGGCAATGAAGAAGCCGGCGGCGACGTCATTACAGCTAACTGCTCAGCACCTACCATTGGCTCCTCTCTACCAACCGATGACGAGGCAATCGTTGCTGCTGCACTTGTTGATGTTGCATTAGCAGAAGTAGATACAGTAGTATGAATTGGAGCCAAGGTTGGCTGTTGCATTGAAGCTGATGATGCTTGAGTTGCTGCCGCTGCCATTGCCACTGTTACGGGTGGTTGGAATGGCATCGGCTCTTCATTTAAATCATTATCATTGCCATCCGCCTCGCCATCTGCCTCGTGTTCATCATCGTCCGTTGATCTCATAAAGGGTAACATTGGCAAATGGCCTAAAAGATTGCTACTACTGCTATTATTACTACTACTTGATGATGCCGAAGCTGATGACGAATTCGGTTGATCGTTATCATTTTCAGCATCCATTTTATTCCTCTCTTATTATACTTATTTATCGTTAGAACTATCGTCAACTGTTACTTAGCTTTGGAAAATTTACTTTGTTCCTCTTCTCGCCGTTTTTTTTTTTAAATCAATAATTTTTTAACTTTTCTTTCCTTTTTGCTCACTTGTACATTTGTATGAAGAAAAAGTTAATTTTTGATAAGAAAATGACGTTCTTAACGAGATGTTTGGTTTGTTGGCGGATTGGTCGTCTTGATTTTCTTGTGTGTCAGAGAATATGAAATCAATTTCTTTTAAAATTTTTTACAATAACGACGATGCGATGCCTGGTATATAATAAGGGAAAAATGTAAAAGAATATATTTATTTTAATTTTTGGTTTCTTTTATTTTGAAAGATAAGTAGGTAATTGCAAACTAAAAAACTATATAGCATCAATGTAATGTCATGCCAGATTACACAAAATACCCAAATATTTTAAGCAAATATTAGGTTTAATTCAAAAATTCTACTACTGTTGATTGTTATGAAATCTGAAGAATGATTTATTTCGAGCAGTATCAAGAAGAAGTAGGAATATTGGTGCAAAAGTTGTGTAGAAAATTTTCACTTCACTCCCTTCTCGCAAGTTTCAGCTAGGAGAGTGAACACACCTACTTAATAATTTTTATAGAAAAAGGTTTAAATGCTATCTTATGTTGTCTTGTAATAGACACTTTTGGAATCAACAGGCGGCAAGTTTGTGCGTGACCGTGATAGTGGCAATTTTAAATTCGTCGATTGAAAATGTCGCAATATTGTAAGCGAAGTCATTAAAAACTGTATTAATTGTAGTCAATAAAATTATTAACCAAAATTTGTCTATGAAAAAATACACTTAAAATCAAAAAGTACCTTCTATTTGAGAGATATTTTTTCACGTATGGCGAAAAAAAGAAAAGTAAAATTTATATTATTTTCCGTTTGCCTATATTAACTTTTGAAAAAAAACAATTTAAACGATTGCCGCTTGATAATTTTAAAATAGTTATAAGATCACGCTTTAAGTGGTTGCAAAGAACTAAAATTTTATTTTCAAAATTACAGCTTTATACTACAATGTAGCATCTAAGACTAAGGATGTGTACAGTCATAAGGTGTAATTTTACTACCTGTTTAAATAACAGGTAGAAAAAAATTCAAGGATATACCAAAAGTGGGCTAAAAATTCAGGTACTTAAAAAGTAATTAAAATCACATATTGTTACCACACACACCCCTGTAATAAACTTGCCTGTCGTTTTTAATACCTGCTTAACAGTTCTATAATTTCTAGCAGGTATCCATGATATGTTTCGAGGACTTTCTAATGTCATACATCCTTCGAATGGTTTTTGTTTAAATTTGCAGAATTAAATAATTTGAGTTTAAATTCTGATGAAATCCTAATCCACTCAAAAACTCTAAGAAATGTTTTTTATGTTGTGGATGGTAAATAGCTAACTGAGCAACGCGAGATTAAATTTTTGGAAGTTATCTTGAAAAGTAGGTTTTTGTTGGATTCCACAGTATTTAAAATCTAGCATAGCTTCATACACTGGCGTTCTGTTTAGACTTAAAAGAATAGTGGACTCTAAAGCAAAGATACATATTATTTTATCATTATATTATATACAGAGTTGGATTGGTTGATAATAACAATTAAAAAATCAAGCGCTTAAATATGATTAATTAAAATCTAAGAAAACAAAAACAGGGTTTGTATAAAAAGATACTTTAATAGTAAAATCTGTCAATAATGTCACTCAAAATAGCTTTAATACAAGCAATAAACGCAATCTATGTATTGAACTATGTATGCGTGGGTGTTGAAAAGCTAAAAACTAGCAATCGCTTACCTCACTTTATACAAAACTTTGTAAATGATCTTTACAAGAATTTTAAATTCTGCTTAAATAAATCAAATTAATTATCTAACGATTTTTATAACTTAACTAATTGTATGCATAGATTAATCATAGAGATTGATAATCAATTAATTTAGTTACCATAAAAAAAATAACAAATACGTATTGGAAATTCTTACTATTCACATAAAAAACTAGGCTTAAAGACACTTTACAAAATGATTTTTAAAATATTTGTTGAAAATGTAGCAGTAATAATAAAATATAAAGTCGATTGATTTGAATATGGGAGAATACTGTCCAAAATATTCCGTGGGAAGACCGTACAATCTCCGAAGGCGTCATACTAGAGATGGTACCTTCGTTTTTGATAATTCAAATGTCAAATAACAAATTCACTGTCCCTTAAAAAAATATTGTCCAGCGAGTAGAAGTCTCACTAAAAGCCAGCCTTGCAATGGTGTAATCCCCTCGTGAACAAACACTGCTAGGTAGGTAGCAGCAGCCTATGCTACCTAAGACAATCGTTCCTTAATCAACGATTATAGAACAATGTACGTAAATTAATGAATAACTGAATAAAAAAAAAGATAAGTATTTGTTTAGTCTGATTACCATAGAAAGCTAAAAAAAAAAACATTTTTAGTAGTACCAGAAGTATTTTACTAATCTGCAAAATCTTTAAATACCCACAAGACGATTAATAAACGTGTAATCAGCTCAGTAATCAACAATAAATATTTATTCACAGAAAAACACAATACTACGAAAGTATTACGTAGAGAATTTTTCTGGCATGATCAAAAGAAAAACAATCATTAAAAGATAAAAAATAAAGAAGTAGATATCAATAAAAAAAATTTAGAAACGCTATCAGGACTTCTTGTTTATTAAAATACATATTTACAGAATATAAATTTCTATTTTAATATATTCGTACAATAATAAAATACTACGGATTTCTCAAAAATATAATCAAAATGTGCGCAGTAAATGTGGTCAAGGCTGTAATGACCTAAATTTTCTCTTCTAGCAATGCTTGCATTTAAAACTGCATTTTGCCAGTTAAAACTTTATTTTTTCTTTAATTCAACTTCATTTATGTATATTCCTTAGTTTTTTCAACACTAATAAAAATTTTTGTAAACGTTGGACACAAAACGAAAAGAGTGAAATTATGAAACTAATTGTACTTACTAAATACATACATACATACATATATTTTCTTTGTTTTCAATATCGTTTTTCACTTTTTCATGTGGGGGAAATTTTTACAACTTTTTACACTGTATTTGTTGTAATTCTTGCTAATAGTAAAATATATCTTTATATTTGACAACTTCTTTATCTAGAATATAAAAAAATACAACAAATTAAAAATATATTTCTTTGTTGTTTCTTTCCTTTTAACAAAATAAATCCAGTCTCTCTGAAGTCTACTCTAAAATGCACACAAAAAGAAAATACGAACAATAACATACTCTCATTTCGTGGAGCTGCCAGATGAAGCAGGATTTCCTATTGTAATATTAAAATGGTAATAGTGAAAAGGGCCAACGTAGTTACTATTTTTGTATGGCGGAATGTTATAAGGCATAAAAAAATGCATTGGTTTCAAATGAGCTGTGGACTTATAAAAAATCTAGGTTCATTATTAATTTTCAACGGCTATTAGTACTGCCTTTTTTTGCTTTTAAGTGTTTTACGTCTTTTAACTCAGCACGATAGTGCTTAGCACTAATAGATACAAACAAAATTATACGTCTCGGCGATTCGCTGTAGAACGGAATTTAATTTTTTAAGTTGCTAAAACTTTAAAAGCCATTTTAATAGTATTAGTCGGACCATTATATAACATTCAATATCGCCGCGCAATTATCTTTTACCACAGACTAAAATCTGACATTTTCATAGCACTGCCATGTGACCAGGAAGTTTTATAACTAATTACGTTATTGCAAAGAAAAAACCTTCGATTAACCAATCCACAATTTATAATAGTTTATTATTGTTTAATTTATAACCGAGCACGAAACACTGAAATTTTTTAAACCGGCGTTCGCTAATTAAAAAATACACCACGGCAACTAAATCGACTAAGGCTGAAAGTCATATGGCACATTCAACAACGTGTTTGCATGACCGTAATCGGACAGAACAATTTTAGTTGCGCAAGTCTTAATTTTATATGTGAGAAAACTGAGGAGAATTGAAAGGGGAACATACTGGATTCTACTTGAAATTTGTTTTGCATTCTCATTCGCAATATTGAACAATAACATATTGTAGGCAAACAAAAGCGAAATTGCAGAAAATAAGTTTTGTGTATAAACGTAAAGGAAAGTTCAAAAAAGAAAGGAAACTCGCTCTGTGCGGTCCTACTCTATCGGAAGCAGAGCTGTGTCGGTCATAACCTACTTGGTTCAATTGAAAGATTATTTCATACAGGTGGTAGCAATTCTACAATTATAAAAATAAGAGCATTTATTTTTGTATCATACAAAAGAATTAATTATTGATAGTTGTAAAGCTGCTACCATCATTTTGAAATAATCTCCCAATTAAACGAATGTCACGAACTAGGCAGGCACAACTCTAATCGACAGGCACCACCAATACAACTACAGTATATTTACATTTTGATCTTTATGGCAGTTGTAAAACTCATTATATAGGAAATGAAAACAAATTTTTTATATATGAAGTCTGACAAATGTCATATAACGTAATTGGATAAGAGATATCATCCGATGCAGCCCCCATACCAGGTTCCAAGAAAGAGTAAATCAGATAATGCAGAAACATAATTAACCTACCACATTCCAAATTTGCTAATACAAGGAAAAGGTACCAACACTGCAATATATTCATTTAAGAACATCACATGCTGTGCAGTGAATCTTTAGTTTAAGTATAAGCTTTGTAATTTAAAATATTCCCATTTTTCATTGCAAAAATGCTAGGCAATTTAATAACACGTAGACTCACTGGCGAAGAAAAAGCATTTCAAGGTTATTTGCAGACTCTATATAAAAAGTGCCGGAAATTGTGCAAATATTATTTATATGGAATTTTACATCCAATCAATTTAAAATCATCAGTTGGATTGGTGAGTTTACCCGTTTTAAATCGCCTTGGAAAATCGTATTCCTTCCAAATTTGAGTTTTTCTTTTAAACGGTATGGCAACGCTGCTCCACGGTGAAAACAAAACTCATCTAAAACAAAAAAAAAATTCAATAACAACTTCCTATTCATTTTGTTTTTGTTAATCATATTTTAACAATTCTGTTTTATATCCCAATTTCATTGAAGTTTTCCTTCCTTTTTTTTCTTATCTTTCAGATTTACTTATCCCTCGTTTATATTTATCTTTAAGGTCGTTTAGTTTGAAAAAATACATATTCCTTTAATATGGAAAATAAAGCTTGTCCTCACATCAATTCAACCTTATTCCTAATTCAAATGATATTGCAAGTTCAAAAATATAACCAAACTACATTTATTGGAAAACAAGGTTTCACCATTAGACAAAGAAATGAAAATTGAGTTTTTTTCATAATTACACGAAACTTTTTCCTCGATTCACACATTTTTCATGCACATATGTACTTATGTTCTACATGATTTCTGTAGATTAATATTCAACAAAATTTTATTGATATAGTACTACTCACTATAAATTTAAATGTTTTCTCCATTTACTGCAGACCAAATTGATTGATTTTTATTAACATTTTATATGATTTTTCTCTTCGTCTCTATTCACTTTTCTTTTTATTCACCTTGATTTTTGTTTTATAACTCATTAAATTTTTTCTTTTAGGTTTTACAATAGAAGTTTCTCGAAATTTTCGTTATTCTTTATAATATTCTCCAGGAATATTTTTGATTAAGTTTTTTGCTTATAATTTTATAAATAAAAATTTTCTTCCTTCGGACAACTTTTTTACTGTCTCAACACTTGTCACGACGATAAACGAAAACGAATGCATAAATCAAAGCATTCTGGTTGCCAAGCCTCAAGATTTATAGACAAATAGGCGTTTTTACTCAAAATTTTTGTTTAACTATATGCGTGACGGGAATTAAGGTAGAATTAGTCTTTACTTTCTGTTTCGTTACGAATCAGCTGGCTTGTTTTTGGCAATATAAAGTGCGTATAAATCATTAGGTATTATGTTTCTTTTCGTTCTCTTACGGACGAACCTGTTAAAAACAAAAAATTTGTGAACGTAACTAAATGACAGCAGAAAACAACTGATTACCATCATTTACTCAAAATTCTAAACGCGTAACGGGAATTAAAGTGTTTTTAACGTATTTTTTATACATATATTTTTTTACAATCTTCTTACACATAACATGTTTATCATATTTTTGGAGTTAGAAAGCTAAACGAATCAAATTTAACATTTATTACTGTTCTTATCCCTCAAATTGACATGTTTAAAATTTACACTAGGTCGGCAGAATAACGGAGAAAATTTGTTCGTGGCCTTCTATGTGGAGAATACTTGTAGATGTTCCTGTTGTTACTTTTATTTGAGGTTTTTATTTTTTTCAACAAGCTACTATAATATAGCATGAACATTTCATATACATATTTATATGTACTCAAAGATTTAATGCGACCCCGACTTTACCATACTGTTTGGACTAGCCATAAATCTGTTCTGCCAACGTATAGATTGCTTTTCGCACAGTAATATGGCTCGTGAAGACTGTCGCTGTTGATGGTCTGTTCGTGTTTAAGCAACGCTGGCCGAACAAGTGTTCGCACAACGCTGTTCTACCATCGCACAAGCAAAATACCCACAGGAAGAATAAAAAACATACATGTATGTGCTCATCTGTAAACATCCGTACATAAACTATATTGGGAAAATGACAAATAAAAAATTAAAGTAAAAATATAGAATGGCAATGTACAATATGTCAAATACAATAATTGTAGTTTGTTTGGCAAGTGTCTTAAGCACGTCTAATTAGCTTAGTAAGGACTTCATATTCCACTGTACTTTCAATACCTTATTTTATTAAGAGAATAATTTTTTAATAAATAACTGATCCCTTTAAAAGGTTTTAAAACAATTTCGCAGAACGTAAGTTTACAAATATAGTGTTATTCTATTTAGGCGTGCTAGCTTTTCCTTAAATTGTTTTTCTCCGTGTAACGTCCATTGGCCGATTTTTTTAACACGGTTTGACATTTGGCTCATACTTACACAAACTAAACGCTTGTTATTATTGTAATGTTGCATATGTTATAGAAGTAAGACCATCTTGTAGTCAATTCGCCTTGATGTGCACAAACACTAATTTTAAATGGCAAAAATTTTGAATAGAAACTGTTAGAGAGCTATTATTTCATAAGCCGCAACATATATAATAAAAATTAAATTTTAACACTAATAATTTGTCCCAGTGTATATCAGAAAAGCCAATTACATATTTCAATTTGTACTTCTGGCATCACCATGTTGAAATTAAAAAAAAATACAACGCTGGTGGCATCACATTTTTGCATGAAATTAGTTTGGCTTTCATTCGTAACGGTAAACGCTCGTGTTTAAGATTAAAGTGAGTTTATTTCTAATTTTTGATATAAATCATATGCTAAATTTCACCTAATTAGTTTTAAGTCAAAGTTACACAAGTTGTTTATTCAAGCATTATGAAATACAGGTGAAAATGTGTATAAAAAGATTTTATTGTGCAAATATATCGAGTGGCTTTAGGTGTTAATAAAAAGCATAAGCAAAAGTAAAGTTCAATTATAAAGTTACCAGATAGTCAGCTCTAAAATTCAAATTAGTGGAATATTTGAATATGAAATAATAAAAAAGGTAAGGTAAATGGTATTGCTTATACGAAGAATTTATACTTATGAATAACTTATAACTTAAATTATACATATATTATATAATTTTTAAAACAGTCAGCTAAACCATGTAAAGAAAATGCCAGAAGATTTTTTCCTATAAATATCAATTTATAATTAAATTATTTATAAGTAAAACTTTCAATTATGTTTGAAATTATATAATTTTCCTGCAAACAATTTTCTTTTATGAATATAACTACGTACATACATATGTACAACTTGTAGTATTGCGTATTTGATTGAAAGCCTGTTAAGGACAACGGCATTTAGATTTGGTTTCAATTGTACATTTTTTTTACGTGACGTGAGTAATAGGCGTTATCCAATTTAATTTATTTATGCCTTAAGTACATAATATATGCGGAAAAATTCCTTAGGGACCCTTTAGGCGATATAGTTTTTACATCAAAGTTGTCAAATTCGTAATTGTAAAAGTAATACCAATGCAAATGGATTACAGGTGAACTTACCGACGAAGTCAAACTATTTCCGGCTTCTTTGCCGATGTTAAACTCCATATAAAAATATTACCTTGACACCCAATAAGTTTAAAAAAAGCTCCTCCGGCGAGTTTATCTGTTTAGTCTACCTTGAGTAGTACGACACTGCTAAAAGTTTTATAACAATTCTTCTATGAAGTGCATATGTAAAATTCAGATGCCAAAATTCCATTTGAACATGATCTGCTTTGAAATGACAAAATATCTGACATTAGTGGTGAAAACGCGCTCTTATTTATTCTTTTTCATTTTGCCAGAGGTAAAAGGTGCGCTGAAAGAACAAAATTGCCATTTCTGTTGACACCAATGGTTTACGTTTTAGTTTATGTGTTATGTATGATTTAATTTATATGTACGTTTAAGCCCAAAAATTATACGCCATATGGACTTTCGAACTGACCACTCAGATGTAGAAAATACATCGTCTGAAAGTGTCTTTATAGACTAATTATATAAGGCAGGTAATTATTAAAATTAAAGATAGTTTTCATTTTTATATTATGCATATTCAATTAAAAGTCTGTAAAGTTAAACATATTTCAATAATAAATAATCTTCTAAACTTCTAAATTTTTAACATGTAATGATTTGATATTCCGACAGCGTGTTTTGATGTAGAATTTTGGAACGACTTTCCGTCATCCCTTGTCAAGTTTGGTTTGGTGACAAACCGTTTTCGGCTATGTGTCATCTTCAGTGTCATTTTTCGTTCAGAACTTGACAAGAGATGACGGAAATTCGTTCCAAAATTCTATATATAGGGTGTCCGCTGGGAAGGTATACTACTTTGTTTGTTTATAATTTTTGATTAAATGAAAGAGAATGGATCGTATATTGATAAATGTTTTACCTAATGTCGGCAATTATGTATGGAATACAATATCAGATAAATGTCCGCCTCTGGTAGCCTCACAAATGCGAACCCTTTTGAACACATTTTTCATTACATTCTCACACATTTCACGCGTTATTTCATTAATTTCATCACGAATATTTTGTTTGCGTTACTCCAGCGTTTCAGGTTTGATTGCATAAACCTTGCTTTTCAGATATCCCCACAAAAAGAAGTCCGGAGCAGTCAAATCAGGCGACCGTGGAGGCCAATCAACATCACCATTCCTTAAAAGGTGTTGTGGAAAGAGGTCTCGCAGTAATTCCATTGTAATCCTCGCTGTACGCGATGTGGCAATGTCTTGTTGAAACTACATGTTAGTCAAGCCCAAAGCATGCAGTTGTGGTGTTAAAAAGTTTTCAATCATATCACGATATCGCTCCCCATTGACAGTTACCGTTACGCCGTTTTCAGTTTCAAAGAAATAAGGCCCAATGATTCCTCCTGACCAAATTGCACACCAGACTGTCACTTTTAATGGATGCAAAGGTGACTGATGAATAATTTGAGAGTTTTCCATTGCCCAGAATCGACTATTCTGTTTATTCACATATCCATTCAAATGAAAATGTGCCTCGTCACTCATTATGATTTTTTCATGAAAATCGGGGTTGTCATGGGCGAGCTGTAGCATCCTATTGGCGTATGCGTATTGGCTGCGTAAATGGTCTTTTGGTAGTAGCTCTTGTGTCAACTGAATCTTAAATGGAAACAACTGCAAATCTTTGGGCAAAATTGTGGCCAAAGTTGTTCTTGGAAGACCAAGCTCCTCGTTATATACTGTACTGTAACGTTATATATTGTACGAAGTTCAAAGCCTTTAACGTCTTTTTCAGAATACGTTATATTTTCTTCAATCTGTACGACATTCTTTTAATCGAACACTAGTTCTTTTTTTTAATAGTTGTTACAAAGCTATGTTTATTTCACAAGAATATTGTCAAACATTTGCATTTTGTTTAAATCAAAAATAAAGATATACACATATGTTTATAAATACCCCAATTTTACTAACTTACAATATTTTTAAATTTTGTAAGGTCGTCGTAATAGCTTATGTATATAACTTATGTTATTTTTATTCTTTCGGAAAAATTCATTAATTACATAAGTTTAAACAGTTAAAGCTGTGTACAATTTTTCATTATTACATTAACGACATCACCGTTGTGGCATAATTTTTATTTTGTAACACTACGTCTTGACTAGCCATAAATTTGTTCGCACATTGAGAGAGCGTCTGCAAAGTAACGAGAGAAAATGTGTTCGTGGTCTTCGGTTTGAACAATACGTGTAGATGTTCCTGTTCAGTTTGAGCATAATTGTTTGTCTCTTATCTTCGCATAGTTTATGTACGGCTATTTACAGACGAGTGCACGCACACATACTTTTCGTTTTGCCTTAGTGTATTTTGTTTGTGTAATGGCGTAACAGAATTGTGCGAACAATTGTTCAGACAACTCTGTTTGAACACGAATCGACCATCAACAACGACGGTCCTTCCTAGCCAAATTTCTTTGCGAGCAGCTAAATGTACGATGGCTGAACAGTTTTATAACTAGTCAAGATGCTCAAACTGAGCGGAAACATCTACACATATTCCTCACACACAAGACTACGAACACATTTCTTCTCATTATCCTGCCGACGCTCTTTCTATGTGCGAGCAAATTTTTTTGGCTAGTCTAGACATAGTGTTAAGCCAGATGGTTTGAGAAAAATAAAAACGGGTAGTAATTGTAGTAGTAGAGGCAGTTAAGTATGAAACTTAATTAAAATTTAATTAATAAATTAAATTATTAATAATAATATATGTGTGTTTTTATAAAAAGAAATTAAAAATGTACAAAATTAATAAAATAATTGAAAATAGAAATGAACTAATAAAAAATATGAATATAATTTATGTTTTGTTTCAAACAAAGTAGTTGCCAAAATCAAACAGTTTTAAAAAATGTAAATACTTACGTAGATAAAAAACCTATGTTTATAACCAAGCCCGGCGCGCGTTGCTACGCCCCTTAATGAGCTCAATATGTGTGCAAAGTTTCAGAAAAATCGGTCCAGTGAAAGTACTTCAAAATTATAACTTCTTTATGGGCGTAGCCCCGCCCACTTTTTTTAAATTAACACTCATAAACACTCCCTGGAATGTGTATAACAACTTGCCAAAGTTTGAGTCCGATCGGCTTTACAGTTTCGGTGACTATAGCTAACACACACACACACATAGGCAGACAGACAGAGTTGCACTCTTATATATACAGAAGAATTGCAAATTATTATTTAATATTAACGAAGACCGTCAGTCACAAAGATATGGCTTGCCGTAACTGAGTGCTGTGTTAGAAGTTTTGACTTATACCTCTTCTGTGTAGCGACGTGTACAATACCATTTCTAGGCAACTTGGTCCTCAGTACTTTTAACGGCCGAAATTTTTGGATAGAAACTTGGTCTTATTTTGACATTTATGTTTTTGTGCGATTCTGTGTCCTTTTTGCCAAACTGTTTTTGTATGTTAATGTACATATGTATAAAACCTCTTTTAACTAAAAGCTTACAGACGGTTGAATTATAACAGATTTCAGCTCTCTATCTATAGTGGAAATGCTCCATACAAATAAGGAGGAACCCTAGTCCCCCTAGATGAAAAAAAGCCCATTTTTCTCATTACTTATTTCCCTAGGCCTACCTATCTACCAAATTTCAGCGTTCTATCTACAGTGGAAGTGTCCCATTATATTGATGAGTAAGCCAGTGAGTCGTCAGTGCAAAATATACACTTTTTTTACACCTTCATATTTCGGGAAGCTTTCAAACTTTTCTTATAAGGTCACCTATACTTTGAGTTTAATTATTTTTTTTTGGTTTCGTGTAATATATACACTGTGTGCATTAGGCCTGAACTTGGTCTGGCACACTACCGTGCGTCTTTATCTTTTTGAAGTAACACAAAATCACTGTAAATACATAGAACAATTTTTTCCTGGGGTACCTTCTTCAATGGTCGAAAATGATTAAAAACGCTAATCATTCGTTTAGATTTTATTGTATTTATTTAAATAATATAAAAACCGTATTATACATAAAATCATATAAAAATTAATATAAAGTCATACAATAATACCTTATAAATTTAAATTAATTAAGTGACATAAAATCATTGGCTGAACTTAATAATTTTCAGTGGTTCTAACATAATTTACACCAGAAGGCATAGATACCTTGTCAAAGCCCTTGGGGAATAATTTTTGGGCTTCCTCGTCAGTGACTGCTGGAAGAATCATGACCTTAGTGCCGGGCTAAAAATAAAAAATTAGATTTTTTGAAATAAATTAAAAGCAACAAAGTTTAAAGAAACGCACTGTCCAATTAGCTGGGGTGGCAATAACCTTAAGACGATCGGTCAATTGCAAAGAATCAATGCAACGCAAGATTTCACTAATGACAACAAGAAATAAAATTAATAACAACCCATATAAAAAATTGCAATAAGAAAACTTACTCCACATTACGTCCACAAGACATGGGATAGAACATGGACAAACGCAACTTATGTTCCGGATCAATAATGAACAGAGCACGAATAGTTTTGCCAATTTCGGGATCTTTTCTTTGATCTTCATCCAACATGCCGAATTGTACAGCCAAATCACGATTGGGATCGGCAATAATGGGATAGGGAAAATCACCGGTAATATCCAAACAGTACGACTTAATGTCATTCACCCAGTCAACGTGGGAATTCAGTTGATCAACAGAATGTGCCAAACATTTTGTGTTGCGCTTAGCAAATTCGGGAGCATGAACAGCAATACGACCCAATTCAGTGGTGCATACGGGTGTGAAATCAGCAGGATGAGAGAATAAAACTACCCAACTGGAAAAAAGGAAATTACAATTTTAGTTTGGTAAAAAATAAAGTTTTTGAAGCATTTAAGCAATGCTAGATGGTTTCCAGTTTTAAAATGGTGTTACTTAGGTAAACGCACAGTGGGTTAGTTTGTACTAAATTTGAAATATGATTTTTTTGTATAATTTAATTCAAACAATTATTAAGGTAGACTAAATACTTGTTGGGTGGTTTCCCCTATTCTTATATAGCAAAAGGTGTGTTCTTAGGATTACTTTTCAAATGCAATTGTAGGTGTCGGTGCTCAGAAGGCTTTTGCGATCAGAACAGTTCTTAGATACCTTTACCTTCAATGCCATCATGCAAGGAAAAATCATGATTGTGGCATGGTCGCGACCACTATATTCTGTTCTCTACAATATATTGTTGTGGTAAATATAAAATGGTCATTTGAAAATATTTTAAACATTACAGTAGTTGCAACTAACAAGTTATTGTTGGCATATAATCATTTAATATTTTCCATCCATAAAAATTCTTATCACAATCAAAGCATTTTAACTGTACAAACATAATATGATAATTCTAATAAACATAATATGCAAAGTTTTTTTTTGTGTGTTTAATCAAAGCCTGTTTTCGAAAAAATGTTTAACTCGAAAGTGGTCATATTAATATTATTATGTAATATGATTTAATTACAACTGTATAATTCAAGAGCAACATCTCTTAGATTACGTTTTCCTCGAGCCGGTTTTTTATAGAATGATTTGTGTCAGTTTGTTTCTTTTAAAGCTATTTTATTCTTCAAAAAGTTGAAAATCTTTTTTTTTTATTGTATCTTTTCTGAACTGCGATGACCTGTTAAACTCTAAACCAGATAATAATTATTGTTTATTATTAATATTTTTATTATTTATTTATATATTTTCAAAGCGATAAGTTCTGCTTGTCACTTGTTTTTTTTCTTCTTTTGTTAAATGAGGCAAATTAAAAAAAAAATGTCTGCCTACAAGTACGAGTACTTCGGTTTGAAATACAATATCAAAAACATATTTGTGATTTTTCTCTATAAATCTGCTGCTTTTTATTTGTAAATACGAGTTCATACTTATGTTATGTTTACTTGTACAATGCCATATTTGCTGTTGCATATTTATATACACGTCGGCTATTTTTTTTTTTTTTTTTAAATTTCTAAACTTTTGTCACACACCTTAAATAATTTCCAATTAACAAATTGTAGCTGGATTTTGTTTTATTGCTCGAAATACTTTAATAACAATGAAGCTCTTCTTGCTTATGTGCGATCATTTTAGTTAATGATCATTCAAAAACTCAGGCAATTTAATTTTCAATTGAATTTGTTTAAACATGCAAAAGATTTGGTTTATTTCTGACGCAGCTAAGCGGTATATATAAGATAATAAGAAGATACAATCATTGGGATAAGAAAATTCTTATAAAAAACTAAGCTAAATTATACAAATTAATTTAAGCTTGCTTTGGATTTTCAAAATTTAGCAAAACACCAAATTGGAAGGCCTGAATTGCGCGTATGTTTTGTTTATATTTTGATTGCGAATTTGACTATTTAAAAAAATATTTTTTGGGAAAACTGTCTAACTCCATTTCTACTAGTTATTATCTTTTTTTAAAAGTTTCAATTGTTTAGTTGTCGAACGTTTTAAGATTTGAATTTTATATCGAATTAAACAAGATAATCTATTTTAAAGACCAAATGATATGAAATAGATAATGTTATTTTGAAATTGTTTATTCTTCAGTTATGTCCAATGCAATTATAACATTTTAGTTTTTGTAAAAAGTACCAATTGTTTAACTTTTAATTTTACTACTAAACTGAATTTTTAAAATATACAAGAAACTTTACGTAAAAACCCAATTGACATGAAATTATTTATAATTTTATGCGATAATGCATTAATATTTAAATTTAGCTTTGTTCGAAATTTCGAACTTGATTTCGAAAATTCGAATTTAAGTAGAATATGAGTTTTGATGCCTGATTTTTGGGGAAAATTTTGTGTTTCCACAAAAAGTTTCACATTTTTCAGTTTTAAATGTGTTCGAAAATTCTGAATTTAATTTATTTGAAACTCAAATTGATCTAGCAGTATGTTCGAAATTTCGAACTTAATTTTGAATTCATTTCATGTTCATTTTAGATATTTCAATTTTGATCATATTAATGAAAACCAATTCATTATTACCATTAATTTTAAAATATTTTCTTCAAAAATCAAGTTTCAGATTAATTCATCCACAAATGTTAACTTCGTTACAGTTGCTTAGATTCCCAACTAAAGTTGTGCGAAATTAAAATAAATGTGAATTGCAGATTTCTAAGCTCTTCTAAAGGAAAGTGCCAGTAACTCGCGGAGTTTTTATAAAAAAAGTTAAACGAAGTTAGTAAATTGATTAAGATGAAATAGAATTTGTTTTAAAAAAATATGACTTGTTTGGACAGAAAATTAAAAAAAAAAATTCTGTGATCTAGTAAGAAGTTCAAGGAAACATTTATAGAAACCTAATTAATCAATTTCAACAACATATGCGCGAATGTAAAAATATTACTCTATAGTTTATTTTTTTGAAAATTTAGGGCTTTATGAATTTTTAATGCTGCTGTTATTTTAGCCACTTCATAGAACAACCTATTTTCATTTAATAGGGCGTGTCACGATGAACCCAAAAGAAAAAATGTTGCATTAATTTTATTCACTTTATTTTTTCACTTTATATGCATTTTCATTTCTTATTTTTTATATTCATATTTTTTATATACATAAAGGCCTCAGTATTCAAGTACATATTACAAAAAAGTCCCCCTTACGAAACCAAAAAAATTCATGTAATAATTTCATGTGGAAAAATCCCCGTTTAAACCAGTTGGCAATAAACCAAACCGTTTGTTAATGAACAGCTCAAACGGTAATTTTGCAAAAAGGCCACATTTTTTCGTCACTAAAATACACTGCATTTATTTTAAGTTTGTATAACATTTATCTACTTACGATTCGCCTTGCCAATCATAGAACTTAATAGGGCCCTTGGTAGTTTCGGCTTTGAAATTTGGTACGGTAGATCCTAAACGCATTTTTAAAGTTTTGTTATAATTAAATAAAAATTAAAAGAGAAAAATTCACTTAAAAACAATAACGTTTGTTCTACAGTCACTGCTGTAATGTTTAAGTTTCTAACAAACAGTCTCTATTTTATAATGCCGTCTATCATTTTTATTTGTGTTATTTTTTTACTGCTGCATGCACTCTATCTTTCATTAAATATCGTCAGTACATTAGCAGAGAGTATGTAGAATAACTACACAATTGAGAGGTATATTGCTGAAATATAAAAAAAAATCCCTGAGAGTACAGTGGCAAACTGAAGTATATATACATTCTGCAACTTCATTGAAAATAGCTAAAAATGCGTGTCAAATTTCAAAAGATTTATTTTTGTGCAATATGTGTGATGATGCAAACGTCAAAGCCCTTACACTCGCCGACTTATCTGGCGGTCTAAAGTACCCTTAATAAAAAAAAAAAAAAAAAAACGAGTGTGGAACAAAAATATTTCAAATTTTGCGATAAAACTGATAGAAATTTACGGAAAGAGAGAACCATTTCTTACTAAGATAAAGCTTACACCGCTTCTCTTTCTTTCCAATTCTTTGTATAAATATGCGATGGGTTTCAGTTCCAGGGACTGTATTCTAATCAAATCATCGGAGTGTCAAGCACTCAGATAATTTACTTTTTCTAAACTGTTCTTAATATGTTTAGACGTACAGACCTCCGGTATCATATTTTGCGATTCTAAATGCATGTGGCTTAGCAGCGCAGCATTGTCATATGTTCCAAAACGAAAGCGTGCACACTTCCTAAGGTAATTTTTTTCACAGCTACAATGTAAACAAATGCAACTAGCGCGCCATTCCGATTGTTAATGCTTCTCATGAACAATGGCGAAAAAAGGAGACAGGTGAGAATCTTAAATTAAAGAAATAAAGAAAACTATTATGTATTTGGCTCCTGGAGCGGTTTTTACACAAGCCCAACAATATTTCCCAAATAATTTTTTGGCCTTGTCCTAATTTTATAATAAAAAAAATTTTATACTCTTTCCAACTCTACGTATACTTTTGTCGACCACTGTAAGTTAAACTCATTATGCATTTAGGAAAAACAAACCTGTTGTGTATACAAACATTAGGGTGTTGTTTTAATTAGCTACTCTACAATAATTTAGTCGTCATATTTGGATTTTCACTGATTTTTTCCAATTATTTGTTTCTGCAAAAATATGTTAAATTGCTAAAACCTCAAAAAAAATTCAAAGAAACTTTAAACGTAACATTCACTGTAAGTTTGCCATTAATAAAGCACCTCAACAAAACAGGACTATCAGCGATAGGATGATCTTTTTCATGATTCATATCTGAACTAGTGACGGCAAAATTATTATTATCGATTAATTAATCGAGCCGAGAAATTATTTATTGAAATTAATCGGAGAAACATAAACCATCGATTAATTTAATTAGGTTTGAAAACGATCATAAAATAAAAAATTATTTATAAAAATTATTCCTTCAGAGGTTAAGAGGGGTTTTCAACTACTTTCTTTTAAACAGAGTTTGAAAACATGAGCTTAGAAGAACGCATTGTAGTCAACATATTTCTTTTTTTCAGTAGCGGTTGCGCCTGCTTTGGAAAAAAGGCGAACTGATGGTACAAAAGTTCGAATCAGAAAACAATATGTTTATGCATGCGTAAGAAGTAGGGTACACAGTTGTCACTTCATCCCTCGCTTTACTCCCACTTAGTTTTCATTCGAGAACTGGGGTGTTGCGAAAGCAGCTTGGATAATCTTAAGGATTTGTAGAGTAACTGTCCTTTATTTTTCGCTTGTGAGCCAAAGACTTGATTTATGTTGGGACCTTAAATCGAATTCAACATCAATAAAGGCCGCGTCGCTTCCACTTCCAATACTGTCGTCTTAAAAGAGCATTTTCAACCATTTCGCTTCTTAAAAAAAACTAAATTATGTTGGTTTTAGAATCGAAATGACAATTTTTGTCTAACCAGTGTCATCTCCAAAAAGGTACATGCTGATGTTTTGTGAATGCGGTTTTTCGATCGTTGCTATGGATATTTTATGCCCCCGATCCACTAAGCGAAAAGTGGACCTTATCTTAATTTGCACGTAATGCACGAAGCAGTACTTTAACAGACTTACACACAGGGTTGTCCAATTAAGGGCGGGACGGTGTTGAAATGAAATAAAACAAGGTGTGCGTAAGAGGTTATATTTTTATTGACTACCAAATAAATCTAGCTGAACTTGAGCTATGGTCGGGGTTATGTTGATACTGAGGGTATGCGTCGATGGAAGCTTATTCGAGTAGACCTGCGACTTTAGAAAACTCTGCGAAGAAAGTCTAACGGGGTAAGATCCCACAAACTTGTTGATCAACTGACGTCAGTTCAACGCTAGATATCCAAAGCCTCAAATTCTTTTTGCAGAATATTCATTGCGGCTTTCGATATATGGCACGTAACGCCACTTGCTGGCTCCATGTGTCGTCCACTTCCATATCGTTAATTTTGGGCCAAAAGAAATTTATAACCATTGACCATGATGGTCTCATAAATGTAGTTTGCAAGAAAGTGCTGTCCTTTGATGCGCCGGGAGAAAACACGCACTTAATAGTGATATTTTGTGTATGCAATGCTGCCTAGTTCCTCTTTCAAAGTGGCTGAATTAAAAACAACAGATTTTACAGACGTCGCCAAAACAATAAGGCCGCCACAGTTTGTCAACATAAACCACCCGATTTTTTTAAACCCCTTCAGTAGGTTTTTGATTAAATAGTGAATAACAAACTAAAAAATAGCAACTCAAAAATAAACGCCAAGTCTCATTTTAAAAACAAAAAGCATATTCAAATTAACAATTTCACAAACATTCTTATCAAAGTAACACACGTGTGTTGACTTAGCGAATAATAAATAAAACAGAATAAAAATATCTTCTTAAATTGTTCTCTTTACTCTCAAATACATTTTATCAATTTAGTTCATACATTAACCAAAGTATAACACTGCCTTACTTTGGTTAATGTATGATCTTATCATATCATATCCTTCGCGTAAGTACGAAGTAATTAATACTCGGGTGGTGTGAAATATTTTCTTATCCAACGAGAGTTTTTCATACTTGAATTTATCATGCGATGTTTATAAAGTTTAATTTCTACAAATATGGTCAAGATGAAAACCAGCGCGTCCACCAGTACCGTCTCTATGTACCTATGAAGATCAGCTTAGCTCTGGCTTGGAATTTTTGAGCCATACCATCCATTGACGACTTTGATTTTAAAATCCAACGCCACATGGATCATCTTATAAACTCCCAGTGTTTTGGATTGAAAATAATTTGCTACCCCGCAGAGGCCTCTTTAAAAAACAGTCTGAAACTTCGTTCAGGGGGTTAATGGTTCTGGTAGAACCAGTCGCTTCCGCCAGTTGCAGACCCCACACAAGCCTCAGAGACTAGCTTTCCCATATTCCCAAATGACAGGAATCACAAAGGAAATATGCCCTCCAGTGCTTGTAGATCAAACTGCGACTGACTTTATATAGGTTATATCCGAAGAACATACAGGCCAATTTATATGTTTAAAAGATGAAATTATGTGCTTACCTAACATTTTCTTAATAACAAAAAGCGCAAAATGAACAAAACAGAATTTCAAAAGCCTACGCTGGCAACACTGTGTTCGTTTGTATTATAAAAAAGCTTATTTATCATACTGTGTATATCAGGGACGGAAAATTGTATTTTAAAATTGGTATATTTTACAAAATTAAATACTACTTTTTTACATATACAATTTTTACATATAGGAGATAGCATTTCAACCATTACTTAAAACTCAGTGAAAATCTGAATCGAAAACAGCTCCATTTCGGGCAAGAGATCAATGAGTTATGCTATAAACATTCATACATATTATTTATTTTTCCATGAAAATGCTACCTGCGACTTAAGTATAACTCTAGATATTGAACAATGTGATACAATTTTAAATTCGGGCAAATTGTTGGAATTTAAACAAAATAAATCTTTAATACTCTGCCTTTGGAAGAATTTGGCCTCGAAAATACCTAATTTTAGTAAGTAACCTTCTAAAAAAATTGTCGGTGTTTAAGAATTGGAGACAGAAACAGCTTTTAATGCCTCCAATGAATTTTATATGAACTTTTTAGAACATTTTATTAGTTTAAAATGAGTTCCTTATATATTTCTATTATAAAATGATACTTTTTATGGCATGGATTTAATGCGCTTGTTCCCTCTTTCAAAAAGTCCTAAAAAAGTACATTACACTGTGTTTGCCATCCCTGATACACAGATAATTTGTTGAAAGCTTTTCTTAACTCGCTATTTTTCTCTTTTATATTCAGCTTTTCTTATTGCTTTGTGAGAAGTTACGATTGCAATCTTTCCACCAGCACGTGCATGAGTTAACGGTAAGTTTTATTCAAAAAGTTTTTGTTATTAAAATATTTATTACGTTGCCCTAACATTCATTTACGTTCGTGTAAAAAAAGCTTATCACTGGCGTTGTTGTTGTTTTCGTTGTCCTGTTAGTTAAATAAAATGTTAATATTAAGCCGTAGGTAGACACAGACGATGATGTAAAACAAATACTTCCCACTCTTAACTGCCACCCACCGTGTGTTGTGTTTGTCATTCACAATTAAAAAGCAACCATGAATAAATTTTTCATTTGTATTTTTTCTTTTATTTTGGTTTTTGGTTACGAGTACTACTCTTCTTTTTTTTTTTTTGTGGTTAACAATTGCAACAATTGTCAAGATGTACTTGCATAACTGTAATAGAAATTGTGTTGTTACAAAAACAAAGTCTTGGTGCTTTACAATTTTATTTATTTTTTTATTTCGAATGTAAGCAGGTACTAAAATGTTTATAACAATTTTTGTTTACAACGAATTTCATCCAAAAAAATATCTAAGTGAAAAAATTTCATTTTTATGAAGAAAAAAAAAACATCATGACGTTATGAGGAAATTTTATGGAACACGTCAGTTTTTCCCATGAAAGTAAATTCGATATCCATGGTTCGGATGGAGGCGAAAATTTGTGGATAAAACATGTCAGGACCCAGTAAAACTTGGTGGTTGGTTTGTAGTAGTATGGAAGTGTATGTGTTCCGTCGGCGTGGAAAACTGAGCGGATCCTAAAACGTCACTAATTTTCCAACAAGATAGTGATCCGAAGCATACGGCGCACTTTGTAAAGGCGTGTCGGCAAAATAATAAAACTTACACCTTCATTAGGCAACACAATGTAAGACCTATTTTATTTTTATTATTAATTTGGGGCATGTCAAAGCAGGCCCCTAACTTTATGGGTACCTTTCCGAACACCTTCTTTTGTCGATTTCACGCAATCGATTTGTAATTTAGGACAACCTTACTTTTATTGAGTCTCGTGATTCCTCTGGCCTTTGCTTTCATTGACTGTATTTATCTCGGACTGCCGGCCTTGTTCTCCATCGCGGAGTTTCTTGTTTTGTGTACGGCCTAAGTCCACCATGACAATCACTTTTAACATGTTTCTGCCCGTGGTCTTAAGTCTTATCTTAGCCAGTGCTGGACATTCACACATAATGTGCGCTGCTATCTTTGGAATCGTAAAATTCCTACAGAGCTTAATCTCTCTACCTCTTGTGAGGCTTCATTGCCCATCTCTATCGGAATCTTACGGTCCAACACCTAGGAGTACCTTTAAAGATTCACCCGTCCATCCTTCGCGAGCATTCTTGTCAATCTCTTCCGGATTCCTCCTTTGGCCAATTAAAACCGTAGTTTCTTCAGAGATTAACCTCTTCGGCCCTTGCGAGGCTGTCTGATTCATCCCTGTAATGGGTCAAAAAGAAGATATGCACGAGTAAGTCTGTATTAAAACTGGAGATGGACTGGTATCCAGAGTGTACACGCTCTTGGCCACGCATGTCTGGTGTTTGCTGTTCCACCGTGTATTAGGGATTTTATAGACGACAGTGTTCACTTGCTTCCGCTCGTTTTATTTAGCCAGACTCCTTGCAGAGACAGGAACCTGTTAACGGCCGTCACCACGAAGAAGTATATATCATAACTTCTGACAGTGCACTTAGTTAGGTAAGGCATAAAAACGACTTGAAAAATGTCCTGCAAGAAGAATGTTTTAAAACTGACCCACAGATAACCTCAAATTTGGTAAAATTGATGTCCTTCAAAATAAAAGTAGTACTAGAAGCTAAGGGATTCCCCTTCAAATACTGATATTACGTATACAAACTTTTGTGACATAAACTTAACAGTTGATTTAATAGAAGATGAATATTTTTATTCAGATGAAAAAAAAATCCATCAAACACGTTTTTATTTACAAACATTATTAATTCGAGTTAAACATTTGAAGCAAATGAACAAAAATTAAAAAAAACCCCAAAGATGGTTTAGTCAATTTATATTTTCTCTGCGTGACGGAATTCGCTTCAGTCACATTTCTATCCTTTATGAAGGACTACTCTCTCTAAATTTAACATGAAATGTTGTTGCTAATACTGTTGTATGTAGTTGTAATTTATGTTGTTTTCCTTGGCTGTTATTTTCTTTCGGGGGCGAACTGTTTAACATGCCGACTTTACCTTACCAGTTTGATGTGTCTTCAGTAGCAAAAGTTCAACGCGCGCGATTAGATCACCGTAAAAGAAGGCGAATTAACTTAATTAATAAAAGTTAAAAAAATCGAGAGAAAATTTATGTAAAAAGTTTAAAATATGAAAATAATTTATAATTTAAAAATAATGGTTTGAGTTAAATTAAAAAATAAATTAATCCAGTGGTGCGTTATTTTCCCCAGAATTTCGAAATTATCTCGTTGTTACAAACAAAGTGTTTTATTTTTAATTTTAAATAGTTTTCAAATACAGTTTTTGTGCTTAAATTGTGTTTGTATTTGAGTATTAATATTTTACGGTGTCGAGTATAAAATTAAACAATTTAAAACTTTTATTTGGTTTTTGACAGCAAGCGATGAGTGTGTGTGTGTGTGTAAAAATTTTTGGTTGTTGTTTCCTTGTTAAATTTTGTATTCTACAAAACTGTAAATATTCAAGTGTCATCAAATTTACATGTCAAACAAATACAGTCATCTACAAAAACATCCTTTGAACTGTTGCCTTCAACAACTAAAAGTGAATAAATATTGACATATGAAAATAAAAACGGAAACACAAATTTTAAATATTTTTTCTTTGAAAGCAAAAACTGCTAAATTGATAAAAAAACAAAAAAAAAATTATTGATTCACTTAATTTGACATTTGAATAAAAATAGCGAGAGAAGGTATCGTAAGGCAGTTTTTATAAAAGTTCAGGTTAAATTTTGATCATGCCAAACACTTTTTGGAGCTTAACCGCTGAGATCTTGCAGAGAAAACACTAATGACAATAAACGAGAAACTTCAAATAAACTTATAGAACAAAGTCGTTCGATCTTGGTAGCCAACTCACTGGTGCTAAACTTCGGAAATATGGCCCCTCTCAAAGGTTGAATTTTTTCGAACAAAAGCACGCTCTTATGTTAACGGTAGCGTTTCGCTTAGCAAAACGAAAAAGGCAACGATTAGCAAGTCTTGTCTTGCGTCTTGTTGGTAATTAAAACGTTTCGTCCACTTACAAAAATTAAAGAAAGAATCTAAGGAACTTTATATACAAATTTAACATTGTGGTAGAATGGTCGATTTCAACAGGCTGCATTCAGTTGACTTTTATACCCAATAATCTTTTTACAATCTTCCACAAGGCGATAAATATAAACTCAATTGCTACAAACCATGATGTCTTGAAAAACTAAGACAGCTCTTGAATAAACACAGGAATAATCAATTCCTCTGTAACCTCAATAATGCAAGACTAGCGAGCAATTTTCTTCTATTCACACAGATCATGGATATAGATGGTCAAATTTTAGAATACTCCGAAACTAAAAACGAATATACTCGTATGGTCAAACTCTATTGGTTAATGCCTGCATATAAATTGACCCGGGCGACTGAAGCAGATTGCTGCTGTTTTTCCTCCATGTGCCGTACTGATTTCTGGTGCTCGACCTCTTACTCTGAGTCTAGTGTAATGGTCAACAGATATGGTGACCAGAGAACAATGGCAGAAAAGAAGTTAAAAAACCGGTGTGAGATATCAAATTCATTCTGGCTTTTGAAGCTACATTTATACGATTATGTATATGAACGTCATTTTAAGGGCCGCTTCGGCTTACCTGGCAGTCAACCAAGGTGATCTTTAGGCCAAAATCCAGCTCTCCAGCTAACGTTTCCACCGTCTACTTAGCGTAGCCACGGCGTTGACTATAGACGTTCGGTTTCAATTTCTGCGTCAGCACAATCTAATACGGATACCCATATTTTTATTCACTACGTACGAATCTCTGTCTGGTTGGTGGCTTAAAGAACCAAAAGAATGTATACGCGCTCAAATTTAGCGACGGTGCGACAAATTGCCTGCACACTGAAGCTATGTTGACGAGAGACCTCCCGATCATAATTACATAGTATATTTCCAACCGAGTGGGAATTCCGATAATATTTTTTCAATAATTTCCACAAATTTCGAAAACATCGATTTCAATGGAAAAAACAAATTTCTTCACATTCAAGTGCTTCTAATATTTTATTTTGTTAAGAATAAATAATGACAAATTTATTCGAAAAATTAGCCGATTATTCGATTTTGTAAAAAATATTTCACTACAGCTGCCGAAACGGCACTTAAAAGCGCGTTTTTCAATTCAAACATCTCAAACTCAAACTTTTCGAATAAAGTATTAATTTTAAAGAAGAAAATTAAAATTTTTTAAACTTTTAACTTAAAAAAATATTCCTTTTTACCCTTCATGTTTGTTGTGGTAGAACAAATTTTAGGCCACATTAAAAGCAAAACTTTCGTGTCCAATTTTTTTACCTGCACCTGTATTTGTACCTGTAGTAAAAAGATTGCGCCACTAGTGTCTAATAAATTTGTATTACCCAAATTTTTAATAACAAATTCCCAGTAAAGTAATGATTTGCATTATAATCAAATAAAACCACAAAAACAAAAACACTATCTTACGGCCCAATTCTATCCTTTTTGTAAATTGTGCGGAAAAAAGGGAACGCATTTCAAATGAAATACTAAACACTTCCATTTAATTTTCTTTGCTGTTGTGGTTTTTCCATGAATGCAAATTTTCTCTGGGGACATGGCTTACAGTCATCTTTGAGTCTAGACACGTATAAGTCGTCTTTATTTGGATGTTTTAGTTCAACTTTATCACTCAGGTAACTTTTGAAAGCTGACTGACATATAAAACGTGCGGCTTTTATTAAAATTAAAAGAAAATAAACAAAAGGTCAATAAGTTTTTATAAAGGGGGCAGCCATTCTTTTTATTTGTGAATCTGACATACAGGGTGTCCGCCGGGAAGGTATACTAATTTGTTTTGCTGCCATTTTGGTAAACCTTAGTCTTGACAATTCATATTTGGCAGTCGTGGAGTAGAGACGTGGCAAATTTATTATGGAAAAATATTCGGTAAACCAACGTGTTTTAATCGTTAAAACATTTTATCCGAATCAATCATCGATTACTGTGACAATGAGAAAGTTACGTGAAATTTTTGGGAGAAACAACGTGCGAACAAGAGACACTATTTATCGGGTTGTGAATGATTTCGAAGAAAGAGGGACTGTAGTTGATGGGCCGAAGCATGGACTACAACGTACTGCAAGATCGGCTGAAAACATTACTGCTGTTTAAGAAAGTGTTCAAAACAATCCATCAACCTCAATTCTACATCGTGCTTAGGAGCTTGGCCTTCAAAGAACAACTTTGGCCACAATTTTGCACAAAGATTTGCATTTGTTTCCATTTAAGATTCAGTTGACACAAGAGCTTCTACCAGAAGACCATTTACGCCGCCGTACATATGCCAATAGGATGCTACAGCTCGCCCATGACAACCCCGATTTGTGAATAAACAGAATAGTCGGTTCTGGGCAATGGAAGACCCTCAAATTATTCATCAGTCACCTTTGCATCGATTAAAAGTGACAGTCTGGTGTGCAATTTGGTCAGGCGGAATCATTGGACCTTACCTTTCTGAAACTGAAAACGGCGTAACGGTAACTGTCAATGGAGAGCGATATGGTGATATAAGTGAAAACTTTTTAACGCCACAACTGCATGCTTTGGGCTTTACTAACATGTGGTTTCAACAAGACGGTGCCACATCGCATACAGCCAGGATTACAATGGAATTACTGCGAGGTACCTCTTTCCACAACAAGTTATTTCAACGAATGGTGATGTTGGTTTGCCTCCACGGTCGCTTAATTTGACTGCTCCGGACTTCCTTTTGTGGGGATATCTGAAAATTAAGGTTTATGCAAACAAACCAGAAACGCTGGAGCAAATCAAACAGAATATTAAAAAGGGCTCGATTTTGTGAGGCTAACAGAGGCGGACATTTATCTGATATTGTATTCCATACATAATTGCCGACATTAAATAAAACATTTCTCAATATACGATCCATTCTCTTTCATTTAATCGAAAATTATAAATAAAGAAAGTTGTATACTTTCCGGCGGACACCCTGTATATATAGCGTTAGTTAGAAACAGTTTGTAATTTTGTTTAGTAGCAACATTCTAAAGCTTATGTTTAATGTTTGATAGCATCACGCCAGCAAGCAGCCATGGAAATAAACTGTGTTATAATATGCAAAGAAGGCATTTAGATCACCCAGTGGTAATGCCACTTTCTAAAATCGACAAGCTAGTCTTGATTGCCTACAGCATAGATTACAATTGCGATTCTCAGTCAAAGCTAGTAAATATTAGCCTAAATCCTCTTTTCTCCTACTTCAGGCTTGCGCACAATTAGTTGTTACTCCCATTAGATGAGCTCCTAACATACTCATACTCGAAAGCCACAGCAAATCATTAGCAACTGTGATTTCTAAGAGATGCAACCCTTAAACCTCTTTCATCTGATTTACTATTTTGGCGTTTTGTGTAGTAAGAACTCAACTAATTCGTCCACTTGACTAACATTCACCCCCTATTTCTCAGAAGTCACTTCAGAGACTAACATTTTCACTCCTTACAAGTCCAGAGACAACCTTAAATATCTTTCATCTAAAATATTGTTTTGAGTTTTAACCTTTGTCAACTGAACTACTTAGTCCATTTCATTAATATTCACCCTCTATTGCCCGCCTCATTCGGTTCTATTCTGTCCCCTAACGCCCTTAACAGCTTTCATCCGATTTATTGTTTTCGAATGACTTCTGAGATTAACCTTTCCATTCCTTAGAGTCAGTGAAGCCTGTATTAAAACTTGAGATTTACTGTGATCCACATTCCACTTGTTCCCGGTGGATTATACTTAATACTTTAAGACTTAAACCCGTTCGATTCGTGTAGTCAGTTCCTCTTCTAGGACCCTAAACATATTGCATTATCTACCGCAAACGTGTGCTACTGTAATATAAGAGCTACGAGTATATAGAAGTCAATCAAAATACATGTTAAATTTTAAAGTTACTACTGTTGCATATAACCCGTTGTTGCAACTAATGCAATGAGTCATTAATTGTTAATTCGATTTGTCGTCTTTAAAGTCTACCCTTCAACGTTTGGAGGCCAATTTCTTAATGTCAAATCAACAATCAACAAACACCTATGCGGAAAAGGAATGGCTGATTGACCGAGGACATCACCGCTGTCCGTGAAAGTATACAACGCAAGTTATTCGATGAATCGGCTTAGGAGTGATTGAAATTGGAGCTGAACTTGCATCGAAAAATCATTCTTAACGACGAGTAGCATTTCTAAACCCAACTCATAGTACTTTAACTTTAGCACATAATTTTAATTAAAAAATATGTATTTTTTTTGACGTGTCTCCTGGCATTTAAGCAGCTCAATTTTATAGCGAATTTAAGTAATAAACTGAAACCCATAGATAAAGGACGGTCTTAATGAAAGTGTCTAATAAGTCTTCTTTTAAGACAAATGTTTAATTTATTGAAACTTGTTTGATATTGCGAGTAGCATAACAGCAGCCGCAGCTACAACACCGCCAAACAGTTGTAATAAAAACAAGCAAACGCAGACATTATTGTGGCATCAATTATTTTAACATCTTCATCGTAAGGTCTGCAGTTAAAGTGATAATAAAAAGCCAAAATATTTCTTTCTTCACTAAATGTTTACAGATTTTTTGCCACCCACTACAAACATTTTACTGTGGCCGAAACAAGCCATTAAACCTTCAACTTCAATTTCTCCGTATTAATACTTAATTTTCATTTAACAAACATCCACATTTTGGCCAAGAGACGGAGGAGAAAAAAGAAAATAAACTTGCTGGCCATAAAATGTTTAAATTGCAAACGCCATAAAAAAGTAAATTAAAGCGATTTTCACATTCTATTTTGTTCTTAATGATTCTACTTTTTTTGTCCCTTCAGCTTTGTTCCAAGTTAATTCAATGGCTTGAATAGATTATAGCAAACTAATCATGTTTTCCAAGCAAAAATCCATTACGTACTTGACATCGATTTCTCTAGTTGTTATTTGTTTGTGTCTTGCCATCCTTGACGTTATTAAAGAAATTATAGTTACGAACTATGCCAAAGGCAAACATATTTATTTTGCTTTAAAGTGATCCCTTTTTAACCAACTCGCTTTTACTTCATCATTTTATAGTCCTTGAATTTTTCCTAAACTAATGTAGGCCGCTAGACCGTATTCATCGCACTCTTGATTTGATATTCCGACAGGGTGTTTTGATATAGATTTTTGGAACAAATTTCCGTCATCCCTTGTTATTCATCTCCTTTAGAGTATTGCTTTGGTTATTCTATATACTTCTCAACTGTGCTTGTCTCCGATTGGCAGATTTTTACGTAGCAAAAACAGGGGAAACACAAGGTGGCCCACTAACACTCTCCCCATATTGTTATCTTTTTGACTTTATATTATTATTATTTTATGTAGAGGAGATATCGAAGCAGACCGCTAACTTTATGGATCCTTTTTCGAGCCTCGACTTTCCTCGAATTGATTTCAGAAAACCAATTTGTAATTTACGATTACGGTACTCTCAATCAAGTCTAGTGCTACCATTAGCCTTTACTATCGACTATAGTGATTTCAGAGTGTCGTCTGGTGACTGTCGACCTTTTTCCTTATCATCACACAGTCTCATGTAATTGCTAGCATTTGTTAAAGGCTTAGGTCCACCATGGCATTTACACTTAACAACTGTCTGCCCGTGGTCCTAAGTCTTATGCTAGCCAGTGCTGGACATTCACAAACAATGTGTGCTACCGTAACAGCCTCTTCCTCCGTCCACCCCTTGCGAGGTTTTCTTGTCCAACTCTTCAGAATTCCTCCATTAGCCAATAAACACTAGAGTTCCTAGAGAGATTAACCTTTCCATCACGTGCGAGGCTTCATTGTCCATCTTTGTCAGAATCTCACCCCTCGTGAGGCATTCTTGTCCATCTTTTACGGATTCCTCCCTTGATCAGTTAAAACCGTAGTTTCTGCAGAATTAACCTCTCCGACTCTTGCGAGGGTTTCTGATTCATCTCTCTAATGAAGAAAAATATGTCCACCCATGCAGAGCTCCATATGCACGGGTAAGTCTGTATTAAAACTGGTTAACGACTGGTATCCAGAGTTCGCATACTTGAGACCAAGCACCCTCTTGGCAACGCATCCGATGTTCCACCGTGGATTAGGGATTTGTTATAACAGAGTGTTAACTTCTCTCCCCTCCACTTATTTAACCAGATTGCTTGCAGAAACAGGAACCTGTTACCGGCTGCCACCACGTGAAAGTCGGAAGTTCTGACAGTGAACTCAGTTTCGGCTAGCCATATCTTTGTGCCTGCCAGCTGACGACTCTTTTTGACTAACACACAGTCGATCACTCCTACCTAGGCAAACACTTGTGTTTAAACTAGGAAAAAAAGTTGTTAAAACTAGAAAATCGGAAGCAGTTTTTATGGACATTCGATCAGATTTACTTTGCATATATTCAGTATAGCTGAAAGTGTAATTTCTTGTAGTGCGACTCACTCACTGGTCATTCGACCGCAATTGGATGATCTGTTAATGAAGAACGATTTATAGGTAAAAAGATTCGGGTATTTGCAAACTAGTTTTCTAATCTCATTAAAGCACCTACATCATCAGGAATTCAGCCTTCATTCGCACAAAACCCAAGACCTCGAAGTTAATGAATATAGGCAACGCCGTTTGTTCGCCGAGTAGGCATAGAAACGTTTGAAAGATCACTCTAATTTTAGCCGAAAGAGACACATTTGACGATGACTAAATTTGTTAAAAAGCGAAGTTGCTCTATATATGACGACGGACGTGACGGGCCTGAAGTTCACCAGGTGGCGAAATTAAATATTTATTGTAGATTTCGGGCACATGGCATCATTGGTCCCTACTTCTTCTGAGAGAGCGACAGCCCGAATTATTCGATGTGGATGTGAACGATATGAGTTTCCAGCAGAACGACGATACGAGCAACAAAGCAAAAGCCCTGGACATTTTGCATGGCCGATTTGAGGGTATGGTTATCTCTCGCGGAGTTGACGTGAAGAGGCTACCACAATTGTGCGATTTAAGTCTTTCTTGAGTGGTTTCGTGGCTTTGAAATAAATGTTTGATTACTGCACATCCAGCTTCTTTTAATCTTAGAAAACGATAAAGTAGGGAAACCCAACCTACATAGCGTTGGTGTTCCAGTGAATCAATGGAGTTAGCTAGCGCACTGCTGGTTTTATCGAACGGGTTATTAAATGCTTGAGCATTACTAACACGGGTAGTAAAAGAGGAACTAGCACTGTGTTGAATTTTTTTCCCAATTGGCCCGGAGAAGCAGTCAGAATTTTTGCATAAAGAGGTTGCTCGTAAAAAGCTTTTCGTGAAATATTCGAAGTCTTTATTTTGATGATCTATACTAAACATTTCCTCTCCTGAGCGGGCAGGAATTTTGCACGTTAGATTTACGCAAGATTTCGTTCTGGGTTTAAGACTCGCAAGGATGACTGTGAATGAAGCTCGTCTATTTTTTTTATGTGTAAAAGGGCCCACGTAATCACTTGTAATGCAATTAGCGACGCCATATGTCTAGACGTTTTGCGGGATTGTTCAGTCCTTTATACTGCGCGTACCAAACGTTATATTAATAGAAAAAGAAATGTGATTTTTGTGTAGCTATAGTATAGAGTGACCAGATAAGAATGATAAGAAAAAATAAAACAGCAATGAGATATCAAATTGAATCTGGAGTTATTTTTCAAGCCGCTTGGGCTTCGCAGGCAGTATTACAAGGTAATTTGTTGGCCTTCGGCCAGCAATTCAAACGCCTATTTATCGAACTTACAGCGTTATCTATAGTCGGCTGTCTTCAAATCTTGTGTCAGTATAATCATATACGAATGCAGGACCGAATCCGAAATAAACCGTGTTGTCTCTGTGGTTACATTTCTGCGCCTTCTTTGCTACTGGCCGCTACGGAGGCTATGTTGTAGTCGGACCGCTCTCGTTTACATAATCTATTTGACAAACTTACACTTTAGCCGTAAGAACCATAAACATTTATATTTCTAACAACTTGTAGTGACCTAAATAACATGTATGCAAATCAATTTTACTTTTACTCGTTAATACGATATCGAACGTATGAAGTTATTAAGAATTAATTATAATGGTTGTCAGTTTACATAAACCCCACTGATTGTAGACACACAACGAACACACAACAAGTTAAAATAATGAATTACTAAAGAACACTAAAAATAATTACTCAACACGAAAATAACAAAATACGTAAAATGTTAACAAAATGACGTGTTCGTAATTACGTTACAACAAAAATGACTATTAAGCAATAATAAAAACTTTAACAATTTGTTAATGAGAGCAAGATTCTGTCTAATCTGCGGCAGAGTATACGTTCGCCACGGCCCAATAGGGCTAGTGGCGGCTACTTCTTGACAGGCACAAGCACAAATTCAACCACTCATTCAAGTAACACCAACTGCTGCGATAATGTGGATATAGCTGCTACCAACGTCAATGTTTCTACGGCCAAGGCGCGTGGTATTCCATCTAAGTATCGTGCCTCTTTGGAGGAATGTATAATTAATGTCAGATTAGCGAATGACGACAGAGACACTGCAATCAAATCATGTACATTTGAGTTTCCTAAACCGGCAACAATCATTACCACCACCTGTGTAACAGATAGTGATGATGATGAAGAGGATAGCGGAGAAGAGGAGCCTAACAAAAGTCTTAGACACTTTAATGAATATTTTACAACAACCAGTAGGACTAACAGCTTTACAACAGAAACCGCAACAACCTCCGAACTTCATCTTATGCCGCCAAACTCAACAACAACTATAGCAACGGCATTACCAGCAACTACAACAGCATCCACCACCAAAATGATTGCTCCACGTTATCGTTTTCGGGATTTGCTACTGGGAGATTTCTCCTTCAATGATGATGGCGAAAGGTAAGCGAGAATATTTCTGATTTCGATTTTTCTTTGCATTTCTAGCAACGACAAAAAAAAACAAAATAGTGAAAACAATTCTAATTCCGGGTAGAACAACAAGCTTTCCGAAAATGTTTGTTTAGGAAAAATTATTTTTTGTGTTATTCGTTAAAAATTATTTTCTGATGAAAACTAACTCGAGTTGGTTAGTCCACGCAAAGCGTGTGTCCGCTGTACTGGCCTCTTTGTGTTACCAGAGTAAGAGAAGATTAAAAAGAAAAAAAGGTTAATCGAAATACTGAAGATTGGATGTTGAAAGATTTGTAGATTAGTGTAGAGAGAAAGGATTGAGTAGTCACTATAACTGTGCCGAGGTAGAGTCAACCTTAAACCAGCTCCAACTCCTTATGAAAGAATATATTCCCCTTATTCCCACCTCCGAAAGTTCGGAGAGGGTGACAAAAGATCTCTGCCCGAGATGAAGCTGGCGTTGCTCCTCTAGGGCAGTGGCCTGAGCCATATTATATAAAGACTTGTTCATTGCATTTTACAAGCTGAGAGGCGCATGCCAAAGGGTTCGTCAATGTGCGAGCATTGCTTTTCTCTGCACCAGATTATCGGCCATAAAATTGGCTTTGTTGAACTGATTTTATGGCGGTTCTTGACCAGTTTCGATGGCGAATAGCCACCTATCGGTGAAGAACAGAATATGTCTATAAAATGTTCTATAGTACCACAGGAGCACGCTTTCCTGTGGCGTTTGCTGACTTGGGGACGTTCAAGGCTTTAATGCTTACGTAGGTACCTTTAAGGTTTGGCAGATTAACCACCTTTGTACCTTTCTGTGAGTAGCGCGAGAGGGTTTAGTCGCCTCTTTGATACACACGCAGGTATCCACCGCTAAGCCCGGAGACAAAACCTCCATGTCCTTTTTGACACTACCAACTGAAAGTTGCTTAGTATCTAATGCGCAGTCGGCCGGCCACCTTCGGTCTCCGTAGCTGAAGTTAAATATAATTTTAAGTCGATATAATTTAGACGATATTTGTTAAAAGCCACTTGAACTTTTGTGAACAAATGGATTTTTGGGGAAAATAAAGAAATAATAAAATTTATGGTTCAAAAATTTGGTGTGCCTTAAAATGCTCCGAGAAATTACTCGAATATGTGCTGGCGCCTAGGACTTACGAAAGCACTCTGGGTTCTTTATATACATTCAAGTTTATTCGAGAATGTTGGGCAACTCTAACGAAGACGACAAGGTATTTTCGCCTGGAGATCGATAACCGCAAATGTGATCGAAAATATGTCTAGGGATCTCGCATACCATATCTACTAACACGAAGGTTATTTGGCTCTAGAACGAATGCGTTAAAACACCAAGTCATTTGAGAACCCGTCTGTAACAAGTAGGCTCATTGGTGGCGAAGCTAGCATGGCTAGCACAGAGAAATAGTCTTCCATAGAACGACGTTTACAAACGTTGACTTAATGCACAAAAGAGCGGGTTCTTGTGGGTAGTCCAAAACTATGAAGCTTAGCAGATTTTTCGAACAGCGATTATAGGACTACAAATACAAATTAAGCTCTTAGGCGTTCGGATTACTTCGACACTAGAGCGGGTGTGGATGTGCAAGGAATAGGTTAATTTATAACGGCATCACAATCATATTACACAAAGGGGCTTTAATTAGAAGCCAAGTGAGTCAGCTAATTAAGCTAATCGAGATTTTAAAAGAGATTTTTACGCCAGTGTCAACCAGAAGAAATTAAACATTAAAAAGAGACCAGAAGAACTTTTTATTATCACTGTAGCTTTCATTTCAATTTGGTTTTGAAACGTTCAGTCGACATTATCTGCGCTTTTTTTCATTATCACGTAGTGATAACTTCTTTTCACAAACACAACTGATATAAAGTTCTTTATGTTGTTTGTTTCCATGTAACTGACTAATTGGAAAATTTAATAATTGTTAATACTATGCGACTTTACGTTTAAATTTTCGAAAACATATTAATTCAGGTCATGGTTTTATGTGACTCAAAACTATTCATATTCATTCAGAGAAAAAATGTTCCTAAAATGTTGTTCTAAAACTTGATAAATCGTAGTTGCTCCATTAAGGTAGCTTATAAAAGAAAAATAAACTCTTGTAAAGGACTGTGCTCGAAAAGGCATTTGGAAAGATATGAATTTGTTTCCGAAGAATTTTTCTTAAATATAAATTTAAAAGGTACTTCTAAACTGTAAAAAAAGTACCTTTTAAATGAAGGGCTTTTTTAAAGCAGTGTATTTTTCTGAAGTTAAGCATTTTATCAGTAGCCACTTTTTCTAAAAGGTAGTATTTTTATATAGGGAATTTTATAGGTTTTTCTTTTTTAACAAACTTTTTTTTGAAAGGTACTTTTTTAAATATATATTTTTTAGAAATGCTTTTCACAATCGTTCTTTGACAAATTACTTTATTTTAGAAGTTATTAAAAAAAGTACTTTTTTAAATTAATACTTTTTGGCGCAATTATTTTACAATTACACTTGTAATAGGAACTTTGAGTTTTTTTAAAAGTACTTCTTTAATAAAGTACTTAATGTCAGAAAGTATCTTTTAAGGCAGCATTTTTAAAAATATATTTTTAAGTTCTTGTTTCAATAAATGTACAATTCCATATTTGCACGTTTTTAATACTGTAGTTTTCTTAAAAGGTATTTATTCAAGAGGTACTTTTTTTTACATACATACTCTTTCTTAAAAGTACATTCTAAAATGTATAAAAATTTGCTAAACGTATTTTTTTCAAACAAAATCAGTTCTTGCACGCGCTGTTCTGACAAGGCATTTTTTACCGTGTACTACATGTACTTATTTAAAAATTGTAGTTTGCTAAAAAAGGTACCATTTTCAAAAAGTACTTTTTTGAAGCACCTTATCCCAAAAATATTTGCTGAAAAATTGGTGTTTTTTTTAAATTAAATTTAAAAATTAGTTTTAGTAACAGTACTTTTCTAAAAGTTATTCGTTAAAAAAGTACTTTTTAAAAGGAACTTTTTTTATGAACTTAATTAAAAAACAAATACTTCCCTAAAGAAGCGTTTTTAAATTATGTACTCTTATCTTAATAATGTTTTATTTTTTAGAATGTACTTTTTCAACACAACGACTATTCAATGAAAAGATCCTTTTTTATTAAATACTTTAAACTTAGTAAATTTAGGAAGGTATTTTATGAATTAGAGTGACTTAGAATTTTTTAAGGCTTCAGTTCTGGCAACCAGCCGTTGAATTATTCTAACTAACATTTTAAGATGATTAAGTGGCATCTTGTTAGTCACTTTGCGCAATGAAAGCTTTGCGAAGGAACGACTACAAACAAGCAATGAATAATGAAAAAAAGGAGTGGAAATGTTACTTATCTTTATTAAAACAGAAATGGTCTGCTGATTTTAATTATATCCTTTTTTGATATCTCTTTATTTGCCTCATGACTTGTTATTAAACTTGAAGTTTGCAGAGAAAGGAACGCACGGTAAACTAATAGAAAAAAATGTTTGCATCTAGCTCTGTACGATAAAAATGAAGTAGCGTATTAATCTCAGTGGGTTAGCCAGTGCCTGCCCAGCAAAGGACTTTTACTTTCCTTCGTATTTGTTTACTACACGTCCTTTATATTAATTGCCTTGTCTCTCTTGGTAGTAGGTCTCTCTGCATTATCTTTTTCCCACTGGGTATATTGGCGTGGCTATTGTGTCTGTGATTGCTTTCAATATTTGAATAATTAAACACCTCCAGGTAGTTTAATTTGGTGGTTGTTGTCACAATCCAATTATCAACGTCATACGAACACACAGCCATACGAACGCAGCACCACCTAACACAAGTATAAACTGTCCCTGATATTAAACCGCACAGATGTTGGCTCGAGTGATGTGAAAGTTAAAATGAAGTGTATTATTGTTTTATAAACATTTTGCGATCGTGTGTGTGTTTGAGCGTGTTTATCAATTGCCATCAGAAATTGACGTTGCATGAACCGCATGTGTTTGTTTAACACTCGAATGAAATTGAAAATATTGATGTTAGAAAATACATAATTGCGATGTGTTTGACACTTGAGCTTTAGTAAACGTGCAGTGGATGTTTTGTAATTTACTTTTCGGTTGCAAAGCAATTTTCATCTACCTGTCAAATCAGTTGCACCACAATCATTATATGTATGTGTGTGAAGTTAAATTTTAAAATTTTTAACCCTAGCCACATTTTGTTAAGATAACAGTGCTATGTTAAGTACTTAACAGTACTAATGTTAACGCTTTAAAAATTAATATACATACATATATAGTTTGGAACGATATTTTGACACAAAGATGAATAAAATAAATTAAAAAAAAAATATATATATATATAAATATATATATATATATCTATATATATAAATATATATATATATATATATATCTATATATATAAATATATATATATATATCTATATATATATATATATATATATATATATATATATACAACTATCAGAACTTAAAAAAATATGTAAATAAGCAAAAAAATTTTATTTTCTATTTTAAACGAATATAAATATTTAGTTTTTATCTTCGTAATATCTCTTGACGTTTTTAAAAGATGGCAGAAGATGGGCGAAAAATAAATATTAGAGAACAATCCTAGACGCGTCTAGATAAATGTCCAATAGTCAAAAGTCCTAACAGTATGTTTTTTTAGAAATTATGAAGATTTTTCGAAAAAGTGACTTTTTCCATATTACAAAGGACTTTAGTCCTTTTTTCAAAAATGGTAAGAGATGGGCGAAAAATAAATATTGGAGAACAATCCTAGACGGGTCTAGATAAATGTCCAATAGTCAAAAGTCCTAACAGTATGTTTTTTTTAGAAATTATGAAGATTTTTCGAAAAAGTGACTTTTTCCATATTACAAAGGACTTTAGTCCTTTTTTCAAAAATGGTAAGGGATGGGCGAAAAATAAATATTAGAGAACAATCCTAGACGCGTCTAGATAAATGTCCAATAGTAAAAAGTCCTAACAGTATGTTTTTTTTAGAAATTATGAAGATTTTTCGAAAAAGTGACTTTTTCCATATTACAAAGGACTTTACTCCTTTTTTCAAAAATGGTAAGAGATGGGCGAAAAATAAATATTGGAGAACAATCCTAGACGGGTCTAGATAAAAGTCCAATAGTCAAAAGTCCTAACAGTATGTTTTTTTTAGAAATTATGAAGATTTTTCGAAAAAGTGACTTTTTCCATATTACAAAGGACTTTAGTCCTTTTTTCAAAAATGGTAAAAGATGGGCGAAAAATAAATATTGGAGAACAATCCTAGACGCGTCTAGATAAATGTCCAATAGTCAAAAGTCCTGACAGTATGTTTTTTTTAGAAATTATGAAGATTTTTCGAAAAAGTAACTTTTTCCATATTACAAAGGACTTTAGTCCTTTTTTCAAAAATGGTGAAAGATGGGCGAAAAATAAATATTGGAGAACAATTCTAGGCGCGTCTAGATAAATGTCTAATAGTCAAAAGTCCTAACAGTATGTTTTTTTTTAGAAATTATGAAGATTTTTCGAAAAAGTGACTTTTTCCATATTACAAAGGACTTTAGTCCTTTTCTAGCGCCCAATTTTTGTACTAGGTAGGAAAGCGAAATGCTCGTAACCTAATTGAACAAATTATTTGTTAATGATTTTGATTTAATGTGCATTTCGGAAATGCTTTCGCCACATTCCTACGCTAAAGATGAGTCGTGATCAGCCATGATTAGCAAGTTCTTATTGTCGCAAGAGAATGAATTGCAACTGGAAGATAAGTAGCTCCAATAGAACATAACTACTGTACATATGCTTATCGCAACAATTGTCATATCTTAAGATGAAAGTGTTTCCGGGCTCCTGGATTTTAGCGATCCAGGATTTTGTTTAAGAACAGACGATTTGGCTCACCTTGTTGTTGACCGACTCACTTTTGTTGTTAAGAAAAACAAACAAATAAAAAAATCATTTTAAGAAGTTTTCATTAAATCTCGCTCCCACAGGTAAAATAAAAACCACATGCCGTGACTGCACACAGCTGAACAAATGCTTTTGGTTTATTAGGGCGGCCTCAAGAAGAAAGTATTTAATAAATCAACCTGAAATTTGCTCTATATACCAGTTCACTTTTTCTGGGACCATCCTAAAATGCTGCCTTTGTATGTATGTGTTGTCAGAACAATACACTTCAACATTTATTTATATACAAAAATACACTTATGATCTAAAAAATTGCGTCAAGAATGTAAACAAACTTTGCTATAGCTCGTGGGTACACGTATGTGTTTCTTTTATTTTATGTAGTGTGTGTTGACTAGTATATGTAAGTGACGCATGGAATGCCATCATGATGTGTGTAGCAAAGGATTTATTTCCACGTTTAGAGCTTTAACAATCAAAAGAAAAATACAAAATATGACTACACATGCACGTACATGTTTAAAGAAGTATTACATATGTTCGTACATATGTATGTATGTGTTTCAAGATGAAATGGTACTGAACCTCCAAAAAAAACATTTTTTTGGCCTGTTATTTTCTTTACTTTAATGCGGCATAATATTTCTCCAACTTAAATTCGACAGTAAATTTTGAGTACTTTTTCTTTATGTGTAAGTATGTACAGGTGTATTTTTTTCACAATAAACGAAGTGAAATGTGAAAAAGTACTTTAAAATCATTTTTAATTTGTACTTAATTTAATCTTTGTGAAAAAACCCGTTTCTTTTAAAAACCAACTTGCTGAAAACGTCAAGTTGTTTTACTTTTCTTTTTAAAGATATTTCTTGAAAAGTACTTTTTATAGACACACAAACTTTTGAAAGTTAATTTATGTTTAAATGAGTTGTTTGTAGCGTGATTTGTGGCTAACTAAAAATATACTGCCTTTAAAATATTTTTCAAAAGTGTTTTTTTAAACAGATATTTTTTTTTTATAGATACATTTTTGAAAACGCCTTTTAAAAAAAATTGCTAATATTAAAGCTTTTTGTTAACTTGTAAGAGATTTCTTAAAAAAACATTTTTTTTTAAATTAACAAAAAGAAAATTTACCACAACAAAATTCAACAAATATTTATTAGAAAAAGTACTTTTCAAAACTATAAAAAAAAGTTTTTTTTTGCAATTTTTTAATGTACAAAGTAAAATACACTTTTTGAAAAAATTGATTTCTATTAAATAAAACAATTGCTTTTAGCTAATGGGTAGGTTTTTAAAAAAGGTACTTTTCTTTCTAAAATATGCTTACTTCAAAAAATATGGCATTCCAAAAGTTTGTATGTTTTAGAGGTAAAGTACGTCATTTTGAAATATCCTTTTTTTGCAGGAGAAAGTTTTTTCGTCTAAAAGGTACTTTAATGAAAAGTACTTTTCTTCAGTAATATCTTTTTAGTATTAAGTAGCTTTCTGTTATATACTTTAAATTATATTTTTCAAAAAAATCTTTTGTGAAAAAGACCGTTTTTTTTAAAAGTACTTTTTTAAAAGGCAACGTTTTGTAAGCTGGTTAATTTTTGTTAAATAACTTTTTAAGGCATTTTTGTAATTTAAAGTTATATTTTTCAAAAAGTATTTTTTATAATAAAAAGTTCCTTTCTAATTAAAATATGGCAATAATTATTTTTTCTAAAAGCAACTTTTTTTTCAAAAGTACTTTTTCAAAATTGAATATTATAGAAACTGTTTTTGATTCAAAGTAACTATTTAAACTATTTAAAATATAATTTTTAATTGGTAAATTTTTTTATAAAAGGACTTTTTTACTATGGTACTTTTTGATAAAGTACTTTTTGATAAAGTACTTTTTTTAAAAATGATTTTGTTTAACGAATATTATATAAAAGTACATTTTTTGTTATTCCTCTTTAAAAAAAAGTATATTTTTTTTAAAGTTCATTAAAGAAATGTTTTAGGTACATTTCGAGCTCAAGTTGCGCAATCGAAAGGAAATCGGTGTTATTGCTTTTACCGAAAAGCTGCAATAACCGGCTATTAAAAACCTAATTAAAACCACCACCATTTAATTTACGTTGACTTGATGATCTTTGTCTCGTATGAAACTTTAATCACAATGTTGAAAAGAGTGAAAAGCAAAACAAAAAACTTACTTCGTTCAAGACAATTTTTCAAGTGGCGCTCCGTTGAAGAAACAACGCTTTTAAGATGGGTTCTTTGGTGAACCTTAAGTATTTGTTAAAACTTTTCATTTAAATAAATAAATTCCGAGAGAAGATTGCGTTGAATTTAAACAAATGAAAATTTGTTTGCGAAAAAATTTACTTTTGGAGACTGTAATGTAAAAAAATTACCTGTTATGTTAAACGGGGTGTTACAATAATCGGTGCTTGAGCAAATCGAGCTCACACTGTACTTCATTTAGAATGTGCTTTTTATATTTCTCTATTCTTTTGAAAGGGCTGCGTCAAAAAATTTTATTTTTAATTTTATCACTTACATAATCCTTACAATAATACTACTGTGGACAAAAAATAGTAAGACTTTTTAATTTAAATTTCGCGCGAAATTTTGTTTCTACGTTGGTATGACTGTCAGTGACATCTGTGCCAAATATCACATCAAAGTAGTCATTAGTGTTTAATATACGCTTGTCTTTCTGAAGTACAACAAGTGCAATTGGCGATTTTTACAATGAGTGAAATTATTCAACAAAGAAGTTCTATTAAATTTTGTGAGCGGAATAAAATTTCTGGTGCCGAAACGTTCAGAATATTGCAAAAGGCCTTCGGTGATAATTGTATGTCGCGAGCAAGTTTTTTTGATTGGTACAAATTATTCAAAGAGGGTCGAGAACGCGTTGACGACGAACCACGTCCAGGACGGCCATCAACATCAACTGATGATCAACACGTCAATAAAATCAAAGAATTGGTGTACGAGAATCGACGATTAATAGTCAGAGACGATTAACAGTGAGTGAAAACCATTTTAGAAGATCATTTTGGCCAAAGAAAAGTGAAATCACGATTTGTTCCAAAATCACTCAATTTTCTGGAAAAACAGCGTTGCGTTGACGTCTGTCAAACAGTGCTTTCCGACTACCAGGATGTCATTAAACGTATTATAACTGGCGACGAGTCTTCGATATACGCTTACGACCCGGAAACAGATGATCAATCGGCCAAATATCGTGCCAAAGGTGAGATGAAGCCGAAAAAACCACGTCAAAGCAAATCAAAAATCAAGGTCTTGTTGAAAGTTTTCTTCGATTATCGAGGTGTGGTGCGCTCCGAATTCCTTTCGACCGGCCACTCTGTCAACAAGAATACTTTTTGAGTGTTATGCGTCGTTTGCGCGAAGCTATTCGTAAAAGGAGGCCGGAATTTGCACCGCGATAATGCACCGTCGCATACCGAATTGATTCTTCGTAAGTTTTTCGCCAAAAATTCAATCAATATCGTTCCACAACCCCACCGTATTCGCCTGATTTAGCTCCGTGTGACTTCTGGCTGTTCAGCAAACTCAAGCGACCGCTCCGGGGAAACCGTATTGAGTCAATTGAAGATATTAAACGTGAATCGCTACGCACATTGAAGGCTATTCCGGAAATTGACTTTAACAACTGTTACGAGGATTGGATTGGGGGTTTACTTTGAGGGGGACGAAATAGATTTGACAGAAATTTAAAATTATGAACAAAGTCTTACTATTTTTTGCCCACAGTAGTACGTTATGTCTGTGTGTCGTATTTCCAAACATAATAATTTTTATGCGATTTTCCAAACCATATTTGATTTACAAATGTGTTTTTACTCGAACAAATGTACCTTCATTCATACCTGCCCCTTAAGATATTAAAAACCATAATAAATAACATTCTTGATTAGAATAATCAGTATAATAAAAATATGTAATTTACCACGAAAAAAGAAAGAAACAATTCTCAGGATTTTACTGGTGAAAATAAAAAGAAATTCAAGCTCCAAAATAAAACCGCAAAATGTAGGCCTTTTCTTATTCGTAACAGATAAGAAACCATTAAATAAATTCGTCTCTCTACAAAAACGCAGTAAATTGCTGTTTAGGGAATTGTCGAGTGGAAAATAAGGTGCATGAATTATTAAATAAAACAACTTCTATACTTCTATTAGCCAGCTACATACATACATGTATATTCATATACAAAATATATGAATGTAGGTACAAATCTATATTTCGTATGTAGGAGTGAATATTTTTTTTAGCTTTTTTACAGTTTTTGTTTGTTATTTTCACCTTTTCTCCTTGGGCCAAAAGATGTCATATCTTATGTGAAGATGTTTTGTACAAGTAGTCAAACTGTTTTCCAAATGTCAAGAATATTGTGAAGTAGACAGGATGTTAAAAGAATAAAATGTGTAATAGTATAGGTGTGATAAATGGATGGAAATGTATGAACCGAGCCAGCGTGCCTCTTGTTTGAAACACTTACTGAACACTACTTGGGTTAATGCAATGACGATGACTTGTTAAACCAAACAACCAGGTTATGCTGCCAGGACATGTAAAACACTCCTTAACACTTTATTCTACATAAATCTGTAAGAGAGAAAATATTATGGTATTCCTATCAAGAGCATGTGATGAATCAGTAGGTAAACGTACTAAGTATAACACAGACAATTTAAGTAAAATGTTTTTGAAATATTACAACAGTTTTCTTTTTTTTGCCGAATTTTACAGTTTCATAAAAGTACGAGTACTTTATTGATTAAACTTTCAACAGGTTCTTACTTGTCATCACACATTTAGATTTCGTAGCTTATTATTCCTCTATTGCCATGCCGAATGCAAATGTGATGTCTTTCACTTACAGGCAAACAGAGTGCTATACCATCTTTATTTTATCCGCAGATTCAACTGAAATGTCACATGTGTCTGTTTGACTGCATGAAGTTTTGGTTGCAACAACGCTAAGGTACGAGTACATCAGTACATATTGTTCCATAGAAATTTGTTACTAAGTGAATTATCAAATCAAATATTTTTTATTAGTCTTTACGATTAAAGCGTATTAAATGTAAAATATGGATTATATATAAAGTAGAATAAGAATTTAAAATTACAATTAAAGTGGACTTGTGACAAGTAAAAATTGTTTTTTTGAAGAAACTTAAACAAAGTAAATATTATAAAAAAATATGACAGAAATACCTTTTTAAAAATTTACTGTCAGAAAACTACTGCTTAAGAAACTACAATCCATAAACTACCTGCCAAAAAGTATCTTTAATAAAAAAAGTACCTTTTAAAAAATAACTTAATTAAAAGAGGAATTTTTTGTAAACGGAAAATGACCAAACTGGATAAGGAATGACGGAAATGCATTCGAAAAATCAACACCAAATCACCCTGTGGGAAGATCAAATCGAGCAACTTTTCTACAAATTATGTTTTCATGGAAAAGTACTTTTTATATAAAAGTATGTTTTATAAAAAGTACCTTGTATAAAAGTACCTTTAAAAAAATTCCTTTACAAAAGTTTGCCTTTTGAAAAGAGTATCTTTTATGAAAACTTTAAATGGTACCTTTCATAATAAGTACCTTTTATAAAAATTACTTTGGTTAAGAAAGGAGTTGTACAAAATAACCTTATATAAAATAGTAACGTTTATAAAAAGAGTACTTTATATTGAAATACCAGAAAAAAATTTATTAAAATATATCTTTCATACAAACTCTTTTATAAAAAACACCTTAAATAAAAAACTAAGTTTTATAAAAAATTTCTTATAAAAAATTACATTATTCTTTTATTCCTTTACACAAGACTTCTTTCATAAAAAGTTATTTCTTAAGAATCTATTTTAAAAATGAAAAAAAATAGTAAAAAGTACGTGGAAAAAGTTCCTTTGTAAACAGCGTATCTTTCGAAAAAAGTACCTTATCTAAAAATTACCGCTTTGCAAAAAAAAGCTTTTGATAAAAGTTTTAGAACACTAAACAAGTTTTGAACACTAGCAGAATGAAATGCAGGCATTTTCTGTGCCGCTACAGCATTGACTGAGTCTTTCTGAGACAGTGAGAGCTTTTCATTATTTTCATATTTTTTTTTGATCATTTTTCTCTTTTTTTTAATAATTAAATAAGTTTTTGTTGTAATTTTTTAAACTTGTTTTTTACTTTTAAAAATAATTTTTTAAAGTACTTTTTTAAATGTACATTTTTAAAAATTATTTTTAACAAATAAAAAAGGAAAACTTTATTTTAATAAAACTTAAATTAAATACATTTTTTAAAGCAAAACGTTTTTTAAAAAATGTTTTTTTTTTCAAAAAGTACTTTTCTAAAAAGTACCATTGGGAACAAAGATAAGTTAAACATCACTTTCTATTAGATTTCTATTACAAGTTAAAGTGGCTTTTAATTCATTTCATCGCGAGTAAATTGAACTTGTTTCATCACTTGATTTTCACTTGTTGAACAACCCACCAAAATCCATTTAATGACTTCGTTCTAGAGTTTTTGGCAGTAAAACTTTTATAATTTTTTGTTGTTGTTAATATATTTCAAAGACTTGAGCTTTGCTGAATGTTTTTTTTAAATATTTGGTATAATTGTTTTGCTTCCCCAGATATTTATTACTTCTAGATATTTATCTACTCTTCCAAAAGTGGGGGAAAATAAATAAAATAAAAATATTTAAGAATGAAAAACAAATATTGAACGTTAAATGAGTTGTAATCGGTTATTGATTTCTCAGAACTTTCCTTTATATCGAAAAGAAAACAAAATAAATTTGTAAAGAAAACCTTTTTCTTAAATATCTTTTTATATTCACAACATGGTTTTGTTTAATAAAATGTTGGCTTGAATAAAACATACAGTAAATCGCCAATATTTGTCTTCAATTTGTAACAAAATTCGGAAACATTAAAAGGATTTAAGTCCTTTTCCTTTAATCCTTTAACATTGAAATTTGTCTTTATTTGCAGGTCCTTATGAAACCTTTGTTCGTCCTTAAAAATTTCTTTTTGTTATTTTGATTGCTTTAAAAAGGAGGCAAGAATTCTGACATGTTGTTCAGTTATTGTGGCAAAGCAATCGATACGGGAACCATTTTGACGTTTTATTGAATTTTTCAACAGCTCATTTTTTTTTTGTTGAAAGTTTTATAATTGATATATTTTCTTCTGTTTTGCTTCCTTGGGGAATGAGTTGAACGGAGCATTATGGAAGTTAATAACTTTTTTTCATGCATTAGAGAATTGTAGCAGCTCACGTACCATTCATTTCCTAAACCTCTATTGGAATGTATTTTAATCAAAAGATTTATTTTGGTTGTAAAGAAATAAAGGAAAAGTTGTCACAGAAATTCAAACGAAGTATGAAGTCGAAGAAAATTGCCAAACTATTCCTCAACCAACGAAAATTCTTCCTCGCTATTTTAGTAAAACACAGAAATATTTATTTCAAAGAATAACACAAATTTACTTTTATTAATTCAAGTTATTCTTCTATCAGACTCAACAACTTCTCTTTAAATAGTCTTGTCAGCCAACTCTCTGCTCAATAACCGCGTTGCCAGATCTCCACAGTCGCATAACTCAATACCTAATTATCAGCGTTGCCAGTTCTCCACACTTCCGTATTTTAAATATTTTATATTTAGAATGTTAAAAAGTTCAATCGAAATTCGATAGCCAACAAGTTCAAGAGGAGTTTGCAATAAGACTGGGTCAGTGTTGTAGTGTAATACAAAAAAAATGTATTAACGATATCGTTTAAACGTAGGCCGCGGCTCTACTTGATGTCACTGTTGCCAGAAGTCCAGAAGTCCCATTTTCAAAGGCTGTGTTTGGGTAATGTCCGGGGTTATGTTGAATTTGAGGACAAAGACTAGCGAATTCAGACAACCCCTCAAGAAAAAGTGTAGCAGGTTTAAATTGCACAATCTTGGCGGCTAATTGCTGCTGGAACCAAGTGTCGCCCACTTTCACATCGTTATGGGCCAACTGAAATAATTCAGCGTTGACGTGAAGCGCCAGCAGTTGAGGGCGTAGTCATTAGTTTAGTAGTATTTTTTTTGGATTAATTGCGGACCAATTATGCTCCTGGCCTGAAATTCGTACCAAAGAGTAACTTTTTGTGGATGAATTGCCATTGGCGAGGTGCGTGTAGCTTGGCGTCGTCCCATTTACGGCAATTTTGCCTAATAACGTAGCCATTCACTCCAAAATGCGTGTTGCACTGTGGGACGTTTTGAACTTTTTTTCTTTAAAAATCAAAGTTTAGCGACAGTTTCTAAAATGAAAATGCAGTTGAAAGAACAAAAAGATCGTTGGAAAGTTCACTTTAGTTTTTACAATAACAATCGGAAACACCGCTCACTACCCAGCCATCTGTCAAAAATTGTTGTACGATAACGGCTGTTTACATTTTAGCTGACGCTATGAATTTTCTTTTCGGAGAAAGTATCTTTGGCTATTTCAAGTTGGAGTAAGTGTAATGAAGTGTGTAAATTTTACTCTACTATTTTTTTAAGTGTAAATTTTTCTTCAAGTAGATTTTCGTGTACTTTTTACACCCCCCCCTACTACTTTATCATGTTGCTACGTAGGGAGGGGGTGCAATTGCTGCAGATAATAACTTTTTGCAAGAGAAATAAAAGTTTTTAATTGAAATTAAATATTTATTCCAATTTGTTTAAATGTTCAAACACCAACATATTTCAGTCTGCATAAAGTTGACCCAAAAAAGTTGCTGTTCTGCAGCTGTGCGCTGCGCTTTAATTTTTGCCAGTAAGTAAATAATTGAAAGCAAGATCACATTTTTGAGAGAAAGTTTTTCCATTAAATAAAAAAGGAATTAAGTTACAAATTGCTTAAATTTCCAGCAAATGAAATCTTAAAATCATATTTGGAAATAAAAGCGATTTAGCATGAAAATAAATTGTGGAAAAGTGTCAAAATGAAAAAAAAAACGATTTTAAATTAAAAAAAAAAAATGTTTCTGTTGCAATTTTGAAAATAAAACTAAAATTGTTTTTATATTTTTACATTTGATTCAGGTTTTTTGTTTAAGAACTACTTTTTTTTTTTGGTCTTGTAATCTAAATTAAGAACATTTTTTCTAGGCGAATACTTTTTTATAAAAGTACTTTTTTATAAGATAGTACTTAAAAAAACGGTTGTGAAAAGAGAATTTTAAAGTTTGTTTTTAAATTAATTAGTTTTGTTAGGAAAGTACCTTTTTAATAAAGTAAACATTGATTTAAGTTTTTTTTTGCAAAGGGATCTTTTTAAACTTTTTCCTTATTTACGTTGAAAAAGAAAATTTTTCTGCAAGTAATCAGAGCTAACCTAAAACTACCTTTTTAATACTTTTCATATAAAAGTGTTTTTAGAAAAGTCACAAGTTTTTAAAAAGATAAATTTTTCCGTAAGCAGCTTTCTTAAAGTATTTTCTGAACTACTTAAATAAAAAATCACTTTTTTAATAATTTATTTAAATATTTTTTTATAATTTATGAATTTACTTTTAATGAAAAGTATTAATTTTCACGATACTTTCTTAAAAGCAACTTTTTAAAGGGGATTTTCTTAAAGGAATATTCAAACATTTTTTTATGTTACCTTTTTAAGCAACTATATTTTATAAAAATGTTTATTAAAGAAATGTCCTTTTTTAAATTTATTTTTGAAGAAAGTTTTTTTTTGATTTAATATTTCGACAGGGTGTTTTGATGTACATTTTTGGAACGAATTTCCATCATCCCTTGTCGAGTTTGGTTTGGTCTATATGCCATCGTCAGTGTCATTTTTCGTTCTGAGAAGATTGAATCAATTCGTTAGTGTTCTATTGTTTGCCAGGTATCTATTTGTCATGAGAGCTCGTAGGCATCTGGAAGGTGTGAACAGGTACCAGGTAAAGCTCGTAAGTCGGTTGTTTTGTACGGATTGTTAGATGTAAGTGATGACTGTTTTATTGCTTTGTATTGCATCAGAATTTGTGTTTGCGGATGCCAGGTAGATGTTATAGGCCAATTTTTTTTCTTTTTTCACGTAGCCACCTGTAATTGGGACCTGGTAGCAGGCCGGGTGTTTTTGTATAGATTGGTAGACGATTGTGACTACTATTTTATTGCGTCAGAATTTGTGGTGCGGACGGTATGTGTACTTTGTTTTTAATTCTTTATAGTGTTTTTTGTTGGGGTTGAAAGAAGTCAGTGATTATTGGATTATGAAGTTGGTTATTATTTCGGTTATGTGTTTTCGTGTATCCTGTTCGTTATTTTTGTTGTGTGTTTTGTAGATTAATTTTAGAGATTCGAATATAACGTCTAAATCAAAGTTTGTTTGTTCGTTTGTAGGGCGTCCGTCAAATGTCTTATGTTTGTATATTTCCATGTTTTCTGGGATGTTTAGTTGTCGTCCATTGCGCTGTGTATGTAGTTGTTGTACCGTTTTGCTAATATGCGCTGGATTACATTTGTTGTTAAACATGTGATTCGCGAAGTTAGATTCTGGTGTTGAGTCGGGTTTACGCATCTTCTTGTTATAGTCTCTTATATGTTCACGAAATCTTGTTTTTATTTTGCGTCCTGTTTGTCCTATGTAGCTGTGATGACAGGTGCACACCAGTTTGTAAACCCCCTGTTTATCCAGCTGGTCGTCTTTGTTTGTGTTGGTTTGTAATATTCGTCGTAGGTTGTTTCTTGTTTTGAATACTATATTTTTTGTTGTATTTCTTGAGAAATTAGGCTATTTTGTGTGTTGATTTTCCGGTGTAAGTTAAAGTTGTCCATGTTTTTCCTTCGTTCTTGCTGTTGTGTTCTCTAAGTCTTTGAAATTCTTTTTTGATTTTGTCTACCGGGTGTTTCCTGTAACCGTTGTTTGCTGCTATATCGTATTTAGTTCTTTGTTGTAGGCTTCTTTTGTTAGCGGTGTTCGTTCTAGTCTAGTTATTAGTTGTCTGATCGCCGCGTGCTTGTGTTGCTGTGGGTGGTTGGAAGTATTATGTATTATTGTGTCTGTGGCCGTAGGCTTTCTGTATTCCAGTTTGTTGGTATTTTTGTTTACCTTTATTGTCAGGTCTAAATAATTTCTTTTGTTTTCTTCTTCCGCTTCCATTATAAATTTTATATTTTTGTGTTGTTTATTGAGGTATTCCAGTATTTCCATTTCGTTATTTCCCGTGATTGCGCATATTTTTAAATTTAATTCTTCCAAATTTTATATGAACCGTTTATTATTTTGCTTCATTTCTATTCAAACAATCAGGTTAAGGCTAAAAGCTTTTACAAATTGCTAAACAAGTTTAAAAATGTTCACTTTAAATATGTTAAGCACCTTTAGCACTACTTTTGTAAAGTCTCTTCTTCAGGGTTGTTTCATTATTGTTGTTGCAAATTAGAAGCTCTTGTTACATTTTGAATTGTTTATTTCTAGTTGCTCTGGTTGTTATTCTCTCTCTCTCTCTTAACTCTGCCATTATGTAAATGAATTTTCAGTTCCGGCTAAGCAGCAGCATTAAAATATAAATTTACGTAAGTTTTCTAATTGTCATAGTTACTGTCGCTATTAAGTTTATGGGTCGTTCATTAAAATTTTTAATGGAGTTAACAGTTTTTAAAAAGTTTCTAACTTTAAAATGTTTTTATTAAATTTTAATTTGCGTCAATGTCATGCAAAGTTGTTTCACTTTGAACATGCAAAGAAATTTGTATCCAAAATACGATTTTCGACTTTAAACTTCTTTGGAAACAATATTGTGAGTCCATCACTGTTAAGTGGCAACTCTGACTCATTATTAAGTTTTTTGTTTAAAATAACATTTTACTTTCCGAGAACTCCTAAAAGTTTGCGATAGCAATCTAAGCAATTAGTTACAAATGTTACTTAAACTTGTGCTATTATTAGCGTAAGCACGAAACTACTGCATGCACGTGCATGCCAGACTAGTGCACTTAACATGGCAAAACTACTACGAGAGTAAACTTAATGCTGTGAGTCTTGGCAACTTTTGGTTATGAAGTCTCATGCTTTATAAATGTGAAAGGCCGCGCGTGGAACTGTTCTTTCAAAATCAGCTGTTCTATCAAAATACTTTGATCGCGGGCAAAAGTGCAAGACCACCAAGTGTCTTGCTCTGACCTTAAGGCTTCGTCAGTCTCCAGTTTCACAGGTAGTCTCAATGATATTGCACTTTACTTTAGCCGTGAAAAATATGAATTTGTGGTAATATTCCCGCTTTTCTTGTGGATATGTGAATTCTGAATAACACATCGCTATTTCTGGCCAAATGTGAGATCGAATGCAGCCCTGGCTTGAAACAGCCTATGACATTTTTTGCGTCCGCTTATCGAAACAAACTGCTTACAGCGCGATTTTATCAGCAAAAGAAGCCTTTGCTGCTATTATAGCACATATTTTAAAGGGAATCAAACAAAATTCTAAGCCAGATTTTTCTTCTTAAGGCAAAACATTTTGAAAATAAACCCAAGATATTTTAAATAAGAAATTGCCCTCAAATTAAAAATAGTAATCCTCGTTGTGACAAAATTCCTCTATCGAACAACAACTTTTAGAGCAACATTAAGTTGCTTCTTCACTGGTATGGATTTTAATGCTAAAATTGAATAGAAGATTAATGGACTGGTCCTGTTATGTCTGTTGAATAATGATAGACGCACGTAAAAGAAGAAACTGGCAAATATTTAGACACTAGACTATTAAACAATTTGAGGAAGAGCAGAGAAATATCAAGTTGAGAAAACTCATAAAAAATATTTCGAACTGATGATGGAACAAGGAAAATAACAAGCTCATAAAATTAACAAAAAAATGTATCAAGAATATTGATTTGTTAAAAACAAAGCAACAACATCAAATTGATTATTGTTGTCGTTGTTGATGGAAAAGTCTTTTAGTATGATTAAAATTTAAATCAATCAGGAATGAAATACACAGATACTTGTTCGCATTTCATTCAAAAACGGCATTGTCATATTAAGTTAAGTTAACTCTAAGATCTCGACTCGATGACAAGAAAAAAATTTTAATTGGGAAACTTTTTGTGAAACACTTTTACTGATAACAGTGGAAGAAATGCAAAGTCTAAGTGGGGCAAAGTTTGTTACAAAAAGTTTAATATATTGAACTTTTTTTATAGTTAAAACCTCTTTAGACTAAATGAAAGTTGAAGAAGTCTTAATAGAAAACATTAAAGCAACAATATTAAGAAGATATAATTTCCGCAATTTTTAGGAAAAATAAACAAGAATAATTATCTGCTCCGGCTAGATTCGCAGTACCGGGAAAAATGCAAGCAAGTGCTAGAGCTTCAACTGCTAGCACGGAGTCGATTAACTGACCAAAAAGCTTCATAGGTTCATGATTCTATAACGGAGCTTAGAGTATGAAATAAAACTGTTTGAAGGATGTCAAGACAACATAAGCTATCAAAAATTTCAATCTAATCATGTCATTCTATAGCGTGACCAGATAGCAATGACACTTTTTCCAATTGTTATATTTTAAAGGCAGCCAAAGTTACCAATACCATTCAGCAGAATTTTCAGCTTAGTTCTAAATGCGCAACGTTAATTTTAACGGGAGGTTAGTCATTACCAAGGCTTCAGTGGGAAGGCAATCCGTTGAACCGTGTAAAAGTTTGAGCGTGAAAACACTCCTTTGAATCTTGAGCCACCAACCAGACACAGATTGGCTGCTGAATCGGGCAGTATCGAAGAAGACCCAACAATTTATATTCGGCACCGGTCAGCTAAATAGGACTACGTCAGAGAGTTAACCCGGCTTAGTTTCCGATTGTATTTAGTCCAAGGTCCGTATAAGATTATGCAATTAGTTAGGGAGCTGGAATTGTTAGCCGGAGATCTAAAGTTTGGCCAAAAAAGCCATCTTGAAGCAATGCCATCGATGTTGACGCGTCTATTTGAATAAATTCTCATTTCATACATAGTGTACTCGTATAAATGGTCGTATATGGTCACCCTAGTTTGAAGATCTGTAGGATTTTTTACATATTTGTAGTAACTTCACTGCTAAACCATTCTTAAGTCGGAATAATTTTTGATATTGTAGCGCTTGAAGTATCGTATAGTCAAGGCCAATGGCGTACGGTAAGGTTGAGAAATATAACCAATTATTGGCCTCATTTGCGCTCTTCATTATGTTACAGGAAATCGGTACTCCGAGCAAAATTTCTCAGAGTTCTCCACTCAATGTCTCTTAGGTGCGTCATGTCAGGCCGTGACATACTGGGTTCTTATTGGTGGCAAAACTGGGCAATGGTACAGAAAATGGTCCATCTTTTCGGTGATTTCATTGCGTGTCCTGCAGTCGTCAGGAAGTTTGCTCTTCCTATTCGAAATAGATGTGTTTGTTAGCTTGAGTGGTGAACACTCTTGTGAATATTCGGGAATAAGTCTTGTGAATTATTGTGAATATGGTACCGTCCAGAAATAAAATGATCCAGACATAATTTTTTTATTGGATTCGTTGCTCTGTTTCACGAAACGCCCAACCTATGCTTGCTTAAATAATCCGGATATTTGCGAATGTTGGCATCACTGAGAACCCAAGAATTCCCGAAGTTCATGATCTCAGTTTAAGCGAGAAAGGAATGTATTTCCAGCCCTAACTGTAAGGAGTATACTCCTGCCAAATTGGGCGTTCCCATCAGGAATCCTCACGCAGGTGTTATTGCTTCTGAATGCATTGTGGGATGCGGAAACTCCAAGCGCTGAACAGATTGTGTTGTGTTTTAAATAACAGCTGATCTGAGGATTCTTTTACCCCGATTCCTTAAAGTCAAAATATTAAAAAATGGCTTTCAATAACTCAATGCTTTTGCTAAACAAAATGCGGTGTTTTGGGATTTGCTGACAACTCAGTATTTTTGTATTCAGTTGTACAGTCTGGAAGGAAAAAGCTCTGAATGTATCAGAGAAGTGATTGTCGCGAATGTGTGATGGTAAAGTAACGCAAATGCGAGTGCATTGGCACTATATTCGGCCACCCGTCGTTGCGATTGCCGTACGTCGCTGTGGACATGAAGTCACTTGTGTCAAGTCTGGTCGGCGGGTAGATGATGTATTTGTAAGTTCAAAATCCAGCGTCTATTCCAATGCTGGAAACGGCTGGTTTATAGCAAATTATCAGCTACTTTGCTCGTGGTAAAGTCTATAAAAAAGATTTTACCTATTTAGAGGAATATCCCAATTAGACACAGAACGAATCCTCTTTTCAGAGGAAAAATCATAGTTATTCATCATCATTTCCAAAAACTCTTTCCTTTAGCCATGATAAAGTTTATCCCCATTATCCTCTTAGACTTTGTTAAACTCTTAATAGAATCGCAAACACTTATCGTGTCACTATTAAACCAATTATGGCACTTAAGATGCTGTAATAAACAATTGTGGTCCTAGAAACCCCTTTAAATGCAAATCCATAACCACATGCAACACAAGTCAGATTAATGGGTAGATAAGTTTCATAATAGAATAAAAGCGAAAAGAAAGAAATACCACTTAATACTTACACACACTTTCGAACACATGATAGACTAAGCCGCAAATCCTTTTGTCACAAATTATTTGAATATTGTTGTCTACAGTCACACGAGCACCCAGATTAAATTGTTATATTCAAGGGTGAGACTGAAAGCTTTCGTTAGTATGTTGTTGCAATTTTGTATGGTTACGAATGTAGACAAGACATACGAGTACAAATGTAGATATGAAGGTTTGAGGCAAATAATCGCGGAGTGTAATATCCTGAAGGAGTAGGAGGTTAGTCAATGATCTAGTTTGAAGTCTATAAACCTTGTTGGTACTTTACTCTAAATTCCAGTTTATGTTTAATCTTACTTCTAGCTTACAGTTTGATTTAAAGTGTAATCGATTGTCCAGTCAACGGTCTAGTCTAATGCAGCTGCGGATCGAGCTTCAAAATTTTAAATTTGCAGTTTAGAGCTTGGTTGTGTAGTCTAAATATTAGCCTAGACTCAATTCTAGCATCTTACGCCAGAATCATCATGGATGTATCCAGACTATGCTGAAAATCATTTACGATTCGTCAAACTGGTGTGTACGTACTGGACCGGCACTGCCATCCGGTATTATTTCGCGGAGGGCTCGGCACTTACTGTCGTCTCTAGTTGCTGCATCTACTTCTTTAGGACTCTGTCATAAACTGGACTCTGTGGATCCCTTTCTATACACGCAATGCCTACATAACCGTCTTTTTGTAGGTCTTTTCAAGAGGATGGTCACTAGTCCAATCAAAAACTAGCTCTAAAATCTGTTAAAGTTGCCCCAATTTCTCTTCTCAGTTACAAGCATATTCTTTTGCGCTGCTAGGCGCGTGTTTATAGATATCAGCTATACTTTGGCTTTGCTGGCATATATTTGTACATCACGTAGGTGTGCGGCTCTGGCTATCAATGTCGCGTCTTTCGCAATCCACCGCTACTGTCTGTTTTGTCTGTATTCTACGTAATGTGCCATAGTACGTAAAGTTCTAGAACTGCGCTTTGCGGAAGCCTCTATCAGTGTTCAAAAAGTAATCTTTGATTACAATGACTCTGGGACGGATTTTATTTTTTATAACATGATATGCTGCCAGCCAGGAGAGTAACGCCTATTTTATTTAACCTACCTTTGGCGTTAATTGCCAAATCAATGTAGCTTACTTAGGCTAAGTCCGGACCGGATCGAGGAGACATGTTGGTCTATACTAATGCAGGTCTCCGAGGACTTTACCGCACTTGGCTATAAGAATCAGCTCTTGCTTCTTGCTGATTTTAGGATGTCTACACTACTTTGATTTACCCCTAAGACTTTTGTGAAGAGGTCTGGTTAAGGGTTTCTTCCCCCATTACTACTTTTTGGCTTTCTGAACATTTTAGTTGGTCCTGTGTATGTCTTCTCTTCTGAAAGTAATTCTTTCACCGCTTTATTTATCAGGATGGGACATTTTATTTGTGATGATTCCTTCCTCTTAAGTTTTGTCATAATTATTTGATACACAGTGCGCCAACGATAGGAGTCCGCGTCCTAGTATAGTTCTAGCTTCAAACACTAGGTTTTGCTACTTCTCTTGGCCTCTTACAGAACTTTCTTTGCTTGATGGTTTACATTTCTCTTTGTTTGATGTTCTGCATATTGCCACAGAAACAGAGACAGTGCGAGGAGCTTTGTTGACCTGTTTGGCCAAATCTTACGTCACTTGTGGTTGAGATATCAAGGTTTCTGTAAGGATACAACGACGCATCTGTATTCTCCTTTCGCGCGTGCCTGTATCCCTGATCTTATCATGAATACAAAGTTTTGGTGATCATACAGTACACTTACTTTCAATTTCCTATTGCCAGAAGTAATTGGCTTTAATACGTTCAAAACTCCTCGAAACTGGCCTGTGGCCCTTGTGGAGTTACCGTAAATAATTTGTTTATAGCGAGAATGGTAGAAATCTACCTTAAAATATTTGGTTTCTTCTTCGAAACTGCTCTTCACTGTGAACTTCTAGAAGATCTTGCTACGCAAAACCGCACACATACTCCCAATTATTTATTGGTGATAACATAGTAGGAATAGGGGATTACCGGATACGTCCACCCGTCCTTGTCGGGTGCTTTCCAATGTGAGCTATTCCTCGCCTTTTGTCAAATGGTAAAGTTATTAACAGTATTCGTTGAAGGCACTCAACTCAACTCAGATTCGCGAGCTTAAAATCAATTGCTATTAAACCAGCAAGAGCCAACGTCGCCTACTCTGTTACAGTAATAAGTCCCGCATAAGATATAGACTTCAACTGTCTCGATCATATAAGGGATACATGGTACTCTTAATAACCTCAGACAACAGTCAATCATATACAACATGCCCCAAAGTTGAGCTTTAGAGTCTTTCTGTAGTTACGGATACTAATAATAAACGTTTCTATTTTATGATCGGCTAGGATTAACCTCACAAAGTACAGCCAGGATCGCACGATCCGTATATTGACATTAGTAACAGTTACCACTACTTTCACACACAGGCTGTCGCTATATCGTTTGCAACACCAACAATTGGAACCACCTCAAGTAGCCTTAGCCTTAACATACCATCATACGTTATATTCCGCACTAATGGGCCGTTGGTTCTACTGGATACCCCAAAATCTCTACTGGCAAACGTACGAGATTATTTCAGGAAAAGAGAATTAATCTATGAGGCCGACAATGGTACTAAATGCCGAAAAATCACCGGTGGATCAATGATTAGTTCTTGGCCCACTACTGTGGAACGTGATGTATGATGGAGTTCTGAGATTAAGGTTTCCTGAAAGAGTTAAGATAGTGGGGTTTGCAGATGATATAGCGTTAGTGTGCGTTGCGAAGAAGCTCAAAGAGGCGGAGTAGAGTAGAGGACATGGTGACCTAGACTACTATATAACACAGTTGCTAAGCGGACATGGGTGCTTTAGATCGTACTTGCACCGTTGCGGACATGACAGTGTTCCGTATTGTCCAAGTTGTATTGGCAACGTAGTCGAGATTCCCGACATGTTTTCTTTATCTGCCCACGATTTTATAATGGGAGGACGAATTTAGAGAGTATAGTAGGGCATAGTTTGACCACGGAGAACATATTACATACGATGTTGTTCTCCCTGCATAGCTGGTCGAGCGTATATAGCTTTGCTAAATTGGTTCTGATTGAACTTCGTAGGTTAGACGAGCTTCGAAGAAGGAGCAACATAGACTAGATCGGGTTTAAATACCTTCCCCACCCCGCGACGGATAGCTTTGCGGTAGTTCCGCAGGGACAAGTGGAGTAGTGTATCGAGGTGTTTTAGCGTGGTTAGAGTCCCTCACTCCTGGCACCGTGGTCGTCAGGTCTTCCGACGATTTCACCTCGTAAATAAAAAAAAAACACTAATGGGCCGAAATATGATCTTTGCAGAACGCCCATAGTTATTTTACCTCAGAACGAAAAATGACACTGAAGATGGCACATAGCCGAAACTGGTTTGTCTCCAAACCAAACTTGACAAGGGATGACGGAAATTCGTTCCAAGCATCTACATTTTATAATACTCTGTCCCGCTATCAGCATTCTGTATCGGAAGAGGCACTACGTATCGCGACGGCGGAAGTCTAGTCTATAGTTTTAATCTTGTTAAGCGTAGTTTAAAGTTTCTAGTTTGTAGTCTAGTCTCTAGTCGGGTGTAAATTCCTCCGAAATCCAGTATTTATAGTCTAGTCTATAGTGTGTTTTAGTCTAGTTCTAGAGTGCTAGTCTATAGTCTATTAAATTGACTTAACTTCAACAAAGGCTAACTTAACAGTCCAAAGGAATCCGAAAAGAGTCATGTTTTTACATATTATTCTATTTTATTATATGGTTAAAGATTTCTGGCCGTCAAAAGAGGGCTTGATATTATTGTTAACATACTTAAGTAATATTTCGTTTATAGGTGCTTGTGTTTAAAAAATATACGTATGTGTATTACCTCCTCAAAAACAGGATTAAATACAGAAACACGAAAAATTGCGTCGCACGAATTGTGTTGAGCAGGGGGTGTAGACTAAAGGAAACCCCCCATTCCTTTATGTCCCTCATAATCATGTTAAAAAAATATTGCTACGCATTTATACAGCAACGAAAAAGAAACGTTCCCTTACAAAAGGAAATTAGTGAGAAAGCCTGAATGTTTTGCTTACATTTGTCGGAGTTTTTATCTTGAGGGTGGAGTTTTAGGGCTGGGTGATGATAAAATAATGATGGAAAAATATTCAAATAGAAATCGTCACGTAAATTCACTGAATTTTCTTAGTTTTTATGCAGACGTTTTTCTTTTTATAAATTGTTATTTTTTTTATTTTTTTTTTTTGTTAAAGGTTCTTGTTGTCGGCATAAAATATTTTAATAGGGTTTTATTGTACTTTAATGTCAAGTGACAAGGTGCTTAAAGGTAGTTAAATGCAGGGCGTTTGATAGTTCACCTCATTTCAAAAAAGAAGCACTTTGGGAAAGTAAAAAAATTAACACAGCGAATAATATTGATTTATTTCAAAGCAGCAAAGGTACAAAAAGTATTCGTATATAAAGGGCTTGGACAAAGCCGGCTCGATATTAAATGCCTGTAGCGGGCATATTTGTTTGGCAACGTATGTCAAATCATTAGATTATTGCTTTGTTATTGACTTCAAATCACCATGGAAAGGGGCATAATTGAACTCGTGCTAACGGTGCGGGGCTTGTGCGCATTTCGGGACAAATAAGGCGTTTCAAAATCGACTCCACCAATTTTTGTGACTAAATTGAGGATGGTAATTCAGCTATAAATTGGTTAACGTACGTTGAAGGAACTTCAGATGTATCGGTTCAGATTACAGAGCGAGGGAGCACAAGAACTCGGAATTTGACAGACTTTAATTTAGTGAATATTGCTTAGCGGCTATAAACTGCACCCGTACTAGATCCAACCTACCCAGAAGCTTAAAGCTAGTGGTAATAGACAACACTGCTTGCACAGGATGTGAGACTTTTGAAAGAGAACTACAATATTGGCTGAAAAAGTCATTGTTAGCAAGTAAAGTTAGGAGTTGGTTCCAACAAACTCCAGGTTCAACAAACAGGTGACAATGTATCCACGACAAGTTGCTGTTTAGTGCGTATTCTGGGTTTTACTTTTGTGAAAACAATGTTGGTCAACGGCTGGTGCTACAGTTCCATGACAACCATTTTTTTGGTTTAACTGAACGGTATAGACGTGGATGATACTAAGTTTTAAGCACGTCAACGTTACATTCTACGCTAAGAGCGTCTCCATAGACCTTTTTTCTCCCATGGAGGGATTTATCCCTACTACACATCTTCTTATAGGTGTTTTAGAGTCAAGATAATTTGACTTCAGTAGGATCTATGCGCCAGAATATTTGAATATTTATTTATTGCTTTGCGTGGGATATGGAAACTTTCCTAGGAGCTAAAACTACAGGTTAAACTGCTAGAATAGTACCATGTGAAAGAGATGCCACGGAAACAATAAGTTATTGTTAAAAGTAACGCGGTGCTCGTAATTTAAGCTCAATAAGCCGCCACATCTACGACCAAGCGGACAGTAGTTTAGCAGGAGGTTAGATGATCTCCAACTTTCCAACAAGACATTAGATTATATCGTATATCGTGCCAGATATTGTGTTTGCCAAATGTTAGACTCACCGTCTATTCCCTGGGCGTTATAACACTATAGACCTGAACTGTACTTTCCCTTGGTAAATTAAAATTGTTAAAAAGCACATACAGCGTACTATCATCTGTTTTGATGGCTATGAATTGAAGAACGGATCTTTTTTGACTGAACGACTTTTTTAACAGATTTCACTCTTAGCGAATCCACTAACGCTTCTATTGGACCACTGTTCGCAGCGGGCCAAGCCTGACGACATCTAGGTCAGTTAAACAAGGGACTAAGAATAAATAACAATAAACAGAAAACCTTCAATTTACCACTCCAGTGGTTAAAAATAACTTTTCATTTGTCCCTTTATGTGACACTAGTGTACAATTAAGTAACTAGTGCGTAAATAAAAAACAACACTTCTACTCTCGATTGTTTTGAAGAATTTTTTTTAGTTTTATTTTCGTTCTTTGAAAGTAACCTTTGCATTTGCCCTCTTTTATTAAAAATCTTTTGGCAAAACGAAAATTGTTTATGCACTTAAACTTAAATTTTGCTACCAACATAAAACACCAATTTAAAATGTTAATTGCTGAAAAAAAATAGTTTTTTAACAAATAACTTCAAGTTGACAAATTGCAGCCATTTAAATGCAAAAGAATAAAATGAAGCATAATGAACGCTGGCGTTAAGATATAAAAAATTTAGTTCAAAACTAAATTAGTTACAACGAGTTCTTTTTAATGCCAAATTTTAAACTATAAGTTTTCTACTTTTTTCCATATAATTACTTCTATTTTTAACTTTAATGCACAGCAATTTATACATCAATCAATTTTCCCAAGCAAAACATGCAACAAAATCTTTATAAATCCTGGTCTTTGCTTAGAACCTGCAGATGTGGTAAAAAAGGCAAAGTTAAAAAGAAAAGAGTTTTACAAAAACACAGATTAACATTTTTTATTTATTAAAGGATTCTTTCGTTTCTTTTAAAGCGACAGCATTATGTATGAAAAAAGCTTAACATACTTTTAGGGGCTTATGTCTTAAAGTGGTGTCACGTACAAAGAAATCTTCAGTATGTTAAAATGAAAATCTAAAAAAAAAATAATAAAATATCTTAATTCTTATCCCAGAGAAAGACTATTGAAATGTTGGGAATGCAAGCAATGTTTGCAAGGATACTACATAATAATGGAGACCCCTTATCCCCACGACGACCCTTGCTGTCAAAGGCGGTGAATGCAATAATTGTGCACGCCTCGCTGGTATGAGCCATGCAACACACTACAAAGCATGTAGGAGAAAACTTTCCTCGATTTAGGGATTGTATGCTCTACGTACGATCAGTGGGCTTACGACGATATGAGATGATGCAGCTGGATCAATACCTATAGGTATTCTGTTTAGTGAAATGAAAAGGACATTTAATAGAAATGCAACAGATGACAGACAGATAGATCCCAAATTATCAGAGCAGAGAGGACAGTGTCAATTGCCGCTTGACAATATCACTGGTACGCGTCTGATCCTCACTCACTTACTAAGGCACACTCATTTCTATGTCACCCAGTTATTGACAAAATACGGCTGTTTTAAACAGTATCTGCACAGATTTGGGCAAATTGACTCGACTAGGTGTCCAAACTGTGTTGATAATAACGAAACCTCAGTCCATGTGATCTTTCAATGCCTACGATTCAGCAGATGGACCACTGAAATTGGTGAATCGGAGTTGGGAAATATAATTACATGCATACTCCAAACTAAGGAAAACTGGCGGAAGGTATCTGTAATAGTAACAAGTGTGCTGACAGATCTAAGACGTACTGAGCGAATGTGAAGAACTAACTAATGGAATTGCAGGTTAATAGGATGATAGCTAACCAGCCCGTTTGAAGTAGCACTTCACAGCAGTCCCGTGGGGGAGGCGTTAGAAATGACGAACGGTACATACTGGGGACACGGGTCAGCAATATCTATGATGATTCCACACCTCCAGTCCGAAGGAAAAACATACACACCACAAACAAATCGTGCCAGCCGTTTAGGAGCGCTACAAATCGAATCCATTGCGAATGTAGAGGATTCAAAAACCCACTCAAAATCCACCATAATCGGTGCACCTATTTAGGAGGAGTTCAATTACATACACACGAATACAAGAGTTATATATGTACAGATATCTACAGATACTTAAATTGAAATGTAAATATAATTTCAACTGACTTCTGATTCATTTACAAAGCCAGTTAGCTAACTGATACATCACTAAGTAAATTAAATCAATTTAATCTGATTAATTTCAAGGTTACTTAAGGTCAGAAAAGTGACAAAATGGCAAAAAAGACAGCATATTTTTCCTTAACCAGCCAATGCACCCGCTATCCAATTTAATGACAAATTTGTACCTTGACTACCCTCTTGATTACCAAGGGACAGCTTTGTATACATAACCTATTATAACTTTAGTCTCACAAGTAATTCATTAATGCTGTATGATAAAAGCCTAACAAGAAGTTCTGTTTGAATTCTTTTTTTCATAACCTTGCATCACTAAAAAAAATTCCTTGGATTAAAACACATATACGACTTCGAATTTTGTTTATTTATTTCGGATTTGTGATCTGTTGTAACTAAAAGTTTGCATACAAATTTCTTCCTTCGATCTTAGTATCCGCAACTGTTCCTTATAAGCGAGATAAGAGTAGAATAGTTGTATTTTGAATATGAAAGTTAAATAGCAATCTAGAAAGAGATGAGATCAAATTATTTCTTAATAAAAGAGCTTAAAATATCATTAATAATAATAGTGTTTTGTGTAAATCACGCCTGATCATGCCGCGATTGTGCGTCAGGAATCGACATAAGTGAGCGGGCATGAATATAATTTTAGTATTACCAATCATTTTTAAACCTTTTCCTATGATTTTTTAGAACTTTTTCAATAGTGAACACAACTTTTGCCACTCGTGTGAATGAGCGTAAGGTCTTTGCCCAAAATACCAGAGCCAAAGTCTGGTAACATGTAAGCCTCTTAAGACGCCAGGAATATCCGCATTTTTAACGACAGCTACTCTAAAAATAGGGCCCTAGCAGGTCCTCATTCGATATTTAGCCTGATCTAAGCATGCCCGAAAACTCTGAATCGTATCGCGAGATATGAAATACTCACATTCATGTGAGTGTGTGGGCATACTCGTAGGACCCATCCATGATCAGGGTGGCCGATAAGCTGATTACGCTTACTAACATGCCTGCTGGATTCAAATATTAAAGTATTGCAAGCAGGAAAATAAGGTCGCCCATGTTGATTTACCTTCTACGAGATATTAGTTGTTGCCTCGTCTGTCATAAAAATCTCTACTAGATACTGAAAATTTGGAATGGATTTGCTTTCCAATGGCAATTACAAAAGCAGCCATAATGGAGGCGATGAAAGCAGTACTTCGTGCCCTTAGACTTTTTCCAGCTTTTATTAATCATTTTAGGACGATCTGGTTGGCCCTAGCGATGAAACGAATAGTATGAAATATTTTAATAGCACAAACCAGTGTGTTTAGCTACGATTAGCTGTTAGGCTCGATACCTTTCACATAACAAATGTTCTATTAAATTCTCTGTACCTTATTTTCTTTCAAAAACTCAACGCTTAAAGACTCACCTGTTGTGTATTTTAAGAATGCCTCAATTTTAGTTAAAGGCCATTATACCGTTGTACGCTCCATTATTAATAAATATTCGATTTTTAAACTTACCAAAGCCAAGAAGGAGATAAAACTTACACAACGTTATGAACAAACTCCAACCAAAACCCCAAGTGTAATAACTGCTGGCTACTCTATCCATTTCGCAACCATTACTACAGGAATTCGCAGACAAGCACAAAGTTTGTAAAGATAATAAATACACGAATTGAATAATGCCACCAATATACCACGATAATATCAAATGTTTAATTCTCTTCAAGCAGACATTCAATCATGCCACAAAGTAACAGCAACAGCAACAGAAAAAAAAGGAAATAAGAGTAATTGAAAAAGTAAAAGAAACAAAAAGAAAAAATAATCAATAATCCATTAATACTTGTTTATTAAACAATAGCAACACTCTACGCGTGTCCTTACCCATATCGCTCCCACTAACAAGGCAGCATTAGTAGCAAGACATATTATTGCAATCATTAAGCCAGCTAAAGACCAATTATCATCTCCTGAATTAGAGGAAAAAAACGTATAAATAATATTTAATAACAAGAACAGAATTTTGTGTAGGGTTCTTGAAATTGGCGACCAAAAATCTTACCAAATTGTATTATTAGACTGTAGAAGCCGTTGCTGAAAATAGCGCAGCATATTCTATCCTTCAGTATAAAACTTACAACAAAAGAGAGATTTTGTAGCAGCATAATAATCGACAATATAATGCTTACACTGCGATACGGCATTCCCAAAATGTTACATTTTTCTGGAGGTTTTGTAGTGCTTGGCCTTCTCATATCGTTTTTTTGTGTGTGGAAATTTAATGTTTGAAATTAGGAACTTTTGTGTGATGAAAATTTTAATGGGAATTTGACAATTCAATACGAGTAATTATTATATTAAAATACATATCTACATACCTATGTATGTGTGGCAAAAACGGAATAAAGATTGACTTTGAAAGGAGGGTTAAGTATTGAAAATAATTTTAATATTATATCGAGAACTCTAAACTATGGGGCATTGGTGCAGGTTCAGTTAAATTGGTTGAGTTGCCGCTTGCGTTGGATCACCGGCAGCAAATTCAGGTGCAAATTCAGCCGCTTCTAATATGCATGACGCAAGTAAACTTGTATTCAAAAATAGTGCTATAATGTGTTCTAAAACTTAACAGATGTGCCTCGGAGAAGGAGGTGACGTTGATGTAGATTAAAGGACACATTGATACAGCTGGGACTGAAGCAGCAGACGAACTAGCAATGTGTGAATGTCCAACACTGGCTAGCATAAGGCTTAAGACCACGGGCAGACACTTGTTAGATGTGAATGCCATGGGGGAGCTAAGCCTTAGACAAGTGTTAGCAATTAAAACAGACTCCTTGATGACGAAGAAGGCCCATAGTTACCAGTCGACACTCTGAAATCACTACAGACAAGAGTAAAGGCTAGTGTTAGCGCGAAATTAATTTAGTAGTAACTTACAAATCGGTTGCCTGAACTCAATTCGAGGAACGAAGGTGGTCGAAAAAGAGAGCTCCCCACATTATTGTATAAATGGAAAATTTAACTACTACACTCGAATTCTGATGCCTTTAAGCTAATTGAGATTGAGTCTTAAGCGTTGAGTTTCTCGAAAAAAGTGGAAAACAATTTTGTTTAAAAAAAACTGTAACTGCGAAAAAAGGATAACGGAGGTAGAGTTTAACGATATACGATTTGAAATTTCCTACCTTGAAAGTGTAAGGAAAAACTCTTGCTAGAAGTTCACTCCACATACGAATGGAAAGGTTAATTAACAAGTTGCCCCCGTAGTATGTTGCGGTATTTGGTCGGCCTTGTACCACAGACGGATAAGCCGTTATTGAAAAATGGGTTATGAATACAAGCGTTCGGGTGTTGGAAAATATCACCGCAATTTCATTGCAGCACCGTCACTTAAACAAGTGAAAGAAAACCAATTCATCATGAATTACTACAATTAGGTAACCATCTCTCACTGATAAGCAGCTTCGCAATCTCTTCTACGCGTTTGAGACCCTCCCAAATAGAATTTGTGTGCTATGGAGTGAAGAATCTCTTGCACCGTTTCGTTTCGAGACTTAGAAAATGTCAAGAATATCAAGACCTTCCGATTCCTTAGAAGATAACTACAGATCGAGCAAAACTATCTTTCGTTAAAGGTGAGTGAGCGCACAACATTGAGTCTTACTTGCACTAAAATCTACTCTGTTGCTACAATCCCACTCAGAGATTGACACAAGATTTCGATTAAGTGTAACATTTACATTTTGTCCGATGGCTGGTACCCCCCGAAAGACTGCGTCTATTATTCAATGTAAATGATTGGCATATTGTCCCGATCGGTTCAGAAATATTAAACATGACAACAATTTTAATCCAAAGGTTGGAGTAGCTGGAAACATTTACGTATATTTCTTAAAAACTTCTTATCAAACAATAACAAACAATCGATCTTTTGCGCACTAAGTTCGGTAATCGTGTTATCAGCCGACTTGGCGTTGTTAATTCATCGCCTCGGAGTTCCGGTTTGCCCCCTTTAGACTTTTTCTTGTGGCGTACTCTTAAAGACTTATGCTATGTGAATAATCCAGAAACGATCTACACTCTTTAATATCGTCTGAGTTATGTGTGCGACAGGACCAGAAATCGTCAACAAAATCTAGGATATTGATGCTACAGTGCAGCCAGCTGCGATAGTCACATTAATAAAATAAGGGGAATGAATATTCGCTATTTCTAAAAAAAGCCATGATATACCAAAATGAATTAAATTTAGTTTATATTATTTCATTTTTAAACAAAACAATCTGCTTGCAACACGTCGTTTCTATTTTATTTTGGTCAGAAATCGATTTTCTGCCATTTATTTTATTGCCACTGACTGACCTGTTAATAAACGATTTTTTGTTCAATGCGACTTTTTTATTATCGTATGTGTAAATATTTGTCATTTAATTATTAATGAATGTGATATGTGGCACTAAACAATCGAAGGCCATAAAATGCTCTTTAACCTCTACTTGATTTTAAAAAAAGTCCTTTTTAATTATACCGACACTTTTGCTGACAATTGAAAATGTTGCCTTTCGAAAGTTGGATAATGGATAATTTTAAGTTCTCTAGGACGTTAAAGTTTGTTTAATTCTCAACTCGTTTCAACATATTTAATTTTTCCTTTTCATTGCATGATATCCTTTTATAAAATGAAAGTGTTTTCAGAGAGACAGAAGTATGTGAAGATTGAATAAAACAAGGTATGGCAACTTATGGAGTTATTTACTAAGTTTTTTTTTATAAGAAACTTTTAGTAGCATTAAATATGGCATATGGCTTCCTTGAAATGCCGCCGTATTTACGATGAGTGTCGTGCAACAGTGTGGTTCAAATCTTAACAGTGGCATGAGCAGTAAATATGGTCGGGAATTTAATAAATCGTAGCTTAAAGTAAGTCCACAAGAAAAAGTCTAAATCGAAGGAGATGTGCTTGTGTGTTTATTCTGAATTCACCTATATGGCACGTGGCCGTCTTCTTAGAACCATATATTGTTGACATTAATTGGCGATCCTCGTTAAGTAGAGCTTTATATTACTGGTGAGAGCATTGTCGTCATATTTTTAAGCTGATGATCTTGCCGATTCACAATTTATGCCATATAGTGACGTTTTGGGGATACAATAAATCCTTGAAATTTGCTTATTGAAGAGCTGCCAAAATGGCTCAAATTAGGGTTTGATTGCTGTTTCAGAACGGAGTCAGCAAACTCATGTTACGTCTCAAACTGCAGATATATCGTGATTAATGTCACTCATGTTACGTCTCAAACTGCAGATATATCGTGATTAATTGTTATTTGTTTTTGGAAATTATGCGAATCTGGTCGTTGCACCGGATGAAAACGTGCGCTTGTATAGGCAGCCATTTTACGATCAATGCTGCTTGGAGCTTGTACCCACCTGTTGCTGTGAGGACTTTCGCAATTATCCGACACTGGCCTTGGCTTCAGATGAAAATATGTAACCACCAACGTAGCAATTTTAGGACCGTGGCTACCTGAACCTTGCTCCTTCCTACCTCTTGCATTTATTTAGTCTCCTGCTGTCAACCGTTATTCCATCGTTGCAATGTAACGCCACATCGATTCTGCGCCAAGATCTTCCCACGTTACTACGTTACGTTGCTCCTGAAGCAGCCTCAGCAAAAACCACGCCGGGACTTACGTCCAACTGGCTACTGATTCCCATGATACCAGCGTTTGGATACTAGTTAAACCTCAACATTTGTACGGTCTTCCAGTTTCAGTTCACACAAGCCTGGGAGACTAGTTCCCCCAGATCTTATGACTAGAAATATATCAAGGTGACTGGATTACCAAAAAAAAACATGCTCCCGGGAGAGTCTCAGACTGCAGCAAAGCTTGTTCATAACATGATTGCTATAATTTTTTTTAAGAAATACAAACAATGGCGCAGCCCCGAAATCTTCACCAAACAATGATTGCATTTTCGTTCAATTAGAGTACCGGTTTAGCCAAGAAGGGTCGTCATGGAAAAGGATGCTTATCCAAATTTTCATTTGACTAAATAAGATCTCAATAAGCGAATACGAATTCATTTAGCAAGTTGATATCATCGAAAAGCTTCGATGATGTTGGAAAGCCCTTTGTTCAAGGCAGTGGACGTTAATCACGCGAAGCTCACGGCCGTTACAAAGTTACACCGCCTGCGTAACAGAACGAGAGGCGAAACGTGAGATATCGTAAAAAGGTATCCTTTGTTCCTTGAAAGCTTTAAATTGGCACGGAATGCTTTAAACGACAGGTATGAACATAAGCGAGTTCTGGTTAAAATACTTTTCAATATGCTAGCGGCAACCAGGGAAGACAGCAAATCGATCTGAAGGTTTCAATCTTCTGTATAGGACTCTCTAGAGAATCTCAGAATACTTGTCGCTCAAGTAGATAGCTGGAACGCAATAAACATAGTCTTAAATTACCAGACGGTACTCTTTCGCTGAGACCCAAATATCTCAATTTTCCATTGACAGATACGAAGTTGTAGAATGTACCACAAGCGTAAAGGTATCACCTGTTTCAAAAAGCGAGTATGTGCTCCCCACTTAACTTAATTTGTGTTTTTTATTTAGTCATGATTGAACAGAAGAGCAATAATCTATTAGACTTGCATCTTTCCATTTAACATTAAAACAAATTATATAATAAAGATGGCGCTGTTTAAATGTTTTCATAAAGTAACAACTTGTTACACACTCAAATAAATGTGCTTTTCTAATGATAAATGTAAAAAAAAAACACTTCTTTGACGTCATTAGTTGAGTAATGGAAATTGATGATGTCACTGTATATTCATATAAGTGGCCGTTAGGAGGAATAATATTAAAGCTTTTTGTGTCTAAACACGAAACAGCTGTTCTGCTGCTTGATTTATATTTTTCACAATCTCTCAATGTTTATACTTTTAATTGAGAGTTTCCTTCGGAGTGAGCCTTTTATTTTTCGCGCCATTTTTAACTCTTCCGCCAAAATTCAGGTTAGTGGGTTTTTTGTCCTTCTTTCATTTACATCTCTCTCATAGTTTCTTCTTTTCTTTTTTTCTGGCTCTGCTTGTATTTGTGTGTGTTTATGGCAGTTAGAGTATGTGCGCTCTCTGTGAATTTGTGTATGCGCCGTTATATAACCATGTGGTTTTGAAAGAAGTTAGTTATTGTTGTTGTTGTTTCGTTTTTTGTGTGCATTTGTGTGTGTGTGTGTGTTATAAACTTTTGTTTGGCAAAATCAATCTTGCTCTTATTTGATGGGATACGAATATACTGTGCAAAGTTAAGTGAAATTGGAACAATTGTACTATTTTGAAATTCACATACATACAGACATAACTTTTTTTAAATTCAAAAAATAAAAATAATAATAATAATTAATGCGTTTGAGTTTTATTTTTAAAAATACTTTAAAAAAATATTTGTCTGTAAATTTTTGCAATGAATATTCGGTCACCCTTGTCTAGTTTGGTTTGGAGAGAAACCGTTCTGAGAACGAAAAAAAATTTCCAAAAAATCTAAATTTACAAAAAAACCGAAATTGCACCAAAAATTACGAAATAGACAAAGTTTTAAATTCACCAAAAATTCGAAAATTTACTATGAATCGAAAAATTTAAATAAAAAAATGTAATTGATACAAATCCAATATTTAATAAAAAAGCTAGATTTTGCTAAAATACCACAAAAACTAAAACTCCCAAATTTTGGAATTTTACCATAAAACCATCAATTTAAACAAAATTTTATAAATTGACCACAACAAAAAAATTTTTCGATTTCACCACAAATCGGAAATTCACAAAAAAAAAGGAAAATTGAATTCGTCAAACAATTAAAAATTTACCAAAAAGTTTTAAGAACATAAAAGCTTGAAATTTCCACGCAATTTGTGAATTCACTAAAATTTAAAAATTATTCTCAAAATTTTCACAAACAACTAAAAAAAAAAATTTCCAAAATTTCAAAATTTAACAAAAAAATTTACCCAAAGACTGAAATTGCGCCAAAAACTCTAAATTTTATCAAAAATTCGAAATTTTACTATAAATTCTTTTCAAAAATCTACATCAAAACACTCTGTCGGAATATCAAATTAAGAATCAAATATTTGTCTCTTTCTCTTAGTCCCGTACGAGAGGACTGGAATGCATATATTTGCTTGAGTGTGTTTTTCTTTTCTTCCTGGATAGTGGAAATTTTATATCTTTTTTATTTTAATTTCTTGTATACTAAGGGGTGCAGGCAGTCGTAAAATCCTAGACTGTCTTTTTTTGTAACTTGGGATGTTTACTGCGCAAGCCGTACCGCAGATCTGAAAGCCATATTGGTTTTAAAATGGTTTTCTATAGAAGAACTTTGTATTCGAAAATCATTTCCTATTAACTAGTATAATTAATATATTCTTAGCAACATTAGCTTTGTTTTTGCCTCAATATGGCGGGATAATGTTAGGCGGAGATTTAGGGGAATTCCCAGATGTAAAACGCGATCTTCACCTGGAACAGTGGATTCTGATATTGTTATTGAACGACAATTTTGCCTTGTAATGACATTTAAATGAATTTACCTTTAGTCTCCACTTTTTAGCCAATCCTCTGGCTCATGAATGTGAGACTGGAGATGTTCGAATGCCACCTTCGGATATTTATTAACACTTAGAAAAGCAGTGCTGGTTGCAAACGTTGAGTGTACATATGTATGTATGTATTTGAGCTTGTTGGCATACGCGCGGTACAGGCGACATATAATAGCGGTCCTTCTACCATCCAGCAGAGATTTTCCAAATTTAAGAAAATTTATAATTTGACCTTAAGTTAGGTTAGGTTAAAGAAGGTCACATTCCGTCCATTACTCATAGGTTATACCTTGGCCAGTACTTCGGCCTGTTCTCTCTATTACTAAAAGTCCCTCAATAGTTGTCAATCAATGACTGTCAAAAGGGTTACGTCAGATAAAGTGCCAATCGCGAAATGTCGGGTCCTTTGCTGTGCAAAATCTGGGGGCATATGCAGTGTTGCATAGTAAAGATGTTCTCTACGCACTCGTCACTGTTTGCACATCTTATACGGTGTAGATGTGCTAGTAAGCTCGTTTAATCTACCAGTAGCTATCTCGGAATCATGATCACTATTTGGAACTCCCATAAGATCTTCGTTAGTTTGCCTACCGTGTTTTCATTCCACGGCGCTGTATGGGTCCTCTTTGCCCAAACCTTCAGCTTGGCCTTCGTAGCCTCAAACAACTTAAACCTATATCTTAGAGCACTCTGGCCTTAATTGGCAGATCGTTGGCGCATTTGTTTCCGACCGCTCCATAATGACCCGATAGCCAAGTGAAGCTTTCAGCTTGTATATAATTGAGGTATACCCTAGATGGCCTATTTCCGACAGGTCTCGCCTAAGAGCTGTTTATAACAAACTCTCACCGCTGGGATCGTCTTTTTCTTTCTTTTTGCCTCTTGTGGGGCAAAAGTAATTATGTGCCCCGGAGTGCGACGTATTTGATACTGAATTTTCACGAAGTAGAGTGCTATATATACCCCGCGCCCCGTCACTCCTACATTGTAGCGTCAAAACAAAATCAAAACTCTTAAAATCTGAAGCGCAGAAAAGTTCTTAGCATTTGTGTTAAAATTAAGCAATTCTTTGATCTTTTACTTTATCGCCTGCCAATTATATGATGGCCAATTGTTGCCTGACTTTTTTGCTTTATTTGTGAGATTTTTAAGTTGCCAATTTTTTACTGTTGGAATTTAATCCCGCGGGAGGATATATTTTTCGATTAATTTTGCAAACGTTATTATACGGTTACCAGCTGCTTTATTGTCCTTTTTACGTCTAGGGGTAATCATATGACTACGTTTAAAAATACGCATACTGTGATGGGATGTTGAAAACTCTAGTCTAAATTGCTTCATATTTTACTCCTCTTTACACGCTTCCCTGTACGTTACTTGTGTGTTTTTTTGAGACAAGTACCAGTTGTTAAAAAATACGCACTCCATTGATGAACAACAAAACAAAGAAACATCTTTCCGTTCGTTTTGAATTCTCTCGCCCAATTTACTACTGAGAGTGAACATTAAAGAGCTGAGAGAGTTTTGTAAATTTTTCCACCAATATAAGCGTGTGTTGGCGAGTATTTGTGTTTGAGATTCTGTTCTAATACTTGGAAAACATTTCATTGAAAGTCAACTTCACCAAAGCAACTTTAAAAAAAAAAACCCTACGCTATTAAAAGAGGGAACCAAAATACAGAACTTAAGATGAAAATCTACAAAAATCGCAACAAAGTCATTTCCCATGGATGCCAAATGAAACCACATTGAAAAAAAAGCAAAGCTGCTGTTTTAGTTAAGTGGTGAATGGCAGACGCGCGAGGCAGTTTTCGTTAAGCAAAGAGGAGAAGAAGAAACTATATTTGGAATGAAAATTGTGAAAGTGAATATTAAATTAAATGAAAATTTGTATTTTTGGAAAAGCAAGAAATACAAATATTTATTCAGCAAAAATAGTTAAATAAAATATAAAGAAAAAAAAAACGTAAGAATTTAAATTATTTAATAAATAAATCGTAAAAGCTTTTAAAATAGAAAAAATAAAATCATTCGTTTGCTCTTTCACTTCATTCTTTCCTGTTAAATATGTCATGACTGCATGTCCTTGAAGGATGTTGAAAGTTATTTAGCAAATATTTGTGTTGTTTTAAAGAAAATTTCAAGGCAAAAACGAAATTTGTATATAAAAAAACTAACAGAAATGTAATAAAATGTTTAAAAAAATCACTTAAAAATAAATAATTAAAATAAATTATTGATAAAAAATTGAAGTGCATAACTGATGCTTACGTGTTTTTAATACAAGAAAATTTCCAAAGGTTCATTACGAGTATATTACTGAAGACCCCTCATGACTACGCATTTCCTTTGCATTATAAATTATAAATGCTGGAAAAATCCCTTGTGCCAATCTGTGGCAGTGAACTTAACACTGTAACAACCAATTGCTCTCCTACTGGCAACAGGATTGAGTTTCTTTTAGGAAGCTTAAAAAAATTAAAATGAAAAATTGAAAACCTGTGAAATTAAATAATTAAAAATTTTTAAAATGGTTTTAATTAAAATTGTGTGTAAAAATAATGAAATATCAACAGGCTGTGCTACGAAATTTTGGTTGGTTCAAATAAGACACTTCGTTCAGTGATTTAAAAAATTAATATTTACGCAGAAAATGCTATAAAAATTAAAACAGCAATAGAAAAAATAAATGGTCCGATTGGTGACAAATGCACTTAAATTTTATAAACATTTTTTCCCGCATGGGGCAGATATTGTTCCTAAAAGCCAGTTTATAAAATAGTTCAGCATACAAATAATTTGCCAAATAATTCGGTTAGTAAAAAGTGGAATAAAATAAAAAAAATAAATAAAAATACAATTATAAAAAAAATAATATCACTTTCTTCCTGAATGGGGCAGACTAAATTTTCAAACTAGACAATAAATATTTTTATAATTTTTCTGAACTGGAGTGTGCCACGCGCCCACTGAACCTTTCCAAAACTAGTTACTATAAAGAGCTTTAACAAATGAAGTTAAAACCGAAAATTGTGTCAGTTAATAAACTAAATGTTAAACTTAACTTAATCAAAGACATATTAAATTCACTCGAAATTTTATTACCGTCACTGAGGAGAAATATTTATTTACAAACCTTGACAACTAAATTTGATTTTAACTTATAGAGAGACTATTGTAATTTACATAAATATTTTGTCATTTATAAAAAAATCATTTAGAAATCCATAAAGAGCGCGTTTTTTTACTGGGTGCTATAAAAGAGAAATATATACAAGTATGCTATATACAGTAAAACTTCGATTAACCTACACCACCGGGGCGAGGGACGTGACGGTTAAGTGAATAGAGGTGTAACAGAAATACCAAATAAAAACTGTATGTAATATAAATTTTTCTTTTAATTTTTTAGTTCTATTATACTGACAGTTAACCGAAACTGGCTGAAACCGAATGACTGTTAATCGAAGTTTTACTGTAATCTCAAGTGGGATAAATTCAAGCCTCTCATTATGGCATTTTATTGAGGAAAAGTGCATAGGATAGTCCCGTGTCGTAGCGTTATCTCATGTTGTAAAGAGTTCCCGCCTTGTCTCTTTACTGTCTTCTGCCGAATATGTTAGATCTTATAAAGCGAACGTTTACGCAGGCTTAAAAAGGGGGTAGAGTTAAATCTCTCATTTCCCAAATTACTTGCAAGGGGAATGAATTGATATGGCTAGTTTCTACTTGGAAGCACTGCCTTTTAAACTAAAAAAGTTTTTCGTAACCTAATTTCAAGCCTTTGCAACACAACCGGTACCATTCCCTTATTTTAAGACATAAATTTTTTTAAGGCATTTGATTCTGTCGTTGCATTGCGCAAAGGTTTGTGGAAGGGCTTCCGTCTCTTACTGGTTTCTCTAAATATCAAACTATAACTCAATGAATTTTAATAAGAGCAAAAGGAATCAGTAAAATCTAGTTCAAACCGGCACTGAGAAGCCGTATGGATCTTTGGTGCCTCAAATTACTTACTAAACTAACGCTCCCAATGAAAGTCAGGACTCAGAAAACCGCCTGATATCATCCGAACACAAGATCTCATTGCTAAATAACGCCTTCTCTCAGCAATTTAAACACTACACACACAAAGAATGTATTTATGTCGTTGTTTCATCAATAACACAAAGAGCAACTTATGTGATTTGCCCTTCCACAAAGGATAGTTCAAATTGACAGGACAGAAACCCTTTAAAAGTCGAGGGTTATTCTTATTTAGTTCCAGGCTTCTTTTGCCACAATAGTTTCTCACTTAGGATCAGAGACGTAACCGTTGACCACAAAGTGGCACTGTGCTCAAAACCAAAGTATCAAATGCCCGCCTGGCCTGTGAGCTTAGAGCTCTGTGTTGGAGATTGTCGAAGTGAGAGCACTCGCGGTACCAAAATATACATTCCTAGGGATAGTCCAGTAGCTTTTAAATCACTAGCACACTCCTCCTTCAAATCACAGTTCGTCTAAAAGTATTTAAAACTTTTCGATACCATAGCAGCGAGGAATGTAGGGAATGAAGTCGCACCTAATACAGCTAAAAAAGCCGCAGACACTCCATTCATAGGTCGAGAACACGTCTGTAGGGTAAACACTAGCGTCACAAATCACCTAATACGCCAAGGGGAAAACCGAGGTCCACTCGTTTATTGGAGACCTCAGAGAGTCCTACGTCAGTTGAGGAAAACATGGAAAGTATTAAGGTTGAGGCTATTCTATGTCGCACTAGTAATGATGTGAAGTTCTATACTGAACTGGGAACAGGACACTGCAGACTTAACTATCATATGAATAAAATAGGTGTGGTGGAAACGGATCTCTTTCATAAGAGACAAGAAACATCTGAGATTGCCCAGCGGTGGCAAGACGGAGACTTAACCGCCAAGGCAGCAGGATACTAGTTCCAGACAACCTGGTTAAAGTAAAGCTCACAATGATTGCGAGAAGTCTAGAAATGTTTTGCCTGGGCATAACAGAACTGTCCGATCAGATTGCGTTTCTCCTTTAGTCTAAAAAAAATAATAATGGCTGGAAAATGAGAATGTGAACTTCCACCACAAAATGGGCTCATAACGAGTTCCAACTCTCTTTTTTGAAGTTACATGCGCGCATCGGTGTTGAGAAAGGTATTCCAAATCGCAACTGCTGTAAGACCTGAAGGTTTATCTGCGTTATCCGCTAAGAAATGAGCTTTAAAGATACCCAACAACACAGTCCAATAAAGGGGACTCGCTCTTTTTGCCGAAAATAGTACTCCGGTACGGATTGACATTAATGGTCTGATATTGAGAGTATGAGCAGCCAATAGAGTTGACGTAAAGTCATATCCGTTGACCGAACTTTTGTAAGAAAATAGGCCAATAGTGTTAACGTTCAAAACGTGAGAATCGGGAGAAATTGCTGTGGGACCCAAACTTAGAATTTGTAACGAAGTGTTTGATCGCTGCCTTCTTTTGCTACATTTATTGGATGTTGGACAAATGTATTCGTTTGGATTGTTGGTGCTTGATAATCTTTGTTCACATCACCATGTTCTCACCGGTACTTGTTGGCTTACTGGGGCGAAAGTGACTGCAGTATAGCTTTGATTTTAGTCCAATCTTTTTTTCAAAGTGTCGGCGAATTGTTTCTTGTGCTTCAAGTCATCTCAAACTTTCGTCTTTTGTTGGGAGTTGTGGCATATCATCACTATGTTGTGCTGAGGCCAGTGAGCTCAAATCAAAGTGGACTAATATCTGCCAACGAATTATGCAGTATGAGAAGTGGCACACTTCCCATTAAATAAGCATAGCTGGCCATTGGAGAGAAGGTTTTCTTGGATAAATGGTACCTCAAATTATGCCGCTTCCATAAATTCGGGATTAAACAAATATTGTTTTAAAAAGTTAAACGATAACATAACATTAAATTTCCCACGCGATAAAGCGACCGCTGAAGGCATGAGTAAGTGCTCGAACGGACTGAATATATGCCGCCTCTCTGTGAACTCCGATACTACGATCGTATGTGGATGATTACGTTCTTCTGTTGCTAACTTTCGCAAGGATTGTTGTCCCTCTGCTGAAAGAAGCTACTTTTGATCAGTTTCGTTTATATTGAGGGCTATTTACGGCGACCACAACTAAAAGGATAAGCAGCAAGCGGACCTTAGACTGAAATGCCAATTTGAAATATTATGTTTTATCTAGACGTTTTTCTTGCAGGTGCGGAATAGGGTAGTTCGTTTCGTTTGCAGGGATAAGTAATAAATATTTTCGCTCCTGGACTGAGGATCATAATGATCACTTAGTTTTAAAATAAATGTGAGTTGTGGATCTAAAATTGTCTATTTGTGTTTTTCAGCATCCTATTTTTTATTTGAAAATTTTTGTGTCGCCAAACACATTAAACCGTTTTGGCATCTTTAGTGTTAAGCATTTTAAATGTTCATGTCTCAACTTGGTGCATTGGCGTTAAAATCGATTTTCGCCAAAGACATTTACAAGACATCATATTATTCCAAGAAAGAGTCGCTGTTAAAATGACATTTTGTAATACAAAATAACCACAATTTAAATACAGGATGATAGTGGGCGTTTCTTTTTAGGTAATTTTTACTTAACAAGCTCAAAATTAAATACTAAAAGGATGCGGCTTCTTTAAAAGTTCCTTTGTTTCTGTTTTTGTTCTTGTATATTTAAGCAGAAATTTCTAAGCTGGTTGCTAAGTACGACAAAGCCCTTAAGGTAAATTGTTGTTTGCGGTTAATATTTTTTTTCTTTTGGTGTATTTTTTTCTTGTTTTGTTTTTCTTTCAGTTCTTGTTGTTGTTGGGTGTTTTTAAGGAGCTGGAAAGTTATAGTTTTTGTGATAAAAGTTCTTGTTTAAATATTATTAACAAGTAGCGTTTTTCTTATTGTGTCTTCCCATTTAAAGTTTTCCTGACTTGCTTGTCTGGTACCGTTTCATTGTTCGGTTATGTTTGGTTTTTTGTAGCTACTGACCATCTGATTATCATGGCATCCTTGCCTTCATAAAGAGAAGGAAAACATGTAAAAAAATCAGGTCAATGCTGCATAGTGGGGCAGATCACAAGTACTAATGTGGCCAAAAAATAGTAAGACTTTGTTCATAATTTTAAATTTCTTTATTTATTCTGCCAAATCTATTTCTTCCTCATCAAAATAATCCCACCCGCCCCAAACACTTATGACAACGTTTTTTCCAATCCTCGTAACAGTTGTTAAAGTCAATTTCCGGAATAGCCTTCAATGCGCGTAGCGATTCACGTTTAATGTCTTCAATTGACTCAAAACGGTTTCCCCGGAGCGGTTGCTTGAGTTTGCTAAACCATCAGAAGTCACACGGAGCTAAATCAGGCGAATACGGTGGTTGTGGAACGATATTGATTGAATTTTTGGCGAAAAACTCACAAAGAATCATTGCAGTATTCGACCGTGCATATTCGTGGTGCAAAAACCAAGACCTGTTGGCCCATAATTCCGGCCTCTTTTTACGAAAAGCTTCGCGCAAACGACGCATAATACTCAAATAGTATTCCTGGTTGACAGTTTGGCCGGTCGGAAGGAATTCGGAGTGGACCACATCTCGATGATCGAAGAAAACTGGCAACAAGACCTTGATTTTTGATTTGCTTTGGCGTGATTTTTTCGGCTTCGGCTCACCTTTGGCACGATATTCGGCCGATTTATCATCTGTTTCCGGGTCGTAAGCGTAGATCCAAGACTCGTCGCCAGTTATAATACGTTTAATGACATCCTGGTAGTCGGAAAGCATTGTGTGACAGAGGTCAACGCGACGCTGTTTTTCAAGAAAATTGAGTGATTTTGGAACCAATCGTGATTTCACGTTTCTTAGGCCCAAATGATCTATTAAAATGGTTTTCACTGATCCCTCCGATATTCCAACGATATCAGTAAGGTCTCTGACTGTAAATCGTCGATTCTCGAACACCAGTTCCTTGATTTTATTGACGTGTTGATCATCAGTTGATGTTGATGGCCGTCCTGGGCGTGGTTCGTGGTCAACGCGTTCTCGACCCTCTTTGAATAATTTGTACCAATCAAAAACACTTGCTTGCGAAATACAATTATCACCGAAGGCCTTTTGCAACATTATGAACCTTTCGGCACCAGAAATTTTATTCCGCTCACAAAATTTAATAGAACTTCTTTGTTGAATAATTTCATTCATTGTAAAAATTGCCTAATGCACTCGTTGTACTTCAGAAAGACAAGCGTATACTAAACACTTATGATGACTTTGATGTGATATTTGGCACAGCTGTCACTGACAGTCATACCAACGTAGAAAAAAAATTTCGACGAATGGATTTCCGCGCGAAATTTAAATTAAAAAGTCCATTTTTTGCCCACAGTAGTATATGGGCGTTAAAGGAATTCTCCAAGACTAGTCTTCAAAGTGCTAAGCAACGTTTGAACTAAAGACCATTAATGCACCATTTATTTATTCATATAACTTGGGTTTCGAAATTCCTGGCTAAATTTTATGGTGACCAACATTTTCCCTACAATATAAATTTTGCTCCCAGTCTTTTTTTCGTAATTTAACCTTTTTCAAAAATGAAAAAAAGACATAATAGATATTTCGTAATGAAAAATGGATATTTAAAATTATTTTACTAAAATTCATGTCATGCAAATTTTCTAAAAAAGTAATAAACAAAAAAATTTCAACAAAATTAAAAACAACCCCTAAAAGTCTGCTGCATCAAATGTTTTAAACAAGCATGAAGTTTAAAGGTAAACTCATCATTCCAAACGCGCTAATTGATTTGTCCTGTTTCAAAAACTTAATCATCAAACCTCACCGCATCTTCTATATGAATCGACCTATAAAAATTATAAAGTAAAATCAAAAATACCGCATAAAAAATATCGCAACTGCTCAATCGCGACATGAGCCATAATTTTCAAGTCAGCTACACAGCTCTTGGAATGTCTGACGATAATCATACCAGCTATTCGTTGCCCTCGGTGGCCTCGTCTAGCCGTGCCGGACGTAATGTCAACTTTAATGATGAACAAAATGATTTGGCTGTCTATCCATCGCAACAGTTGCCGCCACCAGCCAGGCGCAGTTCAAAACTGTTTCAATTTCAGCGACCGCGTTCAATGTCGGCCTGGAGTAACATCAGTCATAGTAGTATGAAATTGGATGAGAGGTAAGTGTTAAGGGAGGGAAAATCGGGGGAAAAGAGTATAATTTTATCGGTCATCGACTGATAGTATCCTTTTATATCCTGACTATCGTCTTATACGACGGGTAGAATTTGATACTAAAAGCCACCATCTTTATACTACCGTCTTATACTAAGACTTGGTTTTTTTGTGTCACAGTAAAGTTATCATTTCACCCTGAATAGACTAACATACGAACAACGCTTGCAAATCATTGAATTTCAATATTAAAATTCCTGTAGTGTAAGAAATGTGTTTCGTAAATTACGTATATTTTATAGTAGTCCTAATCGAACCATCGGACAAGCTACTAAAGCTAATGTGATAAAATTTCGCATCAGTTTCACTTTATTGGACATTATTCCACCAACCTATAAGCAAAGATTGCGTGCCAAGGAAAATTTTGCTGCTGTATCGGGCAGTATCAAGGAGGATCGGGATATGTTTATTCGTCGCTTCTTGCAGATTCCAGGTAGTTGAATAACGCAAGCACAATTGACGACAAGTCAATTGTGTTTCAACCACCTGGAAGCTGCAAGAAGCCATGTGACGTCTATTAACGTCATTTGTTTGGTGAATGGGCTCTAGGAAGGCTGGGTGAATATCCATCTTTCGATTGAAAAATCGTCGTTAGCGACGAAGCTAATTTTTGGTTCATTGGATACGTCAACAAACGGAATTGCCGTATTTGGTGTGAAGATCACCTAGAGGCAAATAAAGATCTGCCAATGTATCTTGAAAGATGCACTTTTTGGTGTGGACCGCACTTCTTCAAGAACGATAAAAGTCGCAACGCTACAGTCAAATGAACAATGTACCGTGCTATGATTAGCGACTTTATTTGTGACTATGACTACTGTGTTATACTTTATATACGTTTTATACTTAGACCATCTTATACTACGTCTTATACAAAGACTTTCAAGACCAGCGTCTTATACTAAGACTACAGTTTTATACTCCGATCACCGTCTTATACTCAGACCGTTGACTTATACCAAGAGTATTACCGTTTTATACTAAGATTAATACCGTCTTATACTACTTAAACAACCCCTACGACCATCTTCTGCAATGTCTTATACTAATACTACTGCCGCGTTATACAATATAAGTCATGTACTAAGCATTTCGCCTCATACTAAGACCAGCGTATTATACTAAGAGTACCGTCTTATACTCCGGCCACCGTTTTATACTAAGATATATACGATTTATACTGAGACTACGGTCATCATATACTGAGACTACTAGCTTCTTATACTACGTATTATACTCAAACTAAGGCTACCATTTTATACTGAGACTACCGTATTACTCTGAGATTCCGGTCATAAACCTTATTAGAAGTAACGTCTTATACTAAGATAGCTTTAGGTAAGGTTCTCATATAAGTAGATTTTTTTACATTAAATTTGTAAGTGTGTGTTGCTGTGCTTATGTAGGAAACTGAGTTTTTTACTCTCGATTTTGTCCTGCAAATTGTGTGACGTCTACTACTTTTATTTTATCTGTTCCATCTACTTTGTACTCCATTATCTAGTCTTTCTTCATGTTATTGGTTTTTGTGTAAATATTGTAATAGTTCTCTTCATATATTGGCTTAACCATGGGTGTGTTTTTAAGGCCAATTTATTAAAAAAAAATAAATAAAACTTTTTTTATTATGATTTTTCACTATGGGTTGTGTAATTTTCATTTACATCTAGTTTAAAAAATTACACGTTCCTTAAGACAAAAATATAAAAACATAATTTTTTGTTTGTTTGTATTTGCTTCTTTGCTTTGTGAAGGGATTTATTTTAGAATACACTGCCATAACTAGATGTAAGTTATAGGAAGACTCATACGTATATAATATTCGTGTTTTATTTGTTGAACGTTTCATGCGAAAAAAAGGTGGAAAATAAACATAAAACGTTGCATGTTTTTAGGCGCCATTTTGCCATTGCTATTAGAACTTTGTGATTTATGTAAACCAGTCGACGGAACTTATGTTATAATAAAATTGTTTGACATTAACAGGAGAGAAGTTTCTCTGGCTGCCATTATGTTTGTCTTTTTATTATACAGTCACTGTTGACGAATCATGAAATCTCTAAATTATAAAGCTTCATTATTAAAAAAAATTATTTGTTGGTGAAAACGTTGCCGGCCTAAAGAACATTGTAGCGTCGCGGCTTCGTAGTGGGTTAAGAAGCAACCTGCACAATCTTCCCAAGGTGGAAGTGCTTCCACTGCTTTTGGACTGGTTCGTACTTTTTAAAAACAACGGCACTTACAGTCCCCGCTACAGATCAATAATAACAAATTTCTTTTGGCCCGAATTGACTACACGTCGTCCTATCAGATTAGTATGAAGGGGTCTTTGTAAGGGTCTAATTTTATGTTGTTCCTCTTTCTTTTTATTTTATAACTTAAATCTCATACAACAATTTTTGAATAAATAATGATGACCATCTGGCAGTATTTGATGGCTACTGACAGCGGGTGATTAAAGGGAATAAGTGATTATGGCGATAAAGGATTTGCCAAATACTTAATGATACTGAAAATTAATGAATTTAAAGTAAAAAATAATACCACCAACAAGACAGTGTTAAAAAGGATACCTTCTCATAAAAAGTATCTGTATCGAAATAAATTATTTTCTTATATATTGAGTGTAACAAGTAGCCCTTTTAATGCAGGGCGTTACCTTTACAAAAGGAATCCTATTTTTAAATGGAGATTTAAGAAAACTTCTTTCTTTGGTTACATTAACTCACAGAAAAGGGATTCTTTATCCTTTTAAAAAGAGAAGTTTGTTAGAAAAAGTTTCTCTTCTTAAAAAGATCATTTGGCTAAAAAACTTCTTTACTTGTTTCGAAAAGCAAGATTTTCGAAGAAGTACTTATTTACAAAGTAGTTCCTTTTCAGAAAAACACTTTGTTAGCAAAAATACTTTTTAGAAAGAGACAAAATAAATTTTAACGAAGACTTTTGTAAAAAATTCACTTGTTATAAAATAGGCGTGGAGGCGTTACATTCGTGAGCGTATCGGCAGTCGTACAAAAAAGCTACGTTTAAGTTTTTTTGTCGAATCAGCAGCACTTTTCAGTTTAGTCGAACTAAGTTTTGTTGCTGGATGGCAATTCGCAAAAAACGTACGTTTAGTCATCCGGTAACTTATGAAATTAAGCTTTACACATGTGTGTAAAATCGAAGAATGACTTTAAAAAGATTGCAGTAAAAAGTGTTTAAAAATTGAAAATATTTTTCTTTTCATGTAGAAAAATATTTTCAAAATAGTATTTTTTTAATGTAAAAATTTCTGAAAAAAGTACTTTTAACGAAAACGGTTGAAAAATCTGTTTTTCTTTACGATACCGACTTCAAAAATTATCTGCTTCAAATTAGTTCATTAACAGAGCAATTTTTATTAAAACCACATTTTTGAAGTCTACAAAATCTATTGCTGCCTACGTACTGTCAGAAGTTCTAACTTGTACCTCCACGTGGTGGCGGTCGGTAACAAGTTCCTGTCTCTGCAAGACGAGCAGAGAGAAGTTAACACTCTCGTATAAATAATCCCTAATCCACGGTGGAACAGCATACACCAGGTATGGCTAAGAGGAAGATTGGCTTCTAGTATGCGAACTGGTATCGATCTCTAGTTTTAATACGGACTTACGCGTGCATATGGAGCTCTATATGGGTGGACATATTTTTCACTATTAGAGAGATGAATCGGAAAGAGGCAGAGAGGTTAATCTCTGAAGAAACTATGCTTTTAACTGGCCAAAGGAGGAATGAGGAAGAGATGAACAAGAATACCTTGCTAGGGATGGACAGGTCAATCTTTAAAGGTACTTCTAAAGTAGATTTCTGGAACGAATTTCCGTCATGCCTTGTCGAGTTTGGTTTGGAGACAAACCGGTTTCGGCTATGGGCCCTCTTCGGTGTCATTTTTCGTTCTGAGAAGTTTGCACCAATTCGTTAGTGTTTTATTGTTTGTCAGGTAACTATTTGTCGTGGGAGCTCGTAGGCATCTGTATGGTATGAAGAGGTACCCGGTAAAGCTCGTAAGTCGGGTGTTTTGTACGGATTGGTAGATGTAATTGAGGACTGTTTTATTGCTTTGTATTGCATCAGAATTTGTGTTTGCGAATGCCAGATAGATGTTATAGGCCAATTTATTTTTCTTCTTTCACATAGCCACCTGTAATTGGGACCTAGTAGACGATTGTGATTACTATTTTATTGCGTCAGATCGACGTTTGTGGACGGCATGTGAAAGTTGTTTTTAATTCTTTATATTGTCTTTTTGTTGAGGTTGAAAGAAGTCAGTGATTATTGTATTATGAATTTGTTTGTTATTTTTGTAATGTGTTTTATTGCTTTTGGCGTATCTTGTTCGTTATTTTTGTTGTGTGTTTTGTAGATTCATTTTAGAGATTCGAATATAACGTCTGAATCGTAGTTTCTTTGTTCGTTTGTTGTGCGTCCGTCAAATGTCTTATATTTGTATATTTCCATGTTTTCTAGGATGTTTAGTTGTCGTACTTTTTGCTGTGTATGTAGTAGTTGTACCGTTTTTTTAATATACGCTGGATTACATTTGTTGTTGAACATGTGGTTAGCGAAGTTAGAATTTGGTGCCGGGTCGGGATTACGCATCTTCTTGTTATAGTCTCTTATATGTTCACGAAATCTTGTTTTTATTTTGCATCCTGCATGTCCTATGCAGCTGTGATGACAGGTGCACGTCAGTTTGTAAACCCCCTGTTTATCTATTTAGTACTTCTAAAATTTTGCACCGTGGAATTCCGACAGGGATGAATAATGTAGTCTCGCGAGAAATGGAGAGGTAAATTTCTGTAGAAACTCGAGTGTTTATTGGACATGGGAAGAATTTTGAAGAGTTGAACAAGAAAATCTCGCAAAGCGTGGACGAGACAACTTCCAGAGATACTCCTGAAGAAGAGGCTGAGACGGTAGCACACATTTTCTGTGAATGTCCACTACTGTAATGTAAATGCCATGTTGGATCTAAGCTTTAAATAAATGCTGGCAATTACAAGAGACTCCGTGGTGCGGAAGAAGTTCGAGACTTGAATGGGAAACAAGTTCGAGACTTTAATAAGAGTAAGGTACTCGTAAATTACCAATCGGGTGCCTGAAGTCAATTCGGCGAAAGAAGGGGTTCGAAAAGGGATCCACGAAGCTAGTGGTCTGCTTCGGTATCCTCCCTACATTAATAATATTTCTGACTGCGTTTCAATTGTTTTGTAATAGTTTTTGTAGTATTTGATGTAAAAATTCTAATTGTTGTTGTAATGTACTCAACCATTTTGCTTTTGCTATTATTTTGTCGCTTCGAAATGAAAATATTTTGTCGTTTCATACTCTGGTTGCTTGAACTATTCAAGCACTTTTTTGCCCCGCCTTCATAGTTGAAGGACATCGTTAAATCAATATGAAATATTTAATAGCTTTTAAAATGTTTGTATGAAACAGCCATTTGATGGGAATTTGCTCAAATAGTCCTACCCATTTTATCATAATGATGATTATAAAATTCTCAAGGTCAATAAAATCCTTTGAAAATATGTTTGCTTCAATGCGATTGAATGCGTAAGGAAACACTTTATTACCAGCCGTAACACGAAAGTTAAACTGATGTATTTAATTTTGATAAGGAGAAATATGGATTTAAGGCTGCTACAAGAGCGTTTATAAATTAAATAGCAGATGAAGAAGGACGTGTTATAATTCACATGTTTGTTTTATTGGCATTAATAAAAAAAACCTTTATAACTAATTAACGACAGGAGTCGATAAAAATGTTTTGCTTACAACAATTTGAAATTTTATTTTTTAGCGTAAGAATTATAAAAAAAAGTTTTCGAAAAAATCTGCTTAATAATTTTCTAAAATTTAATTTTAAAGATTTTCTGTTAAAGAAATCATTTTTATCTTCAGCGCTTAGCATATATTTATATACGAAATTAAAACTTTGTGAAGAAAACATTCGCAAAAACTACATTTGCAAAATATTATCGTAAAAATTTGTTTACACAATTTTTGATTGTTTTAAAGCGCGTGTTGAAAATTTTATAGCAATAATTTTGATTCTTAGATTGTCAAGCTAAAATTTCGTTAAAAAATTTTAGTGAAAAAAAATATTTCTCGAAAAAACCTTTGCATCTTTAGAATTATTAATATCGTAAAAAATTTGGTAGTAAAAAATTTTATCGTAAAAATTTTTTATGTCATACAAAATTGTATGCGAAATATTTTCCAATTATTTTGTTAAAATATATATCCTGAAAATATTTCGGTGTATCGTAAAAATGTTTATCGTAAACAGTTTTCTTAAAAAAATTTTACTTTTAATAATATTTATGCCAGAAATAGTGAATTAAAAATTTCTGTTGTGTAAACGTAATTTAAAGATTTTGTTAAATAATGCGAATTGTAAATAAAACCTTTAACACAATTTTCTCGTAATAAGTTTGATTCATTCGCTTTCGATTCCATAATTGTATTCAAAGAAGTATTAGTAAAAAATCTGTACAAAATTCATTGTAAAAGTTCTTTTTTTTACAATATCGTAAATATATTTTACATAACAAAAATGTTTATTGTAAAAAACTAAAGTAACAAAAAGTTTTTATCAGTTACAAAAAAAATTATATAAATTTGTATCGTAAAAAATTTTATATCGTAAAAATTTTTTTTATCGTAAAAAATTTTTAGTCATACATAATTTTGTGCACAATATTTTTTAATTATTTTGTTAAAATTATATCCCCTAACTATTCCTGTTTATCGTAAAAATCTGGCAGAAAAATAATTTTATCGTACACAATTTTCTTAAAAAAATTTTACGGTTAAAAAATATTGTCTAAAATTATTTATGCCAGAAAATATAAGTTAAAGTTTTTATCGTAAGAACTTTATATTAAAATATTTATCGTAAAGATCTTGGTTAATTATACGAATGGTAAACAAAAACCTTTAACACATCTTTCTCGTAATAAGTTTGATTGAATGGTAGTAAAAAAACGCTGAAAAATTTATAGAAAAAATTCTTCAATTTAAAATATCGTAAATATATTTTATATAACAAAAATTTGTTTTATAATTTTTTTAACAAAAAGTTTTTTTTTACCAATTTAAAAAAGTTATAAAAAAAGGTATCGTAAAAATTTTGTAACAAAAATTTTTAACAAACTTTTTTATCGTAAAGTTTTGTGACAAACATTTTTATCGTAAAAATTTTGTGACAGATTTTGCCACAAATTTTAAAGAAAAAGTTTTTGTAGTAAAAGTTTTACATTAAAGTTTTATATCAAAAAGAAGTTCTAATAAAAATTTTTATCGTAAAAATTGTGAAACCCTCATTTTTATCGTATTAATTTTTTTTCAGTTATTTTTATCGTAAAACTTTTGTAAGGAAAATTTTTGTAATGAAAATATTGTTCTTATCTTATGGATTATATTACAAAAATCCGCGAGATCAAGTACTGCCGGAATTTCTTATAAATTATGTTGGAAAAATTGCATTTAGAAAAGTTTTCGGCTTGAGCTTATACCGTCAAAAACTCGACATACTTGTCAGCAAAGTAAAATTGATCGATCTACGTTGATGTTGACAACATCTGACACATATCAAAACTTGGAGGCTCAAAGAATGAGCCCAGGATGATGTTTTACGACGTCTTACAGAATTGTGTTCTAACATTTCATTAAAGCCTAGCTGAAGGCGTAGACATACTGAAAAAACATTCAATGTACATTTTTGCCGCAGCTAGCTGGATGATTCCTAATCAATCCTAATAAAATTCCAGAACGAAAATGGTTCGGGGTAGCTTACGGTTTACTTACATTTGTCAGTGAAATCCTAAGCGTTGCTCTTTATTGCAGCACCCAACATCACCAACTACCAGGAAAGCAAATAGTAAAGAGTAATTTCACGCTAAGTAAAATCAAGTCTCTACCTGTGACCGTAGATGGTAGATGCCCTATGTTTATTATGAACTTTTGTATTTGAAAAAAAAAAACGTTTTTCTATTTCTATTCTTGGTGGTTTTATTTGTTATTTATTTTTTGTAAGTTCTAGTCGAAGGTGGTTATTTATTATGCGGCTTCGTGTGGATTCTGTTTATATCCTTGAGTATGTGCAAATATTTGCATCTTTGTATGGTACAAGATTGCTGAAAAGGACGAGTGAAACGAAATTAAAAGATTTTCAGGCAAAAGAATCTTTACACGCTGCTTTAGACAAAAGTATAAAAATGTAATTTTTTGTTTGTTTCTATTTGCTTCTTTGCTTTGTGACGGGATTTGTTTTACAATACACTGTCGTCACTAGATATAGGTTACATTAAGACGTGTTTTATCTGTTGAACGTTTCATGCGAAGGAAGGTCGACAACACACATAAACTTTGCATGGCTTGAGACACCATTTTGACATTGCTATTAAAACATTGTTTTTTTTAAAAACCAGTTAAAAGTCTATGGATTATTTATCTTAAATATTTTGTTTGTGTCTTAAATGTCTTCACAAACAGCAAGATTGTAATATTAAAAACCTTTTATTACTATTACAGCACCAGATCTTTATCATATTGATCTATGGAACTGAATTACCATCAAAGTGAAAATGCTGTACTATGTGAGGACCAAGCCTTATAAGCAATTACTGTGTAGTTTTTTAATATTTCCTTTCTCCTCTAATTATTTCAAAAGAAAGTCACAATTTTCTAAGACAAGGAGGCCATAATTGCTGGGTTTTGACTGCTCTTTTTTCAGACGATATTTTGGTTTTGCTTGAAAACATCAAACATATTTTTTTTTTAATTTTAGCGATATAAGCTAATGCGTCTGTGACGTATCACAGTGGGGTCAATGTCAACAAAAAATGGTAAAAAGTATGTGCATATATTCTAAGTTGTTGAACTGATTGCAAAATTTACTTTGATTGGTAAATTATTATACCACTTCAATTATCACTTCCGAACGAATTTTCTCAGAGCATTTATTTTAGTAAAAAGTACAATCATTTTATAAACGTTTCAAATATACAGGATATACAGGGTGTCCGCCGGGAAGGTATACTACTTTGTTTTGCCGCCATTTTGGTAAACATTAGTCTTGACAGTCGTGAAGTAGAGACGTGGCAAATTTATTATGGAAAAATATTTGGTAAACCACCGTTTTTTAATCTTTAAAACATTTTATCAAAATCAATCATCAATTACTGTGACGATGAGAAAGTTACGTGAAATTTTTGGGAGAAACAACGTGCCAACAAGACGCACTTTTTGTCGTGTAGTGAATGATTTCGAAGAATGAGGGACTGTAGCTGCTAGACCCAAGCATGGACGTCAACGTACTGCAAGATCAGCTGATTACTGCTGTTCAAGAAAGTGTTCCAATCAATCCATCAACCTCAATTCGACATCGTGCTCAGGAGCTTGGTCTTCAAAGAACAACTTTGGCCACAATTTTGCACAAAGAGTTGCATATGTTTCCATTTAAGATTCAGTTGCCACAACAGCTTCTACCAGAAGACCATTTACGCCGCCGTACATATGCCAATAGGATGCTACAGCTCGCCCATGACAACCCCGATTTGTGAATAAACAGAATAGTCGGTTCTGGGCAATGGAAGACCCTCAAATTATTCATCAGTCACCTTTGCATCGATTAAAAGTGACAGTCTGGTGTGCAATTTGGTCAGGAGGAATCATTGGACTTTACTTTTTTGAAACTGAAAATGACGTAACGGTAACTGTCAATGGGGAGCGATATCGTGATATGATTGAACACTTTTTAACGCCACAACTGCATGCTTTGGGCTTGACTAACATGTGGTTTCAACAAGATGGCGCCACATCGCATACAGCCAGGATTACAAGGGAGTTACTGCGAGACCTCTTTCCACAACAAGTTATTTTAAGGATTGGCCTCTACGGTCGCCTGATTTGTGGGGATATCTGAAAAATGTGTTCAAAAGGGCTCGCATTTGTGAGGCTAACAGGGGCGGACATTTATCTGATATTGTATTCCATACACAATTGCCGACAATAAATGAAACATTTATCAATATACGATCCATTCTCTTTCATTTAATCAAAAATTATAAACAAACAATGTAGCATATCTTCCTGGCGGACACCCTGTATTTGAACGAACTTAGTTTGCATTACGGAAAGTATGATTTATATTTAAAAAAAAGTAATATCACTCATACGATCAGGGCTACTTACTTTAGTTTGGAAATATCTAAGCAAGCGCGTGTCTTTACCAACTAAGCCAAACAAGTTTTTGAAGTATTAAAATAACCAGGGCAAATTTCTGCAGCTAAAAACTTTTCCTCCACTGTGCCAACATATTGTGGCCTTCATTTCGACCAGCATTGAAATAAAAAGATTTGCTTGTGTAATTTTAATAATTTTTTTTTCACGTTATGCTGCACAACAATTCACATCTTATTAAAAGCCTTTGGTAGCTTTTTACATTGAAACTTTATTTTATTTTATACTGTTTGCTTTTGTTTCAATTTTTTTCTGCTGATGGCGTTTTGTTTGCAATTTATTTTTTACATACACAGAGAATTACAATCTCTAATACAACATGGCTAGATTACAATCCTTATTGTTGGCGTTGTAGCAATTTCCTGAACAATTTTATGTGCGTGTACATTTTACAGTGGCTGCCAAAAGTATGACTAATCACATTTCAATGAATTATGATATGGGGAGTACCAATCGCAACATACGGGAGGTGCTCCATACAGAGCACCTCGTAGCACGGGCGAAATCGAGCTAAAGTCCAAATTTAAGCTAGCTTTCGAGGATGCTTTTCCCTTGACAGTAGTGGATGACAAAGATCCGACACCCTGATGGAACGTAGAACTTTAATCCATAAAAAGGATACGAAAGGCCTTTAATCGATACATGAAAGAGAGAGAGAGATTCTGGATTATGGGACGTTTATAAGGAAAAGAAAAAAGAGCTGACGAGCATCTGCGGAAGCGGAGTACGTGAAGGGAATTCCGCTCTTATATAAAGGATACTTCTAAAGTATGTAGAGTACAGTATATAGAGCAAGAGCGATGGTCACATGATGGAGACAGCAGAGGAAATACTGCAGGAGTTCCGTTTTCCTGGACGCTTCAGTTTGAGTGACTCATGGACTCCTGTAAATAGCGGGGCTAGTGAGAGAAGACGAGCCGAGGCTGAAAAGATGAAGGCTCCAAATGGTATCAGGAGTGCAAAATTATCTTTTGCACCATTTAAAGCGGCTGGAATGGCTGGAATTTTCCCAGTCTTATTACAGTGGAGTATAAACACCTTGCTTGATAAGATTAAAAATATTCGTAGCCTGTCTAACGACGGGATATATGCCGGTGGCTTGGAGAGAAACTAAGTGTTATGTATCCGATAAAAAAAAGGCACGTGTGTGTTACTTGAATTCATGAGTGAAAAAAGAGAGTATTTTAATTCTTGTCAAATAATAACTACAAAGAAGAAAGTTGCCAGATGTTTATAGCATAAAGCTATAAGGTTGCTTTTCTTCCCAACCCGGGTAAGAGGGACTATATAGACGCTAAGTCCTTCAGGCCCGTTATCCTTACATCTTTTCTATTGAGGACATTGGAGAGGTGGCTCGCTTCGACAGGAGCTTGTCAGAGTCGCGAAAAGAGAAATTCTCATAGGTGCAGCTGCTTTGTCCGTCCTTTTCGGGAAGGTGACGAATGCTCTTACTGAGCGGATGGATCAACGGTATGCTTCGGACTAGGGTTTTAAATCTCAGAAGTGGGTGTGCCAGAATCTGCATGCAGGTAGGCGTTTTGTCACCTCTTTTTTAAAACATCGCCGTGGATGGCCTTCTTTGGATACGGGACTCAATATTGCGTATGCAGACGATTTGGGTGGTGATAAGTTCATCGGGGCCATTCAACGATGCATGAGACAGGCTCTTATAGTAACTGGCACATAATGCAATGAGCAGGGGATAACCAAAAATGCCAGCAAATCTGACGTTATGCTATACACACGTAAGAGGAAGGGTATACAGGTTGAATCCTTAATGCTTTTCGGATTGGAAATCAATGTGTCCAGGAAGATGAATTATATAGGCGTTACACTGGATAAGGAACTTACGTGGAATGAAACCAAACAGAATCTTACATCAATGTTAAGGAGTGCGTGGCTGTAAGTAGCGAATATCGCCTGCATTCTTGATTTAAATAATAATGGTGCGACCCATAATAACTTATGCATCTGTGCTTTGGTGACCAAAGGCCTCTCAAAGTACTATTAAGTGTAAATCGGAAGGGGTTCAAAGGATGGCCTGTATGGGTATACGGCAAGTGAACGTGTATTTCAAACTAATGCTGGAATGTGTTCTGAACTATAGAGATGTACCTCGTTGAATAAGATGATGTTGATGTGGGTTAAGAGACACATAGGTACAGCTAGGAATAATAAAGCAGACGAACAAGCGAAAAGGGGACCTGATGCTGATTTCTGTGGACCAGAACCCAGAGTTGCACTGGGGAATGGCCTAGTATGAGTTAAAGTTCTACAATGGGTAAACTAATTACGCCTGTATAGAGGTGGATGGATGCTACACCATATAGACAGGCTCGAATGGTGCTCAGAGTCCCTCAGAAGGAAGGCCAGTGAGGTGCTTAGATATAATAGGGCTAACTTAAACTGGATCACTGCGTTAATGGCAGGTCATCGTAAAAATGCTTTTTATGAAACAGTAATGTAGTGTAGCATTTAGGGTTTAAACGGCAGTAGCACTTTTGGTTTGTTTAATGCAATCTTATTTAAACGGACATCCTAACCATTTTTACCCTTTACTGTGGCAGTTTAATATTCTTATATTTCCATGTTTGTACATAAAAAACTCTGGGTATGTTTAAGTGTATTAGTATTATTTCCCCTTATCCGTTTAATACGGTTTATTCGTTTGAGGTCCCTTAACATTCCAAGATTCAGAATTAAAATGTCATCTAAAATAAATACAAAATTAAAATGCTTTCAACATTCAATTCATTTATAGTAACTCGAAAGTATCCAAGCTTAAACGAAATAGGTGTAAGTGTCTATATGCGACTGCCATCGATGATGAAAGCAGGTTTAGGTAAAAGTGTCTCAGATCCAATCCTCAACAGCGTTACAATGTACAAATTGGTATGCAATGGATACCGTGAATGATTTGTAATAAGTATTATTATGATATAAAAGGAATTATATTATTAAAGCTGAATGGAGTTGTCATATAATAGAAATGTATTATAAAGACGGGTATCTATAATTACGTTATTCAATATATTCATTTACTTAATTCTAAAAGTACCATAAAAGTAAAACAGAAAAAGCGAATAAAAAGTTAATCGAATAAACTTTTTTTGAATTTATACAGATCTAAACATTTTGAATTATTTCAAACCATCTGACATTTTAAATAATCGAATAAAATTAATCGAATATTCGGTTAAATTTATTCGAATATTCGATTCAACTTTTCCATCTCATTTGAAACGTATTGATTATTAGCAAGTAGTAATGAGTAAAGAATGAATAAATTCATATGTATTTTCATATACATATGAAGTTCATTTTTCGAAAACCCATATAAAGTTATACAAGAAACCGGGTAAAAAAGATTAAACAAAACCTTTGTAACAGTCTTTAAATAATGTGTATTTAGAGTATATAAAAAACAATACTCGAATAATTTTTTACATTTATTCGAATAAAATGAATCGAGTAAGTATTAGAAAATTAAAAACTTGTATCTGATTAACTTGCATAAACATTTAAAATTGTGAAAAAAGTCACATAATTAACTAACAGAGTTATATGTTTTATTATTTTTATAATCTTCTTCATTTAGTAGACTCTCATTTTGTTATGTGTGGATATTTGTATAGAGTTACCATTTTTATTCAACGAATTAATAAGTTTGTTTGGTCATTCGAGTGATTTTATTCGGTTATTTAAAAAACATAATTTTAGGCATTTCAAGTATAATTTGATTAATTTATTTTAAATAAATTAAATTTGTTTTTAAAATGTTTTTTTTTTAATATTGGACTATTGTTTTCTATATTCGATTATTCGATTATTCAGAAGATCTTATGGGCTAGGTGCCAACCTATAAAGCAGGCCGTGTAAGACGGGCAGAAAAGCTCTTTTTTGAAAGTGCATTTGCTATTATCTGCAATTTAAAGCTCTTCTTCTAATACTCAGTTCAACATTAGAAGGCCGCTCAAATTGTTTTCTCAGTTCAAACTGAGAAACAAAGTTTCATTGGCCAATGATTAGACGAAGGAATTAGACAGTTTTCCTTATATAACTATATATATTAAAGCTCTTGAAGATCTCTAGAAAAATCTGTTCAGCTGAGACGGGACTATGTTGAAAATTAAACGATTTGTCTAATCCTCTCTGATTCGGGTAATAAACTTAACTCGCACGTAATCTGTTTCGACTTCAAGAATAAAATTTCTTAGTTTTTTAAATGGCTTAAAAAGAAAGTTTAAGTTCAATTTAATGGCTATTTTTTTAGCTTTTGCTATGGCAAAGAGTTAACTGTGACTGTGTACAGTCATGATAAAGTTTATAAAACGGAATTTACAATATATAATTTCGTTAAATTATTTATTTGAATAAAAAATTTTTTTTTGCGCTGCTAACCGTTTGGAGACGAATATTACAATTAAAATTAAATTATGCATGAACTTTAAGGACAATATAAAATGCCAATCGTTAAAATATTTTTACTGCTGTACAAGTAAACGCAATTTTATAACTTAGCTTTTCTCAGAATTGCATTTAGTTGAAAAGTATTTATAATTTTTTTTGGACGCAAGACATCATAAAGATAAGAATGTGAAACTATAAAGAAAATCATAAAAAAATACATTTAAAAATTTTGGCATTTAAAATTCATTTGAGGCTTTTATAATCTTATTTCATTTATTAGCTTGTAAGTATAATTTGGTTGCATTATGAATTTGCCGAAAAAGTACTTTTTACTTTAATTCGATTAATAATTTGATTCGATTATTCTTTAAATTTTACTAACTTTTGCAAATTTAATCCTTTGTAATATTAAACTTATTTTATTACTTGCTAAATTATTATTTAAAAAGTGCGAAAATTTGTGGATTTGATTTTATTCGAATCAATTTTAAGGAGTATTTGATTAGTTTCACATGATTGCGTTATTATATAACGTAATATAATTTTCCCGATCGCCTGTAATTCAGGTCTCAAGTATAGTTTTATTTTAAAATATTTATTAGATTGTTCGAATAATATTCGTTTGTGAAAATATTATTCTGCACGACATGCAGGGGCAAGTATTTTCTGGCTATAATGTTTATGACAAAATTCTTTGTATTACGAATTTTATTAAATTATCGTATTTTTTATTTTCGATTAATTTTATAGCGTTTTATATTTTTTCTATCTTTTTCGAAAGAAGGTTTTTATTTGAAATGGCGAAGCGTTTAATCCGCATGTATTATATTTACTTTATGCGCCTAACTTATTAAATTATAAGTGATTATTCGAATATTTCTATTCGTACAAGTACATTCAAAACAAAAACATGATTTGTTTTTGTTTTGAATGTACTTGTACGAAAGAACGAACTCAATCGACATTGTGAAACAGGCCCTATGTAGTCGATTGTTCGAATATATGTATTCGATTATTCGAATATATGTATTCGATTATTCGAATTATTCTTTAACATTATGCGATTAGTTTCATACGATGGATCGGCTATATAACATAATACAAAATTTTCTCGACATTAACTAATGCTTAATTAAATTTTTCGCTTAACACCTTCATTCGATAGTTTGATTATTATTATTAGTATTATTATTCGATTGTTCTAATAGTACTCTGCATGGCATGTGGGTACTAAATTTTTTGTCTATAATGTTTGCAAGAAGATAAGCAAATTGGAAATATATTACCTAATAATACAAACAATTGCACAGTTCATATTTGGCAGTCGTGAAGTAGAGACGTGGAAAATTTATTATGGAAAAATATTCGGTAAACCACCTTTTTTTAATCGTTAAGACATTTTATCAAAATCAATCATCGATTACTGTGACGATAAGAAAGTTACGTGAAATTTTTGGGAGAAACAACGTGCCCACAAGACGCACTATTTATGGCGTAGTGAATGATTTCGAAGAAAGAGGAACTGTAGCTGATATGACCAAGCCTGGACCACAACGTACTGTAAGATCGGGTTAAAACATTACTGCTGTCCACGAAAGTGTTCAAAACAATCCATTAACCTCAATTCGATACCGTGCTTAGGAGTTTGGTCTTCAAAGAACAACTTTGGCCACAATTTTGCACAAAGATTTTCATTTGTTGCCATTTAAAAGTGACAGTCTGGTGTGCAGGTGGAATCATTGGACGGTAACTGCCAATGGAAAGCGATATCGTGATTGAAAACTTTTTAACGCCACAACTGCATGCTTTGGGCTTGACTAACATGTGGTTTCAACAAGACGGTGCCACATCGCATACAGCCACGATTACAATGGAATTACTGCGAGACCTCTTTCCATAACAAGTTATTTCAAGGAATGGTGATGTTGATTGGCCTCCTCGGACGCCTGATTTGACTGCTCCGGACTTCTTTTTGTGGGGATATCTGAAAAGCAAGGCTTATGCAATCAAACCAGAAACGCTGGAGTAACGCAAACAAAATATTCGTGATGAAATTAATGAAATACCGCGTGAAATGTGTGAGAATGTAATGAAAAATGTGTTCAAAAGGGCTCGCATTTGTGAGCCTAATGCTCTAAACATATAGACTATAGCGAGATACAGACTACAATGTCAAAAGTAAAATACACACGTTCATATGAAGTCGATTTTTTTGTAGGCATTTCAGCTACATGATTACTAGACTACAATTGTCGCTGTCGCCAATTTCAAATAATTTCTATTTTTAGTGACGACAATTGACAAATAAGTGTTGACAATTTACAAAGAACGCGAAGAAAGAAATCAGCTTGAATATATGGAATGACTTATATTTATATACATTTAAAAACAAGTCATTTTACCTGAAATACCACATGGAAGGTGCGAAAAAAGTATTTTTAGGCCAGACCTGTTAAAATAATTTTTTTTTTATTTATTTGATTTTCTTTTTGGTCATATTCAATTTCTTCTATGTTTCAGTTTCTTAAATGAGTGATTTTACGTTAAGACAAAAAAAGTTGAAGTGGCAACATTGTTCGCCAAACACAGATACTAATAATGCAAAGCCAATCTTCCTATCAGCTGTTTATGACGTAGCTGCCATCTTACTATACGGCGACATATGAAGTCAACTGCATTTGTAGCCATGAAGCTGTGTAGTCTGCTGTGGTCTATCTGTTTAGAGCATAACAGAGGCGGACATTTATCTGATATTGTATTCCATACATAATTGCCGACATTAAATAAAACATTTATCAATATTTCATTTAATCAAAAATTATAAACAAACAAAGTAGTATACTTCCCGGCGGACATCCTGTATTAAGTATTTTTTTTCTATTTTGTATCACTTTAAATTGTTTCGGAAGAAAGGTTTTGTTTTTTCACAGTTTAACGATTCGGTGTTTTTGGAATTATGCATATAATTTATTTTAATTTATTAAAATTCTTCAAGCTTGAAGGTTTTCTATTAAAAATCAAGCTTGAAGAATTTTAATTTTAAAAAAAGGCCAAGAAAATCTATAACTTTAATAATTTATTTTATTTATTTAAATAATTTTAATCGATTGTTCGATAAATTTTATGCGAGATCACGAATACTTTTGTTGTTTTATTTTAGCTATTTGATTAAATTACTTAAACAGTTAATAATGTTTAAGTGGTTTCGTTTTCTTCATTCCTTAAAGTTATTAATCGACATATTTAATTCGATTAAACAAATTTTTTATATTTGAATAATTAAAATTTAAGACTTTACAAATTTTACAGAGTTTTTAAATTATTAATCGAATAACTTTATTCAATTTATTCTATTTATTTATTCGATTAATTATTACTTTTTCTGATTATGCTGGTGCAAAAATAACTGCATACTATTTAATCGTTTACGGATGAATACATTTTTTCTTCTTCTGTTATCCGGTTCCATTTAAAAAATATATAAATATCAAATGTTTTTTTTTGTTTTTGCATTTCAATTATTTTATAGCGCACAGACTTACCTGCTCATTTAATTGTTGTATTTACTTTTCAAATACCCGCCTATTAGAGCTCTCTTAGTACAATTGAAATGCTCGCTGGTCGTTCTTGTCATCAAATTAAAAAATTGAATTACAAATGATTTTTTTTTATCAGCATTCCCACTCTTGAGCATCAATTGAAACTATAATTCATAATATTCACACGTCAAAACATGTCACCTTCTCGCCATTTAAATAGGGTGACAATGACGCTTGACACATACTCATTGCAAAAACTCACAATTGAGTAGACTGACACTATTTCACTTTCGTATTGTTTTTTGTTTTGGATTTTATTTGGTTATTATTGGCTACTCTACTCGGCAACTGGACATTATGCACATGACATGTCACATTTACTCATCAATTTTGCCTCTTTTTTTTGCGGCAAATAAGCGAGAGCACCACAATCATTGTTTTAAAGTTTTGTTTGGTTTGTTTTTGCTACTGGTGGCTAGCGAGTTTGAAATTGTGTTTATCATCGCTGGCACATGACTGAAATATGTGTGGCAAATACAGGGTATCGGCCAGGGAGGTATTCTACTTTGTTTGTTTATAATTTTTGATTAAATGAAAGAGAATGGATCGTATATTAATGTCGGCAATTATGTATGGAATACAATATCAGATAAATGTCCGCCTCTGTTAGCCTCACAAATGCGAGCCCTTTGAACACATTTTTCATTACGTTCTCATACATTTCCCGCGGTATTTCATTAATTTCATTACGATCAATTTGTTTGCTCCAGCGTTTGTGGTTTGTTTGCATAAACCTTGCTTTTCAAATATCCCCACAAAAAGAAGTCCGGAACAGTCAAATCAGGCGACCGTGGAGGCCAATCAACATCACCATTCCTTGAAATAACTTGTTGTGGAAAGAGGTCTCGCAGTAATTCCATTGTAATCCTGGCTGTATGCGATGTGGCACCGTCTTGTTGAAACCACATGTTAGTCAAGCCCAAAGCATGCAGTTGTGGCGTTAAAAAGTTTTCAATCATATCACGATATCGCTCCCCATTGACTGTTACGTTACGCCGTTTTCAGTTTCAAAGAAATAAGGCCCAATGATTCCTCCTGACCGAATTGCACACCAGACTGTCACTTTTAATCGATGCAAAGGTGACTGATGAATAATTTGAGAGTTTTCCATTGCCCAGAATCGGCTATTCTGTTTATTCACAAATCGGGGTTGTCATGGGCGAGTTGTAGAATCCTATTGGCATATGTACGGCGGCGTAAATGGTGTTCTGGAAGAAGCACTTGTGTCAGCTGAACCTTAAATAGAAACACATGCAAATGTGTGTGCAAAATTGTGGCCAAAGTTGTTCTTTGAAGACCAAGCTCTTGAGCACGATGTCGAATTGAGGTTGATGGATTGTTTTGAACACTTTCTTGAACAGCAGTAATCAGCTGATCTTGCAGTACGTTGACGTCCATGCTTGGGTCTAGCAGCTACAGTCCCTCATTCTTCGAAATCATTCACTACACGATAAATAGTGCGTCTTGTTAGCACATTGTTTCTCCAAAAAATTTCACTAACTTTCTCATCGTCACAGTAATCGATGATTGATTTTGAGAAAATGTTTTAACGATTAAAACACGTTGGTTTACCGAATAGTTTTCCATAATAAATTTGCCACGTCGCCACTTCACGACTGCCAAATAAGAACTGTCAAGACTAATGTTTACCAAAATTTCGGCAAAACAAAATAGTATACCTTCCCGGTGGACAGCCTGTATAAACAATTCATTTACTTGCCTATGGAGGTTCTATTAGCCACCACCAAGTAAGAGAGAGGTATATTAAGTTTGGAATTTCGTTTGTAATATCAAGCAATATTTCTGCTACATTTTTAATTAGACGTAATCAAGCAAAATAATTGTTACGGCAAACACGACACAGGTAGTCATTCAAAAATAATTTTCCTTTTTTAAGGAACAGGATATAGCTCTCCAGGAAACGTAATACCTGTAATATTATGTCGTACGTTCTACTGGTCATTCAGCAGGTCGTTCTAGACTCTTAAGCGTTGAGAGAAATACCATTCTTGGTTGGGCGTAGGTAGCATATATAGTAAATCTATCAGATGGAGTAACGAAATAAAATTTTAATGCTGGTAGGTACAATGTATTCGGCAAGCGCTAATATACAATTCTTAATTATTTATGAACAGTTCTATAATAGTTGTACTTACACACTTGTTTTCTTTATTTTTTCATTAGACGAGAAATTTAGCATCTCTTACAAAAGAACAAAGCTCAAAGTAGCTACAAAAAATGTAGCCACAATTAATTATTTCAGTTATTTAAAATCGTTCAGCTCGCCAGTTGGTTGGTTCAATTTGAATTTTTTTTAAAATAATTTTAATGATTAATGTCAAAATTACGGGTTTTAAAATGTGTTAGTTAAGGCAACAGGCAAATAATGGAGGAAGAAAGTGCTTTGAGCTGAAGTCCACTCAAAATTACAATAAAAATAATTAAAATTGTTTAAAAAAATCCATATAATAATTTTATAGCAAGTGATAAAAACCTTAAATCCCTCTTGATATAATAAGATTTTTTTTATAAATAATACTAATTTCCTTGTTAAAATGACCGATATTGCTCAAATGAATTCATCACTTTCCCGTTCGCCGTCCTCCTCATCCCGGCGTTTGAGTCGAATGGTTAATTTTACTGACGCTGTTAACGATTCGCCGCAATGCCTCCAAACGCCGGCCAGACGGACTTCGAAATTGTTTCAATTGCAGCGTCCACGTTCGATGTCGGTTTGGAGTAACATTAGTACAATATCGGATGAAAGGTATATAACCGTAAGGAAGTTCTTCCATCAATTAGATTAGAATAGATTTTGGTTATTTAGTTACAGAATTATTTTCTTGAAATATTTGAATATATATTATGTGCCCATTCGTTTTAATTTACTTCGCCTCTTGAATTTATAATTTAGTGAAGAGTTTTTTTCGTTTGTTCTTATTTTTCCGAAGAATATCGGAAAATTTATTTTCGATTTAGTTTGATTCGAATAATTTTCACTAAATATTCGAATAACTTTTATTCGAAATTATATTAATTTCGCTAAATCGGATATTTCAACAAAGAAGTTTTTTAATCCATTAAACAAGAGTATTGATTATTTAGTTTAAGAACTACTGATTTTAAATATTCCAATATTTTTATACGATTATTCGTTTCATTTTAATCGTGAATATTAGTTTAAGTAAACATTTTATTTTTCCATACAGAATTCTGACATTTGCATGAAGAATATCAACACAGGTGTTTACGAGTGCGTTTTTTTCGATTAATTTTTGATTAATTAAAATTTTTAATTTAATCACAATTTATAGATTTATATAAAATTCGCTTAATCGATTATTTGTCACATTTCTTTTTGGAGTTAATCAAATATTTTCTTGAAGTAGTTTTAATAGTATTCGAATATTTTATGAATAATTTTCTTTGAATAACTTGACTGGAAAATTTGTATTCGGTTTTAAAAAAATTGTTTTTTATTAAACACTGCGAAAGTGTATTCGAATATATTTATAAGTATGTACATTAATGTTCGTGTAAATGATTACTCTAATTGATTTTTTTAGAAAGAATATTATAACAAAACGCATCATTTCTGTTAAGTAGTTTAATAGTCTTATTCGATTGATTTTATCTGAGCTTATATATATTTTTTAAATTAATCGATTATTTTTCTGTGCTAAATTTTGTTTAACAATTTAAAATTTGTTCTTTAATTTCGTTTATAACATTTCAAAACAAATGTGGTATTTTTAAGGGATTAATTTTAATCGAACATTCGGGGTTTTTACTTGTTTTAATCGATTACTCGATTAGTTTTTCCGATTTTTAAATAAAATTTTATATTTTTTAATTTGTTAATTACGTTTTAAGAATGATTGAAATATTCAATAATTTTATTCGATTGCTTTTAATCGAATATTCGAGTAAATTGTTATTGTTAGTTTTTTTTACAAAGATTTTCATTTATTTCGCGAATTAATTTAATTCAAATATTCGCTTAATTTTGTCAAATAAACCAACAATTTATTAACTAAAATTTTTGTGAGTATATACTAAATTTCATGCCAAAACATTTACATTCAGAAACTTAGATTTTGGTAAGAAAATGGACTTTAGTTGTTTAATGGGTTCCTTTTTATTTGAAAGTATTCATTACTTCAAGTAATTATTTTCATACAGTTAAGAGATTGTGAAATATTTTTATTTATAACTTTTTATTTAAGAAATAATTATTAAATGTTTTTTTTAATACAGTATATAAATGGGGAATATTCTTAGTTTAGTTATGAAAAATAATATCTCGCAAGTGGTGGATGCTTCTAGGCTTATTAATGTTGACTTTTTCTATCAAATAACCCCAAAGAAAACAGTCTGGAGCGGTTAAATCCGGTGAACGTGGAGCCCAATTAAAATAACTTCAACGCGAAATAATTCGTTCACCAAAGATTTGCTTATTAACGAACCCACTTAATTGGAAATTGGGCTTCGTCGCTCATAATTAAATTATGAATAAAATCATGATTTTCTTCTGCTTTTTGCCGGAAAAAACTGCATAATCAATCGGTGTCAATTCTTGGATAAGCTGAATCTTGTATGGAAACATTCGTAATGTGTGCAAAATTCTCTGCAGCGAAGCTCGTGAGAGGCCAAGTTGTGTCGAACGTCTCCTGGTTGATGTTTCTGCATCTTCCCGAATACCCCTCTGTACCAGTTCAATATTGTCATCCGTGTGTACCGTTCGTCCTCTGCCATCACCAAGAAGGTTCTTTACTGCCCCTTGTTGTCGAAAATTTGCAACCAGACGGTTTATTGTTGACTCTGAGGGTCCAACCTGCATATTAAAATAACTACGATATGCACGCTGAGTCAAAACAATGGATTGTTGATTTGAAAAATAAAGCTCAACAATTTGGGCACGTTGTTCAATTGAATACTGCTCCATTTTAAATTCCCCAAGTCTTCTTTACGAAATACTGAAAAGAAAAAGGACATTATAATAAAAAAGTTATAAGCAATTCAAATCCCTTCCCTAATTTTGGGCTCCCCTGTAGTTTTAGTATCTTTTGTAATTTTATGCTACTGAAAAAAACACTTCCGCATTAATTCGAAATGCATGCGATACCGAGATAACGGCTATGTTTTAGGTTTCCCGATATAACGGTATCTGCTATATTTTTTTTTACCGATACAATGATATATTAACATACATACGTATCGCACACTAAATCAAAAACCGTCACAAATAAAAAATTTAAAATGCACTGCTGATACTTTGATTTGATTATTGGTGTCGAATCGGCAAAAAGGTGTATCGATGCATCCCTAGTGACTAATTTTGTCACTAGTATTATGACATTCAATTTTTGTAATTATTTGATTTATTTAATTAGATTCGAATAATTGTCTAATTAATTAAATAACAACCAAACAATTTTAAATAATGGAAACAGCTTATTTCTATTTGTAGTCGGTTTGTTAGATATTTTTATTTTACCCGAATAATTTTTATTCAGTTAAACGAATAATTTTACTTACGATTACTTTTTTGTTTTTAACTATTCACTTATTTTATATTCGAATAACTTTTATTCGGGTTTTTGCTGCGATTTTACTCGGTTCTATGGAATAGTTTTTAATTTAAGGAATTTCCTCATCTTTGCCTTACTAAAGCTATTTTACTTATTGACTTGGTTGCTGCAATATGAAAAATATTCATTTATAAGAAAGTTCTTAAAATGAAAATACCAAAATGTCTTTTGTATGACACTTAAACTTTTTGGTGAAACATTTTTTTCTCCGAACTAAAAATAACTTTGGCCAAAGGATGCCTAAGCTTTTGTTCAAATATTTCACGTATATTTATTTTTTTTTCACTATACATAATTTGAATATACATTTGGCCTTTAAGCCAAGAGCAACTTTGGTCATTTCTATACCTCAATGCAAGTGCTTGCCAACTGCTCGTTTATTAATATGAAAATGAGAATAAAATGTTTCAGCGCTTATCGTAATAAAAAAATAAACTGTGAAAATAAAAATCTGGTTTAAATTAATTTCTTATTTTCACACATAAAATACGTACACGTGAATGGGCGGTATAAATATGAAGCCAAACGATGCAAAATGGCAAAAACGTGGAACTGCAAATTATAAAACTTTTGTTCACCGTCAATTACATGCATTTAGATTTGTTACTCAATGAATTTAACTGTAAAGAAAACTGGTGCATTTTATGGGTTTCTATGCTAATTAATTTCAAAAATACAAACTAAAAGTAATTGGAAGTGTGAAAAAACCAAGGAAATTTAAAAACAAAAATTAAAATATTCACTAAAAAATTAAATATATTAAAAAAAATTTTCCTTGCAAGTGATTGTTTCAAGTGCAAAACAAAACTCTCAATTACAGGGTGGCCTCGCTTTAACCAATTAAAGGGAATTTAGGCAGCTTGGAAAACCGAGTTTTTAGACTTTAACAATTTCTTTAACTAAATTCATAATGTAAAAAGTTGCGAGTTACCATAGGCGAGTGTTGCATTGAGCGAGGTAGTACTGTATGTATAAATATTGTTATTTGCAATAGAATTTCTTGCATGCCACTAATCTAATGTGCCTACTGCTACAATTTCCCCTGAAACTATTTCTGTTCACGCGATTTTGTTCTAAAGTTCCGGCTTGTGTCAAAAACAAAACTGTTACTTCCGACTTGTAAAAAAAGGCTTGTTGTTTAAAAAAAACAAATTGCTTCACATGCAACAGGAGAATAAATATAAAAAAAATTACTGAAGATTGCAAAAGCACTTAAGTGCAACTGAGGAGGCTAGTGAGGGTGTAACTGAATTGAAAGTGACACAGAATAATTGAATGGAAAAGGTTTTTGCCAAAAAATATTTTTATGTGTTGTCAAAGAACATGCAATCATACAAGTGATAAATTGTACAATTTATTCATATTGAGTTATAATTGCAAAGAAGCAACTAAAAAACTAAAGTAAAAAAAAGAAACTTTTTTATTTATTTATTTAACTATTTACAGAAAATAAACAGGAATAAATTCCTTCTACTTTTAATAAATTTTGAAAATAATTTTTCGAACATTATTGCCATCGTGCGGCTCTATGCTCTTCGTAGGAGTAAAAGCGGAAATATAAATTGTCATCGCGTTAGCGGATCATCAAATAGTCCACAAATTTTATCTATAGAGGGTGTCTCAATAAGTGTGCACTATGGCAGTCGTTGCTGCTATAAATCGATTATTTCATGCGTGTAAATCTATGCCGTTGTCATGTTCTAAGGCCGTTCGCATTCACTGCCGAATTAATGTTCAGGGTTTTTGGCAGCAACAATATATTCAAAACGCTGACCGGTATACGTCGACTCAAAAATACTCACTATCCATAATCGATCCAGTTTCTTAAATTTTGGCATCTCTTCGAATTATTAGCACATACGATGTACATTTTGGACAGACAATTTTGCGATGTTTGCATGCGGTCTCAGCGTAATAGGATTTCACAACAATAATGAGTTCCTCTTTCTCGTAGGGTTCCATTTTTAGAGCTGCCGTAATTCTCTTTAGTTTTTGCTATAAAATTTTTAGTGCAAAGATGTGTTAATACTTTTGCTTTAATTCCCAATTTTTTTACAAACTCCCACTTTTTGTTTTCAAATTTTATATTCTTTAAAATTCAAAAAGTTTTGAACAAATTATAACTTTTAAATTCAACAAAATTTGTTTTTACAAATTCTCAAATTTCTTTTTACAAATTAAATTTTTTTTAAACCTCAATTTTTGTTTCTGAATTCCCATTTTATCAGTTCAAATTTTTCGTTGGACACAAAACTCGCTATGGACATGCAATAAGTTTTCTATTTAGATCATTTTTGCTCCACGTTAAATATTTCTATAAAAACCTATTAACGGCGAATTTGGAAATGCGCAATAATATTCTATAAGATAATTGTTCTGAAAAGATACTTTTTGCTGGAAATTAGCAGTAAGTTTCTGCAAATAATATGATTGTGGGAATTCGCCGTAATTTTCCTTTAAGTTTTTGCGGCGAATTCGCATAAATTTTTGATATAGAATATTTAGAGCGGTTATAATGCAATATGCTCTCGTACTAATAATCTTTATAGAACAAACTTTTGGCTATAAATATTCTCATAAAAAACAGCGAATTCATAAATAAAAATTTTCAATCCTTGTTTACGAAATTCTTGGAGCAATTTCGTGGAGACATTGAATATTTTTTAGTACAATTTATGTTGCAAGTAATTTAATAGGAAAATTCCTAACTGAGTTTGCTATAATGTTGAGTGAACGGAATGATTGGTGAATTCGCCGTAATATTATTATGATATTTTTTATGCAAATCTATATATTTCTGAGCAAAAAATTTTAAATTTTTGAATAGAAAATTTTACGCAAATACTGTAGTATTGTTTCAAATAGAAATTTGAAAAGAAAATTCGATCATTTTTGTATTTCATTGCGCGTGACTTCGCTGTTGTTTTTGGTATTTGTCTATTTAAACACTTCTGTACCAGCAAATTTAATGATGTTTTTCTTTGTGAGGAATCGCTGAGTCGAATTCAATGTATTTTTTATTAAATAAGCACTTCTAGGGCGAATTAAGTGTTGTTTTTTGTATGGAGGCTTATTAGACAAATTCGCCGTAATTTGTCGGCATAAACACTTTCAGACTATTGCACATAACTTCTGGTATAGAAAATTTCTACTGTGAATTCATGTAAGTACTAAACGAAGTTCCACTAAATTTCACTGAAGATCATCGCCAGAATTTTGTTTTGATTCAAGAATTTCAGAGCGTAGCAAAAGTTATTTTCTCTTTAAGTCTGCAGTTTTCGTAAGTAAATTGTTTTTCAGAAGAGCAATACAATATTTTTTAACCTGCGGTCTCGGCATTTTAAAAAATATTTTTAGACAGAGAATACTAGAGCGCCCCTCCTGCAGAAGAAAATAACGAAAATTTATTTTAAATTCTTGAACCCATTTAAAGCGGCTTTAAACTACAATGAGGTGATTTCAATAACTCAAAATCTACAAACAATAGACTTACACAGTTGTTCATGAAATTCACAAATATCATTAAACATTAACGCGACAAGCGAGGAAAAGGAAATTAAATTATGTCAGTTAGTTTTATACACTTGACTTGAAGAATATTTTTATGACTGCTTAAGACATCGAAGCTCTCAAAATTGTTTAGTTATATTTCTTCCAGTTTTGTTAATTTCTATATTTTGTATTTTCTTTAACATGTTTTCGTGTAACTATTCATAATCATCTTTTTAATGTTTGTTATTTTTTTTCTTCTATTTATTTCCAGGTGAGTAAATAATACCTTGAGTTATGTAAGTATTTGATTGGTCCTTATTCAAACACACGCCAGTGCTGTAAAGGCATCAGTGTAGAAATTTACATGGCGTGGTATGTAGTTACTACGACGCTACGCTACATTTACAAGGCCATGGACATTTAGGTGGTGTCTTAACACGAGATGTTGCCTGAAAACTAAAGTTATTCGCTTTTATGTAAATAAATTCTCTCACTTTAAATATAATATTCTGTAGGGCCAGCGAAAGAAGGAAATTTATTGTTGTAAAATAGCTTCGCGTTCCTTGGCTGTATATACAGGTAATAAAATGTTTTAATTATTAAAAAAAATCCCTCTATAATTAGTTTTTTTTTACGTGATCAATTACAAAATAAGAATTTATTTCATTCATTAATTTTTTTTTATTACCCATCATTTTACATTAATAAAAATTAAATTACGACACAAACTAACGATAGTATTATGATTAAAATTGTCTTGTTTAAATGAAAACATACATTTTCTTTCCGACAGCAATTCTCAATAAGCTTTACATTAATTACTTTTATTGCCTTGAGCTGTTATAAATATTTTGGTAATATTTATTAAAAATATTCCGAAAATGACATCTGGTATTTAAAGTTAAAACGAAGGAGTGCAGCAAATTCAAACCAATAATTCTCCCGGTTTTACTAATGTCACGATGCTTTTAGTGTGTATGCAGCATAAGTTTACCAAAAGAAATATTAACTTGTTAAAATATTAGACAGCTTGGTATAAAACTTGTGTGGTACTCTAGATATAATTTTTTTTTTAATTTGAATTCCTAGAAATTTCCTAGTTCAAAAATTTACTTAGAATCCACAGAAAATTATTCCATATCCTTAACATTTTTTCTAAAGATTCGTAGTAATTTTCTATTAGTATTTTTTTGTAAATTCGGAATAATTTTCTTTAGGAGTTTGTTTAAATTTTGTGCAATATTTTCCAAATTCGGAGTAAAGTTTTTCTTTTAAACAAAATATTTGTTTAATTTCAGAGTTATTTCCTTTTAAGAACAATTTTCTAGATTCGAAGCGCCCTTTTCTTAAAAACTTTTTTTTATTCGGAGTAATTTTATAATTTATAAATTTAATTAATACATCCGAATTCGAAGTAATTTTTTCTCGAGAAAATTTGTCGGAGGTTTTGTCTTAAGAATTATTTGTAAATTCGGAATAATTTTCTTTAGGATGTTGCTCAAAACTTTGGGAAATATTTTCCAAATTCGGAGTAAAGTTTTTCTTAAAAATTCGAAGCACTTTTTTCTTCAAATCATTTTTTATTCGGAGTAATTTTATAATTTATAAATTCAAAATTTAATAAATATATCCGAATTCGAAGTAACTGTTTCTCGAGAATATTTTTCGGAGTTTTTTTCTTAAGATTTATTTGTAAATTCGGAGTAACTTTGTGAACATCGAGTACTTTTGTCTAAAGAAAAAAATCTTCGAATTCGTAGTTGCTTTCTCTGAGGGGAAAATTGGATGAATTTAATTTTTTATATCCTAAGAATTGTTCTCTGAATTTCAGCTAATTTCTTCAGAAGAAAATATTGGTTAAATCGTAAAATTCAAATTAATTTTCACTTCAAAGTAGTGTCTGCGCATTTTTTGTCTAAAGAATTCTTATTGATTGCGGAGTTATTTACTGAACTTCCAGTACTTTTGTCTTTAAGATTCCGCCTGAGAAAATGTATGCTCTTAAGAACATTTTTTTGAGTTTATAGCAATCTTATCTTTAAGAAGTTTTTCTAAATTTAAGGTAATTTTCTTTAAAGTATTGTTTTTCAAATTTAGAATAAATTTTTCTTAAAAAAATATTCCGAATTCGGAGTAATTTTCCCTTTGAAACATAATATATAATTCGGAGTTAATTTGTAATTTTGTATATTTATTTTTTGCAAAGAAATTATTTTTAGAAAATGAAATTTGACATTTTTCTCTCCCAAACAATTTTCAATTGCTATACCCTTCATTTTCTAATAAATGTTTTTTACTACACTGCTATTAGCAGCAATAATAATAGAAATCAATTCTAATTATTTTCATATAAATAAACTATTGTAAAACGTCAGTCTTTTGCTTATTTTAATTTTATACTCGTACATCCTTCCTTTCTTTAATAAAATGAGTAATTTTCAACAAGGTGTCCAATTCGAATCGACAGAGGCAGGAGTAATAAGGTCATGGATACAGACAGAAATTGTTGTTGCTGTTGGAATTGTACATTACAGAATGAAAGAAAAATTCGTTCGACAGTGTCAACTTTCCTCATTGCTATTTCTATTATTGTTGTTAATGAGTATTCTCTCACCTTTACTACTGCTATGAACTTTGCATCTCGTAATTTGTCTTGTGGGTATGAAGCGTAAAAAGTGGTGTATGTGTGTGTGAAATTAGTACTTTACGTAAAATTATAGTATATTTTTTCATTTCACTTTCTTGCTTTCACTTTTATAGAGAGAGTGTTGCAAACTGAAAGGGAGAATAAATATGAGTAAAGTTGATGAAGTTTCTTTTGAGAGATATTTTTAGATGTTTGTTGAACTTGATTTGGTTGCCTACGTTACGCAGCTGCTGCATGAAATAAAAAGCTTTACATACATATGTCATATTGTACGAAAAGCTTCCCTTATTGTTAATATGTGTGTCGTCCCCATATTGGAAAGATTCTCAATTGCCACTGCAAGGCAACAGATGGCGCTTAAAATTTTAAGTTATATTCTTTTATAAATCAAGTTAATTTACATGAAATTATATTTGAATAATATATTATTCTCTTCAAAAAACCTAAATAGAAAATGTTCTCCGAATGCTGGGGTAGTTTCCTCCTACGAAAAATTTCGTCCTAATTTCGGAAAACGTAATTTTTTTCTTTAGAATATTTTGTCCGAATTTCGAAGAGTATTTTTTTTTTAGAAACCGCTCTCCCGTAATTTCGGAATAGTTTTAAAATGAAAAAAATTGCTCTGAATTTTTTGAAATTCAAAGTGGATTTTTTCAATTAGAAATAAGTTTTCATTTTCGGAATAATTTTTTCTCTAGGAATTTTGCTCCTAATTTCTCCTGAGAGTTTTCCGAACTTTTTATAGACTACTTTTGTGGCTCTGGTATTGTTTTTGCTATAAAAAATGTTTACCAATTTTTTCAGTAACTTTTTCTATCGAAGAATTTCGGAAATATTTTGTTTTGACTTCAGTATACGAAGTAAGTTTTGTTATTACAAATTTACTTCGGTATTCGGAGTATGTTGTGCAAATAAAATTTTACTTGAAATAATTTATGTTATCGTCGCCTAACGAAATTTCAGAATTGTTTCTCAGTAATTTTTTACATACAAAATTTTTTCTCAATTTATTGACAGAATATTTGCTCCTTATTTCGTAATAATATTTGCTCCGTACAGTGGAGTATTTTTCGAAATTATTTTTGCTACAGAAAATATGCGCTACTTCAGATTTAATATTCTTTTACATTCGGAGTAAGTTTACTTTAGTGAAGTTTGATTCGACTTAATAACTAATTTTCTTTACATAAATTCTTTGTTGGATTTTCCATAAAAATTCTCTTCTAATTTCCAAGAAGCTTTTGCAGATATTATGAACACTTTCTTTTATTGAAGATTAGAGGCATTCAAAATAAGTTTCTGTTTATTGGCACATAGCACAGATTAATTGGAAACAGTTTTTTCCTTTAATTTCTAGAGGCTTATACATGTTCCATTCTCTAGAGTAATTTCAGCAAACGTTTTGTTTCATTGATGAGGTTGTATGTGTAATGCATAATTTTCATATGGCAGGTATCCTGTGTCTAAACAATCCCTCTCTGCCCTTGAATCAACAACTTTGCTACTCCTATTTAAACAAATTATTTATTATCAATATAAGTCTTCTTTGAAGAAATTTACTTACAGACGCTTTTTGCAATAATATGCACTTTAAGGGTTTATATCATTGATAACTACAAAGGGAAATAACAAATGTGTTGGTGTTCTTTAAATATGAATTGATACATTCTTTTGGAGCAATGCTTCGTCGAAAAGAAGCTTGCAGCGGTCTTTGTCTTATGACGTTCATGCTGTGCGTGTAAGAACCTACAACAGTTGTTGTGAGCCCAGGAGACTTTGAAATTTCTATCGAACATGAGTTGGTATGTGTGTTAACAACTATATTTCTGTGCATATATTATTATTATTACTTGCCGCTATTGTTGAGATCATGTCTATTAATAAGAACAATAAGAAATGCAGTGCTTGCATAAATTATTCAAATATTTATAATAACATTTTGTGCGTGTATTATTGATACATATACGCAGTTTTTTTGTACACTCAGAGAATAATTGTATTTTACAGATACGGTGAAATGATCCTTGTCGGAAAATGTCTACTAAATCAAAAGCAACATTTAAATTTCTCAGTGAAGTCCTTTGATAACATTTTGACACCCCTTAAAGGCTTGATGCAAGTTCTAGCATAATTTTAGGGATAAATCTGTCAGTTGTACGAGGTCAGCTCTCACAAAGAAAACAAAAACAATTTTGTCAAACAATCGCTTTAATTTTGAAGGAGGTCCATTCACTTCTTATATACTAACGTGAGTTCTAGAAATGCAAATTTTGTTCGTTTGTGGAACAGTTTTGTTGCGGAGAAAGGCTTACTTTGTATTCCCACCACTTTATATACCATCAAGACTTGTCTACGATTCGCCATATCCGACGTGCGATAAACAAAACTGGTAGCATGGAAGCGATGTGTGGCAGAGTAAATATGGAAGGTGCAACTGCCGGAAAGTAAAGTAAGACTGTGATTTAATTTGAAGGTGGTAGAAGCACTCGGTGTAGTGTTGTATTTGATAAACTGTCAAGAAAGAAGCAGCAGTGCAGAAGGTCACCAACTGCCCAGCAAAGTGCAGATCCAGGCGGCCATCATTTTTTAAATTCACACCTTTTACGCTGGTCAAGGTAGTTACCGCCGTTAAACTTGATCACATTCGCTCTCCACAGCTGTGATATTTTCGATTCTTCTTTTTTGTCACCTTTTCTTTTAAATTCCTTGACAAGAACGGTTGAACATTTGAATATTTAATTAGTTGCCTTAGGGACCCTTTATATATAACTTCTTCGAAAACCTTACATAACAGAACTTTTTAGCTAGCCCTCGTTTAGGTAACTTATCTTACCACTACATCGATAAATATTTATTTAGCTAGTTTATATTAATGATAACGGGACATTACAGTCAATTTCAAGTTTTCAGTGTTACTGACTTGAGTAAATACACACACAGCTACATATACATTCACAAACAACAACAACAAACAAGTAGTTTTGATAAATGTTAAGGTCGTCTGCTCTACGAGCATATCGAAGCAGCTTCAGCTTAATTTTAAATGTGTTCATCACCCTATAAAGCGTATGTTTATGATAATGACGATGATGATATTTGTCTTCTTATGTGAATTCATTGATGGGCTCTTCGAACTACTCATCTGTTTATGTGTGTGACATTTTCAATTCTTGCATACACAAGGTGAAGGTGTGTGTGTATTGGAATTCAGGATTTTATCTCCAAACAAAACATCTTTTTATATCCTGCATACAATTCATGCAAATATTCCTAAGCATGATACGACTATCATGTCTACATAAATTTCCATGTATTAGATTGAGTGTCGATTGTCAGTTAATGTTTGTGTTTTGTCATCGATTACAGCAATTTGTGTTAAGTTTCTCAATGGGCTGTCTTGTTGATACGATTGATTTTTATGACATTATTAGACATTGATTTCAAATCAATATGTCTCTATTGCTTTTCTGGGAAATAATTAAAACAATTAAAAAATTGTATGAGAAAATTTAAGCCAAAATAAAATCATATTTGAGCTTTTCTTACTAAAACCGGAAATTTCTGAGGAAAAGGGTAGCACGTGTTTTTTGTTTTGTATTACACGAACTTTTTGTAAAACAGTAATTTTTTTTAACAAGTAACCTTTTCCGAAAAAGGGATTTTTCGTGAAAAAGGGACTTTTTGTGAAAAAAGTGGCTTCTCATAAAAAATGGTCTTTTTGTAAAAAAGGGGAATATATATTTGTGAAGAAAGACTTATCTAGGAAAAGTTAGACTTTTTGTAAAGACAGCGGTTTTTGTGAAAAACAGATTTTTGGTGAAAAGAGATATGCGCTTTCTGTCAAAAAGGAATTTTTGTAGAAAAATTGGTTTCTTGTAAACACGGAGTTTTTATTTATTCTTGTAGAAAGACACTTTTTTAATAAAAAATTTACTTTTTGTAAAAAGGGACATTTTGTATAAAAAGGGACTTTATATAAAAAAGGCGACTTGGTGCAAAAAGTGGCTTTTTAGTGAAAAAGGCGACTTTTGTAAAAAAGGCCCTTTTTGTAAAAAGAAGGACTTCTTGTAAAAAATGGATTTTTGTGAAAAAATTGACTTCTTGTAGATGGCGCATTCTTGGGTTAAAACTAGCTTCCTGTATAAAGGGGCGTATAGTGTAAAAAGTAGCTTTTTGTGTAAAAATGACCACTTTGTGTAAAAGGCGACTGGTTGTAAAAAGGGACTTTTTACGAAAAGCGAGATTTTTTTTTTTAAATACGAAAGAAAAAACTTTTTGTAAAAACTTTACATATTGTTGAAACATTTATTATTTGTAGAGGGACTTTTTGTGAAAAAATTGGCGTTTAGGAACAAGGTACCTTTTGTGTGAAAACTTAGTTTTGGCTTAAAAGTGAGTTTCTCCATAAAAAAAATAACCATTTGTGATAAAAATTTCTCTTAACATCCATTAGCCGCACTCCATTCAAACTTATAACAATTGCTAAACCAAACGCCAAACATATGTTGCTGTTTTTAAATTTATTTGGTTGCTTTCCGCTTGTTTTCTTTTGCTGAACTTTATTACTGGGAAATAGAAAATAACAATTCAATTAGTTTGCTATAGCACAAAATACTCATATTAAACTCAAATTGTGCAGCTACTGCATTTGTAGCTTATAAAACTAAATAACAATTATTTAGTGAAGCCAAAATGGTAGGGTATGTAAAAACAGCATGTGTGGTAATATAAAGCAAGATTTTAAAATTAAATCATGTTTTGCACTGCTTTTTTAACATCTTAACAAATATTCTTAAATTTTAAACTAATAATTCTGTCGGTACAATCAAAAATTTGTGTGCAAAAATTTGCAATACACGGTTTTGTAAAACAAAATGCCGACCAAATCTTGTATTATTTCAACCCACTGTTGTTTGTTTGCTCTCTGACTCTGCTGCTTTGTATTGTGTCAACAAATTTATTGCTATTGAAACTATGTATTGTTTGAATTTTCTCAACTACTTTCTATTGGAAGTTATAACAAATAATTGCAGTTCGTTTAGAAAAGCTGTGTGAATCTACACTTACTGTGCCATAAAGTACTAAAAAGAAATAATAAAAATTACGAGAATTAAACTGTAAAATATCTTATTGTGCTAAGACGAAAACAAATAAATTCCGTTAAAATTTGTTTAATTGTTAATAAATATTAAGGGTAAAAAAACATCACACAACGTGCTGGAAAATTTAATTCATACGAGTATTAACAGCCATATTTGTAATAAAAATAAAATAGTACTTTTTATCAAGACATAATTTATATTAAAAATTTGTAGTAAAGTTACTTTTTGTTATAAAGCTTTTGAAAGGAATAGTTTCTTAGGAAATGGTGCCTTTAGGAAGAAGGTACTATATGTATGTTTTAAAGGTTTTTGATAAAAAAAAGTATTTGAAAAAGTACCTTTGAGGAAAAAGTACCTTTTTTACAAATATGTACTTTTAACCCCAAACTTGCTACATGCAAAATGCACTTTTTAGCGACAAACAAATTTTTAAATCAAAAACACAAAAACGTACTTTTAAGCAGACAAGCACTTTTTATCATGAAATACCATTTTCCAAAAAGCGGCCCTTTACTAAAAAGATAACTTAAAGAAAAAAGTTACTTGTAATGAGAAGGTATACTTTTATTAAAGAGCTATCTTTTATAAAAAAGTTGACCTTTAAGAAAATAGTACCTTTTTTTAGTAAACAATACTCTTGATCAAAATGGTACCTTTGAGAATAAGTTTATCTTTTGTATAATTGGTGCTACTTTTAACAGAAATTTGATCTTTTAGGTATATATTGCAATTTATTTAAAATGTATTTTGTATAAAAAGAGGTACTTTCAGCAACAACTGTCTGCCTGTCTTAAAAACAACTTCAACAACAAGTTACAGTTTATGTATTATTTAATTTTTATAGCAATGGTACTTTTTATCAAAAAAATATACTTTTTTTGGTTTAAAGGATGCTCCTTTTTTTCAAAAAGGTACTTTTTATCAAGTGGTAGCTTTTATAAAACTGGTACTTATTTTTTAATCAGAAATGTAAATTTTATCAAAAAGCTCGGTTCTTTAAATCAAAAATGCACCTTTTAAAAAAGATAGTTTTTATCAAAAAGGTAGTTTATTTCAAAAAGGGCTTTTTTTAATCAAAAAGGTATTTTTTATCAAAAAGGTAGTTTTATTTAAAAGCTCCTTTTTAAATTTAAAAGGTAATTTTTTTCCAAATGGTCCCTTTTTGCAAAAAGGCACGAAAGGTTTTCATATTTACCTAAAATGTCCTTTTTATTAAAATGGTCGTTTTTTTTAATCAAAAAGGTGGTTTTTATCAGAAAGGTAGTTTTTGTCAAAAAGGTAGTTTTTATCAAAAAGGTAGGTAGTTTTTATTAAAAAGGTAGTTTTTATCGAAAACGTGATTTTTATCAAAAAGGTCCTTTTTTTCAATCAAAAAGGTAGTTTTTATTTAAAAGGTAGTTTTTATCTAAAAGGTCGTTTTTATCGAAAACGTCATTTTTATCAAAACGGTAATTTTTGCAATCAGAAAGGTAGTTTTTATCAAAAAGTTAGTTTTTATCTAAAAGGTTCTTTTTATCAAAAATGTAATTTTTTTTAAATCAAAAAGGTAGTTTTGATCAAAAAGGTAGTTTGTATCTAAAAAGTAGTTTTTATCAACAACGTAGTTTTTATTAAAAAGGTAGTTTTTATATAAAAGAAATGTTTCTTGCCAAATGGTCCTTTCGTATCAAAAAGGCAGTTTCCATTAACATTTTTACTTTTCAAGGAATCCCAATTGTTATCTAAAAGAATCATATTAACAAAAAAAAACGGTATTTCTTGTAAAGATACTGTTTAGAATAAAGTAATTTTTTTTTCTAAAAAATCTTATTTTTTGTAAAACAGACTTATCTTTTTATCAAAACGTTATTTTTGTAATTAAAAATATGATGTTGCTTTAAAAGAGTCTGATTATCAAAATGGTAGTTGGCATCTTGTCTTACCAATGTATCAAATAGTACTTTTTAGCAAACATTTAAAAATGTGCCTCATACATTCCCTCCAGATTCCACCATTAAGTTTTACCAGTTTTGCTACCGTTCTACTTCTGTTCTCTTTAAATGTTAAAAAACCTTTCGAGCTTTTCCTCTCTTTAGCAAAACTACGAGCATTAAGACAAATATGTAAGCTTTAATAAACTGTTATACTTCTTGCTTTTGGCCAGTTTAAACAAGTAGACTCCGTCTAGGTTGAGGCTTGACCTCAATGTCTGCTTTAAACATTAAAAGGATACTTAACAGTTTTCTGTTAAGTAACATTAGTAAAAAGTTCATCGTTATACAGTTCTGTTAGTTACTATTCTAGAGAAGTTATGCAAAATTAAGTCAAAGTTTACATATTTAGTTTATTTTTATACGTTACCGTCGAAACAACACTTTCACATAAAAAACGGTTTAAATACATGAAAAAAAAGATATTTTATGATAAAAAAAATTTATATAGAAAAAAAGTGATGATATTTTTTTTTATTAAAAAGTAGAAAATAAGAAAAAAAGAATTAAAAATTAAAACAAAATAAACTTGTACAGCATTAATCTCAAGTAGTTGTAGAAATGTAAATTTGTAAATTTTGTATAAAAACGTTTTGTGTAAATTAAATTAAGGCGGCGCCGGCGCTTTAAGTTGAAAAAAATGTTTTGGAATTCTTTTTGTGAAAAGATTTGAAAAAGTAACAAAAAGTTGTGTATTTATTTTATTGTAAATAAAAAAAAATTAAAAAAAATTATAAATGTGTCCGAAGTAATTATGCCAAAGTGTTTGACAGGTGTTTATGACTTTCGTTTCGGTAATTTCTACAAAGGTTTTCATTTTGGTTGAAGACTACTCGTATGTGTTTTTCATTTGTAGTTTTATTAAAATGTTCTCATCAAACTTCAAGGATCCATAACAAATAAGCTGCTTTTTTTTATTTATTTTTGGACGCGAATGTGATTTAATAACAACTTCGCAGTATTTTCAATCAGTGCAAGTTTGTTGGACTTAGTACAATAAATTATTTGCTGAAATGTCATCATATTTTTTCTCTACCTAGGTCGCGAAAGGTTTTCATAATCTCTTACGCTTGATGAATTTCAATTCTAGAAATATTAATTAAACACTCTACAAAAAGAGCTAAGTTTTGTCACACTCGAATACAGGGCGTAGTTTTTGTAGTAAAAAGTACTTTTTGAATTAAAAATAAAAAGTACCTTTTTGGTCAAAAGGTAAAAAGTTATCTTTTTGACGAAAGGTACCACCTACCTTCTGGATAGAAAATGCGTTTGTGATAAATATATAAATTTTTGTTGAAAATCAACTTTTTGTTAAAAAAATATCGGTGTTGGAAAAGGTACCTTTTTGATACAAAGTTCGTGTTTGATAAGTTTTTGGCTTTTTGATAAAATATAATTTTGTGTTTTTGATAAAAAGAAGTTTTTTATGAAAAGTAAATTTTTAGTAAAAACAATTTGATAAAAAATAAGAACAAATTTTAAGAAAAGTAACTTTTTGTATATTTTTGATAAAATTTTGATAGTACTTTTGATAAAGTACTCATATTATAAAAAGTACTTTTATAAGCAAAAGGAAATTTCTTATAAAAGGAAAGCTTTAGGTAACAGATATAACATACATGTTTGTTAAAAATCAAAAATTTTTTTTATTTAAGAGACCTATTTGTTAAATCAAACTCTTTAATAAAACATACTTTTTGTAAAAAAGATTTTTTTTCCAAAAAAAAGTACATATTTGTTAAAAAGTAAATTTTTAATGAAAAATTGTTTGTTGTACCTTTTAAATAAAACAAATATTTTTTATATAAATCTAATTTTTAAATCAAAATGCCTTTTTGGAAAAAAGTACTTTTGTTGTAAAAAATACTTTTATGATGAACAGCAGAATCTTATTAATCAGGAAGTACATTTTGTAATGAAAGGAAAGTGGTTTTCATAAAAATATAATTTTTTACTAAAAAGTGAAATGTCTATTTAAAAGAAGTTAATTTTATTATAAAAAAGCAATTTTCTAATGAAAAAAGCACTAATATAAATAAGAATAGGATTTTTTTATGAAATGTATTTTTTTTTTTTTTTGTAAAGCGTAAATTTCTGAAGAAAAGTTTGTGTTTGGTAAAAAGTAATTGAATAAAACGTTCCTAAATATTATACCTCTGTGATAAAATTGTGATCAAATATATCTCTTTAAAAAAAATTACCCTCTCAATAAGAAATATTCTTCTGCTAAAAGGTTTTGAAAAGAATTGCATTGTCTAGCAGGCACATTTTTAAACAACCTTGTTTAAAGCAAACACGCTCTTTTTCATATTCTTTGTTTATTTGTCCCCCTTCTGAAATTTTCACACTTTCAGAAAAGTAATTTTTCATAAAACGTTTGGTTGAGGCAACTTAAAAGAGGATTTATATATGTGTGTTAAAGTAAATAAAGGTGTCATTTAGGAAAGCACTTTTCTGAAAAAGTACTTTTTTTAATCTTTTTTTGGAAAGATACATTTTAAAAATAAAGTTTAAACTTTAAACAACAAATAAACTGCAAAAACTAGCAGTTGCTATAAACGTTCTTTCAATTATTTGTCTACTTCATTGTGTCTAATCTGATCCCTACCCTTTATTTGACTTTTTTCCATATCACAACAACATCATGTAAATTTGTAAAAACATTCCCAAACATTTTCTTTTGTTCGTTCAGCTACGAAACTAAAAAGTCTTCAGCACAAAGTACTATAAGGACATTTCTATAAAAAGAAAATTTTTCGTTTTCAACGATTTTTAAACACTTTTTCAATACGTGAAATAGAAATTTCATTTTAATACTTGTTATCAATATAATCTTGATTTGAAAAAATCAGTTAAAAAATTTACCTTCCTGTGCAAAGTAAATAATTAATTATAATTGACTTTTTTCTTATTTAAGTTTTGAACATAAGATACATTTAAATATTTTTTGTTGTTCTTTCTTTTGTATTCAGGGTACCGTAGAACTTTGCAGTTAACATGGTTGGTTTTTACCACATCGTTAGCAAGAATAATGAGACATTTTTTGCTGTTGACATTTTATTGGTTTGTTATTTGTCTTGCAAACAATTTCGTTTTTAAAGTAGTACCACAACAATAGTTTCAACGGAAATGTGATAAGCAATCAAAAAAGTACTTTATATTACTAATTGAGAATACAAAATGCAAGATAAGAGGAGAAAGAAATAGAAGTAATTTGTACAAAGTACTGTCTTAAAAAATATTTTTTCTTAAAGCGGTTTATTTTACAAAAATGTACTTCGAAAAATAAGTGTTAGCTCATATGATGTTAATGTATAGAAGTTACTTTTTTGAAAAAGTACTTTTTTTTGGAAAAGTACCTGTCTCGAAAAGGGACTTTTCTAAACATACATTTTGTAAATATGTATTTTTATATGAACTTTTTACACAAAAACATTTCACAGCACTTTGTTCATAAAGTTATCTTCTCTAAAGGATCTTAATGCCAGAATGGTACTTTTCAATGCTCACTTTTTTAATTGATTGTTTTTTTTAGGAGTCTTCTTGAAGAGCAGGTACTCGTTTGAAAAAGGCAGGAAAATCGTTCTAATGTTTTTTTTTATAAACGGTACTTTTTAAGAGGTTCCTCTTCCAGCAGGTATTATATTTTTGAAATGGCATCTTATTTGGAACAGTTTGTTTTTAAACGTACCTTTTCTGATGGTTCTTAATTTCGTATGGCCTTTTTTTAATTTACAGTTCTCTAAAAAAAATACACTTTTCGTCAATGCCTTATTAAGAAACACGTACTTTTTTTTCAAAATGCAAAATGTACTTTTCTTAACTGGCGCATTTTGTAGTTTAAATGTGTTTTTTGTAAAGGTAGTTTTCTTAATTGTAAATAACACTGTATTTAAATTGCGTACTTTTAATTTTGTAAGTTTTTTTAAAAAGGTACTTTAGGGCATATTTTTACTATTAAACAAAGTTTACTTTTTCATCGTGGTATCATTAATAATCGGGTAGTTTTTTCCAAAAAAGGTAACTGTACGTCATTACAAAAGGTACTTTTTGAACAGGTGATAGTAATTTATATGAAAGATTTCTGTTTTATAAAGAAAATATGTATATAAAAAGGTACTTTTTGAAAAAGGTACTTTTGGGTTAATTAAAAAAAAAAACTGTTTTTTACTACTCTGTAGAAATGCTTCTTATTCTTAAGAATATATCTATTTTTAAACAGCAAATTTTTCTACACGCCCTTTTAACGGGGTTTTTTTTTGTAAAAAGGAAAATAATTTCAAATATGTAGGTACGTTTATTTGAAAATGTACTTTTTTCAAAATTACTTTTAAAAATAATTTTTTGAAAACAAAAAACAAATGCAAAAAATTTTTTCATGCTTTTTAAAAAAGAGTACTTTCTAAAAACTACATTTTTAAAAAGTATCTTTTGAAAAACTTTTTAAAAGGCAGATTTTTTAAGAGAACTTTTTTAGCAATTCCTTTTTAAGAAAATACTTTTTAAGAGTACATTTTTTAAATATAAAATTTTAAAAAGTACTTTTTTAAAAAGTACTTTTTTAAAAAGTAATTAAAAAAAATTATTTTATTTAAGTAAGCAAACATTTTCTTCAAGAAGTCTTTTTTTGGAAAAAAAAACACCACTTTAAAGAAGTACTTTTTTTATAGTACTTAAAAAAATTGGAGCTAAAATAAATTTTTATAATTTAAAAGCAAATATTTTAAGGTCCTTGAAATTTGATGAGAATTTTTTACTTTCATAAACACATTTAAATATTCTTACAAATTTTAGTTCCTTCCTACTAAAGCAGCTACTAATGTGTGCCCAAAACGACAAAACAGTTTTGCTCGTAATTTAGTTCTTTTCACATGTGAATGTGTGTCTGTGTGTGTGTTAGAGTTTTGCGTAAAACATTTTAAATGTTAGAACACATTGTAGTTTAATTTTCCAAAGAAAAACATATGTAAATGACAAAATAAACTATTAGTTTTACGAGTGGAAAGAGAAATGCTTTTTGAAGTGCTTAAAAGGCGAATGAGCTAGAATCTTGATAAAGAATGCTGTAGTTTAATGAATTCTAAAGATTGTTGTTTATTAAACACAAACTTTCGTGTTGTTGCAATTGTAATTTTTCATGTTTATTGTTGTTGTTACTTTTGTAGTGACCTTAACTGAAGGAGAGAGAAAAAGTAGTGGCAAACAGGCCAGTAATAAAATAAAAATTAAATGAAAACAACAACAATAAAGTAACAGGTCAACACTTTAATTATGCAATGTCTATTTGCGGAGTTGTGTGTGTGTGTGTTTTTAAGCGCAAATAGAGCAGAAGTCCAACTGAGTTGGTAAATAACAACTTAATATCTACTTGTGCAGATATATATTCCTATATGTGTATATGTGTGTGTTGGTGTGTAAATAATAAGGTGCGCTTCAAAATAATAAGGCAACTTAATTTTTATTCAATTCAGGCTGCGACAGATCAGTTTGCAGGTCTTCAAAATTAATCTCACAGATTAAAAATAATTTTAACAAATAAATGTAACTGTTTGTGAGTGTTGCACCCTTATTGGACCTGGCAAGATACTACGAGTATAACAATTCTATTAAATCCGCCAAACAGAAAAATCAAACATCAAATCTTAGCAACAAATGCAATGCAATAGACATTCTTCAATATTTCATAAATACAAGTTGGTTTAGGAGTTGTCACACAGTGTTCTTTGAGCGCAATATGTTTTTGAATGGAAAATTTTTGCTTCTATATTTGGATTATATTTATTTAATATTCAGCAGTCTTCACTCTTGGCAAAAATTCTCAGATTCTTGACGGCCATTCACGTTAGGGGCTTGAAGATTCTGAAATTTGTTACGACTTAGACACAAGATCACAAAATGAAGTCTGGAACACTAGAATCCGACAATCTAGCCGGTCAATATTAAGCGGTAAAAACGAGAGATAAGGCGAACCGGCCTTCAGAATTTCGGCTGTGGCATGTGCAGTACGCGCCGTCGCTCCATTCTATTGGCCCCACATGTTCTTCAGTCCTAATTTATCAAATTAAGGCAAGATAGCATGATTCTGTAGCGCTAGCCACTGATTGCCAAGATATACGTGTAGCACCAGTTATGTGACACATACGTTGGTTTTATTACTGGGTCTAGATTAGAATGCGAACATCAATGCCCCGTTGAAGTCCAGGGCTGCCTGGACATTGGACCAAATACTTGGTGAGGGGTTTAGAGCTACCCATTCTCCTGCTGTGAATAGCTTCTCTTTCGGCAGACTGTATTGCGATGCAACACCATATAGATCCTGCCCCAAAATCTTTAACTATGGCTACCACGTTTACTTTCCAAGGAGCCTCACCAAGGATTGGTTGTGGGACTAACTTATCAAGGTGATATCGTTTCAAGCCCCAGACTAGCCTCGGGGACAGGTTTCCCCATCTCCTATGGCAACGATATATAAAGATGGCGCGATCAGCCAAAACACTAAAGACAGCCGAATATGCAGAATTGCGTAGATCGTCGTTTATTCGACAATAGGAGTCTGCGCCATTTTGATCCACAGTCGCAATATTCTTAAAACACAGCTGCTCCGATGCCGCGGCTAAACGCGATATTGTTTGCCCAATTGGTGTCGAACGAATGCAAAATCCGCATAGAAAATTAACGTTGCGTTAAAAACAACGACGATTTCTTCCAAAAAAAATCTTCTTCGGGAGTATAGCTGTCCATGTTTTGTTCACATTCATTTTGTGAAAGTTGAATTGAAGTTAGCTGTCATTTTTAAGAATCATAATATCTCACGATAGCGTGATGACTTGCGTCTCCTTATAAAACCAATTTCAAGTAATGTAGTTTATGACACCGAAGATGGCAAATAGCCGAAACCGGTTTGTCTCCAAACCAAACTTGACAAGGGATGACGGAAATTCGTTCCAAAAATTTACATCAAATCAAGAATCAATTTCAAGTGACTTTATCACTTTGATGGCAGCTTGATGGTAAACAACAGCTTAATACATTTACACTTCCCAACTGAATTTGTGCGTGTGTGCGTGAATCTTAAATTAATAGATTTATTCGTCTCTCATGCGTAATTTTGTTGTTGTTGTTTTATGTTTGGTATCTTCCACGATTTCGCACGTTTATTTTCTTTCTGAAAAAGTCAATCTTAATAAATAAAAATCCAAAAGGAGCACAAGAGGGCAAATAAAGAATATGGACGTCACCTATACAGTGTCGATAACTGTAATGAACAAGTGATAAGGACATAAATAGCAGCGATAAAAAAGAACAAATAGGCCTTTTTAAATATAAACAAAAGTAACACTGTCAAGGACTTAAGCCAAGCAAAATAAACTACTTAAGTTACTTTAGCGCTAACGCTTGAATGGTTTGTTTAACTTGCCCACAGAATCCTTGAACAATCTTCTTTTATTATAAAGTGTTGGCCATAATATTTACTGCTTTCCTAATTTTATGTTCATAATTATGAAGATTTATGTTATTCTGTGTTGTTAACAGTGAGAAGGCTTTGGAAATGGGGAAACTCAAACTAATTCTACTTAATTGCCTTCCTTCTCTATGGTTGTTCAGTATCATGAATCGGATCTTTAATTATTTCGGGCATGGAAACACTGCTTCGCCAATTCAATGCGTAGCATATCATTATATCCGTTGACTTCATTGTCGATCTTGCGTTTGGAATAGTCAGCACCTTCTTAAGCGAATTGAGTTGGGGAGATTTTGGATGCCGCAACATGGCGTTCATTTCTATTTTCTCCAGTGAGCTTCTACAATCGCCAGTGTATGTAATTACTATTATGTGTAGGAGTAATATCGAAGCAGACCGATAACTTTATGAATATCTTTTCGACCCTCTTCTTTCCTCGAATTGTTTTCAGGTAACCGCTTAGTAATTTACGACTTTCATTTGAGTCTCGTGCTACCACTAGTTTTTACTCTTGACTGCAGGAGTTCCAGACTGTTGACTGCCGGCCTTCTTCCTCATCATATTAAACTGAGCCTTGCGAGGTTTTTTTCATATCTTCAGAATTTCTTTATTGGCCAATAAGCACCGGAGTTCCTACAGTGTTTAACTCCTCCAACTTTTGCGAGACTCACGGTTCAACGCTTTAAAAGGACCTTTAGATATCTACCCCTCACGAGGCGTTCTTGTCTATGTCTTCCGGATTCCCCCCTTGGCTAATAAAAAAACGTAGTTTCTTCGGAGAATAACCTGTCTGCCTTTTGCGAGGCTTTCTAATTTATCCCTGTAATGGAGAAAAATATGTTCATCCATACAGATTTCCATATGCGCGGGTTAAAACTGGAGATCGAATCGTATTCACAGTTCTCATACTAGAGACCAAGCAGCCTCTTGGCCAAGAATCCCTGGCCTATGCTGTTCCATCGTAGATTTGGGGATTTTTTATAAAAGAGTGTTAATTTCTCTTACGTATTGAACTAGACTCCTTGTAGATTCAGTATCCTGTTACCGGCGCCACCACTAGGAGTTATATGTCAGAACTTCGGACAGCGCACTCAGTTATGGCAAGCCATAACTTTATGCCTACCAGCTAACGGCCGCGAGCGTATGTTACCGCATCGTTATTGTACCGCAAGGACCATCTGTTTAATTAATGGAAGCATGAAAAATCCCCCATTTTATCTAGTGTAAGAGTGATACTTCCAGCTCAATGTAACAGTTTGACAGCTGCATAGTTGGCATCAAGGTTTCTAACCTATCGGTCCTCGATCTATCTCTTCCTATTGATACTCTGAAGTTGCACTCCTTTTCACTGTTTTCCAATTCATTAACCTCTTTCCAAGCCCACTTCGTTCCTCAGCGATTGCTGATTTTTTACTGATAGTTACGACCACTCTATTCTTCACGGAGTCCCGTGATCGATCCCCCTGTACAGCACTAATTTTTCTGATGGCAGCCAGTATTGAACTCTTAGACACAACGAGAACCGGTGTCCTTGCTTCCGCCGCAGTTTTCTTCTTCACTACTTTTAGAGTCCAGGTACGCCTGCATTTAGCCAACTTAGGGTGCGCTAATTTGGTATTCTAAGTATTTTTATGGCTTCCCTGTCTAATTGCCTCTGGCTCTAAAGTTGTAGCCTGACGTTGACAAAAGTCAGACCATGGTATGGTATTGGCTCCTACCATAGCATCCCGTGCCGATTACAGGCTAACATGAGCAGAAATCCACGGCAGATTAGATGGTTCTACTATATTGTACCCTCAAGTGTTTCCCTTTACGAGGTTGAATTCGGTTGGAGTTTCAAGAGTTTTTATCTTTCAAACTCCATCCCAATTCTTTCATCTCTAGGATTATCTCATCTGCTACATAGTTCGAGTTGCCGTTATGGGAACTGACGTATCTGAATCTGCTGGATGCATTCAGATAACGTTCATCTTCCAGTCCACTCTAATTACTTCAGAGATTCATTTACGAAGCTTCACTGACCATCTCGTTTGGTACTTTTCTCCAGTCCAGTAAAGAAAATATAAAATCCACCTCCGAATACCTCTAGGAAGTTTTCTTAAGTGATTACTGCTCTTTGCACAACTTAATTAGTCAGTATCACTTCGAGAATCCGGCTGGTAGCCGCCAAGGCTTTTTGGACAGTGTCCACAGCTGTGATAATGTGCCAACATTTGTAACTTGCAGAATCTTACTTTGGAAGTAGGGAGAGTTTCTGGGACAGTGCTTTTAAAAATGTTGTTATCTTGTTTCGGGCACGACAGTTGATTTTTTCTTAACGCATCATAGTGTTTGAGTCCCTTGGAGGTTTATTGATTTGTTACTACTCTTTAGCATAGAATAGAACAGTGCAACAAAGAACTCGTAAACTAAGAAAAAAGAAAGAAGGCATAAAAATTTATTTATGTGATAATGGAGAATGTACTTCGTTATTTCAATGCCACTTTAAAAGTTTTACTCAAAGGATAACAAGCAACATGCCAATATTGCATTTGTTGCATCTATTTTAATTTTAAAAGCAAAATAAAGAGAAACGTTTTTCTAACAACTGCTTGCGCGTCAAGCCACTTACCAACAACATTATAGATCCAAACAACACAAACAAAAGAAGAAAACTGCTTTTATCTTTTCCCCAAATCTCTACATCATCATTTGTCTGGTGCGCTGCTACAGTTCTTTGTTTCGACTTACGAAAAAATACGTAAACAGAAGAATTTTTAGGTAAGTTTTTTTTTATATTCTTAAACAAACATTTATAAAAAATATTTCTACCCTTCCTTTGGCTCAAGTATTCGGCATTTTTGCAAACTTAAAAAATCTAAGAAAAAAAAAAAATAATAAATATTACACAGTAAAATTTTTTTAACTCTAACAAATCGTACAGATAGAAGGACTTTAAGAAAGAACCTTGATCGACTTTGCGCACAATTAACACTTTTGTGAATTTCTTCCTTGCTTAGGAGCTGGACACTGCCTAAACTACTTTCGTTTTATTGCTGGCTCAATTTACACCAAGTAGCGGCAAAGTGACTGTGGTACTATAGAATATTTTATAGAGATCTTTACCGACTTCAAACTGGTCCAGGAATGTCGGACATCCTTAAACCGCATGTCGAGACTGAGGAAGCTGAGTCCTTCGTCAGCCTCTCCAAACTATTGGGGCTGCAGATAAAGGATTTATATTCCTCTATCAGATTTGGTGACTGGTTCATGGCTGACTTCTTATAGCCGGGGCAATTCCCTTTATATACCTTCTCTACTAAGTTCTCTAAAATATGTAGGAATCTTCATTTATATCAGTTCCACCCCTCCCCCTTCTTATTTTCCTCTTCTTCTGGTGACACAGTGACCGGACTTGTGAACCGACGTGATCCTAAGCTGCAGACGACCTGTGAAATTAACCCAACCTTGCATCAAGTAAGTAATGTAGGCTTTCTACGGATTTGTATGCCTACAATAGCCTGTTTGCCATGATTAGTTTCTCGTCACACTCTCAAAATCCTATTCTTGCTTACTGTCCCAGACAGGCCAAAGGGACTGTCCAGTAGTTAATATATATAATTGAATGGTAGTTATTGTAATCTTTCTTTGGATACTCGAAAGTTTAACCTTTTCCCATTATGGCTTTGGGCATAAAAAGCGAATTGGCGGGATATTCGTTGCATGAAGCATTCTTGAGGGTTTTAAAAGTAGAAAGACAAGGGTCTAGAAAAGTTTCAGTTTTCGTTTCCCTATTACTTTAGAAATCTTGTAAGAAATTTTTTTATAAAGAAACATAAAGAAACTGTAGTCTAGGATAATATCAATTGTCGCTTGGCTGAGGGTTGCTTCATAATTTTTAGGTACTTCAGCCGACTCGACATTTTTCGGCTGGAAGTACAAAGGCCATTCAATTGCTAGTTCATCATTATATTCTTAATCATGAAATTGTCCGCAAAAGCAATAAAAATACTTAATTAATTTTGAGACACTGAAGAAAGAGATTGGACAACTTTTAAAAAGAAAGGCAATAGAGCAGTATAGGACTAAATTTCCGAAAGGATCTCTTGTTAATTTACAACTCCTCCATAGAATATATGGGATGGATGGTCGTCTTTAAAAATCACTTAACGACCGTCAGGTGCTTTCCCAAAGTTTTGTTAATGGCACTCCTACATTTACGACAAAGGCTACAAACTATGCCAAGTACATAAAATAAATCACAACTTCTAAATGCTACATGACCGTATAAAAGTCGCTCAACCAGCACGACAATCTGCTGTAAAATTCAAACAATAAAATCTGCGTTCATTTTACTTCATCTTCCAGCAATAAAAAAAAAGTTTAGTACAACAAATTTTATTGTAAATATTTTCCCATTCGTGATAGTAAAACTGGGATTAATTACTTTCGGAATGGCATGAATTAAAATTGATTTAAATGTTAGATAAATGAAAATAAAAAAGAATTGACAAGGTTTTTAGCGACAAATTGACTATTTTGTTGTACAGCGCATTTTTTTTACAAGAATTTACAATTCTTCGGGCAATCCAGATTGAGCTTATGAATGAAATACTGGGCTAAGAAAGTTTTTGTAGATTTTTGTCTTCATTACTGAAAGAAAATTGGGTTAATCTCATTAACATGTTATCGCTATGTTGCCAAACTCTTACTTCGGTGAGACGGTTGTATATTACAAATGAAAATTTTCAAGTTTTTCTAATTGTCACAAAGTGTCTGGCTTGCTTTATTTCCATATGTCTGGTTCATTGGGGCGGGGCGTATGATTATTTTTAATAGTTTAATTATTCATGGTGACGTATGATTGATTTATAATGTTAATATTAAACAACAATGATACGTTCTGACAGGTTTTATTAACCAGTACAAATACAGCTGAATTAAATTGTGATTCTCAGACTAATTGATGTGCTTTCATTTGCAACACAAACAAATTAAATTGCGATTAATACCGAAATATATAAAAAAATATAAAATAAGTTAAAATTTTCAATGAAAGCCAGCTTGAAATATTTTGAATTATTACCTAAATTTAAAACATTTTGCTACATGTCATGGTCCTTACGAAGTAATCATTTTAAAATTAGATTTTAATAAAGCATTTATATTTTATATTTTCACCCTAAAAAGCTTTACATTATTCAGTTCAACCATTTAAATAAAATTAACATATTAATCAAATTTGAAATAACGTGTTTTGGTTGGTTAAAATTTTTCTCTATTAAATTATTTCATTTTATACGCTAAACCAAACAAGCCAAGATATACACAAAAAAAAAACTCCAACCAAATAAACATTTATTGAAAGTCAAATACTCTTCATATCAATATGAATATATTATACCAAATTTACCGCACTTAGATCAAATGGTAAATTTGGTGAACATGAAAACCAATAACCGCCCAAAAGTTAAAATCTATAAACATAAATAATTATGGCAAATCAATTATGAACTACCAACAACAACACAAGATACAAGATAATAATTTAATAAATAACTGGATAATATAGCACGCATCGAAAGTACAGTGTTTGCTACATTTTGAAATCAAAAATTTCTTCATATAAGACTTAGTATAAGATATAGTATACAAATTTAGGTGTGTTTATAACTTTAAAACTTGTTAGTAGAAACATCTGCTCTTAGTATAAGTAAGTAAATATGATTTATATTTTGTATAAGTCTTTTAAGTTTTCTTATTCTTAATATCACGCTTTAGCCTCAGCAAAAGTCACTGGTCTAAGTTGCACATAATATCTTTGGCGAAAATTTATAATTTTAATTCAAGATATTTATTAGATCAAAATGTTTGTATAAGACTAACGCTTTGTATAAGTCGTTATGTATATATAAGGTGTAATAATAATTTTATGTTGCAATGCTTAAATAAAGTTAAAAGCTTAATAAAAGAGGGGGGGGGGGGGGGGGGAGGCATCTCAGGTCGACCTAGCAGTTCAGTATAAGAGTTTGGTACGAGTTTAGTATGGGTGGTAGTGTGAGACTCAGTATTGCAATTATAACATGGTTTTCTAACTTTCAAATTAAAGTATAACATCTATATCGCCTTCAACACATTAGGCAGAGCATAATATTTTTCCGATAATATTACACTTACTTCTTAGTATGAAATATATTGTTTCGGTATAAAACTTGTTCCTTCATATTGGACCTTTGTCTTAGCGCAAAATTTTTTTATCCCTTTAATAAATTTTTCTCAATATAAAACTTGTTGCGATATGAGACTTATAACTAAGTCTACTACTTCTTTCCTTCCTTTTGTTTTAGTATAAGATTTTGATCTCAGCATTTTGTTTTGGTCTTAAAGTAATACTTTTGGCTAAGTATAAGACTTTTGTTTCCGTATAAGACTTTTGCTTAATAATGTGGTTTTTTCTTTAGTAGAGAACTTTGATAAGTCGTTTTTAAATCTAAAACGGCAACATTAAATAGCATTTTCATTAGAATATACGTTTTTCTTAGTATAAGACTTTTGCGTCAGTATATAATTTTTATTAAAATTTGATCGATTTAACCGTAAAAGGGATAATCCAAAAAAAATTTTATTTGTTTCATTATTTCGCTGTCTTCACTTATGTTTTCTGTGTCAATTTAAGACTATAGCTTCCGTATAAGACTTTTTTAAACCTTATTTTTTTCTATTATAGAAAATAATTATTTTATATTGTTTTATTACTTGTATAAGACTTTACTAATCGTACTTAAGAACTGAGTTCTATAAGAATTTTTACCAAACCAGTTTTGCTTGTCACATAAATAAATTAAGTAAATGTTGAATATTAAGTTTTCCTTCAAAGTTAGAATTTATTTCCATTATAATCGTACTTAAATATGAATGTTTGTTTAGTACATGATACATTGTATGATAAACATTTATATACGCATATATATTTGTATGCTTTTGTATTTGTATTTTAAAGTTGGTGAATATATTGCTTAAATATACATAAAAGCCTACAATGCTGCCCGAAAATCATCTGCAAGAGCCAACCAAGAGCTGAAGATGAAATAATGGTTGCAATAAATATAAATAAATACAATAACACTAATGGACATACATACATTTTGAGTTAAACTTACTAAAGCACACTAAGGCAAAACCACAATTCGTTACATACTCATTTTGGCAAACGCACACATGGAAACTTAATGCATATAACACGGCTCTATAGGAATAACAATTTCATTATTTGAATGATAAAAAACTTACGAAAAGTAAGCAGCTAAAGATTCCTTATTTAACATCTGTAGTAGAAACTAGAGAAATGACAGTGCAACATTTAAGCGCCTGGCGAACTTGCTGCACAAGTTCACAACGTTCTGTACTTTTATTTGACAAATTTTGAAGAAAAATTTTAAGTTCTACATAACAAATAAAATATATTGTCTAAACGTCATTTAGGGATAAAACGAGTAAAACGGCTGTACCTTTAGTTTGCATTGATTTTAAGACTACCGTCTTCTACCATGTTATACTACGTCTACCCACTTATACGAACAGTATTGTTTTATACTACCGCCTTATGCTGAAACTATCCCAACCATTTTCCAAATATTGCCTTATAAAAAGTTTACCGCCTTCGTAAGACTATCGCCTTATACTAATAATATCGTGTTATACTAAGACTATCGTCGTATGCTAACACTACAGTTTTATTGAAAACTACAGCCTTAAAAAAAGTTTACCGTCTTATACTGGAACTACCGTATTATACTAAGACTACCGTCTTATACTAAGACTACCGTCTTGTAGTAAGACTACCGTCTTGTAGTAAGACTACCGTCTTATACTAAGACTATCGTCCTATACTAAGACTATCGCCTTATAATAAGGAGACAGTCATATACTAAAGCTACTGTATTTTTCTTGAGACTATCGTGGTACACCGAGACTACTGTCTTATACAAATACTACGGTCTTATAATAATATGTATTACCGTCTTCAACTAAACTTGCTGTGTTATAGTATTATTATTAATGTATGGGGGGATATATTCGACCCCCATTTCGCTCCTCAAATTGATTTTAGGGAACCGATCTGTAATCACAACCACCTTACTTTCAATTGAGTCTCGTGCTAGCCCTAGCCTTTAATCTTGACTAAAGTGATTTCAGACTGTCGACTGGTAACTGTCGACACTCTTCCTCATGGCATTCACATCTAACAAGTGTCTGCCCGTTGTCTTAAGCCTTTTGCTAGCCAGTGCTGGATATTCACACACAATGTGCGCTACCGTCTCAGCCTCTTCCAGGCATAGTCTGCAAGTAACATCTTCTTCGACTTTCATCTTAGCCAGATGGTACCTGAAGTTTCCATGTCCTGTCACTAACGCAGTGATCCAGCTTAAAGTAGCCCTATTATACCCGAACACCTTGCTGGCCTTCCTGCCGAGGGGTTCTTTGAGCACCATTCTAGCCTATCTACATGTGGTATTCTCCCTCCACCTATTCAGGTGTAATGAGTTTACCCATTGAAGAACTTTAGCTCGCACTAGGCCATTCCCCAGGGCAACGCTGGGTTCTGGTCCAGAGAATTCCACATCAGATCCCCTTTTTGCTAGTTCGTCTGCTGCTTCATTCCCAGCTGTGCCTATGTGTCGCTTAACCCACATCAACGTCACCTCATTCAACGAGGCACATCTGTTCAGTTTCAGAACACATTCCAGCACCAGTTTGGAATATACGTTCACTTGCCTCATGCGTTTTATAATTGACTGAATGTCAAGTGCAATTAGAACCCTTTTCCCATGCACTCGGCTTTCAAGCAAGTGATCCAACGCATGCAGCAACCCAAGCAGTTCTGCCTGGTAAACTGATACGTACCTCCCCACTGTCTTATAGTAAGTCTACTGTCTTATACTAAAGACGTCGTCTTATACTAAGAATACCATCTTATTCTGAAACTACCGGCTTGTACTTATATTAATAGTACGTCCATTTGGGCTACCCTATTTTATTGATACTGCCAAGTTTTTTTTTGAATTAAAAGCATGCCATTTTTAAAAGTATAGTTCAGTTCTTCGCACCACTTCAAGGGCATTTTAATTTTTACTAAAAATAAAATTCTTTGACATATTTGTTAATATTTCGCATTTAATGTTACACATGAGTTTTGCTTAAATGCCTTTTTTAACTTCAAAACAACAATTTTCTATTAAAGTCTGCCAACTATTGAAAAATTCTCTTATACAAATGTAGTCGTACAAGGTTAGACTGCGGAACAGTAGCTAGAAAGCACTACGCGCTATACGCAATTTATTTGCCGCTAATTTTTAACCTTAAGAAAAAACATCAAAGGACTTTTTGCCAAAAATGTTATATGTATAATAATTATAAATATCAAGATTTGCTAACATGGATATCAATGGATTCATTTTTACATAAGAAGTCTCTTAAGTTTTTAAACAATAAATGCATTTTATATGCTTGAGAGGAGATACCAAAAAAGGGATATGCATTATTATGACCTTCAGAATGTTATTTATTAAAAAAAAAAAAAAAATGGAGACATAAATTAAAAAAATACTTGTTCTAACCTTGACCGTTTAATTGTGTCAAATACAATGGCTGAAGTATTAAATATTAATAAAAGTAATTGCCTTCTTTTTTTATGCGTTAAACATATGTGTCTTTTTTTTTTGTTTATATGTTTTTTTTATTGTTTATGTCTGTTTACTTTAGAGGTCATTTTCACAGGGGGAGTTCTTAGTTTATGACGACTTTAGTACAAAACTTTTTTTGTTTTGGTTGTATTTGATGTGATAAAATAATTTTTAAGTTTTTTTTGAAGATTTGCCTGTTCTTGAAACCACGCAAACTATAACATGGTATCAAATATTGAGATGTTTACGTTTAATATTCGTCATTCAGAGAGGTGCTTGTGTTCATTTAAGGATGAAATTGACATATTAAGCTGCATCTGTTAATACATCATAGTGTATAGCCAGTGTGCCGTCGCATTTATTACTGTGTCAAAGTTTCGTTAATAATTTTCCCTTTTTATTACCGCTTATTTGGTAATAATAAATATTTACGAGAGCAACCTTGTGCCGTATGATTAATCTTAATGCAACGAATATGTGTACGAGGGCGTATGAGCGATATTTAATTGCAATTATTAGACTTTAATTGTCCCAATGTTACTTCTTTTTATAGAAAGATAAGGTGCAGATATTATTTAGGAATATTATTGGTTGATACAAAGCGATCTTCGATATGGCTGGGTGCATGTTGAAATGAAATAAAATAAGCTGTGCGTGGGGCATTAAAGAACAACTTTTTTTATTTGCAAGTTGCACACAGCGCATTGTGTATGATATTTGACGTGTTAAAATGCTGGTCGCAACTTTGCACTGTAGCACTAATTCGAGAGGTACACTTTCAGCGATGATCTGTATTATAAGGACTTTGAGAATCCTCCTCCAAACATTAATTTAGATGTATTGCTCAATTGTGTAACTTGGCTTAGTAATGCTGCATTGTATAATAAACAACCGATTTCACAGACTGTGGACATTGATTCTTTTCTATTGCAAAATCCTTTGGGGTCCAGCTACATATATCAAATCCCTTGCACACACACAACAAACGGCGGGTGTAGAAAAGCAAAAGTTCTCGTAACTAATTTCTCTAATTAGATGCTTAAGTTTGACACAAGAAATGACTGCAAATGCCAGGATCATGGCGGTCCAGAAATTTTATTCCACGAGTTTCTGATAAGTACCTGGGATCTTATTTAAATTAATTATAAACAAACGCTGGCCGGAGCTGAAAACTACTAATTTATTGAAAAAAATATTTCTAAGACAGTTTGCATAATTTTTTTTTTGATACAGTTTGATTAAATGAAACTTAACACACAGAGTAAATTATTTAGAAGATTATTGTTTCCAAGAAAAAAGTTCTGTTAAACTGTTTTGGATTTTCTTCTCGTTTGCCAAGCAGAAGGACTTTAGTTTTCACACAGTGTCATTTTGTCATTTTATTACTTTTAAGTTATTCGATTTTCCTTTTAACTTATCCTTTCAACTTATTCCATTAAAGCACTTTGTATTTCACCAACAATTGTTCATCATCTCCTTGTTTTGTGGCAGTAGTCCGTCTCTTACTTATTAGTCTGCATATTTAATTAAGATTTTTTTTATTTTATTTTGTTTTCTAAAAACGAAAAGTTTAAAGCGGATTAAACTATTTAAGTCATTGTTTATGAATTTCTACAATGACCAACGAAATATATTAATTTTGTTTTTTTTTTGTATTTTTTCTTAACTGCGCTGCGCAATAAATTGTTGGAAAGAAAAAATTTCCAAACAATATAATTTAAATATATTCTTTTCAACCGAACCCCGTTTAGATTAAACTGGAGACATTGTATGAAATTAATGGGCTGTAGATTGTGTTTTGTGGTAGTTGGTTTATTAAACCATTAAAGAAATTTTTAAAAACTTCACCCACAATCACATACCGGCGAACTAGCAAATGCATCCCGCTGAACTCGACGTGCGAGCTAATGAAAAGTAATAATTTTTCAGTGGAAAGTCTTCTTTGTGATCACTACAGTTTGCCTGCATTCGAATCACATTTCTCTCGTTCCGCTAAAGAACCTTCTGGAATATATGAATATTGGAAACTGACCCTAATCGTTACCCAGACTGTTTGTCATTTTATGTCTCGGAATAAGAAAAAGTTATTTGTTGCCTAGTCATGTCTGTACGCTGCTGTAAACATTAATGCGCTCTTTTGTTCCTGTGGTGAACTATCTCTTTCAAAGGGGTTGGTTTTTATCGTTTCTTTGAACACTTGTGGCAAATAAATGATAGTTTGCAATTTATAACAGACTCTTTCAGATTTTTGTAGAGGATACCATACAATCTTTAGTTGTTCAAGAAAACTAGCTACCATTTTTTGAAGTATTCGAAACAGAACAACTTTTGTTAGATTCAGTTGATAATGGGAACATCCTTCTAAATTTGGATAATCAACTCTTGGTGATATTTTCCATCGGAAGTAATACAAAGCTCCCACCACCATGTCCATGTTGATGAGACTTTATCAATTATGATTGCAAGCTTTATGAACTTTCACCTTAAAGATAAGTCGTCGAACAGCTTGGAACTTTAAGTACAGTTTCTCCCATTTTCATGTCACATACAATCTACAGTAATACTTTAAGGTAACGACAGTCTTCGAGAAGACGTGCTATGTGATTGTGATGGAACCGTCTTACAACAAATTTTAGTTGGGGCTTCTGTGACATATGACACCAGTTTCGTTCATCACGAATGGGAGCTTAAAAGCCCGCATCTTCCAGTTTCAAGTCTCAGATAAGCCACGGGGACTGGTATCCTCATATTCCTCGGGCAAAAATGCTTTAAGATAATGAGAAGATAAGTCCCTAAGGAATGAAAATAAACGGCGATGCTTAGTTGCTGACTGTACTGCATACTTGTAGCGATCTTGTTTATATCTCTTTCCTGGAATAATACAATACTTTATATATGCAGGTGCAAATATTGACTAAGGTAACTCAGAGCACATCTCTTGAAGCCGATAGGGTTAGATCCAGGACGATTGTGACATGCAAAAAAAGGGTGAAACGACTACTTAACGCAAGGTACACTTCCGATTCATGTAGGTGCTGGGTAACTGGGGAAATTAATGAGCCAACGGTCTTGCAATTAGGGCCAGAGAGCTCCAAGAGGTGGGCTGAAAGCTGAGCTTAAAGGTTGAGCAAAGAGGGCCCATACAGCACTGGGGAATGAAAATACGCTGGTGCGAATAACAAACACACAAATAGAGATAAAACAGGGTGTGCGGTTAGTGTTACGAGCATGGCATGAAGGGAGGATGTCGAGACGTTGGAAGACTTTCTATGCGACGCTCCGGCTTTCGCAGCACTAGGACCCGATTTTTCGTGGCCGACGTACCGGACATGCTTCATTTTAGAGGCACTGACTGAAAAGAACTCAGGAGGTATATTCCAGGAAGAGAATGGCGAGCGTACAATGGGCCGAAATACTGGTTTAGGTATATGCCTACGGGCAGGGGACAAATGTAAACTTACCTCGACCTAACCTAACACCACCTAGTTTAATGGGTAATCTCAGGAAGGCCCTCATCCGTAGTTTTAAATCAGAAAATGGTCGTTGGCGGGCCTGGAACCTGCAGCTTTATAAATTATTAAATAAATATTTTGCTTTATTTTGAATACTTTTGGGATTCTCGAGTTTTGTTTGCTGGGCATTCGTTTTGTGTCATTAGTTTTGTTGTATTATTTCTGTTTTATTGTCTAATCAAATATTGTTTTACCAAATTAGTTATTTACTGTAGTCGTACACCTGTAATTGTTTATTATGTTTTATTGCTTGTAGTGTTTTCATTCCTGTTATTATCAATTTATTTTGAAAAGAAACCAAAAGCATTTTAGGAACTCCACAAATAATTGAAAAATAATTTGAGAGTACGAGGCGCTTACAAATTTTTAAAGTTAGAAGGATTAATAAGTTCAAACTTTAAGTTTGAGAACAGAATGTTGTAAAGTAAAAATAGCAAACATTCGAATTGAATTTTTAGTCCTTTTAAAATTAGTTACTCGAATAGAGGCTGGTCCTAGGATTTAAAGAGCGTGTAGGGGGGCAAAAGGAATTGTACGTGCTGTGTAAGCAGTAGAGCAATTACAATGGCCAGCGCAGTAATAGTAACCAGGGCTGAAAGTATGTGAGTTAGCAGATCTAGTAGCGATTTGATGCGCTTTTTAACTCTGGCTAATTGTGTACTTGGGAATGAACAAGTTGCAAGCTGGATTTGAACACACTGCGGGTGCTGTGGTCGAAAATTTACCGCTGCAATGCCAGATTTTTGAGTCAATTAAACCAGTGTCGATGGTCATCTACATCGCACGATGAAGACCCTTTACATGTGAAATTCAGTGAACAAAACATAGTTTCAGTTCTCAAAAGAATTATTTAAGTTCGAAGTTTTATATGAAATACTTTACTGTTATATCACTGCTTATCTCATTTGTAACCGAGCGCAATAGGAATAAAATTATCTTGTCTGGACCGGTCCTTCAAAGTCTATTTTGAAGCTTCTCGTTCACGTAAAGAAAAGGATCAATGAGCTTATTTTTGCTGTATAGCTGCTACAATGGAACAGTGTTCTCCAAATATCAAACAACTTCATTCAAAGACTCCTTAAATTTTTGCGTTCTACACGCTCTTCATTATGAACTTCATGCAGGAACAATGCAAAGCTGTTCGAAAACTTAAATTGCATGTCCACAAAAGCTACACTCGCTAGTAATTTTGATGACATCCTTTTATTCCTGATTCGAAGAAAAAACATTGCGTAAGCAGATTGAAGAAATTCACAACATGGGGGAGAAGTGGCGCGAATTAGGAAAGTCATAGCTAAAGGAGGTAAAGATAATTCATTTTGCTGGCAAGGTTTCAGTATTGTGGGATCGGTATTGTATAATATTTATTCCTTATGCTCAGACATTGATTGCGAATATTTTAAAAATAAAAAGTCCGCTTGGGAGTTTACACATCCACTACTACGAAGAAATAGTCTTTGGCATAACGCACCTTGTACAACAGACTAAACTACAGCGGGTTTATTGCCTTTTTCATGCTGAAAGTGGTAGGTTCGGCGGTAACCTATTTTTCCTTAGTTAAGTAAAGAAATCTTTAGCTAATGGATTTTTCTGGGTTACTTAGTGATTTTACTAGAAAAAGCGCTCATTAAATTGTTGGATTACGAGAGCTGAGTTAAGTTTTGAATCAAATCTCTGCTGTGTTTCTTGCTAGGTCGCGAAGTTGCGGGAGTTCCCTCTTAAAATTTGTAAAGGAGATAAATAATTCAAACTGTTTTCTCGAAAGAGATAGTAGGGAGCACAGCAATAAAGAACTTACTGTAAGAACTTACCGATAGACTTCCATAAGGCTAAATATTTGTTACTGTAGATAACGTATAAGGGACGACATAACCACTTAATCACCAAAGCAGCGAATTAATTCACTTTCTACAAAAAAACAAATTGAAAAAGCTTTCAAGATTTGAGAGTGATTGCTTGCAAAAGAAAAAGTAAACTACACTTCTTTAAACAAAATTTAAAATCCTTTATTTGGCGATCACACCTCGTACTTGTCAATTAATGTGAAATTTAATATTACACACATGAAAAGCCTTGAATTATAGACTGAACTATTTGAAAACTTTAGTAGTAACAATTCAATAATTATTTACTGCCGTTTCGGTGACAACTGCAACATGAGGGAATGTTTAAACACACAAAGAAAGAATGTCGATAATTATTTTTTTTGTCATATTAATTCTTTGTTTAATTTCTATGGAATCGATTGATGTTGTCTGCTTAATATGTGCGCGGTCGTTTGCAACACAAAAATAAGCACATGAAATAAAATTGTTTGTATAAAAAATGGAGTTAATACAGTTGTAAAAAAGGGTAGTATTTCACACTGTACCTTAAGTTGAGTACAATCTACTGCGTGTGCAACATATTTAGAAAGGAAAGTGCTGTTAATAGTAAACGTTGCACATTTTTTTTTTAGAAAGGAACACAAGCATGCAGAAATGGCAGCATATATGTAACATTTTGTCAGAAAAGAAAACGCCATTATTCGGGGAAAAATCATATGTTCGTTTCGTTGGAACGGGACCACCATACAGACATGCACTCATACATACACATGTTATGTAAACGATTTCATTAATTTTCAATACTGGGTAAATGAGAATTTCATATTTCTTTCATTTTACCAGCATTTTTCAAACCTTGTCACGTGCATTTCAAAAATAAATAATGAGTAAAACTTTTAGCTTAAAATAAATTTAATTAGTATGACATTTTGTCTTTCAGCAGAGAAAGGAATTAAAAAGTTTTTGTGAACCACAAAGTAAATTTTAGCCAGAATTTAAACAGCAGCAAGTTTCAGAACAAAAAAACATTGTAAAAACCTGCAATTCTATTTTTTACTTAGTTTTGGATTTTTAATTCTGTCACCGGAAAAGGTGCAAATGCTAATTTTCATGTATTTTCTTTTTATTCTTTGTGCATTAAAACTGACAACATTGACAGAATTAATTAATTAATTTTTTTTCATGAGGGACACTTGTAGGAGAGAAAAAAAGAGTGTTTGTGCTGTTTTGAATAAATAAAAATATATGATTCCTCTCTAAACCTGGTCGACGTAGCTTTTTGTGCTCTGCTCTCGGCTACTAAATAATGTTTGATAAGGGAATTAATCAATTTAATTATTTTTAGAAGTTATTTGTAGAGTTTATTTTCAGACTTTATTCAATAGAATCTTTTCTTAAAATTTAGGAAAACTGCTGCTAAAAAAGTATATAAGACATTTGTTTATAAAAAAGTACTTTTTGAAACAGAAAAAAAAAATTTTTAAAGCTTTCTTAGCGTAGTTTTCAGAGGGTACTTTTTCAAAAAGGTACTTTTTTGATAGGGTGTTTTTTTACAAAAGGTACCTTATTTTAAAAAGCAGCTTTTTAAATAGTCTGATTTAAAAAAGTTATTTTTTTAAACACTAATTTTTTATATAATGTACCTTTTGGCAAGAGGCGTATTTTTAACGGGTATTTTTTTAAGCTTACTTTCAAAGAATTATTTTATAGAAAACGAATAAGGAAATTTAAGTATTTCTAAATGGCTTTTATGAAAAATGACATCGAAGAAGTATTTAATTAGAAGTTTTTTTTTAAGAAAGTCCTTTTTAATTTGGCGGTTGTTCGATAGGTACTTTTTGAAGAACGCATATTGTAGAGTATTATTTGTTTAAAATGTTACTGTTTTTCAATGGCGTATTTTGCGAAAGGTAGTTTTTTAAAAGGTGCTTTGTTGCAAAAGGACTTACTAGTTTAAGTATTTAAAAAAAAAAAATTAAGTTTTTTAAAGTTATTTTTTAATTACGCTTTTTTTTTAATTTACTTTTTCAAATGTAGTTTTCAAAAGGTACTTTTTCCAAAACCGAGCTATTTTCAAAGGATACTTTCTAAACAATGGCTTAAGAAATTTGCCTGTTTCTAGATGGGTTTTTATGAAAAACTACTGTGAAAAACCACTTAAAAGGACATTATTTTATAAGAAAGTACTTCTTAATGGGAACAAGTTCATTTTAAGTACTTTCCTAAATTAGTAGTACATCTTTCATAAGATACTAGTTGTTTTTTTCTTGCGAATTATACTTTTCTGAAAAGTATATGTTTTTCAAAAATAACTTTTTGAACTGTAATTTTTTAAAAGGTAACTTTTACCCTATAGAAAGGGTAGTTTTTCTAAAAAAGTACTCTTTTCAAAGGAACCTATTTAGAACGAAATAAAAAGGTATAATTATTTCCAGCTTCTATGAAAAAATACTGTGAAAAATGTATTTAAAATCCTTGTTTTTTTGAAGTACTTTCAAAGTGGGCCGTTTTTTGACATAAACCTTTTGAGTAAAAAATTTTTTAGTGCTACCTTAACATGGTCGTTTTTAAATTAGACTTTGCTTTCAAAATGTACACTTCTTAGTGTTTTTACCAAAAGGTACTTTTTCTGCAAAAGTAACTTTTTCGCAAAAAGTACTTTTTTGAGCCTTTTTTTAAACTTAAACTTCTTTCATCACTATCTTTTTTTTTAAATATGTTTTTTCCAAAAGGTACCTCTTCAAGCATAATTTTTCAAAGGGTACTTTTTTAAATGTACCTTTTTCAAAAGGTACTTATTTCTAAAGATCCTTTCCAAAAACACGGAACAAATTTTATTTGGGGTACATTTTTCTTTTCACCAAGTACTTTCTGAGCAAGTACTTTTGTTACTATAAAATTATAATAATATAATTTTGTAAGAAGGAATACTTTTTTATAAAAACTACATTTTGGAATTTATTCATTTCGAGGACATTTTTTTAAACGGTAAGTTTTTAAGAAAGAATATATTTTTGAAAAAACATTCTTAAAATTACACTTTTTAAAAAAGCTCGTGTAAAAAAAGGGAGTTTAAAAAAATATATTTAAGAGTTATTTAGTTCTGTTCTGTATTCTCAATCCGCAATTTTTTATTCTGAAGTGGACATTTTGGAATGTTTTAGCGGTTCTGTATTCCACTTCCGCATAATTTCCCATTAATATTTAATCCACTCAACTCCAGCTAAAAAAAAATTTGCAATTTAATAAATTTTGAATGAATTTTTAAATTGAAAACCATTTTCTCAACCTAAAAATTCTTTTTTACACAAATTCCCACACGGCCTCACACTTTAGGCGCGCACAGCTTTATTTGCATTTCTGGTCGCCTGAATGCGAATATTAAATTAAAATAATTCATTTTGTATTTTTATCAGCCCTTTTTCCCGCCACTCGTTCTTCTGACCGTGTCCTGTTATTTCTGTTATTTGAAACTGTTTTAAATACGAATGTAAGCGAGTGTGTGTGTGTGTGTGTGTATAGTCATATGCTCGCATACAGATTACAGTGACGAGGGCATTTATTATTGTCAAAATTAAGGTATTATACAAAAATGGCGAATTATAATTTATGTCCAGATTAAATGTAATTCTAACCTCAACTTTTGGTTATAAAGTTTTATTCTCGTACACATTAACACAGATTATTTATTATTCTTCTGTCATTTATTGCACCCTACCACCCTTGACAACAAGTTATACCCCATATTAGTTTGTCATTTCGCGCGGTACTTGATTTACAACACCTTACCGCATTAGTGGCAGCATAAGCAAATTTGTCGTAGATTTTGGGCCATTCTTTATTTGTTTAATATATTTTGCCAGTAACACAAATAGAGAGCTGCAATTGTTATTGTTGCAGTGAAATATGGTTGTACTACTCTGGGCAAAAAATAGTAAGACTTTGTTCATAATTTTAAATTTCTTTATTTAGTCTGCCAAATCTATTTCGTCCCCCTCAAAGTAATCCCTCACCAGCTGCAATACACTTATGCCAACGTTTTTTCCAATCCTCGTAACAGTTGTTAAAGTCAATTTCCGGAATAGCCTTCAATGTGCGTAGCAATTCACGTTTAATGTCTTCAATTAACTCAAAACGGTTTCCCCGGATCGGTCGCTTGAGTTTGCTGAACAGCCAGAAGTCACATGGAGATAAATCAGGCGAATACGGTGGGGTTGTGGAACGATATTGATTGAATTTTTGGCGAAAAACTCACGAAGAATCAATGCGGTATGCGACGGTGCATTATCGTGGTGCAAAAACCAAGAGTTGTCGGCCCATAATTCCGGCCTCTTTTTACGAATAGCTTCGCGCAAACGACGCATAATACTCAAATAGTATTCCTTGTTGACAGTTTGGCCGGTCGGAAGGAATTCGGAGTGCACCACACCTCGATGATCGAAGAAAACTGTCAACAAGACTTTGATTTTGGACTTGCTTTGACGTGGTTTTTTCGGCTCCGGCTCACCTTTGGCTCGATATTCGGCCGACTGATCATCTGTTTCCGGGTCGTAAGAGTAGATCGAAGACTCGTCGCCAGTTATAATACGTTTAATGACATCCTGGTAGTCGGAAAGCACTGTTTGACAGACGTCCACGCGACGCTGTTTTTCAAGAAAATTTAGTGATTTTGGAATCAATCGTGATTTCACTTTTCTTAGGCACAAATGATCTTTTAAAATGGTTTCCACTGATCTCTCCGATATTCCAACGAAATCAGTAAGGTCTCTCTCAGACTGTTAATCGTCAATTCTCGAACACCAGTTCCTTGATTTTATTGACGTGTTGATCATCAGTTGATGTTGATGTTGATGGCCGTCCTGGGCGTGGTTCGTGGTCAATGCGTTCTCGACCCTCTTTGAATAATTTGTACCAATCAAAAACACTTGCTTGCGAAATACAATTATCACCGAAGGCCTTTTGCAACATTATGAACCCTTCGGCACCAGAAATTTCATTCCGCACACAAAATCGCCGAATGCACTTGTTGTACTTCAGAAAGACAAGCGTATACTAAACACTAATGATTACTTTGATGTGATGTTTGGCACAGATGTCACTGACAGTCATACCAACGTAGAAAAACAATTTCGACGAATGGATTTCCGCGCGAAATTGAAATTAAAAAGTCTTATTATTTTTCGCCCACAGTAGTACAAAAGAATTTATTTATTTGATTATAAATTTATGATTTAAAAAATCAATGCAAAACTAATGGAAATTCGAACACATAACCAGCGCAATGGCCGCAAGAGAAAGAGGGATATTTTATAGTGATTTAAATCACAATATTACTAGGATTTCAGGTCAATTTCGTTTATCCTCAAGTGTATTTACTTTGTTACTCTAACATAAGAGCTCAAAATAAGTCAAAAGACAAAAAATATGCGGAATAGGACTGAAAGTTTGATCAGTATATTAGGAAAAAGGGTTGGGCGTAGAAGGGTGTCTTGCGGTACTCCTAAACTGATCTTAAACTCGTTTGCAAGAACTCGTACCGTGCGATTCCTAGTGACATTCAGTATCAATCTGAGAAAGTCATAACCAAGCCAGACTCTATGAGACAGTCTTGACTATATTTGGATATACTACTCTTTTTTCGCCGAAATGGCGTAAGAGGCAGGTATTCCGTAGCCCGTTCTCTAAGGGCATTACAAAGTCCTTAGCCTCTCCCTGTCTTGTAGTTGTCGTTACATTACCAACGTGCCAACATATCAGAAGTTCGTTTTTCGGATATTTTCTTTTAACGATCGATAGTTGTTGACATCCTTATTTACCAATTATATTATTATTAGATATAAGCTCTATGAGCACCGCGACCTGATGATTCTATTATGCAGCCTCGTGCCCAACTAGAACATTCCTAGACTTTTTATAGATCCCGTACTCACTTATGGGCTTTATTTTAACTAGGTTGTTTGCATTTAGTATTCTCCTATCTAGGTAGTTAAGTCTCCGTCTTGCCACCGCACAGAGATCGCATAGAACATTTTCTGATGTTTTCTATTCATCTTGACAGAGTCTGCCACGCCTATATTCTACCACGCCTATTTTATTACATATACATGTGACTGCTAAATCTGCAGTGTCCTGTTAACAGTTTAGTGTAGAGTTTAATATCATTTCTGCTGAGATTTAGAATACCTTCTTAATACCTTCGGGGTCAATGGGTCTTTTTGACTGTCGAATGCCTGTTTGGGCTTTTCAGTAATCGCGTTTAAGGTTGCTTGTATAGCTATGTTTGCTCCAACATATGAGTTCTAGACCTAAGAAAGGAGTGTCTGTGCTCTTTTCACCCAGTTAGTCTGCCATTTCTTTTCCCACATGTCATTCGTGTCCCGGTACGCAAATCAAATGAGGAGTTATATGTAAAAGAGTTTTAAATAATATCGCGCCGATGTTTATATGAAATATGGCATTAGTCACTTGCCTGCTATGGCTTCGCACAATGGAACGGATCGAAGAGGTTCAATTTCTATGACTGCCAAATACAATCTCGCGCGAAAGCTGGGCCTGGTGTTTGGGATAAGGTGGGACTTTCTAAGCAACTATTTATACATCGGCGCCTCGGGAACCAGTACTTGCCGATACATAAGTCCCGTACTGGTTGTTTGTGAAGCCTCCTTCCGCAGTTCACGTGGTGGCTGTAGTGTCAAGATCAATGTAGCGTTTAATTTCAGCACAGGCTGCCAGGAGGTTAGATGGCTTCGAATCCCTTAGCAGTGGGTGATTAATAGGTGGGAGACCAGCATCTTGGATCAAAACGCTGGTGGCGACGTTAAAAATTCTCCTTTTCGCTAGACATATCCAGCAAAAGTTGGGACCTGTTTAAAACTCTCTGTGAACCAATCTGCGCCCATACAGCGTTGATTGTAATAATTAACTATAAGCTTTCCGCCCGATATTATCTTGTGCGGATACTGGGCCTGGTGCTGGATGCTATATTCTCTAAGCCAAAGTGTGCCAAAGTTCAATGTCTTATGCCGGCCTTGCATTCATCTGCACTTTTCCACAGGCAACTGCAATACTCTTAACCGATCTAGGGTTCCTTTGATGCACGGGTTGGGAAAGGTTGGTAATGGAACAAATCTTTATCATATAGAGATGCAGTATTTTTGGTTTATTGATTACAGGCTGTAGACTGATAGTCGTCAAGCTTCTTGATTAGTATGTAATGAAATGTCACGATATCTGTTAAATAATTTTTCAGTTTTGTCTCTAGCTAGAGAGAAGTTTGGACTTGGTCTTAGTTCAACTCTCTCTCTAACTGTCTCTCTCTCTCTCGCTCACTCTTTCTTTCTCTCTTGGCCCTGCCGCCAACTACAGATTTCCTGACTCTTTCCCGGGTTGCAAATATATACTGGATCTACCTAGACCTTTCTACAGCATTATTGATGGCCAGTTTTGGGTTTTACGCGGGCAAGAACCCACAACTGTTCATTATGCTTAATATTATTTGGAAATGTTGCCATACTTTTTTTTAGAAAATATGAGCCAATAAGTGGCAAACGTTGATGGCAGTAACCTTAAGCATTTGAATTTTGCATGTCTACTTTAATTCAACAAGAATTCTATTATACACAGTTTGTTCTATATTCTAAAAATAGCTAAAGACTTCAAATTGTTGGAAATGTCACAGAGAATAAAAAAGTATTAAATTTACTGCAAACACAGAAATAAAAGTTTATGTTTCCCAGGACAATTTTGCTAAGTAGAACAGAGTTTTTATTCGTATTAGTGCGTGCTTTTCTTGTTGCAGTTTTCGGGATGTATTTATACAATGAATGCCTGGGGGTTGCAGTGTCCATTTCACTTTCTAAAAGTGTTTTGCATTTTATGTATATTTTTCAGCAGTTGTTCATAACTTATTTTATTCTTAACTATTTTAGTAGCCGGTTTAAGTTAATTTCATTTTTACGCCATACGAAAAACAAAACAAAATGCAAGATTAAAATCCTTTTCTCTTCAACTTACCACCTGCTACTTTTCCATCATGAAATTTTGCTTGAGTATTTGTTTGGCTTTGGGCCACTTTTTCTATCATTTTTGCAATTGTCTTTAATGGCCAGCATAAAGTTTTATGGCACAGTGACCAAGGAAGTTATGCCTGGCAAGTGAAAGTGGCATACCAAGGCTTAAGAGCAGGCCTTTAAAGTAAGTTAGTGTGATTTTACACATCAGAAGAAGCCTCTTCATCTCTAGCAATAAGTCGAAAACTTATGGTTGTCTGTGCTATGGGTTTCTGAGACACCAGTCTGGTGATCTCAAATATACACCGAAAATTCCCAATCCAACCTACAAGGCAAGATTCCTACATGGACAAATATCCGTATAAAGAAACCAAATTGTGATGCTTGTAGAATCTTTTCACTTCGAGATTTTTGAAGACTATAGCTCTATTCTTCACATGAGGTCTGGTAAAGCTAATGGTTATGTTCTTTTCTAAAAAGAATGTAACATTCTTTGTCCTTTTTATAGTCAAAATATGTTTACGCCCGCAAAAGGAAGTGTTTTTTTAGATTTTATCCTGCATAATGGCGGAAGGCATGGCCTTAATGAACTGTCTATATTCCCAACTAATAAGGGTATGTTAAGGATGTGCCCTTTAATAAGGCCATATTTATTTAAAAATCGAAAACGCCATAAGTCGGGCTTTTCGGTTATGATTTCCTTGTTCATCTCTCACTCGTACGGCTATAGTCTCGGGTTTCTGCATCACTTAGCTTCTCTGGAAATTGTTTTCAATAATTGCATTAGCAAAAATTCTCGAGTTGGACGCGGACAGGGGATCAATAGGCGCGATATGTAAAAGCCACGTAGTTTCTTAATAACATCTGTGATTTCGGTTGTTTATTATTCGTTCAAAAATGCCAAATTATAATGACAAAATATGGGATTTGAAGCGTGCAGGAGAACTCAATTCAATCGATTCGTTCACATGCTAGAGAATTTGGACTTTCGTAGACTTCATCTTGGCAAAGTTTACGTTTAGATTTGCGCTAAGTAAGGTTACCTCAGTAAAGGGGAGAGCGCCAACCCCCAAATTCATAGGAGGTTATTGCTTGTTATGAGTTTTGGCACAGAGGAGTCATTGGTCAGTACATTCTTAAAACCAATATTTATGGAGGCCGTTAACAGTGCAACGGCGGTCGCTACAAATTTATTATAACTAATTAATTTTTTCTCAAATTCAACGATATGATCGAGTTACCGACGCTCTTATAGTCATTGTAACCCAGGCCGTAATATTTAGCAGATTGACGGAAAATTTTAACTTTCAGTTCCGTGCCTCCCTGCGCGTTTTGACGGACAATGCCCGATGTCATTTCATATATAATGATATATATATATATATAAACCTGCTCTTATCGGAAAGGCCTTTGCAATTTATCAGTATAAATTTTTTTTGTTGCACTAAGAATTCGCGTAACCTTAACTACACTTGTCCATCCTTATGTGTGTTTGAATTGATTAGAATGATGTGAAGAGATGAGATTTTCTTGACATTAAAAGAAAATGTGTAGTCGTTATAATGAGACGACACGTGAGACCTTAAGTGGCAATTATGTTTGAAATCTTATTGTACGATAACAATAGAATTACAGAATTTACATGTAAAACACATAAAATAATATTGTGCAATATATTTCAAAATGTTGTCTGTTTTCTGTTCAATGGGTAAAAAAAAAAAAAAAAATTGTGCAAAATCAGTGTGAAATTTGTCTTAATTGTCATGTCGGCGCGTGAGTGTTAAGACCTCAAATTTGTTAAGCAACACAATCTTTCAGTGGTGCCCTCGATCAAGTATTTTAAGTCCAATTTTGTTGAAGCACAGAATTCCACAGGTGCCAATTTAAGACTTTCGCAGACATAATTAAAAGGACATTTTACTAAAGCGAATCGCTCGGTGGTCATTTGACATTTTTGTCCCCACTCCTTACGATTTTACTGCTCTATAAGCTTGTCAGAGACACTTACGTATCGCCTAACAACACAATGACGCAGATGTCTTTCTTTTGCTTACTCAGCTGGTCAGAAGCGTCAACGGTGCATCTGACTATTTTATTGGCAGTGAAGATAAATTCGTATTGACCTAGCAGAGACACAAACCGCATTTTTAACATATCTATTTTTGCACTCGACACAGCTCAGTTAGCAATTAAACAGTGGGAGTGATCTTAACCTTATTTTCAGAAGGCTACAATAGGAAGCAGGGACCAGCTGACAGAACTCTGTTGAGTGCAAATCAGATACGTTAAAGAACCGGTTTGTGTCTTTGCTAGTTAAATTCAAATTTATCTTCACACGCATAGTTTTTTAACCTAAATATTTCAGAGATCTTTTTAACTTCACTTCACCATTTAAGCACATCAAAAACCTTTATTCATTTTTAAGTAAATTCTGTCGAAGAAAAGAATCCCGAAACGATCTATTCAAGTATTATAGCCTTCAATTTCGGGAAGTCCACCATTCCTCTGATAGCGATACCATCTGTTAGATTTGCCTGCTGGCCTCAGACTTTCACTTAGCCGTGGAGTAGTGTTGTAGTCTTACCTGCATTTTGTGTAAGAATACAATCCTGACAGATACACAACTCCCAACAGGGTTTGCCAGCCAATTTAACAAGTATAAGTTCCGAACGGACCCCTAAACATTTTTATTTCACATTATTACTTTTAAATAATACTGTCGTGCTAAACATCTCAACAATGCCTTTAGAGGGTGCTGGCATTAATACAAACAGCAATTTTCGAACACCTTCACGGAATATTTTGGTTATGTTGAATATTTTTAAACATTTTTTTAAGTATTAAATGCAGAATGTTAAAGAAAAATCTGTGAGTAACAAAATTTCTTTGTTTTCTCAACGACAAAGAAAAATGTTGCATAAAAACTTATCAAAGAATCTACGTTTGCATTAGAGTCTTGTATTTCAGTGTGATTGATTTTTCCTCTCCCTCTTAACAGTTGCCTGTAGTGAATAATAGAAACATCCGTTTTTTTCTTGTCTCTTTTTGGTTTAACAGACACGCTCCTATTCTTGCTGCTACGCAAAAAAATGCGAAAAACGAAATGTTTTCACAAGACACAACAAAGAAAAATTTGATTAAGAAAATATTTAATTTTGCTGTAAAAAAATTATTTTTAGAAGTAAAAAGATGTGTTTTTAGGTAAAAAGACTTAAGCACAGAATTCTGAGAGTAAAAGTGCTATTTGTGAAGAAAGATGTGTGAAATATTAGTCGGGAGTTAACTCACGTTATTAAAGGGTCTGATATGTACGTCACTCCGTAAGGGCCCCACCTTCTTACATTTGGATAGAGGCCGTCCTGTGTGTTATCAATCCTTCACGCCATTGTTATCATTTTGCTCCCATGAATACAGTATTGGACCACTTGATTATCCTACACAAAAATATTAAACAACTGCCAAATTCCTGCTTCTGTAATTAAAACATCTCATCGATAACTCACTTCCTAAACTTACAAACCGAAAATCTATATTTCGGTTTTCAATTCCATTTCGCCAGGTAGTGTCGGGATTAGCTACTAGTGTGAAAAAGGAACTACAAAGTTCTTGATTGTTGGTTTAATATTCCGACAGGGTGATTTGATAAAGATATTTGTAACGAATTATCATCATCAAGTTTGGTTCGAGGACAAGCCGGTTTCGGCTATATTGTCATATTGTTCTGGGTATGAAATATATAGCCGAAGCCGGGTTGTCGCCAAAACAAACTTGGAAAGGGATGAGGGAAATTCGTTCCAAATATCTACACAAACTTCTTATTCTAAGCACAGATCAATAGTCAAATTAAGCTTTGTTGAAGACAGATGCCGAATGAATAGTAGTTATACTGATGAGTAAACTAGTTTCTGGGTTGAGACGGAATTCAGTCTTCATTCTAGAGCTATATTTGGTTTTAAACAAGCAAAGCGATTTGTCTCGCTGTCTCAGGGAAAGTCACATAAAATTCTGATGCTCGTCAGCAATGAGCTCAGATATTAACTGGATAGTTTACAGGGCCTAGTGGCGTAGATACCCCCTAAGTTATTATAGGGAGCTCGGAGATTCTTGAGTGTAGATCCTGCGGACAGAATAATGAAACATTCGATCTTGCAACTGTCTAGGTCTTGGGTTCCACAAAGCGAAGTTATTTTAGAGGTCTCTGTTGGCTTCAAGCGATGCATATGGTGTCTCACTGAACATGATAATTGGTTATGTTCGTAATCTCAGGCTACTCCAGGGAAAACGAATGCCACTCAAAAGTTCCTATTGGTCCAGCTCTTGGTGTTCCGCAGTGCGAAGTTGTTTAGCAGGTGTCTGATGACTTCAAGCGATGTTTAACGTCTTTCACCAGACATGATATATGGCTTTATTCGTATCCTATCGATGTCGCAGTAAAAGCAATGATCGCACAAAAATTCCTATGGGCCCTGCACGTGAATGAAAAAAAACAAACTCACGGTTGTCCATTAATAGTAGTAACCACTGTTCTTCTGCTGACAGCCTCTTTTTTTAAGTATTGCTATCCAGGACCTATGGGGTTAGGTGTATGAGAGGCTTGTATGAGGCCTGCAAGCGAAAAAGAGGGTTTTTGAATTTCGGTCAGTATCTGTCAGAGTAGACTTGTCAATAAGGCCACCGGTGGATAAGTTAGAGAAAGTTTTATATAAATACGTTCCTCTTACTTCTCTACCTAGCACAGGACCGTAAGAAAGCTTTGATTCTACAATTTAGTACGTGAGTGACACATACCTGACGTTACTGATAAGACCGCTGTTATCTTTAAATTTAATCCTTAGCAAATCACTAATAATTTCTTTATCCAAACACATGACCCAGACACAACACATGACACCTTTGGTAGTTGTTGGTGGGTAAAGCCAGCGTGGTAACCTTTGGCATTACATTATCCTTCTATATTCTAAAACTTTTCTTCCCTTGTCTAAGTGTCTTCAAAGCAAATGATGCTATAAATTGATAAGCGAGTTATTGCCTGAAATAGATTAAATTTTCTTGTACAGATTTTGTTTGCTTCTTAAACTCAAGTGCACTAGAATCGTGTGTAGAAAACCTTTCCCAAGAGTTGTTTATTACACATTCTTATGTGTCATTAAAATATGTCGAATACATATTGACTGCATGCACTTGTGTTAGTGACTAACTGGGTATTTTAACAAGGAACTCAAAGAGAACGGGGGAAGTAAAAAAAAGAATTGATTGTTGTTGTTGCAGTTATTAAATTTTATGAAAGAGAATGAATTTTGTTTACATGCTTAAGAGGAGGTAATACATGCAATTTATGGGGCATTAATTTATGATGAAGTCTTTATACAAACAGGGAATACTAAGAGGAATAACTAAGAGCTAAGAACAGACATAGAGAAAGGGTGACTTAGAATTTAACCATGTTTGAGTATTTGAATGGAATATTTTTTGGGTCAAACATTGGAAGGTGTTTTGTGTGCATAACCTTGATTGGGCGAATAGCATCCACAGTTTGCATCACTTGTTCTTCGAAATTTTCCATGACTAGTTTTTATAAATCTGATACAATTTTTGGTGATATCCTCCCCTGTGCACGTGACTTGTTAAAATTGACCTTTGGCTGCTGCTAAATTACTTGATCCCGGGGGTCTGTTCTATTCACCCAAAAGCACACGACCAGACAATGTTTCATGAAATAATCGAATTGCTTTATGAACGGTTTGGTGTAAGACTGTCTTGTTGAAACCACACGTCATCCGTATCAAGATCAAAAAATTTAGCCTGACAGTACTAAGTTCTTATGTCACAATCTAGAGCACTAGTAATTTTCACAGAAGCGTAACCCAATAATGCCTGCAACCCAAAATCCACAACGTACGGTAATACATTTCTTTGTTTTTCTTTAAAAACATATTAGCTTTCCAAAGCCATACAGTGGCAATTTTGACGCTTAAGGCATTACCGAAGCCATTAAGCTTTATCGCTTAAGATGGTCTCTTTTTTGCTAAACTAGAATTCACTCGTTTATGTTCAGTAGTCTGTTCAGCGAATAATCCTCGCTATGCTTGATTATTGGGCTACAGTTCTTGTGCCAAGTGAACTTTGCAAAAATAGATATGCAGATCTTCACTGAAACGCGGATCTTCACTGAAATGCAGACCTTCATTCAAATGCAGACCTTCACTGGGTAGAGGGCCTTCAATGGTCTTGGCTAGCACGAACTGCCTCGATATTGTCATTTAAGCAGACACCTATTGAGTGGACACAATGTGCTTAGCATTCTGAGTTTCTCTGAAGTTATTTTAAATTACCTGCTTCACAATTGATGAAGTGAAATCAATACCCCTACTTCCTTTTTTTGGAATTACCGAATTTTAAATATTTCAGCAAGACTGTTCAACAAAACAAAACCCGAATTGTTTTTATAAGGTCCCAAAACTGGTAGTTATGAACGTTATTTCCATTTTAGATTGGCAAGCTTTAACCCCACAAATGGTGGCATACTGAAACTGCATGAAATTTGGGACACCCTTTCCTTCATACAATGCAAGTTTACAGATGTTTAAATCATATTAACCATATGGATCTATTGGTTTCCGCAGGAAAAATATTTGTTTGTTTTGTTTTGTTTTGTTTTGTTTAAGAACGATAACACTATGTGACAAAATCGAAAAAAATTTTCTGTACTTTTAAGATATCAAAGCGATTCATAATGCTGGCGCGGGGAATATCACAGTGGATCCTACGACTCCATGAGATAGTTCACCGGTTGTTATGGTCTTAGATACTACCAATGTATGGTAGGGAATTTAAAGTGTAGATTATGCAAACAAAATAACGGGACATCCGAGCCTGAAACATCCTAACCCTGTTCCAGTCAAAACAAAGCCTGCATAAATGTTCCTATGGGTTCTTGTCTTAGGTCCGGCAGAGCCAAGTTACTTACCAGGTCCATGTTGACTTGAAATAATGTTTATGGTATCTCACTGAACACGATAATTGTAAACTTAAAGTAAAATAAGACCAGATTGATTAAAAATCGAAAAAGATCTTCTGAAGATATATCGCACACCTGCTTCAAAAGTGGTACAACTCAAAATTTGTAAATTTTCAAAAAAAAAAAAACTCTGTAAATTTCATTGTGCCAAAGCAGAGAAGGAAGGAATAGCCTAGTGCGATCAAAGTTCCTACATTGAGTATACTCGTAAAAACAGAGAAGGTGGAGGATAGCTACCACATGTAGACAGGCTCGTATAGTGCTCGAGGAGCTCATCGGCAGGGAGGTCAGTAAGATACTTAGTTAGTTAACAGATCACTGGCTACCATAACGCCGAAGAACACGGGCAGACACGTACTAAATATAAATGCAATGGAGGATCTAAGCCTTAGACAAATGCTAGCAATTACAAGAAACTCCGTGATGAGGGAGAAGATCGACAGACTGCAATCACTACTGTCAAGAGTAAAGACTAAAGGACAGTGTTTTATATGATATGCTTGCTGATTGCAGTGAAGTGCAATTAGTGTGTTTTTCAACGATTTACGATGACAAAAGCTAGATAGAATTTTGCACATGAGTAGACAATTCATAGGAAACAATTTCCATGTATTAATTCGAAATTTCGAGTTGTGTCACATTTCAAGTGTGTGAGCGATATGTATTTTGGAGGTATAATAGAATTTCTGTAAATGACTTCTCCAATGGGCCTCCAATTTACACTAGGTTATTTCAGAAGTACGTTCTCACTGCCGCACCGTGTAATTAATAAGCAAAAATTTATAAATTTTTATTAAAAAACTTCTATTTAAAAATTTTTTTTGTCCATTCAAATAAAATTATTCTTCTGTCTAATTACATACTTCATGTGTCCTTAAAAAATGCCTTCAATAAATTAAAAGATTATAAATTCACATATCTATAAATTGTTACTAACAGTTTCTCTCGATCCCATTGTGCATTACTTCTCGCTTGCCGTTCTCTCTTATATTTTTTGTTACCCAACTTATGCAAATGACTCTTTTCAAAATCAATGTGTACCCCACAAAAATTTACATAATGTCTATTCGTTTATTTGAATGTGTTTTAAATTTACAAATTTAAAGACATTTGGAACATTTTCCTTGAATGTTTTCCCTGCAATAGATATTTCATTTGTTATTTTTTCCCCTTCGTTTTACTGTGAATAATAATGACTTTGAATACTTAACCCCAATTTCAACAGTCATTTTGTTAAAACAATATTTTCTTAACAATGTTTAGATAATCATACACTCACACATACAGCATACAAACACACACGCACACACACACACACACATGCTTGTACACAGTTAATATTTACAGAGCGACATATTAAAAGGTAAAATACAAACTCGGGCTCGAATAAACTTTTCTTTAAACATTCAGCATTAAGATGTCTGTATTAAATATGAGTTTTAAATTAAAAAAGTAGTGTTTGCATTAACTGCTAGCGAAGGACTAGAGGTGCGAGGATTTGTATGAAAGCTACACAAATTCCTTAACAGTATTTTATGGCGACTGTGAAAGTGGAAATTGCAGCCCGAGTAAATTCAAACTATTTAAATATTAAATAATGATATCAATTCAACTAGCGTTGGAAAAATGTTCCAATGATTTTTTGAAGATGATTTGGGACTCATTATATTCTTGCCTGAAAAATGTTTAACCGGCTTGTGAGTTTTTACGAAACAGCCAATAAATCTAAGGAGCCATAATTCTCAGATATGGAGTGCATGCGACTCCATTTAGTTTCTAGTTAAGGATTATGACTTTTACAATAGCGAATGTGTGCGTGCTGTGATCCCTGAACTCGATGAAAAAAACAATTTCTTTAATACCAAAATGGGCGCTTCTTAATCTGATTCCATCACTTATCATATTGATCTTCCATTTTCAAAGAAAATTAATTCAATTATTTCGTTATGATTTCGCCTGCCTGGGAAACTTGTTTCTTCTATTATTTTAAAGAATTCTTCTTTTTGACAAGATAAATGAATAAGTGAACCCATGTTTAGAACGTGATAAAAAACGGGTGAATGATTCGATCGCGTAATCCCCCTGACGAGCATCGCAGTGCTTTGGACCCATATAAAAAGGGGGGAAACACAAGATCTTGTCAGCGATTCTTCTAGGAAATCTACGAAATTATAGATTTTTCTTAAATCCGCCTAAAGACACGTAAAGAGCGTAATTAAAAAATTCAGGGAAACTGAGGGTGTCCGTCCACTAGGAAGCGAGAGTGGAGAAAATTTAAAAATCGCCGCTCTCTACACAGCGAAGGACTGCATTTCAGTGAAAAATCGCAGTGGGTACGAGACCTGTAGTAGTCAAGCACAACGAGGAGCATTCGCTGAATGGACTATTAAACATCCACAAGTGCCAATTGATTTGATATTCCGCCAGGGTGTTTTGATGTAGAATTTTGGAACGAATTTTTGTCACCCCTTGTCAAGTTTGGTTTGGAGACAAACCGGTTCCGGCTATGTGCCATCTTCAGTGTCATTTTTCGTTTTTAGTGTTTTATTGTGGGTCAGGTAACTATTTGTCATGTGATCTCGAAGGAATCTGTACGGTGTGAACAGGTAGCAGGTAAAGCTCGTAAGTCGGATATTTTGTACGGATTGTTAGATGTAAGTGATAACTGTTTTATTGCTTTGAATTGCATCAGAATTTGTGTTTGCGAATGTCAGGGATAGGCTCCTTTTTTCTTTATCCGTAGCCATCTGTAATTTGGATCTGGTAGCAGGCCGCGTGTGTTTGTGTAGATTGGTAGACTATTGTGATTTCAATTTTTTTGCGGACGGCAGGTAAACGTTGTTTTTAATTGTTTATAGTGTTTTTTGTTGGGGTTGAAAGAAGTCAGTGATTATTGGATTATGAAGTTGGTTATTATTTTGGTAATGTGTTTTGGTGTATCTTCTTTGTTATTTTTGTTGTGTGTTTTGTAGAATGATTTTAGAGATTCGAATATAACGTCTGAATCGGAGTTTGTTTGTTCGTTTATGATGCGTCCGTCAAATGTCTTATGTTAGATTCTGGTGTCGAGCCGGGATTACGCATCTTCTTGTTGAGTGCCAATTCTCAGAAAAAAAAGATAAATTTAAACGATGACGCCCACGATGGATTCGATAATGGTTTCAGAGTCAATATTGCCATAGCTTGTCTTTCGAAAACTCATACGTGCCAGTATAAAATCAAATACAATCTCTACAAGTTACTGTTCGGTATTCCCTTTGGATTGCTATACATGTGAAAACTTGGGAATTAAAAAAAATGTTAACAATTTAATTTAATAATTTTTATTTATTTTTAGAAAGAAAATTATACCTTCTACAATTTTTCTTTTAATTTTCTTCAAAACTTGTTTTAGTGAAAAGCCAGTAGCTGTTTTAGAAATAAAAAAAATTTGGAAAATGTTTGATTGGAAAACGGATACTTCAATTTGCAAAAAAAAAAAAAATTAAATTTCAATACCACTGTGCAAAAAAATGTATCCCCAATCAGATTGGAATGTAATAACGGTTTTAATTCCATCAGTAATTTGTTTACAGAAAAAGTTTGTTATTTAAATATTAAAGAAATAATTGACTTCAATAGGAACGTAAACGTAAATATCAGTCTCACCACAGGCAATTTTTATTGTTGCATAAAAATGTTTACTTGTGAATAAAAAAAATTAAATAAGAAAAAGAATCAATTAAAAATTTAGTTAAAAAATCCACTAAAATGGGTAAATATTTTAGTGGGTTAAACATTTATTTTTTTGTAAATGCATTCAATAAGAAAAGCAAGCTAAGCCTCATTTGTGTCATTAATACCGTTTAATTCTACTGTGAAGACTCATTAAATTCGATTTTAAGCGGAAGCTCTACGTTTTGGCGCCAAAGTAATGGCTTCATATTCTCATGTATTTCTACAGTCATTTTGATATGTTGAAGTTATTTGATAACTTTAATTACTATATATGTGCCACTATACTGCCCCTTAGTAATCTGGAGTGTAGTGAGTTAATTTTTTTTTTTTAAATTTTTACTCTGAATTTTTTAACCCTTTTTCTGTATTCTTCTTATTTATTTTTAAAGCCACGAAGAAACTGTTTTTATACTTGATGAGATGATTTTTGCAAACCTTTTTTTTCAATATTCTGCTGCGTGCGTGTGCATGTCTGTATTGAATGTAAAATTTTTCTGTTTGCACAACTCGCCATAGTTTATGTTCTTCTTTTATTACATGACTTTAATATCCCTTGAAGCATAAAGTCAATATTTTGTTTAAATATTAAAGAACTTTCCTCTTGTTTTGTAACTGCATTTTGTTGATGCTTGCATTTTAATAGCATATTGCGTTAACAAATTTCGTGTTGTAGTCGCTGATAAGTGCTGGGTTAAGTGTAGGCCTCCTTGTTAAGGTTTACCAATACAACATTGAACTTCTCTCTTTTTTAATTAAGATAATCAAATAAGTTATGTGACAGTCAAGTAAATGTCATGCTCGAGTAGCTATCGGTAGTTAAAGTGTTAAAACCAACAAAAAAAAACGTTATTAATATGTAAAATATGCGTAGGTCCTGAAATTGAATCACCAGCAAGAGTTGGAAAGCACCTGGAGTGCGAATGTCAAGTAGTTGAAAGTTGATTCTTGATTTGATATTCCGACAGTGTGTTTTGATGTAGAATTTTGGAACGAATTTCCGTCATCCCTTGTGAAGTTTGGTTTGGAGACAAACCGGTTTCGGCTATGTGCCATCTTCAGTGTCATTTTTCGTTGAAAGTTCTTGTAGGTAGCATGATCAAGGGTACAAGATCATCGGTCAGAGATAATAACCCTTAAAAGAAAGCCCTGTTTTTCAAAAATAATTCCTTTTAAAGAATTCCCTTTTTAGGTTAAAAATATTATTATTTTTCTTCATATTTTCTTCTTTTTATATTTTAAAAATTCCCCCTTTTTAGTTTTATATTTTCCTTCATTTTCTTAAGTATCCATAAATCAACCCCTACAAATTGCACAATTGCGTTGCAACATGTTGCTGCATGTTAAATAATAATGTTGCTGAATACATGATTCACGTAAATTGTAGTTTATGACTTGTAATATATTTTCGATTTCCTGTGTTCCTTGTAAAAGAGATGCTTCATATTATTCCGTTCTCAAAGGTTTTCCCCAAATGCACTTGAAATATTTATTATTTACCAATCTGCTGCAATAAGAAAAGTAAATATTTTAAAAATGTTTTCTGGTTGGATTTCTGTGTGCAGGATGTGATTTGATTGGAAATAGTTTGAGCATAAAAAAGCACAAAACCGAAATTTATTTTTGAAGATTTTATGATATTTTGCAATGACGTAAGAGAAGTTGGGTGTGAGATATGGAACACAATATCCTTCTAATGTTCACCGCGGGCCCGAACGATAGAACGAATCCAAGTGCACCAAATTATAAAGACTGCTCTATAGCCATCCCCTGAATTACCACGACTTTCAGGATATCCGTCGATTGCGTCCTATTGGACCAGAGTTCGGAAAACTGTACAAAAAACGGCTTAAGGTGGCTAGAGATCACCATACCTTCCGTTCATGCATAGTGTCCCGTTCGCCTGGCCTTGTCATGCTCAGTTTATTCAATTTGGGTCCGGTTATGCCACCGGCTAAAATTTTCAGAAACAGCAACTTCTTGTAAGTTCTTTGCTATTTTATTTATATTTATAGACGTAGCCAAAAATGTGCTATCGGTTCTTTTCACTCCGCAGCTCATTCAGCGAACAAACGGCAATGACCATGGTTCTGTGTGAATCTCTTGCGGATGGGCCTCGCCCCATAAATATTCCAAATGCTAATTTTTGTTGAAAAAGGGCGTTGGCCATGGTCGTTAATTTTAATCTCCTACGTCACAGGAATCTTGCATAAGTCTCATTAAGTCTGAAAGGAACCGATTGCTTCGGATTCTCCTGCAAAACTTCACTGGCAATATCTGCGTTTAGGCCCATCTGGCCTTACTTTGGTGCGCGTGTGTAGGCTGGTGCTGTAGCCACTTATCCTCTCGCATTAGGACACTAAATATTAAATATTTACTAGCGTAACTTGCCCAACGTCATTTGGAAGTCCTACTTAATCGCATGACTTGTCATTGTGATTTGAAACTAGTAAGTGAATAATAAACAACGGATTGAGCGGACGACCCCAAAACAACATGGCCTCCACTGACTGATATCTAGTTCTTGATAGTTGATATAATGAAATTGACTATTTGATAAGTGCAGGCAAGTGACTTTACATGACTTTCCTAAATCACGAACATGACGTAAGATCACTACTGGCTTTGCGCATTTAGTTCCCCATAGATCCATGATTTCACTCGTTAAATAGCAAGTCGTGCCGTCTGGTGCTCTATTGTCTCACACTTAGCAAACACCAGCTCTGAAATGTCATGCGATAACGCCTGGCGATGAAGTTTCGTCCAACTTGATAAGCATATGGTCCGATCGATAGTCCATAAGCCTTTCAAAACGCAACGTACTCGTTCTATTACAATTGAACTTTATTGTTGGAAAAAATTTTTCTTAAGGCCTCCTTAGCGAAACTTTTGTGGCATGTCCAATTTCTTATATCACTTCTCTAGTGAGCTTTCTTTTCCACCTTAACGCGTCATATTCTCGCTGAAACTCAGGCGAGAGATTAGGCGTTTACTGCTTTCCCGGGGAATATTTGACAGTTTGTCCCGAGGCCGAAACTGGAATGAAGCGACTTTATAAGCCAGATCAATGTCTAACCCAACTACGAGTGAGATTAACCACCAGCTGGATATTTGCGAGGACCCTCTAGACAAGTGACGTAGTGGTTGTGATTTCAAGCCAAATTGTGTATAGACATGGATCAAGGCTTGCCACAAGTCTACATAACGCAATGTCGTCATTTCTGCATCTCTATAAAACCTCCGGTCTTCTTTTCCAATTATCAATGTGAAAGTTACGATTTCTGAAGTATTCTTTTACTATGGAAGTAAAAAACTTGGCTCCTTAACTGGCTTTTAATGCAATCAATAACTTCCCGATGGGGAAACTGATCGACCCGAGTTTTAACATAACATCTATGACTTACTTATAACGCAGACTATAGCAAAACTATGGCTCCATTTAAAAAACTCTTGTTTTCATATAGATTTAACTTAAATGCAGTTGGCCATGTGGTAACCGCTTTAAAGTTTTTCCTACGTCATGCCATAATTTCCTGCCCAAAAACGACTCTTTGCTTTTTGGCTAAAATTGTCTTTCCTGTGCAATATCATGGCTTTATATGCAAATCCAATTTTTTTTATTGCTCCTGATTTTTGAATCAAACACAATTTCCGTTAGTGATTAGTAAATATTACTGCTACCTTCCTGTTACTAGAGGGAAGCTAATGCAGGCACAAGGATTATCTTAAGCAAAACAAAAAGGAAGTACGAGAACAATGAAATTAATCTGTGTACAACTCCTGATAAAAAAAAACATATAAAAAGTACTTTCGAAAACAAAAGGGGAAAAACTATATTTATGCGTGTGATTGTGTGTCTGTGTGTGTGGGAAAAAACTCAAAGAAATGGAAAGTGTTGCAAGGTGCATGTTAATTTGATCAGATACGCTCTTGTATATCATTCCCGTTTGGCGAAATTAAAAGGACAAAAGAGTTGGGATCAGAAAAATAACTGAAACTGGAAGCTTGAAGTGAGTTGGCATGATTTGGCTCGGACCTTATCACATGTCCGCAATATCGCTGGATTGCTTCACATTACATAGAGCAAATCTTTACTCTATTTAATTTTTTTTCCTTCCTTCGGTTGGCTTAAGAGATCCCTTAACAGCCGACGGTACGCCAACGAAGGCAAGATGAAAACGAATTCTGTGAACGTTTGGATTCATTTATATTTCGGAAGTCCTTCGAACTTTGAAAAAATATCGTAAGAAACGATAGCGTGTTTGTGTTGCTGGACGTCATTTTAAAAATAAAAAAAATTATAATATTTGAGGACGCTAAACACACTGCAGCAAAATTGTAATTGTCGTAAAGGAAAGATATTGAAGCTGGTCAAGCGGAAACTGTTATTGGATCTTCATGTCGCGAAATATTAAGCGAGTTCTTTATCTCTTTACAGGACGTTATTACAGGGAGCAATGCGATCATACCGTGTGAAATACATTCATTAACGCGTGAAACATTTACTGGTTGTGTAGCCTATCGTTTCGACGGTTGAAGTGGGTTTCAAAAAGAGTATTACTTACGAAAAATTCTGAATCTGCTTTTTTTATTTAAGAAATTGAAAAACCCGCTAATATCGAAAACACGCTTAAATTAGAAAAAAAAATCTGTTTCATAGAAAAATTTAGAACTAAAATCCATAAACTAGATAAAACGCTAAAATGTGAAGAAAAACCTTTTTAAAATTGGCGAAGTCATAAAAAAAGTATGAATTAACAACGAACCTATTTGTCTCTAAAAAAGCAGAGATCGCGCTTAAATCTGAAAAGAACGCTTAAATTATAACAAACAGACAAAACTATTAAAATTTAAATATTAAAAAATGGAAAGGATCAGAGAAAGGAAGAGAAATATTACAAACAATGCTGCTTCATTTCACCAAAACTCTACAACTTTAATATTAATTTTTGTATTTGATATCTTTCTTTAAGAAACCCTACATTTAAGCTTCTGGCTGTGAATTATCTTTATTTTTTATTTTATTTTACTCTTTATTCATTTTCGCATTGTGTTCGTACTTTTTTTCTATCTAAATCCATTTTTTAGTCTGGTTGTCATAAATCTGTTTACATCATCTTTAATTGTTTCAATTCATTCAATTTAAACCTTTGTCAGTTAATTATGTTTGAAAGCGTTTTACGAAGATAAATTTCTCTTTCCTTTTTTCTATTTTTAAGATATTTTCTACATTTTCAAGGAGCAAATTTTCTTTTGTAAGTGTATAACGAATCCTACAGTGAAGGGGAAATGTTTAGCAGCAATGTTTTTCTGAGAACTGTTTTTGTTATTGTGTAAAAAACGCACTGTTTTCTAAGCCACTGCCCAGCTTACACGCCACCAAACATAACTCACCTAGGAGTAATTGACGAGCTGTATTCGAAATACGGTTGTCAAGTGCCGGTTTCAAAGGTGTCAATTCACTCTTAAAACCATATTCCGGGTTTGGCAGCTCAAAAGTAGCCAATAGACTATTTGAACCACTCCAATATAACCTGCGGTTATACGCGTTTTTGCCTAGTAGTTCTAGAGAGCCAAACTCGTTTAGTGATTATTTTGTAAACTGTCTGCCATTTCAAAATTAGTCACCAATAATAAATCCTTCAAGTCAATCGATAGCCTTTATAAAAATATTAAACATATGTTTTTAGACTAAAGTACGGTTATCGATAAAAATGCGATAACTTTGTTTTTGGAGAAAATTGTTGTTGATAGTTTTTCTTGGCAGAATAAATTTATCGATAACTTGTTTTTTGCAAATTGATAACTTTTATTAAAGTAAAATTTTTATTTGTTAATAATTGCTAAAGGCAAAGTTATGTATGTATTTATCGATTACTTTTTTAAAAACATTAAAAATACTTTCTATTACAATAGTGTTATCGATAGCAGATTGTGGATAAAAATTGGTTTTGCAACATATTTGTTATTGAATTTTTTCCCCTAGTAATTGTTATCGATAACATAATTTATCAAAGATTGTTTGAAAAAAGTTGTATTGGTGAAGAGCTACATTGGCTTTGCGAACTATCGTGCGCATTAATAATTTATTTTATTTGCGCGAAAAAATTTCGAAATTTTTAAAATCTAAGAAATTGTTATCGATAATATATTTCTTTAAATAATATTATATAAAGTTATTTTGGGTAAAAATTAGTAATCGATTTTATAAAAAAAAACAAAGTTTTGATTTTTTTGGAAACATTTTTAATCGACGAGTTGTATTTTAAGAAAAAGGTTATTCATTATTTTGCTAAGGTCAAAATTGTTATCGATTACATTATTTAGTTTTTATTTTTTTGTATAAAAATGATTTGAGTGATAATGGAGTAAAAAATTATTATCGATAATTTTGTTGTATGAAATAATTATTATCCATTTTATTTTAAAATAAATTGGTTTGATATATCGTTTATTTAATTTTTATAAGGCAAAATCATATCTTGAGGAAGATTTTAATTTTTCCAAAGGGAAAAATATGCTACCAGCATATATTTAGTTACGGTGAGACCACCTTTTATTTCTAAAAGAGTTCAAGGTGAAAGGGCTCAAAACACGCAGGAAAACCGATCAATGTCTCTGCTAAGCCCGACAATTAAATCGACTAAGACTAGTAAAATTGCCAGACCTCAGGATGTTGCTCAACTGTTTGGAACCTCTCGTTTGTTAAAGTAGTTCTTTGGCTGTCTATTGTTGTGCCTGCTAATGCCATTAACAGTTTCTCAAGTTATTTGAAATGACGTTAAAATGTTGTAGTCTAAAGCACACACGCGTGCACATTGCTTCATTGAAGGCTTAAAGGTATAACAAATATGTTTTACACATAGAAATGAACATCTTTATGTCTCGCACATTTTGTCTGTCGTGAAAAAGGAAGACGTTAAGATCAAAATTCCTAATGAAGCTTTAAATTGTCTGTTGTTTGGTGTCTTAAGCTTACGCCTTTACAATGTTTATTTGTCATAATATATTCCTGGGAATAATTACAAGTGTTCATAATGTTTAATTTATAGCACTATGGACGTGTTTATGCAGGATTATTAATGCCTTGCTGTGCATGCGTGTTCATGTTCATGTTGGTGTAATAAGCTTTTACATTTCTTTTCATTAACAAACGATTAAACGTGATTCTCTAGAGATTATAATTCATAAATACAAGATTAAGTTTGTTGTAACAAAATAAAGTGAAACTGATGATGAAATGATTCTATGGTATCGAAAACATGAAAATGAAATTTTATTAGGACAACCACATGAGCAGTGAAGTAACAAATTGTTGCCCTTTTTCTTTAACGTAAAAATATACAAGTGACTCATATGATCTGTTATTCAAAATATCCCTAAGTGCTTGAGTCCAGAGCACATATTATTTATAGTTATAAAATAAAACAATAAACAATTAACAGGAAAAAATAAAACCCCTTAAAAATACAAGATATCCAACTGCTCAAAAAAAAAAAAAACTCTTCACGATTTTTAGTTGCCCTTAAGTGGAATTTTTAGCTGAAACGTAAATATGAATTGGAAATTAATGTCATGAAATTTGAATGACTGCCTTCTATGAAAATTTGTAGCAGTAGCACGTTGTAGGGAAACGTAGACATTCATGCTAAAGTTAATTTAAGCGTTGTCGTAAGTTCGTGTTAACGATTAAAATATTATTTATAATTGAAATCTTTTTTATTCCCTTTTGAAAAAGAGTTGTGCAAAAGCAGACAGAGCAAGCGGAAATTAATGAGAAATACAAACTGGAAATTGTACATATTTTCACGTTTTAATAAGGAAAACAATTTCGTAAGAAATAATTAATATCAATCATACGCCACCCGACAAAGAGAATTAACACATACTAGTTGTTCTTTAGACAATAATATAGTTTAAACGGAATAATGTATATGTTTAGTGGCAAAAACATTAACCATAAGGCAGTTTAAATATGATATAAAACAGTGTTTTTTAAACCCCATCGAATGTCTTCAAACACTATGCGAATTCCATATTCCAAAATAATTCCCAACATTCCCAAAAGTCGAATTGAAACTAAGCTTGAAAATCACAGAAATGTAAATTAATTAAGACATCCCTGAGTTCTGATATTCAAGCAGATGTAGACCATTTTACAGAGATCACGGCTGCGGCAGCCAGAGCTGGAATGCCAAGGAAACCATCAGTTAAAAGTAAAATCATACCAAGAAACCTAACGTACAAAATTTTGAAAGAAACATGAATAGACTATCGAAAACTTGTTAAAAACCATGAATCCAACGAAAAATACGGATTATTGCCTACGAACGCCCAATAAGTCTTGCCGATCGCACATATGCCCAAACCTCAATTGAGATGGTAAATGCATTTGCATATCACTTAGAGAAGGTCTTCATATCAAATGCGATTAATAGTTTCACAGTGACATTGTGAATAATTCTATGAAATTTCAGCTATCCTCTTTAAAATCGACATTTAAAAATACACTCATGAGAGAATCACCCGGACCTGATCGTATTACAGCAACAATGATATAAAACTTAACTAATTCCGCTATTCGTATTTAATACCATGTTGCGATTCGACTTTTTCTCTGCCGCTTGGAGGATGTCTGAAATTGTCATGATCCTTAAAACAGAGAAGAACTTAAGTCAGTTTGAATCATACAGGTCCCTTAGCCCACGGTCAATTTTATTAAAGTTATTTGGAAAAAATGTTCGTTGCATGTTTAAAACTTCATTGTACTAAGCAAAACATTTTCCCAGACCATCAATTGGGTTCTCGAGCATGGCTTAGTACTATTCTAATATTAGATCGGGATTTGAAAATAAGCAATATTGTTTAGCTTTTTTTATTGACATTTCCCAGGTGTCTCATAAAGTCTGTCATGAAAATAACACGAGTTCTACCTGAAAACTAACTATTAATAATTATTCGAAGGTTGTATCTGAACAACTTCAGACCGCCATAAATGAACGAGAGGTCTGGTTACAAAATTTGAGAATAAAGACAAATCCCTCGATTATTTAATGATCCACCTAGATAGACGTCTTGCATGGTCCCGCCATATTGAGGTGCAAAAAGGCCATAAAACTTCGAAAAAATCAACTGCTCTGGTTAACAAGTCTTTACTGAATCTTGGCTTTAGAATAGAAGGTCCATTTATAAAAATTTGTTATAAGGTCAATATGGTCATATGGCATTGAGCTGTGGGGTACTGCTTCTGAATCAAATATTTCGGAGGTTACAAGGAAGACAGTCCAGGATTTTTCGACTTATCGTCTGCGCCCCTTGGTGTATAAGATATAAAAATATCCATAGAGATCTAAAAGTTTCCACTATTCGGGAAGAAATAAACACATACGGGTGCAAATAGGGTGGTTCATCCCAGTACTCTATCACGCGATATATTGCAATTTCATGGGCACCTGAGGCTGAAACAACCAAGTTGTAAAAACTTTACAACATTTCAATCTTAAGTGAATCGTTTTTTACTACATGTTAATATTGAAGAATAAAAACGGTACAAAGGCACCTTTAATTTGCATAACTCCTCTCACTTATCATTTACATGCACTTTCTTTTCTTTTCCCTTGATCACTTTAACAAACACGCACTCATGGTTTCCGTTCAATAATCTATTTCCCTTTAAGTTTTATTAAATATAATTTGAAACGCATTGGGGGGGAAACATTTTAAAAAGGATTATTGCTGGCTTTAATGCTCAATACGAGTACAAGTAACATTTTGTAAAGAAAAACAAAACTTTCAAAATCTGTTTCGGTTTTAAAACTGAGTGTTTTTTTATGACTCAACTGCAATTTAATATTGGAAAATGAATTGTTTTAAAAGTTCTCGTTTTATTATTTAATTCTACAGCAGCTAATTAAAAGTGTGTGAGAAAGGGAGAGAGGAATAGAGAGGGAGAGGGATACATTGCTTTTACAACCACTTTAATTTATAGGGGAACTTTTTTCATGTTTGTTTTTAGTATAGAGTCGATCAGTAAGAATCGTGTTTTTATGATGCAAAGAATTTAAACCGAACCCCGCTTAAAAGTCCACAAATTTTAATATAAAAATTTACGGTTGTGAAAATAGTTTTTCGTCCAAAATCAACCTACTCGGTAAGGGAGCCTTACGCGGCTAACGTTTCTCCCAAATTTTAGCATCCACTTTCACTATTAAAGTTCATTAAAAACTCTTTCGAAGTGTCCCTAAGAAAATGTTTGACTTCTACATAATACTTTAATGACAAAAATAAACATTTCCCCATTTCAATAATGTGACCACAATTTGCACTACGTTACAAGTTAAAAACCAAAATATCAGCTCCAGTTTCACTTCAAGTTAAATCAAGTTGACACAGGCCATTTAAAACCACGTTTATTTGCGTGTATGTGTGTGTGTGTGTATGCATGTGACTTAACATGTCATGCCACTGAATACGAGCACAAGTATCAACTACTCTGTAGTTATTTTGTGATTACTAGGCCACGTTGTATACTTGAGGCCTACATCAGCAGCAGGCATCATCAGTTTAAAGTTCTTATACATTGGCGTTGTGTCGGTTAGAATGTCATTCGTTAAACAATCCATCATTAGACCATAAACATGCAGCATCTGCAAACACAAAAATGCAAATAACTGTGTGTGGTTGTGTGTGTGTGTGGGTGTGTTGACTTAAGTTTCTATTTATAACTTAAGCAGGCCAAATTAACCGTACAACCAACTAAACGAATAGCAAATAAGCCCTACAGGCAAAAAAAGAACGCTTGTGCAACATTGTTAAATCACGCATAATGGGGCAGGAAACACACACTTGCACTTTGGATCACAGCAACAAGCAACCAACATTATGCACCCACACTTAAGTACGGCCATAAGAACTTTTGCTTTATTTTACGAAAATTAAAGATTGACTAAATACCAGCCCGTATTTGACTTTAAATGAAATAATTCAGATTTTTTTTTACTTCTGCAAAAATAACTTTTCTTAAAAAGTTCATTTTATAAAAAAACAATTAACTAAATTTAAAACAAAAGTGCGTTCTCTAAAAAAGCACCTTTTATAATTAAAATGTTTAAAAGGTACCTTAAAAAAATTAAGAAAAATTTATTTATAAAAAGTACTTTTTATAACAAAATACCTTGCATCAAATAGTAGCCTTGACAAAAAACTGCATTTAAGAAAAAAGTACTTATTAGGGAAGGTAACTTTTAAAGCGGCAATTATAGCCCCTTTTTATATAATGTACCTATAGCAAAAAGATTACCTTTGTAAAACGGTACCTTTTGTAAAGTATGTACTATTAACGCAGAGTATTTTTTACCAAAAATGCTTTCTAAGATTTGTAAAAAATTTCTATTTTTTATTTAAAACAAAGTACCTTTTATTAAATAGTACCGAAAAAAGTACCATTTATGAAAAAGTACCTTTGTTAAAAATACATTTAAAAAAAAATAACCCTGAATACAATAGTACTATATAATAAAAGTTCTTTACTGTTAAACCTTTCAAAGTACCTTTGATAAAAATGGGTCTTCTAATAAAAAAAAATGTATTTTGTACAAAAATAGCTTCTATCAAAATATAGTTTTTAAGTCAAAAGTACCTATTAGAAAAAATTAATAGCTAGAAAAAGGTTCCGTTAATAAAAAGGCGTTTTTAGGAATGAGTGTCTGTTATAAAGAGAACCTTAAAAAATTTCAAGAATAATTTTTTCAAAAAACCATAGTATACACAAAAAGTACCTTTCATAACGAATATTTATTCTAAAAAATATCTTAGAAGAATATAGTTTTTCATAACAAAGTTCTTTTCGTTGAAGGGAACACTTAAACAACTTAATTTTCTTCGAAAACAATACTTATAGCAAAAACAGCACCCTTTGTAAAACGGTACCTTTTGTACGAAATTTGTTTAAGGAAGAGTAGATAAAAATATATATTTATCACAAAAATACCTTTGATAACATCGCATTTTCTATAAAAAAGAACATTTTATGAAAAAGTACCTTATGTATAATAAGCACCTTTTACAAAAAAGTGCCTTTACGGTAATGGGTTTCTAATAAAAAGTGCATATGAAATATATTTTGTACAAAAATTGCTTTCATAAAAAAGTACCTCTAATGAAAAAGTACCTTTTGGAAAAAATGCTTCTGATTAAGAGGCCTTGTTAATAAAAAAAAACTCATTTAGGAAAAACCAAGTACCTTTTTTAGCAAAGTGCCTTTTACAAAAAGGTGCCTTTAATAAAATAGGGCATTCTTCAAAGATGTATCTTTTCTTTCACTTCTGAAAAGTTATAATTATTTTTTTAAATGTTTTTTGGAAAAGAGTACCTGTTTGAAAATCGTACTTTTATGAAAAACTACTGCTAAAACAGTAAATTTTATATGGCTGCTATTTTGATTGGCACTTAATTTTTCATTAAATTGTAGAAAATTTTGAGAAAACAAAAATTACGAGAATGGAAGGACAAAGTTGTGGTGATAAAAATATTTATAACGTTTAAGCAGACTCAAGTTATACTTGCCACTAAAGCACTAGGTGAACTTTATTGCACCCCCCTGGAAATAAAAAAAATCAGTAAATAATTTTCAATAGTTTAACACCATGGGAAACGATTGCCGTTCATAGCTTTTGAAGCTTATTAAACTTGTTTTATTGACAGTGCAGCCGGGAACTCACTTTTAATATGAATAATGAAAACGTTCAAAGCTTGTCATATGGGGGACAATGCGATTTGTGTTTGGTGGTACCAACTTAATGAGTTGGGTGCTATTTTTATTCTATTTTGTGCTCAGTAAGTAGAGCAGACAGCAGCTGGGAAAGACTAATATTATACGTTTCTTCAGGAAAAGTATGTGTTTTTGTCTGTTAAAATCGTAATAAAATTTTGTTAATTAATTAAATCATAAAAACTACAATGTGCTAGAAAGTATTTAAAAGTTTTGAAACAATTTGAAGGGAATTCGTTCAAAATTAACATTGTATGTGTAAAAAGAAGGATTTCAATCAAAACCAAACAAAAGTTGTAAAAAATAAATTGTTGTGTCTCTTTTTTATAATTTTGAAAAATATTTCTACTGACTTTTTGTTCTTACACACAAAGAAAAAACATGGTTATGACAACCACATTATGTTCTCTACAATATTACATTGCTGTGGCAAACATATAATGATTATATGAAAACATTTTAAACACAACTTTAATTGCGATGCACAAAATTTTGTTTACATTGAATCATTAAATTATTTGGTGGAGTAATAAAATTTTTACTCAGATTCTTATTACAATCAAAGTATTTAAACTATGCAAACGTGATAGAATATTTTTGACACATTACGTAAAAAATCGTTAGATGTTATGTCAAGGTATGGGGGCGTTGCTGCGCTTTCAAATGTTAGCACGTCGACTACTAAGCATTCGGTAGTTTTAGTCACTTGTGTTCGCACCTCCGCCGCTGCCAATCAGTAACATCCAATCAAATTTTTGCTTTTCAATCGTTCTAAGTGGACCATATCATTATTATAGACAATACTAATACGATTCATGTACAACCATATAAAAGAATCATAATATGTTGCTCCAATGGCATTTTCGTTTCAAATAAAATGTTACTCTGCTAAAGCCTACCTTAAGGCAGGGGTTCTATATAGATCATGACAGGCAATGCCTTTCGTCAATTTTAAAGGTAGATATAAAAAAATACTACCATTTGTGGGCGTAAACATATTTCAAATATAAACAAAAAAGGCAAAAAATACAAACATTTTTTTTTAGAAACGAAAACGCCGTTAGATTACCTTAACCATTTTTTCTTTGCCTATATATAAAGATTGTATATCGTCAGCTAAAACGCAAACGGACCTATCTAACATGTTTGAAATTTTGCAGGAGAAGCAAAATACTGTTTTAAACCAAAAGTATAGTTTCAATCAGCATAATTTTCACCAGTATTATTAAAAGAGATGTGACAAATTGATTTCTGGCAAAACAAAATCAAATTTTGTGATATTTGAATGGCTATGTTAGTTATGTCCTTTTGTACCTTAATTTTGTGAAGCCAAAGGCCCTATCTACACTAATGCAAAATATTTTCATCATTTATTTTAATTATAAACATTTTTATTATATAATTTATTTTAATATTGCATCACAAAAAGTAAATCAAAATAATTAATTAAAATTAAACAAAAAAAAAAAGAATTCATTTAAAAAGTTTCAAGAATTGAAGATATACAGTTCATACTATACCTGGTCTTATAGATGTATACCGCTTAGGGACAGATTCATAATCAAGGAAGTAATCGTGATTCAAGTGGTGAACTCATAGAGGGAAAGGCTCTTTACGATGCAATCAAGTTAACGATTTCCAATGGCATGTTTGTTTCTTTATTTTTGATCTTTCTTTCAATAAGAAAATGTGTGGAGTCGCATTCCATTTGCGTATGACCTACCACCAAGTATTTGCGTTCTATGGTAATGTCTTTTTCAACACATAAAGAAAGCGAAGCATTTGAGAGGATGACATTTCTGTTTTGGTAAAAACAACCATCGGAGTAAATAATGATGTGGTTAATTTCAGGAAACCGTTCAAGAGAATTTCTTAAATGCCTAATAATAATGGTGGTAAACGTGGATGAAACCAGACTTCCCTCAGTTTCATCCCAAACATAATTATCGGACTCATGACTTACTACATTATAAATGGTGAAATTATAAAGCTGGATCTTCATTTTGTAATAAGACGAACTAGCTTTGGACTGAGATAAAAGCTTAACTGCTTGCATGTCAATGCAAAGTAATAAACACAATCCTGATAGCCATGGTCGTATCATTTTTTCTAATAAGCCAAACGTAGACAAAAATATTTGTCTACATACTTGGAAACGATTTGTGCCATGCTTTAAAAAGTAATGTTTTGTATTTGATCGTTTGGAATTGTCAACAGTAATACGTTTTCTATCCGAGCACTCAACGAGGTTTGGACATAAATCTTTTTCTTGTCCCATGACATTTTTCAAAATGAATCAAAATTCTCTTTACGAATAACTTCCGAAAAATAAGAACAATTTCGAATCGAACTTTTTCGGCAAAACCTTGACTTATATGCATCCTTCATTTCTCTAGACTTACGCAAAATTTTTACATTTCCTTTAGAAAAACCTTGATATTCCTTTCCCTTCATCCAGTTTTTCTGACTGCAATATCTCCAATTTTCTTTAGCCTTTTTAAAAGTGTCTGCTGCTATATCTATCATTGACATCACGCTTTTTATTTATACTCTTTTTATTTTCTTTTATTTCTTACGAAATCACTTTTGAGATAAAATGCCTGAAGCTGTAATTAAATTTAATTTAATTTTCCTTTAAGAAACAATTTCCTTAACGGTGAAATCTATCAGTTTTTTTTTCATTTTTCAATGTTGCTCATACAAACGATCACTTAAGTCTTTTTGCGTTTATCAAATTAACGCTTTTGTAGATAGGGCGCTTTATTTTTCGTTAATAAAATCGCAAATTTTGGTCAGACAACTCTACATTTTTTTGTGGTTGTGTATTTTGATGCAATGCATCAGAATCAACAAAAAAACTGATATTGGATTTTCTGTTAGTTAGGGCCGTTTGCGTTTTAGCTGACGATATATTCTTTAACACCAGGGCGTCACATGGTTATAAACGCTATTTAATTTTTTTGTATTCAAGAAACAAATTTAACATCTTCAGTACGTCATTTAAATTACCTTCAATCCTTCACATACTCCAACCCTGCCATTTCTCTTTAAAACGCCTTTCATTAGCCGCTTTTGAAATAGGTTTACGATCGCTATACTGGTTTGGCGTTGTCCGCTAAATCTTCTTAAGACACTATATGGAATAGTGTAGGAGCGGGAAAAATTCAGTCAGCTGAGTGCCGATGAGCGCTGTTTTTAAACAAGTCTGCCTGAATAAACGTGCATATTCCTATCTAGAGCTTTAGTATTTCTGCTTTATGGTGTCAAAAAAAATTGTCTTAATAATTTTAAGGGCAAGCTTTAAAACGTTTTATTTTCAAAACCCCCTCAAAATCTATCTGACTTTGATTGCGATAATTGATCTTAAGTAAAGTGGGGGAAAGTTTTTCTATTTGTTTTTTTTTTTTTTTTGTTTTAGCACCAGATTGACAAAATCAATAAAACCCAGACACAAGGATAGCAACGTACAAATGTTGCTTAGGCAGTGCAGTGCCTGTATCTAAAGGAGAGAAATATTATTAACTTTTTGAGAAAACGATTTTAAATAAAATTAGAATTAAAGTTATTTAAAAATACGAAATTCTTTTTACAAAAAAAGGAATAACAACTTCCTTAAGCAAAAATTTATCATGTCCTTTCAATATTTTCTTGTTTACTGTGAACGCTGCTAATGTTTGTTAAATAAACAATTCACTTATCGATACCTTGACTAAGCAGCATGCATTTCTCAACTAAGTAGGTGTATGTATATATATATATATGTGTGTGTGTGTGTGTCTGTGCATCTATGTATAAATATTTTAGATTTACCATTTGAAGGTGTTGCACCATTTCCATTGCAAATACCTGCTTCCTGTCACTACTCATTCGAGAATATATTTAGAATGTCGTCTTCTTCCTTCGCAAGGAAAGTAATTGAAGACACGTGTTGTATCAAAATATTGCAAGTGAATAGTTTAATTTAATTTAATTTACAAATGAAAATTTGATAAACAAGAGAAATAAATTTAATACAATTAATAGTTGAAAAACCCCCACTTAGTCCATATGGCTGCAAATGGGATAATGGTGTAGCCGGATAACTGGGAGTCAACATGTCTTTGAGAATTCCGAACGAATGTACAGTCCTTCAGGTAGCTTTAAGGGTGGCGAACTGGCGGTTGTACTATAGTAGATTTGATGGAAATATTCGGATCTTCACCGACAGCCGTGGTGCTATATGGTCTGTCATAGGTTGCTGTTCGACATTTAACCTGGTCCAGCTATCCCGGGTATTATTAATCGAGAATCATCGTAGAACGGCTGCATGGACACGGGACCAATATAAGAAATTACATGGCTTATAAAGTGGCAAATAGAGGAGCATGGAATCGAACATTGACGAATTCTGTGGCATGCCTCTCTCGGTCTGTAAAAAGCAAATTTACAATGGTTTATATACTATAGCTATCGCTATATGGTGGGGAGAACCCACATGAACACTGGGCTGATATTGGTAAGTTTAGACAGGGTATAAACCTGAGAACTGACGCAATTCCAAGTTGCAGGTTTGGCAGTCACGCAATAAGCGTGCGAAAATAAGTAGCAAGAAGATTGTGCCTCTATCCTACTATAGAGATACATATAACACCAGCATCATACGGCGCAGAGCTTCTTCGCCATACTCTCCGAACTATTGAAGGTGGCCCTACGGCAAATATAAATAAGGAGAAGCGACTGGTTTAGGCATGTCTTCACCGCCGCACAGATGACCATTCAACCCCTCCTCGTGGACAAGCGGCTTGAAAACCTAATGAAACCCTAACATATAACAAATTTTCGCCATCCCGAATTAAGCTGGGCTTTGAGACAAACCGATTTCGGCTACATGACATCTTCAGTGTCATTTTTCCTTCTGTTCCTAAGTTTACAATAATGGCGGATCAATATTGATATAGAATATAGCAAGCTGGGCGAGAGGTACCCAAGAAATTATTATTTTTTGTCTGGAAGGTTTATCGGTGCGATTATGTTTGGAGTATGACATCCGGGAAGTTCCATTTTTACTGACGCTACCGTGTATTGGGTTGACTCTGAAAAGTTGGGTCGATTGCGGCGTGTTCAATTGACGTCCTCTCCACGGGAAGTAACTGTACTGTCAAATCGGTTATGCACAATGGCTACTGTGGCGTTCAATGTATTTCACGTAGCGCCTTTCTGCTGAAACCACATGCCGTTTGCTTCCATGTCTTTAGCTAACGCGACAGTTGTTGTGATAACACCACCAACACTGTTTTCTGAGAACGATGGACCAATTATGCCGTTAGGTCAAAGTCCACACAAAATGTAAACTTATAGTCGATGCATTGCCATCTAGTTAAGGCCGTGGAGGGTTTACGTGGTACAATATACTCGTGACGAGCTCTGAGCTCCTTACTCAACAGGATCTTGTACGGGGGCGAGCAAAATTCATAAGGCAAGATTTGCCACTTTGAAGTCAGCGCAAGTCCAAGGTTTTGTGCACATAACGGAAACAATATCCTTGGGTTCCCCAGCAGACTTTCACAACCAGCGCCCATGTTTCTGGAATAAGACTGGTTTACTGTCGAACCAGTCGCCTCCTATTCGGCTTCCAAATGCTGTAGATACAACTTTGTAGTGTGAATGCGTCTGCGGCTGCCGCAGAAAGCCAGTGTTGCCAGTTTTTTTCTTTGATATAAAATTATTTTCAATTTCTGAAAATATTCCTAAGATCCGCAAAAAAAAGAAAGTTTCTAATTTCGCCAAATCATTTCGAAACACTGGCAAAAGTAAATTAGTAGGAACATTAATTCACGCACCGTTGTAGTCGCAATTTAAAAATAATTATGTTTTATTTTATTGGTTTAACTTTATAACTAACTGGCTTCCTTGTCTTTAAAATAATATTAACTCACAGCACTTTCTAAGCCCCATTTATGTCGTGTCATGTGTATTGATACATCGGCGAGATTTCTGCAATAAATATTTCCATGCGTTTTTTAACTTCACTTCCACCACGAGGGTGGAGTTAACTCGTCAACTGCTACTTTTTAGCTTTAGCAAACCGTTGACAAAGGAACTGAAAACTTAAAATATAAATTGACAAACATATTTGTACTCTCCACAGGTACCCTCGTACTATTGCAATTTCTCTTATAACTGGCTTCGGCTGCCTGTGTAGGACCTGAATAGCCGTTTCTTGGCAAAAAAGAAAAAAAGCGAAATGAACTTGGTATCCAGAACAAACAACATAAATGTCACTTAGGGTCTGTGCAAATACATATGACTTCCTACTATATTTTTATGACAATTTATTATAAAATAAACTACTTAAGAGACACATACTCGTACATATGTTTCACGAGAGCTAGGAAAATAAAGTATTAACGCTCAACATGGGAACAATCTAAAATAAAATCACTGAGGTCAAGTAGAGTTTAGATTGGTTGTTCTTATGCAAATAAATACACAGGTGCTGCCAGACTTTATTTAATAATTTATTTAGATTTACAATACAATTCCAAATTATTAGATCTAAAATAAAAACTTCCACACGTTTGTGTGAAACAGACTTGAGTTCTAGGTTCGAATGTATTCCACAACCAACCAACAGACTGATATTAAGGCGTAGGCCAAGTTCAGGCCTAAAGCACGCAGTGTGTATTTTACACGAAATCATTCGCACTGGATTTACCACCAGAACTTGGTCCTCATTTTGATCTCAGTACTTTTTACGCCCGAAATCCGTACTTTTTACGGCCGAAATTTTTGGATAAGAACTTGGCCTTATTTTCACATGTATGTTTTTTTACGGATACTAGCACTCTCCTCTCTATTGCAAACTAACATACCTAGCGGGCCTGTTTATATAGAATATTTTAAAATCTATCTCAAATTTAAAACAAAGTGCTGGGAATTCTTAATGAAAACAAAGGCCGTTAGAGGTCTTTCCAAAATTGAAGTTTTCATTTAAATTGTGTTAACTGACGAGTACTTAAACGCCATCTGGCGGGAGACAAGCCACTTATTGTATTGAGCGAATTTCCCAGTGCCGACTTTAGTTAAGCAATGTATTTCACGATTGCCTGAGTACACTCCTCAACACTGTCAAACACTCAAACGCCTGAGCAGTATCGACTGATTTTTTGCCTCGTTACCGGTCGTCCATCCAAATTTGTAGTCGACAAGAACATAACGTTAAGAACATTTTTCTGATAGATCGCATGATCATATAGGCAAGATGCTAGAGAAAATGCATTTGTTGTAGAAAAATAGACCGCTCTAAGCTAGGGGCCAAAGTAGGACTGGGAATCTTCATTGTAGAACCAGAGACTGAAATGTACTTCCCTATTCTTGACCTTCAGGCGAAAGTACGGTCAATCACGGATTGTGTTAGGCCAACAGAAGTCAACATCTTCATTGATAGCCAAATGACCATAACGACTATTGAGTTTGAAGAAGCTATCACAAGGACGTTATTAGACTGAAAAAGAGCGATTTACGACTAAGTGTTAAATGGTAGACAGTGCTGCTTCCTACTGCCAGGTCCACAGGATGTGTTCGATAATAAACGAGGTAATAATTTAGCAATTTACGCCAGAGAATTATAGGAAATAAACTAAGACAACGCGAAGCTATTTGAAGCTACCAGGACTGGAAAAAATAATTGGGTAAAAATGACGGCACTTAACGAAACGGAGGGAAAAATGACTAATATCTTGTGGGGTGATTCAAACGTAGATAAAACGAAGAGCTAGCTGGAACTAAACAAGGTTGAAATCAGTGGAATTTATTCTAACAAGGTACCCAAGCCTACAAGCACCTCTGCTTCAGAAGGGGAGAGCAGATTTTAGATAATGCAGGACATGCAGGGAGGACATTAAAGCGAAGGAACACTTTCGTGAAACTGCCCAGCTTATGCACTAATAAGAACGCTTGACTCCTTACCATATATAATTCTCCTAAGAGGCATTGGATGACGAATTCTGAGGAATATCGCTCGGAGTAATTTCAGTTCATTATTAGTCGTTTGGGGCAGGGAAGCATCCTTTTTTCCGTGTCAGCGAGTCTGATTTGAAACCATTGCTAGTTTAATAGCACTGTTTTATTACGTCATCCCTAGTCTAATGAGTCCTTCATTTTTATGGTCACAAGATTAACGATTAAAGGAATTAAAATGAAGGTTTGAATATTGAATATTGGTGTTATCTTTCCGCATAAGTCTGATGTCACCTTAAGAGCTGCACAAATATTTTGCCAAATAAAAAAACGCCTTACGGTCAGACAGTTTTACAATTTCATCTGGAAAATCAAGTCCCTTTTTAAAGTCTCTACAGTTGTGTATACAAAATTAAACATTTGTTGTGAAAGAACGGCACGTCAAATTTTATTTGAAATATTGTCCATACGTTACGCCAAGGGGAGGGGAGACTCGTCCGTTGCCTCCTCATAGAAAATCTATTCCCTGCACAAACCTTCCGAGTAGTTGTCAGTCCATGCCGCATACATGACACATGTCCGATAAAGTACCGGTGGCGAAATATCTTAGTTGTGCGAATGCCGGACAGTATCATAGGAAATGTTCAATAGTCGCGTAGTCCACCCTGCACTTATCACTATACGCGCACCCTACACGGCGTAGACGTGCCCGTTTGAGTCTTCAGTACACTCACTATCTTATTTTAGATTTGCTTAATCTCAGCAACCTCCTTATTTTATCCCCATCTGTGTTTGCCAATACGGTCTTTGTTATTCGCTTAACCATGTTTTCATTCCACAGTGTTATAATGGTCTTTGGTCAAGCTTTCAGCTCGCCTTTAGTCGGCTTCGACCTACTTAAGCCCACCTCCAGGAGCTCTCTGGCCTTAATTGCCAGACCGTTACCTCGGTCATTTCCGACCACTCTGCAGGGACCCTCCACCCAAATTATACGCAGTCAGCCGTGCCTCGAGTAATCGCTTATCGCTTTTTGAATTCCAAAACGGTTCTGGATCTGACTGTTTCGGCTTGTAGTGCTCTTATCAGTGCCTGTTAGTTTCACAGAGCCTGTTCAGACACTCCGTGATTGCACGAATTTCCGCTTCGAGAATTGTGTTATGATCCGAAAGCCAGAAGTATATTTGGGCCACTGCTTCCTCAATAAAGTTTCTGAAACCCGTCCTATCCTCTAAATTAGAGGCATCTATAAACAGTGTCTGTCTGATATCAGTTCCTTGCGAGCTTAAATCAATCGGAGCAAGGGATAATTGGAAGCCTCAATCTCAGATTAATTTTGAGATCCTTCTCTAGTTGTGGCCACTGCTGCAACTTCAAACTAAAGTTCGATAGTGTTGCCACTTTTCTCAATCGTCATTCATGTTTAACACCTGCCGCCTTTGCAGCATAACCGTTGTTTTGCAAAAATACTTTCTTAAACTTTTTTCCATTTTTAAAGTAAATATTGTTTAGTTTTACTCAGTTCGGCAACTTTAAACATGTTTTTGTCTCTCTGTGTTGCATAACAATAGACAATTGTTTTACTTTTAGCATTTACTTAACGAATCAGAAATATTTTGTGATAAATGTCAATGTCATTTTTGCAACAACTGATGTCATAAACTGACATGTGAGAAGCAACAAAAATGAATGTAAATGAAACTGGAAATATAGGGCATGACTGTGTTGCTGTTTTATTAATTGGCAAAGACAAACAAGCTCATGCATGTTACTTTGAGCAGTAGTGTTTGTTCTTAAATCATTTTTTATTTCAATTGATTTTTCCATAAATATTGGCATTTCACAAAGTTGATAGAAAAATCTACTTCATTTATTATTTAATTTCAAAAGTTTGTCTTAAGTTATTTAGAAGGTACTAAAATAATATGTGCTCTTGACAGCCATAAAAATCTAGTGGGAATAGATGCATCACGAAACAAAAAAAAAATTCAAAAGCAGCAGGATTCATTTGGCAAATATTTGTTAAATACAATTGTAGAGACTTGATGACTTTAGCTCTCCATCTTTTATTTTATATACATGATAGTAAGAGAAGTGCTTTTTTTTGGTGGAGCTTTAACGATGTAGAATTGTTAAAATGTGTTCAATAATAAAATGGTTCCCTAACACAGTCACTCAGTTGTTCGTTTTGTAGTAAAATATAAACGAAAACTATCATAAAACTTTTAATGAACCATGTATGGCTTCTGTTTTTCCAACCCATAAAGTTGTTGAGCATGTTTTTGCATGGTTGGGAACGTGAGTAGATACTTGGGCATAAAGAACTGTTCTTTAAAAATTCGGGCGTACTTGAGCTTAAGCTAAATACAGGCGGAAAAGGCTGGTTCTCAAAGTGGTCATAGGAACAAGTTGTGAGGTTTTCGAAACTAACGAAGAGATGAAACCAAATGAAAAATAACTGGCCAAATGTGCTAAGAAGTGTTGGGAGTAAAAATAAGCCTCCTCTGTTTAAGAAAATATGGCCTACTCCACCGGCAAGTAATGGTTGAAATTGTCAAATGTGAAACCTTTTAGAGTGAGGTTGGATGACTGGCAGGAACATAACCTTTCAATACTAGCGATGTTTCCTTCGGTGTTTCATAAATATGCCGCCTGGTTAAATATGCCGGAACTTTTAAACGGCAACTTTTTTAATTGGTTCAAAATTGTACTGAAGTGGCTGAGGCCACTTCAAGCGGTGAGTTTGACTCCCAAATCTAAGAGTGTTACGGAAGGCCGATAGTGCACTATTTTAGTGCAACGCTTGTTAAATGCAAAAACAAAATGCATTTACATAATTGGGAACGCTTGGATACTATACGAAATGAAATCGAGTTGTATTGAATAGTCACTGACAATGATAATTGCCACCACTATAAAGAACGACAGCCAAGGCAAATATTCATGGTCACAACTAATGTTATGTACTGATGCAACGTTTTGTGTCAAATATTATGTGAGCCGCTCAAACCAACCAAAGTCATTATTAAGTCAGTCTACCAAACACAGTTGATAAGATTGAACCGAGCACTCGAGGAAGAAAAGGATCACCAATACTTCTGACGGTGGTAATTTTATATCCTAAATAAAACTACTCATCCACATGCTTCGAAGCCGTATTTTGAAACACTTAATTGGAAAGTCTTATTCTACTCTCATAGTTACTGGACATAGTCTCTTTCACTTATCACTGGCTTCTGCCTCCGGAGGTATGTCTTCTCGGTGATCCCGACACCTTGATATATTTTTACCGGAAGAGGTTAGTATAAGTTCGATCAGTAACGACATCAACGCTGGTACTACGGCAACAAGTAACCCTAGAAAAGTCCACGTGGTGGCTGTGGTTTATACGCAAAACGCGGGAAGATCTTGGTGCAGAATCAATGTAGTGTTGCATTGCACCGTAGGCTGTCGGTAGAACATGGCTGCCATGGTCTTCAATTGATACCTGCAGAAGTGAGTATATGTAGGTGCATTGGTGGTCGCATTTTAATATACCCGTCAGATTGTGTCGCAAGACTGGTGCCTTTCTAAATCTTGGCCTTTCTATAACTTTCCTCCGTATATGGCACATAGTCGGTAGGAGCAGCAAAACTTCAGTAGATTTGTGGGTAGTCTCCAATGATAAATCTCTCTTCGCAATCTGTATCCATATGTTTCAAAAAAGATGGGCAAAACTAAAGACTATCGACACCGACAACATCTCAAAGAAAACATAAGGTAACGTCGCTTCACCATAACTGGTAAATTTTTTGTTACAAAAGTAAGGGAGAGTTGTTATTGCTTTCACTAAAGTGGGGTACTTAATCGTAATGCTGCTAAATAAAATATAACATTAGTGGCAAAAATACCTAACAAGTAATTTTCTTTACGAGTGTAATGAGATTTAAATGAACTTCAAAGCCGGCATTAATTCCATCAGGCATTGATCAAGGCACATTCAACAAGGCAGCCGTGTCAGTCCAGCTGTTTAATTTTTTCTCCCTTTCTGAGTGTCAAATAAAAAAGTGATTGACCATCTTTTACTCATTTGTATGGGGGTTTGGCAGTTAGAGAAGCAAGGAAAATATTATTTTTGCATGGACGAGCCTATTTTTTTAACTTTGTCATTGAAATGCAATTTAAAATTGCATCTGAAACATTCCGTATTAATGAATATCATACATAGAAAAAAGGGTCTGCTGTCAGTTGATTGCCACCTCAAACTTTGCTTTTGCTATTTTGAATCAAAACTATTTGATTAAACAGTTCTCTGTGTTCATTTGGGCTCCTGTATGTGGTTGACCGAAAAATCGTTGGATATTTTGTTCGCCGCTTTGTTCTTGTTTTACCTGTTAAAAAATTCATCAATTTATTTTTTTCTAACTTGATTTTTTTCGTGCATGTTTTACTATTACACAAAGTACAGCGTTGCCAGAAAACTATTTGCCATTAAAGAATTTAATAAATTGAAATACTAAAAAAATTATAGAAATTACCAGCCACAGACGACTTTAAGTGATAAAGCTCTTTTATTCTTTATCTTGTATCTATGTTTTACGTGTTGATCGAAAAATTATTATGTTGGTGTTTTGTAAGTCCTAATACCTTGCTGTTAACTAAATTAATATTTCACAATTTAGGGAGGGTCAGAGAGGGTTAATATAGACGATCGACCCCACTACTTTTTTGAGAGAAAAATTTTTTCCACTCTTCTAATAAAAATTGTATGACTATCAGTACAATTCCACTCTATATTAATTAAATTATGCTTCTATAGCAATTTCTTAAAACACTGGATAAAGACAGTTAAGGCTTTCAATACTTAAGAGCAGTGCTTCCTGGGATTAGTGTGACAAAATTAAAAGAGTTTATAATTAAAAATATTTCGTTATAGGAAAAACAACAATTTTTTTTTATTTTACATGAAAAATACGCAGTTTTTTCCTACTTAAAGGTGGTAAATTGAATTTTTCTATTTTGTGGTAAATTTAAAATTTTTTGCAAAATTTCGGATTTGTTGCTGAATTTTGTTGGTGAAATTTCGGTTTATGGAGAGTTTGATTTTCTTTGTTAGTATTTGAAATTTTTAGGTTTTTTTTATGTTTCAAATCGGGCCAACATTCAGGTCCACAAGTTGTCTGGGATATGGATTCAGAATATGCAAATTTTATGAACTTGTGTAAAAGCGTTTCTCCGTAAGATTTAAAATACCAAAAAAAAAAAAAAAAACATCGGGACCAATAAAGCTGCTTTCAAATAGCGATTCAGAATATATACATTTACTTTGTGGGATCTGAAGTTAATATTGTAAAAATTACAAATGGAATGACAAACCTTTTGATATTTGTGAAGGGTATAGCAAAGTTAAAATTTTCGATTTTATAATATTTATGTAGGTCGTATTAAAGAAAATCTTTAAAATAAAAAATATCAGTTATAAGATTAAAAGAAAAACAATTAAAAAAACGCCAATACATAATAATAAACTCATTCTGGCAACTTTGCATCTCCCATTCTATGGTGGCTTTTATTTGTTGTTCTTGATTTTTTTCTCAATTGTTTACTCTCTCTCCCTTTTACTGCGCTCTTACACAAAATGTTTTGTTGAAAACAGTTATTGTTTTGTTACTTTTTTATCTTACGATTTGTATATGTGCAAATGTGTGTGTGATTTTTTTTATTGTTGCAATGGCACAGTTTTACAACAACAACTGTTGGGTCGTTCATGCTGTATTCGTTTGGTCTCTTCTAAACATTTTCGTTGTAGCCATTGTTAGGAATATGAAAGTTTATTGGAGTTAATTTAATTTTTTGCTGTTGAAGTATATTTGGGTGGCTTTTTGTTACTTTGAGTGTATGTTTATGTGTTGGTGTGTTGCTTTAGTTTTAGTTCTTAAACTTGAATTGAAGCAAATTTGTATCGTGCTTTTTTCATGTTCATACACTCTCAATTTTGAGGTTTCTGTTGTAAAATAAAAATTGTGCTTAACCTTTGTATGTTTTCTAAAATATCATGTAAAATTAATTAAAGTTTTTTATGAACTTTTTTTTTATCAATTTAATTTTATTGCAGGAGTTTATGTTAGATTTATTGTAAAAGAAAATTTGAGCAAATTTTAGCTTGTAAAACATAACTCTAAATATAGAATTAATTAAATTCATGATATTTTGTAAAAGGTCAAGTCAATTAATTTTTGTCCCTAGGATTTTATTTTTGACAGTGAAAGATAATTTAAGCTCAAAAATATTACAATCAATTAATCAATAGAGTTTCATCTTAACGCAAGTCTGTTGTGGATTACTTAACAGTCTGTTGTGGGTTAATTACTTTTAAAAAACAATGAAGTGGCTGGATCATTACCCTTTTTTGCCATACATTATCTCAAATCCGAAATGCAAATCGTTCTGCCAAAGATTCATATTAATTGTAATTTTTGAAATTCGACTTTGTAAAAGGTGGCCCATAATGAATCAATGTTCTTTTCAAACGAATGGAAAGAAAATGTTGTGTTTTTTTTTAATCTTTATTATTCGCTTATATTATTTGGACCTTCAGATCTTATTACATTTTGTTTTGAAGATTATAACAATTACTTGACTGACTGAGGCTACTTGAAAATCGCTCAAAATTTATTACCAGATGGGCCCTTCGTATGACATTTTTTAATGGTTCTTTGCAACACCACTGGCGATAAGTTCTTGATTTTTTAACAGGTGTTCTCTTTTAAGGATTTCAAGAGTCTGGGTATTAGCTTTATAAACCTATATAAGAGCTTCGAAAAAAAACAGAACAGCAAGATTAAACGGCTCCTGGTTAGTTTACAGTAGCAGAAGCGCTGTCTGCATTTTGTAATGTAACTCTTCAAATATTCGTTCAAAAAAAGATCAGTTGTGTAAAACGTTGGACTGCCTAATATTGTTGGCCCTTCCATCACCTATTGAGCAACAAAATTCGGGTCAGAACGGTTAGTTCGTTCAACTTGAGGCATTACTCTATGCAATGATTATCCTCTTGATCCAGTCCTCTCAAGGCGAGTGGCTAAAACTAGGAACATTCAAGTAGTGGTCGATAGATGACCGGAAAAACTGTGATGAAATGCAAGCTATAACAAAATCACAGGCGAATTATTCCGTAAAAAATAGATAGAATTCGCTCCGCGTTCTTGAGGACTACAGCATTCCTTGATTTCTTCAGACAAATTCAACTTGTGTTTAATTTACACATGTCGTAACTTACTTCCATGCCATTCAGTAGGGTCTATTATTTTGGACCACTGACGACAAGCAGTTTTGAATACGTTTTTTTTTTGTCATTCCCCTCACTCAACGTTAAAAAATCATTTTTCTGTTTATTATCAGCGATTACTAGGTTATTTTGAAACGTCTCTTACTATGGTTTATGAGCGTAAATGCAACTATATTTGATAAATATATATTGTAAATAATAATAGAAAATTTTGCCGATTAAGAGGCATTGATGCCAACTTGCTGCTATTTGAAATATTTTTACAAATATGGACGAATTTAAATATTCTTATTTATAATTACTACAACTTTATTATATTTTGTATAAGAATATATTGTTGTGGCAAACATATTATGATTATTTGAAAATATTTAAGCACTAATTTAGTTTACATTAAATTATATAATTAGCAGAATCATTAAATGATTACCAACCATAAAAATCACAACATGGTTGAGGTAAACATAGCCGCCACAAAAACATAAAAATGAAAATAAGCCCAAGTTTCTATCCAAAAATTTCGGCCGTAAAAAGTACTGAGAGCAAAATGTGGACCAAGTTCTTCATATGTAGAATACCATCCCATATCTAGGCAACTTTTGACAGTGCTCTCAGTGATTGACAGCTAAAGTTTTCAAACCTAACCCTTATACGTAAGAGAATATTGGAAAAACAGTTCGAAGTATTTCATATCGAGCCTTTAGAAAAATTGTATTTGAAGATATCAAAACCACGAATATGTGATGGTTATGATTCCTTTTTCAAAGTAATATTATGTTTTATATCAATTAATATTCATCATACGCCGCAGTACAGAAAAATTAAAAATTCACTTATGCACGCAAATATATTTTCCATCTTATTTTTTTTTTTGCCATTTTTAAAGTGACTCTTTATTATTAAACGCCATTAAGCGCCACCTTTTTTCTAGTTTATAATAAATCCTTATAATTCTTGCTTGTTTATCTGTTAACATTAATAGGGTTTACAGATTAAATTTGATCCCTTAACTCATGTAAATAACTTTAAAAATGTTGGCCTAGCTTTCGTTTAACATGCAGTGAATACTATTGCAATTCAATATGGAAAGAAACTCGACTCCTTTTTACTTTAAATTAAAAATTCATTCGTTAAGTTGTTTGCTATTAAAAACACCAGTTACTGCTGAAGACGTTTTGAATATTTGTATGAAAAAAAGTTATTTCAAACTCATTATTTTGTCTGAATTCGGTTAAATAAAAGTAGGTTTTTGCATAAACCGTCCTGTTGGAAAGGGTTATATTAATATTAAAGAATTTATAATTTCAATCCAATTAATTGTTTAGCAGGCCTCTTCGTAATCAAAATTTTTTTTTTATATCATGCAGAACATGAAGAACACCAGCCGTGAATTTTCTACAATTAAATGAAATAATTTCTAGTTTGTTCTCCTTTTCGTAACAAACACATGAGCAATAACATTCTAAGGATTACAAGAAAAAAACACTTATTATCTTCAGAAAACCATTACCAATTAATAGTTTTTAATGTCACTGGTTTTGGCCTAATTGAAGCTTTCGGTAGAGATATATTATTGAGTATAAGAGCTGTGTCAGATATTTTTTCTCTTTGAAACAAACTCGATTTGTGTTTTAGTACAGCCGACAATATTTATAAATTATTGATGAAGTTTGAGGTCCTGAAATCGGGTGGTTTTTCGCACCTTCCGGAAGGGGGGTTTTGCCTTGCAGTTACTAGTGTAATTAAGGTGCCCTCCCTCGTATGCAGACTACTTTCACATTCGATAACTGTTTTGATTCGTTATTCAAGGGACGCATAGTGGGTTGGGCCATAGATTTTTTTTCAAAGGGCTGCAAAAAAATTCATGGTATACAAGGTTTTGGACTGCAGCACATGAGAGTTGTTTCTTGTGTAATTTGGGGTACTAAATCTAAATCTGCACTTCATGTTTTCGAATTGGTTCTGGTATATAGGTATACCGTTATATATAAAATGAAGACAGTAGCACGACATATAACTTGCGAATGGTTAGTTCTACTGGGCCATGTTAAAAATATGAAAATTAACTTTAAGTTGTACTAACATTGTCAGTGAATCTGCTCAGTATTGTCGGAGATATCGAGGAATTTTGTTTTTTTTTTAATTTATTTATAAAAATTAAATTTTTTATAAAAAATATTTTTTCTGGCACAAGTTCCACGATATCTATGAAACTACTGAGTAGATTAAAAACAACGCCAGCATGATTAAAGATACTACCGTTGCCGAATTTCGGATTTTTTATTTCAGTGAATAGGACAAGGTGTTCTCCAGTTTCTGTTAATATTTGGCGTGAAACTGCTTCCTATGTGACATACAGTTATCTCGAAAACCAGAATAATTTTAAAGAAACCGAGTGCAGTTTTGAGTTTTGGACCCCCCCAAATTAAATTCGAAATAATTCTTAGTTGCTCCTGTGCAAAAGTTGAGCTGAATTTGTAGACTTTTGTCATTCTTTAGGCAATTAGAAAAACTATGGCGAAGTAGCCACACCCTGTACTTTAATTTCTCTTTGCTAAAGAATTTTTTTTAAGTATTTTTTTTTTAATAAATAAATTTTTTTTGTTTTAATTAAATTATACGAAGTTCTTAATACAAAAATCTTCTTGCTATATTTTTCCCATTTTTATTCTAATGGAACAAAACTCTGTGCGGCGCTAACAAACGCTTAAAATTTGACCACCTGACTGGTGTTTGAAGAGATTGAAAGATGACGCAACGACCCGCCTTATAGCTGATGCGAAATAGACAGTGAGATATTTTACTCCCTTCCAAGCATTTCGTTCTTGAATAATAATTTCATTTATCACACACTAACAAAGATTATTATCGTAAAATTTACTGCTTAACACTAGCAAATATTTTCTATTGAACACGACTAAACATCGGCAAAAGCGACTGTATGAGATTGTCAACAGAAAACATTAACAAGCAACAGTTGGTGGTAAATTAGAAAACTTGCTAAAGTCGCTTAAATAAAGGAGGAGTAGCGTAAGGCAGGACATTAACATAAATTTGTATATTAATTTTTGAATTTGGCGCCTGCTATTTCTTTATAGTTTTTGATTTTATGCTGTTGGTTGTGCTATTTATTCTACTTGCTATAACTGATTTTATTTCATGGTTTCCATAGTTGAGTGCTTCTAGAGTTGGGTATTTTCTTTGTTTCCCACACAAAAACGTCTTTAATTATTTGTTCAATTACTTGTACTTTGGTGAGAAGTTACGATTCTAGTTAAAAATGAAAATATTATTTTCATATACTGGCCTAAGGGCGAAATTTTTTATTGCGGAAAATCTTAAGAAATTTATCCATCAGTATATCTGTGTGGCCAGCCACCTGCCAGATATGGCTGAAGAATTGTTAAGATGGAAGGACAAGCAGAAACAAGTTTAAGTTTAATTTTATCATTGCAATCATATTATTTTCTCTACAACAATATATTGTTGTGCAAATTGTGCAATGAGATTGTGATTAGTGGGGGAAGGAAGCGTAAAGTGTAAGCTTAAATAACACGCCAAGAAAAAAATATGTTTGTCAATCTGATCAATGCAATCATATTATGTTCTGTGCAACAAAATATTGTTATTTGACATGAGCAATGGAATTGTGATTAGTGGGCAAGGAACCGTAATATTAGAGCTTATATCTAGAATTTGACGTCCGATTATAAAACCAAAAACGAACGAAATTGTATCCGTTAACAACTCTATGCTTTAGGTTGTGATGAGGCTCTAAATGACGACACAATAAACAAAAGGCTAAATGAGCTGTATTTAGGGGCGTGAAAAAAAATAATATTTTAAAGGCGATGATAACATAGTTTTAAATTATTTGCAAAAAATTGGTTATACGTTGAAGGATCCGTGATAAGTCGTGTCTGGAATTTTACGTCCATTTGAAAAATCACCCAAAATGAAATTGGAGCCGTTTTCAAACCATTAATAACGTTATGATATATGTTGTGATTGGACTCAAAATGGCGACAGATAAAAGTTCTAATTCCTGCTTTAGAATCGTCATTGAAATATCTTTCATTCTAGGGGTCTGTTGTACTCACGATCGAAACGGGATTCGCTTGAGCATACTGAGCATACTGTCACTTAGAATTAATTAAACGCTTACAAATATGTAAATAATTTGCAAACAAAAAAATACATGATTATCTAAGACACACCAGAACAAACAATGATGCCAACTGCTCCGAAAATATAAAATAGCAGTAAAAAAATCATTTTGTTTTCATTAAGTCTCATTAACAGCAGATAATCACATTTCCATTCATTAAATTGTCTGTAGTTTACGAGGAAGAATGTGAAAGGTCATACACACTTTTAAAGCCAATGGCTATCAAATAATGTAGTCAGTAAATTAAGACTTAACAAAACTAAAGAATAAGAAAGGAAACACAACGAAAAAGATTTCACAAAAAGGGACACTAATGACACATTAGTTTCAATAAAACACAAACACTACATTGAACTAACACAATGTAACGTAGCAAGCAAGAGCACCAACAAACGAAGGGTACAGAACTTAATAGTTTCGCCTGGCAAAGTGTTTGCAAACTTACTAATGGTGACTGTTAATCCCTCGTTAAAAAATTGTTGGGGCATCCAAACGCCAACTCTATTTTATTTTCATACACATTTTTTCTCCCAGTGTGTTTGGGAGCGTAAGTGGGCTGTTGGTTTTGTGTATATAGGGTTGTATGTTTTCCTATTTTTATTTTTTAATGAACAAGTGAACTATTTGCGTAGTAAAAGCAACAAGTTTTCTATACGTAGATACTTTGTTGAAATCAATATTTTTATATTTTACTTCAAATATTGAAGGTTAGGGAGAATTTCTTGCTTAATTGGTATCACTTTATCTACAGTTTTAATTAATTAAAGACCATTAATGGCAGCAAGTTAATTGCTCGAAAATATATTGCTTTGCCTTTATTGTAAGCAATATATTTTAGAGCAATTAACTTGTAGTACCAAAAGGTACTTTTTTAAATAAGGTACATTTTTAAAAACGTACTAATTTCGAAAAGATACTTGACCAAAGGAAACGAATCAAAACGAATTTTTCTAAACTTGTTTGTTAAGAACAACATGAAGCTTTTACGAATAGCACTTTTGAGAACGTTTTAGGAAAAGTACCTTTTACGTAAAGTACCTATTGATTTTACATTTTGAATTAGTTACAGTCTATTTATGGCAGCAATTTAATTACTTTTAAATATTATGTTTGCAGCAGAGGCAATTGTAACACGAAAAAGTAGTTTTTTAAAAAAAGGTACTATTGTCAGTTTTTAACCGACAAATTGTTTCAAAGCATAGTTTTTGTAAAGGATTTTTCTTAAGCTCATTAAAAAAAAATAAACTTTTCGAGAAGAATCTTTTGAAAAGTTATATTCTACCAAAAGTACTTTTAAGAAAGTTATCTTTTAAATTCTATTAAGCACTATCTTAAAAATTGTCTCTTTTAAGCTCTTTTAAAAGTTCTTTTTTAAAGATTTTGAGAAAGATTGCCTTTAGAAAAATAGCTTTAAAAAAGTGATTAAAAATTGTATACATATTCTTAAGGAAGGCTTTTGAAAATTGCACTTAAAAAATGCATTTTAAAAACTTTTCTTAAAAAGTACTTTAGAAACCGAGTATCTGAAAAGTAGATTTACATACATTTACGTACTTTAAGAAATTAGCTATTATATAATTTTAAGCTATTCTGTGGAGAAAGTAACTTTAAAAATTAATAAAAAAAAAGTACCTTTTGACGTAAGGTAGTTTTGAGAAAATCCTTAAAACAAGTATTTTTTAAAAATTATAAATTTTTATAAGTATTTTTTTAGGTTCCTATAAAAAAGCTTTTAAAAAATAATCTACAAAAACGTATGTATTCAAAAAATTTCCTTTCAGAAAAACTTTATCAAAAAAGTACCTTACAAAATTAATTGAGCAGAAAATGTGAAGATTGGTATTATTCTAAAAAGACATTTCTATAAGAAGTGGTCTTTAAGCCGATGCATTGCTTAAAAGCATTTTTTACGTTTTCTTTCATACGAATCGTAAGATAATAATTTTAAGTAAGTTTTCAAAAATCGACAGTTAACTTTCTACTAAAAGTACTTTTAAAAAAAGCACCAGTTAACAAAATGCTTTTACAAGCTGCTCGAAAAAGTATGCTTATATAGGATTTGATTTTTCAAACTTTTATAAAAAAAAAACTTATCAAAAGTACTTTTTCAAAAGTACCTTTCAAGAATAGTACCTTAAAGAAAACACTTGTTAAAAAGTAGCATAAAAAATTAATACATTGTTTTAACAAATTTCTTTAAAAAATTGGAATTACAAAATAAATTTTTAAAAACGTCCCTTTACGTAGTACCTCTAAAAAAGTATCTCTTAGATTACTTTAAGCTATTTTTTAGATAAAAAACATTTACAAAAAGTTCTTTTATACAGGTTTGGCCAACTTGGACTGACTGAATTGAAATGCTTATACATTTTGTATTTTACAATTTTTTTATTTAATTTTTTTTTGCAAATTAAAGTAAAAATTATACATATTTTTAAGCTAAGTATGAAAAATTACAACTTTTAGATGGCTTCCTTTTTTCTCTTGGCAGTTAATGGTTATACTCATTACATTTTGCATTAAGTTACGCAACGTTTTTGACTGCAATTGAGCAATTTCTGTGCGAATATTCTGTTTTAGCTCCTGAATATTTTGTGGTTTGTTGACGTAAACTCGTTCCTTCAAGATACCCCACAAAAAAATCTGGGGCCGTCAAATCTGGAGAACGAGGTGGCCACACGAAATCTGAATTTTTTGAAATTATTCGGTCTTTGAAAAGTTCTCGCAGAATTGCCAACATGGTCCGGTATACCACCCCAGAGACGGTTTCTGGCTCATTAAGTTCATTTTTGAAGAAATATGGACCAATAACTTTATCAGCCATGATTCCACACCAAACAGTTCATCTGACAGGGTGTAATTGTCGCTGATGCAATGCTCTCGGATTCTCTGTACCCCAAATTCGGCAGTTCTACTTATTCACAAATCCATTTAAATGAACATGTGCTTCATCGCTCATAATCAGATTATTAAAAAAATTGGCATTTTCTGTAGCCGTTGTGGTGCATCCCTCGGCAATAATTCTTGGGCCAATTGAATTTTATATGTAAACATCTTCAGACAAACTTTTAGAATACGTCGTAGCAATGTTCTGGAGATGTTCAATTGAGTACCTAGGTGACGAGTAGACACAGTTGGATCCGTGTGAACACTTTCTCGTTCAGCTTCTATAGCTTGTTCAGTGCGAACAAGACGAAAAACATTTCTTCGTAGTTCATTACCCGCTGAACCCAAATTCTCAAAACGGGTCATTATCATCTACAGTATTAAAATGCTGACGGTATTTTCTTTGCGTTGTAACAATTGATCGTCCGGAAACATAATAAAATTCAAAAATTTTTTCACGTTCTTCCACTGAGTATGATGACATTATAAAATTTCATAAATTCTGTATTATCGGAAAAAAGAATGTAAAATATAAAAATTATAAGTGTTTCAAATCAGTCACTCCAAGTTGGCCCACCCTGTACAAATGTATAAAAAGAGTAAGTTTTCATGAAAGAAAATGTTAACAATGTGTAAAGAAAATATGTAGAATGTAGTCAATATAGTGCCCCTCAAAAAAATCCCCTTCTCAAAAAAATGTTCTATTAAAACATCTACTTCAGTACTTTGACATATTTTTGATAAAAGTACCTTAGGAAATAAAAGGTATTTTTCAAAATTAACCTTAATAAAATTCTTCAAAGTTACTATAAAAAAATAAATATATGAAAAGTTTTATGTAAAAAATACCTTTTAAGATTGTTCTTTTATAAAAACTAAATAAAAAAAAAATGACTTTTTAATTAAAAGTACCTTTCAAGTAGAAACTTTAGTACCTTTAAAACCCAAGTACTTAAGCTAAAACGTACCTTTTACACCATTTTCGAAATAAGATACAAAATATATCTACATTTCAGCGTATATTTTTTTTCTGTTTGCTTGAGCCAAAGGTTTGATGTCTCTTTTCGTCTTAGCGAAAGATAACTTCATATATTTTTAAAAAATTATTTTACAGGACCAAACAACAGCTTTAATTTTTAATAAAGAAATTCAACCCAAAGGATCAATTGAAATAAAATTAAGGAAATACTACTCTACACAATAAACATAAACGGAAGGACCAGTTTTTTTCTATAAATAATAAAATTATTAAATTAAATTAATAACACAAATTTAAAACCATAATTCTACGATAGTGAAACTTCGTTTTATCGACTGGTCTTTAAATACTATAACAACTCCTCCAAATGGGCCATTTTAAACTACTGCTTAGCTGTGTAAAATAATTTTAAAAATTCTAGTGATATAAATAATATTTAATAAAAAAAAATGAAAACAATTTGTAAAAAGGACATTGAAATTTCCAAAGGAAATTTTAATGCATTTTGGTAAACAGGCTTTAATTCATAGACAACTAAGTGACCAATCTAAATCATTGTTAAAATGAACTAGAACAAATTTATATAATCTACTAAATATAATTAAAAAATAATTTAATATTCAATAAAAAAATATATAATAACAATAATATACAAGTAGACAAGTAGCAACAACACTTAAGAGGTAAATACACAACGACTACAAAAACAATAAAAAGATGAAAGCAAAATAATTCAAATATGTAACGAGATTTTAGTCAAACAAGGCACTTCAAAGCAGATTTTAAAAACAAAAAAATGTTCAGACCATTAATTTGGTTATCGAGGGCAGAAGCTTTAAATTTATTAGTCGCCTTGAAACTTGGAAAAACGTTAAAGGACTTATATGCGCACATTTGAGGATAATATCTTAATTTTTTAACACAGTGTATGTTTTCACAGTTAGCTGGAGTAGAGCTCGTGGCTTCCAGGGTTCTCTACAAGAAAATATTTATTTGTTTCCAAGAGAGAGACGAGATAGTTAATATAAATGTTTTCAACAACGTTATAATCTTTATTCATCAATTTAAATTAATAAGTACTGCGCGACCCGAAATACGATGGGCCTTCTGTGGCCACTGACACATTTGCTGGTACTCTAATCAGCTCCTCACACTATCCGACACTTACAGAAGAAACCACCACTATTCGTTGCAAGTGCATATGAGCCCATTCTCTCTTCGGGGCGAATAAAATTCTGGCCCGATGGTAAGAGAGCACTTCTTATTCTGGCTAGAATATAATTCGCCCTGACAAGATTGGGCGAATAATATTCTAGCCTGAGTCGACAATACCAGAAGCTCTGTGCTTCTCACTCAGATCGACTCTCTTCGTCTGGCTACTGCTCTAGGCGATGGGACAAGGATTGACTCTCTTGTCGGGGCGAATAAAATTCTGGCCTGAGTCAACAAAAGCAGAAGCTCTGTGCCTCTCTCTCAGATCGACTCTCTTCGTCTGGCTACTGCTCTAGGCGATGGGACAAGGATTGACTCTCTTGTCGGGCCAAATAAAATTCTGGCCCGAAGCTAAGGGATGTCTCCTCTGCTCACTTAACTCCGACCGCACTCTGTTGGAGCGAATAAAATTCGGACCTAACCGTTTACCGCCTGAGGAGTGTCTATCCACTACTCGCCTATATTGAGGCGAATAAGATTCTGGTACCCAAGTGGTATAGCGTCGCCTCTATTTATTATTATTATTATTATTAATGTTTGGGGGGATATCAAAGCAGACCACTTACTTTCTGGGTCCCTTTTCGACCCCCATTTCGCTCCTTAAAATTGATTTCAGGGAACCGATCCCAACCACCTTACTTTCAATTGAGTCTCGTGCTAGCCCTAGCCTTTACTCTTGACTAAAGTGATTTCGGACTGTCGACTGGTAACTGTCGACACTCTTCCTCATCACGGAGTCTTTTGTAATTGCCAGCATTTGTCTAAGGCTTAGTTCCCCCATGGCATTCACATCTAATAAGTGTCTACCCGTGGTCTTCTACGAGTTTCATCTTAGCCAGATGGTACTTGAAGTTTCCATGTCCTGTCACTAACGCAGTGATCCACCTTAAAGTAGCGTCGCCTTACTCACTGGCTTCTCTTGTCAGGGCAAATAAAATTCTGGCCTTTTGGTCGTCACAGATTATATTCAAATACCGAAGGTACTAGCTAAATTGTCGATAAAACTATTACCGCCGTACTTGGAAAGTATTTTCCAGGTTTAAACAACTATTTTGTATGCTTCCTTTTTTGAAGATTTAAATTGATTGGCCTCTACTTAACTCCTCTAATGATGAGAAAAATCTTGAGGCAAAAATTAATATTATGAAAATATTAAAATCTTTTATATAGCTGTAGATTAGTATTTGTAAATTTGTAAAAAAAAACAATATCGTAAATTCGTTTATGAAAGACCTCTAAAAATATGCAATGGGAAAATGTCATAAATTTTTACGTAGGAAAATATCGAAAATTTTCTGCAAACAAATATCGTAAATTTTTCCACAAACAAATATCGTAAATTTTTCTACCAGCAAATATCGTACATATTTCTATGCAACATATTGTTAATTTTTCTATAAAAATAACGTGTATATTTTTAAAGAAAATCTCATAAAACTTTATGTGGACAACTATCGTAAATGTGTCAATGAAAAATAAGGCGAAGTTTTTTATACAAAATTATCCAAACACTGGCTGTGAATAAATAACGTAAATTTGTCTATAGAAAATGTCGAAAGTTATGATTTAATCAGATATCGTAAATATATCCTTGAAGATATATTGTAAATTAGTTGATAGACAAATCTTTTCAAAAACACATTTGGGAAGCCTAGTAAGATGTATCTTAAAATTGTGAACGGAAAATCTCGTACGTTTTTCGATAAATTAATACCGAAAATTTTTTTCATAGAAAAATATCTTCACTTTCATTATAAAAAATTTAATAAAGATTTCCGTAAAAAATAACGTATATTTTCCTATGAACGATTGGTATAAGGGCATTTTTGAACATATATCGTACGAAGTATCTCGTAAATTTTTCTATAAAAAAATATTGTAAATTCGCCTATAGTAAATTTCTTAAATTTGTTTATGAAAATTTTAGTCATTTTTTCTATTAAAAAATATCGTAAATTTTTATAGAAAAAAAATTGCATAAATTTGGCTATAAAGACCTAAAAAAAATTGTCAATTTTTCTATTAAAAATAACGTACATTCTCACTAAATAAAAAATCGTAAAGGTGTCTAACAAAATATATCGTAAATTTAAAAAAACAAAAATTTTGTCAACTTGTTTATTGTTAATATCGTAAAGTTTTCTACAGTAAGTGTATCCATAATTAATTTAATTAATTTTTTTATAAACAAATATCGTACATTTGTTTCTCGACACTCTCGTAAATTTTCTATAGATAATTATTATAAAGTTTTCTATAAACAAATATCGAATATGCCCATGAAGCATATTGTAAATATTTCTATAGAAAAATCCTGTCAATTTTTCTATAAATAAATATCGTAAAGGAATTTACCAAAAGCATTATTAGATTGTTTAAGGAGAACATTGTAAGAAATATCGTAAATTTGTCTTTGATAATCTTGACATTTTATTATAGAAAAATATAGTAAATTTTTTTATAGATAAATATTATAAATGTGTCTAAGAATAATATCGTAAATCTGTATATAAAGAAATATCGTAAATTTTTTAAAATAGAAATCATGTTAATTTTTATATAAATATCGCAAATTACTCCAAAAAAATATCGTAATTTTTTTTATAATATCGTGAAGTTTAAAAAAATAACGTAAATGTGTCCAAGAAACCGTATCGTAAATTTTTATTGCAAAAAATATTGGAAATATATTTATGGAAAGTCCCGCAAATCATTTTATAGAAAAATAATTCTAACTTGATAAAAAAAATTATATTGGAAAAGAAGTTATTAAAGATTTGTTCATAAAAAAAACGTTCATAATGGCCAGCGTTGTGGGATATTTACAAGCATTTTCTGCTGGTCTTGTGGTACCGTACGAAATGCATATCAAAACACAATATTTAATTCCCTGGTGACTACAAGCATATTTTGCAAAAGAAATTTATCGCAAATGTTTCTAATGCAATCAGCTTTAGAACACAATCAATCGAATGTTAATCATCCTTTTTAGATTTTTCTGAAAGTTTTGAAATGCCTTGTTTAATTTATATATCAAGTCTTTATTAAAAAAGTGCACAATTTAAACGTTTTTTTGAAAACACAATTTCAGTTAAAAACCAAAGTCAATTAATAACTTTTAATCCAAAAAAACACTTTAAAACAAATCAATCAACTGATAGCGATAAATTTAAACTCATGTATAAAAAAGTAAAAATTTAACCAGCAGGCTGTATATAACAATAACAAAATCATTTAATATAATTAATTATTATTAACAACAATTAAAATAAAGAAAAACAATCTAAGAGCTTCAGGTAAAAATTATAAATAAAAACAGACCAAGAAAAATTTACTTGAAATAAAAACAATTTAACTTCAATATACTGGGAGTCATTAAAATAAAAATCACATAAAAAAACTTGATGTCAATCATAAAAACTAAATGTCAATCATGCTAAACTGTTTGTTTTCTGCTTAACTATAGGAAACGCAACGGAAATCTCAGGATATTATTAAAAGAAAAAAAAAACACACACACAACTTAATTGTTAAGGAATGCTACTACTAAAAAAAATAAACTTAAACCAAAAGTAACCTTAGTACTCAGCACGTTACGAAACTCCCCTCATACATGCAATTTATTTATTGATTTTCTTTTTTTCTAATAATTCCTCCCCTCCTCACATCCTTCTATGTTCCATTTATCTATTGATTATATTTCATCTTTGTGCAAGAGTGGCTTAATTGAATTATACAAAATGCCCTTAAGGCTGGCCAGCTCTGGCTCGGATGTGTACATGAATCTAGCAAACTCAACTCCTACAAAAAACCCCTTAAATGCCAGCATCTGCACACGTTCGTCGTCGACAAGTGCTTCGTTGGCATCTTCAACATCTGGCCTTTTGCATAAATATAATCGATTTTCTAAATGGTTAATTGTAAGTTTTTATTTTATTAATTTTATTTCTCATTAATTTCTAATCAGTTTTTTTCTAAATTTTATTTAAAACTTTTGCCTGCACTTTTTGCACTTTTGCATGTTGCAACACTTTAAAAATTGTACCCGTTTATTTTTAGATTTTTAAAAAAAGTATTATTTCTTAAAACGTTTTCTCCTTCTCTTCCTCTGGCAACCTTTTCTCCTTTCATGTTCACCAATGTAATTTAGTTTATTTAAAATCAACTTTTCTCACAACTGTGGGGTGGGGGCAAAAGTTAAAGGAAGAAATAAAGAAACAAGTTTTTTTTACACCGTTAGAGTTCAGTGTAAAGATGGGTTTTAGTTTCACATCTTTTACTTTCCTTTTTACATATTTGTTTTCTTTTTCCTTAAAAAAAAATAATATTTACACTTGACACGTTCAAATGCAAACATTGAGATAATTGGATTCGTATTTCAGAGAACGAAAGGGGTTTTCAAAAATGACGGCTTGATACCGAAACAGAGAGGTATAATTTTCAATGACCCTGCCTCATATATCCGGCTGAGATTGAGCGATGTCCTGGGTTATGTTGTCTCTGGGGACAATGTTCAATGGCGGATTTTCTCTGGCATGAGACTTTCGGATCCCCTAAAAAAGTATATCTTGCCGGTTTAAATCATACGATTTTATTGGAGATTCGAAAAGGGACCCAGAAAGTAAGTGGTCTGCTTCGATATCCCCCCATATATTATTGGAGAGTTTACATCTACTCCACGAGAGATAATACTAACCTCAAAGCGTTTGTGCAAAATATCTGTCTTGACGCTCCCTTTGTGGCTTCTATCATGTCCTTACACTTCAATAGTTTCGCTCAATTTAATAGAACTTGTTTATCGGGTACCTGTAGCACTTGTCGTTGACGGTGATGGCCTTCTTAACCTTGGTTTCATAAAAGTACCGACTAATAATGAAGCCCGTTCACATGCCGCTCCAAACAGTAACATTTCGTGGATACCAGGTTAACCTCGTACAGGTTGGCATTGTCCGGTAATGTCCTAAAATAGCGCCTTCTCGTTATAAATGGCTTTATAACTGAAATTGCGGTCCTGTTTGAAACACTCCAAGGTCTACCCAGCATATTGACGGCGCCAGGGTAATAAGCTTTGCTTTCTCGTTTCATTTAGTTGTTGTAGAGGTTCACGTTTAATTCCGACGCAAATTTCCCCAAGTTGAAGTATGCGACTTCTTGTGCATGGGATAAAGTCAGGTTCTCCCACACATTTGCATGTACAGCGGCAATGTTCGCCGATTATCTACAGTTTTTTTGATCCACAAGTGTTGGCGGATTGTTAACTGAAACAGTCGTTTCAAAGCTTGTTATTAGACCTAGCAGATGTGCCATGATGTACGTCAGCGCCAGTCGTGCGACACCAGCCGACGGTGACAATAACGCGGTTCCTCAGCCGGAAAAACGGGCAATCGTCGAGTGTGTAAGATGCCTGAAAGCATCCGTAAAACCCATAGTTGTTTTGTCCTACACTAATAGCCAACTGTCTGCCAAAGCACTAGAGTCCGAAAATATTAAGGCGGGAAGGATCTTTGACTACCAGAGATAGGTATGCCATGATTCACGTTCGCACGAACCCATCTCTTGCTGAGGGACAAATCTCCTTCTGTCAATAGCAATTCTATTTACAGCCCGCGTAAGAATGCAATGTCCCACTGAGCCTGCACCAATACCTTCCCTAATAGAGCCTCAACAAAAACCAGTATCGTAGATTCATACCAGAGGCCACTGGTTCACGTGCTACCAGTGTTTGTATCGTACCTTTCTCCAGTGCCAGGCCACAGAGAAACGGAGACTTCTTTTCCCAATGCAATGCATGAGTGGGGAGGGATTGCCAAAAACATATTCCTCGTAGGGGCACCCAAACGTTGGAGAGTCGACTTTGTTAATAAAGTTTTATTATTCAGATGTGATGATGACCAGTTGCTGAATAATTAAGAACAGATTTGACTGATACTTCCACAGACTGCGAATATCAACCCACCCTTATTGGAAACCCCCTTTAGTAGGCATTTGTACTTTCGCTTGTTCGTTCTGTAAGCATTTCAATCAGCTTCGGGCGATTTACTAACAGACATATTTTGTCCCGTTTCCTGTTCCTGCTTGCTTGATTAACTCTGCTCAACTGTCTGTTTGGCTGCTGTGTTTTTCTGCCATTGATTTCATGATTTCTTGAAATGATTCAATCCACCTGTGTGTTTGTGTTTTGTTTACCAAATTGAAGGAAAGAATATTTTCTGTTTTCCTTTCCTTTTCTTGTCAGTTGAAGACTTTTTCTATGTCTTGGATTGGTTTTCTTGTTTAAACACGTGAATTTTAGGTTTATTTTATTTAAGTATTATCTGGAGAAATACTGTTGCTTACTGTGCGCAATATAAGAAATTTTCATCTTGTTTTAGGGATTAGTGGCTCAGAAGGACCTTCTTCAATGCATCTATTGGTGGGCATAAATAAAAATTACTTTTACGCTGTCTTCAAGGCTTTTTGAAGCTATGGAAAGGTAAATCCTAATACTCGTAAGTCCCCGAAGGTTTTAGTTTGCTGCTTTAAAAAGGGGAAGTTCTTAAACGGAGGGCAGTACTTGTAAGTTCTTATTAGCATTAGGCGGTCATTTGTTAAAAACTGTGCCTTAGATCGTTTGAAAGCTTCCGCAGAGGCAGAATTGGATTCAATGTGAGCCCCTGGTCAACTGTCTTACAACCAATGTGAGAAAGCTTCAGAAGTGAAGGAATGATTGACACAGCTTCTGTGAATACGGAATCAGGAGATATTTTACAAAGTTTGTGGTCGCTTGAAAGGTCTAAAATATAATGATTTCGGATTCCATTTAATCTCTTCGAGATTGTTAATGAAACATCGCTGACTCTCTGTCGCACAACGTGAAGGAATATGTTTTTTCCCACTTAAATATTTTCACTAGATTCCAAAGCAAATTTTTCTTTTCAGCTGCCATCGATTTTACAGATATGGCTTTGCATTTGTTTGCATTAGTGATTATTTATATATGTAGTCTACTGCTTTTTAAAAATATCGGCTTTTTTTTTGTTATCAGATTAGTCGTTTGTTTTTTTGTTAGATTTTGTAAAGTGTCAAAGACTTTAAAGTTTTGCAGCACAAACAGACACAGTTGGAACTGCAATTTAAATTATTTTTCAATTCTATTTTTAAATAAATTGAAAGGATTGTATTGACATGCAATTGACAGCATATAGTAGTTGTGGTAAGTGGCAATTTCGACAAAAATAGAATATTGTAAATAATTAATAAATAATTTACTCGCCACAAGTATAAAAGGAAAAAAGCTACATTTCTTCTTCTGTCTTTTCCAATAGTATTTGAGAAGAAAAGCTACTAAACAACAAATAAAGACGAAAATATAGTACCAAATATTTAAAAAATTTAGCCATTTTTAAGCACAAACGAAATTACAGTTGGTGCAATAATTTAATAAAACACCTCCGGCGTATGATTAATTTTGAAAGCAAATAAAAATATCTTATACGCCACCCACACATTGGAATGGCTTCATACAAAAACCATTAGTAGAGGCCTAAATTTTTTATAGTTTGGTACCGCCGCGAAAAAATCAAATCGTCCACGCAATTCAAATCGATTTTTTCGCACAAAATATTTTCTATCTAAGCAAAAGCCATTGGTAGAAACTTAAACAAAATATAGATGAGAATTTTTTAATATTTTGTTTATCATTCGACAAAAACATTATTTATTCTTCATCTATCATTTCTTTGCGAGATTGTCCTATTCCAAATACTGTTTGGCTTTCATGCCATAAGCTGGGTAAGAAACCTCTCTGTAATGGCTTTTTTAACATGTTCAACTTGATCTAAAGTAAGTTTCGAATTTTCGGCCTTTATGAATGCATTTAATAATTTAATTTGATGATTGCAAGTAAATATTTCTTTACACAGTTCTTCATATAAAACCGAATATAAGCTAATTTTTTCCTGGAACCCAAAAACACCAATCCGGACGTTACATACAAAACTCAAAGCAAATAAAATTTTAAAAACTTTTAAAATTTAAGTCGCATATCTTCAACTTTTTTCTATTGCGAGCCACTAAATTATAAAATAATCATTTGCTAATCCTAAAAATCATATGGTTTTGTATTTAATTATGCTCTCTTTTGCCGCAATCGTTAATAAATTGTTTTGTTCTATTCAATAAGTACCTGACCTCAAAACGAACAATAGTTTTGCAAAAATATTATGGTAAGTTTCGTCACATTTACCAAAAATACTTTTCTGCTCGTTTCGAAAGTGTTCGAGAAATATTTTTTTATAAATAAGGATTCTCGTTATAGAAAGGACGGCTTGGGGGAAAGTAGATCTAAATTATTTTTTTCCACTCTGATCTCTGAATATCTTAAAGGTTTGTGACACCCCCATAATTAATTTAATTACTGCAGAAATGCTATATTTATCGAATGAATTGCTTGAAAAGTCATATATGTAAGTCATTTCTTAATTAACACCATTGCGTGGACCTCATTTCAACTTGACAAACATAAATAAATAAATTTGTTAGAAAAAACTATTTGATATTTCACATTTCATATTTATACATTTCTCAACAAAACTGCTCGATTTCTGAAATCAGTTGGAAAAACAAGAGTTTCGTCAACACCCAAAATCCCTGCAATGAAACAAATGACGAAGTTGAAAATAAAGTGTTTTTTATATTTTCTTAAGCAATTATTTATAAGAATGCATTCGAAATGTGTTGCTTAAACCAAACGAAATCTTCTATACCTCTGGTTCTTAGTTGTATTGAAAATGTTCTCTATTTAAATATGAACCCAGTAGCAAAAGCATGTGCAATCAGTTCAATAACGATAAATCTATATAAACGTGCGCCCATGATCACTAATGAGATACCAATCTTGAAGTCATTCCATATTCACCCTAATCGAACCAGTTCGTCATTAAAAATCCCCCTGTATTCATGTAAGTTTTTGCCGGGACTGAAAAATAAATATGTCATTGGGAAGCTTAAATCTGTATTTAAGGGGCGTCTTTAATTTGTTATTTTAACTATAAAAAACTATAAAAAACTATAAAAATTTATATTATGTCGTTTTCCAAGCACTTCAATTCAGGGCTAATCCGCCCGTTGTTTGTTAAATGGTTCATTCCTTTGCAAACTGCAAACCTATTCCGAAGTTTTTTCTTAATATAAAGTGTTTTTATTAGAGGGGCGTATGAGTCATATTTAATTAAGTGACTTAAAAATTAATCATACTTGTGCACTTGTGCTTTTCGTTAGGCTGGGATTTGTTATACCAAGACTGGCATGTATTTTTACAATTTCTTTCAAATATGACTACTGCCTTCTTTCGGCCTACTGACCTACTGGGACTGGGATTCTTAATATAGTCACAACACAGTGACGAAATTAGAAAGCAACTTTTGATACGAAAACGTAATAATATTAAAAAACTTGTTTAATTTTGTTTGAGTTTTACTTTGGTAATCAATCATTTTGAAATTAAAAAGTTTTACTTTTGTTTAAACAACACAAGCACAACTAATCAGGTTATGTTTTCTATTGAAAATGTTGACGTTTTTCTTACATTTGCAATTTATTTTGTTTAGTTCGGCGTGAAATATTTTAGTATGATTTTGTTATTTTTTATGTGTTTGTATTTGAGTTTACCAGTGGTTGCTAAAAAAATATACTTTGTGGTCAGAGAGAGGCCTTTGTAAGGCAGAGGTATAGTTGCTTTAAGAGAATTGCAAACAAGATCAGTTGTAATAAACTTTTTTTTATATTAACAATACGCAAAGAAAAAACATGGTAGAGGGCATACAGAAGCAGACCACTAACTTTATGGATTCTTTTTCGACCCTCGACTTTCCTAGAATTAATTTCAGATAACCGATTTGTAGCTTACGATTAGCGTACTCTGCCTTTACTATCGACTATAGTGATTTCAGACTATCGAATAGTGACCGTCATCCTTCTTCCTCATCACGAAATCTTTTGTAATTGCTAGCATTTGCTTAAGGCTTTGGCCCACCATAGCATTTACACTTAACAACTGTCTGCCCGTGGTCATAAGTCTTATGCTAGCAGTGCTGGACATTCACACATAATGTGTGCTACCGTCTCAGCCTCAGGAGTATTTTTAGAAGCTGTCCCATCCCCCCTTGCGGGGTTTTCTTGTTGAACTCTTCAGAATTCCTCCATTGGCCAATAAACACAAGAATTTCTACACAGATTAACCCGTCCACCTCGTGCGAGGCTTCAGTGTTTATCCTTGTCGGAATCTCACGGTCTAACGCCTTGTCCATCTTTTTTCGGATACTTCCTTTGGCCAATTAAAACACTAGATTTTGCTTAACCTCACCGCCTCTTGCGAGGTTTCCTCACCGCCTCTTGCGAGGTTTGCCACAGAAATGTATTGTTGCAGAGAGCATAGTGTAGTTGTAGTGATCATGGTGTTTCTTTGTGAAACGTTTATTCCAAAAAATGTTTTAAGAAAAAGCCCACTGTATAGTTATCATATTAAAAGGCCCGCGACATGACCCGCAGCATCGTTTTTGCAGCCCTTCTAGTAAAAAGTTATAAAATTTTAAAGTTTTTTGCCACAACTATTTCTCCTGGTTTTTAGATTGTTTTTAGCCATTAAGAATTATATGCATGTGAATGTAATTTTATCAATGTCTATTCTACTCATGTCATGGAAAATAAATTTATTTCTAAGAACCGAGCAACATCTAAGTGGGTAAAAGAATTTTTTTCTCGCTGCAACATTCCACTTTTTTCAATAAAAGTCTAAAATTATTTATCCTCAATATGTAGAACTGCAACACGCAGGTCATTGGAGAAGAGTTTTGCAAAAAAAATTTGTGTGAATTTGTGTCACCAACAAGAAACAATGGACGGACCGAATACCTTTGGTACCAGAATGAAGGGAACCGACTAATAACGAACTTCTAATACCAGCCAAACACTTCTGGTAGAAGGGAACTCTAGAGGTAGGGTCCGTTTTTATGAACTTATATACAGATGACGGTGGCATTTGTACCAAGTGTATTAAAATACGACCACCAGGGTCCTGCAAAGATTTCAGACGACGCAGTTAAGGGACTTTTAAGCAACGTTAGCGAATGTCCTGGTTTAAGGGTTTAAGAATGACTCTACAACAACACTGACATAGCGACCATTTACGCCTTCTTCCACTGTGACCTTCTCCACTTTTCTTCATTATTTACTCTTCGAGTTTCCTATCTCTCATTTGCATTTGTTTATGTAACACCATGTGATGATGGGCTTCGTGGACTCACGTCAGCTTGTGCATGCAAGCGGCCTGCAACCCTCACCTAACCTAAGCTTATTACAATACCAAATGGATCTGTTTAGTTGATTAAACTGTCGTTTGCATGTATATCCGCTTATGTCAACTTTTTGGCGGTTTTAAGTTCTTGATGCCAGATTGAAAAAATATATTTGAATTGAGATTAAAAAAAACGAAGTATGCCGACATACCTTTTAGTAGCAGAAGATTTACTTTTGTGTGAAACACCACACAAGCACATACGTTGTTATGTCGGGATACATTTGAGCAATAATTTGTTATTATTTTTCGATTAACACGAAGTTATTTTTTTTGGGGTATTGTTTTCTTAGCTTACTACGGCATAAATATCATATTTATTGAACAAAAACTACCTGAATTGACATACGTTGTTTTATCTATAAACACTTTTAGTGTCCGTAACACATAATTTTCTTCTTCTAATCGACTTTTGGTTTGAGAATCTTTTTTAGGGATATTAAGACCGACAAAATTGTACAAAATTTAAGATTGCATTGCGGCATAAAAATGAATCAACACTGTGGGTCAAATGTTACCGAAAAGTGAAATAATTACAGTTTGAAATTGATTTTTGACATAAACTCTTTAAGTTTTCTGAAAGCCTTTTAGGACCTTTTAATTATAATGATACTATTAAATAAGCAATTAATATAAACAATCAAACATGCCTTGACCTTCCTTCCATTTGTCAGTCTATTTTCCATTAACAAAAAGAAGGTGTATTTTTAATAAACGTTGAACACTATTGTTCTACAGCAATATTCACTTTAGAATTGTATTTCCTTGGGGCCATAGACCCTGTAATTAAATTCCACTTAAGTTTTCCACAGTCCAGCAAATTGTTAATTCTTCAAACTTTTTGTCTGAATATTTAGAACAACTTAATAGACAGTAATTTATAACATTTTACTTTGTTGCTCATATTTCCTGTAATCGAAATGTTTATTTAATGACGAACTTATGCAGTTGAAATTAAGTTGTTAAATCAAAAAGCTTTTTTATGTTCATTGTAATTATTTTTATATAAGCTTTGTTTTCTACCCCTATCATTTATCATGAATTGAAAAGATATGTGGATGAAAACGTGGCTATTGGTGCGAAATAGTGAAGTAGTGATACTAAAGAGGAGGTGGTAATCGTGTAATTCTGCCTTAATGTTTGCTACGTATTAGTCAGGGTTTGATGTATGGAAGAGCTACAGCATATTGTTTTAATACGCGTTAACATCCGAGGTATGCGAGGTATGAAAGGTATGCAGGTAGCTCCATATATTTTGCCTTATATGAGACTAGTGCTGTCGCTCTAGAGGAGTTGAAAAACATGATTTATTAACTGGCCACCTTGTTAAACAATTTTCGTAAAAGCTTTTGATAAAAAATTATTTACCCAAAATGTTTGCGGTTCATAAACTCTAGGGTTTGCATGAATAACCACTTATGTCTATTTCGAGCTTTTGCTGCCAAATTGCTGTGTTGTAAACACTCCATACCTGAGACTAAAAATATGGAACAATGTAACTTTCATGTATTTAAATACTTTTCAGTACTAAATAATGTAATGTATTCCCACCTAAAACCACCCATTAGTACATACGTTGTTATTTCCGAAATTCGATATTCCGAAAACATTAAAATTATCGTTGATAGTTTTAGTTTCCTTTAAAAAGAACTTATTCTCCAGGGTGGCAGCATTAGTATCATTTTTATTCACCTTAAGCCACTTATGTCGACATAAGTAGTTTTATCTGCCTACAGTTTTAGTGCCCGTAACGCGTTGGGTTTCCTTGTTCTTCTCATTCTTATGAGACATTCGACTGAAATAATTCTAGAAAGCTTTTCTTCGAGAATTTCATATAGAGACTTACGCCGTTAGACCTGAAAATCGCAGCTCTGTGGGTTGTATGAAATTAGAAGATGTCCGTAAAAAATTCACTACAAGCTTTTATCAAAAAAAGCTTTTCTAAAAAGCTTTTGTAAATAAAAGCTTTTGTAAATAAAAGCTTCTTGATTCAAAGATTTAGTAAATAAAAGCTTCTTTAAAAAAGCTTTTCAGCTTTTTCCGAAAGCTCTTTACTACCAGATACTGTTTTTTTGTTTGTTTTATTTAAAAGCCTGTAAAAAGGTTTTTACTTAAAAAATTCTTTTAACAATCCATTAGTCTGATCAGCCATGTGCCGGAATTCGCGATCATTTCATGAACTTTTGCATAGGGACATTACTGATATAATCTTTCTCACCCATACCCCCTACTGCAATATGAGACAAATCGATCATTCAACATAAAGAGAGCCTTTCTTTCCTAGTATCTCCCTCATAAATGTTATCACAACTACTAATCAACCAACAGTATTCATTACGCATGTTACCGTTTATTTTTATTACTTTTCCGCAAAACTTTTGTAATAAACAACTTGACCGTGGAATTGTCTGAGGGCTAATAAAAATTTATTTAATAAAATTCACAACTTGAACATGATTCGCTGTCAAAACTTAACACCTCCCCGCCTTTAAGCTTTATTGCAAATCGATTTTGTTTAACTAACAAATTGAAACATACAAAGGAATTCCGTTCCGTGTCCCCAAGCGTATTAAAGAAAAAAGAAAAGGAAAATAAAAAATTTATTAGGCGGCTAAAAATAGATAACAACGAACAAATGAAGTAAACATTATGAGTTTGTTTTATAAACACGTCAACATGCCTAAATAAATCCCTAAAGCTTTTCAGGAAAGAAAAAGTTTTCCTATCACATTCTTCTCCCGTACGAAAAGGTCTTATAAATAGAATTTCTTAGTTTTTTTTTTTGCAGTTCGAAAGCAAATAAAGGGAATAGTAAAACAATGGAATGGAAGATGCTCCAGTTGATTTAACAAAATTTTCGAGCTTGTTAATAATGTCATTCTTGCCTTAAAGGCTAAAACAACAAAGCCAACAAATTAACGAATGAAACAAAGAATTTGCCATAATTTCCCCCCAACCTGAAAATACGTGTAACGCAAAAAGTTCTACAAATACAATAAAATTATTTATGGTCAGCAAAAATGTTGTTTGTGTGGCGAAATTAAATCATTTGTTCCCCTTGAAAAACTACATTTTACCACCAGCTGTCCCACTCTTGATTTACCCATCTTCTAACAGAGACAAGGCAGCCTAAAAACCCCTCAATATTCAATATTACAGACATGACTATTCTTGCCCCATTTTCTTACTTTTTCCTCTTTTTCCTTTTTGGCCTCTTCTTAATCATGCAATTTATTTTTTAACGCTGCTTTTAATGTAAGTTGTTCATTGTTACAATACAATGACTCTTCAAGTTCTGTGTTGTATGATGTCCTGTATAATTTTCTTGACTAAAATTTACACGATTGCATGGTGTTACACACTGACGCTGGTTCTTGGGTTTAGTTCAACTTCTGATATGTTTTTGGAGATTTTAATGAACAATTTTTTCAAAGGCATAATTTTTTTTAAATAGTTTCGATGTTCTAGTAAGTCAGTAGAGTTGGATCCCCTACTGCCACCGATAAGCACATTCTAAATAGAATTTGACATGCCGGCCCATACAAGAGCGGAAACTCTAGTAGAAGTGCAGGTGAATGTTAGCGTAACATGCAGATCTGACCAAGTAGGTTGAGGAAACCAAAAATCATCAAACCGGCGACTCTGGTTTGAGGATCCCAAAAGGCATTTAAAAGAAAAATTCCAGTAAACACCATCCCAGTTCAACTACGGAAGGGGAAAATCCTCAAATGACAGAAACTTTTCTGCTTGCCCGACCTGAACAGTTGGCAGGTAACAATTATTTCTTAACTTAATTTCTAGAACGAGGTGAATGAAGCCTTTAGGTCAAGTTTTGATAACAGAATTTTTCTGACCTCAAATGCCATCTGACCGAGATCAGGATCGAATCATATGAAATCACTGTCTTACGTGGTACCATCCTAATAGTCACTAATGGGATATCGAACGTCTATTTCTTGCGCCAGTGTGGACATATATCTCCTATAGAAATACATCTACGTTTACAGGAATCGCTAGACCTGGACCTTAAGCCTTTTGATTAAAATCGCCAAGGAAATTTATTCAATTTCCCTTCACAGAATGCCAACCTCCATGTCATTAAGAATTGCTGTAGACATTGACCACAAGAGAGTTATAGGAGACCAAGGCAGTATGTAAAACCATTAAGAACATTAAACAAAAATGGACAACTTGTCTAATTAAAAGGGGATCAAAATGATTTCTTTTCTTCGTCATTTAAATGCAGTAAGTTCAACATTTTTCTATGAATGGAGGTGAGACATGACTTCCAGTTAGGTGCCGTGGCTATCCAGGTAAATAACTTGTGCAAAGGTGTTAGATCCCTGCTAAATAACAGATTCAAAAAAAAAATTACCTCAAGTTACAATTGAATAAGTCATGAACATTTCTTTCTGCAGCCATCTACATAAAACATTTCAAAATGTGTGTCACAATTACAGGCAATTTGTTTATCTTTGCAACATTTATTATTGTTTTGTACGATCTTCTTCCGTAGGAAATGGGAAAACATACAAACAACCAACATTAGAAATCATTAGGTTTGTTTGCACAACCACAATTGATGTTCTCTAAATCAAACAACTTTTTGCCAGCTTTTCACTTTTCTTGCGGGGGGTGCCCAGTAACAGAAATCTCTAGTTTGTATATAAAATGTTTTCAAACTGTACGTGCGTTATGAAGATAAATAAAGGTGTGAGAAAATTATATTTGTTTTTGTACTTTCTACAACAACTCTCACTTTAACTTTAAATTTAAAGTAGGCTTCGCCCTTCTTTCGAAATTGCTTTTTTTCAAATAAATATTTCCAAATCATTTTTAGTAGGGTTTTTAGAGAATTTAAAGTTTCTGTTTAAAAAGAAACTCTAGTACTCCGGTGTGTCAACTTATTATCTATTTCCTGAGCAGACCGTTTCTAAGTTCTACTCTTCACAATGCAACTTTATTCTTTATAATTTTACTTTACTTTACTTTACTACACTTTACTGTGCTCCTTTTTGTTTAAGTCAAATTTTTTTTAAGCCTACTCTTCACTTTACTATATTCGTTTTACGCTTCTAAACTATACTGAACTCTACTTCATTTTGTTCTAATTCTACCTGCTCTACACTCTTCTTTTGTAAGTTATTCTCGTCTCTAATATACAGTCCTCTACTTTGTTCTAATCTCTGCTCTGCTCTTTTCTATTACAGTCTATTTCGCTAAAAGCTTAGTTACTGTACTTTACGCTCCTCTACACTAGCCTTCTCTACATAACCTATTTAATTATTCTGCTTTCTTTTGTATTTTAATCCACTCTACTTTGTTCTATTGCGCTCCACTTTGGTACTTTACTTTATTTCAGTATGCTCTCCTCTACTCCATACTACCCTACTCTATTGAACTCTACTCTATTTAAGTTTACTCATTGCTTCTCTGCTTGGCTCTACTCTAGTACGAACTGTACCCGAATCTACTCTTCTCTACTCTGCTCTACACTACTTGACTCTAGTCTACTCTACGTTACTCCACTCTATTCTCCATTCTACCCTATTATACTGTAGTCCATGCTATTATACGTTATTCTTCTCTATTCTATACTATTCTTTTCTACTCTTTTCTATTCTGTTTTACTCTACTCTACTTCAGTTTGCTCTATTTTACACTACTCTATTCCGTTCAACTCTATTCTGCTCTATCCTACTTTACTCTTCCCTATTCTATTCCACTCTACGCTATTCTGCCATGTTCTTCTTTGTTCTACTCTACTCTGTTACATTCTAGTTTATTCAACTCTGATTTTCTCTAGTCTATTACATTCTACTCTGTTCTACCCTATTCTACTCTGTTATTCTCTGTTCTACTCTACTAAATTATATTCTGCTCTACTCTACTCTACGCCACTCTACTTTCCTCCACTCCGTTCTACTCTATTCTACACTGTTCTTTTCTACTTTATTATATTCTACTCTATTTTGCGCCTTTCTTCTGTACTCTACGATACTCCTTTCTACTCTATTCTACTCAATTCTACACTATTTTACCCTTTTCTAAAATTTTCTACTCTATTCTACCATATTCTACTCTATTCTAGTCTGTTCTTCTCTTTTCACCTCTACTACATTACATTCTATTATATTCTACTCTTCTCTACTTTATTCTACTCTATTCTATTCTATTTTATTCTAATCTACTCCGTTCTACTCTATTCTACCCTATTCCACTCTATACTCTTCTGTTCTTCTCTAATTTATTGCATTCTACTCTATTCTACTCTATTCTACTGTACTCTTCTGCACTATCCTACTCGACCCTATTTTACTCCACACACTTCTCTTTTATATTTTATAGTTTTTCCATTCGTTATGGATTCTATTTATTAAGTGTTTAGGGGATCGGCATCGCATAAAGTTTTTAGTAGCCAGGGTTAGGATTTATAAAAAAATATATACACGACATTGGGCTAGAAGATGAAATAACGTCTCCTCTTGCTTGCATTGTGACAATTCCTGCGGTAGTGATTAAACCTGTTTACACAGGACTCTGTATATCTTAGTATGTTTTGATCAATAACTGCATTTGACCGAAACTAATAACCAATTGTGCTGAACAAACATATATATGTCGTCTTTAGGCCACACGGTTCCTGCCACTCGAAAAATGGACCTGCCCGCCTGTCTTTCTCGACTATCTGATTCGATTAAGAGTAGCAACAACTTACATGGTGCGAGTGCAAAACGATGCATGTGATCAACTAGTGAAACTTTCAATTAGTCCTAGTTCAAAGTCACCCTTGAATGTCTCGCTTACTCACGAAGAATAGATTTCAGGGATCGTAACTGTTATAAGTTTTATTCAAAAAATTGATATTTAATGATTATTTTTCCAAGTTTTATTTTTTGCCTAGAAAATATACGAACACTGCAGGCAATATCGCTCTATCCGTTGAAATCTGTTTCATTGCAAAAATTGATCTCTCTCCAGCGGCATGTTAACTCACAAAAGTACTTTAATTTTCCAAACCAAGAGTAATCAAAGAAAAAAATGAAACTGAAAAATAATTATTTAAGTTAATTTTCATAAAACTAAAAGAAACAAAAATTAATGCAACCAAAGGTACGAGTAGTTGTGATGAGGTCACGTGGGTGTACTTCTTAATCTTGTAGCACATCTCCTTCATTATGTTTTATTTTTTCGGTTAAAATTTGAAGAACACTGATTATTTGCGGTCTTTGGGTAATTTACATTTCTTGCGATTTAAATATTTTTAATGCTAAAGGCACCTTTAAAGGATAAAAAAAAAACAATTTTAATTATAAAATAAAACATTAAGCCGCAAATGAAGCCATTATTTTTGAAAATCTCATCTCCTCGCCTTAAACTCAATATCAAAATTAGAATATTTAAGCATGTTATCACTTCTTAATCTGTCGTGAACTTGTGGTTACCAAAAAAAAAAACATATCAAACGAACTTCAATAAAACATTAAATAAATATTTTCCTCTTTATAATTCAAGAGTAGGCGTTTCTTCATTTCCACAATAAACTCTTAAAATGTAATTAAGCAAAAAAGCTTTTAATGTAAATTAAAATTTTTTGAAAAGCAACAAAATTACGAAAACAAAATAGAAAACGTTCCAAAAGAACAACAGAACAATAGAACATCTCTACAATAACAACCTCTTCCTGCTGACAAACAGGGGCAAAATAATTTCTTCCCACCGCCTGCTTGGCAGGATGTTAATTCTTTTGTCTCGCTTTAAATGAAAAGGAAATTATTTGTGCGCGTTTTTTGTTGTTGTTGTATTGTTCTACGACATTTAACAAGTGAAAAAAAAACCTGAAAAACTTAATGATTGAAGGCATCCAAATACCAGGACTAATGTGAATTAAAGTCCTCTTTGAACGTTCTTAAGTAACGATTATTTTCGCTTGTTAATGTAAGATGGGCGTTACAAATGGTGATAGCGATACTGATAATGATGTCAGCACAATGCTACGCTTTATAGGAATGTTGGTAATAACATGACCTTGAAAAATCTAAATGGAGAAAAATGACTACAAACAGTATTAAATGTCCAGAAAAAAAGAAGAGAAATTGCTTAAATCAATCAAAACAACATAAGTTCCCAACGGCATAATTGTTGTCTAAAAATGTTTGAATAAAACGGACAGGGTGTCCGCCGGGAAGGTATACTACTTTGTTTATTTATAATTTTTGATTAAATGAAAGAGAATGGATCGTATATTGATAAATGTTTTATTTAATGTCGGCAATTATGTATGGAATACAATATCAGATAAAAGTCCGCCTCTGTAAGCCTCACAACAGCGGGCCCTTTTAAACACATTTTTTATTACGTTCTCACACATTTCACGCGGTATTTCATTAATTTCATCACGAATATTTTGTTTGAGTTGCTCCAGCGTAGCAGGTTTGTTTGCATAAACCTTGCTTTTCAGGTATCCCCACAAAAAGAAGTCCGGAGCAGCCAAATCAGGCGACCATGGAGGCCAATCAACTTCACCATTCCTTGAAATAACTTGTTGTGGAAAGAGGTACCTCGCAGTAATTCCATTGTAATCCCGGCTGTATGCGATGTGGCACCGTCTTGTTGAAACCTCATGTCAGTCAAGCCCAAATCATGCAGTTGTGGCGTTAAAAAGTTTTCAATCATATCACGATATCGCTCCCCATTGACTGTTACTTTACGCCGTTTTCAGTTTCAAAGAAGTCCAATGAAGATTCAGTGATTCCTCCTGACCAAATTGCACAACAGACTGTCACTTTTAATGGATGCAAAGGTGACTGATGAATAATTTGAGGGGTTTCCATTACCCAGAACCGACTATTCTGTTTATTCACTTATCCATTCAAATGAAAATGTGCCTCGTCACTCATTGCGATTTTTTCATGAAAATCGGGGTTCTCATGGGCGAGCTGTAGCATCCTATTGTCATATGTACGGCGGCGTAAATGGTCTTCGGGATGAAGCTCTTGTGTCAACTGAATCTTAAATGGAAACAAATGAAAATCTTTGTGCAAAATTGTGGCCAAAGTTGTTCTTTGAGACCAAACTCCTAAGCACGGTATCGAATTGAGGTTGATGGATTGTTTTGAACACTTTCTTGAACAGCAGTAATGTTTTCAGCAGATCTTGCAGTACGTTGTGGTCCAGGCTTGGTCCTATCAGCTACAGTTCCTCTTTCTTCGAAATCATTCACTACACGATAAATAGTACGTCTTGTTCGCACGTTGTTTGTCCCAAAAATTTCACGTAACTTTCTCATCGTCACAGTAATCGATGATTGATTTTGATAAAATGTTTTTACGATTAAAACACGTTGGCTTACCGAATATTTTTCCATGATAAATTTGTCACGCTTCTACTTTACGACTGCCAAATATGAACTGACAAGACTAATGTTTACCAAAATGGGGGAAAAACAAATTAGTATACCTTCCCGGCGGACACCCTGTATAAAATAAGGTAGCACTATCTTAATAGACCCCCATACATTTGTTTGCTGGGGAAATTATTTGTATACGAAAAATGAAAAGGCACCCAAGCACATGCGTTGTTATTACTGATAATGTTTATGGATAAAATTTTGGGTATTCGGCAGCTTTCAAGAGTTTATTGTTAACAGTATAAGGTCCTATGCCGGATACTATGAGGTCTTTTGGATCTTTTGAGGTCAGTTCAAATTTTTCTTTGCTTAGCTAGGGACTTTGTGTTTTGAATATATTTCATTAATAGCGAAAATTATTTAAGTATAACAATCTAAGGGGCCCATATTTTTTTAAACAAGTTTAGCAAAATATTTGACAACAATTTACTAAAAATCTAGAAAAATTCGCATACCCTGTTATTCATTTATGCCGCATCTACTTTTTATTTCGTCTTATATGCATCGCACTCAAACCATAGTGTTTTTGCGCCCTCTTTTCAGTTTTTTTATTGACCAGATTAAATGTCAAAAGAAATTTCTTTATGTTCTTTTTTTCTTAACATTAAGTTTAATGTTAATTATGATGAGGACATCTTTTCCACCAAAAAGTCGTACTTCGGAGAACAAAATTATTCTTGTTAAATTCTTATCTCTAAAAATAAATAATTTCATGTTTACTTTCTCTCTTTTGTAATGTTTTCTTTGTGTTTCAATTTAAAGACAAAATTAGTAAAGGCAAAGTATAAAAATAAGATCAAATCAGAGATCAAGGGCTGCTAATGGTTTTTGGGTATTTCAAATTTTTCTTAATAGAAATGAGAGTTTGAGGCGCTAAAGCTATTTATTGGTCTCCCATTTAATTTCCTACATATTTCACTGGCTGACATTGAAACAGAATTTGATCGTTTAAGTTCTTTATAACAGCAACATTTTTTCGGTTATCGTGAGCAAATTTGCTGCCCTAGCGGAAGAGAAAAAAATCTTATAATTTTTTTTCTAATTGAATTATATATGTATTTGTTTTACATTTGAAAAGTTTGCCATTGCATGTTTGTAAACATTTTAAGTATTTTTTGCACAATTAATTAAATTACAAATTAACTTTAATTGAAAATAACCAGCTCCCAGTATTTGTTGGAAACTAAAAAAAAAGAAAAAATTATAAAATTTAACAATTCATTAACGCTTTTCTTTTTTGTAAAAAATTTCTTTAAAAATCGCTTTGTAAAATACATCCACGCATTTATGCTACAAATTGTTTTTTTAACAAACGAAAAACATTAAAATTCATTTAAAATTTTTGAATGCACTCAAACAACAACTAACAATGTTCATATGAATTGAACAAATTAAAATATGCAATTTTTCAAATTAATGACGCTTTTATCAAAACAAACGCCAACATCACACCCTCTCCATCTCAAAAAAAAAAAAAAAAATTACTTACTCTCCATCATAATCATTGTTATCCGCAAAAGAATGTCAATGTTCTTCTTCCGTTTGCATAATCTTCAGCGCGCTGAGGAGAATAAACGCAAAAAACGTGCCGAACAGCGACATCGACAGCAACAGCGTCAGCGGCGGGGTGCCCGAGTGTTTCGTTGTGTCAGCAACTCAACGGGACATTTGACATTGGCACCATCGCGCCTCTTCGAAAAGACACCCATGAGCCCTTCGGATAGTTTAGATGAGATTGCATTACAAATACCCAGGTAAGCATGTGTTTTTTAATTTCTCTGTGTCATTTGTCATGTTATGTTGCAGGTGCGTACAAGTTAAGTTAGGTTCCGTTACTTAGAGGTGCGTTACGTGACATACTGTTACGTTATTTCAAGTTAATACTATAAATGTACGTAGCTACACCTAACATTAAATGTCATTACGTTACGAAAGTTTACGTTCTATAGCGGTACATTTCCTTACTTAGAACTACGCCACGTTGCGCACAATACGTCGCTTTTTCGTAGGGGTACGTCAGCTACGTAACAGTACGATAAGTTACGCAACGTTACGTTAAGATATATCGGGAGAAATGCAATTAGTTTACATCTGTATGCTAAGCAAGAAAATGCAGTAAGCAACGTAATGTTTATTTTATTTTATGTTATTTTGTTATGTTATGTTATGCTATGTTATGTTATGTTATGTTATGTTATGTTATGTTATGTTATGTTATGTTATGTTATGGTACGCTATGTTATGTTATGTTAGTTTTTGTTATGTTATGTTATGTTATGTTATGTTATGTTATGTTATGTTATGTTATGTTATGTTATGTTATGTTATGTTATGTTATGTTATGTTATGTTATGTTATGTTATGTTATATGTTATGTTATGTTATGTTATGTTATGTTATGTTATGTTATGTTATGTTATGTTATGTTATGTTATGTTATGTTATGTTATGTTATGTTATGTTATGTTATGTTATGTTATGTTATGTTATGTTATGTTATGTTATGTTATGTTATGTTATGTTATGTTATGTTATGTTATGTTATGTTATGTTATGTTATGTTATGTTATGTTATGTTATGTTATGTTATGTTATGTTATGTTATGTTATGTTATGTTATATGTTATGTTATGTTATGTTATGTTATGTTATGTTATGTTATGTTATGTTTGTGTTATGTTATGTTATGTAAGATAATGTTTTGTCAAATTTATATCGTGGTAACTTAAATACAACAAATGACATAGTTACATTTATTTTTTTAATAATAAATGACACCAATACAAATATAATGTTTATGGCCTTGTAAATAAATTTGTTTATTTTCTAAATTGAATGATTTAGTAATTTTATTAATATAATTTTGCTTATCTTTTTTCAGGTATGTACATCCTAATTAAAGACCAAGTAAGTTGGAAACTTCATTTAATTACCGACGAATATTTATAATGCAGAGTAAGATAAAAATTTCTATTTGAAACTTATCTCCTCGTATTTTTAAAAATCATCCCTTAAAAAGGTGGTTATGGCTTTTTACCTACCTGCCTGCCTATAAGTACAATATTTGTTCGTAACTTTATCTCCACAGTGCCATGTTTTCCTTTTAACTTTGCAATTTGACGTTGAAATTCAATTAAAAGCTTTAGTTTGGAATCTCTGCTAAAACCCATGAAATACAATACAACCCTACGACTTCTTTCAAACCAAATGAATAGAATTTTTCATAAAGTGAAATCCTTTCATTGTTGCGTTTTTTTTTTGACAGTGACAATCTATCCTGAACAAATCGAAAAAAAAAACAGAAGCCACATAAAAAATTTAAATTCCTGCAAAAATTTAAAACGGAAAATTTTACGCCCAATATCACTTTGATGCGCATTTACTTCCACCCTACAACAAGACACTGTATGATGAGTGAGTTAAAGAGACCCCTATACGTTAGTGATTATAAATGTCACTTACTGCAACGTTTATTGTCTCATTCCTTGCGGAACGCCAAATGCAAATAAAGATTTATGTCATCATTATTATGCATGATCTTTATTTCACTCCCGGCAAATGAATTTCCGATTGATTTCATGCGTAGATACGCTTCTTTAGGTGCATGCAACCATATTTTTTGAAGGGTTTTTTAAAGATGCAGAATAAATCTACGCAAAATATCTCTTCGTTTTCGGCTACACACATCAGTAGCCTGTTTGAATGAGATTTTTTTTCGTAAATTGTTTTGATGAATTAGAAAAACGGCAAGAAAAATATGAAAATCATACAAACCCACTGTTAGCCACACACTTTAAAGGAAAGTTGATTGGAAATCAATATGACAGCCTTGCATACATTAAAATCATAAGGAAAAATACCGGAAAAACCATTGTTTGTTATACATTTCGTTAAATTCTAAAAATGATTTTGGTGTAAAATATTTTCCGTAAATGCCTACAAAAGTTCTGTGATGTTGTGGATTGGGCTTTCATCATCATTTAGGAAAAATTTCTTAGCAAAATTTAATAAGAGTTTTCCAAATGATAAGCCAAACGACACAAAGGAACATAGATACGATCAGACAAGGCAAATATTCATTAATACATGACATTGATATGTTGACTCTTATGTTAGGGAGAATCTTCTCTTCCTTAATATTAACTTTTAAATTGGAACACAACATTTGTACGCAAAGAAAGAATATGGTTGAGGTAACCATAATCTAAGAGCAATATATTACGATTGATTCATAATAATATGGCATAGCAAAGCATTCCAACACAGTTCGAGAGCAAAACTTAAACTATCTTTTTATGATTACTTCTGATTAAGTCGCGTCCCAAAAAATTACATATTATGTTTACAATAACACTTATGACTCATAATATTCTGGTATAGTTACAATACTTTGGTTGTGGTTGGGGTTTAAGTTAAAGTTATATTGTTAAACCCAACCATATTGTAATGTTTTTGGTTTTAATTCACTTAAAGATTAAATGTAAACAATAAATTGTGCATTGCAACTAAAATAATATGTAAAGTTTTTAAATATAATCATAATATATTTGTCACAACAATATACTTTTACGGAGAACATAATATAGTTCTCGTGTCATGCCATAGCCATGTTTTTAGTTTTCGTAAAGTATCGCAAAATCATATACTTTATCATAACAAATATACGACTGAAATATACGACTTTACAGCACCCGATATTAAAACACACAATGTTTGGGCATTGTTATAACATACAATAGCATAATACACAATGCCATGGCATAAGTTTATATAAAATGTGATGAAACAATGTTATATTATTATTAATGTATGGGAGGGGGCGGGGATATCGAAGCAGATCACTTACTTTCTGGGTCCCTATTCGATCCCCATTTCGCTCCTCAAATTGATTTCAGGGAACCGAGCCGTAATCACAACCACCTTGCTTTCCATTGAGTCTCGTGCTAGCCCTAGCCTTTACTCTTGACTGTCGACTGGTAACTGGCGACACTCCTCCTCATCACGGAGTCTTTTGTAATTGCTAGCATTTGTCTAAGGCTTAGTTCCCCCATGGCATTCACATCTAACAAGTGTCTGTCCGTGGTCTTAAGCCTTATGCTAGCCAGTGCTGGACATTCACACACAATGTGCGCTACCATCTCAGCCTCTTCCAGGCATAGTCTGCAAGCATCATCTTCTACGACTTTCATCTTAGCCAGATGGTACTTGAAGTGTCCATGTCCTGTCACTAACGCAGTGATCCAGCTTAAAGTAGCCCTATTATACCCGAGCACCTTGCTGGCCTTCCATGTTATAACTAACTATATAATGACATGTGATGTCAGTGTTAATAGCGCCGTTTAACAAACGCCAAGACATATAATCATGATGTGACGTAATGTCACGACCTTTATCATAAAAGAATGATCTATTCAGCTTTTATCACGGTCATAAATCAATACTGGCCTATGATAACTTGTTTTGATCGCGAGAGGTAGAATATGTCACATGACCAGTGCTTGACAAGATATATCAACTCATTTGTGCGTCGATCATTGGGAGAATGAGAACCCCACAATAGCATGGAAAATGGGGATATGATATGGCATATGCGATAGACTAAACTATATGACAAAGCAACTATACAGCCTTAAATCCTGGCAGGTATTAACCTATCTAGACGCACTTAGATGAAGTGTTTTAGTGATGGCAGGAAAATGGTGACACTAAGGCGGGGCTATGGACCTTATTTTAAAAAGGCAGTTTCCATGGGAAAATACTTGCGAATGCCCGAGAAGGCAAAGGGGTATAAAAATCTTCATAATGTCGGGCAGTCACGCAGCACTCAAGGCCTTGTAATCGTTTAAAGTTAGGTCAGCGGTTGTCATGGACTACATCATGGACTACACTAAGTCTATAAATGAACCTGGTATAAATGTCATGACATTCCAGCTCAAGCCACCTTATGGCATACAAAAATCATTTTTATGTAAGTATTATATATCTTCATGGCGTTCTGTCCTACCAAATGTTAAGACAGACAAGAGCTGTTTTTGATTTAACTGGCTAATAATACTTTTTTACTTTTTTTGCAACTTTTGACAATTTTTGTTTCATATATTTATGTGTATGGATTTGTGGCAAAACATGTGTCTGCTTGCTTTCTTGTTAAATTGTTTAGAAAAACAGGAACAAATATCTTGTCAAGCTTGTACTATTATGTGCGAGGTTGTATCTGTATGTGTGATGTGGCTTGTTACAAGGGAATAAGTGTCACAAAAGTTGTCTGATAAAATCCATTAAATGCCAACCCCCTCTCAAACATATTTCTCTATTTTAGGTGTTAAAATGCAGCAAATTTCTATTGCTACTTGTCGAGAAGAGATGTATAACTGTTAAAGTGGAAGGCAAAGACCACAAATAATAATTTGGGTATTGCAACGAAAAAAATTTTTTCAATAAAAATAATTCTTAAAAAATTTGTCGTCACTAAAAATAAAAAAAATGTTGTCACAAAAACAATTTTTTTCACAAAATTTTTTGTCACAAAAATTTTTTTTCTTTAAAAAAAATCCACTAAATCTCTCTTTTCTTTAAAAAATGCGTTTTACAAAAGAATATTAAAGGGAAAACGATTTTTTTTTAGTTTTTCTTTAATTTATATTTTATTTTTTTTATTTGCTCCCAAAACAAGATTAATTTTCATAAGTATTTCGTTCCAAATTTTAATGTCCCATTATAAAGGCCATCATTATCCAAAGATGATGGAACTGATCCATTGCAACGCTAGAAATTTTTTGTTTGAATTTCCGAAAATTTATCACTCGGCTGGTGACGATGGTGGTGGCCCAAATAAAACAAAAAATGCTCTTATGGCAACTGCAACGCCAATGAATACAAAAATTCCCGGATAGTCCATTAAAAATTAAGTAAAATACACACCGCCTCTGTTTTAGTTGAATTATATACGGAGGTTCTATGCTTGCAGGTAGAAAATTAAAAAATTTTAATTGATAAAAATTGCCAAGAAACTAGATTAAAAAAAATATAATTATTATTCATAAAATGTATGAAGTTTTTTATGGAAGAAAAAAACTTAAAAACTAGCCAAGTTTGATTGCATGAGAACCCATGACCACAATCTGGACTTTGAAAATTGTCCATTACCTTTTTCAACCCAGAGCGCCGACAGTTTTTGAAATTTCTTAAACTTTTCTTAATGTTTTGCTTTAACGTCTTTTTGAAAAGAAATCTATAATAATGAAACCCAGCACAACACCGGCAGCAATTGTTAAAATTTCTCGCATTTTTATTTATTTTTTATTTTTTTTTTGATTTAAAAAATTTGTTTATTTGAAATTTAAGTAACGAAATATGCTGAGAATTTTCCAATGAAACATTTTACACACAAAATAAATTAGGGTTGTCACATATTTTTATATGATCTGGCAGACGATAGGCAGAGCTGCCATATAAGAAGAATTATTTGATTATGATGATTTCCAACATTTAGAGGTTTTAGTCACAATTCGTAATTTATTTGAATCAAATCGGCCAAAAATCAAAACAACAAATTCGAAGAAGACCTCAAAATAAAAATGGAATCTCTCAAGCAAAAGCAGCTAAAACAAACATAATCAGGCCTTAATCGTAAAAAAGTTCCAAAGTCGCCAAATGGTAAAAACATGATGTGTGTGAAGATAAATTCGAATTTAACTAGCAGAGACACAAACCGAATTTTTTAACATTGCTGATTTTGCACTTAACAGAGCTATGTTAGCAATTTAACAGTGGGGGTAATTTTGACCTTATTTTCAGAAGCCTATATTAGGAAGCAGGAACCAGATCCATAAGAAACCTCTTTTGTAAAAATTGCTCAAAGCGTTAGTTAATTGACCCATAAAAGTAAAACATCTAAAATATTTAGGAAACAAAATTAAATTGCATTTAAAAACAGCGCTTTTGGCGAAACTGTTAATCTTGAACTTATTTCCAGTGACCATTATGGAAAAATGGTGATGGGCTGGCCCAAGCCACTATATAGGAATGGTGGTCCAGGGAGTACTTAGTGGAGCCATAAAGGTGGGATATCTGAAATAATTTTAGAATCCGAGTAAAAACAAAATTTTAAAAGTACTAATTTTTGAAAATTTCTTGAGAGGATAAGTGGTCATTATGGAAAAATGGTGATGGGCTGGCCCAAGCCACTATATAGGAATGGTGGTCCAGGGAGTACTTAGTGGAGCTATAAAGGTGGGATATCTGAAATAATTTCAGAATGCGAGTAAAAACAAAATTTAAAAAAAAAAATTTTTTTTTTAAAAAATTTCTTGAGAGGATAAGTGGTCATTATGGAAAAATGGTGATGGGCTGGCCCAAGCCACTATATAGGAATGGTGGTCCAGGGAGTACTTAGTGGAGCCATAAAGGTGGGATATCTGAAATAATTTTAGAATCCGAGTAAAAACAAAATTTTAAAAGTACTAATTTTTGAAAATTTCTTGAGAGGATAAGTGGTCATTATGGAAAAATGGTGATGGGCTGGCCCAAGCCACTATATAGGAATGGTGGTCCAGGGAGTACTTAGTGGAGCTATAAAGGTGGGATATCTGAAATAATTTCAGAATGCGAGTAAAAACAAAATTTAAAAAAAAAATTTTTTTTTTAAAAATTTCTTGAGAGGATAAGTGGTCATTATGGAAAAATGGTGATGGGCTGGCCCAAGCCACTATATAGGAATGGTGGTCCAGGGAGTACTTAGTGGAGCTATAAAGGTGGGATATCTGAAATAATTTCAGAATGCGAGTAAAAACAAAATTTAAAAAAAAAAAATTTTTTTTTTTAAAATTTCTTGAGAGGATAAGTGGTCATTATGGAAAAATGGTGATGGGCTGGCCCAAGCCACTATATAGGAATGGTGGTCCAGGGAGTACTTAGTGGAGCCATAAAGGTGGGATATCTGAAATAATTTTAGAATCCGAGTAAAAACAAAATTTTAAAAGTACTAATTTTTGAAAATTTCTTGAGAGGATAAGTGGTTATTATGGAAAAATGGTGATGGGCTGGCCCAAGCCACTATATAGGAATGGTGGTCCAGGGAGTACTTAGTGGAGCTATAAAGGTGGGATATCTGAAATAATTTCAGAATGCGAGTAAAAACAAAATTTTAAAAAAAAAATTTTTTTTTTTTAAATTTCTTGAGAGGATAAGTGGTCATTATGGAAAAATGGTGATGGGCTGGCCCAAGCCACTATATAGGAATGGTGGTCCAGGGAGTACTTAGTGGAGCCATAAAGGTGGGATATCTGAAATAATTTTAGAATCCGAGTAAAAACAAAATTTTAAAAGTACTAATTTTTGAAAATTTCTTGAGAGGATAAGTGGTTATTATGGAAAAATGGTGATGGGCTGGCCCAAGCCACTATATAGGAATGGTGGTCCAGGGAGTACTTACTGGAGCCATAAAGGTGGGATATCTGAAATAATTTTAGAATCCGAGTAAAAACAAAATTTTAAAAGTACTAATTTTTGAAAATTTCTTGAGAGGATAAGTAGTCATTATGGAAAAATGGTGATGGGCTGGCCCAAGCCACTATATAGGAATGGTGGTCCAGGGAGTACTTAGTGGAGCTATAAAGGTGGGATATCTGAAATAATTTCAGAATGCGAGTAAAAACCAAATTTAAAAAAAAAATTTTTTTTTTTAAAAAATTTCTTGAGAGGATAAGTGGTCATTATGGAAAAATGGTGATGGGCTGGCCCAAGCCACTATATAGGAATGGTGGTCCAGGGAGTACTTAGTGGAGCCATAAAGGTGGGATATCTGAAATAATTTTAGAATCCGAGTAAAAACAAAATTTTAAAAGTACTAATTTTTGAAAATTTCTTGAGAGGATAAGTGGTCATTATGGAAAAATGGTGATGGGCTGGCCCAAGCCACTATATAGGAATGGTGGTCCAGGGAGTACTTAGTGGAGCTATAAAGGTGGGATATCTGAAATAATTTCAGAATGCGAGTAAAAACAAAATTAAAAAAAAAAAAATTTTTTTTTTAAATTTCTTGAGAGGATAAGTGGTCATTATGGAAAAATGGTGATGGGCTGGCCCAAGCCACTATATAGGAATGGTGGTCCAGGGAGTACTTAGTGGAGCCATAAAGGTGGGATATCTGAAATAATTTTAGAATCCGAGTAAAAACAAAATTTTAAAAGTACTAATTTTTGAAAATTTCTTGAGAGGATAAGTGGTCATTATGGAAAAATGGTGATGGGCTGGCCCAAGCCACTATATAGGAATGGTGGTCCAGGGAGTACTTAGTGGAGCTATAAAGGTGGGATATCTGAAATAATTTCAGAATGCGAGTAAAAACAAAATTTAAAAAAAAAAAATTTTTTTTTAAAAATTTCTTGAGAGGATAAGTGGTCATTATGGAAAAATGGTGATGGGCTGGCCCAAGCCACTATATAGGAATGGTGGTCCAGGGAGTACTTAGTGGAGCCATAAAGGTGGGATATCTGAAATAATTTTAGAATCCGAGTAAAAACAAAATTTTAAAAGTACTAATTTTTGAAAATTTCTTGAGAGGATAAGTGGTCATTATGGAAAAATGGTGATGGGCTGGCCCAAGCCACTATATAGGAATGGTGGTCCAGGGAGTACTTAGTGGAGCCATAAAGGTGGGATATCTGAAATAATTTTAGAATCCGAGTAAAAACAAAATTTTAAAAGTACTAATTTTTGAAAATTTCTTGAGAGGATAAGTGGTTATTATGGAAAAATGGTGATGGGCTGGCCCAAGCCACTATATAGGAATGGTGGTCCAGGGAGTACTTACTGGAGCCATAAAGGTGGGATATCTGAAATAATTTTAGAATCCGAGTAAAAACAAAATTTTAAAAGTACTAATTTTTGAAAATTTCTTGAGAGGATAAGTAGTCATTATGGAAAAATGGTGATGGGCTGGCCCAAGCCACTATATAGGAATGGTGGTCCAGGGAGTACTTAGTGGAGCTATAAAGGTGGGATATCTGAAATAATTTCAGAATGCGAGTAAAAACCAAATTTAAAAAAAAAATTTTTTTTTTTTAAAAATTTCTTGAGAGGATAAGTGGTCATTATGGAAAAATGGTGATGGGCTGGCCCAAGCCACTATATAGGAATGGTGGTCCAGGGAGTACTTAGTGGAGCCATAAAGGTGGGATATCTGAAATAATTTTAGAATCCGAGTAAAAACAAAATTTTAAAAGTACTAATTTTTGAAAATTTCTTGAGAGGATAAGTGGTCATTATGGAAAAATGGCGATGGGCTGGCCCAAGCCACTATATAGGAATGGTGGTCCAGGGAGTAGTTAGTGGAGCTATAAAGGTGGGATATCTGAAATAATTTCAGAATGCGAGTAAAAACAAAATTTTAAAAAAAAAATTTTTTTTTAAAAAATTTCTTGAGAGGATAAGTGGTCATTATGGAAAAATGGTGATGGGCTGGCCCAAGCCACTATATAGGAATGGTGGTCCAGGGAGTACTTAGTGGAGCCATAAAGGTGGGATATCTGAAATAATTTTAGAATCCGAGTAAAAACAAAATTTTAAAAGTACTAATTTTTGAAAATTTCTTGAGAGGATAAGTGGTCATTATGGAAAAATGGTGATGGGCTGGCCCAAGCCACTATATAGGAATGGTGGTCCAGGGAGTACTTAGTGGAGCCATAAAGGTGGGATATCTGAAATAATTTTAGAATCCGAGTAAAAACAAAATTTTAAAAGTACTAATTTTTGAAAATTTCTTGAGAGGATAAGTGGTCATTATGGAAAAATGGTGATGGGCTGGCCCAAGCCACTATATAGGAATGGTGGTCCAGGGAGTACTTAGTGGAGCTATAAAGGTGGGATATCTGAAATAATTTCAGAATGCGAGTAAAAACAAAATTTTAAAAAAAAATTTTTTTTTTTAAAAATTTCTTGAGAGGATAAGTGGTCATTATGGAAAAATGGTGATGGGCTGGCCCAAGCCACTATATAGGAATGGTGGTCCAGGGAGTACTTAGTGGAGCCATAAAGGTGGGATATCTGAAATAATTTTAGAATCCGAGTAAAAACAAAATTTTAAAAGTACTAATTTTTGAAAATTTCTTGAGAGGATAAGTGGTCATTATGGAAAAATGGTGATGGGCTGGCCCAAGCCACTATATAGGAATGGTGGTCCAGGGAGTACTTAGTGGAGCCATAAAGGTGGGATATCTGAAATAATTTTAGAATCCGAGTAAAAACAAAATTTTAAAAGTACTAATTTTTGAAAATTTCTTGAGAGGATAAGTGGTCATTATGGAAAAATGGTGATGGGCTGGCCCAAGCCACTATATAGGAATGGTGGTCCAGGGAGTACTTAGTGGAGCCATAAAGGTGGGATATCTGAAATAATTTTAGAATCCGAGTAAAAACAAAATTTTAAAAGTACTAATTTTTGAAAATTTCTTGAGAGGATAAGTGGTCATTATGGGAAAATGGTGATGGGCTGGCCCAAGCCACTATATAGGAATGGTGGTCCAGGGAGTACTTAGTGGAGCCATAAAGGTGGGATATCTGAAATAATTTTAGAATCCGAGTAAAAACAAAATTTTAAAAGTACTAATTTTTGAAAATTTCTTGAGAGGATAAGTGGTCATTATGGAAAAATGGTGATGGGCTGGCCCAAGTCACTATATAGGAATGGTGGTCCAGGGAGTACTTAGTGGAGCTATAAAGGTGGGATATCTGAAATAATTTCAGAATGCGAGTAAAAACAAAATTAAAAAAATTTTTTTTTTAAATTTGGTTTTTACAAAATTTAAAAAATTTTTTTTTTAAATTTGGTTTTGACTCGCATTCTGAAATTATTTCAGATATCCCACCTTTATAGCTCCACTAAGTACTCCCTGGACCACCATTCCTATATAGTGGCTTGGGCCAGCCCATCACCATTTTTCCATAATGACCACTTATCCTCTCAAGAAATTTTAAAAAAAAAATTTTTTTTTTTTAAATTTTGTTTTTACTCGGATTCTGAAATTATTTCAGATATCCCACCTTTATGGCTCCACTAAGTACTCCCTGGACCACCATTCCTATATAGTGGCTTGGGCCAGCCCATCACCATTTTTCCATAATAACCACTTATCCTCTCAAGAAATTTTCAAAAATTAGTACTTTTAAAATTTTGTTTTTACTCGGATTCTAAAATTATTTCAGATATCCCACCTTTATGGCTCCACTAAGTACTCCCTGGACCACCATTCCTATATAGTGGCTTGGGCCAGCCCATCACCATTTTTCCATAATGACCACTTATCCTCTCAAGAAATTTTTTAAAAAAAATTTTTTTTTTTTAATTTTGTTTTTACTCGCATTCTGAAATTATTTCAGATATCCCACCTTTATAGCTCCACTAAGTACTACCTGGACCACCATTCCTATATAGTGGCTTGGGCCAGCCCATCGCCATTTTTCCATAATGACCACTTATCCTCTCAAGAAATTTTCAAAAATTAGTACTTTTAAAATTTTGTTTTTACTCGGATTCTAAAATTATTTCAGATATCCCACCTTTATGGCTCCACTAAGTACTCCCTGGACCACCATTCCTATATAGTGGCTTGGGCCAGCCCATCACCATTTTTCCATAATGACCACTTATCCTCTCAAGAAATTTAAAAAAAAAAAAATTTTTTTTTTTAAATTTTGTTTTTACTCGCATTCTGAAATTATTTCAGATATCCCACCTTTATAGCTCCACTAAGTACTCCCTGGACCACCATTCCTATATAGTGGCTTGGGCCAGCCCATCACCATTTTTCCATAATGACCACTTATCCTCTCAAGAAATTTTCAAAAATTAGTACTTTTAAAATTTTGTTTTTACTCGGATTCTAAAATTATTTCAGATATCCCACCTTTATGGCTCCACTAAGTACTCCCTGGACCACCATTCCTATATAGTGGCTTGGGCCAGCCCATCACCATTTTTCCATAATGACCACTTATCCTCTCAAGAAATTTAAAAAAAAAAATTTTTTTTTTAAATTTTGTTTTTACTCGCATTCTGAAATTATTTCAGATATCCCACCTTTATAGCTCCAGTAAGTACTCCCTGGACCACCATTCCTATATAGTGGCTTGGGCCAGCCCATCACCATTTTTCCATAATGACCACTTATCCTCTCAAGAAATTTTCAAAAATTAGTACTTTTAAAATTTTGTTTTTACTCGGATTCTAAAATTATTTCAGATATCCCACCTTTATGGCTCCACTAAGTACTCCCTGGACCACCATTCCTATATAGTGGCTTGGGCCAGCCCATCACCATTTTTCCATAATGACCACTTATCCTCTCAAGAAATTTAAAAAAAAAATTTTTTTTTTTTAATTTTGTTTTTACTCGCATTCTGAAATTATTTCAGATATCCCACCTTTATAGCTCCACTAAGTACTCCCTGGACCACCATTCCTATATAGTGGCTTGGGCCAGCCCATCGCCATTTTTCCATAATGACCACTTATCCTCTCAAGAAATTTTCAAAAATTAGTACTTTTAAAATTTTGTTTTTACTCGGATTCTAAAATTATTTCAGATATCCCACCTTTATGGCTCCACTAAGTACTCCCTGGACCACCATTCCTATATAGTGGCTTGGGCCAGCCCATCACCATTTTTCCATAATGACCACTTATCCTCTCAAGAAATTTTTTTAAAAAAAATTTTTTTTTTAAATTTTGTTTTTACTCGCATTCTGAAATTATTTCAGATATCCCACCTTTATAGCTCCACTAAGTACTCCCTGGACCACCATTCCTATATAGTGGCTTGGGCCAGCCCATCACCATTTTTCCATAATGACCACTTATCCTCTCAAGAAATTTTCAAAAATTAGTACTTTTAAAATTTTGTTTTTACTCGGATTCTAAAATTATTTCAGATATCCCACCTTTATGGCTCCACTAAGTACTCCCTGGACCACCATTCCTATATAGTGGCTTGGGCCAGCCCATCACCATTTTTCCATAATGGTCACTGGAAATAAGTTCAAGATTAACAGTTTCGCCAAAAGCGCTGTTTTTAAATGCAATTTAATTTTGTTTCCTAAATATTTTAGATGTTTTACTTTTATGGGTCAATTAACTATCGCTTTGAGCAATTTTTACAAAAGAGGTTTCTTATGGATCTGGTTCCTGCTTCCTAATATAGGCTTCTGAAAATAAGGTCAAAATTACCTCCACTGTTAAATTGCTAACATAGCTCTGTTAAGTGCAAAATCAGCCATGTTAAAAAATTCGGTTTGTGTCTCTGCTAGTTAAATTCGAATTTATCTTCACACACATAAAAACATGAGCCCTAGAGTACACGCTCGACCAGCTTTTGTTCGATGGTATGAATCCCTAAATTATTTTTTATAACGTTTCTTCTTTAAAGGCGGATGTGTGGCGCCTACGTAACCTCCACTCTGCTATTATCGATTTTCGTATTTCAGAAGTATGTAATACTATGTTCAGACATGCAACTTAATTGAGTTAATTAAGTTAAAATTAAGTTATTACACACATTTAATTTAGGTTACTCAATGAGCATTTGACAGCTGAAAATGTTTTCATGATGTTCGGGTTCAGTCCCATATTCATGAGCTAGAAGAATGGCTGACACAGTGGAGAATAAAAGTAAGAAGGCAAAATTGTCCACCAATCACAATAACAAATAACACGGTTCCAGCAGAAAGGCACGTTAAATATTTAGGTATTTATCTAGATCAACGCCTAACTTGGTCCCGTCACATTGAGGCAAAAATAACGTCCATAAAGCTTCGAACAAATCAGCTCGTATGGTAAATTGAGCTCAATTAAGGCCTTTATTTATTATCAAAGCAGATCGCTTACTTTATGGGTCCCTTTTCGGTCTCCTTTTTTTCACGAATTGATTTCAGGTAACCGATTTGTAATTTACGACCATCTAACTTTCATTGAGCTTGAGTCACGGAGTCTCTTAGAATTGCTAGAACTATTCGAAAGCTAATGTCCCCTATGGCATTAACGTTTAACAAGTATCTGCCCGTGGCTAGCCAGTGCTGGACATTCACACACAATGTGCACTACCATGTCAGCCTTTTTCTCAGGAGTATCTTTGAATACTGACTCGTCCACCCTTAGCGATGTTCACTTTTCCTGGAATCTCAAGATCCAACGTTTTAGGAGTACCTTTAGATATTGACCCGTCCACTCGTCGGGAGATATTCAGAATTAAATGTTTAATTGCGTAACTTTCCTAATTGCGCAATTAAGGTGCATATCTATAATAAAACATAATTTAAGGTTAAAAAATGTACACAAAAAAGTGCGCAGCAAATCCCTAAGAGGAATTAATTATAAAGTGTGTCCAAACCGAAGTGGTTTTCATTCTGATTTTGTCTTAACTTATTTGCCGTTTTTCGCTATTTCGCAAGAAAAAGTTTAAAGAATGCAAAGGTTATAGTGTGGCAACCACGGCACTTAATTGCGCACCCTGGCTGTAACTTCAAAACAAAATCGAGACAAGAAAGAATTCTAAATATTTTTATAAATAAAAAAAGAAATATATAACACTTTTTTTTAAAATTGTTCAAATATGAGTTACAGATCCTTTCCAACTGCCTGCCGGTACCTGCGTTAACAAAATCTTAATGAAACGGAATACAAATTCAACAGCCTGCGTATTTCCCAAAGAAACCCATATTTGGATCATTAAGTAAATTACTTGAGATTTATTGACGAATGTCGGTATCACTAAACTATTGCAATTTCAGCATTAAGGTAACGCAATGGACATCAGCCCATATATGCGTCTTATATTGGGATTTTGTTTGGGACATTATATTTTCTTTAATTGGATTAAGCGCAATTAGACGATGCTTGTAAATAAATCATAAAAATCTCTTTTACCCTTCCCCGAAACTGAATTTTTTGTTTGAATACTTTTGTGACAGCTTTTAATGGGGTTTCGAATGAGCGCGGGCCCGTTGTTGAGATGCAATAAAGCAAGCGGGGTGAAAGGTATTCACAAACGTCAATCAAATGTTTGTCGTGGCTTTGTACGGTTGCATTGATTGGTAAGGTCCAGTTATAATGGAACAATAGCCAGGGTTTTGTTGAGATTAAGGGGACCGGTTAATGGCGGCTTCAGAAATCTCTAATACCAATTGTGTTAGAGGAATCGGTATAAACGATCTTGTTGAACATTTCACGTCATCATAGCCTAAAGTCGTGCATGCATAATGTCCATTGTGGCGTTCTCTAACTGTCAAGTGGTGCCAGCCAGCTTGAACTAATTGTCTTCCATGGCCTTCTCGGTCGGTTCTGGCAAAAAGAAATTATTTAGCATTGAACTTTAGTATCTGCCCCTGACAAAGATATTCTCAATAATGTTCATTTTGAAGTACTAACCAATGATTGCGCCGGCCATAAATCGGTGCCAAACCGTAACTTTTTAAAGTCATGGCCATTCTGGAGGCAACTTGCCGTCTTGACTAGCCATAGATCTGTTCTGACAACGTACAGATTGAGGAATTGTGTTCGTGGAGACTCTCGCTGTTGATCGTCTGTTCGTGTTTAAACAAAGTTGTTCGAACAGTTGATCCCACAACGCTGTTCTGCCATTATACAAACAAAATACACACAGGCAAAATAAAAAATATATGCTAACAAAAGAAACAATCTCGATAAGAAACAAAAAATTATGCTCAAACTGACAAGTGACATCTACACGTATTCTTCACACAGAAGATCACGAACAAAGTTCTTCCCCGTTATTCTGCCGAGGCTCTCACCATGTGCGAACAATTTTGTGGCTAGTCAAGACGGTATGCAAAGAAGCCACTCATCCGTAAATGCGTCTCGCTGCTAAAGATAATTTATGGACGGACCGGAGACTGGAGAGTTGCCTCCTTCGCAATATTGTTACATTTTTTTAAATCGACCCGTCCTTATTCGAAGTCGCTTAAACCAGGCGAATTAATTCGTCTTGTTCCTTAATGTCCTATTAAAGTTTTTCTAGTTGCAGAGTTTTCAAAGCGGTTTGGCCATCTTGTGGCGTTGGTTCAAGCCTAATAGACATGTTAGGCCACAAAAGTTTGAAATTGAAATCCTTTTAAACCCAATAAAACTTTGTTTTTTTTCTTCTACAGGATTAATTTCAATTTATTTTTATTTTGAGTTTTTATTAAAAAATATGTGTTTTGGTTTGCCACTGGCACTTTTTCCCAAATTCTTCTTAGTGGTTTTCTTATTCTTAACACGCCAAAGCTTCTGCAAATATTTCCTCAGTTTGATTAAAGATGCCCTCGTAAGGCGAGGATGAATTATGCAAGTTAAGCCCATAAGCATGATAACGGCAGCAATAATTTGTTCCATTTTTTGTTCGAAAATTTAAAAAAAAAACCAAGATTTTTAAGGCAGTTAAATATTTTGGGTGGGTTAAATATACAGGGTGGTACAAATAAAAAATTTAAATGCAATTTATTAAATTTTTATTTTATGTTTATCGATATTTCGCTACTCCATGGTGAAGCCATCATCAGAAAATACCTGTAGAATTCGCCTATGGATGTAATTAAAGAAAAATGGACTGTAAGCAAGGAACACACGAAAATTCGAATCTTTCTTATTTAGATTGTAGCAGGCTACAATACGACAAATGTCGCCCTGTAGCCAGCTACTCAGTTATTTGGACAACGATAGCTACATAGTAATGTTCGAATATTAACAGCTGTTGCACCAATATTTCAATGATGCCACTTTAGAATTCTTACTTTTTTTAAAGATCGCCGAAAGACATACACGTTACCACACATGTACATAAACTTCACTCAATATTATAAAAATATAATTACTTTTCATGAATACATTGTATAATACAATAAACGAAATACATTTAATGGGTGATTCAAGTAGAGATACTTTTTTCAATAGCCTTTTTTGACAGATCACGTGTGAGTCGTGTCATGCTGTCATGTTATTTTTGTTTAGTATTGCTTGGCATTTCATAATGGAAAGACTTACGTCTAAACGTTCTGTGAGGAATGTGTTTCGTGCACTTCGTTCAACTTAGGGTCAACATAATCGGCCTACTAAGCGTACTATTCGCAACATCATCACCCATTTTGAGACCCACCATTCATTATTGGATAATATTCGACCGAATAGACCACGTCCAGCACGCTGTGAAGAAAATATGGCGGCCGTAGCTGAGAGTGTACACGAAGACCGTGGAGAGTCGATTCGGCGCCGTTCGCAGCAACTCGGACTGACATATGGAATGACTTGGCGCATTTTATGTCGAGATCTTAAATTGAAAGCATACAAAATACAGCTTGTGCAACAACTGAAGCCGCTCGACCTTCCCAGGCGACATTAACTCGCTCTATGGGCTCTTGAAAAGTTCCAAGAAGATGACGTTTTCGAGGCAAATTTTGTTTAACGATGAGGCCCATTTCTGGCTCAATGGGTATGTAAACAAACAAAATTGCCGCATTTGGGCCGACGAGCAACTTCAAGAGATTCAAGAGTTGCCACTTCATCCAAAAAACAACGGTTTGGTGTGGTTTGTGGGCCGGTGGAATCAACGGTCCATATTTCTTTAAAAATGATGCTAGTGCGAACGTAACCGCCAATGGCGACCGTTATCGTGCTATGATAACCGACTATTTGATGCCTGAAATTGAAGCTCGTGATCTCGGCGACATTTGGCTTCACTTCCACTTCCCACACATCGCATCAATCAATGGATTTATTGAGAGAACATTTCTGTGAGCACATAATTTCACGTTTTGGGCCGGTAGTTTGGCCACCACGATCGTGCGATATCACGCCCTGGAGGAAAATATCACGCGTGTCATTCGCCAGTTACCAGTCGAAATGCTCGAACGAGTAATCGAAAATTGGACTTAATGGATGGACCATCTGCGACGTAGCAATGACCAAGGTTTGATAGACATAATCTTCAAAAAATAAATGTTACAGAATGTTCTTTCAAATGATAATACACATTCTCCATTAAATTTGTATTTTCTGTGTTTTCTTCTTTAAAAAAGTAGGGAACCTCGAAATGGATCACGGTTTATTTAAAATTTTGTAATTTTACAATAAAAAAATATTTCTAATCCTAATTTGCTTTGCATATTTATTTTTGTTGACAACATTGTATTGTAATTTGACTACAACGACAAAAGCAGCATGGACAACAACCAGCAGCCGTGTGTTCCCTAGTTGACGTCAAAATAATGGTTCTTGTAAAAATTCTTGTATTTTAATTTTGACAGAGAGTTGTCGGGTATTCTGCTGTCTTCTATTTGTTTAATTCATAATACAGCTACAAATTTTAGAGAAACAGTGCTCACTACAGGGTGGTCCAACCAAAACGCAAGATGTTAATTGTAAATAAAAGAAAAAGTTTTCAGGGAATCCTCTTAATAGTTTTTATTGTGATCTATGAAAGATCTGCGACAATTATGTGTGAAACAAAATATCGGCAAAATGGCCGCCACTGCTTCGGTGACATACCTTTATTCGATGGTCGATATTTTCAATGACTCTGAGGCATATTTGAGGTTCAATGTCGTTTATGAGCTATCTCATCCTTTAGCATTTGAATTGTGCTTGGCTTATTGACGTACAATTTTTCTTTTAAATATCCTTAAAAGAAAGAAGTCCACCGGTGTCAAATCACAGGATCATGACGGACATTTAACATCGTCACGACGTGAGATAACACGACCATTGAATTTCGTGCACAAAAGAGTAATTCTTTCGTTGGCTGTGCGGCAGGTGCCACCATCCTGTTGAAACTACATATCTTCCAGGTCCATATCCTCAATTTCTGGCCACAAAAAGTACGTTATCATCTCACTACGCGAGATTAACAGCGTGCATTATGGCAGGTAAAGCTTTATCTGCTACCTGTTTACACCTTACAGATGCCCACGAGCTCACATGACAAATAGATAACTGACAAACAATAAAACACTAACGAATTGATGCAAACTTCTCAGAACGACACTGAAGATGCCACATAGCCAAAACCAGTTTGTCTCCAAACGAAACTGGACAAGTGATGGTGGAAATTCGTTCCAAAAATCTACATCAAAACACCATGTCGGAATATCAAATCAAGAATGAATTATATATTCTCTCTTCATTATTATTTTTAAGTTTATCGGCAGATTCATTAATACCGCAATCAATGTGTCATTTCATAGTCAAATGTCATGATCATTGTAAGAACAGAGCTGTTATCCGTAATAAGATGACAGCTGTTTCGTAAAACAAATGCTTGCTGTGTGTGTGATGGTATGTGCCCACGAACAGGTATAAAAGCACTTGCATTCATGAGCTTGCGAGCGGTTGGCGTGCAGACAGCCTATAGGTAAGATCAATACTGGCGTGTGGACTTCCCTTTTTTTTCTCAGCAACAGTTTCAGCACTCATTGTCCGTAGTGGGTTTCCCCTTTAGTAGTCTTTGCCATCAGAATCAACTGCAAGTAGGCCCGTGTTAATAGCTGTCCTTTGTAGAGTGTATACTTCTGTGTGGTTTTCCCCTTTAGTTTTATCTGCTCACAGACTCAGCTAACTTAGACCAGTGGACATAGCTGACCTAAGTTGAGGTTGTGCTTCTGTGTGGGGTTTTCCTTTAGTATCCATGCGTACAGATACTATATAGGTTATCAGCCATGGCGACCCGCTAACCTGTACGTGAAGCATACGTATGTGTGGGTTTCCCCTTTGTGTTCTTCCCTTACAGATCTGGATGAGCGGTAGGTATCGTTGACCTGCTGTGAAGGCTTACTTCTGTGTAGGGTTTGCCTTTAATATTTGTCGCCTACAGTAGTCAACTACAGACGATAGGACACAAAGCAGTATAATATACTACACAAACCTTATCGCAGCAGTAGCGCTTAAGCTGCATAACTGCCACACAACGTTGCTATGTAATCGGACGGTGGACAGTAGCAGTAACTGCCATTATCTTTAGTATATTAAGATTCGTTTATTTAACGACTCTGGCCTTCGCTGAGCATACCCCTGCCATTGCTGCCACTTCGTCATAACTGAAATATTAAACATTTTCAGCCGCCATTTTTTTCCTTTTAAATTGATGCATTAAAAATTCTATAAATATTTGTTCACAAGTATTCTCGACAACTGCACACGTATCTGAAGTTGGTACATTACCGACCTTTAAGGCTTGTAATTGTCTTTAAGAGTTCTTAGAGCTTTACTGATGACTTCCCTACTATTTCGTTTTTAACACGGATTTAACCTTTTGTCAGTTATTTAAAGATTTCCACCCCTACCGTGATTTCCCCTTGAAATATTTTGACTTTCCCTAAAATTCTCATCATGAATAAGTTCCCCGAAAAATTTCCGGACCAAAAAAATCACATCATGGCGGATTGTTTCCCTTTGATTTATTCAATTTATTTTTGCTGGGGAACTGTACAGATCATGAAAGTACTGATTTCTTTTCGTTAGAATATTAAAAGTTTTAATAAATTATTAAATATGCAAAACAATAGGTCATTTCCTGTGGGCATGTGAATATTTCCAGTTGAACTCTTGGGCTGTAGCTTTACTGGCTTCTTTCGTCGGATAAAATACACACTTCCCACGAACTCTTTGTTCTAAAGCTTCAAAAACTTGTGAGAGCACCTCGCAGAATGTTGATTGGGCCATTCCGACTTCATAATCTCTTGCTAACCCTTTCTGATATCCCCACTGTGCAAAGAACCGTCAGTAAGATTTACGATTTCCGGAATATCGAATGATTTTTTTTAACGGCAAAGAAATCCAAAATATATAAAAACGCAGATCTGTAAGTCCAATATAAGAGAACATTTTTTTAATGCGTCTCAAACTGCCCGACGTACAACTCGATATTGTCTAGTTAATTCCTCTGGCAATATAATAACTATTGTTTTTAGTAATTTATTTTGAAACTTAAATTTAAAAGTATTTTAGAAAGTTTACTCTGCTTATTTACATTCAGTGTGCACTGATAGCTTACATTATTTTGAACAGCTGTTTAATCAGGGGAACAAATATTCCACGGGATATTCCTGATATGAATTTTCACTTCGAGGGGAATGAAAATTTCATGGGAACATAAATTTTATTTGAGTTTTTTTAGACTTATGACGTTGTTGCATCAAATGAGGGTTTTTTATTTTAAAAAACTCAGTAATTTTCATAAAATAATTTTATTTCCAAAGTCAACTCTAAAAATTCAAATTTCGGGATTTATATTTAATTTTTTGAGAATTGTGGAGTTTATAAAAATTTATTTCATCGAAGTCTATAGTGCCGATTCGTTTTGTGAAAATAGAGCATGAAGACTATTGAACCCAGATACTTTTTCGAGTCAGGTACGCCCTTAATTTGAAAAACATAGGTCGGCCAAAATTGTTTTACCTACTTTTTATATTTAAACTACTTTTTCAGAAACTTAACTTTCCCAACCTGGCTCTGAGTATCTTGCAGAGCCATATAAATCTCTATTGCTGCTGGCGATCAATGCCAATTAGTAGAGTAACAAAAACAACGAAATACAAATTAAAATATATTTAAAAGATGGTTCATCTCATTTTTATTAGCAAATACAATTTTAATTTATGTTGGAACCAATTATTCTGCTATCTCGGAAGGCTTCTGCGACATTTGTTTATAATGTTGATAAATCGGCAATGACTTCGTCTCAAATCCTTTCCAATTCAACCTCTAGATTTCAACACAAGCTAAATAATATTTCGTATAAAACCAGTCCAACTATAAGGCCCAAAGTAAATGCCCAAAAGGTACTCATTTTGTGGATTTTATTTATTTAATTAAAATTTTAACAAAAAAAAAAGCGACAAAAAATACATACTTATGTCTGTATGTAAATGTTAGTTGTCATTCAAATAAACACAAAAAACTATTAAATTAAACACATTTCCACAGCGTGATTCAAAACCAATTTATTTTGAATTAAGATTTGTCTAATGAGTTCCACCACATTAATTTAATATATATACACACACACACACACACACACGCACACAAAGCCAGACACACATACCATATAATTTCCTATGCATAATTTATTTATTAACAAATAAAATGAAGTTTAACCTCATAGAATGTTGCACGTTGTGTTTTGCCAAAACATGTCTGCATTTAAGGGGGCCAATAATCTGAAAATGCTCATAACAATCCGATCTATTCAGGAAATCTCAAACCCGCTGGCAAATATTTACCTTCAATAACTTTCAATAACCTCTCTTCACTAAAACATTTTAAATTTCTTCAACAAATCATCTATCACAGTTACACTCTTGGAAAATCTTTTGAGGGCACCTTTTTTAGAAGTTAGAGGAATACTGACTTACGTGATTATTTAAAATTTTTCCAAATTTCAATAGCAAAAAATTCTGCTGCACCCATAACTTTTTTCGTAATAATTAAAAGGGTTTGATGAGGACCACCGGCGGGCACTGCAATACCTTATAAATCTTTTCTGCCTGGCATTATTTATTAATCCAATTTCGATTGAAGGTCAGTACTGAGGTCGGATGAGCCCGCCTGATATGATTCGAACACTAGCTTTACAAAGAATGTGCTTCTTTGTTTTATGCCGCCCCTTAACGCAGAAACAATACAAAGGTGAACTAACCCAAAATCCCCTCCACAAAGGTTAGTTCAGTCGAAAAAGACCGGAAACCCAATCAAAAGTCGTTTCTAATTAATTCTATGATTTTGTATGGCGCTGTTTCATTCTTCTCAAGGCACAAATGACACAAAAGGGAACTAAGCTTTTACCCCCATGAAGTATAGTTCAGTATAGCCGAAAAAAAAGCAAATCAAAAGTCGAACCTCATTCGTATTTAATTCCCGATGTTTTTTTTTATGAAAGGATTTTAACCAGGGACGTAAACTATGTCATACGTGGAAAAAACATTCCAAGCTTCCTTTACGCTCAACAGTTGTTCAGTTTTGATCAATTAGCAGAGTTTCAGAGGCCCGGCTTGACTAATTCATTCGCTAGGACGAGGTATCCAGTACAAGTAAACCCTAATACCGGTGGGTAGGTTCTGTAGTGTTTCAAAATACTCCAAAACAAGCCTGGTTCGCATGAAAGTAGGGATTTTAAGGCAGCTTGGCTAGCCGAGAAAATACCCTTGTTTTAGTTGACGCAAACTGAACTGTGAAAGTTGCCTAAATTTCTGTTCGTATACACCGACAGTTTCGTGAACCATCTCAGACTTCTGAGATTCACACAAGGACCACAATTCCTTCCAAATTGCTACATATTCGCTGCGTTTGGAATAGACTAGAAGCCACCGTAAACACGGTTCACCCGCAGTGAATGCATCCAAAAATAGTTGCTGCTCGAGGCGAATTTTAAGCTGGCGGCATCATTGATCTGTACTGCTTCGAAAGTAACGTTGGTGAAACCATCGTCGTCAAAAGCGTACGCTAAAGATTAGTGGACAACAATTTCTTTTAAAGCGAGTTTAACGATATGGACGCGACCATGTCGCTGCATGCCGTACAGCGAACGCTACAATAGACGATCTCTTACGGGGGTGCCATGAACAGACCACCAAGATCATACGATTTACCACTATCGAGTTTGGTTTACCGCAGTCTCTCAAGTTATAATAACCCAGGTTATCACTCACATTCAGCCGAATTTATGCGGCGGAGGCACTGAAAATGGAAAAATACGAATCCGTTATTTATTTATTTCTCATCCTCATTGCAAAACCCTCTATCCTCGTTTGCAACTTGATACGTATTTATGGCCCTGTGCTCCTTGCAGGAGTAACGGAATAAATATATTAATTATTACTCTTGATATGTTTATTGTACGCCTGCTGCTAGCCAGATCTTATTGTAATTCTTGATTATTTATTTCCTATTTGCATTTTGTTATTTCATATCGACTGTCTTCGTCTTTAGCTTTATTCAATAATGACATTTATTTTGTTCGCCTTCCCTGCTAACGCTCCCATAATTTATGTTTAATCTTCAGGTATTAGTAAATTATCCACCTGTATCAATTTTGAGCAGGAGGAATCCTAATACATAATAAATGATAGTTAATGAGATTATTTATGAAATAGTTGAAAGTTCAAGGCTAAATATAGACTTAAGGAGTTTATAAAATTTGTTAGGATATTTATAGGAACATATTAAAACAGTAGGGAGAACTCTTTAACAGTTTAAGTACTCAGGATTCTGAAGATAAGTATGATATTGTAATGGTTTAAAAATGCCCTGGTAGATTTTGATCTCAAGAGAGAGGATCTCAAAGCCGTCTCGTATTGAAGAAATCTAACTTAAACTTTAAAAAACCGCACTTGCTGGTACTTGGAAAAAAGGTTAAGGGAAGGAAGCTGGCAGGAGTAGGGTTTGCGGACATTCGACTTGAGCACTTTAAATGAGGCAGAAGAGGTTTCTACAAGGAATTTATTCCACAATCGAACAGTACAGCTAAAGAACGAATATTGCCTGTAGTGTGTTATGCGGTTCTCTGGCCAATCTATCACGAACAAATGAGCCCTTAATGAGGAGCGCGTTATACGCATCGGGTATCAGGAGCAAGTTCCCGTTGTAGTAACGAAAGCGCAATGACACACACAGGCCACATTGCATCGTTGCTTCAGTGAGTCAGTAGGTGGGATATCCTAGTGTCGCCGATAAGCAGCTTTGCCCTCTCTTGTACGCGGTCAAAAAATTCCAAAATGGACTTTGAAGCATCGGCCCTTAAGTGAGAGTTGTGTTCCATTTTCAGTCGAATATATGTGGGTTGTATAAATAATTAAAAGAACAACTAGAGTGCGGAATTTCTTAACCCCCTTTAAAAAACTGATTCCCTATTAAGCCCTATCATTTATAACTACAGATGAAGCATCTGTAAGTAAGCAGACAACATCGGGTCCTAGGTGCATTCAGAATCCCCAATGTCATGCATATTCTGCCTGGTGGCTCCAAGTTGCAAAAGGCCTGATTTATTACTGAATGAAAACGTTGAAAGTTTGACGCTGAAATGTATTTCGAAAGTTAAGAAATAGTGGAAGAGAATGTATCCCATCTGTGCATATCAACTCCGTGAAGAAGCTTGATATCCAACGAGAGGAGTCCTTATCGTAACTTACCTTTGATGAGTATCCAGAAGATGGCGACTTGCGCGAAGGTTGAACGAATTATGAGTCATAAACTCAGCTGAGGAAGATGGGGCATTCAAAATTGAAGAAAATGTTGAATCCCAGGTCGTAGTGCATTTTAACGATTATGAAGGAGTTGTGTGAAGAAGTCATAGCCACAGTTGCTGAGTAAGTTGAAACCAGAATCTATCATTCGAAAAATTCGATCCACTCAATGTAGCGACCAAGCATGTAAAGTAGGAAGTAACGGTTTAGTAGGCATGATCATGATAGTACTGGAGAACTTAGCAGAAATGCTAATGGATCGAAATATGGGACTTTATGGGCACCGTAACGAATTGAAGAAGTCCTTCATAACTTCGTACTGTGTTAAACACCACCTTTAGATTCCATGAAGATAATGTTGGACCACAATAAAGTCAAAGCCAGCGTAGACCCAATAGATCAAATGTTGGCTGGATACTCTTGTAAATGTTCGACGAATTGCAGGAGGCCATTGGCAGTGTTGACGTTGCCGGATGCACCTCCTTCCACATCTACGACGCCTTGTGTATGTGTGGGTCTGGCCACAAACCCATGTGCTTCATTGAGTGCCTTGTATATCACCCCCCTTCGAAGGGGTGCAATAAAATACCTAATTTTTTTGCATGATTTGAAAATTTTAATTAAATCTAATATTTTTCTTAAATAACACAACTTCACTACAACTTGAAGTCCTCTTTGGGCATCTTATTCTCTATTTAAACTAATTTAAAATTAAAAACTTTTTTGCTATTAATTGATTTTACTTGTATAATTTTTGTTTCTGTTATTTTTTTTTTTTACCCAAATAACTTTCTCAATCAACCGACCAACTTGCACTGATTGACAATAATTGTTGAAACAAATATAATTATGTATGTACACGATAAAACAGTAATAGAAAAGAACACAAACTCACATTTTCCAATTAAAGTCCCAAGCAGTCTTCAGTGTCTGCTATCAATTTAATATTTCTAAATTCATGAACAATATTTCTTTAACAAGTGGGGTAAGACACAGCTTAAGTTCTTCTCCATTGTTGAAGGGTCGGGGTAAAAGAATATGGCGATGGTGCAAAAAAAAGCCCCCAGTGCAAACATAAACCAAAAAGCCAGACAAATAATAATCTATTTAATATGCTTTGAAAGCTGTCATCGTTTAAGTCGCAGTTACAGTTAGAACTCTTGCCCCTTACAACATTGTAAATACTCGCAATTGATTGCTAAACGTGCTAAGAAATTGCAAGTGCGACTAGTGCAGGGGCGAATGTATGGAAGAGTAATAATGTCGCAGAGAAGATAACTACCGCGACAGTTTGGTTCTTCACAAGTTTTCCGTTCATTAAAACTTAAGCTATTTGATAAGCTTCTTTAGTTTTGTAATGTCGGTTGACCATTTTAGATCAGCTTATTATAATTATTAGGGGGTTCTAAATAGGCGTACACTGTGGAAATTCTTGCTGCAATAAATCACCATCCTGCTGAAGCACATGTCGTCCAATACTCAAGATTTTCAAGAGACCGACTGGTACGCCGACGCTAAAGAGTTTTGCTTTCCGTAATAGCTCAGTTATTTCAAATGTTTTTGAACACTCTTCAAATTGTTGACACATATGATGCACTTTCTACACCGAAATTTCCCCCAAGTTGGCAAGCGCTTTCAGTGGAATGTGTCATCACAATGAAAACGCAGAAAAAGCAGTTTTGTAAGGAAGAAACAGCCAGACTCCTGGTTTGGCTTACACGGGAATCGAACAACCTATAAATAAATTCTCTAAAAGGAATAATTAAAAACAAATGAGGGTACTTAAAAAAATAAACTTTCACAAAAAAATAGTACTTTTTGTATTTTCCTAGAAAGGCTTTAATACAGGTACTTTAACAAAAAACTAAGTTTTATAGAAAAATAGTAGTTTTTATAAAAAAGTACTTTTTTGTAAAAGTACCTTTTGTAAAATGGGTATATATTGTTAAAGAACACGTTCAAAAAATTCAATTTGTTAAATGCGGTACTTTCGGAAAAAAGTCCTAGTTAAAAGTGTTTATTTTGTGATTTAATTATTTTTTTGCCGTTGTAATCGTAAAATATGCAACATTTTGTTAGGGTTTGAGCAATCTGAAAAAGTACTACTGATTTTTTTAGAATGAAAATTCCATAACTGAATTCTATAAAAGATATATTGCATTAAAAAATGCTGTAATAAAGGTGCATAAAAAAAATTAGTTTTCGGAAACAAAAAGTACTTTTTCTTAAAAGTAGTGCCCTTTGTAAAAGAAAGGATATATTTTTCTAAAAATGTTTTAATAAAGGTACTTTCAAAACAAACAAACTTTTAATATAAAAGTAGTACTTTTTATAAAGAGCGTACTTTTTGTAAAAACTAGTACCTTTGTAAAAAGGGGCACTATTTAATAAAAAGTTAAATTTTCTAAAAGAGGACGTTTGAGAAATTACAATTTGTGAAAAGTGCTACTTTTAAGCAAAAAAGTACTTTTTATAATTAAAAGGCCTTATTTTGAAATTTGAATTAATTATATTTGTGCCAGGTTAATCGTAAAAAGTGCAACATTTTATTAAGGTTTCAGCAATCTGCAAAAATGCTACCCATTTATACAGCAACATATTTTCAGGAAGGCAAATGCAATAAGTAATCGCTATAAAAAGTACTTTAATGAAAGTGCTTGAAAAAATTAATTTTCGGAAACAAAAAGTACTTTTTCTAAAAAGGAGTGCCTTTCGTAAACAACGGCTATACTTTCTAAAAATGCTTTAATAAAAATGCCACAAAATTAAAACAGTGCTTTCTTATGCCAGCGGGACATTTCCCGTGAAACGGACAACCCAGAAACAAATTTTACTTTATATTTAGCATATCTGTACTGCTAAGAGAGTCGAATGTCTATGGAAATTTTATTTTTTGTATCATGTCTTTTGTAGGGTGCTACAGTGTTGCCGTTTTTAAATTTTTTTTTACATTTTTTTTAACTAGATATAGAACAAAATAAGATACATAATTAATATAGGAAGTTCTTTTCAAAAAAAATTATATTTGAGAAACACATTTTTTTCATTTGCAAACCCGGAACTTACCGCTTGAAATTAAAATTTGTTTAACTTCGATTAAAAGTTTTTTTTTATAATTTTAAAACCCAAATTAACCTAGGGTGGGTATTCTCATTATACTTAAAAAAATTTGAATTGGAATATGTATTTGTATAAAAGATATGTAAATTAATATTATATATGCAAATTATAGTTTATCTCCTTTGATCGGATAAAAAACTACTGAGTTACAGTGAATCGAAATTCAGTTTTGTCATTGTGAAATATTTTTTATATTTAATATCTGCTCGTATGTAAATGTGTAGGTGTTTATGTAGATGTTTGAGTTTCTACTTCAACTTGTGCGCTTGTATTAAAACAGACTTTAACAAAATCGGAATAAGGTTAATTTTTATTTGTTTCTCTAAAAAAAAATCACCCAACAATCCAACTAGTAAAAAGCAGTTTTGACGAACAGCTTTTTTATTCCTTTTCTGCTTCGTATGAGTAATTACGATTTCAAATATTTAATTAAAAGCACCTAATAATACATCCTTAAGCTTTTACTGGAAAAATTTGTCGGCCGACAAAAATTCTTTAAAGAAAACTTTCCATAAAAATATTTTAAAATCATGACTATTCTTGCCTTTAACCCATTATTGGTTGTGGGATTAGGTAAACTTTTAATCGATTCCTTCTACATCGATCCTCGCCTTAATCAATTTTTATATCAGACAAGAAAAGCGTGCAAAACATATTTGTCGGCCGACTTTTTTGAATCGTTCTTAATTTCGTCTGAATAACTATGACTTAAAATAGTTAAATAAAATAAAAATAATATTCAAACATGACTTTGCTGATTGATAAGTAAACCATTAGCTACTTTCTTTGTGACTTTTTACTTTTGTATGAACAAATATGATTTATAAATTAAAAAAAAACAATTAATAATTTATCTTTAAGCATTTTTATAATTCTAATTTTTAGTTGACACCTTCAAGTTTGGGGAATAAAAATAACAAATTTACTTCATGAGTAGAGTTGGTGCATATAAGAATCATAGGTAGGTATGTTCGCATATCATTCTTCTATCTTTTATTGTGTGCAATGCAGAGACGAGAAAATCAAAGCTTCTAGCATTCGATAAAAGTCCAAAGCCTCTTACCAAATAGGCCTTCTTAAGGGCCTCTACTAACAGGTTTTCATATTGCTACTGCTAAAAAAGGCCTCATTCAACATTATGACAAATTCAAAAACGCTTTTTTCAAAAGCTTTTGTATATATAAAAAATTAAGGTCTTAAGCTACGAAATTTTGTTGCAAACCCTTTAACATTTTAAAAGACTAAATTGCCTTAATTTATTAAGGCAAAGCTTTTTTTCATAACAGCTTTATGTTATTCCTCTAACAGTCTTAATTTGGCAGCCTTTTAAGAGTCCTTTAGGTAAAAGCAAAGCTCTTCTTTTAACACTTAAAGAGCATCTGAGCTAAGTGCTTTTCGATACACTTTGTATTCAGTACTCTTTAACTGTTTGTTCAGTTACTAAAAGCTCTCACTGATTTTTGGCGGCAAATTCTTAACTACAAAAGGAAACAGCTGTGTTTTTTTGTATTTTCCGTCCTTTGTTTTGCTTAGAGAAGAACTTTTTTGTATCCTGGTGAAAATTTGTATAACAGTTTTTTTTTCAGATTCACAGGCAAAGACAGGAAATTGTAGATGAAAATATATAAAGCTTTAGTCGCAAAATAAATGCCGAAGCAAAGAAATCAGCAAAGTGCGCGCGCGGTAGACCTTAAATTTATTCAAGAAAAATTTCAAGTTTAAATACAACAGAAAATGTAACGGTTTTAACAAATAAGAATTAATTAAAATAACAAATGTTAGTGGGGAAAATTTTAAATTTATGAAAACAAATTGACAAATTAATGTCAGGAGTATATATGCGTGTGTGTGTGTGTATGTGTGTGTGTCCAACGTATTATTATTAATATCCTTGGCCAAAAGAAAACAAATGTTTAATGAAGCATTTCAATCATAAAATTTCTAGATGAAAGATTTTTTAAGGTTTCATGGCAGCTGGCAGTGTGTTTGAAATTAATGTAGACTGGGCCGCACACCTTCTAGCAAATCAAATATGTTACCGTCATTAAGAAAGACTTCTTTAAAGTGCTTTTATTGCGTATAGCCTGGATTCTTAAAATTTATTTCTTTATGAATACAATTATTTATTTTCTGGTGTACTTTGTTTCTTTTAGACTCATTCTGTTTAAATATTTAAATACTTCGGGACAACCGCTTCCTTAAATCTCTTGTGTTCAAATCTATATTAAACACTCTCTTTTTCCACCATTTTTTTGTAATCTGACACATAAAAATGAATAAAACAAAAGTTCATTTGCTAATGTAGGCATTAAGAAAAGTGCAAGTTCATGTTGTTGTTGTTTCTTTTTTTTGGCAAACGAGTGAGTGCTAAATGAAAATGAATAAATAAATAATAGAGTTGCAAAACTTTCAAAAAATTGTTTTAAAAAAGAAAATTAATATAGAAGTTTTGGAAAAAAGTGTTTGAGAAGGTATCTTTTATAAACAAAAAACTAATAATAAATAACTAATTCGAAACAAATTATCTATTGTAAAAAAGTACTATTTAAAAAAGTACCTTTAAAAAAAGTACCATTAAAAAAACTACCTTTCAAAAAAGTACACATTTAAATGTGTCTTTCAAATAAATTGAAAAAAGTAAAAAAGGGGACAAAAGTAGCTACATTTAAAAAAGTATAGGAAATAGTGCCTTTTATAAAAACGTGCGTTTTTTTAACAAATGGCATTGTCCTATCTCAGAAAAATGTTACATATCTACATGTGACCATTTCAGCATATTTGTGTTTCTTTGTAAAAAAAAAAGTGCGACAAACAGCACGTCCCTTTCTAAATATGTTGGACAAAAACTGGAGAATGTGTAACGATTTTTGCCCTTATCTTAAAGTTCAAGGTGAAATACTACTAATTTTTACAACTATATTAACTACGTTTGTTTATACAAACAACAGATTTATTTCATAAGCTTTTTTCGCGTTTTAAAATTTGATGTAATTATTTTTGTGCCATTGGTATCGTCAAAAGTGTAACATTTTGTAAGGGTAATGATGAGCAATCTGAAAAAAGGAAGGAAAATGCCATAAATAAATTCTATAAAAAGTATTATTCATAAAAAAAATGAAGGCAAATAAATAACTAATCTTTTACAAACAAAAAGTACTTTTTGTGAAAAGGAGTGCTTTTTGTAGAAAAGGGATATATTTTCCTAAAAATGCTTTAATAAAGGTACTTTCAACACAAACTAAGTTTATAAAAAAGTACTTTTTGTAGAAAAGTAGGAGTTTTTATAAAAAAAGTACTTTTTTAAACGAGTACTTTTTACAAAAAAAGTAATTTTTGTAAAAGCGAGTACTTTTTTTTTTTAATAATTACCTTTTGTAAAAAGGATATATATTGTTGAAATGCACGTTAAAGAAAATACACTTAGTGTACAAAAGTACTATTTATAGTTGAAAGTGTTTATATTTGCGTTTTGAAATTTGATTCTAATTAATTTTGTGCCATTGTAATCGTAAAAAGTGTTACATTTTATAAGAAAAAATTTACTACCTTTTTATAAGGGAAATTTTTGGCAGAAAGGAAAACGCCATAAGTAACGTCATTAAAAGATATAATTCATATAAAAGTGCTTTTTCTAAAAAGTACTACCTGAGACTACTTTAGTAAACGTACTTTTAAAACAAACAAACTTTTTATAGAAAAGTAGTACTCTTTATAAAAAAAGTACTTTTTGTAAAAACGAGTACCTTTGTAAAAACGAGCAAAATTTAAAAAAAAGGATATTCAGTAAAAGAGGACGTTTGAGAAATTACGATTTGTAAAATTGAGTGTCGGTTTTCTATAAAATAATTCGTATTAATTGAAACAATATAGAGAAATTTTACAGAACAGTTTCATTAAAAAAATACTACAAGTTATTTTATTAAAAAATTATAATTCTTTTAATAATAAAAATCCTACTTACGAACACTTCCTTTTATTAAATAGTACTATTTATATAAGAATCTTTAAGAAACATTGAAAAGAGTTTTTTTTTTATTTTTGTAACTTTTATAAAAAGTTCCCTGTTACTAAAACACTTTAATAAAGAGGAAGTACTTTTTTATTAAAAAAAACAAACATTTACTAAAAAGTACGTTTTATTACTTCTCTGATGAACTCTTTTGGAAACGAGCACCTTCTAATATTCGAAATAGAAGACAATAACATTCACTAATACATACACACATAAATACTTATGTGTGCATATTTAGTGTATTTGAATAAAAATATGCAAAACAATCAATTCAAACGTAATAATATTTTTAATTTGCATATTAAAGGCAAAATATAGAAATGAAAATTTTATTAAAATACTCTGCTCCCTGAAACCAGGATTTCTATTCTGCAATACGCATCGACAAGGTAAAACTTTACATAGAAAAAAAACAAAACTTTACAATTCTCAAAAATTTATTTTTGTTTTTCAAAGAAGAGAGATAGATACGCATTGTTTTCGAACACATTTCACGGTTATTCGCGCAAACCACAGAAGGGATCCTTGTTTGCTTTTAATATGCAAACTATTCGTTGGTAGTATATTGCTTCTCTTCATTCCGTACTAACGGGGAAGGAGTTTTAAAGAAAGTAACGTTTTCATTGTTTTTAAATAAACTTCTTTATAAATGGAACTTTTTGTTCGATATTTCTTGCGAACTACTGTTCAAAACTTTTAAAAGAAAAATATCATCATAAGAAATGTATAGTGTTAAATATTGCAGTAGTTAAATATATGTCGAATGCATCTGGCAACATTAAAAGGCCGTTTTACACTATTAGATTGAGTAGAACGACTTGTTAAATTGTCAAAGAGTCAAATAAAATGAGGAAGTGTATATGTTATAAATCTGATAAAAAAAAAATACGGATGGAAATCGGACACTCGTACGGCTCTCATCATTTTTCGAAAATTTTCTAAACGCTGGCACTTTTCATTTTATCAGGGATGCATTTTTACGGGACCAGCTGTTGAACAAATAAACAAGTCGACTGGTTCGCCGCCGACAGCGAGCTAGCGCAGATACCTACTTTCAGTTTCCACCGGAATAAAAATCAAAATATATTTCTTACATTGTTTCATAGAAATAATATTTTTATAAATCATTAGTTATTGATTTCTGTTATTTTGGCCGAAATAATTTGTTAGAAAAATAAAAATTAATTATTAATTCAATTGAAAGTAAGCTACCTTTTAAAAGGTTTGAATTTTCAGAAAGACGCCTTTATTTCTGTCCCAAAAATATCATTCAGAAAATAATAATTACTTCTGCCAAAACAATAATAAAATCAGAGAATAAAAATTTCTTCTCATAGCATATGATTTTCACAACGAATATTGTATGTATACATGGTTCTCCGAAAATTGAAAATAATTTTTATTTTCGGTCCAAGATTTTGTTCAATCCAGTTTTCTGCTTCTTTACCATTTCTATTTCCTAAGTTTTTAAAGAAATAAATCAAAATTCTCAATAGCCATCGCCGCCGAAAGTATCGTTTCGGCTTCTTTCTCGAAGTAAACAACAACGTAATTTTCATATAATTACAAGTGGGATAGTGTAGACACTCAATGTCATGGGATTATTTTACTTTAGATTTTTTTTGACAGTCAGAACCAGTGTAGACAAGGTAAACCCACCAGCGCAGCTGAGTACTTTTTTTAACTTATTGGATGTCAAATTCAATATAAAAAAATGTTTCTCCATTTCCGGTAAATTTTTTACATATGGAGTTTGAATTCGGCGGTAAGGTTACCCCTTATCAATTTGCCTTGCTCAGAACGATTTTCATTATATTTCTCTCCAAAAAAAATCCTACGAAAATATAAACACTTGTAGAGTAGTCTGAAAAAAAAATTGCGAATTCAATTGTAAATCGAAAAGGCAGATGTAAATTTAACGAGAGGGAATAGCGTTAACTAATGTCAGTATTATAAAAACAAATACAAAATATATTTTGTATAGATCCCAAAAACCGCATTCCAATTGAAAGTATTCTTACGTCTGAAGCAAAGTATCCTTTTTTGCTTCTCCACTGCACTAAAAAGCTTTTCGGATACCGAGTGCCGCGTGCAAAAGATAGTTTAGCTTTTGTGCAGCCGCAAAAGCGGTCAGTATTTATTTTATTTAATATCAACTTGTGGACAACTTGCTGTTGTCTACTTTCATGTTGATTTATTTTTAAAATTTACATATGAAAAAATTGTAGCATACTTTCAGGCAACAAAATGAAAAATGCATTTTAATCCCTACATATCACTTGTTGTATTAAGGCGGATCAATCAGTCCGTGACTTTTTTAATGAAACACAGTTTTTTTTTGCAAAACAAAAATTTATCTTTCAACATAATCTCCTTTTAACTCAATACACTTAGTCCAACGTTTCTCCAGTTTTTGTATCCTTTCCAAAAAATAGGATTTTGCAAGCTCCTTAAGATAGGCATTTGTTTGGTCAATAATTTCGTGTTTGGAGCTAAATCTCTTTCCACCGAGGCATTTTTTTGGGTTTGCTAAATCCGGAGAATATGGCGGATGAGGTACCAATTCGTAGCCCAATTCATACAGTTTTGCCATTGAGACTGCACATGTGTGCACCCGTGAATTACCTTGAAGAAAAAGAACATTTTTCTTGGCCATATGGGGTCGCGTTCTTTTTAAATTTATTGTTTTTCCCTTTTGAAGGTAATCGATGTGGATTATCCCGCGTGCATCCCAAAAAACTCTTGCCATCACCTTATTGGCCGACAAACTTACCTTGTCCTTCTTCGGAGCAGGTTCAACCCATTGTTTAGACTGCTGCTTGGTCTCCGGAGTACAGTAATGGATCTATGTTTCATTCACAGTTACAAAACGCCGCAAAAACTCATTCGGATTGCGGTTAAACAACTCCAAACAATCCTTTGAAGTTGCCACACGTTTACGTTTATGGTCAATTGAGAGCCAATGCGGCACCCATGTTGCAGACAAGTTTCTTAAACCCCGCTGATCATTAAAAATCGAAACCACACTGCCATATGAAATGCCTATGGCATCAACAATCTCACGCACTTTTACTCTTCGGTCGGCCAACACGATATCGAGGATTTTTTCGACATTTTCGGGTGTACTGCCTTCAATTAGCCGTCCAGAACGTTCAGCGTCATTTGTGCTTGTGCGACCACAATGAAAGTCAGTAAACTACTTTTTTACCATTGAAATCGATGGTTCAGAGTCCCCATAGTATTTCTCAAGCTTTTTCTTGGTTTGATTGACGGTTTATTTTCGAAAAAAAATAATGTTTAATCAGCACTCGAAATTCACTTCGTTCCATTTTTAGACAAAGGTCGCATGTTGTGAACAGCTGTTAAATGCAAAGCAAATGACGTTACTTGCTCAAGATTTGACAGTAGTCTATTAACTGTTGGTACTTGATGGGAACAGTGTTACATTTCATATAACAATGAGGGAAGTTCGAAAAGTCACGGACTTATTGATCCGCCCTCGTATTTACATATGATAATGTGTCCAAATGAAATGTATAAACAATGTTGCTTAACGAATTTCCCATTTTAAATCAAAGTTTTCAGTATATTATATTCGGAAAAAATGAATTTCAATGCGAAATTGAATAGTTTTTGACGAAAATTGCAAGTTTGTGTGTGTTCTAGATTAAAATTAGATATTTTACAAATAAAACGAACAATATTTCATTAAAATCGATACAAATATTTTGATTTTAATCACAACTGACTGAAAGTATCTCATTTATATATATAAGGGCCATGACACAGTGCGGTTAATATTCGAAGGACTGGGACAAAACCAATTGCCGTGTAGGATTTGAAAAGTGCATGTATCGTCATTGATTACTTCGACTTGTTTTCTATTGCTCAGCCTCAGATTATTAGAGAAGTAAAAACGGATTCTTTACTGTGAAAATCGAATTTAATTGCATTTTAAGAAAACTAATTTTGAAATTATTTTGTTTCAGTTCAAATTTCAAAAAAAAAGAAAGGTTGTGAATGACATCCCTGCATAAAATTTCACCTTATAATCGTTGATATTGTCGTACAGTGCTGGTCAAAATATTGACAAATAAAAATTCATTTTCGGGCACATTTTAAGGACTTGCAAATTGATAAGTTGCATTGCACTGTGGGGCGACAAAAAATGTACTAAGCCCCGCACGTAGAGTAGAAACATACATGATTGCTGCATGGCTGCAACAACAGTTTTATGTGCTCTACAACAATATATGGTTGCGGCACAGAGCGACGTTTGTTCTCTCAGCAATGATGAATTGTCTCTTTCCCTCTAATTATGATGATTTATTTATTATTTATGTAAAGAAAATATGAAATAAAATTGAAACGTTGGCCTTGAGAGTTAGTTAATTCTATTCCGGTACCACCACCGCCTCTCAAATCTTGTTACACAAGTCTTTAGTTTAATTAACATAAATATTGATGGAGAAATTCTCTGGTTATTGAAAAATTAATTTCTATAAGAATTTTGACCTTAATTTTCTGCGAGCAAATTTTGCATTTACTTGGAGTGTTCAAAATTGCTGACAATTACGTCGCTTGAAAAGTGCAAGCAAAGGTGTGTCTGTGCATGCCTGTGCATGCCATGTGTAAATAATAATAATGATGTTATAAAATTGTTCTTTCATACAAATTTATTTAAGTCTTCCTCTCGTCATTTCATTAGTTAGTGTGGTTTTAAGAAATTTTGTGTGCTTATGTGTGTTTAAATGTGTGTATGTGAGTATGTGTGTTTGTGTGTGTGAATAATTAAAAGTTTCCGCATTGGCTTTTAAACATGTAGTTTTAGATGCAAAAATATACAGCACTGGTTAATTTAAAAGGTGGCGTACGGGATGCCAATTGCCCTCAAATGAAAAAACAATTGCACCTGTCTTAAGTGAATGGTGAACTCCCTGTTTACTTTGTACCAAATAAGTCTAAGTTTAATATAATCGAATGTAGCTATTTTTATTGTTAAGACTTCAAGAAGCTCTAAATTTTTTGAAATAAAGTTTGGAGGTACCTTAAATGTACTGGATGGAACTATGGTTCGATGATAATTCACTTTAAAATGTGGCGACAATAGTCACTTCACTCTGCTTATGCTATCAACATTCTCAGCTCACATCGTTATATTTTCGTCTCTTATTCGGTCGCATTACCAGCAATGAAAATTGTACAATTGGTTGGCCGCCTACGTATTTAAATAATTTGCTCTTCGAGGCAATATTTTCTGCTCGTAATGAGTCACACATAATAAGGCTCATCTTATATCCTTTTGGTTGTTGGATTTGATTAAAATGAATAACCAAATCGGAATATTTTTTATAAACGATATTTTTTCACATTTTTGACTTTTCGACCTTTATTTTTTGTTGTTATAAAAAATATTTAATTTCGAAAGAAACAAAAGAATTTTTTTTAAAAAGACCTTCAAGCTTGAAAAATTTCATTGATTGAAAAAAATTTTTTCTTGTCAATAAAATTTATCTGAATTGAAATTTATCTGCAGCAAACCTCTCTTTATCGGCCTGTATAGAAAATTTATAAAACAGTATTTCACAAATATTGGAAAGTTGTTGTGTGGTCTTGTTGTTTGTTATCTGTAAGTGGGTTTAATTGTAAATAACATCTGATGATACAAGCTGAATAAATATTCCTTGATGTTTTGCTTAAGTAAATTAGGGCAAGTCAACCCATGAATAAGTTATTAAAATAAACAAACCAGCAAAACAATTAAACTTAATTTTTAGTTAATGAAATATTAATAAATAAATAGTTGCATAAAATTAAATACACACGAGGAATAACAAAAATTTGTTCAAATGATTTAAATACCTTACTTTAAGTTTTACAGTAGTCGTAATGCAACTCTGACTTGCATACTAGCCACAGGTGGCAACTTTGACGTATGAAAACAGTAACAAATCAGCTTTTGCTTTATGAACATCAATTCCATTATGTTTTCGGACCAAGCAAACCTGTTTTTATTGTGGGGCCTTTGGGTGTTTCTCACTCTTGTACTGATTAACTTTGGCTAACTCTATCGCTTTACAACCCAATTATATATTGAGAGCGAAAACGACGAATTATTAACAGTCAACTTTATAGCCAAATTACATTGGCACCACAACTACTGAACACACTAAATATACATTTGCAAGCTCTTTGACCATAATGCCATCAGAATAGATTTCATATTATTTTTTCTTGCTCTCTCCCTCTCTCCCTCTCCCTCTCCCTCTCCCTCTCCATCTCCATCTCCCTCTCCCTCTCCCTCTCCCTCCCCCTCTCTCTCAATCTCTCACCCATCTATCTCGCTCTCTCCCTGTCTCTCGATTTCTCTCCCCCTCTCTCTCCCTCTCTCTCCTGTCTATAGGGATCCGATATTTCAATGAAATAACGTTGCTACATGCAAAGAAAAACATGGTTGTTATAACCATAATCTAACAACAATACACTATGTTTAAAATATCTAGTTGTAATCAAATCATATTATTATTATAAATAACAACAATAGTATGGCACTTCATAGAATCTATCACGCGAGTTTAAGATCAATATTTATTCGAATACAACCAATATCTTCACTTCACTTCTTCATCATACTTTAATTAAACATCAAAAATATTTTACTCTTTATGTTTATTGATACTATTTTATGGTTAAAAACATTTAATTATTTTTACATAGTGAAAATATAGAGTTAGAAATTTAGTAAAAATTTACTGTTCAACCCAACCATGTTGCAATTTTTATAAAAGTTAATCGTTTAACAATTTAGTGTAAACAATAACTTGTTTATTGAAACTAAACTAATGTTTGAAATATATATTTGTTTAATAAACTCAATATGTTTGCTACAACAATATGATTGCAATAGAGAACATAATATTACTGTCGTGACCATGTTCTCTTCTTTGCCTGTATATGTTTCAAAGCAAATTGGTAAGGTAAATCACTATAAAATATCTCCGACTTCCGTGCTTACACTTTGCCGGCCTCTCTTGAATTGTTGTTTGGCGGTTCCAATTGTTATCTGGCTTTCTTTAATAATCTCTAGCTAGCTGATTTTGAATATATGGCCACGCTATGGCTACGAAATGTGAATGGCACAAATGAGAAGATCACCAGGGAAAGCAAAGTCAGCAACCTGGCGATATATGGTGTTGCGATGATAATATGTGTAAATTCATTATCGGCGGCATTAGTCGCCATAGTTGGAAGAATTATAAAATTTTTAATTTTTTTTTTACACCAGTCCCTGACTAAAATTTAATTTAAATCCAGGAATATTATTATTCTTTATAGTCTTCTGTTGTGTATTATGGCATATGGAATTTCCTTTTGTAAAACAAATACTCATTTTTTTCCTCATGAATACGACCGGAAAGAAGCCATTTAAATTATTTTACAAAATACAAAAAAATAAACATATGTACATATGTAAGTATGTGTGTGTATTTTAATACTTCCCTCACAAGGACTTCTAACAATAGTAATCCTTAAACATTTTGTCAAACTTTTTAAAACTTATTTTGAAAGTTGAACAAAAAATAGTTGTCCGCAAATTAATCCTTTTATACATTTTCGTTACCCCACATAAATTCCATTATTAGCTTTTTATGTCTGTTTGTGGGTACAGCGATTATATTTTCTCCTTTTTTCATTTATTATTCTTTTATCACTTAAGCGCTTGGCACCCAAAAGTTTATAGAACAAACATTTTCAATAAATATTTTTCTTGTCACCGGGCCAAGAAAAAATCCCTTTTATAAGGCAGCAACAGTTGTCTATACAAGATCAATAGAAAAAAAAAATACAGCCAACAAAACCAACAAACTGCTGTTATTTTGGTTTTTTTTCTAATAAAGCAAATCAAGTCAGCCATAAAAATGTCTCATAAAAAAAAACACAACCACAGCAAGAAAAAGAACCGTTTTTCCAAATAATCAGCCATGACACATCAAAATGAAAACACACATCTTTACCGAATCTCCCCCGCACACTGTTTTAATAACTCCTAATGAGAAGTTCTCATACAATAAGAAAGTGGCGCTCTCTACAATTACAATTTAATACAAGTTTGTAATATACACTGAGGAGCATAAGTGTTGCAGTTCAAACTGATATCTCTCTACTTTATAACAAAATTGAAAAAGGTTTTTACACGAGTTATTGATTGTTACCTTATGTATAAAAAATAATAAAAAGAGCCCTGGCGATATTAGGAGCCTGTCCCAGCAGATCCCCAATCTGTATCACTCCTCACAGACTGATGGTAAATTAAGGTCATGTATCCTGGTGCGTCAAGGTACGAACAATACCTATGACTTTAATCGCTGGATCTTACTGTAGTAATAATTGACAGTGGGTCGGGATCATTTCCTATTGCGTTGGCATACCTTCCCTATGAGGCGACATGTTCACATTTGCCACCGGAGGTGCGAAATCTAGTCAGTTTCTGTACGCAGAGAGCTATGGCGTCAGTCGCGGGATGTAATGCCAACTCGCACAACACAGTACGAGGCAGCACAGTCGATAACTACAGAGGACAACAATTGTTGGAACTTGTAGCACGATACGATTTTTAGGTACTAAACAGAGGGGTAGAACCCACTTCTATTGATTCACGCAAGGCAGAAGTGATCGACATTACTTTGTACTCAGTCTAAAAGGGTTATGGACTGAAAGCTCACGAACAGTTTAACCAAGTCTGACCTTAGGGCTATCCAGTTAGAAATACTGTATGGCAGAAGGCGCAGAAAGATCCTCAGATCTGTAAGAATAGCCGATAACACTGATCATACCAGTTATGGGAAGTATCTCTCGGAACACATGTGTAGTACTCTATATCACGCACCTCGTAATACGTGCAAAATCGAGCGAAATGTGAAAAAATTTAACTCTAGGGTTAAGCTAGCTTTTGAGCATGATTGCCCCTTGACAGTAGTGGTTGGGAAAGATACGACACCCTAGTGGAACGAAGATTGTTTTTCTCCCCGAACAGGGAAAAAGGGACTATACAGATGCAATGTCCTTCAGGCCACTTAGCTTTACAGCTTTTCTATGGAAAACAATTGAGCGGGGTTTTTCTGACTTCCTAGAGAACCATACGATGATGGATACGCACTTGAATAGATACCAACATGACTACAGAGCAAGTAGATCTACTTGTACCACTCTACATGAACATGTCAGAGTCGCAGAATGAGATATTCTCATTGGTGGAGCTGTTTTGTCCGTCTTTGTAGACATTGAAGGTGCCTTTAACAACATCTCTTTCGGGAAGATGAGAAATGCAATGGGTTGGCCCCACTGTTATAAGATGCATCAACGCTATACTTCGGTCTACCTCTTTTTTCACCTCTTTTGTGGAAATTCACCCTTGATGGCCTTGTTTGGAAACTGAGCTCAATACGCATCGATACGATTATGTATGCCGTTGATCCGGTGGTTGTGAGTTCATCGGGGTCGGTCAAGGTTGCATAAGACAGGCCCTCATGGCAATAAACAGGGACTTACCATAAATGTTAGCGAATCTAACGCTATGGTCTTCTCCCGAAGAAGGAAGGGTATAGAGCTTGAACCCTTAATACTTTTTGGGTCGGAAATCAATGTGTCCCAGGAAGGTGAATTAACTTTCCGTTACTCTGTAATAAGAATATTTTTTTATTACAAAAAGGGTTTCTTTTGCTTTTCTGTTGCATTTGTTTTTAGTCTTTGGAGAAAGCAGTCCACTCGCTCATGCTAATATTTAGTATTTTAAAAGCCTTAAAGGAGGTTTTCGTATTGTCACTTAACACCAGTCTTACACGATGACGGCCAGTTTGGTCATCAATCAAGGAGATATGAATATCATGTTTTGTGTTTATTCTCTGGATGGATGTTACTCCTAATTATTTTGCAATTTCATTTTCTAATCAATTTAATATTTTAATCACTTTTTCTTATTCCATTTTGTATAAAAAACTTGGGGAAAATAATAAAATATTTTTAAAAGAACGTTAAATTCAACTCTGGTTTTCTCTTTTGATTTAGTATTTTGATTTTCAAAAAAAAAGGTTGCAAAAGTGTAACATTTCTTTTACTTTGCAAGATAAAGTACATTTCTTTTGTTATTCAACTGATAGGTGAATTCTTTTATATTTTCTATCATTCATCCTGCTACATTTGTGCTCCTCAGTGTATGTTTTGTATATAGCATACTTTAAGGCGTCTCTATGGAGGAAGTTTAATAGACCGTCTAATGTCGATTATGGAGCGCAAAATGGTCAATTTGTTGCTTCTAACGCGCAAAAAAATCCCGTAGATACGTAGATAGATACTTTTGCCTCTGAGAAATAATAGAACAAACAAAAAACTGTGAAGTTCTTTGTTCTTTGTCTGTTAATATTAAATATTATTAATTACGGGGCGTCATAGTGCCTGACCGAATTCACTGCAATACCCACCCACAACAATCAATTTTAGATGGAATTTTACCTTTTATGTTGCGTAAATAAATATGTAAAGTTTTTTTTACGAAAATAGTATTTCCTGAATTTAATTTCGTTGTTTTTTTCTTATTTTTTCATCAAAAAGAATTGAAGGTTTGAAGATTTTTCCTGGGATTTAGTTAACCATGAGGGTATTAACAATTCATCCAAATGCTGCAATAACACAAAAAATGGAAAACTACGTTGCTAAATAAGCAATAAGGGCAGACTACAAAAATGTATTCAAAAGGTAGTTTAAAACTCTGTGAAAATTTTGTTTTTTTTTTCTTTTACAAATATTGATTTTGATTATTTTTCACAGTTAGGCAGATTAAGATAATTGAAAAAGGTTTTCACTGTAAGATTTTTACAGGTTTGTCTTGCTAGTAAAATAAAACACAAACATTTGAGGATAATAGAATTTGTTTTTTAATTAAAACCTACACATATACAGGGTGTCCGCCGGGAAGGTATACACTTTGTTTTGCCGCCATTTTGGTAAACACTAGTCTTGACAGTTCATATTTGGCAGCCGTGAAGTAGAGACGTGGCAAATTTATTATGGAAAAACATTCGGTAAACCAACGTGTTTTAATCGTTAAAACATTTTATCAAAATCAATCATCGATTACTGTGACGATGAGAAAGTTACGTGAAATTTTTGGGAGAAACAACGTGCCAACAAGACGCACTATTTATCGTGTAGTGAATGATTTCGAAGAAAGAGGGACTGTAGCTGATAGGCGCAACCATGGACTACAACGTACTGCAAGATCGGTTGAAAACATTACTGTTGTTCAACAAAGTGTTCAAAACAATCCATCAACCTCAATTCGACATCGTGCTCAGGAGCTTGGTCTTCAAAGAACAACTTTGGCCACAATTTTGCACCAAGATTTGCATTTGTTTCCATTTAAGATTCAGTTGACACAAGAGCTTCTTCCAGAAGACCATTTAGGCCGCCGTACTTATGCCAATAGGATGCTACTGCTCGCCCATGACAACCCCGATTTGTGAATAAACAGAATAGTAGTCGGTTCTGGGCAATGGAATACCCTCAAATTATTCATCAGTCACCTTTGCATCCATTAAAAGTGACAGAGTGGTGTGCAATTTGGTCAGGAGGAATCATTGGACCTTCATTAGACTTCTTTGAAACTGAAAACGGCGTAACGGTAACTGGCAATGGGGAGCGATATCGTGATTGAAAACTTTTTAACGCCTCAACTGCATGCTTTGGGCTTGACTAACATGTGGTTTCAACAAGACGGTGCCACATCGCATACAGCCAGGATTACAATGGAATTACTGCGAGGTACCTCTTTCCACAACAAGATATTTCAAGGAATGGTGATGTTGATTGGCCTCCACGGTCGCCTGATTTGAGTGCGCCGGACTTCCTTTTGTGGGGATATCTGAAAAGCAAGGTTTATGCAAACAAACCAGAAACGCTGGAGCAACTCAAGCAAAATATTCGTGATGAAATTAATGAAATACCGCGTGAAATGTGTGAGAATGTAATGAAAAATGTGTTCAAAAGGACTCGCATTTGTGAGGCTAACAGAGGCGGACATTCATCTGATATTGTATTCCATACATAATTGCCGACATAAAAAATAAAACATTTATCAATATACGATCTATTCTATTACATTTCATCAAAAATTATAAACAAACAAAGTAGAATACCTTCCAGGCGGACACCCTGTATAAGCAGATATATTGCTAGAAGTCTTACTTAAATTGTATTCGAGTGGATTTGTAAAAATTAATTTAGAAATAAAACAAAAACTTATTGAACTGGTGAATCAGTGGAAGCTTTTAATTATTAAAATTCCTTTCATGTTCAGCACTTAATTAGTGAAGTAGTTTCGTCGTCAATACTATCCACGAAAACGGTTACCAAATAAATGCTTAACAAAACAATTTGAGAAAAACATACCCACAAAATTTTGGACAAAAATTTAAATTAAAAAAAATTATAAAACTAAAATATCTTAAAAAAAACTATTTCTTAAAATAGTTTCACAAATTGTTATAAGTTTAAACTAACAATTTTTGTACTCAATTGTTAAAAAAAATTATAGAAATTTTTTCTGAATTTCTTTGTTACAAAATGTATTAAGTTTTTTTTTCTAAAACTTCTTTTAAAGTTTTTATAAAAAAAAAAATTAACAAAAATCGGTCACTCTTATTTCATTTAAAAACCGCCAGAAAAAACTTTCTTCCCAAAAAATTTTCGAAAAAAAAAATTATTTGTAGAATTTTGTTTAACCTAAATAAAGAACGGACCTAAAAGTAATCTCTGCCTCATTGTAATGAAAATGATTAATTTCTATATATAAAACTCAAAACATAATTAAAATTTATTAGTCAATGGTGACAGAAATTATAGCACATATCCACCACTATAACCTCACTTTTGTTCCAGACTGTAATTTCCGCCTAAAATGACTGCTACACAAAATCGTTGTTGTTTTGAATTACACAAAGTTTTTTTTGTTCAACACTAGAATTTTCTGGATTGTTCAAATCTTCAGTATTCAGTCAGTGCTCAACATCATTGATTTGATACTCAAGAATGGAACGCGAAATGTTCTGTTCATTTCTTTTTTACGTTGACCACTTGGTTAGTTAGAATGTGAGACAAGTGCCTTTCTGAATAAAAATTTTTTTTTGTTGGCAAGAATTTAAAAAACAATTTTTTTTTAAATCCTCATCCCAAAAAGAGTTGGTACCGGGGATTATTTTTTATAAAAGTTTTTTCTGTCAAAAATATTAGTTTTCGGGAAACAACTTTATTGCCTCCAAACTGAAGCAAAACCTGTTAAACAAATTATTATTTTCCCCTTAAATGATTACAACCAAAAATGTTATTTATCGTTTTAAATATTATACAAGAAACCTTTTGACTGGTTTTCTTTTCTAGAAAAAATGTAACATTTTTTGCCCTTTGCTTAACTCGTAATATGTTCACGTCCACAAAAAGTGGTGCTTATTTTGCAGATAATAATCTATATATTAATTGCCAAATAATAAGGGGCTTACCTTTAACAAGGTAACTTTTTATTCAAGAAACAAAAACGCCATTATATTCTACAAATTCTCTCCGTAACTGCACCCTTTATTGTTGATTCTGTAGTCTCAGTTTTCTATGACGAGTTTGAGCGTTCGCTTATAGCTCGAGCAATGTTGAATTATTCGTCTCTGTGTTTCTAAGCGGAAATTCTGACAATCTTTAAGTTTCGAACCAGGTCCATTTTGGAGTGTCATGGAACACTTCCGCAGCTGGCCACTGGTAATAAGATTTCCCTGTACAGCATACCTGACTACAGTGGCCATAACAAATTTAACGAATTTAGGATGGCCTGTGATACTTCGCTTTTTGGTCCGGTCCCATGTTGTGGCGTTAATGGGTTAATAGTTACCTCACTGATTAGAAGTGAACTTTGAATGTTTCTTCGGGTTGGAAGCAAATTAAACCATCACAATGTAATAAAATCCTGGAATTAAATATTAAATACATTCTCCTTTTGATACGTTTACTGTTTAGTCATTTTTGGCTGAACTATCCTTCCAGGAGGCGAAATAAGATCAGTTCTCCTTTGTGTCGTTTATGCATTGAGACGGATGACAAAGCAACATATATTCTCAGTGATTGTATTCGTTACACAAGATGTGTTTTTAACTCTGGGCTCTTGTTTTTGCCACCTCAGTACTGGCCTTCATTAGGAACATTATACAGATTGACCAGAATGAACTCGATTACTGCAATGACTGGCGTCGTCTTACGGCTGGTAAAGAAAGCAAATTGCAGCCATCTCTGCATGTGCACAAATTACAAAATCTTGGGTTTACTCTTGATTTCAAATAATACAATAATGTTTCTGGACGTAACCATCACTCAAGGAATAGGCCTTAGCACTGAAGACAACAGTTTCTCAAGCGTTTTCGCGAGTTTCTGAACTGTAGGGGTTAACGAGAAACTCTACCTAACTGTAAAAGTGTAAAAACCCCACTCAAAATTGTTAATGGCCCTACATAAAAAAAGTCACCATTTATTGCCGAATTCTGTTTCGTTTGGAAATGTTTTTATTGCTCCTTGCAGTCTGGTTGTAGTATAAAGTGTTTAATTTTATTTTGCTTTCGTTACGTGCCATTGGTTTGTTGTGTGTTCTATTCTGGACTAAATGCACACATTTTTCATTTCCCTTTGTTTTATGAAGAATAAAGTCATTTGTCATCCATGCGGCAGATATGAGAAAAAGGAGTAAGTCAAACTATGAAAAATTGCCCAAAACAAAATATAGGAAAATAATAAAAAATTCAAGCACAAATACGAAAAGGGGTTGCCAATAGGTGCGGGGTCGATATTGAAAATTAATCACACAAGCCGTGTGTGAAGTATTAAGGAAGTTCTTGATTTTTTTTTTGTAAGGCTCATCTGTGTCCTTGGGTATGAAATATACCTTCGTTCCAATGTATGCCGTTGCTTTGCACAGCGATGCACAACCGCTAAGTCTGCTGCATAGATCCGTCTCAATTTGAGTGATGGCCTAAGTTATGTTGACTTTGCATTCATGGGCTTATTAGAGTGTATCTGCAACTTTAGAAAACTCCATACGAAAATCGCATGATCTTCTTAGCCATTTCATGTCACCTCTGCGAGACCTTTTCATAAGGTGAAACCTTTTAAGCAAAATACCAATTAAGAAATGTAGTGCTGTCTTTTTGGAGCCACAGGTCGTACATCTTCATAGCGTTCAATGGGGACCAAAAGAAATTGTTTATCACTTATCTACTACTTTAGCTGTTAACAGTGATAAGCTCCCCAACGTTCTTTTAGGAGAAGTGCGGACAATGGTGCCGCCGTCCCAGCGTCTGCAAACAAGCGTTACTTTTCGGCGATTCATATTCGCCTGGTCAATCTCGTGTGGGTTGGTGTCGTTCCATGGCTGCGAAGCCTGGTTGACGAGAGAGCTGTGTTTGTGGTTATTTAGTTCAAGATGTTGGTTTAGGTGGATCTTGTGTAGCTGCCGGTCCAAATTCGTCAAGTTAATTGCGCGCGACATCAAATCTCTCAGGTTCCCTGCATACTTTCACCGACAACGTCCATTTTTTAGGCTGATCCGAAGTTCTTTTTATGTCCTGGTTGTTGTCTGGTAGTTTCGTGAACTGGCTGATTTAAATTTGGCCAGCAAGTGTTGGAGAGTCAAATACGAGAGGCCTCTGAATCAGCCGTACAATAAACGTAAAACGCGCATTAGCGAACAATAATTTTGATTCTTAATTTGACTTTCCGACAGGGTGATTCGTTCTAGATACTTGCGTGCGAGCATAGCTCCTACAATGGGAAGATTCATTAAACCTGAAGACATGGCGGCATGCTGCCCGATGTAGAGAGGCTCGAATGGTGCTCAAAGAGCCCCTCGGCAGAGTGGACAGTAAAGTGCTTAGACATAATAGGGGTACCTTAAGGTGGATTACTGTGTTACTGACACGTCATGGAAAATTCAAGTATCATCTGCCCAAGATGAAAATGATCACGGGCAGATACTTATTAAATGTGAATGCCATGTGGCACCTAAGCTCAGCAATAACAATAGTCTGCGTGATGTGGAAGCAGATCGACAGTCACCAGCAGATCGACAATCTGTAACCACTAAAGTCAAGAATAAAGGCTGGTGTTGGCAGGCGACTCAATGAAAGTAAGGTAGTCGTAAATTACAAGTCGGTTGACTGTGACCATTTTGATTCACGAAGGGAGTCGAAAAGAGACCCATTAAGTAACCGGTCTGCTTCGATATCCCCTCTACATTAATGCATGTCAAGTTTGGTTTGGTTACCATTAATAATTTCGTTCGTAACGTTTAACCAAATAAACTACAGCTTTGACAGACACTGCCTACCACTGGCCACCAGAGACTATCAACATCGATCCGCCCATCATAGAAAACTCTTGAATTTTCTTTACAAAAAAAAAGGAACAATAAAAGACCGACAAAATTTATTACTCTCCAACATGAGCAAATTGTATTGCTTCTTAAAAAAATTGACTGTTCAATAAAAGCAACCCCGTCTACAAAGTGGACAAAGAAAATAATAAAAATTTATTTCAACAAATTTTCCATTTATCAAAAGTTTTTGTGTGACTTTTTTTTCTTGCCAATTTCGTTAAGGTCGGCCATAAGTTTTTCCCTACAACTTGAGATATTTTATGTACTTTTCCAATCATCCATGGCAAAACTGCATTATAAATTTTTTGAGACTGCCTTTTGCGAAATGCTAACAAGGAAGAAGTATTGAAGCATAGAAAATTGCTCGACACCAAAATACAATGACTGACACATGCTGACATGCAAGTAAATCCTAACATTGTTAGACACTCTCCATTCCCTGGCAGCTGCAGCGGTGTCAACTTATTTACTCATTTGATATTCAGTGGTACATATTTGCTATTGTATCGTGCTGTTTCTAAGGCACATACGAGGGCATTTTTAGAATGAATTGAAGGACTTCAGAAAACGTTATGGTGGAAATATTCATTGATTTTTTAATAACAAGAAAAAAATTTTTCGCCTAAAGCAAAATAAATTATTTCACATTTAATTAGGTTGTTAATTGTTGCAATTAATAATTTAATTATAAATAATATTTGTTTTAATTAAGTTTTCATATGATGCAATATTTATATAATAAAATAATTAATTAAATAAATAATTGAATGAATTAAAAATTTAATCAAACTTTATATGAAAGCCTTTTTATTATTGTGCCTTGGTAGGCTAGTTAGTAGTGTGCTAGTCTATCAGTCTGGTGGTCGTGAGTTCGATACTGGCCAGAGACTCTGGTTTGTTTCACTACAACGAGTGAAGGAAGGTCTATGTTCTTATGCTCGGTAATTTAAGTTAGAATATAATTTGTATTTGTATTATAACATACAATAATAAAAAAAATTGAAGCAATAACGTAAACGTAAACTGGACACTTGTAGCATCATATTTTATTATTGTTGAAAGAAGAATTTTGCTCAAAAAACTATTTCTGGATACAAAAAAATATTTTTTTATTTGCTAAAAAATTATTTTTGGACTAAAAGTTATATATTTGTGCTGAAGCAGCACATTCCACTCATAAGTTCTCTTCAAATAATGCTTTAACCGCCTCAACCGCTTGCAGACGCCAGCAACATTTTAACCTTGTGAATACCTTCATCTGGGCGACAGTTGAACTTTCAAGACACCTTTCTTGCCTTGAAGAATACGGTCGGTGTTGTACTGATCGCTCTGCATTATTAGGAATCGCCTCAAAAACTCACATATTTTCCTACGAAACATTTCCACCTATTTGACTATAGCAACCTTCTTATGCTATTTTAGTTAAATTGGAAGCTCAGGTGGTACGGTACCCACCTTGTAATGTCCAACTCCCGACTTTGAATTACTTATTGCATCTGCGAGTTGTCGAGCCTTCAGCAGCTGTTCATTCGTTAGCTTTTTGAATAATTTTCTGGCTTGAACAACTAAATACAGGGTGGCGCAAAAATAACCTTCCGATGTTTTTTGGCTGTAATTTAAAAAAAAAATGAAAAACTTTGATTCTTCTTGTGGATTATTTTTATTTGGTCTTTTATTTTTTTTACATCAAGTCGAGAATATGATGTCATGTAAATGGCCGCCGCCACAGTTGATTGTCATTTGAGCCCTTTTTATGGCATTTTCCATCACTTTGGCCAAAACTTCCGGCGATAGGTCCTCACATTCTTGACGGATATTGTCTTTAAGAGCTGCAAGAGTCTGAGGCTTGTTGACATAAACCCGCGACTTCAAAAGGCCCCACAAAAAGAAGTCTGCAGCGGTCAAATCAGGCGATCTTGCTGGCCAGTGTGAATCGCCAAAACGGGAGATTAGGCGCCCGGGAAATGCATCCTTCAGCATATCGGTTGTGGCACGTGCAGTGTGTGCACCGTCCTGTTGGAACCACATGTTTTCCAATCCCAATTCATCAAGTTACAGCAAAAAGAACTCGTTAATCATTGCTCTGTAGCGCTCACCATTCACAGTAACCGTTTGGCCCGCGACGTCTTCGAAGAAAAAAGGTCCGATGACTCCTCCAGCGAAAACAGCACACCATACAGTGACTTTGAGCGGGTGTAATGGCTCTTCGTGGGTTACACGCGGATTTTCAGTACCCCAGAAGCGTAAATTTTGCTTATTTACGTACCCGCTAAGATGGAAATGGGCCTCATCACTCATGATTATTTTTGATGAAAAATTATCTTTCTCTTGGTGGTGATTAAGGATGGCTTGAGCGTATGTTAGACGCGATTGGCGGTCAGCAGCTAACAGCAGATGCACCGTCTGGACTTTGTACAGAAACATCTTCAAATCTTTTACCAAAATTCGCTGTAAAGACCTGATACTCATTTGCGTGGCACGTCGTCTGGTCGATGCCGACGGCGCTTCCATGACATCCTCGGCTACAGCAGCAATATTCTCTGCAGAACGGCTACTCCGGGGTCTGCCACGCCTGACAGCATCTCGTGTTGTGCCAGTCTCTTCGAGGCGAGCGGCTAAACGTCGCAGTGTTTCACCAGTAGGCGTTGAACGGCCAGGAAATCTGCGACGAAATTCACGTTGTGCCAAAGTCACCGACCGATTATTGGTCAAATAAATAGTCACCAATATTCCGCGTTCTGGAGCAGTGTAGCGTAACATTGTTTATTAACGTGTATTTCGCAAGTGTTTACTTCACAAATGTCAAAACAGAATTGACATTAGGGGCCAATCGCAAAATTGTTAGCATTTTCTGATAGGAGGATTACTTTTGCGCCACCCAGTAGTTCTACGACCAACACCCGCTTATACGACTTCCTCGTGAAAAACTTTTTGTTGAAAATAAAAAAACTAGATTTCTTCAAACTTCAAACCCATTATAAATCTTCTCATAAGTTCAGACACTTCATAAGCCGCCCTCGCATATATACATATGTATGTATAATAGCCAATAGTGTGTCAGTTGGAGTATTTCATAGTTTTTCTTATGCTGCTTGTTTTTTCCCCCTGTTCACAGTTTGTATGTTTCGTTGTGTTACTCTGTATTTTTTACAACATTTCCTTTCACACGCTTTTTAATTCACTTCGATATTTGTATTTTTATTTGACCATAAATAATCATTTGTAAATGTCAGAGAGTTTTTCTCGTTCAAATACTTTCGTTTAGATGCGAAAAATCAGATTTATGATTTTTATGTTTCAATTAATAAAAATTCGATAAATGTCCTTCAAAAACTGTCGATGTTATTTGTACAAAGCAAACAAGCAAGTCAATCAATAGAGAAAGTGTAACTAATCAATAATCGAAGAGTTTAATAAACAATTGAGGAAGAAAAATTTAAGTTGAAAAAGAACCCGCTTAGGGAGCTTTAGAGTTTCTCAATCGATTCGCCTTCATTTGGAAAAGTTGCGCTCCTTACAGGTTAGTGCAAAGATTTCTACTTCGGACCGATGAATAGGTCTACCAGAATGTGTGAACGGTGTTGCCATTGGGGATGTTTTTAGTCGCTAACAAGTCTTGGAAAACTTCTTAACTCTAGATTATTATTTATGGATTATATATTAATTTATTGTATTCAAATCTTAAATCACTTTCTACGATTGGGTGGCGAGAGCTGTGTGACCAGGCTCAATATAAGTATGTGCTTTTTTAGTCGCTGGTATCCGTCAAATGAATGTCGTGCCAGACAAAATTGGGATGGACCTCTCGTTTGCTAACGTATGTATTTGGAGTAGTTTCCTTATTTCTTCTTTAATAGTCGGAACTTCTAGATCTCTGCGTAATTTTTTCTATTTCTTGCATACCTGACGATAAGTCGTAAAATCCTAGACTGTCTTCTGTCGAACTTCTGCATCTTTGATGCACAATCAAAACTCCACAGCCGAATACCCTACGTTCATATTAGTTTTATAGTGGTTTTGTATAAAGGACTTTGTATTTCAAAGTCAGATTTCAGTTAGGTTCTCTTCACCAGTGTAGTTCATTAGTTTTAAGGTTTATTCCATCGATCCAGGCGGGTTTTTCCGCTGGATACGTGTTATTTGCTGTTGCTATTGGTAGACAATTTTGTCTTCTGTGGGAAATCGTTACATGAGGACATTTTAAAGGATTTACCTTTATTCTCCACTGCTTTATCCAGTCTTTAAGCTCGTGAATGTGAGACTGAAGTTGTGCAGATGCAACTTTCGAATCATTAATAACATTTATAAATCCAAAATCGTCTGCAAACGTTAATATATATGAATGTGGGCTAGTTGGCATATCCGCTGTTTAGATGATATACACGGTGTCCGCCCGGAAGGTATACTACTTTGTTTGTTTATAACTTTTGATTAAATGTAAGAGAATGGATCGTGCATTGATAAATGTTTTATTTAATGTCGGAAATTATGTATGGAATACAATATCAGATAAATGTACGCCTCTGTTAGCCTCACAAATGCGAACCCTTTTGAACACATTTTTCATTACATTCTCACACATTTCACGCGGTATTTCATTAATTCCATCACGAATATTTTGTTTGAGTTGCTCCAGCGTTTCTGGTTTGTTTGCATAAACCTTGCTTTTCAGATATCCCCACAAAAAGAAGTCCGGAGCAGTCAAATCCGGCGACCGTGGAGGTTAATCAACATCACCATTCCTTGTGGAAAGACGTCTCGCAGTAATTCCATTGTAATCCTGGCTGTATGCGATGTGGCACCGTCTTGTTGAAACCACATGTTAGTCATGCCCAAAGCATGCAGTTGTGGCGTTAAAAAGTTTTCAATCATATCACGATATCGCTTCCCATTGATAGTTACCGTTACGCCGTTTTCAGTTTCAAAGAAGTCCAATGAAGGTCCAATGATTCCTCCTGACCGAATTGTACACCAGACTGTCACTTTTAATGGATGTAAAGGTGACTGATGAATAATTTGAGGGTTTTCCATTGCCCAGAACCGACTATTCTGTTTATTCACAAATCAGGGTAGTCATGGGAGAGCTGTAGCAAACAAGCTCCTGAGCACTGTGTCGAATTGAGGTTGATGGATTGTTTTGAACACTTTCTTGAACAGCAGTAATGTTTTCAGCCGATCTTGCAGTACGTTGTGATCCATGCTTGGGCCTGTCAGCTACAGTCCCTCCTTCTTCGAAATCATTCACTACACGAATAAATAGAGCGTCTTGTTGGCACGATGTTTCTCCCAAAAATGTCACGTAACTTTCTCATCGTCACAGTAATCGATGATTGATTTTGATAAAATGTTTTAACGATTAAAACACGTTGGTTTACCGAATAGTTTTCCATAATAAATTTGCCACGTCTCTACTTCACGACTGCCAAATAAGAACTGTCAAGACTAATTTTTACCAAAATGGCGGCAAAACAAAATAGTATACCTTTCCACCGGACACCCTGTATATTAGCCATTCCAGTATACTACTTAAGGTACTCCTGCAAAGATTTCCCCATTTTTTTAAAGATGATTTTTTGACCTCTCCTTAAACGTTCAATCTGTCAGATGGCTTTTAAGAAGCTTTTGGGACTTTTCAGGAGAGACTCGAGCTATTTAAGCTAAACAGACTTGCTTATTTTCAATAGCCGATCTAATACTGCTTACAATTCTATGGGCTTGCTCAATAGTACTATGCCTTGCTCGAAACCCAAACTGATGGTCTTCTGAACAAATTGACAGCAGGCTAAGGGGTTTACGAAATGAGTTTCTTCCTGTTTTAGGGATCATAATAATTTCAGTATTCTGCCAAGAGCATGGAAAAAAGCCAACTCGCAACATGCCACTCAATATAAGTTATAATAGGGAAACTCACTCTTGGTTGCAAATAACCCTTGCAAACCTTGCAAATGTAGCAAGTCTAGCAAATATGCTACATTTTGCAAAACCATAACAACAAAATATATGAAACTAAAATTTGCTACACTAGAGCAAATATGCTATAGCAAAAATCATTGCAGCTTGGTAATTTGCAATGCTAAAACAGCTGTGTATATCATTTTATTTTTAAAATCAAAGCAGCGAGACACCTGTGCTTACAAAGTTTTACGGCGGTAGAACCGTCTCAACAACTGCCTGTGAAGACTTAAAATTGAAGCTAAGACTGTTAATTTTTTTTTTCTAAAATAGTAAGAATTAAAATATCAAACAAAACTCCATTAATTGATAAAAGTTTTTAGAAAGTTTCTGCACACACCAAATATTTTCTTTGCGTAAACATTTTAGAGGCGGCGTTAGCGTTTATATACTAGTTGCGGCTTAGCTTATTGCATGCGGCAAAGTTACTTTATACAGTGTTGCATAAATAATAATAAATAATAAATTTGCTAAACACTTAAAAAAGACACTCACACTTTGTGGCAGAAAATCATACCAAGTGTGCAACATTTACAGATATGCAACGAAGAGTGATTTCCGCTAATATTCTCACAGCACAATTAGTTAAGCTTCTTACCACTGATCCCGTACACGATCAGATATATGTATTTAACCTAAAAATATTTCTCTTTGTTTGATAATTTATTTTGACGGTAAACAACTCGGTCTTCTTTGAAGTATAAAAGTTGATAAGTCTCTTTAGGAAGAGAAGCTCTTTATCTTAATTTTACAACTCCATTCTACTCGGTTAAAATTGTTGCGGAGATTAAGAAAAATTCGCTGCTCATTAAAAAAGTTTGGGGTGAAAAAAATTTTGGTGAATAATTTATTTTTGGGAAGAAAATATTTCTTTTTTACGTAAAACTATTATTGGATGAAAAGAAATTTCGAGTGGAAAAATTACTTTGTGAAAAAATATTTTTGAATGGAATAATTGTTACAGTTGAAAAAGATTTTGTTAAATTTTTGGGGAGAAATGTTTTTGATTGAAGAATTTTTGGCCGCAATTAATTTTTGTTTCAGACTGCCTGCCGTTTTAAAGTCGATGACTCTTATGCGAACTTCATTCCATTTGTCAACTTGAGCAGTAATTATTTCCTTAACCAAGGCCACAGTATATCGATATCGTTAACGAAATACTTGAACATTTGTCTCCATTTCAATCTACTCGCAGCCATGATAGCAAATTTGACATGTGTCTAAATCATAAACATAAATGACAGGGGATCTCTTTAATATTCAATCTCTCATCCTGTACTCCACACGAAGAATATTTATGAGTATTGCTTGTATTATTTGTATTCCGCTACGCTTTGGCAATTAAATTAAGACATTAAAATGCAAATTTAATGTTTTCCATCGCAAAGCATGAAAACAAATCATTCATTCGCTCTTTCCTTCTTCACTCACTCGCTTACTAATGCATTCACACACACACCTACATACAGTCCGTCTGTGACTCATTTATTTATTTGTTTATTTATGCATTCCTCTAGTCGTTCAGTCCTCATACATTTGAACCATCCTGTTACCACTTCTCCTGATGCATTCGTTTTCGCAATGTCATTCCAAGTGTTATTTTTCTTACTCTAATGTCTGTTTATTTCTTTAATTTTTTTTTCGGCATCCTCATCCAGTGCGTGCTCTGACACACTGGCTCTTTGCTTTAAATGAGAAAATTTGTTACGTTCCTTACGATTACATGAGCATGACGTGCTGGGATTTTTTAATGCAAATGTTCAATAGACATTTTTATGTTGATTTCTGTTCTTGAATTCGTAACTTTTTATTTAAATAAAATAAAGTCTAAAATCCAGATTTTGTTACTTGCGTTGCGGCACAAATTAATTCCAATAAGTTTTTTATGGAAATTTTGAATTTTTCGAAAAGTTACAGCATTGAAAGTTATTCGTAGCCGTCAAAGCCGACTGCAAATGATTCTTTGCACGCAGCTATAAACTCGAACAGACCATTCGAAATATGTAATTTGAAGTAACATTTTCTGCTTGTGCTTTTCTGAGTCTTTAACTTGTTTCACCTTGACGGTATAATTTACATTTAAACCCGCTTGAAGCAGGTGCAGATTCAGGGGTGGGTGGAAAAGAGGAAATTTCACCCCTCCAAACCCATTAGAAATTAACATTTTCCTTTCAAAAAACTTTAGAACTGTTTGGTTTTCGTTAATAAATTTTTCCCCAAACGCTTAAGCTGAAGTCGCGCCTGCTTAAAGCAAGTTTCATTGACAGGCATTACCCAGGAACACTACAAAGTCCATCAGTTGAACAGTGTACCACACGGAAACAGTCACTTTTTTCGAAATTAAAACCGCTTTCAGCAACGGTGAACTGGCATCCACCGGGCGCAGATCGTAGCCTCTGCTTTCTAGCCGAATCTTCATTGCATTTCTTAGAGAATCGCCTCAAATAATGAAGTCAATCGAATGGGCACAGCCGCAAGTATTTCTGGGCGTCATTTTAATATTCTGAAGATGGCACATAGCCGAAACCAAAGTTGACAAGGGATGACGGAAATTCGTTCCAAATATCACCTTGTCTGAATATCAAATCAAGAATCAAGGCCAAAGCCACGAACATGATAGAACATGTCTATCTTTTCGGAAAGCTCAAAGATATATCATGCCGCCATAAGCTTTCCAAAAGCGTACCACATACATTTTATTTGACAGAGCTGGCTAATTGCTTTCGCTTTGAAGGACTACAATCTAGCATTGCATTAAAGCGCCAGTTACCGGTAAAATCCCACCACTTCGGCATCAGCAGATTGGCGTAAATTTAGCAGTGTTGAGCACTGGTGATTAAAGAATGAATAGACTCCTGAACTAATCCAAAATAAGCGAGAACTCAGATAACCACTTTGAGGTAGGTCAACCGGAAACCCCTGGACTTGACGTAAGCTGTTGATCCCTAAATCAAGTATATCGACGACTTTGTAAACAAGTTCGAAATAAAGAAGTGAATAAGAGAAAGTTCGTAACTGTTGTTCATGTCATGTCCTTCATAATGCCGAGTGTTAAGTTCGGCAAATTGCGATGTTACACCACAGCTGCAATTAAGTTCCTGCCAGATATTTAGCATCTAAGCTGGTCCTAAGATACTAGGACAATGACTCCAATGTTGCCAGCTAGCAGCAAATTGCAAATGAAATGGTAGTGTAGTTCAGGCCAGAGAGGAGTGTAAACATAACTGTGGTAATGCTTCAAACCTGGTACTCCTTCCTCTTCCATTTATTCTTTCCACTGAACACAATGAAGCTGACAGCGCGGACACAGATTAGCAGAAAGTTTAGCAAAGTAGCTCTGCAAAAGATACCTTCTGGCAGCCACTTTAGTCAGTGGAAAATCATTTGGACATTTTAGGAGTTCCTGCCTAATTTACCAGAATATATTCAGATTTCCTAGAGCATGAATTTTCAAATCTGCCGAGAATTTCGATACTTCTTTTATGAATATTTCATATGAAAGGGGAAATGATTTTAAAGTTGTGGATTTTTTATTTTGTCAGTCTAATTAAAAAAGGAAGAATTGTCCTTCCTAAAATGTATCCTTGAAAAATCCTGAAAAATACTGCACATACCCCCCTTATATATTTATGTCAAGCAGGATGCATGCAAATGCGCAGGGATGCAGGGCATTTCCAGCATGATCTATGGGGATACTCAATGACCCGCACATTATGCTACGCGATCGTTTAATAAAAATTTCACCACGACACACTTCCATACGTTTTGACATTCGTCCAACCATACAGTGACCCGTTGTGATGTCAGCTAATAGCGATAACGCATTTTTTCCGAGGGACTCTAGTGTCTTCATCCTTTCCTTATTAATTGAGGGCCATCGAATTTTGGACAAACATTCCCCTAAGGTGTTTAAAAGTTCGGCCAGGGGGTATTTAACAAGTCCCACTTCTTGCTGTTCCCTGAACAATGATCGACTTTCCGCGAATGCCCTCATACGCTGGACCCAAACAATCCTCACACGATTTCCTTTAAGTAGGACCAGAGATTGAACACACTTCAGTAAACATCTCGACTTTACCACTTTAGAATCAAGGGCCTTAATGGCGGCTAGACTGTGGAAGCATAATCGAAATTAATTCGAGCGATGGCTTGGGTCATGTTGACTATGAAATCCTCGATCGATCGGCTTTATGACTTTAGACGACCCCTCGCCAAAAAGTGTAGCGGGGGTTCTTGAGCCAATCTATGCCGAATATCGATTGTAGTCTTCGTTTAGTTCGGTCAACCAATATTAGCCGCCTAAAAATCTACATGAACTATTTGCGCATGTATTGCCACATGATGAACCTATAAAGGTAGACGACTTGTGATATACAGCAGAGTTGACGGTTTATATAAAAACGCACCTACTTCTTCGCTACGCTCACAACATTTGCACTAACAAACCTTTATTATGATCCGATTTTCCACATGACAATGTGGCATTAGCGACTCAATAACAAACAACTGCCACCAAAACAAAATGACCACTGCACACGGCCAACATGAATATCTGTGTTTTGGAAGCCTTTTTGCCGTAAAATTTTTTGTTGAAAAGTCAGCTTGCGCAGTCTAATCGTTTCCAATAAAATCATACAGAGAAATATTAAAGATTTAAATTATTTCTTTAAGCTTTAACGTTTAAAAATAACTTTTATTGACTTGTAGTCTCCATGGGTGCATCTTCTAGGCGAATAAAGAGTAAATATATCACAGGGTTCCTTTCTGTTTAGATTCCATTTATTGTTTTATTAAATACAAGCCCGTATGATAAAGACACCTTAGAGGGACGTCATAAAGTTTATATGGACAGAAAAATGTAATTTACGCACAATGAAACAACACGTATGAACAACTCCCACACATGCAATCACACACACACACACACACACACACACACACACACACATACACACTACTATTACTACTAACGACTTGTGTTCTCGTAATGACTAAACAACAGTTTTTTGTGAATTTTCTAAAGAGCGTTGAATAGTTTTTGTTCGTTTTAAAGGTAACTGGGTGGGTTTGGAGTGCGTATGTGTGTGTGTGTGTGCCAGCACGTGTGCTGTTAATGTGTTTTATATTGTATTAAAGTAATATTGTATATTTTAAGGCGCTTAATGTTGTGTTTGCATTAAAACTACTGCTACAACTTGAATGCAGAGCTAAATTGGTTTGGAATTTAGTCTGCAATTTGGATACATGAATTTTTCTATATTCATTTGCATTTTATTCGAAATTTTTCTCGCCTTGTTTTTCATGTAGTATTTATATGTTAATAAAAATTGCTTTATATGTCAGGATGAGGCTAGTTTTCAGGCAAACTAGGAAGGCAGCAGTTAGGCTCAAAACCAAAACTCGAATTTTTGTTAGGATTTTTTTTCAAATGTCATACTGCTTCTTAGCTAATGATTTTGCCCTTCTGTCATTATGTATATGCCCCCCCGGGGGCATATATTATCATGGTGAACCCTGCCACCATGATGGATTGCTGCTGGGGGAATAGAGGGGCACCAGTTCCTGAGGTTGGTCAGGAGCCTGAAACTGGAAGAAGGTAGGACTTCTATGTTCGACCAGTAGCGAGATAAACTGGTACTACGGGAACCAGTAGTCCCTTGAACTTCGGTTTCAGACTGGTTGTTGGTGTGGCTCCTTCGGGGGTGCACGTGGTGGCTGTGGTTTATACCCAAAGCGGGAAGGTTCATTACAGGACCGATGTGGCTTTGCATAGCAACGCAAGCTACCAATGTTATTTGTTGACATCAGGAGAATAGGTAGCTCCGAACCCCTCAGCAAGGGGTGGGGCCGGGGGCCTGGCAAACCTCTGTCCTAATTGCAACCTATGGGATGAGTATAGGTGCTATTCCGGTGGTGCTTATGCGATCGCATAGGGGCGCTGGTTTGGCCGCTTAATGTCACACCCGTGGTTGGACCACCGTGAGATTGAGCCAACGTTGGCAGGTGCTCACGTAAATCTAATCATATTTGTCATATGGCACAGCCATTGTTCAAAGGAGCAGCTTGTCTTCGCAGACAGTGGTTGAAGAGGATTTTGTGCGGTTAATCCGTAAAAGAGTATACTCACGCACAAACTATTGTACGAGGCAAAGAATTGCCTGACCGCTAAATGCATGATTACGACTGACCTAACGACGAAATACACATTGCATATTTACATTTGAGTCGAAATTTCGATATTATTTTTCAATAATTTCTACACGTACACGGCACAACTTAATGGCATTGGAAACTTTAGGAGCTCCTCAAATATGTATAACAATTGAAAAATTTATCATTATTATCTGATCACCCTACACTTGTATGTTTTGTTGAGTACCTAGAAGCAACAATAGGCAAAATATTTTTTTGGATATTTCAAGTGTCACGCCCACTTCTCATACAATATAAAAATTTCGTATCTCATATTTCGATCACTATAACAGAAATAGTCCTAAAATTCTCTGTGGATTATTTCTGTTATTATTCCGTTTAGTTCGACTAAAAGCGGGTGTGATAGAGATAGTGGGCGTGAAACCTAAAGCAGAAAAAAGATTGCCAGCGCAACTCCAAGCGTGGCAACTATCATATAAAATAACTATTTCTCATTCCATATAGCGACAAAAATCCTAGAACTTTGTTAGAGTTACTTTACAAGGAATGTGCCTACTAGAATAGCAGTGGGCGTGGCACCCTCCCCATACAAAATAAATATATCTTATCAAAAATCGCAAAACGAATCGCACAAATTTTCAAAGCGAAAAGTTTTAAGAATTTGTACGAATTGCTTTCTTTTTCATAGTCCAGCTAATAATTGGCGTGATCGAACAGTGGGCATGGCATCTCACATACAAAATAAATAAACTAGTTCACATTTTTAGGGAACGATAACAGTGAGTGTTCAAACCATCCACCAATACCGTTATTAATAACCCTTGTAGTCCAGCTAAAAAGTAATCGAAAAGTATATTATAGGGACTAAGATTATACAGATTAGTAGTAAACAAAAAAAAAAGTTGTTTAACCTCCACAACTTGCCTTCGTCTCAGTCCTTCGTTATTTGTTGAAAGTATATTAACATTTGTTTTCTATATTTATTGCAATTTATGCAATTCATGTTGATTATTATCACTTGTAATTTTACAAACAATAAATGAAAATATTTCATTAACTTTCCTGAATATAATTTCGCTAATGCACTTGTCTTGTCAAGGGCGTCTTGCTTGCACAGGTATGAACTTTTGAAGTGAAATAAAACTCATGTCTGTTATCAGCGGCAATAAAATTGACTGCAGTTTGGAAATGTTTTTTTTTTTTGCATTTCTGACTAAAATATCTGGCGCTTGTACTAATCTTTTTTCTTCTGAAAATGAATTCGATTCGTTCTGAGGTTTAAATGTACGATTCGTATATCAACCCTCTTACCCTGCAGCGTTGCCATCCTGTATTACTCTGCGTGGGTTCAGCATTTGCTGCCGCCTCCAACTGTTGCATTTACTTCCGTAGGACTCGGTCTTTATCTTGGCTCTATAGATCTCATCTTCTACACGCAATGACTACATAACAGTCTTTATGTATTCCACTTCTTAGTCTCAGTCTCTGTCTTAGTTTCAGTCTTAGTGTTAGTGTTGGTTTTAATGCTATTTTTAGTCATAGTCTTAGTGGTAGTGTTAGCCGTAGTATTAGTTTTAGTCTTCGTATTAGTGTTCTAGTCAGATTAGTCTCAGTGTTAGTGTTAATGTTAGTCTAAGCCTTAGACTTAGGTGAGTTTAAGTGTTAGTGTTAGCTTTAGTGTTGGTCTTAGTCTTTCTCTTAGTCTTAGCCATAACCTTATTAGCTTCGTCTTAGTGCAAGTCGTAGTCTAAGTCTAAGACTTAGTGTGAGTCTTAGTGTTAGTCTTAGTCTTTCGCGACAATAATCAATGATCAAATAAAAATGGCAAAAATAATTTTATTTGTTTTCAAACTCTGTGTTATTAAATTTAACTTTCTTCCTCTCTAAAAACACCCTTTAGTTATTTGTTTACAACATTACCTTTTGCTATTTTCACAATGACAACAACTAATTTTATATAACAAATTTATTAAATAAATTTAAGTGCAAATGTAAAACAATTAAACTTTTTCATTATTTCGTTGATTTTAAAACGAGATAAACTGAATGTTTAAAATGTTTTGAAAAGCGTAATGACAATTTTAATAATATTAAATGGAAAAATCTAATGGAATTAAGTTAATTGTGTCATACTTCGTATGCCTTTATAAAAAAAATATATTATTTTCACCATTAGACAAATGTAAAAATACAGGGTGTCCGCCGGGAAGGTATACTACTGTGTTGGTTTATAATTTTTGATTAAATGATAGAGAATGGATCGTAAATTGATAAATGTTTTATTTAATGTTGGCAATTATGTATAAAATACAATATCAGATAAATGTCCGCCTCTGTAAGCCTCACAAAAGCGAGCCCTTTTAAACACATTTTTCATTACATTTTCACATATTGCACGCGGTATTTCATATAATTTCATCACGAATATTTTGTTTGAGTTGCTCCAGCGTTTCTGGTTTGTTTGTATAAACCTTGCTTTCCTTATATTCCCACAAAAAGAAGTCCGGAAAGAGGTCTCACAGTAATTCCATTGCAATCCTGGCTGTATGCGATGAGGCACCGTCTTATTGAAACCTCATGCTAGTCAAGCCGAAAGAATGCAGTTGTGGCGTTAAAAAGTTTTCAATCATGATATCGCTCACCATTGACAGTTACCGTTACGCCGTTTTCAGTTTTAAAAAAGTCCAATGAAGGTCCAATCATTCCTCCTGACCAAATTGCAACAGACTCTCACTTTTAATAGATGCAAAGGTGACTGATGAATAATTTAAGGGTTTTCCATTACGAATATTCTGTTTATTCACAAATCGGGGTTGTCATGGGCGGGCTGTAGCATCCTATTGGCATATGTACGGCGGCGTAAATGGTCTGCTGGAAGACTTTGTGCAAAATTGTAATCAAAGTTGTTCTTTGAAGACCAAGCTCCTGAACACCGTGTCGATTTGGGGTTGATGGAATGTTTTGAACTCTTTCTTGAACAGCAGTAATATTTTTAGCCGATCTTGCAGTACGTTGTGGTCCATGCTTGGGCCTATCAGTTACAGTCCCTCTTTCTTCGAAATCATTCACTACACGATAAATAGTGCGTCTTGTTGGCACGTTGTTTCTTCCAAAAATTTCACGTAAATTTCTCATCGTTACAGTAATCGATGATTGATTTCGATAAAATGTTTTAACGATTAAAACACGTTGGTTTACCGAATATTTTTCCATAATAAATTTGCCACGTCTCTACTTCACGGCTGCCAAATATGAACTGTCAAGACTAGTATTCATCAAAACGGCGACACCCTGTATTAGAGCCGCTATTCTATCCGGTCAATACTATTTTGTTTATATCGGTATGAGTTACATCTACCCCACTGTAGTTAATGGAGCTTGCAGGTCCAATAAGAGGTACGCAGTAATAGATTTCTATACAGAAATTCATGGGAAATAAGACCTGCTATGAATTGACACAGAGAAACGTTGAAGCGTAATTTCTTACTCATTTAAAAATTCGAGATTAGGGAATGAAGAATGATAATTCTACGAGGGCTCTGTCAAAATTACATAGCTAAATATTCATGATTTAAGTCTCTGATTGGTAATGTCTAGCAGCTATTAGTAATCAATTAATTCACCTTTCAATTGAAAGCAATGTAATTACTAATCATTACGATTAATAATCCCTACTGAGCGATTTCTTAATGATTGAATATTTTTTTGAAAATCCCTAACTGGTCCCTGACTTGTCTTCCTGTGTGTTTGAGGTGAAGAAATATTCGAAGAGGTCAGGGCTCGTTTCGGCAAATTCCATTATTGCCCAGTCGCAAATGAAGTCTATATAAAAAAATCGTCTTTGCAGGAAGTTTTGATGAAAGTCTTACATCCAAAACGCTATAAAATCCGTTTCGATAATAAATCTCGCACACAAACAGCGCCATGCGTCTCCATGGAACGGCGGAATTGCCACTGAATCTCCAGGCAGTAGTGTGCGACGCTATCCAAATCTCACCGTTCCTTTTTGGGAGACCTTGTACTTTTTACCCCAAAGAACTACTCAAACTAATTTCCATTCCCACTAAAGCACTTGACAAATTTAAAATGCGTTAAAGATAAATTATTTACGACGTAACGGCTTACGTTACTACATATTTCACTGCATACATACACAAGTAATGATGTAATGATATTCATATTTAAATTATAACTACATAATGCCAAAGTAGCCAAGTGAGGAGGTTGCATGCAAGCCTACTATCTGGAAATTTCAGTGTGTGTCCAAATGCCTCACAGAGCTCAAACTTAACCAAAGTTGAATTTTAAAGATTTAAAAAATAAAATCTCACATATTTACTTTTCTAATAGCTGGTACTATTGATCACATATACGTATTATTTTATTATGTCTATCGTTACGTCATTACAAGTTAAATACTTTGCAGGAAAATAAATAATTTCGTAACCACTGTACGAAGCTTATTAGACTCAGTCTTGTCTGTGGTTTCCTTGTCTAAGCGCACATGTCGACTTTTGTCGATTATGAGTTATTGCTGTCAAATTTTTGAAATAAAAAAGCTCTTCACACGGGTTTACAAATATTTCTAAAAATAGGAACTTTATTCGATTTCTTTTTAATAATAAACAACGTAAAATATTTCCAAATTATTTGCGCATAAAATCACCCTAATATTCCAAAATTATTTATTGCTTTAACTTAAAATTTCCTGTATATATTTCAAAATCCTTGTAAGTGAGAGAGCGAGTATCGGTTTTATTCAACGGAACTGATCTGTAACGACGTAAGTGATTTTATCTGCACATACTTTGCGCGGCTGTAATATTTGGTTTTTTATTTTGTTCTTTTGGTAAAGTCTCACTCCTAGTTTTTCTATAAACTTTTTATAATTCATTCCTACATGCAAGGATAAAAACATGGTTGAGGTAACCATAATCTAAGAGCAACATTACTATGATTGAATTATATGATTCATATTATTTTCCTAGATAATTATTTATTGTCTAATACAATAGTAATATCATAACATATTAATAACCATAATATGGGAAAATATTTTCATTGTAACCATATTATAAAATAATATAGTATAAATATTATAATTCGCGAATGATAATCATTTAATAATCAAATTTTGTATGAAAAATAATGTGAAAAATATTTGGAAAATTACTATATTATGGTTGCCACAACCATATATTATTGCCAAGCACATAATATGGTTGTTGGGACCATATCAGTACCATATTTTTTCTCCGCGTTGACGTGTATGGCACAAAAACAGTTCTGCTTGGGTAATTATATTTTTAAGACTTACGCCGTTATTCATATAGACTCGTATGTATGTGAGAACTAATTAAATTAACTTACAAGTTTCACACGCCCGTTTGGCGCCGTTTTCGTTTAGTAAGCAAAAAGAAAACTTCTATATTAAGGCCACAAAATCCATTTGCCTTTTGCACACATTCAAAGGGATATAGTGTGGAATTTGCAACGTAGTGTGGGACTTACACACACACGCACACACACAGATATACACTTACTCATGTTTGTTAAAAACCAAAAGAAACAAAAATAAAAGAAAATTCCCCATAAAATCCCAGAAAAATTTTTCCACATGGTGCAACCAAGTGAAATCCTTAAAAGCAACAATTTTATGAAGCGGCATTAATCCTTAAGCTTTTATTAACATTTAGTTGAAATTAAAAAATAAAAAAAGGAGAAGAAATTTATCGATATCAATTAAAATCCAATGGATAATTTATTGTGTAATATGGCGAGTAGTAGTCGTTACTCGTCATACAATTGTTTAACTTCGTGGGATTCATACGATAAAATACCCAGGTAAGTGGAGAGAGAAAGAGAGAGAGAGAGTTAATAGAGGAAACGTTTTTAAATATATTTTTTTTATTTAATTGAATTGAATTCAATTAAATTTAATTAACTTTAATCTAGTTTACTTTTATTTAATTTTAATTTATTTCAATTTATATTAAGTCATTTAATTTCTGGGCATAAGCTCGTTTGCTTTATTTTTTCTATTCAGAAAGAAAAATTATTTGATACGATAACTGGGAATACAGAAAATTTTATTAGACAACTAGCAGAATGGAATGCATTTTCTAGGCCGCTGCACACGTTATCAACATTCTGCGTGTCTTTTGGACTAATTTTGTGTTTAACTGTAAACATAAAATATTTAACTCAACACTAAAGACAAATACAATACGAGAAATAAGACAATAGGGGAACTCACTCTTGGTTGCAAATAACCCTTGCAAACCTTGCAAATGTAGCAAGTCTAGCAAATATGCTACATTTGGCAAACCCATAACAACGAAATATATGAAACTAAAATTTGCTACACTTGAGCAAATATGCGATGGCAAAAATCATTTGCAGCTTGGTAATTTGCAATGCTAAAACAGCTGTGTATATCATTTTATTTTTAAAATCAAAGCAGCGAGACACCTGTGCTTACCAAGTTTTACGGCGGTAGAACCGTCTCAACAACTGCCTGTGAAGACTTAAAATTGAAGCTAAGACTGTTAATTTTTTTTTTTCTAAAATAGTAAGAATTAAAATATCAAACAAAACTCCATTAATTGATAAAAGTTTGTAGAAAGTTTCTGCACACACCAAATATTTTCTTTGCGTAAACATTTTAGAGACGGCATTACCGTTTATATACTGGCTGCGGCTTAGCTTCTTGCCTGCGGCTTAGCTTATTGCATGCGGCAAAGTTACTTTATGCAACTCTGTAATAAATTTACTAAACACTTAAAATAGACACTCACGCTTTGTGACAGAAAATCATGCCAAGTGTGCAAAATTTGCAGAGTGATTTCCGCTAATGTTAGATTGAAGATAAATTAAAACATGTCGGGCTAAATTGGAATTGATACATGGTGATGAAATAAAGGTGAGTGGTGTGTATAGAACGCTATAAAGGGGCCACCACGAACACGGAAGGGACAAGTGGTGACCAATGGAAGGGAGGGTGACTGGAGCAGACATCTCACTACCTCTGAGAAAAGTGTGTTTGCGTTTAGATGGTAACAAGATTTCATGATGATGGGAGGTATTCATACCCACAGAGAGACCATGTCTGAGTTAACTAAACGATAAAATCATCATGGTTCCTTAAAAGGGGCTCGTAACATTTTATGCATTTCAGTTTCATCTCGATTGATTCTATTTTAGTATCAAACCGATTATTTTTTGTTTCTTTCCGAATAGAAAGAATAAAGAAAATAATAAAGAAATTACTTAATGTTAAAAAAAAACAATTAATTTAATTTAATAATTTTATTGTTTGACGTAACTTTGTCAATATTAATATTTACTTTCGATTATCAATTAAATTACTTAATTTAATATGAATTAGTTTAATTTAATTTAGTTTTTAGGCATGGATTTATTTAAAACTGAATATTGTTACTATGATGTCTGACATATGACCCATTCGAGACAAGATGTGTTGCCTGTATTTGGTCCGTAGAAAGACTTCTCTTGCGAGTCCTCAACCGCCTCTGGGTTATTCAGCACATGACATCGAACAATATTGAATCCCAATTCACAAGTCCAAAAAGCAAGCTTATAAGCATATGTTGGCCCATATGCATGGACTGTCTACCAGAAGTCTATTTAAATAAAAATTTCAATTATTAAATTCGTTTTTAAATACATTCCTTGCAAACTGCTCTTTTCATGCGGGCATATTTAATTTAATCGTGTTTAGAGAAATATTTAGAAAATTTAAAATTTATTACCATGAAGTGCACTTTACTTAATTTTATTGTCATGTCAACGACCAAATTTGGTAAAATTCATCACCTTTTTTTTGCAACAAACTCTGCTGTCGCAACAACAGTAACAACGAACACCTTGCGTTCAATAATTCTAAAAGAGCATTAAGCTTGGCGAGGATTTTTAACGCTCAATAGACTAAATCAATAATAAATAAAAAAATGCTTTGAAAGCAAAAAGAACAACAAAGACGAATGTTAAAAAACAAATTTAAAGACGTCAAATGATTGCTGCCGCAAGTTCATTTGCCTTCTTGGTGCGTTAATTTAGTCGTCCTTCGTTTATTTGTTTCAGTGTCTGAGTTAAGTTCAGTGAAATTTAAACAACCTTTTAATATGTGTTCGACTCTTCAATTTGAGACAATCGGTTCGTTAAACAAATCTGTTGGCCAAAGGATCGTCAGATTAGACGAGAATATCACTGCTGTTCGTGGAAGTATGCAGGGCAGTATGATGTAGTCGATTCTTCGATTGCTTAAGACTTTCGCAGCCAGCGGAGCCAGCAGGCTGCTTTTTCAATTAATGGCTTCGTTGAAAAGCGCAACACGTTGGCTAAAGTGAAAAGGTAACCCCAGAACGCTGGGGTTAAAAATGGATCTTGGAGCAGTGGTAACATTGGTCCCTAGTTTATCAAAACAACGCCAGATCGGTGGAGAATTTCATCGGTGTCTGTGAAAGTGTGTACAAGGCACTATATTCCTCGTCGGGGTTTGCGGGTTAATAAGACCATACTGATGCAGGAATCCGCAGGTGTGATCAGGTGGAAATGTAGGTATTTCATGTAGATTTTCGGCGATTGGGATCATTGCTGCAGACTTTTTCTGCGTTCATGACTATCACTGGCGACAGCTACAGCTCAATGATAACCAACTTATTTTGTCCCGAATTGAACGATGCCATGTGGTGCCATCAAGACGGTGCTACATGCCACACATCGAACGCTGTCATTATAATTCTCAGTGAACACCTCTATGTATAAAAGAGAACGTTAATACATTTAATTTCCAACAGCAATTACTCTCCTTAAAAAATCATTATTGCACCTGTGTAACATACAAAGTTTAAAGTTCCTACATGCAGCCTAAAATTATGCAGCCTAAATTTATTTAACCTAAAAATATGCAGCAGTAACAATTCGCCATTCTTCAAGCAAATTCAGCCGTTTTTAATAAGTTGAAAATAAATAAGAAGAAAGTGCAAACCACCAACACCCCCAGGTTCATAACTTCCCACCTGGTGGCAGCTGTTAATGTAAAATATAAAAGAGGAAACAAGAATCGGTGAATGGAAAAGCGAAGTAAATTGAATTTCATTTAACAGACAAAATTCAATTTGGTTTTTTCAATTTAATTTCTTTTTCATTAACAGTTTGGTTACATTTTATGCTGGCGAAATTTTCAAGATTAAAAATTTCCTTTAAACAAAATGAAGGACCAAAAATGAATGTCGCGGAATGTCTTCTCTACATCTCCTCTTACAGCGAACATCTCTTCTTAAGCAACTAAAATACAAAGCCTTACGTCTATTTTTGAGGCATAAATTTAGAACTTGGACAATGTATTTTTAATACTCCCTACATTTCGAAAGTTATTTTTAGTGCCACAAGGTTGTTGTTGTATATTATTTATAGTTTTTGTTTTTTAAGGATATTTTATTTTTAACATTTTATTGCTTCTTTTTATACGTTTTTATTAAGTAGTTTTCTTAACGATTGACGAAATAATTTTAGTGTTATCTTTTCATGACTCTTTCTTTATGCAGTTTACGCTCACATTATTGGTATTTTACGAGCTATACGGGTTTAAAGTTGCTACCAATACTTGCACAATGGTTGTGGGCGTAGCTAAGCCTGGCACAAAAGGTTTTAATGTGTTTTACTCGTTTAGTTAATTATTCACACCCACATAAGATGACTGCAAAGTGGTCGTATTTCGACCGGTAGCTAAACCCTCGTAACGAGAAATTATGTCAAGCGGATTCCCCTGGAAACAGGAATATTTTCACAGTTCACCACTTGACCGTTTTCCGATTAACTGAAGGCACTTGTTTTCGTGGTTAGTTACAGCTTCAAGCAATTCCACCAAATTACTAAACTTTATCATCGAAATGGATGTTCTCTTTTGATAACTATGCAAGTTTTTACACCTATATGATCATCTTTCCCAGTAAACTATTCAATGCTGGGTACCCACCCATTTTTTAGATCGTCTGATTCAGTAAACAATCAGCTGGAATTCGTTTGTCAACAAAATAAAACTTTAAGCGAAAGCGACGCCGTTACTCGTGATAGAGTGCCGGAGTATCCGAGCCAAAAACAAGTCCATGTCTCGGAAAAGTACTCGCCCTTTCACCTACATAAACTTGGCCAATTTTACTTTGACATCTTCGCAACATTCAGTTCACCCATGAACTGAAGAAACTCGGATATAAAAAAGTCGTGCATTCGTAGAAAACATTCCAGAGCATTTTGATGCGGACGAACAGTAAGCGAAACTTTTGAGTTTTAGTACCGTTGCCAATACAGACTAGGGCCGCCAAGAAAATAAGTATTCACAGAATCTTAATATATGTTACACATTGGCGTCCCTGATATCCTCGCTTAATACTTCTTTGAAAGCCAAAGAAGATTTAGTTACCATCGTTAACGACGAAAACTAACGCTCCATTATATAGAGTTTCCTTAAATTGCAGGCTTACTATATACCCCTACCTTAAGGTCTATCCAGCATTGATCAGTGATACCAATTCAGACACATGTATAGGGTTGACCCCATTATTATAAAATGGATAAACGCTATGCTTCGGACTAGGGCTATAAATCTCAGAGATGGGAGAACCAAGATTCGAGATAGGGTAGTTAGGGGGTGCCCACAGGGAGGTGTATTGTCACCTCTTTTGTGGAACATCACCGTAGATGGTCTTCTTTGGAGATTGGACTCAGTAGGCGTCCATACGATTGCGTATGCAGACGATCTGGCACTAATGGTTGGTAATAAGTTCATCGAGACCATTCAAGGTTGCATGAGACAGGCTCTCATGGTGACTGAGACATGGTGCAGTGACCAGGGTCGAACCATAAATGCCAGTAAATCCGACGCTATACTTTTCACTCGTAAGAGGAAGGGTGTAGAGGTTGAAGCCTTAAAGCTTTTCGGATCGGAAGTAAATGTGTCCAGGAAGGTGAATTATCTGGGCGTTACCCTGGATAAGGAACTTTCCTGGAATGCACACATCGAAGCAAAGGTCCGGAAAGCAAAAAGGATTATGCATCAATGTAAATGAGTGTGTGGCCGTAGGTGGAGAATCTCGCCAAAGGCTGCATTCTGGATTTACACAATAATGGTGAGACCCATTATAACTTACGCATCCGTGGTGTGGTGGCCAAAGGCCTCTCAGGGCACAATTAAGCGTAAGTTGGATGGGATTCAGAGGGTTGCCTGTATGGGTATAAGTGGTGCAATGCGCACGGCGCCAACACAGCCAATCGAGGCAATGTTGGCTTTGTCGCATTGTGAGCTTTGCGAATGAGGAGCGATGCGGTTTGGCATAGCTTTGGGCCGAACATCGGGCATAAGAGTATCCTGGACCTCGTTGGGAAAGAGGTTAGGGCTGCTCAGATGCCGATGGAACGCATGCGTAGAAGAAAGGTAGTCGAAAGGCTGCATCGGACACTCATTGCGGAGGGCATTATTCACAATGAGTGTATGGAGAACGATATCAGCATTTTTACTGATGGTTCTCTTATGAGTGGCAGGGCAGGAGCAGGTGTATTCTCAGTTGAGCTGAACTTGTCCTGTAGTCTGTGTTTGGGGAGGTACGTATCAGTTTTCCAGGCAAAACTGCTTAGTTTGCTGCATGCGAAAAGGGTTCTCATTGCACTTGACAATCAGTCAGTTATAAAACGCATGAGGCAAGTGAACGTATATTCCAAACTGGTGCTGGAATGTGTTCTGAAACTGAACAGATGTGCCTCGTTGAATGAGGTGACGTTGATGTGGGTTAAGGGACACATAGGCACAGCTGGGAATGAAGCAGCAGACGAACTAGCAAAAAGGGGATCTGATGTGGATTTCTGTGGACCAGAACCCAGGGTTGCCCTGGTGAATGGCCTAGTGCGAGCTAAAGTTCTTCAATGGGTAAACTCATTACACCTGAATAGGTGGAGGGACAATACCACATGTAGACAGGCTAGAATGGTGCTCAAAGAGCCCCACGGCAGGAAGGCCAGCACGGTACTCGGGTATAATAGAGCTACCTTAAGCTGGATCCCTGCGTTAGTGACAAGACATGGAAACTTCAAGTACCATGTGGCTAAGATGAAAGTCGTAGAAGATGATACTTGCAGACTATGCCTGGAAGAGGCTGAGACGGCAGCGCACATTGTGTGTGAGTGTCCAGCACTGGCTAGCATAAGGCTTAAGACCACTTGTTAGATGTGTATGCCATGGGGGAACTAAGCCAAATGCTAGCAATTACAAAAGACTCCGTGATGAGGAAGAGTGTCGACCGTTACCAGTCGACAGTCTGAAATCACTTTAGTCAAGAGTAAAGGCTAGGGCTAGCACGAAACTCAATTGAAAGTAAGGTGGTTGTGATTACGGATCAATTTGAGGAGCGAAATGGGTGTCGAAAAGGGACCCAGAAAAAGTGGTCTGCTTCGATATCCCCCCATACATTAATAATAAAATGTCCGGTGCTTTCCTCCATATCAAACACAACTCGTCAGGTCGTCAGTGTAGTACACTCAAATATCGTTGCTGACGTAAATCACGAAAAAATCACGGAACGAGCACTGAAGCAGTGAAGTCACTGCCCCTGATACTGACGGCACTGATGGGTGTAAATATACCTTTAAAAGCCAACACAGTCCAAAACTATACGTCAGAGCCATCGTAAGTGGAAGCTATTGCATATGCGTCGTCCATCAAACACGGGTATGCCACACAGCCTGCTGTACAACTTGTTTGATTCAACATAAACATCTACCCATCCCTATTGTAAGCCCCAAACATATCAATGAGGTTTCTTTTGGACGTATTGAACTTTGAGATGAAAGAAATTAGATGGATTAATTGCTTGATTCTAATAGTATTATTAAGGCTCCGTTAAATAGACAAAAGCTGACTGTTTAGAGAGGAACAGAAGGCTGAAATTACTTGATACCGCTATAAATCAATATTCACTAACTTCTTGATGCCCGATCGAAATCGCTTTGGTATATAGTTTGAACAAATCGGTGCTCTAGTTTGATCTAAATCGGCCTTCAAGATTTTACGAAGTTCCATTTCTACGCCGACAACCTAAAGATTCATAAGGTTATATTAGACACGTTATTGCCGATAATTTGCCTCATTTGCTACATAAAGTAATCCAAGCTTTCCTTGGGAGCCATATGGTAGAACAAGTGTGTTGCATGGCGAGGTTGGTTAGAGGTATTGAACTTTAAGTTGGCAATACTGCTTGATATGTTCGCCATTTTCACAGCTGTTGCTCGTTTTCTATTTGGTGTGAATTGTCCTTTCATCGTAAATAGGCTGACACCTGAAGAACGCGTGTAAATTTGGTAAATGGCCTCAAAACGAAATTGCTGTTGATCCCGAATATTACAAGAACATTTTGTCCAACGATGATGCTCATTTTTTATTGAATCGCTACTTCAATAAGCAGAACAGTAACCACACTTGGAGCGCAGGTAATCCACAAGCCATTACCGTAAATTCCTTTACATCAAGGGAAAGACCATGTTAATGGAATTACTGGTGTGTATTTCTTCAAAAACTATCCCGCTCAGTTATGACCGCTACAGGGCCATGATCACGGACTTTTTGTAACACAATTAAATGTTCTTAGTGCTGGAAGAGCTACAGTTTCAACAAGACGGCGCAACAGGTCACATGTCACGTGCAACAATTGATTAATTGAAGGAAACGTTTTGTGAACAAATAATTTCGCAGAAGAGACCCGTAAGTCGGTCTGCACGATCGTGTGATTTAATACAGCTGGACTATGTTTTGTGGGGCTTTGCTGAATTTCTCGTCTACGGTACATAAGCCTCAGACAATCATCTATCTGTGTTCTAATTCAGTTTAAAGTTCAATACTACCAAAAAAAAACACCTTGTATGTGAGAGGAGGTACCAAACTGATGTTGAGGTATAAGTACTCTTGAGAAAGTAATTAAAATTTTCGATATTTTCTCTGATTTTGAAAACAAACTCATATCCGCGTCATGGCCATAATCCAAACGATAAACGGGTTATGCTCTAAAGTACTACTCCACGAAACGGAGTAATTAAAGCGCATGATTGTGCAAGTTTTTGCAATATTCATAAAATTAAGAGGGGTATTTATTTTACTCATTAAGAGTCCTCATTTGAAGACATGCTATATTTGAATTTAGCAATAGAGGAAACGAAATGAATTTCATTTCAAATTTACTTATCATGGATTCGTATTAACACAATAAATATAGAGTCATTTAAAGAATAACACAATGCTACAAGATTAGACATAGCAGTTTCCAATAGCGATGGTTATACATTGTTGTCCAATAGGAGCAGGTTCGCTTAAGTATTCCATGCCGCTAACCAGTTGTCCATGAGGTTAAGTTTATCAAAGGATTTTTTTTTATTCAAACGGTTATCATCAAGAGAGTTTTCTGAATTTTTCTCAAGACTCTCGATTCTAGACTTGAAGTGAATTTACGAATATTTTTTTTTTTTTTGAAACATTTCCTCATTATGTGATCGCGATTAACGCCAGCCCCCGGATATTCGATATTACCGTTTTCTAAAGCCACATCCTTCACGTTACTTTGCGGGGAGTTTGGACTTATTATCCCTGATACTATTGGTGTTCGTGGTACATCGAGAATTGCGTTAACCAGGTTAACCTTTGCCACTGGACAACCCTTGGGTACGGGATTTCCCATCCGCCGTAGTGGGCATGTTTTCGTGGTAATCTCGCCACCATGATGTAATGTTATATATAAACACTGATATCACGGAACCTAGTAGCATTTGGGGACGAGTTCCAAAGTGGTTGTTGCTGAGGCTTGATCGGGAGTGCTTGCAGTAACTGTAGTTTATATCGAAATCGCGGTAAGATCTTCATGCAGGATCAATGTGGCGTTGCATTGCAATGCAGGCTTTGAATAGAACAGCTGCAAACAGCAGGACAAGGGCTAGCTTCAAAACCCTCAAGAAGAGGTGGAATCAGACTCCAACTAATCATGGTTTTCAATTGCTACCTCTACGAGTGCGTATAGGACGTTGGTGGTTGCATTTTAATACACGCGATGCTAAGGTCACCGTAGGATTGGGTTGCAAGACTGGTGCGGACGTAAATGCAAGTGCCTCCAGAATAAAAGCTATGAGGAGAGATCTTATGCAATGCACAACTATTATCCTTTCATGTTTTCCTGATGTACCTGCTAATATATGTATGATTCAAATTATTGTTCATCACCGGCCGCTACTTTCCCTTCTCTTTCGGAGGGCTCACAAATGATGCGTAAAGAAAACTAGGAATTCTTTGAAAAATTTCAACGAATGGGTTAAAACTTTGCTCTTCTTTAGCATGGCGGCGTGGCAATCTGTGATAGTCATACGTAAGTTGGGGTAAGACTCACCATTTAGATGTTCCATTAGGTCGAGTATTATTATACATATTACAGAAATTTTTTCAAATGCCTGCCATGTTCTTACTGGCAGTGGGTCTTTAATGAACGCTTTATTTACGTTCCCCAACGATCCCCTGTGAACTTTTCCGTCGTTTTAGAAAAATACGGCGAATTATTAGCACCAAACTCTTAGCATAACTTCGGAGGAGTGATTCTTAATTTGATATTCCGACAGGGTGAATCTTGTAGGCATCTGTAGAGTGTGAACAGGTAGGAGGTGAAGCTCGTAAGTCGGATGTTTTGTACGGATTGTTGTTTTATATTGCGTCAGAATTTGTTTGCGGATGTCAGGTATAGGCTCCTTTTTTCTTTATCCGTAGCCATCTGTAATTTGGATCTGGTAGCAGGCCGCGTGTGTTTGTGTAGATTGGTAGACTATTGTGATTTCAATTTTTTTGCATCAGAATTGGTGTTTGCGGACGGCAGGTAAACGTTGTTTTTAATTGTTTATAGTGTTTTTGTTGGGGTTGAAAGAAGTCAGTGATTATTGGATTATGAAGTTGGTTCTTATTTAGGCAATGTGTTTTGGTGCATCTTGTTCGTTATTTTTGTTGTGTGTTTTGTAGATTACTTTTAGAGGCTCGAATATAACGTCTGAATCGGAGTTTGTTTGTTCGTTTATGATGCCTCCCTCAAATGTCTTATGTTTGTATATTTCCATGTTTTCTAGAGAAGGATGAGGAGGAGGAGTGCTGCTGCAAGTGAAAGCCATATCTTACTGAAGCTATTTTCCATTCTGAAGACAAGAATCTCCTCTATTGCGACCTTTCAAGTAACTGTTAAGAAGGGACCAAAAGTAGTTAAGCTTCTTTGTTTCGACTTTTTCCTCTAATTTTGAGACGTATTGCTTATAACGTAACTATCTACGTAAATCTTCTCAATTCGCAACGCCACACTGGGTTTTGTCGTAAATGTCATGGCTCATGAGACATTCAAATCATTTAAAATAGCAATACCCTCACAAGTCCTTGTATTTCAAGAACATTCAATAAGCCTCAATCACAGGCTTCCGCTACCAGTGCTTACAAGCGAACAAATATGCAGTTCTATATCAACGAAAATCTTCGCAACGCCAGACTTGTTCATAGAGCATTCGTGTATATTGAAGCTGAAAATCAAAAAATCTCCTACAAACAACAAGCGTTCGGCTTTAATACTTTATGGTGGACCAGCACATGAAATCCAACTTATCCTTGTTAACTGATGCATGGCATCTACGATCCCCTTAAATAAATTCAAATCCAAGTATTTACTCAAAAAGCTGGTGGAGAATATTAAGCAGTTGTCCCAGAGGCATATAGCAGTCCCTTTTATTTGCTTCTTTAGCTTTAATAATTGTTCAAAATAATTCATAAACAAGTTTCTTTGTAATAGTAAAAGCCACCACGATTCTTATACATATCGATGGGAGTAATAATGAAATTTTGAATACAGCATGTTACTGTCATTTCCTTAATACCTTTCGACAAACAATAAACATAATGGCGAGATGACAACAACGAGACTCAAAAACAAGCATCAATATTGTGATAAGAAAATTATGATGCTCTAAGTACACTGAACAAAAAGTCACAGACGCTATTGCTTCAGAAAAAAGACACTTTAGCACGAAATTCGTTAAGTCTTTCTTAAATTGATCCAGTTTTCTTTTCAAGAGGACATTTTTAACTTTCTAGTTTTAAGTTTAATGGCTAAATATTATTTAGAAATCCTCAATCCCCTGAAAATACTTTCGCCGATTTTGCAACTTTAGTTTTAAGAACAGGAAATAAAAGAAATTCTGTCAGGTGAGGGCGAACCTTACCGAACGTGTGACTGGTGTCTTATGCAGGGTTCCGCCGAGAAGGTATACTACTTTGTTTGTTTTTAATTTTTGATTAAATGAAAGCGAATGGATCGTATATTGATAAATGTTTTATTTAATGTCGGCAATTATGCACGGTCGCCCGATTTGATTGCTCCGGACTTCTTTTTGTGGGGATATCTGAAAAGCAAGGTTTATGTAAACAAACCAGAAGCGCTGGAGCAACTCAAACAAAATAATCGTGGTGAAATTAATGAAATACCGCGTGAAATGTGTGAGAATGTGTTCAAAAGGGCTCGCATTTGTGAGGCTAACAGGGGCGGACATTTATCTGATATTGTATTCCATACATAATTGCCGACATTAAATAAAACATTTATCAATATACGATCCATTCTCTTTCGTTTAATTAAAAATTATAAACAAACAAAGTAGTATACCTTCCCGGCGGATACCCTGTATTTATATATTTCTTCATTTATTTATTTATTGCGGCCTCGAACACATTCTTAAGGTTTTCGTAGGATTAAAACAAAAATTATTTGCATCAATGTAACGCAACTATTGCACATGTATTTGATGTAAACATTTTTCAATTTGCTTGCATTTTATTTCTACCACATTTTTCTTTCACTGTAATAATGAAATACTTACGATTTTACAAAAACTTATTAACATCTTGTATCATCAATGAAATAAGTTTATGGACTGACTGAATCCATTAACGAATCGATGACGTTGTACTTACTACATGGCAAATTGTGGATGAATGCTATGAACAACTAAAAACTAATGATATTAAATTATTAAACTAAAGTACAGCAACAACAACTTCAACAAATAATCAATACCCGAATATAAACATTAACAAAAGATGAAGACCGATGAATTGCTATAAAGGGCAACAGAAGCCAATGAAACTTAAACGAGCACTTTGTTGCGCGTTGTTCGTTGTTCTTCTTTCCATCAATATTTTCTAAAAGGCCAGATAAACATTTTATCTTTATTAAGTTACATAAACAAATAATATTAGTAAAGAAAATATTTGAATAGACAGTATGCTTGTGGTACATGCTGTTTAGTAAGTTGAAGGGTGATTAAAGGGGAAGGATTTTACCAAAAAATATGGCCGAAAATTCAGTTTGAGAACTGAAAAAGAATTTTTTTTTTTTGGAATTGATCTCAAATTATTTCAACTCGAAATACCAGAAGTTTTAACACAAATGAGTGAATAATAAGGGAACAAATTTAGAACTATAAAGGAAACGGATGTAATAAAGACATCACAGCGGTTTAAAATCTAACTGTTCCTTTTTCTCTAGTTTAAGTTGCGAATAGGAAAAGAAGGAATTTCTTCATTATTTCGACTGGGTCCAAAGCTTGATTTTTTATTTTGATTTAGCAGTTTTGCAGTGAAATACCATCTTCAATGCGTGGCCAATTTCTTACAGCTTCATTTCTGAAGGAGTTGTAGCCAAAGAGATAAAGAAAGTAAAAGTTAAGGCACAACAACAACTGAACCCGAAAAGCAAAGCTGCGAAAAAACCCTATTTAACCACCAAAGCCGGGAAAAGAACCAGTAACGGTGCTATATTCGGCTGTGTCCAATCTTAAAATGTACTGCCGACTTTTCGTGGTGTTTGCGATTTTTAATTTTAGGTTCCAGTTTTACTCGTCTTTCTCGTATTCAAGCTCTGTTTTTATTTCGATCGGTTAAGAGATGAGATCTTTTTTTTTTAGTTCCGGTTCTTTTAATTTGTTACAGCGTTTCACCTTCTCTCTGAATGCTTATGAATTCTGTTTTCTGGCGAATTGTAGATATAGATATCACAAGTACATTTCTCCTAATATTTCCAATTTTAGCCTTTGGATAAAACTTCAAAATTCGGATTTTTAGTAAAATTAGGCCTTAAAATTATTCCGGTAATTTTCAGATTTTTTTTTATGGATTTTTGATTTTTTGGTGAAAATCCGATAATTTTTTTTAATTTTTATTGATTTGAAATTTTTTGACTAGTTTTCAATTTTCTCTGATTCTGCGAATTGTGGCGACTGGCTTTCTTGTTAAACATAAATTTCTTATATAATTTTTGATAAAATATCAATTTTTGGTTCAAATTAAAATTTTTCGATGCAATTTGGCGTCAAATTTAAACACACTGAGGTATTGTGGTGAATTTCCGATTTTCGATGAATTTCACAAAATTTTGATTTGTATAAATTTTCATTTTAATTGTGGTAAAATTTAGAGAATTAGAGAATTTTTGAATTTGAATGATTTTCCGATTTGTGGTGAAATTCGAATTTTTGGTGAAATATTCATTCTTAGTGAATTTTATGGAAAAATTTCCGATTTTAGTGAAATTTTCAAATATTATCTTATTTGATATTTAAAATCGTTTTGACTATAGTTTGGTTTTATGGTGAGTTTTCGTATTTTGGTGAAATTAAATTTTTTTTTATTTTCCATTTTATTCGCAAAATTTATAGTTTTCACGAGTTTTGAATTTTTGGTGAATTTAAAATTTCATTGGTGAATTTGGGCCGTGTGGTGTATATTCTTTATATCTGGTGAATTTTTACTATTTGTTTTTTCAGTGTAAAAAAAGATTCGTGACATGTGGCAATACCAAAAATTCTCAGCAGCGTTTTTCATTTCACCGTGAATACAATAACAACGGAACAACACTTGCAAATCACTGAATTTTAGTATCAAAACTCGTCCTGTGTGAGAAATATGTTTTCTAGCGAAAAAATTTTCATCAGCGACGCAGCTCATTTTTGGCTCAAGGAGTACATCAACAAACAGAACTACCCACTTTAGTGTGAAGGGCAACCAGTGACAGTGTGACGATACCATGCACTTATTGAGAGGCGAGTTTGGTTGACAATTAATCTCCCATTTTATAGCAGTCCATTGGCCGGAACTACTGGACTATATTTTGTTAGTACACGTGAAGTCTCTCGTGTACAGAGACAAGCCAGCTCCAATTCCAGCACCACGGATCACAACATTACAGCTGCCATTGGTGGGCTACCGGCCCAAAATGCTAGAAAAAATTCACGGATTAACCACCCTCGGCCAACATTTGCATGAAATAATCATTCAGCTTGACTGATCTCGTGTGATTGATTATAAAAAATCGATGCACTCACACATTCCATTATTTTATTCCAGTTGAAAGATGATTTAGCGCGACTGGCTTTGTCAACATGAATTTAAAAAATAAAAAATTTACGAGTTTTTAGTTTTAAGGCAGGAATTTACTTTGTAAACATTTGCATCTCTTTGCTAAAATGAATAAAAAATATTTTAAGGAAAAATTTTTTTATTCTTTTACACTGACACGTTTAACTAAAACTTTCCATTTTTTTTTTTTTTTTTTTTTTGTAAGAAAATCTCTCCTGCAGTTTTCTTTGATTAAATTATGTTTTGTATTCTTTGTTTCATAAATTATAATATTTCTTTTACATTGTTAAGCGTCAGTAGGAAACGGAATAAAGAGGATTCATATTTAAAGATACTTTTCCTAAGGCTTCCTTTTTTTCTTTTCTTTTTCCTTTAATATTTAATAAATAGTTCTGTGATATTTTTTTCACGTTTACCTGCGTTTTTAGTTACAGAAAAATTATGTGTTCAAACATATTTACATACATAAATTTGATATTAAATGCTTTTTCAATAAGGGCGGGTGATTGATGAAAAGGAATGAACAGCCCATTTATGCCATTATGTTGATATGACCTAGGTTATGTTGAATATTAAGGCATCAGTCGGTTTGTGCCTGAAAACCTCCCAAGAAAACGACTAGCGTAGTCAAATCGCACGATCTTAGTGACTAAAACAAGCCACCTCCGTTGGAGAAAACCATAACCTCATACAGTCCATTGTGTTGTTAGCTATGTGGCATGTTGCCCTCTACTGCTGGAACCACATATCGTCCACGTCCCTCTTAATTAATTCAGCCCAAAAGAAATTCGCCTGTGACAAAGACTGCTTTCGAACAATATCCTTTTGTGTGTGCATGCAACATAGCGAAATTTCATGAGGGTTGGCGTTGTTTCATACACGAGAATTTCGCTTTTTAAAACCAAGAAAATTTTCGGTTGAAGTTGAGGTCCTCATCCAAACACTTACTTTAACGGGTAGCTGGACGTGGTGATTTGGCATCAGTGTCAAATGCCGGCAAAACAACTAGGCAGCCCGAGTTTAACAAAACTTCGAGGGCCGTCAGCTGCCAGGTACAAAGATATGGCTTTAACTGAGTGCACTGTAAGAAGTTCTGATTGGTAGCTCCTCGCGGTGGCGCCTGGTAACTGGTTCATGTCTCTGCTAGGAGTCTGTCTATACAACTCGAGCGGAGTGAAGTTAACACTCTCTTTAAAAGAAATTCCTAATCCGTGGTGGAACAGCATACGCCAGAGATGCGTGGCCGAGACGGTGTTTGGTCTCAAATAGCCAAATTCTGGATACCAGTCTGTCTCCAGTTTTAATACAAACTTACCTGTGCATATACAGCTCTGTGGGGGTGGACATCGTTTTTGCCATTACTCGTGGGAATTATATGAATTCTCTGATGAAACTCCGGTTTTAATATGCCAAGGGAAGAATACCGAAGAGATGTACAAGAATGCCTAGCGAGAGATGGACGGGTCAATCTCTAAACGTACTCCAAAGGCGATGGACCGTGAGATTGAGATAGCGATGGACAATGAAGCCTTGCAAGATGTGGAGAGGGTAATTTCTCTAGGAACTCTGGTGTTTATTGGGCAAAGGATTAATTCTGAAGAAATGGGCAAGAAAATCTTGCAAGAATGGACAGGTCAGTCTCCAAAAATAAACCTAAGTAAGAGGTTGAGGCGGTAGCGCTCAATATGTGTGAATGTCCGGCACTGGCAAACATAAGGCTTTGGACAGTGGGCAGGCACTTGTTAAATGTGAATGCCTTGGGGGACCTAATCGAGTTCCCCCTTCCCCCCCCCCCCCCAGATTAAATAATGACAAAATATAGACCCGACCTTATTGAAAATCCTGTTATTTTTGTATGTCATTTTAAGTGAACGTGTTAAATTTTTCGCCGGCCATACAAAGTCAGAAGGTAGGGACAGGCAAACAAAATCGATTTAAGCTGTTGCTTAAAGACACAAAAAAGCAACTAATGTTGAACATTGCTCTCATCACAAGACTCGTATCAAAAAAACTGCAGGGCATCATTGCTCAAGGACCACTGACGGCTCTATTTATGAAAGCAAGGGCAACACTATGCCCTGTGAATAACTGTTGCCTATCCCTGGTTTAAAGTCATGTTTTCATATAAATTTCTAGAACATGCTCGTAAAAATTTAACTTGCTGCCACTTGCACTAATAAATTATTTAAAAGATTTTCTAGATACCTGCATGACAAACTTTCACTTGTGTTTCAAATGTTTGCATTGTGTTTTGTTGTATGTGTGTAGATGTGTAGCGATGAAAAGTTATTTTGTGCAGAGCACGAAGAAAACATGTGTTGGAAAAACTTTAAAATAATTAAATGTCTTGCGAGATGATAAAAGACGACTGAGCCAAATCGAATGAGCTAAAGTATGAAATAGTAGAATAGTTAAGGAAAAAATAGGGAAACCTGCCTGCAAAAACTTGACATTAAATTGTGCAAAAAAGGTCATGATTCAAGGTTTATTTATCCAAGAAAAGCATTAAATTATTCAACGAAGTTCATATTATTTCTTCTAAATTTTACAGGGTGTCCGCCGCCATTTTGGTAAACATTGATCTTGAGAGTCCATATTTGATAGTCGGAAAGTAGAGACGTGGCAAATTTATTATGGAAAACTATTCGCTAACCAACGTGTTTTAATCGTTAAAACATTTGATTAAAATCAATCATCGATTACTGTGTCGATGAGAAAGTTACGTGAAATTTTTGGGAAAAACGTCGTGCCAACAAGACGCACTATTTATCGTGTAGTGAATGATTTCGAAGAAAAAGGGACTGTAACTGATAGGCCCAAGCATGGACGTCAACGTACTGCAAGATCAGTTGATTACTGCTGTTCAAGAAAGTGTTCAAAACAATCCATCAATCTTAATTCGACACCGCAGGAGCTTGGTCTTCAAATTTTGCACACAATTCTGCACAAAGATTTGCATTTGTTTCCATTTAAGATTCAGTTAACACAAGAGCTTGTTCCAGAAGACCATTTACGCCGCCGGACATAGAATGCTACAGCTCGCCCATGACAACCTCGATGTTCATGAAAAAATCATAATGAGTGACGAGGCACATTTCCATTTGAATGGATGTGTGAATAAACAAAATAGTCGGTTGTGGGCAATGGAAAACCCTCAAATTAATCATCAGTCACCTTTGCATCCATTAAAAGTGACAGTCTGGTGTGCGATTTGGTCAGGAGGAATCATTGGACTTTTTTGGAACTAAAAACGGCGCAATGGTAACTGTCAATGGGGAGTGATATCGTGCTATAATTGAAAACTTTTTAATGCCACAACTGCATGCTTTGGGCTTGACTAACATGTGGTTTCAACAGGACGGTGCCACATCGCATACAGCCAGGATTACAATGGAATTACTGCGAGACCTCTTTCCACAACAAGTTATTTCAAGGAATGGTGATGTTGATTGGCCTCCTCGGTCGCCTGATTTGACTGCTCCGGACTTCTTTTTGTGGGGATATCTGAAAAGCAAGTTTTATACAAAGAAATCAGAAATGCTGGAGCAACTCAAACAAAACATTCGTGATAAAATTAATGAAATGCCGCGTGAAATGTGAGAATGTCATGAAAAATGTCTTCAAAATGGCTCGCATTTGTGAGGCTTACAGAGGCGGACATTTATCTGATATTGTATTCCATACATAATTGCCGACATTAAATAAAACATTTATCAATATACGATACATTCTCTTTCATTTAATCAAAAATTATAAACAAACAAAGTAGTATACCTTGCGGGCGGACACCCTGTATTCCTTCCCAGCAAAATACTGGTCCCAATGTTTTCTCCACTGCTTAAAATACTTTTCATAGGCCCTGTTTTTAAGGGGAGTTTAAAATGGCTGCTATGTTAGTCAACATTTTCTGTAAAATACCAAAATTTCAAAAATATGTAAACTTTTTTATTTCCATTTATTCTGCTGCTACAAATTGTTGTAGCATGTTCACAAATTACTTAAAAAAATTGCATCGTTCGTTTGCAATTGTTATCAGCACCCACAATTTGTATGCATCCTTTTTGTTTTACAATATATAAAATATATTTATGGTGATCTAGCAGCACACACAAATATTTGGTAACTTTTTATTGTCGCTAGTACTTATTTTTATTTTGTTTAGAACTGCTGCGACGAACAGCAGTAAACAAATATCCCTTTCTTTCACTGCGAGTAGCTGTGATTTACTCATTTGTGTTGTATGCGTGTGGCTGTGTCTGTATGTGTGTAATATATACTGCAAGGCCAACACAATACAAAGTATCAAATCATAGCTACTCGCAGTGAAAGAAACGAAAATTTCTTTACTGCTGTTCGCAGTGAAACTAAGAAAACATAAGTAAATACTAGTAGCATGACCTTAGCAATCCATGAAAAGGAATTCCTTTACGGGGGTTTTCTCGACTGAGAAGTAGCATTCGGCTGATTGTTAATTAGCTTTTGTTTTATATTTCCACGTCCATGTTTTATATTCTCTTGTTACTGATATGGCTGAGATTCATAATATTTTAGTCCAAGAAAGTCAGTCCTTCAACGAAGAGAATGCAGTTTCTAAAAAAAATTCATCGCTTTCAGCAAAAAACTGTGCTTCAACCAATCTCAAGCCCTGCAGCGAACCAATTCAAACACCAAATACCACTACTATCTCCCTGATCCTCAGAAGCACTAGCAAATTTCTTAACTCTTCTGCTATTTTCATCGGTGTCTGAAGTGGATGGACGATCTAAATATGGTGTTTAAAATGCTAGCTGCGAAATAGCAATAACTCTGAAAAAATACTATACTATGCTATAAATTTTACACGTTCTATTAACACTGATTTTGCTGTAACTGTGCTGTTCAAACTAAATACAGTTCAGCAAAACAGCAATTCTTTCTCGCACAAATATGGCAGCACCCATATTGACAGCATTGTGAAATGATACAGCAACTGTGCTTTGTACTAATAGAGAATTAACAAAAAGCAAGAGCGAGAAAGATGATGGCAAAGATTTGATATTGCTGTGCCGTTTTCTTTTCTCAACATCACAAGAACAGCAAAAGCACTATCGCGAATTTCGAGCTGCTGTTGTTTAGAAATTAATTTTCAATATGCTTCCAGGGTGCTGTTAAAAAATAAAAGCAGCCTAGAACAGCGCAGTGTTTGCTGTCTTATTTGAACTGTTATAATTTTTAATATAAGCTTCATAGCTACAAGAAAGGCAATTTTAAACCAACAATTATTTTTGGACCCCTTGAAATATAGGTGTAAAAGTGCCAGTGCTTTCGTCTAACAATATTTGAAGAAATCTAGTCCTGATGCTTTTCCGAGTACTCTAAGAACTCTAAGAATGGAGGACAAAAAATTACGAATTTTTTCGGGATAATATCAAAAATCCTGATTGTCAAAATTAATTAAACATTTTTTTCTGATTCATGCTCACGCGACGTCTGGTTAAGTTCCTTATCTTTATCTCTTTCTCATATGTCTACCTTATTATTCCTCTTCAGTGGGAGGAATAGAACTAAAACTGCCATAACTAAGTTTTACTTCTCCGGCTTACACAAACCCTCCAACTTGCTTCACTGTGGCAACGTGGTATTTACGTTGAACACCACTGCACGTTTAATATGATTTTTGCAACGCTGCAAGTAGACGTGCTGGGAAAAGCAGGCAAACTTTTATGTGAAAATTTGCATTGTCAGTTTTAGTTTCTTAACAAATGTTCATACAAATTTTAAATATAAATATTATTATTAAATTAACATACACGGGCTGAAAAGAACAGAAAATTAAAATGCTCTTATGAAAATGATGAAGATGTGCATTTGTATTTGTGAAATAATGCTCGCAGTTGTGGCATCTGAAGCATAGCAAATATTTTTTAATAAATATACATGGAAAAATGTTAAGGCTTCCCAAAGATTAGATAATTTTTTCTAGGCAGATTATACAGAAAAATTTCTCTGATTTAAAAAAGAAAACAAAACACACTAACTACCCTTCAGATTACTGAGAGACAGCTAAGTAGCAATTGCCTGCTTGAAGGAACTGTTTCCGTTTGTTAAACAACATATCAATATAATATAAGTAGTAAAACATAAATTCACCTATTTACCGCATTCAGAACTGTAGGGGTCTTATTCATAGTCTATTTTCTATGAATGAGCTGGTGAAAGTTGGAAATTACTTTTGCATCTGTAAGTAAAGGGTGTCTGCCCGTAAGGTATAATTTTTGATTAAATGAAGGAGAATGGCTCGTATATTGAGAAATGTTTTATTTAATGGCGGTAATTATGTATGGAATACAATATCAGATAAATGTCCGCCTCTGTTAGCCTCACAAACGCGAGTCCTTTTGAACACATTTTTCATTACATTCTCACACATTTCACGCGGTATTTCATTAATTTCATCACGAATATTTTGTTTGAGTTGCTCCAGCATTTCTGATTTCTTTGTATAAAACTTGCTTTACAGATATCCCCACAAAAAGAAGTCCGAAGCAGTCAAATCAGACGACCGTGGAGGCCAATCAACATCACCATTCCTTGAAATAACTTGTTGTGGAAAGAGGTCTCGCAGTAATTCCATTGTAATCCCTTCTTGAACACCAGTAATGTTTTTAGCCGATCTTGCAGTACGTTGTGGTCCATGCTTGGGCCTATCAGTTAAAGTCCCTCTTTCTTTGAAATCATTCACTACACGATAAATAGTGCGTCTTGTTGGCACGTTGTTTCTCCCAAAAATTTCACGTAACTTTCTCATCGTCACAGTAATCGATGATTGATTTTGATAAAATGTTTTTACGATTAAAACACGTTGGTTTACCGAATATTTTTCCATAATAAATTTGCCATGTCTCTACTTCACGACTGCCAAATATGAACTGTCAAGACTAATGCGTACCAAAATGGCGGCAAAACAAAGTAATATACCTTCCCAGCAGACACCCTGTATTTGCGCGTGTGAGTGTCATGTGCTACATTTTATATTCATACTATTTAGATATTCCGCAACATGTTGTCAACAGTGACAACTCTATTTAAATCTTTTGTTAGGGATTTTCTTGCATTGATAGCTTTATACGCTTTAACTAAAACTTGGATCCTTAATTATGTTTTAAAAGAAATTTGTAGCAATATGTTGGCTCCTTTAGAATTTGAGACTTATTTAGACAACCAAGTTTTAGTTATTGAGTTGTGATTTCTTGGGAAACTTATAAATTGATTGCAGTTGTCTTGTGACAACTTTGCATTTCTGAAAATATTTGTTAAAGAATATTCTCTTTTGAAATTGCTGCTGTTTGTAAGAATTGTTTTTAAAGTAAAACGAATCCTTTAAATTTTTTTTAACTAAATTTATATGAATTTGAATTTTATTACTTCGATTTCCTTAAACTTGAATTTTTTTTAAATTAAAATTAATGTTCATCCTTAAAATATTTTAATTAATTTCTTTTCATTTCGCTTCTTTGTTTGCAGAGTCCGTGTGGAATACTACGTTAATGAAAACACATTCAAAGAAAGACTGCAACTATACTTCATTAAGAATCAGAGATCAAGTAAGTGATGGTCATGTAGATGATAAGAGAAAATATTAATTTCAATTTATTTTAGTTAAACTTAGTATAGATGGTGCTTTTTTTATGCAAAGAAATTTACTTTATTTCGAAGATAATTTTCGGTTATTTCCATTGGAATATTGTTTTTTATAGCTGGCTTCAGAGTGGTCTAAACTGGAGACGTTAGGGTTCAAAGTGGTTCACCGACCGCCACCTTGTGCCTAAAATCGTTCATTAAACTAATCATTCTATAAAGCTTCGGATGAAGGTCCGTATTGGGGTAGGCAAAGCCTGCCTGATATCATCCGTAGACAACAGCTCAGAGTTGAAATCCCACTTTTTAACGCTAATTAAGGCATACGATCACCAGGACTGTTGGCGTTTTCGTTTCTGAAATAAAATGTTGCCCTGTTAAAGTGTAAATGCTTAACATGCGCTTATTATTTCGGATTTTATACCGGGCAACGCCTTTCGGCATTTATGACCACCTTTTGTAGGGGTAACCATATTTCGCGTATAACGAAAAGGGAACATTTTTTTCTAGAAACAGCATTGTTTCCTTATTTCATCCTCCTTACATCATAAGCGACACAAGCCGGACAAAAACCCAATCAAAAAGCGAAAGGTCATCCTATTTAATACTTACTTTATTCAGCATTGGGGGCTGCTATTGCAGATACTCGCATATCGGACTAAGCTAGCGAACTCAGATACCCACAAAACACGAAATTATGAGCTGCTGACAAATCGAGTATTGTACATGGCGTGTGGCATGTTCTAGGCTGCATGCCTCTACTTTATCAAGCCGATTTAGCTTAGAATCGAACACGTCAGTGATCAAAGCTCTATAATGATTTTAAAAAAGATACAAAATTGGTCTAACAGATTACTACACCATTACTTTCTCTTGATATATGTAAGTCCATCTCAACTAGGCTGCTGAATAAACAGAGTTTAATCGCTGAGCAATATCTTTCTTTAAGCCCAACGGCACCAAAAATCTACAAAATACCTTGAGAGGAAATTATTGCAAATAATAAATACATCTGTGCTTTATTACTTCCCTCGGGGCATGTCTTTTTAGCGATCCCACCGCCTTGATAGCCGGGGAATATAAGGCAGCCAGTATCCGAACCTTGTCTGAGGCCTGAAACTCGAAAAAGAGAATTTTGGAAGATCGACCAGTAGCTAAACAGAGGTACCGCGGGAACCAGTAGCCCCCGGGCCATAAGTTCGGGGTGGTTGTTGGTGAGAATGCTTCGGAAGTGGACATGGTAGCTGTGGTTTAGACCCAAATGGAGGGAAGATAGTTCTGCATGATCGATCCCGCAGCTAGGGGTGGGATTAAATTGCTACCTATTCGATGTCGCAACATTTTGACCCATTACTAACACCACTGTCGGATAATGTGTAAAGTCAGATGACGACGTTAGTTAGTAAACTATTAATTTGTTTAAAATTGTGAACAAATTTTTCTTATAAATTTGTTTTTTTTTTTATTTATCAATAATGAATTAGGAGTATTTTTATTCATCATTTGAATAAGGAATTTTTATGTTTTAAAAAATTAGGCCAAGTATTGCATTGCATTCCGAAAAAGGAAAAATTTTAGTTTTAAAATACAGTGGACTAATTTCGGTCTCAATAGCAAAAAATAAATAAAAGTGGGGAACGACAGTTGCATACAGCTACTTGAACAACAAAAATATGAAATGATACACCAAAACGCCAACTAAGGGCTTGGCATAAAATTTGCAAACTTGTTTTTAGCGAAAACTCGCAACGCAATTCGTCGTATTTTATAAGTCGTGTCCATTCGTAAATCGTAGAAAAAACACCACTCAAAGATAATGATAAAGCACAGCGCCTCCCAATGCAAAGACATCAATAAAGGGGTCGGATAAGTGGTACAAAGTTGTATTTTCTGACGAAAAAAAAGGTTAATATCCACGATTATGGTATGAGGTGCCATAGCCTACTATGCGACTATCGACATGGTGCTTGCAACGGTAAAATGACTGAAGCATCGTACAAAAGGATATTAGAAGACGCGCTCAAACAATTAAAAATTTATTTGGACACATACCGTGGACTTGCTAACACGACAATGCTGCAATTCACGCTGCAGGAGTGCAGTGGATTCGAAAGCAAAATGTAGAACTTTTAAATTGACCCATATATTCTCCGGATCGTAATATAATGGACCACATCTGGGGCTGTCGTGAAAGGAGGTAATGCAAAATGCCTGAACCTTGATATTATTGGATTATATAGGATCGCTTTACCGCTCAATTCCTAGCCGAATTTTAGAAGTAATTTCTAATAATGGCAGCAGTAGCCATTACTATTACCGTTATTATTCAAATGTCATTGAACTAAACAACGATTTAGTCTATAATTGGTTTTTCCTTATTCAAGTGATGTATGAAAAAAAACGTAAATTTCAAACTAATTAAAAATAAATGATTTCATTAAAGCAATAGACAAAAATCAGGCTCGCTATTAGTTACATTATTAGTTGCCCCGAATATAAACTTTATAATGAAGAAATTTTGTAGTCCCCCAATATTCAGTCGTTCAAAGTTGGTCGGTCAAATTAATTCCTTATTTACGAGATTCGCAGTGCATCTACAGGGTGTTCGCCGAGAAGGTATACTAATTTGTTTTTCCCCCATTTTGGTAAACATTAGTCTTGAGAGTTCATATTTGGCAGTCGTGAAGTAGAGACGTGCCAAATTTATTATAGAAAAACATTCGGTAAACCAACGTGTTTTAATCGTTAAAACATTTTATTAAAATCAATCATCGATTACTGTGACGATGAGAAACTTGCGTGAAATTTTTCGGAGAAACAACGTGCCAACAAGATCCACTATTTATCGTGTAGTGAATGATTTCGAAGAAAGAGGGACTGTAGCTGATAGGCCCAAGCATGGACGTCAACGTACTGCAAGATCGGCTGAAAACATTACTGCTGTTTAAGAAAGTGTTCAAAACAATCCATCAACCCCAATTCGATACCGTGTTTAGGAGCTTGGTCTTCAAAGAACAACTTTGGACACAATTTTGCACACAGATTTGCATTTGTTTCCATTTCACATTCAGTTGACACAAGAGCTTCTTCCAGAAGAGCATTTACGCCGCCGTACTTATGCCAATAGGATGCTACAGCTCGCCCATGACAACCCCGATTTTCATGAAAAAATCATAATGAGTGACGAGGCACATTTTCATTTGAATGGATATGTGAATAAACAGAATAGTTGGTTCTGGGGAATGGAAAACCCTCAAATTATTCATCAGTCACCTTTGCATGCATTAAAAGTGACAGTCTGGTGTGCAATTTAGTCAGGAGGAATCATTGGACTTTAATTCTTTGAAACTGAAAACGGCGATATCGTGATATGATTGAAAACCTTTTAACGCAACAACTGCATTCTTTGCGCTTGACTAACATGTGGTTTCAACAGGACGATGACACATCGCACACAGCCAGGATTACAATGGAATTACTGCGAGACCTCTTTCCACAACAAGTTATTTCAAAGAATGGTGATGTTGATTGGCCTTCACGGTCGCCTGATTTGACTGCTCCGGACTTCTTTTTGTTGGGATATCTGAAAAGCAAGGTTTATGCAAACAAACCACAAACGCTGGAGCAACTCAAACAAAATATTCGTGATGAAATCAATGAAATACCGCGTGAAATGTGTGAGAATGTAATGAAAAATGTGTTCAAAAGGGCTGGCATTTATCTGATATTGTATTCCATACACAATTGCCGACATTAAATAAAACATTTATCAATATACGATCCATTCTCTTTCATTTAATCAAAAATTATAAACAAACACAGTAGTATACCTTCCCGGCGGACACCCTGTATATGTGATATGTGAAACAATAACCTTCATAGCAAATATTCAATTATACGAGTATGTCAATCACTTAGTTAAATTAACTAGAATAATGTGCAGATATATATGTGTGTGTGTGTGTTAGCTAAATTGCATAATATCAATTATGTGTAAAATGCAAAGTTTAGAAATCGCTTAAATTTTTAGCAAATTTGAAAATTAATTACAAATGGAATGTGTAGAAAACTTTTAAACTATTTTTTCAACTTAAGTGGCTTTTTAATGCCTTATCTACAGTGGTGGTGAAAACATTTGCAACTGTAATAACATTTCCCCAGCCACTTATCTTAGTCGGAACACTTGAAGAAAAAGGATATTCATATTAGAAAACTACTTTATTCACTCTTGAGTTGATATTCTGGCCGAGTTATTTGATGTAGATTTTTTGAAGGAAATTCCGTCATCCCTTGTCAAGTTTCGTTTGGAGACAAGCCGGCTTCGGTTATGTGCCATCTTCAATGTCAATTTTTTTACACAAAACTTGCACGGGAAGTTTATGATGCCAATTTTCTTTCTACTGGAATGAAAATTTCGCGGCAAAGTAAATTTCACATAGTCTGCTTTGAAAAAATCGAACCATTTTGCATAATATGTGCTTGGATTTCAATGCAAGAGCTAAAAATTTTCAATTGGATCTACAAAGTTATCATTAGGCCGTTTATTACTTACGGTACTCGATAGTGACTAAATCTCGCCATTGCATATTTTGAAAGGTTGAGATCTATTATGCTTAGACAACGGCGATAACGACACTACCCTGCTGAGGTAAGGAAAGGAAGCGACTCGGGAATAAGGCTTAATAGAATATTTAATGACACCAAACCAGATAGGAAGTCTTAACAGATTCACGGACGGATCGAAAACTTAGAATGGTCCGAACACGAGCCTCTCAGTGGTGAAATGACCCATTGTTCCAATTGTGTTCCTTTTAACTTGATAAGGGACCAATAGGATCACATACTGCTATTTTCTCCGATAATCCCAGCTGACTTGAAATCCTTCCTTTCATAGATTTTTCGATTCAGGCTTGTTTTGAAACACTCCACAAACTGGTCACTGATAACAAGGTTTCTTTATACTGGACACCTCATCACAGTGCCTGTAAAGGTAACACGTTTTCGGATAAATTTTCTATCGAATTTTCGCACCAGAGCCCTTTTATGCCTTTAATTGGTCAACGGTTACTCACTCCACTGATCAGAAGGAAAGAATTGTTGGCCGCAAAGAAACCTTGAAATGCTTTTTAAACTATGAGACAGGCTGAGTATATTAAAGAGGAATAACGTTAAACTATTGATTGGTATTCTGCCCGTTCATTTTCGACTGAACTATCCTCTATGGAGGGGAAAACGGAGTAGTTCTTCTCTGTGTCGTTTATGATTTGAGAAGGATGCAACAACGACACACATTCTTTGTGAATGCTGTGTTTTATTTACTGACGTTTTGCACTCTGAGATCTTTTATTCGAACGGTATTAGGCGGACTTCTCCCACCCCAGGACTGACCATAATTAGGAACGTTGTATTGAGATTTGTTTAATAAAGAATCTGAGAGCGCATTGCCAGTAGTTCAGATCGAAACTCCTCTATTCTCTTTTTTAAGGTTTGGGTGGATGTGGATTTCGCATAGAATTTGACTTCAAATAACGCTATAGAAAGATATCGAATGCTGTTAAAATAAGCTAAAATATTTCTTAGAAAAAAAAACGTGTTGTTAATTAAGTTAATTGAGTCAATTAAAAACTTAATTACATTTACTCAAGCAACAGTTTTACTAAAAAAATATTATTTTTTGTAGCCATCATAAGAATTTGTTCGACTATAAAAATGTATTTTCTTTTTTTAACTGCCTTATACATTTCCTCATCAATTATCATCTTTTCTCCATTAACAGGTTTACGAATACGAATTGCTGATTTATTTTTTAAATTACTAGCTTGTGTTTTGTACATATTACGTGTGATAACGGATACAAATCCAACATATGCCACATGGTAAGTACCGGAAATATATCCTTAAGGAAAGAACGATAATGAAATAATAATTGCATTTACTTTCCCTTAACATATTTATCAAACCAGTTATGGCTGTAATATTAGCAATAAAACAGAATTTTTAGTTTCGGCCGAACTAACCGAAGAGGAATTTCAGGAGAATCCAATTATTAATTGGGAGGCAATATTGTGGGTGAATCGTGCCACTGTGCTGTGGGCCGTTCAATTAATCTTAGCATTAGTTTCACTAACAGAAGCCGTTCTTTTAACATATCTTGGCTATAAGGTGAGTTCATATTTAGGAAATGAGTGTAACGTGGAGTAACATGCCGTATATCATAACAATGAAGCTTGTGTATATGGACTCAAGTTTTATTGTTTTGTTTTTGTCTTTTTATAAATTTATTTTATCTGTTTGTTCCTTTTAAATGTTTTCTTTATTTTTTATTTTTTATTCCTTCCATGCTGCTGTGTGCAGGGGAATATATGGCAACAGATCCTTTCATTTCATTTTATATTAGAATTAATTACGACAATACCTTTTGCATTAACGGTAAGTATCTGTGTGTGCAAATTTATTTTTATATTAAACAATACGAACTTTAAAATAAAAACTGAAAACAAATAAAAAAAAATCCTGTTGGCAAATTTGATATCGGATGCAATTTCCAATCAAGCTCTAATGAAATTTCGATGAATATCGGATGCCGTAGTTTGATCCCTGATCCTTAGTGTTAGTAATGATGTAGCAAACATTAAATTGACAAACAAAATATTGTAAAAAAACAAAACTAGTTGCATACTTTTATTTGACTTATTTCCCCCTTAAAATATGCTGTAAATCTTGGATCACTTCATTGATTATAATTCTAGTAGTATTACAGCTTGCTTTGGCAGTTATAGCCGTTTTTACACTTGCTCACATCTTTCATCAACTCGCCACGATGTTAACACCTTCCGATAAGAATGGTACAGGGCTGAGTGTTTAACATCTTTGTAAAATGGTCCTATCTCATTTTGTTCCACTCAACATCTTTCGATACTTTTAGTGTCATCATTAAAAAAAAATATAATGAGCGGGGCAGAGAAATGTTAAATCAGTGTTAAATCATTTTAAAATAAAAAAATTTGTATACGTATTGTATGGCCTATTTGGTGAAAAAGTCGAGAAATTAGGGGGCGAAGACATTTACCAATTTTTCCAGGAAACAACAACTAATTTGCTAGACAGTGGATTCTGTTTTGAATTGAGTTTTTTTTGGGGAATCTCGCCAAAGGCTGCATTCTGGATTTACACAATGATGGTGAGACCCATTATAACTTTCGCATCCGTGGTGTGGTGGCCGAAGTCCTCTCAGGATACAATTACATTCAACAAAATTGCAAACCTACGATTCTAATATATAAGAAACCACAATCGCAAAATCTCTCTGACTACAGTTCAAGTAACTGATTGTCTTTCATCGCCAAACCTCCACACTATATCCAATATTTATTATAAACTAAATGAGAATTGTAACGTGTAAAAATCGCTATTTTGGATCTCAGTATGTGTTGGCTACCATCTACTAATTATGTGAGTGTGGTTACAATATGTTAGCTCTCTATTACTAATGTTTTTGTGTTGGTTTGCATATCGTGTTTTTAGGTTTGTTAGTTTGTAACGACATGTTACAGAATACGCAAATTAAAGAACATCCTTCGCACAAGAAGTTCCGTGCCGATTCTAAAGTCATGTATTAGATTGGTTTTAGTATAAAATCTATCAATTAAACATAAATATTGTATTGGGTAACCGCCGGGAAGGTTTACTTTGTTTTGCCGCCATTTTGTTAAACATTAGTCTTGACAGTTCATATTTGGCAGTCGTGAAGTAGAGACGTGGCAAATTTATTGTGGAAAAACATTCAGTAAACCAACGTGTTTTAATCGTTAAAACATTTTATCAAAATCAATCATCGATTACTGTGACGATGAGAAAGTTACGTGAAAGTTTTGGGAGAAACAACGTGCCAACAAGACGCACTATTTATGGCGTAGTGAATGATTTCGAAGAAAGAGGGACTGTAGCTGATAGGCCCAAGCATGGACCACAACGTACTGCAAGATCGGCTGAAAACATTACTGCTGTTTAAGAAAGTGTTCAAAACAATCCATCAACCTTAATTCCACACCGTTCTCAAGAGCTTGGTCTTCAAAGTACAACTTCACATTCAGTTGACACAAGAACTTCTTCCAGAAGACCATTTACGCCGCCGTATATAGGCCCATGACAATCCCAATTTTCATGAAAAAATAATAATGAGTGACGAGGCACATCTTCATTTTAATGGATATGTGAATAAACAGAATAGTCGATTCTGGGCAATCGAAAACCCTCAAATTATTCATCAGTCACCTTTGCATCCAATAAAAGTGACAGTCTGGTGTGCAATTTGGTGAGGAGGAATCCTTGGACGGTAAATGTCAATGGGGAGCGATATCGTGATATGATGGAACACTTTTTAACGCGACAGCTGCATGCTTTGGGCTTGACTGACATGAGGTTTCTACAAGACGGTGCGACGGACACCCTGTACTTACAAAGTCCAAAGGGTTCGTGCGCTTATTTCCATCTTCGTCCTCCAACATTACTTCAACTTATTCTGTATATTGTAGCAATACATTATTACTTTTGCTTTTCGATAGCAAAAATTAATCCACTTACTACTGAATTTTCAAACTTAATTTCATTTAATTATTTTTAATTTCTCTAACACATGAAAAAAAATATTTGAAAGATTGAGAGATGTTACAAATGTAAACGAGAGTTTAATATTTTTAACATCTTCCTTGCAATTCTCTAAGATGTGCGCTAGTGTAAAAAGGCTATAAGTAGATTAAAAAAATATAAGACCAAAACGTTTTTTTAAAATTAAACAAACAAAAATTAAATAAGTATGCAATTCTTATGTATTTCTTCTCGCCCTTAAAGTATACTTTAGTTTTTCTAATCTACAGCTAGTGCAAATTTATAACTATAATTCCTGATTATTTAAACATTTGAATTTTTCTCATCCCATTTAGATACTATGGCCGCCTTTAAGAAATTTATTTATACCCATATTCCTAAATTGCTGGTTAGCAAAACGTTCTCTCGAGAACATGTTCGTAAGTATTGGGTTTCTACTTTTATTCTACTAACAACAACATTTGTATCGATGTTTTACAGCAATGTCTACTGTTTTGTGTATTTTTTATTTCAATTACAGAACGATTTACATCGTGCCATGCAAAAATCACAGTCCGCCTTGTCACAACAGTTGACAATACTGTCAGCCACATTGCTGTGTTTAGTTTTTACCAGGTGAGTAAAAATAATAATGTTGTTGAAAGTTCTCAATGAAAGCCACTTCTATAAATGCTTTTTCAAAAGGTACTTTTTTAAACGTACTTTTTAAGACAGCTTTTTTAAGGTACTTTTTTGAAAACAGAAAATTAAAGATGTACTTTTTGAAAGGGCATATTTGTCAAACAGCACTTTATCAAGTAAACTTTTTAACCTGTTTAAAAAAGTACTTTTTTTGAAAGTCGTTTTTAGTGGTACTTAATTTAATTTTTTGAAAAACAAGTTTTTAAGCGAATTTATAAATGAAAGATTTTCAAGAGGTACTTCTTTAAAAAAAAGTCCGGTTGGGAATTTTTTAAGACGGTAATTATTTTCAAAGGTACTTTTTTTGAAAGGTAATCATTTTACCAAAAATCGTTTGTAATTGTATTTCTGTTAAAGATACTATCCTAAAAAGATACGCTTTCAAGGTACTTTTTTGAAAACTAGTTCTTAGAATTGTATTTTAGGGCCCCCGTTTTTAGAACGTACTTTTTTTAAGTAAAAAGTGATTTTGTAGAATGGTAATGAATTTAAAAAAAAACTTTAAAAGACTTTTTTAAATTTTTTAAAGGTACCATATTAGTAGGTACTTTTGTAACATGTAATATTTAAAGTACTTTTGTAAGTACACATGTTTTATAATTTTTTTACGATTTTTCCAAAATTTATGCAACTAACTATCACAAATATTTTTTAAGATCTATTTTTGGTTAAACTTTTTAAATGTGGAAATTTTAGATGGTACGTTTTTCGGCCCGTTTTGTGAAGGTCTTCTTGTTTAAAATTCTTTTATATAATGGTACCTTATAGTTTTAAGATACTATTTTAAATGTTTTTTTCGCAAGATAATTTTTCAGGAGGTACTTTTGTAACGTGTACGGATTAAAGTACTTTTTAAACATGCGCATGTTTAACAAATATTATTTTAGGGGTTTTCCAAAGCTTACGGGGTACTTATTAAGCTTTTAAGTGGTACTTATTTTAAAATGTATTTTTTAAGGGTTTATCTTGTAAATGTACATAACTTTTTAACGGTACTTTTATAAGAAGTATTTTTTAGTTTTTTGTTTAGTTTCTTGAATGTTAAATTTTTAGAAGGTACCTTTTTAGGGTTCACTTTTATTTACTTGTACTTTATTCTTTAATGATAAAAGTTTAAAGATGATTAATAATTTTTTTTTATATTAGGAGGTTCTTTTTTAAATGCACTTGTTTTATAAATATTTTTTGGATATTTATGCAAACAGCTTTTTTGGGGGCATGTGTTTTAAAATGTATTTTTCAAGCGGTACTTTTTTAAAGGTACATGATTTTTAAACGGTACTTTTTTAAAAAGTATTTTTTTCAATTTAGAAATTTTAGAAAACATTTCTTCAACGTTCATTTTTGAGAAGGTCCTTTTTCAATGGCACTTTATTCTTTGAAAATGCTTTTTTAAAGTTTTTTTTCTTAAATTTTTGTATAATTTCTTAAATGTTGAAATTGTACAAGGTACTTTTTAGGGTCCTTTTTGTAGAAGTACTTTTGTTGAATAGTACTTTATCATTATTTTCTAAAGATGCTTTAAAAAAATTGTTTAAGGTCCTTCACCAGAAAGTACTTTTAAAGAAACACTTGTTTTACAAATATTTTTTTAAGGTTTTTATTGGGTATAATTTTCTAAAAGGTACTTTTTTAAATGGAATGATTAATAAGTACTTTTTACAAGTAAGTGGGTTATCTTTTTTCTGTTCGGTGTATTTCTGAACATTCTGTGGCTTTTTAACTTATCCAAACAAAAAGTTATTGGCTTGAATTACAACTTGTATTTATTTGACAACATTTACATTTGTATATTTTTGTTGTCATTGTGTTCTCTAACATTTTCTAATGCCCTTCTCATTTCCTCAAACTCCTTTGCTATCATCTTTTTATTGCAGCGTTTGTGGCATACAACATTTTCAACGTGCTGGCCATCGTCATTTGAATTTATTTCAATCAACCTACTATGTAGTTGTCACCTTTTCAACAGTTGGTTACGGTGATTTTGTACCCGATATCTGGCCTTCACAGTTATATATGGTGATAATGATTTGTGTGGCACTGATTGTTTTACCAACACAGGTACGTAAGCGTTTCATTCTTTTCTTTCTTTAATAATATTTATCTGTACGAGTGTATGTTCAAAAAAGGGCAGCTGTATGAATATGAAATTTTTATATAAATGGCAAAAAAGATAAAAAAAAAGGGGAAAAATGGCAAATGTCTAATATTTGACAGGCTCATTGAAAATGTACAGGTTGACTAAAAGTAGAAAGTGTCTCTGCCATAATTATATAAGAAAATAAAAATTCTTTTCTAGGTCAAGTAAACCCAAGGCATGGTTGAGTATTTAAAAGTTCTCTTTGCTCTAAGGTTTGTGCGATAGAAATAGACGGCAAGCAAAACGATGTAAAAATAACAAGCAAATGCAAAATATTCTTTAAAGGCTTTCAAATTTAATTCTCGTTGCTTACAACAATAAGAAACTTTTCGTAAATTTAAACTTGTCAATTTAAAATCCACCAGCCAGCAGCTAACGAAGTTAAGTACGAAGATTTTGTTGGAACGTAGAATAGAACTTGCTCGATGGCCGTATTGAAAAATTAAAACTCAAAGTTTCTACGTAAAAACGATTAACCGACATTCAATAATATGGGCAGTGTTGCCACCCTTTAAATTAGATGCAATCTTTGGCCAAATGGTCTTACCTTGCTGCCTTCATTCATAAAGCATTAATTTCATTGACTTTAACAAATTTCATTTAGATCGAGTGGCCAAAAAAATATAACCCAAGTATGTTTTAAGTTATTGACCAGCCTGAATCAAAACTCCAAGTTTATTCAATGTTTGAAGACCTAGTTATGCAGCGTGGCGTAAAAGTAAGAAAGGAGTTTGTTTGAAAAGTCTAAAGATTAATTTTTTCTTGCTTTGTTTTTTTTACTTTATTTCAATAATTAGGAATTTGATTACTATTGCTGCTAAAAATGACGGCGCGTAAGTGATGCAAATTCACGTAATTGTTCCTGGCTGTTGTTAGGATTGCCGATACTATTGCTCGAATTCCTTCTCAAATTGAAGCATGGTCTGCGGTTTGTGAGGATAGTTTGGATTCCAGGTCATGACGGCATTCCTGGAAACCAAATAGCCGATGAATATGCAAAGAACGGTTCGAAAATCAATACCCCCCTGGCCGAACTTTCAATTACGTTAAGGGAATGATCGTTAAAAAAAACCACCTCGCTGGTGCTCCGGGATAACCACTTGCAGATTGTCCAAAATTCTTTCACCCTCAATCGAAAGGAAAGGAAAAGGAAGGCACTACTGGCCCTCGAGATAAGTTCGATATCGCTACTAGTTGGCATCACAACGGGGCACTGTATGATTGGACATATGTCGGAGAATATGGAAATAGCTCCAGAAGCTGTCTGGATGAAAAGGAGCAGGAAGCGTCAATATCTTCTCTGCAACTGCCCAGCCTTGCAAAAATGCAGGCTCAAATATTTAGGCCAAACATTCTTTTAGGACCTGGACTTTCTTAGGGATGCAACACTGTTTCGCGGAAAGCTCCAGATGGTTCTTACGGACTGGAGATCCTGGAACTGTGGGTCGTCGGGTCAACACAATTATTCCGCGCTCTTGCCAAATATATCGTCCTCCATTGCTTGTCTGTTTGCATACTGTAGCTGTCTAGTTCACAAATGTCAAATATGATTGACGTACAATGACATTTGCAAAAATGTTAACATCTTTAGATAGTGTGATTAATTTCGGGCTACCTTGTATTTCGGGCCACCAACAGAAATAACTTCGCAAAGTGCAACTTTTCATTACCCGCCAGATCTTTAAACATGTAGCGGACATGTTTCAAAACGAAGACCTTTGGCAATCGAAATTGTCTTTTTCCGAGTTAGGAATTCTCCTACAAGAGTGGAAGAATGGAACGAAACGTTCACTCAAAATCGTTTTATGAATATTTACTGTTAATCCATCTCTTTCTCTCTCTCTCTCTCTCTCTCTCTTCCTTTCGCCAGTTTGCTGAAGTCTTTGTATCAGCCAATTTATAGCCAATCAAATACAAGTTGACAACACTGAAGTGTTTTTGCAATATTTTTGCTTTTGGCAACTCAATACTTTAGTGCCGCTAACGAGATTACACAAAATTGCTTTCAGCAGCTTTTTCGTAATTCTTCTTTATTCTTTTTGAGAATCAATTTAAGAACCCTTTAAGTCACTTATAAAACACTTCATTTCTTTTCTTTAGTTTGAACAGTTGGCTTTCACATGGATGGAACGTCAGAAATTAGGTGGCAGTTATTCATCGCATCGCGCCCAAAGTGAGAAGCATGTTGTTGTGTGCTCAACGACGTTGCATGCAGACACCATCATGGATTTTCTTAATGAATTTTATGCTCATCCTTTGTTGCAAGATTATTACGTAGTGCTGCTGAGTCCCATGGAATTGGATACCACAATGCGTATGATACTACAGGTGCCCATATGGGCACAGCGAGTTATTTATATTCAGGTAAGAATGCAATTGCTTTAATCTGTGTAAAAAGAAAAAATGAAGTTTTCGAAAACAGCCATGAAGCGTTTTGCTTCTTCCTGCCTCTGACTGTTGTTAAATACATTCAAACATCCACCTTTTTACGTTCAACAGTTAATTTCCCAGTTTATACTTTATTTAAGTGTTACAACAATTTGCTCTTAATCTTAATGTTGGTTTGAATGTGTCTTTTATTTTGTTTTTATTGCTCAACTTGACAGGGATCCTGTTTAAAGGATGGCGACTTAGCACGTGCGCGCATGAATGAGGCTGAGGCATGCTTCATTTTAGCTGCCCGCAATTATGCCGATAAGACTGCTGCCGACGAGCATACAATTTTACGTTCATGGGCTGTTAAAGATTTTGCACCAAGTGTACCGCAATATGTACAAATATTTAGGTAAGATTGCTTAAAGGTACTTTTTCAATGTGTACTTTTCTAAAAAAAAAGGATACTTTTTCAAGAAGTTTGTTTTGTAAGAAGCCATTTTTTATAACCACACTATGAAAAAGAATTATTTTTTAATTAACTTTTTTCCAAAAAAAAACTTTTTACACAGGTACTTTTTTGAAAAAAGTATTTTTTTAAACAACTCTTTGCCCTTTAAAACGGCTAATAAAGTGAAAAATTATTTTATAAAATTATATTTAAAATATAAGACCTTGTCGCAAAAAAGTACTAATTAAAAAGGCACTTTTTTAATAATATATTTTCTAAAAAATTTAATTTTTTTTAAAGTTACTTAATAAACAAACCTTTGCGTATACTTTTATTAAAATGCCAGTTTCTAGCAGGTACTTTTTATAAAAAAAAGCCATTTTTACACCAGACACTTTATATGTAATTTACTTTTAACAAAAGGTTATATTTAAAAAAATATAATTATTTTTAATAGTACTTTTTATCAATGGCGATTTTTACAAAAGATTTTTGTATATAATGGGAATTTTTCATAAAGTGTACTTCTTGTATTTTGTATAAATAATACATTTATAACATTTTTTTAAGCAGGGAATTTTTTGTAATATACTTTTTCCAAAAAGTTCTTATAAATCGCTAAAAATATAGCCTTTTAAAATATACTTTTATTAAATTGGTACTTTTTGGCAGTCACTTTTCATAAAAGAGACTTTTTACAAAAGTACTTTTTGAAAAGGTACTTTTATCAATGGTGATTTCAAAAGTTGTTTTTTTGTTTTATAAAATATGCATTTTCCTTCATGGTACTTTTTATAAAAGACTCTTTTAAAAAGAAATACTTTATACACAAAATATGTTTTACAAAAGGTACTTTTTGCAAATAGTACTTATTTTTTTATCAAATATGCACTTTTTATACAAAGTACTTCTGTCAATTATTATTAAAAAGGCACTTTTTTAAAGATACACTTTTTAAAAAATTTATTTGTTTACAAAGTAATTTTCAGAGTCGCTTAAATAAAATCCCTTTTTAAAAGAATTTTATTAAAGTGGTACTTTTTAGCAGCTACTTTTTATAAAACGCAAGATAAGGTGTACCATATGTATTTTTTATCAAAGCTGCTTTTTATAAAAAATACAAAGACACTTTTTATCAGTGGGACTTTACACAGAAAACGTGTTTTGTTAAATATGCATTTTTTATAAAAGACCATTTTCGAAGATATTCTTTTTCAGAAAATATGTGTTACAAAAGGGACTTTGTGCAAATGGTACCTTTTCAAAAAAAAAATTACCTTGTTCAAATGGTACTTACATTTTGGTACAAATATTTAGGTAAGACTGCTTAGAGGTACTTTCTCAATATGTACTTTTCTAAAAATAAGGTACTTTTTCTAGAAGTTAGTTTTGTAAAAAGCCATCTGTGTTTTAATTTACTCCTTTCATAAAGTACTTTTTACAAAGGTACTTTTTTATAAACAACTTTTTGCCCTTTAAAAAGTGGTAATAAAGTAAAAAATTATTTTATAAAACTATCTTTTAAACATAAGACCTTGTCGGAAAAAGTAACTAATTAAATAGGCACTTTTATGAAAGTATACTTTCTTAAAATAATGTAAAATGCAAATATGCGCTTTTTATAGAAAGTACTTCTGTCAGTTATTATTAAAACGCACTTTTTTAAAGATACACTTTTTAAAGATACACTTTTTAAAAAATCGATTTTTTAATGAAGTTATTTTTTAGAGTCCTAAAAAAATCCCTTTTTAAAATATACTTTTATAAAAGTGGTACTTTTTAGCAGGTACTTTTTATAAAACGCCAGATACTTTATAATATGTACTATATGTGTATTTTATATGTGGTTTTTATAAAAGATACGTGGATTCTTTTTATCAATGGTACTTCACACAAAAGATGTTTTTTTTTAAATGCATTTTTTATAAGAGTTACTTTTATAAAAGACCCTTTTCGAAACGGTACTTTATTCAGAAAATATGAGTTACAAAGTTACAAAAGGGACTTTGTGCAAAAGCTACTTTTTAAAAAAATACCGTATGTGAATGGTACTTATAAAGTAAGGTTTGTTTTTAAAGATACACTTTTTACAGAAAGTACATTTTGTAAAAAGTAATCTTGAGAAATGCTACTTTTTTAAAAATATACTTAAGGAAAAATGTATTTTTTACGCTTAAAACAAAATACATTTTAGTACTTTTATTAAAATTGTACTTTTTATAAAAGACACTTTTTCACAAGACAGGTACATACTATATGTATATTTTCTCATATCTCCTTTTTATCTACGGTACTTTTTACAAAACATGTTTTTTTAAAATAAGCATTTTTCATACATGGTACTTTATAAAAGTGTATTTTTTTCAAATAGTACTTTTTAGATTAGGTACTTTTTGTAGTTTCTTTTTATAGACAGTACCTTTTGTAAAGATAAGTCTTCAAAAGCGGTATGGTTTACAAAAGATAGTTTTTACTAAAAGTACTTTCTATACAAGGTATTTTTTATAAAGTGAACTTTTTATACAAGATTATTTTTATAACAGATGACTTTTTAGTAAAAAGTACTTTTTATAGCAGGTTCTTCTCTTAAAGGGTAGTTTTTAATAAATGGTACTTTTTATAAAAGGGCTTTTATAAAAGTACTTCTTGTGAAAAGCGCTTTTTTAAAGTACCTTTTAAAAGAAATGCCTATTATAAAAATATACTTTTATGAAATGCACTTTTTTTGCAATAGGTTCTTTTAATAAAATGTACTTTTTATTAAATGTACTTTTTATAAAAGGTACTTTTTATAAAAGGTACTTTTTTATAAAATATTTTTTTATTAAAATACTTTTTATTTATTAAATTTTCCGTTTATTAATATTTTTTTTATTTGTATTTAGTTACTCTAGGATTTGTCAACGTAGCTAAAACTCTCTATCTTAAAACTTAAAATTTTTTTTCATAAATTAACTTGCTAATTAACTTTTTTCTCTATCTATTTCCTATTTCAGACCGGAACATAAATTGCATGTCAAATTTGCCGAACATGTTGTATGTGAAGATGAATTTAAATACGCTCTGTTGGCCAACAATTGCACATGCCCTGGTGCCAGTACATTAGTTACATTACTTCTGCATACATCAAGGGGCCAGTAAGTATTCTTAAAATACTCACTCGAATATACTTGTGCTTACACTACATACGAGTATGCTTGTGAGTAAGAAAACTAATCGAAATAAATGTCAAAAACAAACACACACAAAAATCATTGAGTGAGTAAAGAGGCTAATGAGTGAATAGCCGCATATTAAAGTTTAAATTGCCGCACATGTGGTGAGTTTAGTAAATTCAGTATTATTATGGGAGAGAAATTATCAAGGGACTTAAGAACAAACTATGAGACTGATAATTGTATAATGAAGCTCAAGTGTATTAGGGAAATAAGCCGCATTAATTAACTAAAAATGTTGAAAAAATTAAAAAAAAAAATAGAACAGGTATTTAATTACAGCCAAGATGCGAACAAAATTCAATTTTTTATTTATTAAGTGCAAGTTTGTGTTTATGTATTTAAATATATATATTTTTTTTTTGGCCAGTTCTAGGAGTGTTTCTTCAGGCGCAGTAACGTCAGAGCTCCCAACCAACTTTGCTATTTAAAAAGAAAATTTGTATGTTCCCTCTAGCCCCTCAACTATACTTGCATTCCTAACCACTTTGTTTATTTGCCCATCTCTTGGAAATTATAAAAAACTACTCTATGTTTGACTTTATTTATATTTAATGTAAATTGTATATGACCTTGTGAACAACCCAGTATTTGGTCTGTCTCAACATGATGATTCATCCAATCATTCATTCATTCCTCATGATAAATTGCATTATTTTTATGAAGCATATCTCTGTTTGCAAACAAATGTCCTACCATAGTTTCTGGTAGTAAATAAATTATTTAGATTTTTTCTTACCCAGCAAACAATTAAGTTGCCGAATTTTTCGAAGGCCAAGTCTAATCAGACTTGAGGAAAGTCGAAATATAATTTTATTGTATTTATATTATTCGTCTACTTATAATTTTTTCGGCACGAGATGTATTTTCTTAAATGCTCAAATTTGCTTTCATCGTTTTAAAAAGAAATAAAGGGTGTTTCTTTTGTGTGTAGTACAGGGTGTTTATTTTGGTAGTGTAAGACTTTTAATTGCAATCGAATATAAATAACTAGTGTTAATTGCCATGAATTTCACTGTATTCGAAAGATAATTCTTTGCGATTTTTATTCGAATATGATTTCGGGTATGTGACCACTTGGACTGATTTGAAAATCAGAAATCCAGTCGGAAAGTACAATTTTTCAACACATTCTGCAGCAGTTAAGGCCGTATGTCAGTAATAACCTAACGAATGTTAATTTATGAGGCTTCACTGGCTTACAGACATGGACCAGATAATTCACATAGCGCCACGAAAAATATTCCAGGGGTGTTAAATTGCACGATCTTACTGAACGTCTCTTTCAATAAATCAATTAAGGCACGCACTGTATCGAATGTGGCAACGCCATTGCTAATCCGCGTTAAGGGCAATCCATTGTTGTACGATGGCCCTGTAGCGGCCATAAGTAACTGTTGGCATCGTTTTTGAAGAAATACAGACTAATGCTTCCACCGCCCGATAAACCACACCGAACATTGACTTTCTCTAGATACAGTGGTTTTTCGGCAATGGCTTGTGAATTATCTTTACTCCAAATACGTCAGTTTTACTTATTAAGATATCAATTTACCAAAAAATTATGAAATTCGGAATCAACAAAATTTGCAAGCTGGCGGAAATGGCAATTCAAAGTATTGCCAACTTAACGTTCTATACTTCTGAAAAATCACAACAACAAACTATTGAAAATTCTATTACAGTCGCTAAGCAACTCTAGGTTAAAGAGCAGCTCACGCGTCATCGTCAGTATTGATTAAGGGCAACCAGCGCTGTTTTTGTTGTTCGGTGTTCGAGAGTTTTGCGTCTCACTCTCGCATGTGTTAATTGTTATACGAGGATTACCTGTACTGCGTTACGCTTGTTCTGTGTTTTTTAATTAAACTCTAGAAATGGAGCCTAGAATTTACTAATTCCTATGTACTGGAAAAGGTCTTTTTTAGATCCTCGAGGAAGCGTCTAGAAAAGGGAAACCGTGGCTACTCGGCTTCGGTATTTACCATTTCAATTTTAACGAACAAAAAATCTAGTAATGGGAAATACGGGTTCCGATTCTGGAATAGGCGTCGAAAACAAAGCCTCTCTGTTCCATGTAAGCTCTCAACCGTCGACGCGTGTCCCAGAGCCGACATCTGAGTATAATTTCCTTAAAAAAAAACTCTATTACTAATAATAAATAATTTTAATTTGTATCTGCTTGCAGGGAAGGCCAACAGTCACCCGAAGAATGGCATCGTCTGTATGGCAAATGTTCGGGAAATGAAATCTATCATATAGTTTTAGGTGATAGCCGCTTTTTCGGAGAGTATGAGGGCAAAAGTTTCACTTATGCCAGCTTTCATTCACATCGAAAGTGAGTAAATAAATAAATCTACGAACAGCAACAATTTAATTAAGAAAACTTTAATATTAAAATCCATTCACAGATATGGTGTAGCTTTGGTGGGTGTACGTCCCGCCCATTTACCCGAATTCTATGAAGACACTATACTCCTCAATCCCGGTCCTAGACATATAATGAAGAAAGATGATACCTGCTATTATATGAGCATAACGAAAGAGGAAAATTCAGCATTTGTCGTTAATCAAAATCAACAAATACAAAGTGCAGATCCCGCAGCCAGTAAAGATGGTGGTGGTGTTGGTGTTGGTGCTGGTGCTGGTGGTGGTGGTAAGTCGGCTAACATTTTAATTTAAAACGAAAAAGTGTTAAATTAGTTACAACATTTCGTGGAAAAGTGCAACATGAAACAACTTAATAAATTGTTGTACTCGTCTGCATTTGATGGCTCTCGTTACAATTGTGTTTGTGTGTTTGTGTGTGTGTGTGTCAATTTTCCCTGTTACTGTTACAATGATTTTTATTTGTATGATTTTGGTTTTAAACGGAAATAATTTGTTGATTTCATTTGAGTTATTTCAATCGAAATGCCTGTGCGGTTTCCAGTCATTGCAACTACTTACTTTATTACTTCGATTGCCTTCGATGAGATCTCTGCTTTTGTGTTGTCTGCCTGTTTGTCTGTGGCTGTATGCGTGTGTATGTGTGCTTAAATTTAAGTATTTATGTGTGAGTGCTTGTGTATTTATACTTTTGTTCATTACCGATTTCTATGTACGACATTCGCGTGATAAATTTCTTTTACTGAATTTGTAGTTGCCCTTAATTAAAATAATTGGATTTTATTCGCCGTTAAACTGTGAAAATCCCTCTTTGTTAACCACAGTTTTCTGGCATTTAAAGTTTTTCCAATTACCTTTTCTTTGTTCAAGTAGTGACCTAAATCCAACTATACATACGTCATTGCAACTGAGTCTAGTTGGGTTTTCTCACATGAAAGCTATAAAATTTCAAGAAACATCATGTTGGAAAACGAGACTGGAAGGTTATTTTGCTTTAAAAATGTGCACAAGAAAACTTCATGTTCCCAAACGGTAGTAAAAAAGTATTCCACGACAATATTCCTCTTTTTCATTATTAGTCCATAAATTCATCTGGGTCATGTTTGGGCGCCCAATCATCCGGCGAAATTTATTAGTTATATTTTCACTAGGTCTTTGCTGTCTTGCAAGCCATCTCTGTTGCCATCTTTCAGGCGAAAGTCCACGTCTTAGAGCTCTGTGCTAGAGCATGTTTACATAGGGAAACTCGCTGTACCAAAATATGATTTCTCTCGGACAGCTCTGGGTAGCTTCAAAATCTTTACAAAACTACTCATTCCAATCAAGCAGCCAGGAATTCAGTTACTCTAATTTGATTACCGGAACATAAGTAGTATGTAGGTACTGAAATGGCAGCTTATCCGTAAAACAAGGGCGCAGATAGATACTCCCGCTCGAAAGAGTGGAGAGCTTGATGGGCTCTCTCGAACAGAATGCAAATTGGGCGCCAAAATTGTGAGGTCGCAAGTAATAAGCCACAATCAGCAATAGGCCTGTCAAATTGTGTATTCTGTTGGACCAGCACTCAGGCGATCAGCTCTACTCGTGCAATGCATTGTGCTAAAAGTGGGAAAAAAATGATCTGGGAGGAAGATTAGCGCGAGTAGCGTTTGTGGAAATTCGATTAAAACTTTTCCACATTGAAAGTGGTAGGAAAGACTCCTGAAGGAAGTTTATTCAAGTACGGCTAAAGAACCAATCTATCACGAACAGAACAGCCCTTAATGTGCACCGCTTTATACGCACATATGTTCTATAATTTCCTATATTCCGTTGTAGTATCGATAAAACGGTGAAACACAACCCACATTGGGTCGCACTGGGCGCCGGAAATGGCGAAAAAAAATTTTATTTAAAAAAGTCATCGGTTGCCAGTCATCAGTTTGCCTGTTTTAAATCGCCTTAGCAGTGAGTCTATAGAGATGGATAAAATAGACTTTGAAGCACCGGCCCATACATGAGGGAATGGAAAATAGTGAGAAGATCAGATGGAGTGAAATATCTCTTTCTAAAGTGTTGATTTACATGGCATTCAATGCGTCATCTTTTCAACTCTCCTCTCTACCTCCTATTCTATTTTCAAAAACCCGCTTCCGAAGTAACTCAGCACATAATTTATTTATGATAACACAACGATAACACACGATTGTGTTCTTTCTCACTATAGTTCGTATTTGAAATGTCAAATAGAAACAATCATTAGAAAATCATTTTTGCAAATTAGTTATTTCTCCCACAATAACTCACAAATAGATAAAATACCACAAATTCTAGTTTACCAACGATTTAAATAAAAGCAAGATTTTGTTACAAACCATTAGAGATTTCAATTTGGTTAATAGAACACAATTGCCAACGGGATTATCTCCCCTTCGAGTAGAGCAAAACTTTGTCCCCTACGAAATGTATTTAAAGCAATAAAACTCTGATTTGATCTATGACAATTTCTCCTTCGATTTGCCCTGAATATGTATGTGCATATGAATGGGAATTTTTGTTATCATCTCTGTTCAATTTTAGTTTGAAAAATAATTTGTTCCTTCTTTAACTCAGACATCCCCCAAAAAGTTCGAATGAATGAGGTGGCAGTTTGCATGCGACTGGCTGAGTTTGTGTGTGAGTTTGTGTGTATGTGATCTGCTTTTGCATGTATGACAGGCATTTGTAATTTATACTTAGTATGCATTCAAATTTAGTTAGAACAGCCAAAATTACTACTACTACTTCTACAACAACTATTGCTAATGATAATCCAACAACACACATCAATAAAACAATCATCAATATCACAACTTCTTCCAACACATCCCTCAATAACAATAATAATGTGAATAACAATATGAATGTCCTAGCATCCACAACAACAATGACAACAACAACTACTACTACCACTAATAATAAGTCCGCAATAACAGCATCATCATCATTATTATGTACAACAAAAACAACAACAACTACAACAACACCAGCAACATCATTAACAAAATCATCATCGCAAATGTTTCAGGTACCCATACCGTCAGTTTGTGTCCGCGTACCCCATACAAATACAAATAATTTTTTCAATTGCGATACAAGTGGCAATAATACGCCTGTCACTAAGAGGCCCCAGGGTCATCAGCAGCTTCATCATCTTAATATTAAATCCTCTTCCGAATGTGATTTTACAACATTATTTGTGCGTGAGTGTGAATACCAACAATTTCTCTCGCTTTTTCGCTGTTCGATATATTTTACTCCCTCCTCCATTAAGCCCAAAATTGTGTAAAATTCCCCCATATTTTTGTAAAACGTTGCGAAAGCTTTTAGCTCCCTTAATGAAAATCCATTTTAAACCCCTTTAAGTACAAAAGCACTTAATTTGAAAGACCAAAATTTAAATTTGTTCACTATTGCAGATAATGCTTGTTAAAAAAAGTACATTTTAAAGAAGCGAATTTTTTAAAAGTCTTTGAAAAGGTACCTTTTTTAAAAGGGTACTTTTTTAAAAATTACTCTTTTAAAAAACGCTTTTTTAAAAAAGGCATATTTAACCGAAAGTACTTATGCAAAAATCAATTTATTAAAAAGTACATTTTATTAAAAAGTACCTTTTTCTAAAAGAAAGTACAATTTAAAAAAAAATACTTTGAAATAATAACTTTTATTAGAAAAATAAACTTTCTAAAATACTTTTTAATAGCATACTTTTTTAAATATGATTCTTAGAAAATTTTCGAATAAAAGTGTACCTTTTACAAAAGTACTTAAAAAAAATAAAACTTTTGTAAAAGTTGCTCTAGCAAAAGGTTCCTTATAAACGAAAGTTTTTTTCTAGAAAAAAAACTTTGTTGACAAAAAGTACTTTTTTGTAAAGTACTTTTTTAAAAAGGTACCTTTTAAAAAAATATTTTTTTTGAAAAATCTAACTTAAATAAATTTAAAAAAATCCTAAATTTCAGAGATTAACTTTTGATGTAAGTAACTGTTGATAAAATACTTTTAGAGAAAAAAAAACTTCTTAAAGATGATTTTTTAAGAAATTTCTTTTAAAAAACTTTCACGATATACTTTTTTTTAATCAGCTATCTTTTGAAAACGCAAACAACTTAAAAGTATTTCAAAAATCTTATTAACGTTCAACAAAGATCTCTACCCATTTTGCAGTGCCCTTTTTTTATCTCTCGAATGTACCCTGAACAACTCTGATGTAGCACAACCAGCCCTTAAATTCCATTGCGTGTGTTTGCGAAATTAAGTTTTGATTTAATTTTATTTTAATTTTTTCTTTATCAAGATCGTGCATGATGCACGTATGTAATAAATTTTGCTATAACTGTTCCTGTCTTCAAATCGTTTACAAATTGTAATTCACATCCGGTTGCATTTTTTGCATGTTTCCTTCCGTTTTACTTTGGTTTTTATGTGTTTTATAATAGAATACTTTTTATAATGCGATATATTAGTCGTCGACTCTATAACAAACACTATCACATAACAAATACACATGAGCGGTATTCAGCGTTTGGTGCAAATGGTCTTCGCCATTTTCGGCACTTTTTTCTTATATGGAGTTTGACATCCGCAAAGAAGCCTGAATTGCTTTGAGTTCGCCGGTTAGCCTGCCTGTCAACAATTTGCTTTGGCATTAATGTTAATTATTATAAAAAATGCCTTTAATGTTGATGCAATTGGATAATAGAACTTATAAATAGTTTTCCAATAAGAGCGGGTCAATGACTGACTGGTTAAATAGTTTCCTTATTCCGTCACTGATTCTAAATCACCGGGACAAGTGACACGATTTAGCAGCTCAGCCCAGGACAATGTCTTTGTCCGTAAAATTGTGTTAGGGAAAGCCAAGCAACATATTCCGCGCCATACTTTCGTCGACTTCAATTTGACGAATTTCGCGTCGGAACTTGGACCTGCTCTCGTACAAGATGCAATTGCTCGAGGAAGTTTAAGTTAATTGCCATAAATAATGCTGGTTGTTCGCTGAGTAGACTTCGGAGCGTTTATTAAATGAGAACAAAAAATAACACTGCAGGTGGCAGATAGTCAAAACCGGTTTGTATCCAAACAAACCTTGACAAGGGATGACGGAAATTCGTTCCAAAAATCTACATTTGTTAAGGTCATTAATATACTTTTGGGCGAAAAATCATCTTTAGCGGCCAGGCGAAGGGTGCGTTAACAATAAAGAATTGCCGCGTACTTTGTAATAAACTGCAAACGACTAAAAATTAAAAAAATTATATTAAAGATTTTTAAAGAAAGTTGAACTGATCAGCGTTGGCCTTAGAAATGCCCTATATTTTTTTAATGTGAATTAAATGTGCGTCACAAGTTTTTTGATTCACTTCCAAACCCTTATTTTTTATAAATAATTAACAGCAAAATTAAAATGGTTGAAACCTGTTTTATACTTGTATGAATTTGTTTTTATAAATTTATTATTCAGATTTTAAATATTTTGCACGCTTTCAATTTTAAAATGTTCTAACAACAAACAAAAAGTTTAATTAAAAAAAAACAACAAGTAAATTATTTTAAAATAAAATTCGTTATAATTCTATATTTTAATGCTTTATTTTTTTTATTAAAGCATCAGATAATCCTACAACTGTGATAATCTCGGATTCGAAACACAATCTTAAAGATACCGCTGTAACATCGACAAATGCAACGCAAATGCCAGCAGCAACGACAACAACCACTGTCACCACTAACACGACGATACCTCTGAGTTTAGGTGGTGTTAGTGCAGCGGCAGGTGGTTCTTCTACACTAACCACTCTGGGTAATACGTTGGGTATAGGCACTGGAGGTGGCGGTGGCGGCGGCGGCGGCTTAACAGTCGGCTCAAGTTCTTTAACTACCGGAAATCATTTGGAATTGCCACAAGCAGGCAATCCAAACTTATTAAGTCCGGATATTTTAAATCAGAGAAGAGGTAAAACGTTAAAATTTTTCTTAATTTGTAACACTGTGCTTGGCGTGCTTTTTTTTTAACTAAATTTTTGATTTTCTTATTTTTGTTTCTTTACAGGCAGCCGTCGTCCTTCTATTTTACCCGTGCCTGATATGTTCACCTCCTCCTCCTTTAGTATATCTGGCAATGATGATGGCGATGAGGGTGATGAAAGTGAGGATGAAATTGATGATGATGTGCCCTGGCGTTCGCCCTCTGAAAAAATTGCGTAAGTTTTTCATTTAAGTATGTTCAAGTTCAAATTAGTATCCGTAATTGACCTTAATCCCCTTAACTTAACTTTTACCTCTCAGTATTATCCGTTTACTTTTTTCAATAACACTCTTTAGCTGTTTGCCCAAAATTCCTCTTTAGCTTACTACTGATCTTCTACAATTTATTATATGTATTTAATTTCCACTGCAGAAATGTTTCGAAATTCATTAATTTATTTTAATAAGCTTTTAAAAGCTTTATTAATATTAACTTAGAAAAAGAACGCTATAATAGCTTTACCTTCATCAGACTAGAGGTCATTTAAGAAGCGTTAGCTGTTAATAAAAAATGGTTTCATCAAAACATTGAAAGTTCATTTTGTTGCAAAGGAAGTAGTAGTTGAATAGTTCGTTTTCATTATAGAGCTTTAAAATTTGCAAGAAATTTTTCATTTCGAAAACCAGCGCTATTGGCGAAAGTGCCATATAGATATTTGTTCCCGGCCCTCATAGCGTTTAAATGCAATGAAACGAGAAAACGTTGTCTAGAGGATTCAATTTAGGACGAAGAAATCCTTGCTTACTGATATAAAGGACGCGAACCGTCACTCCAATGTCGTCTCCATAAGCGCTTTTAACTAGCTTTCCCTCAAATGCGTTAATTTAGCGAAAAGTACCTTCATCATTGAAGAAAATGTTCATATTAATACTATGTTCAGACATGCACCTTAATTGCGCAATTAGGATTTTTAGGCAATAAAAAATAATTCAGGCCAAGTAGCCATACCCCAGAACTTAATTAACTGCACTATAAATGAAGTTATTAGTACTTAATTGCACAAATAATGGAGTCATTGAGCTTGAATGAAATATTCGCTTAACAATTTATAGCTTCATTAAAAACTTCTTAACTTCTTTCTTAAAACCCGAATTCCTCACCATTTTCCTAAATTCACAAGTACAAGATTTCACGAACAAAATGTAAATATTTTTAGCAGTCAAATGGTAATTGAGTATACTTAATTGCATATCTGTGAACACCAAAGTCTATAACTTAATTTAAAATATAATTGCCTCAATTAAGCTGCATGTCTGAACATAGTATAAATTCGATATCAACAGAAAATCTTGTATTTAATTGGCTAAAATTGAATTCAGTAGACCTGGTGGCAATATACGGCAAACGATATCGAAATTTTATCGAAGTATTCCGTTGTAACGCAGTTGTATCGGCACGTTCCACCGTAATTTGTCCCCTGTGTTTTGGCGGGCCTGATATTTATCCGCGTTGATAAATATTGTGCGTTGATAATGTTGTGCAAAAAGTTGCTATTTTTAAAGCACTTCTTGTTCAAACAAATTCTGTAGGGTTGTCTGTTGTAGGTTGGTTTCGCTCCCAACGCGGCCATTTTGTTTATTAGCAAACGCGTTAAGTCAAAAATTACCCTCCTCGCGAAACACAATTTTGCGATAGAAACATCGGATCAGTTGCCGATTGATTTGCAAAGTAAATCTGAATAAGTTGGTAGCGTTGTTCTAGTGTCAATCACTTCATGATGATTTGCAGGATATGATGATCATAAATATCAAAAGGTCAGCGCAGTATGACAGTCGGTTTGACAGTTAACCCTTCTGTAAGTTCTATCTGGCTTAAAACAACTTCTGTCTTGTCGTTTTGTAACACTTGTACTTCTATTATTGATGCAAAAAAATATTGTGCGACGTGTTTGGGGAGGACGCTATTACAGCGGAAATATGCTAAGGATGGTTTGCCATATTTAGTTCGGGTGATTTTTCTTTGATGATGAACCTGAACCCAGATTGTGAAGGCCATCAGAAAGATATAAATGGCGACTAGTCTCAAGTTCACGGACTTCAAGTTTATAATTCATCGGACTAGTGCTTTGTTTTTTATTTAGAAAAAAGGAACGACCGAACTTTTTCTTACACCTAATACTTGAAGAAAGGAGACCTAAAGAAAGTTTTTTTAGTAAGTATAAGTCACGAACTAGTTCATTAAATTGAGAGATTCTTTCAAAGACGCGATAGCAACTTTATAACAATTACAAAAACAACAAGGAATTTTCTATTCCTCTGTTCGAGACACCAATATAATTTGTGTGCTGTTTTTGTAATTGTTGTAAAACTGCTGCCACCTTCCTAAAATAATCTCTTAATTGAAGGAAATAGTTCGTGACCGACACAATTCTAGTTCCAACTAAAATATACTGTTGTGGTAGCCGAATTGTTTAACTGGCTGCAGGTGAAGGGGTAGTTATCAAACATTTTGTTTGCAAACAATTTTATGAAACAAAAAAAAACTATTAAAAAAAATTATTATGTGCTTGTCGGCAAAGAAAAAGGAAAAAAAATAAAAATTACCCTTCTTTTGGTCTGTCGGTATAATGATGATGTTCGTTTTTTTCCTTCTCTATTAAAACAAAACCCAAAACCCAGTTGTTTGGGTGGTCATTTTCCTCAATCACGTACATACTCGCTAATTATGAGTTCATCTGAAGATTCCAATTTACGTTGCTGCTGTAGCAACAACAACTTGGCGCAGGACAGCAATGGTAACCAGAATATAACACGAGCAGCTCCTTACTCATATGGTAGTGGAGCGCATGGAGGTTCAGGTGCAGGGGCTGGTTTCAGTCGACGTTATCAGAAAATGAAAAAAAGTTATAGTTGTGATAGTGATTGTGTGCGTAAAATTAATCGCACGCGTCTCAGTCACTTCACGGGCAACAACAATGGCAACATCGACAATTATACACCGTTGAATGACTGCGGCCAACAGCAACTAAGCGAGACCTGCTGCTGTTCATCATGTTGTTGTTCGACAACAACAATAGCACCAGCATCCACCGCCACCACAGCTACCTTCACTACCACCATGTCAAGTCGTCCGGCAACAACCGCAAATGTCATAAATGCTGGCACTTCTAGTAGCTCAATGTCATCGAAAGCAGCACGACCCGTTTGGGCTGTCGACTATTTACGGTAAGTCAACGACAACTTTTGCGGCAACAGAAACACAAAACACAAGAATGTCGGAGTTGCAAAAACACATCAGCTGAAATCAGTTATATTTTCGTTTGTTTATCGTTGCTTTTGTGTTTTGAAAAGTTGTTGAAGTTCCAAAGTAAAAATTGCTACCTACGAATGTGTTAATGCTTCCAGTTCTGTTGTTGGCTGCCGTCAGGGGGTGTCTAACATGTTGTTAGTTCGTATTTTGTATCCTTAGAATGCTGCCGCTACTGCTACAAGTTCACAGTTTAGTTGTTGTTGATGCTTTTGAAGAATTTCTAACAATTAAATATCAAAAAAAAGTTTTTAAATTTCTACAGTTCTAAGAAAAGAAAACATTTCATTATTGAAGTCATTTGTTTGTTTATTCTCAAGTATTTTGTAGCCCGCTCGTTGCGCTCGTTTTGCTAGTTCGCTGGTTCGCTCGCTCTTTAAATTTAATTCATTTAATTTGTTTTGTTACTTGATTTTGTTGCATTTCTTTCTCAGTTGCTTATTTAAAAGAAAAAGTACAATCAATTGTTAATTTCATTTCATATAAAATAGTAAGTCTTGTAACGCCCTTCATTTTGTATTGAATTTTTTGTTTGAGGTTAAGCAACCAAGTGGAACATTTCTATAAAACACTTCGCACAATGGGAAAAAGTTATGCCAGTTGTTATTATTTTAAAATACATAAACTACTTTCAAAATTTCCTTATCCTAAAAAAAAGGGTTTAGCAAAGGTACCTTTTGAAACCTTGTTCAAACGTTTTTTAAAGTACTTTTTACAAAGTAGTATTTTTAAAAAGTATTCGTTTGAAAATTGCCTTTTTAAAATTTTGTTTTTTTTAAAGTAGTTCTTTAACACGTGCAGATAAGAAAATTAAATAAAACATACTTTTTTGAAAAAGTACCATTTAAAAAAAGTACTTTTGAAAAAAGTTGCTTCTTTAAAACACTACTTTCTAAATGGCGGTATTTTAAAATATATTTTTTCAAATGCTATTTTTTAAAACGCACTTGGTATGATTTTTTATAAAAGTACTTTTAAAATGAGTTTCCGAAAAAGTACTTTCTCGTTTTTTTTTAATTATCCTTTTCATTTTTAATAAAAAAAAGTACGTTTTAAAGAGAATTTTCTTATAGGGTACTTTTTTAATTTAAAGTACTTAAAAAAACCCTTTTAACGCAAAATTAAAGGGGTTTCAACTGTTCTTACTCCTTTTGTACGAATTATGTGATGCAAAGTACATTTTTCTTAATAGTGATATATAATAAAAAATTACTTTCCAGATCTTTCAGACCTTTGTCAAAAGTACCTTACTTCAGGTTACTTTCTGCAAAAAGTATGCTGTAAGGAATATTTTTTTAAAGAATTTTTTTCTTAGTTAAATTATAAGAGTTACTTTGTTTAAAAAGTCCCATTTTAATGGATACTTTATGTTATTATTAAGAGAGTGTCTGAATAAAGAGAGAGTGAGAAGAGTGCTATGTTTCTGGAGATCAGATATGATCAGACGGTGCAAATAGTTATGGAAAAAAGCTTAACCAATAATTTGTGTATACTTTTTTTTTGTTCTGTGCTAATATTCATTAAAGCTTCTAATAGACGGTATGTCTTTTACATCTTACTTTACAACTTTGTAATTGATATGTAATGCAAGTCCGTCAAAATTTTTCTTTTACCAAAGATTTATAATATAGGCTTGTAAACGTACATACCCAATTGCATCTGACATAGCCCATGATTCTTTACAACAGCTGATATCTGATCGCTACACAGATATGCACACCATTACGTTGCGAAATGGCTTGCTGCTGGCATAAAACTTTTTTGCTGGCGCCACAGAAGTATTGATGAATCAGCCATCTTTTCTAAATTACATGAATTATATAATTGGTACTAAATAGAACAAGCTGGTTAACAGCATGTCAGGATAGAAACAGCTGATGTGAGACGAAAATATAGAACACGCTTTAACGCTAGGCGAATTAAAACAGGTAAGCCAGGGTAGTCTAAACAGCTAAGCACACCATCGCAGCTGAGTATTTTTTTAAACTGAATGGATGTCGAGTTCCATATAAAATAATGTCTCGCCCTTTCCGGCACATTTTATATGGAGTTTGACATCAGCAAAGAAGCGGAAAATATTTAAAATTCGCCCGTGAGTCTGCCTGTTATCAATTTGCCAAACATCCGCAAGAAATAGTGGTTGTGTTTACTTCGCCAAATAATTTGCCCCGTCTGACTATTCCGTAAGTTGTAAATGTAAAGTTACAAATGGCACACAGCCGAAACCGGTTTGTCTCCAAACCAAACTTGACAAGGGATGACGGAAATTCCTTCCAAAAATCTACAATATTTCCATACTTAAAGCCTACGATTATTTTTATTTTTTTTTTTACATCTTACTTTACTTTTCACCTTATCGGACGAATATCTGCGTTTCAACCCAATGTGCTTAATGTAGTTAACTCGTATTTCATCAGGCTGACGTGGTTTTTTCGATTAAAAATTTTCCCTTGCCATTGTTTGCTTTTCGAGTTCAATTTATTCACGATTTTATTAGTGGCTTGTTAAAAAAGACATTGTCTTTCTCTCATTTGTTGTCCATTTAACTTTAATTAATATCTTAGTTTTAGTAAAATTGTTCCAAAAAACGCTTTCATTTTAAATCTTCCAAAAAAAAAAAATTATAAAAAAATGTAGTGTAACAGGGGAAGTCTCTGGTTTTATTTATTTGATTTTGTTCATGCTTTGCACTGAAATATTTTTAATTTCTCTAAAAGTTGTTGGCTAGCTTAAACATGCATTTTTACACAAACAAAAAAATCAATTTAATCATAAAACTTTTCTTACTGCTTACTACGTCTCTCTACAGTTTAAGATGAATTTTCAATAAACTTTTGAGAAAGTAACTGATACGCAGGCAAATACTTTTGGCAAAAAATAAATATTATTGAATTTAAAAGTTTTGGGTGAAAAACAATTTTAAAACACACTCATACATGACCATGATGCAGGGATAAAGTATTCATACATGCTGCCAAGGAAAAATATTCTAACTAACGAAATAGCTTCGTTAGAGTGAATTTTATCTTGTTAATTTAACACAGCAGTGGAGTTAAAGAATATTTATTAGTAAATATTAGTTAAACTATTTGTAAAATATTTAAATATATTTGGATAGGGCCTGTATTTGTTTATAGTGTTATAAAGTTTCTAACTGAAGAAAGAGATTATTAGTTAAAATATGAAAGCGTTATTAAGTTCAATTAGTTGACTAACAGTTACTATTTTTCTAGTTTATATAGAAAGTGCCACGGCCATGGCAATTCCGCCAATTCATTGTTTGGTAAAATTATTTACACAAACTTTAGATATGTTCACATTTATATAGGGCGACCAGATAAAAGCGATAGGAAATGATGTGATATCTCAAATGGATGCTAGCTTTACTTTGAAGCTGAAGTTATGCCCTTACGCAAAGTTTAGCATACTCATCAATTGGCCGCCTCGGCCTCACTGGCAGTGCTTCAAGATGAGATTTTGCTAAACATTTCAACACCTTTCCGCAAACTTACGGCATTTTGTATGGCCTTTCGGCTTCAATTCCTACGTCAGTACAATCTTTTTTGGATGTAGGCACAAATCCAACCGCAACATAAGCCAGTTTAATTCTCTGCCAGTGTCCAATTAAGTTGTACGGCCGCCTAATTAACATTTCTGAGTCATCTTCATTACTATCCATTACGGCGGCTATGTACCATTATCGCTTTCATCTCTCTCTAATTAGTGACTTAGGGTCCAAAAGTGTGTACTCACGCTTAAAGTTTTCGACTCGGCAACGAATCGCCTGCTGACTGACGTCATTATGACAACCGATCTCACAACAAAATTCACGTATAGAAATGAGTCGGAATTAAATAAAATTTTTTTTAATAATTTCCACTCTTTCGGCAGGAGTGTAACGATGCCTCATGACATGCCAAACCTTGCTGAATATTTTCCCCGCTAGATGGCAGTGGAAGAAATTAAAAAAAGCAATTTTCTTGTTTGTAGGGCTAATCCCGTAGCTGCAATACTCATTACAATATTTGGCCGTAAACTTGACTACAGCTAGGCAAGTTACAGACATAGTTACAGACATATATTCCCGAGTTTTTTATATAAGGGCCGTTACGACTATTTAATAGAGCAAGTTCGAACATGATTACAGTAAAACAAAAATTCAGGATCGTGAGAACGCCCTACCATAGTTTTTCTGCTAAATATAAAGAATTTGCTATTAAAGTCCCATCCCGACTATTACAAGTGTTTGGCATTTCGTTGGATTTTCTTACTGTCAAACAAATTAAAAGCATTGTTTGTCTACACCATTGCACCTCTGTAAAAATTCAACCCTGTTAAATGATGAGATCCATGTGACTATGAATTTTCCATCCGTATTTTTATCTAATTCGTAACGTATTGTTTCCACACATTTTAATACTTTCCCATTTTATTTTTATTTAGCGTAAAAGAGCCTTAAGAGCGGATCGATGTTAACAGCATGTAGCATGTTACGCGACCGTTTCTGGAGTATAATTCAAGACCATTTAAAGATTCGTTTTGAAATATTTTAAAAGACTTGAAGGATTTGTTCCAAATCAATATTTACTGAAATTCATATCATGTTTAAGAGTCACTGTGAAAATACCAGCGGGTTTTAGACGTTTATAAAATAAAAATCTTGGAGACATACCGGTTACGGTGATATGCCATCTTCACTGGCTCCTTTCGGTATCTATAAAATTAGTGACTGTATAATTAAATTTTAAAAATAAAATAAAGCAGGTACACACAAAGAAAAAACATGTTTATAGCATCATCACGACAACCATATTATGTTCTCTTTAAAAATATATTGTTGTGGCAAACATATAATCCTTATCTAGAAATATTTCAAACAACACTTTAGTGGCGATAAACAAGTTATTGTTTACAATTTATCATTAAATGATTACCAACCATAAAAATTGCAACATGGTTGAATTAAACTATATAAAATTAAAAGCACTAAACCACAATAATATAATAGCTGTAACCATAATATGTTCTCAATGTTTAAGTGATGGGCAAATTGACTTTCAAATAATCGATGGCCTTGGTCGCATTCGTTAATACCTTTGGCAATCAGTTTACAGCACTTCGATTATGGTTACGTCAACCATATTTTTTCTTTGTCTATATTATAATTCTTGCAATCTACTGGCGTAAGCCGGTAAAAAAATTTTAAATTTTAATACACTTTTTTAGAAGGGCTATCGAAGCAGACCGCTTACTCGCTTACTTTATGGGTCACTTTTTCCAATCCCCTTCTTTCCTCGAAATTGTAATTGCAACTACCTTGTATTAAGTCCCTTGCTAACACTAACTGGTAATTGTTGGCCTTCTTCCACTTCACGGAGTCTCTCGTGATTGCCATCATTTGTCTAAGGCTTAAGTCCCTGTGATCCTAAGCCTTATGCTAGCCAGTGCTGGACATTCACACAGAATGTGCGCTACTGTCTCAGACTCTTCCTGAGGAGTATCTTTGAAGGTTAGCCCGTCCACTTCTTATTATCTCTTCGGAACTCCTCCATAAACACTAGAGTTCCTACAGAGATTAACCTCTCCACCTCTTGCGAGGCTTCATTGTCCATCCCTATCGGAAGGTCGGTCGAATGCCTTAAAACTACCTTTCCAGATTCACCCCTTCACGTCTCGCAGTCTTGTCTATCTCGACCGAACTCCCGCCTTTGGCGAATTAAAACCGGAGTTCGATCAGAAATTTCATATGATTCCCATGAGAAATGGAGAAAAATATGTCCCCCCACACAGAGATCCATATTCACGGCTGAGTCTGTATTAAAACTGGAGATCGACTGGTATCCAGAGTACCCTCTGGGTCACGCAACCCTGGCGTATGGTGTTTAGGGATTTTTATAAGAGAGAGAGTTCACTTTTTTCCGCTCGACTTATTTAGCCAGATTTCTAGCAGAGACAGGAACCTCTTACTGGTCGCCACCACGAGTAGTTTTAAATCAGAACTTCTGACAGTCTACTCAGTTGTGGCAAGCCATAGCTTTGTGCCTGCCAGTTGACGTCCTATATTTAAATGATTTAATTAATCAAATTTAATTCCTAAAATGGCTGTTATCAAATTTATTTTAATAAAAACGTTTAACTTCATTTCAAAGTGTCCACGAGTTAATATTTTCAATTGAGTTTTTTGTTTCATAAAATATCCAACAAAAAATCACACGCTATTTCATGCTCCATTAAATGTAGCCTTTTTTTATAATTTATTTTATTATTTAATATTTTCCATCAAGTTATTTGTCAATATTATATTAACTTCCTTTCGCAATTAATTAGTTTAAAGCTTTTTTTTTTATTAAGAGTTTCCTTAAATAATTGAAATGTTTGTTTAAATATTAAAATCTAATTTAAATTATTTAAAAATAAAGTTGTTTAAAAAATATCCATAAAAAATGTCAACCTATTTTATGACGAAAAATAAAAAAAAAACTTAAAATAGAAGACATGAAGAAAAAAAACTTTATAACGTAATAAATGTTTGTGTACTTTTTTGTATTTTTTCTTCGCTCTACCGCGCTTGCCATTCACCACTACATTTGTATGGGTTTATGCAGCATCGTTAAAGGATTTCCGCCAGTCTCACCATTTATCGGTGTTAGTCCCACTCTGTGTTATTTGCTCAAAGAGAAAAAACCGTTATGCTGTTTACAGTTGGCACAGGTAAGTGTTCTCTTCCAGTTCAAGAAAAGAAAAATAAAATGATAAAAAGAATGGAACAACTAATAAAAACGGTTGGCTGCTAAAATAAACTGACGTTGTTGTACAAAACTTCCATGCAAAGCCAAACAAAGGAAATATTTTATGCGCCACTACTGGTTGTTTATTATCATTTATTTATTTATTTTCTTATTGTTATTATCCTTTTGGTGTTTTAGCTAAATAAACGTGTTTCTCTTTATTAGGTCTGTGAACACTGTAGCTACCGCAACGCCAAAGAATACCAATGGCAAAATAAAACAATCATTTTAGCTGCCGATTATGCCTCGAATGGCATTTATAATTTCATCATTCCGTTGCGTGCCCATTTCCGTTCGAAAACCTCATTAAATCCCATTATTTTACTACTGGAACGCAGGCCGGATGTGGCATTTTTGGATGCCTTATCTTATTTTCCATTGGTGAGTACAAACTTTGCACACATAATAATAAGTAATGGGTTCTGCAATAAGAGCGGGTGGATATTAAAATGGAATCTAAGCGATATCGCTTTTTTATTTGAAATTTGGGAAGGTCTCCTGACCTCCCCGCTTACGTTGACTCTCTTGCATAGAGCCAGCTGAATTTAGACGATGGCCTCAAATCATTTATGCAGATGTTTGTTGATTTTGTTGTTGTTATAATAAAATTCTTCTTCGCTCTGTTCATCCAACTGAGCTGGAGCCAGACCCAATAATTGTGCCATCTCCAACAGGCGGCTCTAAAGGTATCTAAATTCCAGTAAAATTGGATTTGCTCTGCAATTTAAAACATATCAAACATCTGTGGACCTATGCAGAATATTTGTCGTCTTTGTTCAGGTTAATTCTGGCCTAACTCCCTTAGATCGTAGTTCGACGACATCCCAGGAGGAACTATTTCACATTGTGCTCCTTGTCCGTCATCATCTTCGCTTCCTCATGTAGGTGTTCTTCTGATGTCATGTTAACACAGCCCGTTACAGCTTTGAAGGCGGCATTTTGCCAACTCTGAAGTTTCTTCCATTGATTATTGCTGACTCTCGCTATCCATACTAGCGCCACATAGTTAATTATATTTGACTGGCCATTCCATTTATATGTAGTCAACAAAAGTTCCTATTCCATTCCCCAAGTGCTGCCGGCTAGAGACTTGAGAACCTTATTTCTACTTCGCGCCTTGTTGCAGATTGGAACCGAATTGCAGCCCTGCTTTCGTTGTTCATCTGGGGAAGAGTGTCACTAAAGATTTTTCAGAAGAGATTCTGAGGTTCCTTACATAGAAGAAGCCCGCTAAATCTCCTAAGTAAACATTTATCAAACTTCATAAATAATAAATATTGTATTCTTTCGCCAGAATCGAGCACTCGTCAGCGCATATAACATTACTTGGACCCCATCGGGAGGTGCTAGTTGGCTAGTGCTGCCTGTTAAATTCTGTGCAGTTTTAATTGTTAGTTTCTAAGCTCCACAAACGACTGCCTTCCACACATATAATTAATCAGCTAACTCTTAGGGGTGGAAGGAAGACCTGACGCCTCGATATCTCTGAAACTGACTGACTGTATCAAAGGCCTTCAATAAATTACAGGCCTCGAGGATCGTTCACATACATGGTCGGGTTTGTTACATTGCCCAAGTTCAATAGGAATGTTATATTATCCTTATGAAAGATTCAATTCTCAATGCGCGCGAAAAAATGGTTGACGTAACCATATTCTAATCACTTCGTATTATTCTCAACATTGTATTAGAATCATATGCAAGCATTCAACCGAGTTCGAGAGCCATATTTTTGCGAAAACAAACATTGTGTGATTGTCTCTTAGTTATACGTTGTTTAAACTCAAAAGAAAACTTATGTATCATGTTTTTAAATAACAATTTATGGTTGGCGGTATTATATTATTTTGTAAAATACTTTGGTTGTGCTTACAATTTTAGCGAAAAATCATTTTGCATTTTGTAATTGTTGTAGATTCTATAATCATTTAATGTAAACCATAACTTGTTTATCGCAACTAAAGTAATGTTTAACATATTTGCAAGCAACCTTAATATGTTTGCCACAAACTTCTCGTGACTATATCACTACTTTATTTTCGAAATTTTCGCTCGAAAACAAATTTATTTTTATACGATCATTGCTCGGCATCTAAAAGGATTTCACATCCATATCAGTTAAAGTTTTGGGACAAGCTTAAGCAAGTCCATCAGGAAAGCTCTGTACTATTTTTTTTTGTGACAAATTGTTGTTTTTTTATAATTGTTCCGTTCTTACGATTTTTATTATGAAAGAATTGGAATGAAAAATAGCACGAGAATTTCTACAGAATATTATTATCATAGATTGGTAGAGCTTTCGATATCACCTCCATCATTCTTCTTGAATAAGCCTGGATTCTTGATATCGCCGGCCCATAATGCTCAGGCTGGTTGACCAGTCCGTTAATCAATAAATGGTTGTGTTTGCTGAAATGGACTGAAAATGGTTTCCTGGACTTTTCCCGAACACTCTCTATTGATGCGATGATGTTGGAAAATACTGCAATTTCCCATAGTGATTTCCGGGAAGAATAATAAACATAATAAACCCCTCACGTTTGATCGAAATCCCCCGGTTTTTTATTGGAGCATCTTTTAGTTTTCGGAAAATTATTACTTCTCTCTGCATTGCCATACAATTTTGTTTTTCTTTTAAGGTTTATTGGATGTTGGGTTCCATAGATTGCCTAGATGATTTGCTGAGAGCCGGCATTACATTGGCCGAAAGTGTGGTGGTTGTAAATAAAGAACTCTCCAATTCAGCCGAAGAAGATTCATTGGCCGATTGCAATACTATAGTGGCCGTTCAAACAATGTTCAAGTACAACCAACAAACTGCAAACAAATAAAAATGTATCACCACTATACAATGTGTATCTTATATCTGTTTTTTAGGTTCTTTCCCAGCATTAAGAGTATTACAGAATTGTCACAGAGTTCCAATATGCGTTTCATGCAATTTAGAGCTCATGATAAGTACGCTTTACACTTAAGTAAAATGGAGAAGGTAAGTGGAGTATATGAAATATGAAAACTTTCTTTAACACATTTTAAGTTCGATTGGTTGCTACTGGAGTTTTCAACTGGCCTATTTTGGCTCTTTTTTTATTATTTTTTTTTTTATCAGCGCGAAAAGGAACGTGGCTCTCATATATCGTACATGTTTCGTTTGCCATTTGCTGCCGGTGCCGTATTTAGTGCCTCAATGTTGGATACGTTACTCTATCAAGCCTTTGTTAAAGATTATGTTATCACCTTTGTTAGACTATTATTGGGTATAGATCAGGCGCCGGGTAGTGGATTTTTAACATCAGTAAGTATTGTTATTGTTAAATGTATAATTTCTTTTTTCTTTTATTCCTAATGCGGCGCTTTCATCTTTCTGTAGATGCGCATTACCAAAGATGACATGTGGATACGCACTTATGGCCGGTTATATCAAAAATTATGCTCGACCACTTGCGAAATACCGATTGGTATATATCGTACTCAGGATACTTCCAATACGGAAGCAACACATGTGAGTAATTCACCTGTAGACAAATGGGGACCATTTTCAGCTTTTGGAAAGCACTGTGTGCGCTTGCGACCATCGGTGAGTCCAAGTTAAATACAACAAAAAATAAAAACAACAATTTAAATTCCCTACGAGTTTAATACAAATAAATTTATACTTTTAAATAAATATTAAATTAAATGAAATTATTGAAAACTTAAGAAAAAAAATCTAAAAAACACTGAATTCTTTCAATTTTAAACTCACTTTTATATCTCGCTCTTTGGCTCTCTCTCTTTACACGCACACACACACACTCCAACATATCCCATCCTTCACTATTATGCAAGCCATAGACGTTGCAACCGCTGGCACAACTCCATTTTCAATTAAGTTGGGTGTTTAACCCTCAAACAATACAACTTTGTGTACAATCTTGTTGTACAACTTCATTTTGCAAACCAGTCGTTTTGGGTAAAAATGCCAAATGAAACTCACACAACATGATTTTTGTTCTAGGGCAGTAGTAGAAAAAATCAGTACTATTTCACTATTTTTAGTACTTTTTGATTTCAAAACACTGTGCTAACTCCACGACATCAAAAACACATTTTTCCAATGCTAAACGTTAAGTAGTAAAAGTTGAATAGTAAATTCATATGAACTTCCAAACCGGTTTGAAATTTCTGCTTCATGTCTCTTAAAATTTTTAAAATAGTACTTTTAATGTGAAATAAGTACTTTTTATGTTAAAGTTCAGTACCATTTTAAAATCTGGATTTTCCATCACTGCTATGTGTTCAATACGAAAATGAGCCCTAAACAGACTGGGGTTGTACAACACGCTCCTTAACGTTGCGATCGAGTTTTACAACTTCAAAAAAAAATTAATTTTATTTGATTTTTTGTAAAACCAAGACGTAACTTAATATAACTTTGCGTACAACCTCCTCAAGTTTTACCAATGGTCGCAATATGTATGGCTTGCTGGACACTTTATCACTTTCTTATTCCCAACTATTAAATTTTATTTATTTTTTCATCATTCTGTTCAACTCATATTTATTGAATTTAATGCAACTAGACAAATTAATAGCAACTAGAAAATAGCAAATATTTTTTTCTATATTCTTCTAATAAGAGTTAATTAAAATATCTAGAATTTTATTACTAACGATAATCGAAAACTTTATTTCTGAGTAATAAACGCAGTCGTGATAGAAACAAAAATCGTTGCTTGGAATTATTGATCAGCTAAAAGCCATTATTGTAAGCTGCCTTTAAAGTACACGTTACTAAAAGCTACCTTTAGCTAAAGTGAGAAATAAAGTGGCATTTAACTTAGTTAGTCCTTATTACAACTTTGTGATAAAAGAAAATTAATCTTTCGAAAAATATGGCAGTGCCAGAGCAAAACCGATAACTTTTAACAAATTAAATTGGTTCTTAATAATACATAGGATCAGGGCGTAATTTAATTTATTTATTTGCTCGCAAAAACAAAAATATTGCAGATAAAAATTGCAAAATATGGCAACGTCAATGCATAACCCTTATGTGAAGCTTCTCGGTCAGTTTTACCTTAAAATACACTCATAATAACGGAACACGAATTATCCGACCGATAACATCCTAAGTTCAGCTATCGGCAAGTTGTAACAATGGCCCCAATATGTTAGTGTTAATAACGTAACGATTTATTGATGCAGTGTTGCAAAAACACGTAACTGAATGTGCTTTGCAACACTAAGTATAATGTAAACAATGTAGACACGAATAAGAAAAGATGAGAAATTAAAGAGTTATTTAAAACCGAGTTATTCACCCGATAGCGTGATTGTCTTCTAGAACGAAAAATTATACTGAAGATTGCACATAGCCGAAAGCAAACTTCACAAGGAATGACCGAAATTCGTTACAAAAATCTACATCAAATATTCATGTTTTTCTGAGTCCGTGTGTTTTACCACACTCACTGCTCCTTCTTTATCAAATGACGTCATTGGATCCCACAAAAAAAAACCAAAAATTGCAGGCTCATATTGGGAATACGTAAATCACCTCAAGGCTTTTAGAGAAGAGTTTTTAAATTCGAAATTCATTACTTAATTTATAAAGAGAATTCTGGTGACCTAATTTTATTATTTAAAAAATGTTCTTCCTAGTTGCATTCCAATTCTTTTACTAATCGCAATACATTGCTGGAGGATATGCTATGCGCATTTCGCTGTTTCATCAACCCAGCTTATCAGGAAACTGTTAACCAAATTGTTAAAGAAAATAAAATTTGAATTTCTTCCAACCAAATGAGATGTCCAAAGAAATTTAAAGTATCACGGTTTTAACTTATAGCCCGTCATTATGCTTTTTTAACCACTTGTGTTACGGTCTACGTTGCAATAACCGACGAGAATTACAGCTTGAAAATAAAAATCCTCTCGTCAGGTGAGTGACAGCAACACACAACTAAAGCATCAGACAAAACTGCTACAAAACAACATACCACACGCGAACATTCAGACAGATGTGGGTCCTATTAACTGCCCTCTCCTCCTAGTCGCAGTTTATTTCCTTATTCTACTATACTACGACCCAATAAGGTGGCCTGTGCTGAATTCGCTCGTCACAATCTAACGTCAAACACTTTTAAGGTAGATATGAATTTCAAACAAAATTGATGAACTTAAATATATTTTTGAATTAAAATAAATTATAGTTTGTTTTCTTTTGCCCTTTGACTAAAGACTAGAAAATATTGAAACTGGGTCGAATTTGCCCAATCGCCTTGGTCCTAATCATAGCACAATCAAGGCAAATTGATAACTAACGAGCGAATTCAAAGTATTTCCGGCTTCCTTGGGGATGTCAAATTCGACATTATAAAAATTTACCGGAAAGGTTTCGACACATTTTTTTATATGAAATTTGACATCCGATCAGTTAAAAAAAATACTCAGCTGCGCTGCTTAGTTTACTTGCTTTAATTCGCCTTGAGCCTACCTAATAATTAATTTGCCTTGAAACTAGCAAAATGGTAGTATTGTCATGTCACATCGAACTGCGAATGCATCGTGTAGTCAGGTCAATTCACACTCGTAACTAAGAGAGTGGACAAAGCTTTTGGCCGTATCCGCGGAAACATAGTATTATGCATAATTTCAACATGATCTCATTGGCCACCAAGGCCAACTGAATGGTGAGGCACAGATAATCTGTATCACTGCTGCGTTTTAGCTGAATGCCGAAGATGCATGAAAAACTTGTTGTGCATGGCCGAGATGTTTTTTTTTTAATTTACATCCACCTGTTATGGCCCAAAGATTGCGTATGTTCATATGGGGTACAGCCAAATGAAAGCATTGCAAATAAGAGGTTGCAAAATTTAGGTGGAAGGAGGCCTAATAAACGCCATCTGCACTAAGTGCTGCCTTTTAAAGGGTTAGATCTTTAACAAGCGTTTGTATCCTTTATGGCACGATTACTGCTTATTTGGGATAGAGAACAGAAAAGTACACTGAAGATGCCGCATAGCCGAGACCGGTTTTTGCCCAAGCTAAACTTGTCCAGGGATGACGGAAATTCATTCCAAATATTTACTACAAACCACCCTGACGGTCTTTTCTTTCATTCTTTATTTTTTTTTTTGTTTCCACTTTTAGCTGTATTTTTGAACTTGTTACATGATTCCTTCCTCAATTTCATAATTCTTGGTAGCTTTTCACGTCGAAAAACTGTTTTTATTTTTATTTTGATTATTTTAAAAACAGCTTTCAAGTTAAGAAATGATTGCAGGATATTGTTTGACATCTTGTTTATAAGTAAAAATTCTAGGACTAGTTAAGAATAAAATATTCCTATATTAAGTATGTTTATAGCATAGCTGTTAAGTAATGATTAGTAATCGTAATCATTAGTAATTAGATTACTTTTTTTTTAAAGTAGAAGTAATGATTACAATACGATTACATTCAGTTTTATACGATTAATAATTGATTACGATTACAAGTAATCAAAAAATAATCAGGATTACTTGCGATTACTGAAAAATAATCAAAAGTAATCAAAAATGAGTTCGACTACTTTAAAAGATTACTTTTGATTACTTTTGGCAAAAAATTAAAAGTAATCAAAAATAGTCAAAAGTAATCTTTTAAAGTAGTCGAACTCATTTTTGATTACTTTTGATTATTTTTTAGTAATCGCAATTAATCCTGATTATTTTTTGATTATTTGTAATCGTAATCAATTAGTAATCAGAAATTGTTGAATAGCGAATTATATAATCATTACGATTCTTTTTAAAAAGTAATGTAATTGATTACTAATCGTAATCGAAATTTAACAGCTCTGGTTTATAGCAACTGAATTATTTCTCATAACATTTAGGCTCTCTATTAAATTTAGAACAGATACTGCCTCTTTATAGTTGAAAACCAGTAGCCCATTGAAACATCGTATTAGATTAAAGTTTAGAATAGTTTATTAGTGTTAGTTTTTTCTTCTTTAATGTTTGTTTTACTTTAATTATTGTTACTTCGCCCCCTTTTTATGCTGGTGTTATGTTTTGCCTGATTTTCTTTAACTCCTTCATATTTTTCTTTCTTAAATTTTATCATGTTTGGTTTCACTCAGCAAGACTTTGCTTATGGCAGACATTTGGCCTGCATTTATTTCGAATCAGAGAAATATTCTTTAATTTCTAATTGAAATTTGGTAAATGCTTTAAGCTGCTCAAGCTCTTCTTTAATTTTTCATAAACTTTTTAAACAAAATTTTTAATTAATTTAATCACTTCAATTTATTTAAAGTGTAAATATTTTGCCACTTTTACTTCCTTCTTCCTCAAACGCTAGAAGAATTTTTGCATACATATATCAGATTTTATTTACAACAGATACGCTACATTTAGTTTTAAAATAAAATTGTGTTTGGTTTATTTTTTGTTACCCTACACCATGTGGCAAGATTTCGTTGGTTTATTATTTATAATAAATTTTTCCAAAATACAAATAATCTATTCTGACACAACTCATTTCCTACAAAATTATGTTTCCATAACTTATTTATATTTTCTAAATAACAAATTGAATAAAAATCAAATTAAGTTCAGTTTGTGTTTGCACAGTTAGTTGGAGTAGAGCTCGCGGCTCCCAGGGTTCGTTACAAGAAAATATTTATTTGTTTCCAAGAGAGAGACGAGATAGTTAATAGAAATGTTTTCAACAACGTTATAATCTTTATTCATGAACTTAAATTACTAAGTACTGCGCGACACGAAATACGATGGGCCTTCAGTGGCCATTGACACATTCGCTGGTACTCTCATCAGCTTCTCACACCATCTGACGCTTACAGAAGATATCGCCATTATTCGTTGCGAGTGCATATGAGCCGATTTCCTCTTCGGGGCGAATAAAATTCTGTCCCGATGGTAAGAGAGCACTTCTTATTCTGGCCTCTCTTGTCAGGGCGAATAATATTCTAGCCTGAGTCAACAATACCAGAAGCTCTGTGCCTCTCGCTCAGATTGACTCTCTTGGTCTCGCTACTGCTCTAGGTGATGGGACAAGGATGGTTCCTCTTGTCGGGGCGAATAAAATTCTGGCCCGAAGCTTAGATATGTCTCCTTTGTTCATTCAACTCCGACCGCACTCGTTTGGGGCGAATAAAATTCTGGTCTAACCGTTTACCGCCTGAAGAGTGTCCACTACTACTCGCCTATACCCAGCCAACCCAGGAAATGCTAGTGAATGGGAAAAGGGTTTCTTCGATCGTGATTCCTGGCGTAAAATAATTACACCTTGGGCTAAGACAGTAGTCACTGGCCGTGCTCGGTTAGGTGGTATACCTGTGCGTGTTATACCGTAGAAACTCGCACTGTTGAAGTAGAAATGCCTGCCGATCCAGGGAATCTATATTCAGAAGCTAAGACTTTGCAACAAGTTGGTCAAGTGTGGTAACCAGATTCTTCCTACATAACAGCCCAAGCCATCGAAGACTTCGGTCGCGAATAATTACCCTTAATAATACTCACTGGCTTCCCTTGTCAGGGCGAATAAAATTCCGGCCTGATACGAAAACGCCATTAGTTTCACTACCAGTTGGTGGCGCGAGAGACTAGCTGAATTGAGAGTTGAGTAAAACTCTAAAATAATTAAGCTACACGTAGTTGAGTCGAATAAAATTCTGGCCCAACTATTTGCTGTCTGCCAAAGACTTAAATAATAAAGTTGAATAGAATTCTAAAATTATTAAGGAGGTCTTACCGCCTTCCTAGCCACAGGCTGACTGACTTCTCTACTGTACACGCTTTGCTATTATACTTGCTTGGCTGAGTCTCACGTATACACACCATCATACGATCCGTACCAGCTGATCAGTTGGCAGTCATGGTAGTGTTGTATTGAAACAGTGTTACCATTGAGTGGCTGTGTTAACTAAACATTTCCGTTAATCTTAAAACCAAGTTATTATTAATAAAAACTACGAATTTACTTAGAGAAACAAAAGACATAATTACATGTAACCCAAAAACGAGTATAAGGACTTTTGGTCGTCACAAGTTAAACTAAAACAATTCAGGTCTCTATATTAAGAGGTGCAAAACAAAAGCAACAATTTATTATTTCGTATATTTTCGGGACATCTGCGAGGCATAGATTAAATAACATTAGTTATCGCAATTTCTGGAATACGTTTCCCCAGAGTTTCAAGAATTTCAAACAGTTCCAACCGATTTTTTAATCTCTTAACGGAAACACGCTTCCTTAATATGGACGAGAGGTTTTCAATGGGGTTCAAGTCGGATATCTATGCCGCCCTATTAAGGACCTGAACTCTTTTCCCTTCTAGGAACTCTTTGACAAAGCTCGATGTGGCTTTCGGCTTATTGTTGTATTGAAACACCCATCGGAGTGACATGTTCGACTCCGCATGTGGAACTGTTTTCGCTTTTAACATGTTTTTATATATTTTCATATATGTTTTCGGTACATTATTTCTTCAATTTTGTACAACGGTCCTATTCTGATTGCCGAAAAGCAAATCCCCACCATAACGTTGCCTCCGCACACGACTAAAACTAAAATGGCGTGGCTCAAGTTCTTTATCAGCTAAACATCGAACTGTAGACATAGCATCGGAATTTATTAAGTTGAATTTTGACTCGTTACTAAATAGAACAGTTAGGGAATACCAAATTATAATAGATTTGATGACGACGATGTTGCCAACGCCAAAGAGAATAATGGTGAAAGTATATTTTTCCTTTGTTTTTCAATCAAATATTCATTAATTTTAGCATAATGGGAAACATAAATTTGGCAAAAATAGTTGACCGTGTCTGACCATAACTTGAACAAAAATTTTAACATTAAATTTGTCACTTTTTTTAACAAACAAACTTCTCTTCATTTATTTTTTAAGCGATATAGCGCATTTTATTACATAGTTTTTTCTTTCAATAATTTTTATTGTTTTAACTTATTTACTATGAGTTGATTTCGTTTCAATCATAATTTAATTTTCAATGGAATTTTTTAAAATTTAATATTAAAATCACTTAATTACATTTAACACACTTGAAAACATCATATGCCACAAGCCACTTAAATATCCAACATGATATCGTTCTGTCTCTATCAAACCTACATACTTTTTATCAAACCAAATCACTCTTTCTCTCTTTAAAAAATAAACTCTTATCTCTAATTAAAATGGATGTGGTATTGACATATATCTATACCTACTTATTTGACACACTCACACACACACACGCACACTTGAACATAAATACTCAAATAATATACTCTTAAAATGCCCTTAAAACTTAATTAAAATGCAAATGACGGTTTAAATACAAAATTTTCAAATTTTAATAATAAAGAAAAACAAAACAAAACAAAACATATAATTGTATTGGACTTTAACTGATAATTACGCACACGCACGCAGTGAGTCCTTTGCCTCTACTTCTGTTTCTTTGTTCTCTTTCATTATTTTTGTTTTGTTTTCTATGAGATTTGTTCGATTTTGTTTTTTTTTTTACGTTTGTTGGGCAAACTATTTTAATTGTTTAATTGTTTTTGTTGTTCTTGTTGTTATTTGCGGTTATTTGTTTTTGCTGTTGTTGTTCATGTTGTTGTTGTTAAAATGTAAATGTGTTTACACTTTAAAAAATCAAACAAGCCAACCAAAAAATGTTAAGTGCTGTCGGCTTCTTGTTGTGCACATTTTCATATAAATTAATTTTAAAATGGTGGATCAAAATGGCAAACGACACACATAAGTACATACACCCTCATACATGCATAATTCAACAAACCATGGTTACAACCTGTAAATATTTTCCGATTTCCAGTGCATTTCAAACATTTTCAGCCATATTGTTTTTGTTTTTTTTCCCCTTTTCATATTTTTATTAGTTTTTTTTTCGATTTCGAACAAATTTTATACAAAAATAATTTCATTGACACAATTATGCCTGTTATTGGGAATTTGAGTGTTCAGTTTTTTTTATTATTTTTTGTTGTTTTTTTTTTGCTTATCGAACAGAATAAAAACAAACAAACACACAAATAATTCGATTAAATATTTTGCTCATTTTTTTAATGCTTTTTTGTTACGTGTATTTTAAGTCAACAACATTCTTTGAATTCATGTAGTAAATTTAATTATTGATTTTGTGTTTGATGTGCTAGATTCACTGCAATTGTAAGTAGTTGCACTTTTTTGTTATAGTTATTTCCTTTTATCGCTTAATAGTATTTGCAGATGTTTTAACTTTATTGTTCGTAACATAAAAAACTTGTAGCATTAGTTTTGTTCAAAGGTAATTTGTTTCTGTAAAGTTTGAACAAAGTGCAGAGCGACTAGATGAAATTGTAATATTGTTTATATTTTGAACTGCACAAGAGCTGTTTAACGAAAAACTCCAATCGAAAAAGGACTTTAATAAAAAAAAACTCTCTTTCAAAAATTCGTTCACTATTAGCAAAAAACCTAGACTCATAAGTTTTAACACATAATCCATCAATCCAACGTGGCCGCATGCGAGGTCTAACAGCTACGCTTCAAATAAGTACATAGTCACCGCTATCGCATATATTATGGTAATAAGTTGTATGGCAGGGAACCTACATATTACTATTAATGTAGAGGGGTTATAGAAGCAGACCGCTAAGTTTTCGACCCCCCTTCTTTCCACAAATGATTTCAGGCAACCGATTTCTAATTTACGACTACCTCAATCGAGTCTCGTGTTACCACTAGCCATTACTCTTGGCTGTAGTGATTATAGACTGTCGACTGTCGGCCTTTTTTCCCACCACGCAGTCTTTTGTAATTGTTGATATTTGCCTAAGGTTTAGGTCCATAACGGCGTTCACATTTAACAAGTGTTTGTTCGTGATTTTAACCCTTTAGCTAGACAGTGCTGGACATTAACACGCTACGGTTGCAATCTCTTCCTCAAGAGTATCTTTGGAGACTCACCTGTCTACTCCTTGCGAGGTGTTCTTGTCATCCTCTTCAAAATTCCTACATTGTTGAATAAACACCGGAGTTCGAAAATCAATCAACCTTTCTACCTCTTGCGAGTCTTCATTGTCCATCCCTACCGGAATCTCACGGTCCAACGCCTTCTTCATCTCTTGTGGATTCCTCTCTTGGCAAATTAAAACAAGAGAATCTTCAGGGGTTAACCTCCCCGCCTCTTGCGATACTTACTGATTCATTCATGTAATGGAGAACAAGATGTCGACCCACACAGACCTTCATATGTACGGGTAAATCTGTATTAAAATTCCAATACCAAGCCCCTCTTGCCTACGCATCCCTGGCGTATGCCGTTCCACCGTGGGTCAGAGATTTTTATAAGATAGTCGTAACTTCTCTCCGCTCGACTTATTTAGCCAGACCCCTAGCAGAAACAGGAACATGTTACCGGCCGCCACCGCGAGGAGGTATAAGTTAGAATTTCAGTTACGGCAAGCTGCATCTTTGTGCTTGGCTGACAGCCGCACCTACATATTTTCTTCCATTGCAAAGTAATCGGTGTCACGAATATCTTGAGAGTAGAAGTTTCTATTGTGAATTATTTGTCAATGTTTTTTTTTAATAATTTGCGGGCTTATAAAAGGAAAATATACATGTTTAAAGAATATGGAGAGGCAATCCATAGAAAGATTGCTGCGAAAATAAATACGCGGTGAATTGTATCCGCTATCGTTTACGCAGCAAAATAATAATACAGATCTAAGTGCGTTTGTTTCTAAGGAATATTCCGATGCCTGTAGAGCGTGTTGAAAGAAAATTTGCCTTTTAGCGATAAGCCAGATCTACCTTAGCGAAAATGGCTGGCACTTTTGATTACAGCTGACATGTTCCCTTCTCGTTCCCATTCACAATTGTTGTAAATTAATTTTGTGAAATAATTCAAAAAAAAAATTCTTGACAATTTTGGAAAAGTTTACGATAAAAAATCAGACAATTTAGGGGGTTTTTTCCCATTGGAATAGTTATTTGCGATAGGAGTGACAGGTTATATGAAACTAAACAAAATTGCCATTTTTATTGCCACCTTTTTAAAATAAATTTAACACTATGGCGGTCTTACAATTTTGGCGGCATTTGTCAAATCAGGCGTTAAAAGAACCTAGAACATCGTTGCCTGCAATTCTGCAGACTTTAACTTGGCGAATTTCGCGTCGGAATTTGGGTCGCTGAATTTTTGGATAAATGGCTTTACGTTAGCAAGCAAAATTTCTGTATATGAAATGATCCAATTGGTAATTAAAATTTTACTTGCTTGTGAGATCTTTTCCATCCCCGGCGAACGCTACAGATCAATGATAACCAAAATCTTTTGGCTAAATTAGACGATATCGAGGTGTACAATATATGTAGTTCGAGCAGGTTACAGGCTTTACAGCAATCGCCATAATGGACATTCAGCATGAACAATTTGAGAGTTGTTTAGGCGTATGTGACGTGAGTTAGCCACCAATATAGTGCTAGTCTTTTTGATGTAAGATTTTTTGAAGTCCCAGCCGTATGGCGATAGGCCGCAATGGGCCAATGCCCTCAAATTAAGCGGAATAGAGGCCATCAAATACAGCCGTATCTATGTGGCAGAGTCATTGAAATTATAAATTTTCGGATAATGTCATAAATGGACGTTTCAAATAGAAGAACTATTTCCTTAATAGCTCATATAGCCATTTGATTCGATTTAATTTTCGTCACCCCCTTATTGTAAACTCCTTTAATATCTCAACTGGCCATAATTCGAAGCCTTGCAAATTCAACTCCACTATTATAGTTTCGACTGTGTTTAGGGTTATTTGTAAGGATCGTTTTGTAATGAATGATCCACTGAGGAGTTTTTAGATTTGACTGGTGTCATACTGCCATCTTATTTTTACTCAGTATTGCATGACAATTCGTCATAGAAAGACTTGCGCCGCAACAAGACTTCCAAATTATTTAGCTGTAAATGTGCGACGATTCGCCTGTGCACTGAAGCCATGATGACGAAATTCACTTTGCGTAATTGAGCCGGGATTTCGATATTTCTTAATACTTTTCACACATTTGGCAGGCGTAAAACGAAACGTGATGAAATGACAAACGTTACTGAATATTTTTTCATCTGGTTTTTATTCGTAACTTGAACAGCTGAGACGGGGTTTTTTTGCGTACTTTTGCGAAGCATACATTTTGTACCTGAATTCGCGATCGCGTACGGATCTTTCTAGAAATTCTTGAATAGAAATATACGAAAACAAAATGCCATTACACAGCTTCTGAAATATAAAAATCGGAAAAACTATCATTCATATCTAACTATTTTATTTAGTTGCTTCATTCAAAATTTAGCTTGGCTCTTTCTATTTTGCTTTAAACAATGCAATTTGACAGACACCAAATCGACTTGTGAATGTTGTCCCTGTCTTTATTACAGGCCACATTTGCTTAGTTGATTTCTTTAACCTCAAATAATTATATTTTTATTTCTTTTATTTTTGTAAAATGTTTCATAAGGTAGTTAGTGAGTTGACAAAATGTAATTAGTTTGATAGTTAAAGTAGCCTTAAAATTAATTATTAGGTTACACATTTAGCATGACATTTAGTTATTTTTGTTACGTAAATGTTCTAAAGTAGTACCAGTTAATTAATTATTTAAATAACTTGCTATTTCAAAAAAATATATCCTTTACATGTTTCATTCATTTTTCATTTTATTTAAACTTTCATATGCCCATTTTGGCTTGTAAATAATGTAAACACTAAATATGAAAAATTCCTTTAAAAAACTAAATTTGTACTAAATAAAAAACAATACAACTCTGCCTACTACTACTACTACTACTAAAAATAATATCGGAACAAATAACTAACAAAACAAAAAGTATGATGAGGAGACTAATGCTACGCCAGATTCGTCTAAAGGTAGTAAGGAAGTATTGCACAGTGTTACATATCGTCCACCATCATCGGGTGGCTCACATTCGCATCACTCCCATCAACATCATAAATCAACTACCTGTTTGGGTGGCTGCACAAATCGCAAAGGATCTACCGTAAGTACACTTAAGGTCTCTTCTGTTTTATTTTACAAATTAACTCGAAATATTAAAGAAGTAATTTCTATCGAAATCACAAGGTATTATTTCGCCTCAAACCGAACGCTCATAGAAAGATTACAGGGAATATTTATTTTGTCATGTATTTTTCAAATGTGAATCCAGTCTAAAGAATTAATTCTATTGCCTCCCATTATCAGTATAATAAAATTTCTCTTATAAATTTAAACTTTTCGGCAATTTATTTTTCAGATTTTGGCCCTAATAGTAATAACGGGTGTTTTTTTTAGTAGTATATAACTTTAAATTGAGATATATAAAATACCGAGAAGTATTGTTAATTGCCCTTAATTTGACTTTATGCTGATTATGATTTCGGGCACATGGCCGGGAACATTGCCTGGCTCGAGCGAAGTTCATTTTCCCTCACTTTTTGCACCAATAGACCAACGGCCGTATTTTAGGTATAACATGACGACTGTCAATCGTCTGTGGTTTATCGGCATAGACCAGGGACTTCACATAACCACACAATAAATAGTTCACCGATATTAAATCGCATGATCTTGCAGTGCTGGCTCGCATGTTGCAACGCATTGTTGAAACCACAAAACGGTTACCATATACTGTACTGTTCTGGCCTGCATCGTTTTTAAAGAAATATGGTCGGTATCACTCTGTAGGACTAATTTACTGGCAAAGTAACACTACGTCTGTACAGGTCACAAAATTTATTCGCACATGGAGAGAGCGTCGACAGAATAACAGGAAGAAATATGTCCGTGGTCCTGTTCAGTTTAGGCATAATTTTTTGTCTCTCATCGAGATGGTTACTCTCAGCATAGTTTGTGTTCGAGTGTTTACAGATGAGCGTACATATAAAAAATTTTTTTGACTGTGTGTATTTTGCTTGAGTGTTGGCAGCACAGCGCTCTGCGAACAACTGTTCGGACGACAGTGTTTAGCCAACACAAACAGACCATCAACAGCAACGCTCTTTACGAACCAAATTCTTGTGTGAATAGCAAAATGTACAGATATGATTAGATTTGCGTGAGCACCTGCCAACGTTGGCTTAATCTCACGGTGATCCAACCACGGGTGTGACATTAAGCGACCAAACCAGCGCCCCTATGCGATCGCATAATCACCACCGGAATAGCACTTATGCACACCCCATAGGTAGCAAATTAGGACAGAGGTTTGCCAGGCCCCCGGCCCCACCACTTGCTGAGGGGTTCGGAGCTATCTAATCTCCTACTGTCAACGAATGGCATTGACAGGTTGCGTTGCTATGCAACTCCACATCGGTCCTGCAGTGAACCTCCCCGCTTTGGGTATAAACCACAGCCACCACGTGCACCCCCGAAGGAGCCTCACCAACAATCAGTCTGGAACCGAAGTTGTAGGGGCTACTGGTTCCCCTGGTACCAGTTTACACTCTCGCTACTGGTCGAACATAGAAGTCATACGTTCTTCTAGTTTCAGGCTCCTGTCCAGCCCCAGAAACTGGTGCCTCTCTTTTCCCCCAGTGGCAAATCCATCAAGGTGGCAGGGTTCGCAAGATGATATATGCCACCGGGGGGAAGCGTTATGCTTATGACTATTCAAGACGGCATGTACTATAGATTACCTAATAAAATCGATATACTCTCTTTAAGTGTTGCGCCAACATAACACCAGAGGCGCTGCGATACTGTAAAAATGTAAATAAAGCTCAATTGCAGGTTTGTTAAACACTGCATCATTTCTCTTTCCACACCAGCTGTCTCCTCTAGTATATCACTTTCCATAGTAGTAGGCATTTATTGCCTGAGTGTTACTTAAAAAAAATTTTTGGTTTGGTTTTGATCCAGAATTTAACTTCTGCTGTGTACTGACTTGCCAGGTATTATATGAAGCCTCTTGTTCCTAATGTTGCTTAAAAATCCCCTGTCCTTTCAGCTTCTTCCCCTTAGAGCTGAAAAATTTTACGAATTTTATTTAAATTACACAATTTACTAATACAAATTTAATACCAAGCCCGTCCTGGTGTCTTAATTAAAAAGGTAGGTAAAGCTTTCCAATTACCATTGAATGCTTTAAATAACAAATCAAACAGTCTCTAACTTTTATGACAAACTGAATGAATAACGAATGTTCGAATTGCATTTTGGAATTTTAGAAAAGTAGTAGAAGCATGATCAATTTATTTACATACTTTATTTTCAACTATGAACTTTGAAATTTATACTCACAATTATCACCATTTAATAACTAATGACAAACTGCAACATACTCGTACTCCTGTCAATATATTAACAACAAATTTCAAAGGCTTGTTATGCAAAATAGTAAAGTTTATTATGTTCTTCGTTGCATTACTGCTACTAAACTTGGCAACTAAAACTGGCAACATTATCCAATGGAATTGGAGTCATTATTATTTTTAACGTTGCCAAGTAACTAAAATTAATTGAAAAAATAAAACCAGTAGTGTTATGGAAATTTAGTAGATGTTTTAAGCAACCCGAAATCAATAAATAGTCAAAATAAAATCTCCCCTTAACCCTCAAACGATAAAGAGAAGTTAATGGTACAGCAGTCGTCTATGTTTTTTCAGTATTCAATTAATTTGGCCGACGAGGCACGAGATAATCATGCGCAACAAATTGAAAGAGCCGAAATAGCGAATTTAGTGAGAAGCCGCATGGAGTCATTGAATTTACCCACCATTGATTATGATGATGTTAGCGAGAAACGCAACCATTTATCGTATGTGATAATTAATCCCAGCTGTGATCTTAAATTAGAAGAAGGCGATTTGATGTGAGTATTTTGTGCGGTAATACGAATATACATGAATACACGTGAAATAATTTCCTTCCTTTCCACCTTTGCAGTTATTTAGTACGACCTTCACCCTTCTCGGCGCAGAAGACATTTGAACGTCACAATTCCCGACGCAAATCCAACATATCATTTTGTTCCAACATTAATTTGGGTGCTGCCTGTGGCCCCAATGTCAGCTCGGTGGGTGTCAATTCTAATGCGGGCGCTGGCTCAAGACGTGGCTCCGGCCTGGGTCTGAATCCCATGCAAATGCAGAGTGTCCAAACATTGGCCGGGTATGCTTCGACACGCTGCACGCCGCCAATACAACAAATTAAATTCAATTCTCTTTCTCTACCCGACAGTCCTACAATTGTTGGCTCGCAGCGCGGTCGGAGTAATTCATTACGGGTTGGCTATACTTCAATTTATTTTCTTCTTTTTATTTAGATTTTATTTTTTTATTCTTGAAATCAAAAATTTACCACTTTCATTCCCATCATGAGAATTTTAATCGTTTTTGTTTCTCAAATTGCATTTTCTATATTTATCTCAATATTTTCAATAGTTCTGTATCCCGTGTTTGTGGCTTAATTGTTTATTTGTATTTCCTGCCTTAGTAATTATTTCTTTTGGTTTGTTTTTAATTTAAGCTTTATACTATGTTCAGACATGCACCTTAACTGCGTAATTAGGAAATTTACGCAATTAAGGCCTTAATTGAGATCAATTTACCATGCAAGAACTTAATTAATAAATAGAGCCCTTAGTTCTTTCATAATTTCACCATTATTTCAGCCCAATTCGAATGCAAGCCTAGCTAAGCGTGTTTAGTGAATAAATTTACACAAAAATAATAAAAACAGTAGCAGGCAAAATTGACGGTTAGTAAATGTCATTAAATTTTTAACAAAAATGCGTTTTGAATTTCTTTTAAAGTCGAATTTTTCTCAATTCTTGTCAAATGCTAATTGAGCAAGCTAAATTGCATATGTGTTCATACCAAAGTCTATAACTGAATTTAAAATATAATTGTCTCAATTAAGGTGCATGTGTGAACATGGTATTAGGTTCATTAAATGTTTAATTTTCTTATAGGAATTTCTCTCTTTCAATCGTGTGTTTATAATTTTATTCATATTATTATCGTGGCCCAATGCATTACGAGCCACTGGGTCTTTTGTGCATGCTTTGCCTTCCACTGAATTATATTTAGGCTACAAATAAAGTCAATTACTTTGCTCAGTGAGATACCATATGTATCTCTTGTTATCAATTAGAACATGCCAAGTTAGTTTGTTTTACGAGAATCGAGAGCTGGATAATCGCAGAGCACATGTTCAGGTGTCTCATTACTCAGGTCATAGAATCCGCATTTGTTGGTCTCTGGGGCTCCTATCTTAAACTGGTGGTATCTTGGACCACAGTGTACGGTAAACAAGCCCGTGATTATCATGAGCCTATTTTTATCCAGTATATATAGCTGTATAGCAATATATACTTCAATATCATGTACATTATGCCTGAATCCAGGAATCAGTTTTCTCAATAATACTTATAACTACTCCTTATTCCCAAGGTACGTTCCGGTTCTTTCAGAAGACGTTGGGCTCCCAGTGGCTTCCAAGTTCATTTAGGGAGGTAATGCATTCCCTAGCTATCCTCAATCCCACTTCATACAATAATAAGGCCTTGAGTGCTGCCTGGATGTCCGACATTTTGACGTTGTTTATACTGGTTACTCTTCTACCCAGACCTATTGGCATGATAGCGAAAGTTAGGCCTAATGAACACAGTGTGTATATTACACGAAACCACTCGCACTGTTTTTATCCCCCTCATAGCTTTGCTTCCTTAAATTATAAAATAATGAAACTTGAATCATTAGGACTCTACGTACAGGTAACCTCAAAGGCCAAGTTTGAAAGATTCCCGATATATGAAGGTGTAAAAAGTGCTTATTTTAGTAGATATTTACTGACTCACTTACTCATCAATATTATGGGACACTTCCACTGTAGCTTAAGAGCTGAAATGAGAAAAATGGTCTCTAGAGAACTAGGGCAACCTAGATGAACCCAACCGTCTGTAAGCTTTAAGTTAAAAGATGGTTTATACATAATTTACCAAAAAAAAATTACTCAGATCCGCACAAAAACCTAAATGTCAAAATAAGGCCAAGTTCCTATCCAAACATTTCACCTGTAAAGAGTACAGAGATCAAAATGAGGACCAAGTTCCTCATATGTACGATACCATTCCATTTCTAGGCAACTTGCTAGCTTAGCCAAATTTTTTTTAAGTTTCTAATATGGAAAAGGAGTATGGGAAAAATGTTACCAAGCTTGCAAGTGGCCTAGAAATGGGATGATATTGTACATATGAAGAACTTGGTCCTCATTTCGATCTCAGTACTTTTTACGCCCGACATATTTAGATAGGAGCTTGGCCGTATTTTCACATTTATATTTTTGTGCGGATAATTAATTACAAGTAGCAGATTATGTGGCTTAAAAGGGTCTGCCCTCCAATTCACCTGCAATAAAAATACTATTCTTGAAATATTTAAATCAAATCCATTTTGTTTACCCACTACCCATGGTGGGAAGGATGTATACAAGTTTGCCTATCAATTCATAATTTTACTTACATTTTCAATGCTTCGTGTTTGAAATAAAATTTCTAAAGACCCCAGCTAACTCGCGAGTCTACGGTAAGATAGGAAATAAATATTATCTTAAAATTAATTTGTTTCTATTAGAATTTTATCGTTAATTATGACTTTTGTCGCCTAAAGAAATTTGGTAAATGTCACAGTGGCAAAGTGATAAGTTTTTATTTCAGTATGGCTGGGCTATACATAAAAAACGAAAGAAAAAGGTGGCATCACTTTTAAAATCAAGATTTTAGTTTTGATGTTTTATTTATAACTTTTTTATTATTATTTTTTTTTAATTTAGCTTCTGCGCACACATTTCTACCATTAAAATATCTTAAGAAAGAACATAGATTGACTTGTTTTAATTAAAAACGATGGAAAGGCTAAAAAGTGTCTCGTATCTCTCTTATGTACTCCCTATAAATTTTTCTTTGCGAATCCTCTAATACCGGGCCTTAAAGAAGTCAATCCCTGTTCTTGATATAAATAGAGTTGTATGTTGCCTGCAAAGAAATGTCTGTTGCAAATGTCTCTTTATGCTTGTCTTGTTGATGGAACACACACCTGCAATTAATTGGCTTTAAACAATTATATGTTTTCCAAAATATCTATTCCCAACAACGCCCCCAGCCTACCCCTTCTTTAAAATCACCTTCAACTATATCTTTATGTTAAACACTCCTAAAAGAAAACTTTTAGTTGAAATCTATCCGACACCCCAGCATTAAAAAAAAAAATCCCTTAATTATAACTGAAAAGCCACTCGTAATAGATAGCAGCACTAACAGCACCAACCAACCAACCACTTGCCTCACCACTACTAAACCTGTCTTGTTCAAGTGAAGTATGATGAAGGTTTGGTAAAACTTACCTGCAAGATGTCAAGATCCCGCAAATAAAAAACTTCAATGCAACCGCACACTTGTCCAGGAGCAGCTGCTGTTGAACTTAACCAAAAATCACATCATGAAATTGTTTTGCATAAAATAATTTTAATCAATTATTGTATAACAATATATTTGTTTTTGTTTTTCTTCTTCTTCTTTGTAATTATTGTTATTTAAGTGTGTTGAAAAGTTGCAAAAAAATCATAAAAGTTTTTTTTTTTTTTTTGAAACATTGCTTCTGTTTGGAAATGTTCTTCTATTTTATTGTTTGGTTCGAAATTTCCACATTTTCTTTTAGATTGATAATGACATATTACTACGACGTTCGTCATCCCTGCGACAGGGTTTGCCAAATGTTGGTGTTAATACGGGTAGAAGAAAATCTTCACTGGAGGAAATAGGCATTAGTCATTTTACCACCTTAATGCAGGCCACTAATCATACTAACCCCATTAAAATCGCTCTTAATGGTAGCATAGGCTTAGAGGTTAGTCATCGGCATACACACTCTAATACCCAGTCGTTTTTTTTATTTCCTTTGCTCGTATTGTGCCTACTTATTTACCTAATTCTCCACAGAATCGCATTTCATTACAGGTCACCCCACCCGAAGAGCCTACGCCTATTTTAGGTGTACCCTGCGGCGGCATTAATCCCTCGACACTGGGTGGCGGCTCAACTTTGAATATTAATAATGTGGATTTGGCAACAAGTTCGAGTTCTAATTTACCCCTGCAAATACCCCAGGATCAGTCACAAGGCGCTGGTTCTAATTCACAATTGCCATCACCTCAACATTTGCAAGGTACAATTGTATGATACAACCTAATGTGGGGTCGCCGACTCCGCTCATCGATATCGAAGAAAAATAAATGGATATAAGGCGCTGGCAAAAGCATGTAAAGAGGATTACACTGGAGCAGTGTGCAGCTCTATCAAAAAAAATTATTCATAGAAAGCACAAAGAAAAATATCCTCATGGTGAAATATTCAAAATCAACGACTTGTACATTATGAACAACCTTTATAGAAATTTTTAATTAAGTTTATTTTTTAACTTTGCTCTTAGAGTTTAAGCAAAAAATTAATTATTAGTTTTAGTGATGATAAGTAGATGGCATTATTTCATAATATTTCATTTCTGTTTCCTATATATAATTTACGGTACATCAGTGTTGGAAAATTAAGTATTATATTACTTTGTTTAGTACCTTTTAGGAGAAAAATACTGCAATAACTTTGTGGCTTAAAACCCAGTATTTTTCGAATCATAATATATTTTAAAGTAATCTAAAAGAAGGAAAGTAATCTCAAAATTTCATCAAATGGGATATATACCTCATCCCCAGTGATTAAAAGTAAACATTTCTCCATGCCAACAATTTGACAACTTCTCTGATATCTTTTAAGAACTAACATTTGAAAATTTCAAGTTTCCATACCTGATGTGCATATAACAATAGCATGAAAGAATGGCTGTGTTTGATGACAGACATGGAAAATTGAGATTTAAAATTAGATGGGCAAATAAAAAATTTCATTCAAAATATTAATGAATATATTTTTAAAAACTTGTAAAGCGAATCACAAACCAAATCCTATTAAACTTTACATGGTAAGGACTTCTGCTATTTTTCATTTGCACCTTAAAACACACTTAAAGAAAGTACAGTGTACTCAATTTTCCATCTCTGATATTTAAAGCAATATGGTGGTGCTTCGAAAACGCCCACACACAATGTTAAGTTTATTAACAGTTGTTTTTGTTTAGTGCAAATTCAAAATATTGTACCTCTTTCATAAATTCTGCAGAAAGTTTGTGTTGAATTTAATAAAATAAAAAGCAACGATATTTTACATTTAGCCCTGTGCAAACACAAAGTACCGCCATTTAATTTTCTTGATTTTAAATTTAATGTTGTTGCTTTTAACGATTACAATTTCAATTTAAAGCAATACATTTTTATGAAGCACCCCTATTCTGTATATCGATTACGTTTCAGTTACGCGCGAATCTAAAAAAGGTATCCCAACCAAAAACTGAATCGGTAAGGAAACAAAGAAGACCGAGAGTAATTTCGAAACCAACTGTTTCGCTGTGGAACGTGTGAAATGAGAACCCAAAAATTAAGCAATTTTATAAACATTGTAATAAAACTTTGAATTTTTTACAATAAAACAGTGATTGAAAAACAACGTTTTCGACCTGCAATAAATTAAAATAAAAACTTTCACATTTCAGTACAAAAAGACAAACAAAATAAAAAAGGTTATGTAGGATCATTAATGAAACCTTTAATTGCATTCTCTCTTTAATTACACATTTCTTGAAGTTAAACAAACTGAAATCGAAGGACTCCCCCCACTAAATTATCAACCTACCGTTACGAGCTACACTCGCAATGCAGAATGCACAACACAATCGTAAAAATTCCAATCGAAACGGAACGCAGATTATCAAAGTTGCCAAGGGGAGACATTTTCAATTCGAATCGAAATGCAGAATAGGGGTGAATAATATTTGGATGCAGTTTTTGACAACGTAGTTAGGCCTCTATGTGAAGGGTGATGAACTGGAATACTGGCATATTTTTTAATTGTAATGAAATTAGCTAAAATCGTGTGAGAATCTTTATACTATATCTATTTGAATACAAGTTCTCGTTTTCATACATTTGATAATATAGCGCTTAAATTTCTTTCTACAAGCTACGAAAATTAGACTTCCCCATTGGACTACAATCGCCACAACCTCGGGAGTATTTAATAAATCTAACGATTTAACAGTTTAAATAATTTTAATCAATGCCCTTTTCAAATTGAATTTTAGAGGAATATAACTCATTTTCCTGCGTCTAATAGCCCCCTTTATGAATTTATATATTTGTTTAGTCCGTAAATGGATAAATTTATTATACATATTTCGTTTTAAGGCAAATTTTGATAGAAGGATTTTCATTAAAGTGTTCACGAGCAACTGACTTTTGCCTTAAGTTTTTATCAACAACTTTCGACTGTGGGTTTTTCGGTGAACTAGTAGAGCCAGGGTAGACTAAACAGGTAAACTCACCAGCGTAGCTGAGTCCTTTCTTTGAACTTATTGAATGTCAAATTCCATATAAAAAAATGTTTCGCTATTTTCGGTAAATTTTTTATTTATGGAATTTGACATCGGTAAAGGAGCCGGTAATACTTTGAGTTTGCCAGTGAGTTCACCCTGTTATGATTTTGCCTTGAGTAGAACTTAGGATTGTGGCTTTTTTTGACATAAAACCATCTTTCTCTAGAGTTTCAAATCAATAACGACACAAACGCTCTTTGAAGAAATGCGATCTTATTATAAGTATTTGAAGACACTGGATGAGCGTCAGCAGATGCCTTCAGGTTTAGTTGAGATTATTGAGACAGTGTCCATCTCCGTGCTCCTTATATTTCTCAAAAATACCAACTCCTTAATGTCTGTCTTTGTAAATGACTGTTTTAGTTAAAATTACATCATTTTTTATTTAAATTAACTTTCAAAACTCAAATCTTTTCTGTTTTACTAAGAAGTTTACATGTAAATTAAAATGAATAAATTCAAAAAACGTATTGCAAATTAGTTGTTAGTATAGAGAACCTTTAGTTTTTAGCTTTGTAAAAGTCAATTTTGAAATAAATTATTAAAATTAAGTTAAAAGATAAAGCAAAGAGAAAATCTGTTAAATGCTATAAAATATAAAGTGTGTTTTGGGAACAAAAATATTGTAGTTAAGAATCTGTTGAAAACAAATTTAGGAAATAAAATAAAAAATGTAGAATAGAAAAATGGTGACTGGAATGGAAATTCGAATTTGAGAAATTTTAAATTCACCAAAAGTTTGAAAATTCACCATAAAATCGAAATATTTTTTAGCTCATGTATTTTTATTGCCTTAACTTGCATTCTAATAGTCCTGTCAGACATGTAGATTCCATACCATGGTATGTATATTATGGTTCTGATACCGCTTTAGGATGACAGACATAATTGTTGTTTGTGTTTTTAATAATTCTATTCAGTTCAGCTGTTTTGTATTGCGAATCCGCAATATTTTATTCAACAGAGGAAATTTCCGAATATCTCAGCTGTTCTGCATTCCACTTTCGAATAATTTCGTTCGTTTTATTTCGAATAAAAAAAGTTTGGTGGAATGAATTAGAATCAGGTCTCGTTCAAATGAGACTTTATTTAAATGGTAAAATTAGAATTTTGTTTTAAAATATGAAGAGTTTCTTTCCAATTCATTTTATTTATTACAATAAAAATTAATACAAAATATGTGGAATGTAGACCAGTTAATTTTCGATTTATTTAAATCCCGGTGCTTTTACTATTTCACACGTTTGCATTCCACTCGCAGTACAGAACAGGGAGGGTTGAATGCAAATCCTATGTCTGTCAGGGGTATAAAAGAACCATCTGGCAACCTTGTATTTAGTAACACATTATTTGAAACATATTTCAAATTGTCACAAATTTTTAAGGCTGTCATAAAAAAAGTCTTTTGTACAAAAAATAACGAATTTGGAATTTCATTTGTGTTTTTAAAGATAATAATAATCAGCCTGTTCATGAAATCTAACAAAGATTGAATTGGAAACGATATTCAAATCCAATTTCTATTTGAATTGTTAAAATTAAAACCCTGGCAAACATTTGTATCGGCCAAAATTCCTATTTTCCGAACCATGTATTTTTTTTTTTTTTGCTTTTTCATAAACGCACTCATTTTAGATTTCCTGTTCGTGTGTTATATTGTCTCAAATTAAGCAAAATGTTAAAGACAGTGTTGCCAGATCTTTCGTTTTCCTTGTAATATTGGAACCAGATTATAATATCGTATATAAATAATTCTTGTATATAAAAATTTATAAAAATATAATAACAAAAACAGAATTATAACTCTGAGGTAAAACTTAATTGTCAAATCTAGAGGTGTTAAGGTTATAAATTATTTAAAAAAATTTCAACAAATCACGTTAAGGATTATGCTGTAGTTTGTATGCTACAACTTCATTTTCTTTTATTTTTAACTTGTTTAATAATTATAATTTTTGATGCTTTATGCGTCCGGCCTTAAATTCTCCTATTCACAAAATAATATTATGATAAAACCTTGAAATGCCTAAAACGTTTACATACGCGTGGCATAAGAAAAAATCTATGAATTTCTCTCTTAAAGGAAATATTTAAAAAGAAACATATTCAAATATTATTCCGCGCATTAATGTTCGATAGTATATTTATTTTGCTTAAAAAGAGCTCTCTGAAACACTTTGGTTTCTTATCAATAGAATTAAAATTAAGTTGCTGCAATTTTGAAAACACTATTTTTGAAATTTTTTACTTTTTAGTTGTTAACAACTTTAAATTATTTTAATCAAGTTTGAACTTTCCATTCCAGTTAACCGTTTATAAAATTGTAAATAGCAAACTTATTAACGAACAAAGAACTAAATTTATTACTGCTTCTGTTAAGTTTTGAATTTTATTAGTCTTAAGTTAATAGAAAACTTAAATGTAAAATTAATCAGCTTTGGTAAAATATAAATGCTTTACGATTATTAAGCCAACAAAAATAAAAATTGTAAAAGTAAATCAGTTATTTTGCCTGAAAGAAACAGAGATTCCAAGCCGAAAATATGTTGTAACGTCGCGTAACTACAAAAGAAAAGTCTCCGAACTGTTTTGCTTAAGACCAATGTAATTTTAAAAATCACTGCATACTTTTAGGTTGGCCTTTGAAATTTAAAATATTTATCGGTTGCATATTAAAATTAAAGTTTACAATAAGTTGCAATATACGTTACTTTACCTGCTAATTTGAGGGGAAAGTAAGAAAATACATTTTTTTCTGGAATAAGAACAAGAGGAGAAACAGGACACTGGGAGCCAGAAGACCTATTGGGTCCCCTGTCAGTTGCTAAAGCACCTAATCTACACCTGCTCTCCTGAGGAATATCAGGATTACTGTTGGTTTAAATGTTGGTAGATCCCCATCCTCCAGTAGGTGCTTGCTGCCCAGCAGCTTCTCCTCCAAAATCTACGCTGACTGCTACTCTCAATGCTAAGACTGTTTAGGTATTTTCTCAATCTGCATTGACCTCTGAAGAATGTGTGAGCATTCTTAAGTTATTTTTACTTAGAGACGCCATAAAGCGTTTAAAGCGGTTTTGGTTATAAATCCTAATTGCCCGTCTTAGTGCGGGAAGGTTAATCTAGTGGTAATCCTTGGTGTTCTTCATCTCCGCCGAGATGTCCTTTGCGGTTATATATGATGCAGTCTGTCTGCCATGTCATTGTCCTCTACCGCAACATGTCCGGTAACCCAGCAGAAAGTAACGCTTTTGGTGCTAACGTTAGCCTTATACGGGATTTCCAGACTAGTTTGGCTGTTAATGTACCTTGATAGTAACTTCCTCCCTAGAACCTATCAATACTGAAATGACCAAATTTGTTTTTCTAAATTACGACGGTGTTAACAGAATCTTTCTACTGCATGATCTCTTTATGTTAAGAACCACCAGCGAAGTTGCTCAAAATGTCTATGAACCATAAATTACAATTCTTCATAGAAAGTTATATAAGAGTGAAATAGGCGGCAATTGGAGACATTCAATATGTTTCTGTGGAGTGTCTCCCATCTTTTAAATGTAGATTTTTGGAACGAATTTCCGTAATCCCTTGTCAAGTTTCTTTTAAATTCTGTCACCCAAAATGTTGTTACTGTATACGAAGGTTATGGTTAATGACGTTTTCTCTTCTGCCAAAAATTTTTCCTATATTTTGCACTTTGTACGTTCTTTGCCAAAGATACCACACAAAACGACGTGAAATATGTGACATGTTTTATCCTCAATTTAAAGGTGGATGTGTTACGTTATTTAACTGCTTTTAAAAAGAAAATAATCTAATGGTAGTAGGTACAGTTCGTCGATGCCAATAAGACCTAGCAAGATGCAATTAGCATGGGTCCGGGTAGATCTGTCAGGATTTTATTACCTTCAACCCAATAGATGGTAGATGTGCTGATTTATTTTGCAAAAAAAAAAAGGATTTAGGGGGGATATCGAAGCAAACCGCTTAAATTTATGGGTCACTTTTCGATGCCCTTATTTTCTGGAATTATTTTCAGGCAACCGATTTGTAATGTATGACTACCTTTCTCTCATTTGAGTCTCGTGCTAACACTAGCCTTTACTCTCGACTGAAGGGATTACAGAATGTCGACTGTCTTCCTTTTTGCTCATCACGCAGTCTCTTGTAATTTCTAGCACTAGTCTAAGGCTTAAGTCCATAACAGCATTCATATTAAACAAGTGTCTACCGTATCTTTGGTGACTGACCCGTCCACCCCTTGCGAGTTTTTCTTGTTCATCACTTCGGAATTTCTGTATTGAGTAATAAAATCCCACAGATTTTAACCTCCCCACCTCCCCACCTCCCCAACCCTATCGGAATCTCTAGGTCCAAAGCTTTAAAAATAGCTTTAAAATTTGACCCGTCCATCCCTCACGAGGCATTCTTGTTCACCTCCGCCGGACTCCTCCCTTAGCTGATTAAAACCGTAGTTTCTTCAGAGATTACTCGCTTCGCCTCTTATGAGGCTTCCTAATTCATTCCTGTAACGAAGAAAAAGATGTCCGCTCACACAGGGCTCTATTTGAACGAGTAAGTCTGTATTAAAACTGGTGATCGACTAGTATCCAGGGTTCGCATACTAGAGATCAAGCACCCTCTGGGCCACGCAACTCTGGCGTATGGTGTTTCACCGTAGATTTGGGATTTCTATAACAGAGTGTTAACTTTTTTCCACTCGACTCATTTAACCAGGCTCCTAGCAGAGACAGGAACCTATTACCTTCCGCCACCACTGGAGGGTATAAGTGAGAGCTTAGTGTTTCTGTAAACAATAACGTCAAACTTAATAATGTCGCCTCGTTCGACAACAGTACACAGACAGAGTACTTTTTTCTTCTAGGTACTTTCTGATTATTTTTCTGACCACTTCACCAATCTTCTGAAAAGTCAGTGAACCCTTTTCTGTGCCTAAGTAATAAAACGTGTAACCATTTGTTCTGAATTCATTAAACATCAATTTTTAACGATTTTATTTTTGCACTTGTGTATTGTAGTATAAGAATATTATCACCAAAGAAATTAATTGTCACAACTGACAAAATATTAAAAAAAAAAATCTTCATACTGAAAAGGACTTGATTTCAGATAGAAAAAAAAGCTGCATGTACAAAGAAAAAAAAAATAAAGCAACAAAAAAAGCTGCAGTAAACATTAAAAAACAGTTTTTATTAAAAATCTTAAACTCTCCCTCCCAGAAAACCTCTAAGCGAAAATTGTATATTATTAAAAGGAAAATTAAATTTATAGAAATAATGATAAAAAATTAAAAAAAATTTAAAATTTAATGAGTAAAATATTTAGAAAACCTAAAAAGCAGAACAAAATTAGTTATACAAATTGAAATATGAACCTAAAGCAAGTGTAATAACAATTTAATAAAAACAGGTGTAATAAAAAATAATAAAAATAAAACTGTTCGATAAAAAAAAAATAATGATATGAATGAAATCAACATTTTCTAGAAGTTTTACTAAAGAGGTTAAGGGTAAGATGCACATTGATTTGTTCGCACATTGAAAGAGCGTCTGTGTTCGCAGCCTTCTGTGTGGAGAAAACGTCTAAATGTTTCTGCTCAGTTTGAGCTGTTTCATTGCTCTCAGCGTCGTTTTCGTGCGGCTGTTTACAGACGAGCGCACGCCACAAAAATGTTTGATTTTGCCTGTATGTATTTTGTTTGTGTAATGGCACAACAAAGTTGTGCGAACAATTGTTCGGACAACTTCAAACACGAACCGCCCATCAACAGCGAAGGTCTTCACTACCCAAATCCCTGTGCGAGCAGCAATCTGTACGCTGGCTAAACATATTTATGGCTAGTCAAGACACCAGGTTACGATTTTTCTCTTTCATGAATTTTGTTCCGTGTTTGTTTAAAAATACTTTAAGTTGGCAACACTGCTTGATATATGCGCCATTTCGTCAGCTGTTATTTGTATTGTATTTAGTTTCGAAAAGACTGACACCTCCTGGAGCATAGACTACTAACTAGACACGACAACTTACAACAACATTACCTCGATTATATAAAAGAGATAAAGCACCTTATCGTTTCTAATTTAGCTATCTCGTTCATATAATCGGATTAATTTAACATTGTGTATGTAAAATCGCGTAATACCTGGTTACATGCTTTTTCAAACGTGATTGTTGGGTATTCTATTAAATTCTGTGACCTGAATAATCTCTGCAAATTAAGCAGAATTTTTACGAGAAACAAAGATCAGCTCGTGTAACTCATTTCTTCAGCGATTGGTTGAATGGATACGTCAATCAAAGAAAACTGTCAAATTTAGAATGAAGATAATCCACAAGCCTTTACCGTAAAACCATTAAAAAGTGACTGATATGATTAGATTTGCGTGAGCACCTGCCAACGTTGGCTTAATCTCACGGTGGTCCAACCACGGGTGTGACATTAAGCGACCAAACCAGCGCCCCTATGCGATCGCATAAGCACCACCGGAACAGCACTTATGCACATCCCATAGGTAGCAAATTACGACAGAGGCTGCCAGGCCCCCGATCCCACCCCTTGCTGAGGGGTTCGGAGCTATCTAATCTCCTGCTGTCAACGAATGATATTGACAGGTTGCGTTGCAATGCAACGCCACATCGGTCCTTCAGTGAACCTCCCTGCCGCCACGTGCACCCCCGAAGGAGCCTCACCAACAAGGAGTCTGGAACCGAAGTTCCAGGGGCTACTGGTTCCCGTGGTACCAATTTACACTCTCGCTACAGGTCGAACATAGAAGTCATACCTTTTTCCAGTTTCAAGCTCCTGACCAGCCCCAGGAACTGGTGCCTCTGTTTTCCCCCAGTGGCAATCCATTAAGGTGGCAGGGTTCACCAAGATGATATATGCCCCCGGAGGGGAGACTAAGTTACTATGGGGTGTGCCTTATGGGCTGGTGGATTCATTGGTACGTATTTCTGCAAAAACGATGCCGACCAGAAAGTTTAACTTAATAATGGTGGCCGTTACAGGACCATAAATATTTAGTAGCGCAATTGATGGGGCTGCGTGTGAATTTCTTATTTGATCTAAAGAATTTCGAGCATAAGACGTTCTAAGTTTTTTCTAAGCAGTTGAGTAGGGGTTTTCTGATGAGCTGGCCTAATCAACCAGGTAAATGCACAAAGATATTTTTATAATAAAAGGAGTTGGGATAAAAAGTTGGTTTATAATTTTTTTTTTTTAAATTTGAACTGAGCTCAAATAAAAAATAAATAAATATATATCAGACACACTATTGACACTATATAGGGTGTTTTTTTGTAAGCCCGATAGAACTTTAAATTGTCAAATACGACACGCAAAACTAAATTTTAATCTTAAACTAATAACACGGTTCCAGCGGAAATGCACGTTAAATATTTAGGTATCGACCTAGATCGGCGCCTAACTTGGTCGCGTCACATTGAGGCAAAAATAACGTCCATAAAGCTTCGAACAAATCAACTACATTGGCTAACAAGTCCTAATTCAACTTTGGCTTTGGAATATAAAGTCCTTTTATACAAATCCGTTATAAAGCCAATACGGTCATATGGCATCCAGCTGTGGGGTACTGCCTGTGCATCAAACATCCAGAAGTTACAGAGAAGACAGTCTAGGATTTTACGTCATATCGTATGCGCCCCCTGGTACATAAGAAATGAAAACATACATAGGGATCTCAAAGTTCCCACTATCCACGAAGAAGTTAAAACGTACAAGTCCAAATACGTGAACAAACTAGTCGCACATCCCAACACTCTAGCAAGCAATTTATTGCAATTTGACGGCCACCAGAGACTAAAAGGAACTTACACATTGAGCCTGGCGAGGCGGCTCTCTCTACGCAGTAGAAGATAGATTTTTAAGATTTTAATACTTATTGTGAATTTATTTAGTAGAAAGATTCGATAAAATGAAATATAAGTATAAAAAAAAAATAAAAAAATTGTTTAACATTTGAAAATGCTTAAGGGCATATGGCCACCGCAGCTGTTCTTAACGAAGCGCATTCTGGACGTCCAGCGTTCTTCATTTTTGAAGAAACAGAGTGCAATGATGGCACAAAAGTGTAAACCGCACCAAACGGTGCATATATCTGCATGTAAGAGAGTCTGTAGGGTCTGCTGTGGATTGGTCTCACTGCATATGCGGCAATTCTGTTTATTGACAAACCCGTTGAGCCAAAAATGAGCCTTAACCCGGAACACAATTTTGCAATAAAACATCGGACGGATCAGTTGATGACTGATTTAAAAAGTAAATCTGAATAAGTTGGTAGCGTTGTTCAAGCATCAATCTATTCGTGCTGATTTGCGAGAGTGAACTGATCATAAATGTCAAAAAGTGAGCACAGTATGATATTTAAGCGTTTCGAAAGTACTTTCGGTCTTAAAAAAATTTGTATTTTAGTGAACCTTAAGTTATGATGTTGAATTTGTAAAAGGAAATTAACAAATTTTTTTTTACAAAATATTTCAGATTTGATTTTTATTAAAGTAAAAAAAGATAGCAGCACAATTTCAACTTATGCCAACAGCAAGGAGCATAATTTAGGCACACATACATACATACATACTCGTGTATGTATAAAAAGTGATGGAGTGGGGGAGCGGTAGGTTGGGAATACATAAAAAATTATTACTTTATTTAACAAAATGAATTATAAATATTTTTTTTTTGTGTTAAGCGAAGACATAAAATAAAATTATAAATAAATGTTACGAATGAGTTTGCTTTGCTACTCCGTGTTCTAGCAGAGCTTAGACTGCTTAAGTATTTTGGCTTTAAAGAGAGAAGGGATTGGGGGCTGTGCACAACTTGGAGAGAGCAGTGCATTTACAGCTTTTGCCCGAGGGTGCCTTACGATTGACCAAACACAAACGATTATCCGAACAGCCGCCATTATTAATTTGACAGGGGCTATCCATTTGGGGGCAATGATCCTCCACAGCCGTCATGGCATACATTTTATGACTGCCAAAGAAAGGAATTTGCATGCTTTTCTCACGTTCGCCCATGCTATTGACACTTTCGAGTTTTTTGCTGCAAGTCATCCAGGAAGAATATTAGAAAAGAATGAATGTTTTGCGGCTTGAAGAATTTTACTTACGTTGTCCAATCGGTCCAATAGAATTGATCGTGGGTAAATGACAAACCAAACGGATAAGTCGATTCATTGGAAATGGTACGCATTTGTTTCGTATAAGGATCAAAACATTCCACCTTCTTAGTGCCCGCATCGGCATAACACAATTCTCCGGAGCGTTCTAAGACCACCAAAGAGTTTGGCAAAGTAACACTTTCTTGGCCCAACAGCACTAAGCGACCGGTACCATCTAAATCGGAGACCTCAATTTTCGGTGATTCACGATTCCAATCAGACCAGTACAATTTTCTTTAAAAATGGACAAGCAAATGTTTTTTTTTTTGTTTGTTTAGATTATGGTTGTAAATTTAATTTACTAATTCAGACTAACTCTCTATAGGGATCGACAGCTATGCCGCGAGGATTAACCAAGTTCTTATTAATGACGACAGCCCTGAGTGAGGGATCTTCCAAACTGGCCACTTCGATGGTGTCTTTGACCGAATCAGTCCAATAAATACGCCTCGAAATGCAATCAATGGTAATGCCTTCAGGAGATTCAATATCTGCGAACGAAATAAAAATATATTTTAAAATTTTTCATTCAAATTTTAACAACAAAACTTAATCCTGAATTGGATTCGAAGCTGAACCGGTTTTTTGTAATTATAATTACACTAAACACATAGACGACGGCAGGCTGCCGACCACAATCTGCAAAACTAAAATAAACTCGTTTATAATGAAGGCGTTTAATTTGATTACACGGCTAGACAGACCACCACCGATACCGCCGTCGCCTACTTAGGCTAATTTCTTATTGCGTAAGCGACAATTGACAGTGCTGCCAATATAATAATGTGTAAACTAAAACTGTCTACGTTTATCCGAGTGGTCTTATGTTGGGGGGATATCGAAACAGACCGCTAACTTTAGGGGTCCGCTTTCGACCCTTCTTTCCATGAATTGATTTCAGGCAACCGATTTGTAAATTACCACTACCTTACTTTCAGCTTGTGCTACCACTAGACTGCAGTGATTTTAGACTGTCGATTGGTGACTGTCGACCTTCTTCTTTATCACGAAGTCTCTTGTTAGTTGTTAGCATTTGCCAAAAAATTGAGGTCCCTCATGGCATCCATATTTAACAAGTGTTTGCCCGGAATGGTTCTAAGTCTCAGCCTCTTCCACGGGAGTATCTTTGGAGACTCACCCGTACACTCCTGCGAGGTTTTCTTGCCCATCTCTTCTGAATTGGACAATAAATCCCGGAGTTCCTACAGAGATTAAGCTCCCCACCTCTTGCAGTATTCCAGGACCGCTGGAAGGCACAAAGAAATGGCTTGCCGTAATTGTCTCTGCTAGCAGTCAGGCTAAATAGATCGTTAAAACTCCATAATACACATTGGAACAACATACGCCAGGGGTGCGTGGGCAAGGGGGTGCTTGGTCTCTAGTATAGGAACTCCGGATACCAGTCGATTTCCCGTTTTTAAATACAGACTCACTCGTGTCTATGGGGCTCTGTGTAGGGGGACATATCCTATGAATCCTCTGAACAAACCTCGGTTTTAATTGGAAATGGGAGAAATCCGGTACCCGCGGGGGGTAAACGGGTCAATCTCTAAAGATACTTTTAAGGCATTGTACCATGCGATTCCTATAAGGATAAATAATGAAGCCTCGCATGAGGTGGAAAGACAAATCTCTGTACGAACTCTGTACGGCCAATGGAGGAATTCGGAATTGATAAGCAAGAAAGCCTCGCAAGGGTGGATGAGGAAGAGGGACGATAACTACCATACTATACTGCAGAGTGAAGGCTAGTGTAAGCACGAGACTAAAGGAAAGTAAGGAAGTAAATTACAAATCGGTTGTCTGAAATCTATTCAAGGGCTGAAGGGGGTTGAAAGAGTACTCATAACGTAAGCGGATATATAGTATATCATCTATATGTCCACGCTTGCAAACGATGCTGCATTTATAAGTGTTAGTCCAGGTTTGAAAGTAGCAACCGAACAACTTTGACAAATTAGAATACTAGTTGAAGAAGTAGCGAATAAAGATTAATCTATCAAGATATTCCCGTGTAACGTTTACCGTCTAAAGGCAAAATTGTCCGAACAAATACCACTGTTCCACCGGGAACTCACATTAAATATTTGGGTCTCCACCTAGATCGACGCCTAACTTGGTTCCTCCCTAGTAAGAAAAAAATAACCGCAATAAAACTTATAACTAATGAACTATACTGGTCATTAGGTCCTAACTCAACCCAGGGTTTGTACTCCAAATCCATTACAAAGCCGACATAGACATATATATGCCATTCTGCTGTAGTGTACTGCTTGCGCATCAAACATCCAGAAGCCACAAAGAAGACAATACAGAATTTTACGACTTATCGCCTGCACCCCTTGGTACTTAAGAAATGAAAATATCCAAGAAGTCAGTCTGGCGAGATGGCTCTTCCAACCCAGCCGTAGATAGTATTTTCAGAGTTGAGTTTTCATTATAATTAAGTAGCTGGCTATCGGGCGACAATTGTAGCCAACAGCATTTGTAGTCGTGTGGTTGTGTAGCGATAGTGAAATAGGTGTTTCAACTAATTAGTTGCTGCTCTGGCTAAAGATCTAACTCTAACCTCAGTATCTCTGTAGCGAACCCATTAACTTACCTTCAGTTATAAATGGTTTAATATCGCTACCATCATATTTGGCGCTGATAATTTTCTTGGCCGAAATATCGCCCCAGTAAATACGTCCCTCAACACAATCCTTGTCCAAACCAATAGCCATAGAGGCTACCGAAATGGGTCGTACATTTTTGCCATTCAAGGGAACGCGCACAATGACCACTCCCTGCGAGACCAGTAGAAAACCAGAATCATGTTGCTGCCTCTCAATACACAAAGAACCATTGCCATAGAAACCTGCAATTAAAATAATTCATTTTTAATAGAAAACTTTTGAATTTCATGTCTTGCAAGTCTTTATAAAAAAAAATTAAAATTTTCGACAATTTATAAAAATCAAAATTATTAAAAAAAAAAAATATTTAAAAAAAAAATCTAAAAAATGTTTCCTATTAAATTATTTGGCCGCTATACAAATTTTTACTGTTATTCGCGTTCCACGTTAACGTTTCTTTTACCTGTAAACTGCAAGTCGTCTTGGCGCAATTATGCCGCCAAAAGAACAGCCGCTGGTCGCAGGCAGTATATAAAATATAAAAAATCTTTACGTGAACAACAATCACACTACGCCACCAATCCCTTCAAGCAAACTCAAGAGGTAAAACTAAATGCAGCCCCTTATATTTCCAAAACAACTCCTACTACCGAGTCCGTGGCAACGAATACAGCAAGCTATATGGCTCCGAATGCACAAATTCAGACCCCTCTTGGCACCGACAGCCAAATAACTGCCTTTCAAGGACTGCGCGAATTTTTCTCACATCCCTTGACCTGGGATCGAAATAATGGCTATTTTAATATCCTGTTGGGTTTAGCAATTTTCGGTTATAGTTTTTGTACATCGTGCAGTACAGATGCGGAAACGTCAACAAAAATTTCGTATGAAGAGAAGCGCAAGTGAAAAGTTTGTGGCAAATAAAATTTAAAATGTAAAATTCGAATGGCCTAAATTATTTCAAATAAATAATTATTAATCTTACATATAGTGCATGTGTATATGTATTTCTAGAAAGCGCTATTGTTGTCATTTAATGGAAGAACAAGTCGGCCGGAGAACGAGGCCAAAGTGTAAAAAATATGACGGAACATGAACGTTTTATATAAAAAAAAAAACGATTTGAGGATTAAACACAATTTGTGTTTAACGGTATAAGAGCTCTTTTACTCTACCTGATCGTGTTTTGTTTAGGTATACCCTACTAGGGTGAGCGACCAAGCTATACGGCCGGTTTATTCGGGCTTACATCGCTCGAATTTTTCAGGTGCAAGTTTATGGGGTAATATTCTTTATGGGGCAATTTAAGGCGAAAGAATTAATAGTTAGGGGACTTTCAGGGGATTTTTCTCATCGGTAACTAACGCCAAATTTCAGGTAAGAATTAAGCTAAAACACTGACCTATTAATTATTATTATTAATTGGTTTTTATGTTTTAGAACTCAACTTCGAAAGCTCTAAGTCATCCGATAGATAGAACAATGGTTTTCGTTTTTAAAATTTGGCGATTTCAAAACGAAAGGTTTTTCAGAACAAACCCCTAGATATTAGAAATTTGGCCCATAAAGACCGTCGCTGTGGATGGCCTGTTCGTGTTCAAACAACGTTGTCCGAGCAGTTGCTCGCACAATAAAAAATATGTGTCTATGGGTTAGTCTCTAAACACCGGCAGATAAACTACGCTGAGAACAAGCAAACGATCTCGATGAGAAACAAACTCAACAGGAACATCTACACGTATTCTCCACACAGTAGACAACGAACACATTTTCCCGTTATTCTGCCGACGCCCAGGTTGTCGAACGTCAAAGTTTATTTGAATTCTAATAGAAAAAGAACTGCTTTGGGTCCCTTTCACGCAGTATTTTACGAATTTATTTATTTTTCTACAGACTAAGTCAATCAACTCATAAAAGGAGCTGCTAGGGGGATACAAATCAGTTTTTTTTTCTATTAAAAGCCAAGCGAACGTTAACATTTGATATCGCTGGGCCTGGCAGTTAATTAAATGAGGTACAAAATTTAAACCATTTTTGTAAATTTATATGATTTTATTATATTTTTGTGCAGTATATTAAAAAAAGTACTTTAAATGTCTTGTTGGTACTATGGTAATTCGCCAGTCAAAAAGTACCGAAAAATGTATAATAGCACTGAATCGTCAATCAGTGTCATATAGCGAAAAGCATGTCCGTGTTTTATTTGCCATCTTTACTCAACAAGACTTGTTTGCGAAATGAAGTTGTGCAACGAAATTGTATTGTTTGGGCCAAAAAATACACCAACCCAGTTGTATCAAGGGTCGGAAGGTCTATGGCTTGCAGAAGGGGAGGTAAACCAATAATATAGGTTGTCCGCCGGGACAATAAATGCAAGAGAATGGATCGTATATTGATAAATGTTTTATTTTATGTTGGCAGTTATGTATGGAATACAATATCAGTTAAATGTCAGCCTCTGTTAGCCTCACAAATGCGAGTCCTTTTGAACACATTTTTCACTACATTCTCACACATTTCACGCGGTATTTCATTAATTTCATCACGAATATATTGTTTGAGTTGCTCCAGCGTTTCTGGTTTGTTTACATAAGCCTTGCTTTTCAGATATCCCCACAAAAAGAAGTCCAGAGCAGTCAAATCAGGCGACCGTGGAGGCCAATCAACATCACCATTCCTTGAAATAACTTGTTGTGGAAAGAGGTCTTGCAGTAATTCCATTGTAATCCTGGCTGTATGCGATGTGGCACCGTCTTGTTGAAACCACATGTTAATCAAGCCCAAAGCATGCAGTTGTGGCGTTAAAAGGTTTTCAATCATATCACGATATCGCTCCCCATTGACAGATACCGTTATGCCGTTTTCAGTTTCAAAAAAGTAAGTTCCGATGATTCCGATGAAAGGTGACTGATAATTTGAGGGTCTTCCATTGCCCAGAATCGACTATTCTGTTTATTCACATATCCATTCAAATGAGGATGTGCCTCGTCACTCATTATGATTTTTTCATGAAAATCGGGGTTGCCATGGGCGAGCTGTAGGATCTTATTTCTCTCAAACATTTCACGTAACTTTCTCATCGTCTCAGTAATCGATGCTTGATTTTGATCAAATGTTTTAACGATAAAAACACGTTGGTTTACCGAATATTTTTCCATAATAAATTTGCTGCGTCTCTACTTCACGACTGCCAAATATGAACTGTCAAGTCTAGTGTTTACCAAAATCGCGGCAAAACAAAGTAGTATACCTTCCCAGCGGACACCCTATAACAAGGTTTTTCATTCACAACTCCTTTTTGTTATTTATTTTCAAAGCAAGTTGTCGTACAATCACCATAAGATTGGCAATGTTTAAATTTTGTCATGGATAAATTTGTGGGCGTGGCAGTACTTCAAACGTTGAAGAAGCAAAGTGACGATGACTTTTGCCCATGCGTCTACTCTAACCAGCAAAACATAATAATAAAACAAATGTTGAAGTTTTTATAAAAACCCGGTTACACGAAACCGGGTTTTAAAAAATGTCAAATTTTCCAAAACAGGTTTTTGAAAAATATTGAATAACCGATCACCTTATACACTACCTACCTATAAGAAATAGAAATTGCAATGTAAATCGCTTAAAGTGGGCCGAGTGTTAGTGAAATTTTATGCCACAGTGGTGGCGAATGTTCCTAAGAGTGCTGGGAAATCCGGCAATGTTTTTATGATTTGTTTAAATTTTATAAAATTTCTCTTACCCTTATTGCAAACGCACACCAAACCATTGTTAGTAGATAAACAAGCAGCATTCATATCGCACAATTGCGGAGTATTTAAACAATTTTGATCCTCCAGACAAACGTAACCGTCACCATTGTAGCCAGCATTACACTGGCATTCATAATTAGCCGGATCGCTGGAAAAATATACACAACATTACATTACAGGTGGGGGCAAGTTCTCAAAGCAAAAGTACACATTATTTCAACATACTCAGTGGGTTCACAGCTGGCGTGGACACCGCAATTGAATTGAACATTACAAGGTATGGGTTTGCTTTTGCAACCAACCAAAGCATCACCCTCATAACCATCCATACAATCGCAATACTTGACATCCTGATGTTGATCGTATTTACACAAGGCATTGGCAGCACAATATACAGAGCCACAGCTACCGGGCACAACACATAAATCGGACATGTCCCGCTCAAAACCGGCTTGGCATTGGCAAATGTCGCCATCACACAAAGCATTTTGACCACAATCCAAATCTTCCGAGCATTCAGGTGCTAAAGTGCAGCGATAACCATCACCTTCATAGCCACGCTTGCATTTACACTCAGAGTGGCCAATGATTTCATTATAAATGCACTCGGCTTGGGCATCACACATTTCGGGCTTCTGTTAGAGAAAAAGAAAAGCACGCTGTTACCCGGAGATGTTCAGCCAAATTTCAAAAAAGATTCGGAACTAAAAAGCTGACTTAATGGCTTGTTGGTTTTTATGTTTTAGAAGGACCTTGAGATATTTTATTCGAACTTAACTTCGAATTTGCTAAATCGCCCGACTTTCGTTTTCGAAATTTGGTGATTTCGAAACGAAACGTTTTTTTTTTAAGAACGAACCCAACTATTTTAAAGATTTAAAAGAAAGTCTTACCACAGCGCAGGATTCCTCAGCCATGGCACAATTATAACCATCTCCGTAAAAGCCAGCCTTGCAGGTACATATACGTCGCAATTCCATTCCAAACCACTCACAACTGCCATTAGAATGACAGTTGAATTCTACATCGCAGGGAACTGAAATGTTTCAAGGTAAAACAATTTAAACATTTAATATTATGGGTCGATTGTGTATAACACCCGACCCTCAGTTGAGTTGGCTACTGGCAAACACAACTGTTAGGTTGCCAGATGAAATTAACAGCTGTCAGAGTGCCATCTGCAGTAACAGTTTCGGCAACTGGCAACATAACTGAAGCTTGGTGGCTATACATAGTCGCTGAATTAAAAGTCAAAATAAACAATTTTCAACTTACCAAAATCTTCGGGTCTATGCTCCATATTGGAACTTCCCACATAACGGCACATTTGTGTATCTTCCACTAACTCATAGCCATCATCGCAAGTACAGTCACCAAAGAAATTACATCTGGGTTCTATATCTGGCTCTTCATAAATAATCTTAATACACCTACCCTCCTCCCAGGCCTCATCATGGCCACAATTGCTGGCACAATAGAAGCCGTCTCCAGAAAAACCTTCGCGACACTGACAGCGTCCTTCCAAACAATCGGCATAGGGCGAACAGCGATAACAATCGTCTGCATAATGTGGTTGGGGTTGTGGGGGCACAGGTGCTGGTACTGTTGCAGGAACCGATTGTGGTTGTTCCACATTTTCTCCCGTATTCACTGGCACTGGCAATTGGTCAATATTTATAATAGTTTCACCCGCATTAGAGGTAGATGATTCAATATTATCAGCTAGACTGCTGCCATTAATTAGACATCTAAACCCGTTGCCTTCATAACCATTCAAGCAAACACAAGAGAAACCACCCTCGTTGTTGGTGCAAATAGCATTCGCGCTACACGCGTGAGTGCCCATGGCACATTCATCGATATCAACACACATCTCTGAGCCCGCATCCGTCATTTGAGGAGCATAGCCATGCAAACAGTCGCATCTGTAGTTATCATCGTAGGGTATGCACACCATATTTTCACCACAGGCCGCGGTCCCATCAGTGCAAGCATTCGACATGGCCGTAACACCGGCCACAGTTAAAACACTGGTACGCAAAGCTTGATCTCTCTCAAAGAAATCCAACATAACTTTTGAGTTCTTTTGATAGTAAGTAGAGCCTACAATGGTCTCCTGTTGATCGGTCATACAGCGTTCAAAATAGATATTCTGCTCCAGTTGGAAATTTATAACTCTATTTTCTTCGGGAATTTCTAAAACATGCGCCTGCACGGAGTACAATTCATTGGGCGTTACGAAACGATATTCTTCGGTAAATTCTGCCATGTGCAATTTGAGTTCATGACTGATACGTGGCACCTGACCATGCAAGTCAATTTTCACCGACAATTGATCCCAATAGTTGAGACCCTCAAAAGTCTGATTGATCAATAACACTTCGCCTGTCTCAAAACTCAACTTGGAGGTGTGCAATAATTCACCACCCGTCAACTGGTAACCGTTCAAGGTATTATTCAAGGGCTTGGCAAACAGCCAACCAATTGTGGTGACAATTGGCAAAGCCAATCTTAAATTAGTGCCCAACACAGTGCTGACAGGTGTCACTGCGGTATAACTACGACCATCGGCTGTTACAATATACGATTGCAATTTTGAGCGTTCATTTATCAAGTCACCATTCAATTCACCCACTATGGAACCAGTTACGCGCACCGGAAAGTCATCTTTAATACACACTAAGCCATTGCCATAGAAACCCGGCTGGCATACACAGCAGAAGCCTTCGTCTTTGTCGACACATTCAGCATGTTGACTGCAGACACGTTGTCCGGCATCTGAACAAGAATGTGAGGCAAAGGGTGATTCAGTATGACTGTTTTCATTAGTGGGAGCCTGTACATTGTGCTCGTAGTCGAAAGGGCCTACGTGATATAAGTGTACACCCGGTATGTCTACATTGGATTTTTCACTTAAGAAACGAGACTGAAAATAGAAAATTTATACAGTTCTTAAAAATAAAGCAAAAAACGTTGGCATTTGTTTTCCAAATTAGGAACAATTAGGGAAATACCAAGAAGCACTGTTTTTCCGAGACCTTCTATTTCATAAAAAAATTATGTCATTCCATCACTTTAATTCTAGAGCCAAATTATGGCATTCGATATTGGGCGATATTTGCATTCAATTTCTATTCAAATATTTGGGACGAAATAAAAACGACAATTTGGCATCACTGTTGGCGTTAGTGAGATTTATCGAAAATATATCGGTAATCTGCATTTTTAAACTGTGATAGCTACAACATAAAACCTTCGTGAAATGACTTTAATTAAATTAAGAAAAACTTCAAACAACAAAACTTGAATTAAAAATTTAAGTTTCCGCTGTGGGAAAATACTTCGCATATGCCAAGTGGTTTGGGAATGGCATAAAACCCCCAACGAGGTGGGATTGCATTAATGGTGAAGAAGCCTTTTCAGTTGCAATACAAATGTTGAGAACTTTGGCAGGGACCAATTAATTTAGTCTGTATTCCATCTAAACACCCTTTAATTCCACGGAAACCAATTCACTAATAAAAATATCGTTTGCGGTTTCATCTTCCTGTAGTTGAATTTTCAACCAATTATTGCAAATTGTATTGTAACGACGTGTTTTCACAATTAGCTGGAGTAGAGCTCGCGGCTCCCAGGGTTCGTTACAAGAAAATATTTGTTTGTTTCCAAGAGAGAGGCGCGGCAGATTTTTTTAATGTTTTCACTAACGTTATAATCTTTATTCATGAACTTAAATTACTATGTCCAGCGCGACACGAAATATGATGGTCCTTCGGAGGCAATAGACACATTCGCTAGTACTCTCATCAGCTTCTCACACAATCCGACGCTTACAGAAGATATCGCCACGCTATGTGCCTCTCACTCAGATGGACTCTCTTCGTCTGGCTACTGCTCTAGGTGAAGGGACAAGGAGTGACTCTCTTGTCAGGGCGAATAAAATTCTAGCCCGAAGCTAAGATATGTCTCCTCTGTCCATTCAACTCCGACCGCACTCGGTTGAGGCGAATAAAATTCTGGTCTAACCATTTGCCGCTTGAGGAGTGTCTGTCCACTACTCGTCCATACCAATTGGGGCGAATAAGATTCAGGCCCGAGTGGTACAGCGTCACCTTACTCATTGGCTTCTCTGGTCAGGGCGAATAAAATTCCGGCCCGACACGAAAACACCAGTAGTTTCGCTACCAATGGGTGGCGCGAGAGACTAGCTTAATTGAGAGTTGAGTAAAACTCTAAAACAATTAAGCTACACGTAACTGAGTCGAATAAAATTCTGGCCCAACTATTTGTTGTCTGCCAAAGACTTAAATAATAAAGTTGAATAGAATTCTAAAATTATTAAGGAGGTCTTACCGCCTTCCTAGCCACAGGCTGACTGACTTCTCTACTGTACACGCTTTGCTATTATACTTGCTTGGCTGAGTCTCACGTATACACACCATCATACGATCCGTACCAGCTGATCATTTGGCAGTCATGGTAGTGTTGTATTGAACCAGTGCTACCAGTGTGTGGCAGTGTTACCTAAACATTTCCGTTAATATTTTACGGACCCTGGATAAAGCCAAGGCAAAATTAAAGCCACTCCAAAAGCTTAGTTGATATGATCCTAGCGTGAGGAACCACAGAAACGTTGCCAATTTTATTGTTGGCGTAGTTGCCGACTTTCGCATGTTACATTTTAGTTTTGGACGGATTTAATCCAGTACGTATTAAAAGGAAATTTTATTGAGTCCGAATGTTTTCACAAATCGCAAGTAAAATATGTCTTTAGAAATTATCTTGTCAAAATTACGCCTCTTATATTGAAACTGGGATGGGAAAGATATTCACTCTTCTTAAATTGGAAAAATTAATTCAGTGCAAGTCATTTTTTAATTTTTCATTTCGATTAAAGCAACTATTTAAAAGTTAAAAATATTATCAAAAATAACAATAGCAGTATTCAGTGTTTGATGCAAATGGTCTTGCAAAAGTTCAAGTGCAAGCAACAATAAATTATAAAAACTTTTTGTGAAATTTCATAAAAAATGCTACGATATTTTGCAGGACCATTTGCATCAAGCACTGAATACAATTGCAATGCTACCACTCTTAATTAATTATTTTCCCCGTTTCAAAACATTTGACGAATACGAATTTAGGAACGAAGTAGCGATGAGAACGCCACCGACATAGAAACAAAAATTAAAACGACACCGCCAATGGAAATAGGGGCAGTTATTTCTAATGAGAAAACTAATGTAATAACTATCCAAGTTCGCTACCATCTTTCCTGTAGCCTGCGAATCGCCCATTAAATAAATTGGTGACCTTTGGACGCAATCCACAAATAAGTAAAATTTGTTGCTTCTTCAGCAAAAGGTCAGCCTGTGTGGCCGTGTGCTATTGATTGCAACAAGTAGTGTTCTTGAAAAATTTTGTCTGGAGAATACAATGAGTAAAGTAAGACCTCCTTACTAATCCAACTTAAGCGACAACTTCAGACGTGGACAGTTCTTGAATTGCATAAACCAATCCCGAAATGTTTTTTCTCTCGTAGTCGCCGCTCTAAAAGTTTTCGAAACCATTCGACTGGTATTAGATGGATGCCTTAAAGCGATGCACACTCATGCAAATAATCCCAACTAATTATTTAGAATTATTGTGCCGCTTTCTATGCAACTGGCTAGAAATGCTTGGAAAACGATCTAGTGCTGAAGGGGGTCACTGTGGTATATATAAGATGTTTCTTTAAGCCCTTGAGAACTCACAAAAAGTTTAACTGTCAAACGAGCTGTCATACTGTGTCCACTTTTTGAAATTTAAGATCGGTATACTCTGGAAAATCATCATGAATAGATTGATGCTTGAAGAACGCTACCAAGTTATCAAGTTATAATTTGAAAATCAGTCATCAACTAATCCGATGTTTTATCGAAAAATTGTGTTTCGGGTGCAGGCTCATTTTTGTCTTAACGAGTTTATTAATAAACCAAATTTGAACTTTATTTCTTTAAAATAAAGAAAATTGGATGTCTAAAATGAGCTACGTTCAGAAAATCCGTGGTGGCCGTATGCCCGAAATTATTTTAAATATTAATAGCGTTAGGGTGCTGTGCCCAAAGTAGTTAGCGCTTTGAATGTTAAGCATTGAATGGCTGTAGTTGCTTGGGTTCGCAACCCACCCGATGCCAATCAATAACATAATTTTTTTTTTATTGTATTAGCTTCCATTCATATATATGTATATCACAATGCGCTTCTGCATCGGTATCACTCTATAGCACTAAATCGTCGGTGATGTAAAATAATTAATAAAATGGCTATACCAGCTTCCAGTAATGCCCCTATATAACACCAGAGGCGCTGCAAACATGTTCTAAAAAGAAAGATAACTCGCAGAGGGCTAGTAAACATTGGAACTTTTTTCTCCCTCTACTGCAGTAAGGTTTCTTCCCTTTCCAAAGAAAGTAGCACAATTATTCCAAGAATTATTAGTAGTTAGTTGCCTAAATGTTACTGTCCTTATGCAAAAAATATTCATCCTCCGAATAAGAAAATTTTTTTGGATTAAAATTAAATATTTTGTGATATTTTTTACAACTTCAAGCTCAATCGGGCTTAAATAAACACTCTATACTAGTATGAATAGAAGCTAGGACATAACAGAAAAATTTATGGCAGGGATGGCTGAGGTACGAACCCAGGCCACTAACGCTATCGAATTTTCAGTAGTCAAGGTGAAGAATAGGAAAATGGCCTATTTCCCCGCCTTAAACGTATGAAAATAATTGTTGTTTGCCTACACAGAATAATAAACAATTTCCTTTCATTTAAAATGTCCTATACCAAAAGCCTAAGCTAGATCCGCGCCTACTTCTAGCTGTCCTCATTCTCCCTCTTTAAAAAGAAATACTTAAAATTATTTCACAGAACTTACATTTTCCGTGCCAGAGCCTTCCAAATTAAAATAACGACCATCTTCAGAAACAAAACCAGCTTGAGCTCTAATATCCGGTAAACCCAAAGGACCATTTTCGCCCTGCAGCCAATTCAAGCCACCAGCAGGATACAAGAATTGCACAAACGTGTGCTGGTCATCGGCAATAATAATAATCTGAAAATCCAAAATAAATTAAGTCAGGTTTGAATAAATTTAATTCAATATTTCAATGAAATTTACCTGGAAAGTATTTAATTTATCGGTTTTCGATTCAAAGTAACCAACATTTTTCCAAGTGGCCACCACAATATCGGTGGCTTCGAAATCTGCCTGCTCTTTGAAGGCATAACGCACTAGTTCAGTGACCTTTCGCAACTGCTCGGGATCTTGCGAAGAGAAAATTGATATGCTGGTCGATTCGTTAGAGCCCGTTGTATCCACGTTTGAATAGAAGCCCGCTATGGAGGGGTATTCAAAGGGAAATGGTTGATTGATATAATCCGGAAATTCAATATTAAATGTCAGTATGCCGTTCGTATTGATCTGTAACCAAAAAAAAAAACATGATGAAAGAACGATTTATTTTAATTTACAACCAGCAAACAAAAAATGTTTTCAATTATTAAGTGATTGGACATAACGAGAAATATGTAAGTGAGAGAAGCTAAAAGGAAATTTATGAAATATTTCTCAAAAGACAAATTGGGGTGGGAAAATTATTTTTACACATACTTGAAATATTCACAGTAATTAGTGGAGTAATAAATTTCAGTTTAAATTTGACAAAACATTTTAAAGATTTTATCGAAACTTGTACTTCTACGCATACAGTTACGAGGGATGTGCTAGAATTACGCTAACTAGCAAGCAAACAGATGTACACACTCATTCCAGTTAGATGACGGGTTATCCATTTAGTGATTTCAAAAGCGCCGGTCTGACAAGGCTGTCAGCTGTTAAATAGCTGTCATCTGAATTGTCATTTACGTAGTGAAAGGCCCCCCATTTACGAATATGAATCGTAAGAACGCGTAAAAATAGTTAAAACGTGGCGATTTTTCCAGCATTATGAGGTGATTATGGCCGTCATAGTCGACCTACTGTGCAAGGAATTGACAAACTTTATAAAGAAATTTGAAGAGACTGGAAACGTTAGTGTGCAAGTGTGGCGGATAATCCGAATTTACCGATTCCATGGCGTTCTCAACAATTGGGCCCATTTTACAGGTCGGTAAGCCGTATTTTGCATTTGGATTTCCATCTTAATACATATAAAGCTCAACTCACACAACAATTAAAGCGCTAGATATGCTAATTAGGTGCTAGAAAAACTGGCTTTCAGTGCTGATTTTGTGAACAACATTTCTTTCGGAAAGAGTGACTGTTTGGTGCGCATTATGATCTGGGAAGTTTCACGTTTTTGGCGACGTGAATTGGCCACCACGATCATGTGTTTTTAGACTTTTTTGTAGGGCTACGTCAAAGACCGTGTCTACGCGGATAATTGCCCAACGTTGCTTTTGAAAACCAACATTATTTTTGGTAAGAACTAAACTTGCTTCATTGTTGAAATTCAAATACAAATTATTGACCTCTCGACTGAACTGCCTTTACCGGATTTTTTAATGATTTTCCTCTGTAAAACCGCTGTTGTGATTGATTCTTGGCCTTTTTTTAACGGACCAGCACGCACGGCGTGAACGCTGCTAAGGCAATGCATTTAATGTGAGAAATGAGGCACATCGGCTGAACAAAATTCTGCTATATTATTATGATTTATATATCAAACAGACCAATAAATGTATGCGTGCCTCCTTGACCCCTTCTTTCCACGAATAGATTTCAGCGAACCGATTTTTAATTTACGAATACATACCTTACTCCCTTTCGAGTCACATGCTACAATTAGCCTTTACTCTTGACTGTAGTGTCTTCAGACTGTCGACTAGTGACTGTCGGCCTTCTTTCTCATTACGGAGCCTCGTGCTAGCATTTGTCTATGTCTTATGTTCTGCAAGGCATTCACATTTAACAAGTGTCTCCCCAGGGTACTTATGCCAATGAGTGCTGCGCATTCACTCACAATGTGTGCTACCGTCTTAGCCTCTTCCTCAGGAGCATCTTTGGCGATTGAGCCGTCCATCCCTTGCGAGGTTTTGTTGTTCGCATTTTCCGAATTCCTGTAATGTCCAATAAACACCGGAGTTTCTACAGAAATTAACATTTCTGCCTCAATGCCCATTCCAATCGGAGTCTCACAATCGAACCTTAGAAGCGCCTTTCAACCTCGCGATGCGTTCTTGTCCATCTCGTCCCCTTCGCTTTTTGCCAATACTTTGTCCTGTAGCTAACGCACTGTTAACCGGATATTATCCAATATATTTTTTATAAAATCCGTTTACTGTTTACAGGCATGATTAATTTAATCGGAGGAAAAAAATTGTAGTATCCAAACTTTCGTTACAACAGAGGAAAAATACAAAATTTCTCTATTTGTTTCATTCACGGCAATAACGTAGCGAAGTAGTGCATTCTTTCTCTAATACAGTTATTCAATCTACAGTCATTCAATCTACGTCAGTTTTAATAATTTTAAAACAGCCCTCGTTGCTGAACTATAAATATTTATCAACACCCAGGCCACCCGCCCATACATACATAAGTGGATTTGTCAGTTTTTTTTAACATTAAGGACTCTTTCATTCGTTCGTCTATCTATCAGTGTGTGTGTCGGTCTCTCGGCCTGTTTTCCACTTGTGAAAACCACTTGAAACAAAATCTTTAAACATCTATAAAACATACTTGCCTGTCTTCCTCCCCACTGGAAGTCAGTCTGTTAAGTGGCCACTTAATGCCGAAGAACAAAATCCACCATAAACATTAAAAACTAGTAGGAACTGGAACAAAGTGGCGGAAGAATAATAAAAAAAAACAACAAAACACAAACATACGTTTTCATTCTAATAGAACACAAACAAAAACATTTAAATGTCTTTACGATATTTTATAAGAAACATGCCGCATAATGATTTTGTTAATTGCTTAACATTCACACAAACACACACACACACACACACACATTATGCATGAGGAAGTACGCTTAGAGGGACTCATGAATTTTTCTATATCCTTCACAAATATGAAAAGAGCATATATAGGTTTTTTTATTACGGTTGTAATTTCTGCAATATTCATTTCCGATCCCACATAGAATAATATATTCTGGATCCTTACAGGCAGGGAGGGAAGTTCAATAAACGATGTCCGTCTGTCTGAAGTTAAAATCATCTTTCTGACGGCACTAAGCAACGTAGGATCTTGAAACTTGAACCACTTGATCATTGAGTTTGGCGAATTTTCATTTCAAATCAGCCGCATAGGTCTAGAAGTTTCAGGGGCATGGGTTCTTTTGGGACTTTTTGGTGTTTTCCCTCTTTGGGGGGAGACGCTTATACACAAATCCATAAAATTCACATCTTCTGAATTCTTAACAAATTTGCTATAAAATCTCCCTACAGATCCCGAGTCCCACAGATAACCTAGGGACCTAAATGTTGGTCCGAAAAAAACATTAATTTTTTAACCTCAAAATTTCAAAAACTAACAAAGGCATCCAAATTCCTCCAAAAACCGAAATTTAAAAAAAAAAATAGAAATATTTGAAATTTTTCTACAATTAAACCACAAAAAAAATTTAAATTCACCAAATTTTGAGTATTTACCGCAAAAATTTAAATTTTACAACAATTTTGTAATTTCGCCGAAAAGCCGTAAAATCACAAAAACTCAATCTTTTCTGAAAAACATGGAAATTTTTTCAAAATGGATTTTCAGAAAAAAACACAAAATTGCACCAAAATATTACGTAATTGCCAAAATTTAAAATTCCAAAAAAAATATGCCATAAATCAAAACTCTGGAATAAAAAAATTTAACTACGAAATTAATATTTAATAAAAAACCGCAGTTTTACCCAAAAAAAAAACCAAAATCAATAAATTTTAGAATTTTACCACAAAAACTTTAACTTAACAAAACCAAACACTATGATCTAACAATATTTAAATTACCAAAATAACAAGCAGTTTAGAAATTTGGCAAAGTTTTATATTCATCAAAACTTCGGAAATTCACCACAAAATCGGAAAGTTGAAATAAAATAATTCCAAAAATACCACAAAAGCTAAAATTCACCAAATTTTCAAACTAAATTTCCGCACAATTCTTCATTTTCCCCAAATATTTGCAAAAACAAATCCGTATTTTATGAAAAACGTAGCATTTTTGACAAAATCGATGTTACGCAAGGTCCGAAAAGCCTACTTTTCCCAAACAAAAACGAACTTCATCTTATTTCGAAATTTAACGACAAAATTTACCCAAAGGCTGAAATTGTGCCGAAAGCTTTAAATCTTATCAGAAATTTAAAAACAAATTCTTTTGCACTGTAAAAAATCTGTAGTATATAATTAGTACTTCATACTTTTACGAAGGCTATATAAGATTCGGCAGAGCCAAAGATAGCTTTCTTATTTGTTTAAATAAGCGTTTGGATTGATAAAAAACGCAGAAAATTTAGAAAATCACCAAGAAAACACTAGTGTTGTTACAAACAAATTATATTATTAACAATTCATTCAATAAGTCCGTAGAATAAGTTAGAAAAAAAAACAAAATTTTGACAAAACTCGATTTTATTATTCAGCGATTTTCCAGCTTTTCGATACCACTTTTATAGTACGATTTCTCTTTCTCGTCAAAATAGGCCTCAGTTTCAGCGATTACTTCATCATTGGACTTAATCCACTTTTCTACCATTTGCCTCGAATAAATCACAGTTCGGATAATGTTTATCAAGCCATTGTTTGGTTTCCACTGTTTTTTTTTATTTTTCATCAAAAAGCGGTGCTTTATCAAAACTCGAAATTCACTTTTTTCCATTTTCTTTTCAATAACAAAAGCGACTTCACACAAAGTGCTATTACTCACGAATCAATAGTCAGATTGCTGTCAAATTTATAAAAAACCATATGGACTTTTTAAATGGACTGTTAAATAACACGAATTTTTTTAACAGAAATATCACTGAAAAATTTCGCTAATAAAATTGGAATATTTTTTTCTCCAAACGTCTTTCAAAAAAAAAATAATAATAAAAAAAACTGCCAAAAAATCCGTAAAATAAAAACTTGTTAATTTTCTAGGGACTCTTTCGAAATAGATTCGGAAAATGAAATAAGATAAAGACATATACTTCTTTGCTGTTCTGTATTCCGAATCCGCAAAGTTTTATTCGAAAGTGGAAATTTTCGAATGTTTCAGCTGTTCCGTATTTCACTTCCGAAGTTTCTTTCGTTTTATTTAGAATAAAAAAGTTTGGTGGAATGAATTAGAACCAGGTTTAATTTAATTAAAATTTTTTTTTTAAATGTTAAAATGATAGTTTAGTATTAAAATCGGGAGGGGTTACTATTAATGTTCAATTGTTTTTCCACAATAAAATCAAAAATATAGGTATATGGAACGTCTGAGCAGACTTGTTGTAGAACTCTTGCATATCAAAGACCTCATTGTGAATAAATTAATGAAATAAACTTAGAAGGTGGACAAACTATAACAATTTTTAATCTAAATTATTGCAAAGAAATAAATTACTCTTAATCAACATTTTACATTAAGGTAACCTTCCCCTATTTAACTTACACTTTCATCGTAGAGAACTTTTTATTTTACATGTTGAAACACATAAAATTAATGATATTGAATAACATCAATACCAGCAGCCAACCCATCAAAAATGCATAACAGAGGGATTCGTTGAAAACGAAAAACGAAGAAGATCTTTATGAATGAATAAAAAGTATTTCTTCAAATGTTTTTCTTCATTTTTCACAGAGCGGAATGAATGTTGTAATTTTTATTTTTATTTTGCACTCAATTCTGTTCGATGGCTGTGCGTGTGGTTGTGGCGTGGATACAAAGTTGCCAGATTTGTGGAAAATTAAATCTTCATGGTTGTTCATTTTCAGGGATTTTTTGTATTTTATTTGGAGCCAGAAAAGGAGAGTAGTCTGTATGTATATCTGCACTAATATTATAAAGAAGTCATTTTTGTATGTTTGGAAGAGGTAATCTCCGGAACTACCCATCCGCTTTCTAAAGTTCTTTAAGCGAAATGTAGAATGCAACCTCCCAACGGGCATAGGCTATACGTTGTGCTTAGAATAGGGGCGTTGAATTCTATTAAATGGAAATTCGAAAGTAACTTTCGTTTGTTTGTTAGACTTTAACGACTAAGCCGACTTCAAAACTCAAATAGATCTGGGTCTTAAAGAAGACATGTGCGATATATATTTTTTAAACTAGGATTTGTAGCGATGGGTGGGCAGTTTCTGCCTCTAGGAAAGTGTCTAACCGATTTTGATGAGATTTAAAACATAGATTCAGGTTTAAAAGTATATACAGGCTACAACGGGTTATACCTATAGTGGTTTCAAAAGCGCCGGTCTGGCAAGGCTGTCAGCTGTTAAGTAGCTGTCATCTGAATTGTCATTTATTTAGTGAAAGGTTTGCCACTTATGAATATGGATCGTTTAGCAACCAAAGAACGCGTAAAAATAATTAAAACTTACTACAAAAGTGTTGGTTCAAATGTGGCCACTTTTCGAGCATTACGGAGTGATTATGGTCGTCATAATTGACCTACTGTGCAAGGCAATAAAGAAATTTGAAGAGACTTGAAGCATTACAGATGTCGTCAGGCTTGTGCATCATCACGATATGCACACTGACCGAAATTCCGCTCCTGTTAGTGAAAGGGTGGCGCAAAACCCAAATTTGTCGATTTCACGGCATTCGCAGCATTTCGACCCATTTTCCGGCTCATTATGACCTATTTTGCATTTGGATCTGCACCTCCATCCATCTAAAGACCAACTTACGCAGTAATTAAAGCCGGCTACTCACATTGCCCTAGATATGCCAGTTGAGTGCTTTTAATGCTGATTTTTCGAAACAAATTTTCTTTAGCGAAATTGTCGCATATGGCGCATATAAAAGCCATTGCATCCGGAAATGGAGGTGTTATTGGGCCGTATTTTTTTTTCCAAAAATGACGCTAGAAGAACCGTTACAGGCAATTCAGAGCGCTACGGCTCTGACTTTTCTTAGCCTGCAATTGAAGATTATGAACTGGACGCTATGTCGATCAACAAGACGGTGCCATGAGCTACACAACATGAGCGACTTTGGCTTTATTGCATGGAAGCTTCCTAGAATGAGTAATTTCACGTTTTGGCGACCACCAAGATCATGCAATTTGACGCCGTTGCATTTTAACCCCAACATTCGTCAAGTTATCGCCGAGATATCGGCCAAATGTGCGGTGATTTAAATGACATTGTATTTCGTATGTAATAGCCAGGTCCAAGCATTATAATGAAATAAAGGTTTCATCGAAATCATAGCTTTATGTGTGTTTTATGTAACTTTAGCATTATCCCCGAAAAATTAATAGTCCTGTCTATTTGCTCACAACCAGCACGGGCCACTCCACTGCCGCGGATAAAAACTAGTATTGAATAAAATCAGCTTCCTCTAAAATTTAAAACTTTATTTTGAAATTTTCGTGCGCGAAAATCAGCTCAATGAAAGTGATTCTGTAAGAAAATATTCATATTTTAAATCCTGACATATTTTCCTCTCTTTTTCTAATAAAATTCGACGTTAATTTAGCTTTTTTAAGAAAGTAACTCAAAGGAAACTTAAGCCTACTTGCTTGTTATTAACTAATTTGTCTTTTTTCTTTGGAAAGACACAGACTAGATAAGTTACTATCAGCCGTAGACTATATGTAATTAAAAATATAAAACATTTGCAACTTAAATAAACTAAAAAAATATTTATCTGAAAGTTATCGAAAAAAAAAACTGACTTAATTTCGAATTCCGTGAGTTGGAACAAATTAAAAACCCTACGAAATTTTCGGACTGTAATTAAAAGATCTTAAACAATGAACGAAGATCTTTTGGCGAACTTGAAAATTATATTTGCGAAAATACACTATTCAAATTCGGAATTAGTTGAAATCAACACTCTGGCAACGCTGTTTGGACATCCTCTCATATGTAATATGCTCGCTTGGCCACTCTTCTGTTGCTGCAACAATAAAATGCCGCCCGTTATTGCTTCATTGCACATATAAACACAAGTTTGCATCACACTTGATGCTGCGTCGGCATCAACAACAAGAAAGAATGCAGGGCTGTAGATGTATCCGCCTAGTACATAATTCTTCCGTCCGCCCTTTCACCCAAATACATTCGAGCATACATATGCCGTATATGACGAATATTCTATATTAAGATTTTAACTTAACTTTCCCCAAAAAGAATATTTTTGTTCTTGTGGAATTCGTAAAGGCGGCTTGTTGCGTTTCGCATTGTCTAATTTTATGTGCATTTCAAATGGAACATAAATATTAGTTTTCCGGTTGTTCTTCTTTATGGAGCAGAGGCGGCAAATCCATTTGTGATGGCGTTTTAAAATGTATTTTGTTTTGTTAACGAAACCACAGGTATTCTTCCACAATGGATGTGTTTGAAGCATATGTATGTGTGTACATATGTATGAAGGCAGTACACACATACAAATGCATGCAGATTCCAAATTAGGTTAGCTTGCACTAGCTGCCAATTAACATGCACTGGCCAACGTTGTTTCTTATTTGATTCGATCTGCGTTACCCCTTGAAAATGTGTTCGCAATATGGGCTTGTTTTACATAACCACGATCATGACGCGCGAACTTAAATATAAAAAGTACTATTTGGCAATTGAAGTTAACAGCTGCCAATGCTCATCCTTAATATATTTTCAGCCAGTGGCAACGCAGCTGAAATTTGGTTGTTATACTTAACATGCCATCTTGACCAGCCATAGATTTGTTCTGCCAACGTACAGATTACTGTTCGCGCGGAAATTCGGATCGTGAAGACCTTTTGTTCTTCTAATACCCCTACAAAAACCTGTCGCTTAGTGTCACTGCTTTATAAATATACGGATTTCACAATGGAGCCTTCCCACCAGACTTACCAGAGCTATAAGTTTTATGATTGAGCTTGTGTACTTTGGACACCGTCTGGCCAGCCTCTTATTCTTGAAGACATACTTCAGATCTCCGAAATGTCAGACCAACTCACTTAGAGATGTCTGGCATTTTCAACTCAACTTTTATGTTCTATAAAACCCCGATGTAGTATTTGTTACGGCATTAATTTTTTATACATATATCCTGCGCTACCTCGTATGAGGTGTCAGAATGGCAGGCTATCCTTGATTATTAAAGCCGAAACGCTTCATTAATTATATGTGTCTAACTGCCACGTCTCACAGTCATTTGGCGTTCAGATGTTTCCTATGGGCTTTCTAATAAGTCTGGCAGTGTTTCCACATATATACAGGATGTTTTTTAAGCCCAATAGAATTTTAAATTGTAAAATATAACGGAAATAAATTAAGTTTAATTGAAAAGAATTTTTTATTCGAAAGATCAATAAATGATTTCGTGCATATGGCAACCGCAGCTGTTCTGGACGAAGCGCATTCTGGACGTCTACTTTTCGTAATTTTTGAAGATATAAGGGTCAAATGATATAAGGGTCCTGAATGTAATGGAGTCTGTAGGGTCTGTTGTGGATTGGTCGCACTCCATATGCGGCAATTTTGTTTACTAACAAACCCGTTAAGCCAAAAATGAGCCTCATCCTCGAATAAAATTTTGCGATAAAAAATCGGACGGATCAGTTAATGGCTGATTTTAAAAGTACATCTGAATAATTTGGTAGCATTGCTTAAGGGCCAATCTATTCATAATGAATTTGATAGAGTATACTGATCATAAAATTGAAAATTGGGCGCAATATGACAGGTCGTTTGGCAGTTAAGCCCTTCGTAAGTTATATCTGGCTTAAAAAAAACACCCTACACATATGCGTTCCAAAGTTGTTGTCCAGTTCAAATGGCAAGTTTTAATTTTTGCTTCAGTGTAAAGAAATCTATGGCTGGGAGGATTTTCGAATGTTGGTAAATGCCTAAAATGTGAGATCGCTATCAGCAATAGAACGCTTTACGAATGCTTTCCAAGGCGGTAGAAGAATGAAGGTTTTCGAAACAGTTACTTGGCAAGGGTTGAAGGCAGAAAATTTAGAAAAACTAGATATGTCTTATGCCGAAAAATCTTCAAACCGCATGAGAGGCTTAAAGAAATTTAAAACAAAAACATTAAAATTCTAACAAAACTATAATTTACTCAAACAACGTCATAAGTCAAAATATGCACTTTTGAAGTTAATGGTGCAGAATTGTTCGTTATGTCATGCTTTATATTGTGTATAATTTTTTTATCTTCATACTTTTTTACTTGCTAGCTTAGAAGAGAATATTGCGTTACTTTTTTAAGGTATTGAGAGCAAATAGAAAACTACGAACGCGTTTATTTCGAAACGAATTTTTTTGAGTTATGACGTTTTTTGAGTAACTGAGGGATATGTATGTAGAGCAGCTAAGCACCCAGTAAATAATTTCCAATTGGGTTAAAATACATGAGTTAAGTAAATATTTTTTTTATCACACCAAATCTGAACCTGATACAAATTGTGGCCATTTTCTAAAATTGTATTAATTTTTTATTTTAATCAATTTTCTCTTGATTTTTTAATTAAATGTTCAAATATTAAAAAACTATTCAAAAACTTTTCAATTAATCCTTTTTGTTTCACACTCATTTCGAAGCACTTGATCATGACAAATATTTTTAAACTTTGAATTGTTTCATTTTAACAAAAAGAACTAAAAATAAATTTTATATTTGTCACATATTTTTTAATTAAAAAAATTATGCTAATTTATTTGATTTGAAAATTTATAAACATTTCGTTGTTTTCTTTCTTTTTGATTTTTGTGAAATTTTCATTTTTAAAATAACTAAAATAATGACATTTGTTATTAAAAAACATACAACACACTGTCACACAAATACTTGAGAGTGTGTGTGCCAGTTATAATATCCAATGGCTTGCGACACTTAAATGTCGGGTGATTTTTTTCAGTGCAAAAAAAAAGATTCGCGAGATGTGGCAATGCCAAAAATGTTCAATACGGTTTGCCATTTCACTATGAATAGACAGACTAACAAGCGAACAACGCTTGCAAATCATTGAACTTTATTATCAAAGCTCCTGCTGCGAGAGAAAAGTTGTTTCTATCGAAAAATCGTCTTCAGAGACGAAGCTCACTTTTGGTCAACAAACAGAATTGCCAAATTTGGCGTAAGGAGCAGCAAGAAGCAGTTCAAAAGCTGCCAATGCACCCTGAAAGATGAAGTATTTAGTGCGGTTTGTGGAAATCATTGGACCATTCTCTTTCAAGAACGATGAAAATCGCAACGTTAGAGTCAATGCAGCAAGGTACCGTGTGATGATTACCGACTTTTTTCCTTAAAATGGATGGATTTCAACAAGACGGTGCCACCTAGCACGCGATACCATTAACCTATTGAGAGGCGAGTTTGGTGAGCAATCGATCTCACCTTTTGGAGCTTTCCATTGGCCGCCAAGATCGTGTGATTTGACCCCAATAGACTATTTTTTTAATGTGATACTTGAAGTATCTCTTATACAGAGAAGTATCCTGCCACAACTCCAGCCTCGCTGGACGACAATATTACAGCTGCCATTGGTGAGATCTTGGCCGAAATGCTGGAAAAAGTATAACAAAATTGGAGTTCACGGATAAACCATCTAATGACGTAGTCACGGGCCATAGAGTTGTGCCGCTCACGAAATAGTTCGTTCAATTGAAAGAATATTTCGGAAAGAGGATAGCAACTTTACAAAAATTACAAAAACAACACACAATTTATTTTGTATTTCAAATTGGTTGTTGTTTCTGTTATTGTTGTAAAGTGGCTACCATCTTCCTGAAATATTCTTTCAATTGAACGAACTACTTCGTGGCCGGCACAACTCGAATGGGCAACATTTATATAAAAAAATCTTTAAAAAGTTTTAGTCCGAAATAAATATTTCATTCACTTTTGCAAATTTTCGGTGTTTTTTTTTCAATTTTCAATATCGAAACGATTAAAAAATCACCCTTTAAAATAATAAAATATTACCGCTAGACAATTTATTATTGTACCTCTATGTATGTGTTTTGGCGTCAGAACAGTTTCCCCACACGCATAAATATTTAGAGAAATAAAATAACCAAAAACAAAATCCGTTTTTTGTGTGTTTTTTTTTTTTGGCGATGCGCGAGTATAAAAATCCAAAGAGATTTTGAAATTGCGCGTCCACCGCACAGCCAACATTTTAACACCCGCCATTTCTGTGGAAAAAAATGGAAGAAATTAACACAAAGTGTTTTAAATAATAATTTGGCCTTTATCCAAAAATATGTTCGCTTTTTGTTTTATCTTTATTCTTTCAATACCTCCCCTACTTGACACCAGAACTCATGGATTGTTCCGATTATGCAAAAAAAAAAAGGCTAAAATATGCTTTTAACCTCGTGTTATTTTAAAATTTAATTAAATTGATTTTTTGTTTATTGTTTGCTTTTGTAATCCTACATCCTTAAGTAAATGAGTTTTATACACAGCATAAGAACTTAAGACTTAAGCGTTCTGATAATTGCGCATGAATGTTTCTTGTTACACACAGCTTCCTTCCAAGCAGACACGCATTTTTCACAAACATTTCACTGAAAAACATTTTAGCTTATTTCCTCAATATAAGATGGTAATAACGGCATAAGACCCCCTCAGTATTTGCTTCTTAAAACGGGGCTACCAATTTGTTTTCTAAGCCGTACAGTTTTTCGTTCGTGAAGCTTTTCCAGGCTACAAAATGGGCATTTCCTTCCCCTTCTAAAACCATAAACAAATTAAAATTTTCCCAGAGAAAAAGTTGAAGAATTTATTGTTTTCCTCCCCAAGAGCTTAATCTGGATCGCTGCCTGGTATATATCAAATGACTTTTATTGTAACGGGGACATATTGGGCTACGTCAAGTCAAGTGGTGTAAATTTTGGTCCTTAAATATTTATTAAAAACCTCAACCGATGAAAATCGTCGGTTTATGCTAGAAGAATAAATTTTGAGATTTTTGGTGAGTAATTGCCGATTTTCGTCTGTAACTAAAAAAATAACTCAAATTTTCGTATTTTCGCCTAATATTGAAAAATTCGTAGGGCAACTATTGTTTTCGAGGACCTGAAAAATTATTTTCAACAATAAAAAGCCGGCGCGATTTTGACACAAGTAATTAAATTACGATAATCAGAGCCTAAATATAAAACGATTGTCTGATCTTGACTAGCCATGAATTTGTTCGCACATCAAGAAAACAGGAAAAAATGTATTCGTGGTCATTTGTGTGGAGAATACGTGTAGATGTCCCGGTTCGATTTAAGAATGTTTTTTGTTTCTCATCGAGATTGCACCTCATGGTACGAGTGTTTACAGGCGAGAGCACTCATACATATGTTTTATTTTGTCTGTGTGTATTTTGTTTGTGCAATGGCAGAACAGCGTTGTGCAAACAATTGTTCCGACAATATTGTTTGAACCCGAACATACCATCAACAACGACGATCTTCACGAGCCAAATTCCTTTGTGAACGGCATGTCTGCCAAATGATCATGAATAGATTGACGCTTGACAACGCTGCTAAATTATCTAGATTTACTTTGAAAATCAGTCATCAAGTGGTCCGAAGTTTTATCGCAAAATTGTGTTCATCGATCAAGCTCACTTTTGGCTTACCGGGTTTGTTAAATTGCCGCATATGAAGTGAAAACACAACAAAACAAAACAGAATGCATCCCTTGGCTCCATTGAACCTTATTTCATAAAAAAATTAAGCCGGAGATCGTGTAACGGCCAATCGAGCCTGAAAAATTTTTTGTATGAAAATATATGGAGATGTAGATGGAATTGATTCGAGCGAGATGTGGTTATAACAGTATGGCGCTGCTTACCACACGGCGATCGCAACCATCGCCTTATTGAAATGAATATTTTGCGACAAGTTCATTTTGAGAAATAGACCTGTCAATAGGCCTCCAAGGTCGCGCGATTTGACACTTTTTATTTATTTACAGTGGGGCCGCGTGACGCCTTGTAGAGCAACATTGTTTGTATTATTCGTGACATACGGCCAGCAATGCTCGAAAAAGTGACCCAAAAATGGACGTCCGGAATGCGCTTTACCAGGACATAAAGAGTGTATATTTTGTTCTACAAATTTCCATTTAATGAATAAATAGAAGCTACAGGCTCAAATGCTTAATTTTCGACTCAAGAACGTGTTTTAAAATTAAATCTTACAAAATATATTAAAATGGAGTTAATCGATTTGGCAAATTAAACGTACATTTGTATATTAATTTAAAATAATGAATAATAAATAAATAAAACTAATGAAAATTGTTAAATAAAAACTATTATATTCAAATGTCGATAACATACATACATACGTATGTGAGTATACGTACGTATGTGAGTATACGTACGTATGTGTGTATACGTACGTATGTATGTATGTCCATAAAAAATTTTTGAAAATATTAAAAAAGTACAATTCCAAAAATTTAAAATTTTTATTATCAATTCGAAGCGAAATTATTCAATGGACTGAAACTTTATAAACGCTGCAAGTACTTCTTTCTGCCTGCAGCTGCATCTATAAAATATGCGGAAATAAACATTGATGAAAAATTAAATTACAGCCATAAGTTAGAGGCCTACTGCTGGTTTCCAAAAGAACAAGTAGTGATTTCAAAAAAGAATCTTTGAGTTTGCGTAAATCCATCGCTCATTTCCTTTTATGCCCTTCACCAAAAGGAAAAGGAAAATAGGTTTGTCATTCCGTTTGTATTTTCTACAATATTTATTTCCGATCCCAGAAATATATACGAAAAGGTGAATTTTGAGTTTTCGCGGACTGTGTACATTCGATTATCGGAATTTTATGTTCATATGTTAATATTATCAGTCAATTTGCACTAGTACTTCGTTGTTGACAACTGAAAAGGTTAATCATTTTTTTGCGTGTTCTACGATTTATGACTTTTGAAAAAAATGGATCAAAGAATATGATTTTTTGGACAAAAACAACACCCTAATCATGCCTCAACTACCTTCTTCACCAGATTTGGTTGCCTACGACTTTTTCCTATTCCCAAAACTCAGGAGACCAATGAAAGGAAATCGTTTTGCCACAATTCAGATAAACTCAGAATCAAAGAACGAGCTAATGCCCATACCGAAGAGCGCATTTCAGAAGTCCTTCGAAAATAGCGCTGGCATAAGTTCAGTATATCTGAGGGGATTTACTTTGAAGGGGATAAAATTTATATTCATAAATAATTAAATACATTTCAAAAAAAAAATCAACCTTCACCTTTTCTTTTGAACAAGCCACGTATATATATATATATATTTTGGATCCTTATAGGTCTGCTCGATGTTAAAACCAACTTTCTGATGGCACAAGATACCGAAGGGTGATAAATTGAGCTTAGGGAGTTTTCGAGGCCAAAAACCATTTTTCTGTTTTTCGTTTGGTATTTCCACTGTGGGGAAACTCTTATACACCAGCCCATAAAATTCGTATATTCTGAACTTTTCAAAAATCAGAAAATTTCAAAAACAACTGAAAAATTCCTGCAAAAAACGAAATTTCACAAAAAAAATTTAAAAAAATTCAAAGTTTTGCCGAAATTTTAAATTCGCCAAAAATTTTAAAGTTCACTACAAAATCGAAAAACTGGAATAACAATTTTTGTTCTGTCAAAAAAATTGTTTTTCTGTTGAAAAAACAAACAAGAAATTTTAAATTTTACCACAATTTTCCAATTTCGCCAAAAAAAATCTACATTTTATGAAAAACATCGAAATTTTAACAATATCCATGTTTAACAAACATATAAAAACAAAATTAAAAATTCACCACCAGTGGTGAATTCCCCAAAAAAATCACCGATAAGTTAAAAACTCATCGAAATATTTAAAATCATAAAAATGATAAATTTTATCAAAAATCTCAATTAAAAAAAATTACATTTTACCAAACTTGGGAATTCATCAAAAACCGAAAATTCACCACAAAACTTATGGCTCAAAAATTTTAAATTACAAAAATACCATAATTGTCCAAAAAAATTCAAATTTTAAAAAATTTGAAATTCGTCATAAATTTACAAACGAAAAATTAGAATAAAGACAAAATTTGCTAAAAAATTTAAATTCAATAGAAAACGGAATATTTAATAATAAAAGAAATCAAACAAAAATTCACCAAATTTGTAATTTCACCACAATTTTGTAATTTCGCCGAAACGTCGAAAAATCACCTAAAAATCAATACGTTATGAAAAACTTGGCGATTTGAACTGAAGCGATGTTATATACAAGTATCTAAGTGCCAAAATCGTATATCTTCCAAAAAACGTAGTTTTCACAAACAAGTAACCGAAAACAAGATTCAGCGTATTTTAAAATTTAAAGAAAAAATTGACTTAAAGGCTGCTGAAATTGCACTGAAAATTTAAAATTTGATCCTTGCGATTATCAACAATTCACCAAAAAATCGAGAAGTTGTCAAAACTTTATAAGCACTCAGAGAAACGAAAAAATACACCGAACGAAAATGCTTATACCAAGACGAAAAGTGAGTTGAAATGTAAAATAAGACGACTTATGTCGGAGGCCAAAATTAAATATCTCCATCCATCCACATTGTTGGGCGGCAATCTTACGCTGAAACTATCTTTTGTCACCGGCTATTATTTCGTAATTCAATATGGAACGTGTAATGGTACACAGCAGGTTTTGCAAATATATCCTGCTTCAACCAAAGGATCCATTGACCAATAATCTCTCCAATGGGATTTTTTGGTTTGTCCCATCAATATCACTAATCCGCGAAACTTATTCATATCACTATTGGTAACATCCTGCCATGAAAAAGTTCTAGCAGGCTTTTTATATAAAAATAATTATTATCGAAGAGTAAATCCGTTACTTTACTAATACCCGGTGCATTACTAAGTTCGACAGATACACCCGAAATATTTAAATAGTCCTTCAAAGGTGGTGCAATATCACTTTCAATCCACTCATCTTCAAAATCACTTTCACTATCAGATTCCAGTACGTTTATTTTTTTTGCCGTTTTGCTGGCTTTATCTCAGATTCATAACTGTCTTCCGATAAACTATCACTTTCCGAATCGCTACAATTTATTTCCAAATCACTCGGACAATCAGATAAGTCATCCGCGTATAATTCATTGAAAAATTCTTCGTTATCACGATCTGTCATGGTTGCAATTTTTACAAAACTAAAATTGTTATAAAAATCTGAATATCGAGAAAAATAACTGTTTTTTTTTTATAATAAAAGAGACACGTCTGAACACGATGAACAAAGCTTTTGTAGTATCCTATATTTCCCTATTTCCCCCTGGGTTTCATAAATTTAAATTCGTGATCGGTCAACAACGTTTGGGCAACTTCAAAATTAAAAATCTTACACAATCCTTGGCAAGAGAAAAACTCTGTAGTGCATTTTTGACAGTTCATATTTTTGTGAAGGGCATGTAAGATTCGGCACAGCCGAATGTAGCTCTCTTTTGTCTCTTATTACTTTTGGTTTTTGTTTACGCACAAATTTGTTCTACTTTTTCCTGCAAGTTTCCTATATAAACCACTGAACTAAATTTCGTATTTTATAAACAATTATTTTTTATTTATAAATTAAAATGCAACCAACAATTTGAATTCTTCGAAAAAGGTTTAATGGACTGCAAATGAGAACGAATAAAATTTCGGTTGTTGAGTGTTTTTCTGTTTTCGTTTGTAAAATACTTTTTGTTTATAGAAGGAAGTTTTGTGATTAAGAAACGAATAAATAAATTAATATGAAACAGCACGTGTTTTCTTTTTTCAATGATCCACTTTCATATAGTGCAAATTCTTTTGACAATATTAGACTTCGTATGAGCTTTAATCTGTTAAGAAAAATAAATATGATGATAAGGATGGCAAGACAAAATTTTCCCATATGTCTCTTTAAGTGCACAAGTCTAGTGTCTGGGTATAAATCGGTATTGGGCGATAGTTTGAGTGTGAAGTCTGGCAACGTTAGTCCAAGAAGAGCAGCATATGGTGCCGTCTCCTTACATAACAAAGGAATTAAAAATAATCATTTTTTACATGTGGAATTTCATACTTCCAAAATAAGAAAAAAAAATTATCTGACCTGACGAGATGGAGTGCAAGGAAATTGACTGATCACCTGTATGTAAATAAATGTGTCAGTTCTTTAAAATGACACTGAAGATCGCACATAGCCGAAAGCGGTTTGTCTCCAAACCAAACTTGACAAGGGATGACGGAAATTCGTTCCAAAATTCTACAACTGTATCATACATATATAAAGGAATACACAGTCCACTCTACGACTGCTCCTCTAATATATGATAATTGATGAAACCAAAGACGATGTGGTGGTCAAAACATAAACCCTTAAAAACCCTGTTCTGTGTAAACCATTCTACGATTTCATACGTAGGCAGTTGCAAGTCATATTTAGAATGTAATTTTTAAAGCATTAATAATTTGAGTTAGTCCTAAAAATATTTTTTCTTCAGTATTATAATTCAAAAATAATTTATTTTACTTGCTAACGTTCTGATTCAATTTCGAAAATTGAATGAAAGCAATTTTTTAATGTGAAATTTTAAAAATAAATCATTTTAGACGCTGCAATACATACTTATTTTATTATTTACATTACATACTTGACATGTACAGATAATGTAAACACAGCTTTATTAATGTTGGCGAAAACATGTGTTTCCATTAACATTGTCTAATAATTTCGAAAAAAAAGATTTTGTTATGGCGTTTTTACAATTTCACAAGTTTGCAATCCGCTCGGAAAATATCTAGAACAGGGACTAATATTTCTAGTAGCAGTGTACTTAATATTAAGTTCTTAAAACTTCAGGCTTTCTTGACTCCAAGGTCTGGAATCAATTTTAAGGGAAAATACTTTAAAAAAAACCAAGTCATTTTTGTTTTAAATAAAAATACAGGGTGTCAGGTGGCAAATTTATATTTTTAAATACGATTATTTCAAAAAGTATTAAACGGTGCGGATGGAGGAAGGATGGTGCCGTTGGAATTATCGATTGTGCGGATTTGTCAGTAACGATGTCGCAGAGGTCGAGTGAGCATCGCGTGTTCGCTGTGGAGACATTTTTTAAGAGCAATGATTCTTACGTGATTGCTCGTCGGCAATTTTGTTCAAAGTTCGGTATTCGGCGAATACGTGATGGACCGAGTGTAAATTTAATTCGTTCGTGGATGCAGAGATTCTGCGAAACTGCTTCGGCTATGAATGTCCCATGGCCAGGGCCCAGTCGATCTTCAAGGACTCCCGAAAACATTGCACTAGTTGAAAGCAGTTTACGTGAAAATCCGCGATTTTCAATACGGAAAAGAGCAACCTCACTGGGACTTCCGAGAGGGATTATTCATGAAATTTTAAAAAAGGATCTGGAGGTCCATCCTTTTAAAAGAAAGTGAATTTTATTTACGCAAACATTTTTGTGAAACGATGTTGGAGCATTTTCGCACTGTAAATCCCATTTTTCGGAGCGACGATGATCATTTTCACTTAAACGGCCACGTCAACAAGCAAAACTGCCGTTACTGGTCTTCAAGAACCCGCAATCCTCGATTGAGATAATTGAATAATTTTTTTTTTCGAAAATTCTCGAGGCCAGGCGACGAATATGAACAGTGAAAATTATCGACGCATGATTACGGAATTCTTTTTTGCCAAACCTGCGAGCTCATCCATAGTACTCTTCACACATGGGGTTTCAACAAGATGGGGCGACTGCACACACAGCCAGAGCTTCGATGAAGTTGCTTCGGGAAAATTTCCCTCAAAAACTGATCAGTCGCTTCAGGGATCTCTCATGGCCACCAAGGTCACCCGATCTAACACCCATGGCTTTTTTTTTATGGGGCTACCTCAAAGAGAGGGTTTATAATGATAAGCCCCAATCTCTTGTGGCTTTATTGGAAAATATTCGTCGAGAAATCAGCTTAAGTGAACCAAGTTTACTGCAGCGTGTGGCGCAGAACACAAGGCTACGTTTTGAACAGTGTGTTCAACACGACGGAAGACATCTGGATGACATATTCTTTAAAAAATAAAATCCGCATTTCCATTCTATCGTAGCTTTGTTTCAATTATTACGTTTTTTATTTAAGTTTGAAAATACAAATCTGCTACCAGACACCCTGTATTCACAAATGATTACTTACGAATAATTGATCATATTTTTCGCTATAAAAATTGATGGGATTGTCCAAATGCCAGACTAAAAATTCACTATCGCCATCGGGTAAATACGAAACGGGATATTCAGGACTGGTAGGATAATACAATTCATTCAAATTTAGACCATCCAGTTCGTGACCAGACAAAAGAGTTGGGGGGCTTATTAACAGCAGTAAAGTATAAAAGCACAAACACTGTGTAAAGGATTTCATGTTTGACTTCAACATTTTTGATAATTCAATTTTATTTAATTTTTTTTTTTTTAATTCTTGAGAAAAAGAATTTTTTATTTTTAAATTATATTTTCAAATTATCTTTTATAAAAGACTCTGCATTGTTTTTGATTTTTTTTTTGGTTGTTTTTTTTATATTCCTTTTTTTTTATGGAAATGCTGCTGCTATTTTTGTATAGAAGTGGTTTTTAAAAATAACTTCACATATAGAGACACTATTTGTATTTTTTTCTTTTTAATTAATTATTGTTTCTGTTTTCAATGCGAATGTTTAGTCCGGCCAGCGTACTATGCGCTGCTGCTACACTTAAACAACTGAAAGATCTTGTGAAAAAGCAGATCCTCTAAAACTCATGCAGCAGAAAAGAAAGATGTTGAATGAATAGTTTTTAACGAAAATCAACTAAAACGTGAGCGTGCAAGTGAACGAAAAAAGCTCTCCTATTCACACATAATGTATTAAGGGAAAGAGCGCATAGATTAATGTGTTTAATTACCGTTACTTATTATGTAGGACTGATGCTCATTTCTCATATAAAATAAAATTAAAGCAAGCAAAAGAGAGAGAGAGAGAGAGCGAGTGAGAGAGAGAGAGAGAAGCTGAGTATGTGTGCATGTATTTTTAGTTATTTTAAGCCCTTTCTGTATTTATATGTTTTCCGTTGTCTATTACTTGTCATATTAGCAGACCGTTAAATATTTGAGTTTCTCTACTCCATCTTCTAATGATCACAAGGGTGTTAAGGTGAACGCTGCGACACAATTAAAGTGTACGAGTGTATTTTTTGTACAATGTCAATATTTTGCTTAATACATGGCGCCAAGGACAAAAACAATTTAATACTCTTTCTTCTCTTGCAGAGAATTCATTAGGGAAATTCTTGCTTGATCTGAGATGTTTTAAAAAACTACTAAATTCATAGATAGCACGTGCCGAAACTATATTTTTTTTGCTGAGAAAATTTTATGGGGACTTTACATATTTTTTGTTAATGCTTTTATATTTCTTTAGTAAATATATGTACATGCGAGGGCGGCTCAATATGTCCGTGACTATTCGAATTTCCCTCGTAGTTATATGAAATGCAACACTGTTCCCATCAAGTACCACCTGTTAATAGACTACAGTCCAATATTGAACAAGTGTCGTCATTTACTTTGCGTTTAACAGCTGTTCAAAACATACAACCTCGTGTTTTTGTCTAAAAATGGAAAAAAGTGAATTTCGAGTCCTCATTAAACATTATTTTTTGCGAAAAAACCGTCTGGACGCCCAATTGAGGTCAGTACACCCGAAAATGTCGAAAAAATCCACGATATATTGTTGGCCTATCGAAGAGTAAAAGTGCTTGAGATTGTTGATGCCATAGGCATTTCATATGCCAGTGCGGTTTCGATTTTAAATGGTCAGCTGGGTTTAAGAAAGTTGTCTGCAAGATGGGTGCCGCGTTGCTCTCAATTGACCATAAACGTAAACATGTGGCAACTTCAAAGGATTGCTTGGAGTTGTTTAACCCCAATGCGAATGAGTTTTTGCGGTGTTTTGTAATTGTGAATGAAACATGGATCCCTTACTGTACTCCGGAGACCAAGCAGCAGTCTAAACAATGAGTTTCCCCGGGTGAACCTGCTCCGAAGAAGGACAAGGTAAGTTTATCGGCCAATAAGGTGATGGTAACAATTTTTTGGTATGCAGGCGGGATAATCCACACCGATTACCTTCAAAAGGGAAAAACAATAAACGGCGAAAATTATGCCAACATATTAGACCGATTTAATGAGGATTTAAAACAAAAACGACCTCATATGGCCAAGAAAATGCTCAGGTGCACACGTGTGCAGTCTTAATGGCAAAACTCTATGAATTGGGCTACAAATTGGTACCTCATCCGCCATATTCTCCGGATTTAGCCCCTAGTGACTACTTCCTATTTCCAAACCTAAAGAAATGGCTCGGTAGAAAGAGATTTAGCTCCAACGATGAAATTATTTACTAAACAAATGCCTATTTTAAGGAGCCGCTTTTAACCAAAAGCTTACAGAGGGTTAGGTTGTATCAAATTTCAGCTGTCTAGCTATAGTGGAAGTGTCCCATACAAATAAGCAGACACCGAGGTCCCCCTAGATGAAAAGCTCGCAGCCAAAGTGAAAGTGTCCCTCCGGATAAAACGTGCCCGTTTTCAGATTTCTTTCGACTTGTGCCCCAAGGCCAAAATTTCAGCTCTTTAGATACAGTGGAAGTGCCCCATAATATTGATGAGTAAGTGAGTCAATGAATATGTACCAAAATATGCACTTTTTACACCTTCATACCTCGGGAAGCATTTATGGTAAAACTTTCAAACTTGGCCTATGAGGTAACCTATACGTAGAGTCCTTATGCTTCAATTATTTTATGATTAAAGGAAACAGAGTTGAGGGGGATAAGAACAGCGCAAATGATTTTCTGTAATATACACACTGTGTTCATCAGGCCTGAACTTGGCCGGGCCCACTACCGTGCGCCCTAATATTCATTTAAAGGCTGAGTGGAATGTAAACCAAAGCAGTCATAGGTTAGGTTCACAGGCGGCCGTCAACTGGCAGGCACAAAGATATGGCTTGCCAGAAGTTCTGGCTTATACCTACTCGTGATGGCCGACGGTACCAGGTTCCTGTCCTCGCTACGAGTCTGGCGAAATAAATCGAGCGGAGTCAAGTTAACACTGTCTTATAAAAAATCCCTAATCTACGGCGGAACAGCATAGTTCAGATTGGCGTGGTCAAGGGGGTGCTTAATCTCTAGTATGTGAACTCTGTATACCAGTCAATCTCCCGTTTTAATACAGGCTTAACCGTGCATACGGAGCTCTGAGTGGTTGGACTTCTTTGTTTTATTATGAATCTGGAATCCTCGCAGGAGGCGGAAAGGTTAATCTTTGAAGAAACTATGGTTTTAATTGATCGAGGTAGGAATTCGGAAGAGATGGACAAGAAAGTCCCGCGATGAGTAGATGAGGGTTAACCTTTAAAGGTACTTCTAAGACATTGGTCCTTTACCGGCCGCCAACACGAGGAGGTATAAGTTAGATCTTCTGACATTGCACACAGTTACGACAAGCCTATCTTTGTGCCTGCAAGCAGACGGCGAATTCTTCGGCGACTCTCAGTTAGTTCGATTCAATACACCTTCACTCTCATTAAAAATAAAGACAATACAAAACCACAACCGAAAAAATTAACGATGTGAATACTTTGCCAGACTAAAATTTATGATCAATCAGAACGTGATCTTCAACACGTGTTCGTCACATGAACAATTTAATACCGTGGCTCTGCCGACGTTTTGTTTATGTCTTGTTCAAGTCTGTGGCTGCAGAAGACCTACTGTGATGGTTGGCGGGCAAAACTTAAAACGAGGAAATGATAAAAAGTTTCTTTTTTTAATCTGTTAAGGCTTCGTGAAACGTCCAAATCCGAAAAAGTCTTTAAACTTGGTGAAATCTGGTTAATCTAAAAAATCACTAAAAGCGTAAATAATAAAAATCTTTAAATTAGGTTTCTTTAGTTTTGCCATTAATTCCAGAACGCATCAAGAAAGTGCGTACCTACTTCCTTTTTATTTTTCTTATGTCTTCCGTCAAACATGATCTTTGATTTAATTTCTTTGTTTTAATTTCCCCGCCATCTATAATTAATGATCCAACAAGTTGATTCCATTTTCATCCAATGAAAACTTAAGCCCAAACGCTAAAAATACCTCTATTTTCTAGGAAAACTATCAAGCGTTTACACCTCTTTTGGCTAGACGTGTATCACAGAGCACCAACATCAAAGATCGGCAAAAATGCACATAAAAGGGAATTTGAAAGCGATCATTCTTATGGAGCTCAAAGATTTCTAGCACCTCCTAATATTTAGACTAATTATTCATTATTCTCCATGACAGTCATGTTTTTCTTTCGGATACTTTGTAGTAAGTGATCCCCTCCCTTTATTAATTTTTAATATTCCTAATTTAAAGACGGTTGCTTACGTCTTGCTGTTCCAAAATGTATGTTAAAAGAGAAGGTATTAATTTAAAATTATCTGACAGTTCCTAAAGTTGTCAATCTTTAACATTATAAGAATCACCTTAAGGAGAACACGAAATAGGAATTTTCTTTTTAATAAAATTTACTAAAACACCTTGTTCTAGCATCGCCAAATATTCGTATACCAGTTGACCAAATAGTCTTACACAATATCGCCCTGACAGCATATGGAAGATGAATTTTCGAGACATTAAGTAAAAAGTAGCAATTCGGCGAATTTTACAAGAACAAATACATTAGTAACGAATTTTGATATACTTTTTTGAATTTCTACCAAACATTTTATTTACGAAAATGTTACTAAGTTTTTTACGGAGTTTTCTTTTGTAGAAAAATTTTTACACTTTTTGCCCTTTTTTATACTCGTAATATGTTTACACCTTAAAAATGTAGTGTTTTGTTTTAAATTTTACTCTCTATAGTGGCGAAAGGCATTGCCTTTTATAATCTCTATAAAATCGCAACTAAGAAGGACGTGTTGATCTTGCGGTATTTAACAAGGCAACATTTTATTTTTAAAACGAAAACGCCATTAGCTTCTCTTTAATGTAGGGGGGAAATCGGGACACATAAAGTAAAAGGTATGTATTTTATGTTTCTCTTTTCGATCCCCTTCTTTCCTTGAATTCATTTCAAGCAACCGTTTTATAAATTTACGACTGCCTGACGTTCATTGAGTCTCGTGCCTTTACTCTTGACTGTAGTGATTTCAGATTGTCGACTTGTAGCTGTCGACGTCCTTCCTCATTACGGACTCTCTTGAAGTTGCTAGCATTTTTCTATGTCTTTGGTCCAGCATGGCATTCGCATTTAACAAGAGTGTGCCCGTGCCTGGTCCTTAGCTTTATGCTAGCCAGTGCTGGACAGCATCTTTTTCAGGAGTATATTTGGTGACTAACTTGCCCACCCCTTGCGAGGTTTTCTTGTTCATCTCTTCAGAATGCCTCTATTGGCATATAAATACCGGCCTTCCAACATAGATTAACCTCTCCACCTCCCGCGAGGCTTTACTGCCCATCGCTTTTGGAAACTCATGGTCTAATGCCTTAGGAGTGCGTTTAAAGATTGACTCATCTACACCTCGCGAGACATTCTTGTCTATCTCTTCCGCCTGCCTCCGTGGCCGATTAAAATCTTAGCTCCTTCAGAGAATTCATATAATTGCCACTATTAATGGCAAAAAAGAAATTCACCCACACAGAGCTCTATATGCAGGGGTAAGTAAGTCTGTATTAAAACTTGAGATAGACTAGTAGCCAGACTTGACATACTAGAAACCAAGCCCTCCCTTGCCCGCCCACACCTGGTGTATGCTGTTCACCCGTGGATTAGGGAGTTTTATAAGAAAGTGTTAACTTCTCTCCGTTCGATTTATTTAGCCAGACTTCTAGCAGAGACAACAACCTGTTTTTTAGTTATTTGAAACATTAGGGAAGGCGACGAATTAAAGTACCGGCTTAGTCTTCCAACAGATTTTAGGAATGTGATACATTTTGGCGTGTTCTAAACCTTAACCTCCACTAGATTTGCAAAAATCTTCTGAATTTGTAGTCAATATCACTTCATTCAACACAAAATTAGGGATCAGTTCGATCAATTTGTTCTGGTTCAAGACGATACGGAGAATATCTGGTGTGTCAATGATTCACTGTGAGACTTGCACAGTTCGCCTAGACTGTCGTGAAGGCATGGCCAATTGGGATGTTATGCATCCACTACCATCACTGAGAGATTAATGCTACTGTGTCTGTAGCTGTAGATGCTGTCTGGAACTTGTGTATCTGCCGTAGTTGCCGACATGCAAATCCCTTTTAATCTCTTATTTGTTTCTTCTGTTGGGTGTTATAAATAAAACAAGTGTGTGGTGGCAGTAGCTGCTATTCACATTTTCGAAATCGACCCACACACGCACGCACACACACATACACACAAATTTTAAAATCACAGCAGATGTTTAAGATCAATTGAATTTCGAAAAATATTTGAACTGTAAGAAAAATATTTTCATTATTAAATTACAAGCAATTTATGAGTTTTTGAAAAAAAGTGTGAAAATACAAATAAGATTTATTTAGCGTTCAATAACCAGACCGAAGATAGCATCGATTGAAATTAAAGGTGTGTGTGCATTCACTGAAATTTGTGCACAATTCATTTGAAAATTAACTTCATTATTTTTTGTTTAAATATTTTAAAACATTTAGTCAACATGCTTAAGGGCAGACATAAACATAAGCTTCTGTAGTGGATGGAGAAAAAATTCTGCAGAATTCAGGCCACATTCCAGAGACGAGCAAAATCAGATTAACTTCGCTCCAAAGTTCCAGAACGGTGGGGGTTGATCAGTTATTTAAACAGAAACAATTCAAACGGATTTTTTATCCATGTAGATCTGCAACAATTTTAAAAGCGGGAGTTGCAAGAAAAATTGGTTTAAAGATTGAAGTGGGGACATGTAAACCGCACAGAATATGGCGAAGCCTTTTTTTGGCAAGTGTGAAACCAAACCAGATGATAGTCGCTCCAATATTGTGTGGCGTTAAATGTTAAAAATAAAAACAGTCAAGGCCGGGGCCCTCGGGCCCTCTAGTATGCAGGGCCCCACTGAAAACTTGAAAAAACGAATGTCAAGAAAACTAAATTTTTCTTTCTTCGAACAGAAATTTACAACAAGTATTCAAATCTTAGCTCTAGGTGATTATTGCCACTCGTATAATTAATTTATTGTATTCAAATCCCAATATACTATCTATGATCGGATGGGGAGAGCCAGCCGCCTCGCCAGGCTCAATGTGTGAGTTTTGTTAGCTTCTGGTGCCCATCGAATTGCAATAAATGCCGTGCCACCTAACAGGGATGGACCTCTAGATTGCTTACATATGTATTTCCACGAGTAGTTTTTTTATTTCTTGGATAGTGGGAGCTTCTAGATCTCTATGGATATTTTCATTTCATACATACCAAGGGCCGCAGGCGATAAGTCGTGGAATCCTAGATTGTCTTCCTTATAACCTCTGGATGTTTGATGCACAGGGAGTACCCCACAGCTGGATGCCATTTGACCATATTGGCTTTATAACGGATTTGAATAAAAGCACTTTATATTCCAAAGCCCAGGTTGAGTTAGGACTTATTAGGTAATGTAGTTGATTTGTTCGAAGCTTTATGGACGTTATCTTTGCCTCAATGTGACGGGATCAAGTTAGGTGTCGATCGAGGTAGATACCCAAATATTTAACGTGCGTTTCCGCTGGAACCGTGGTATCTGTTCTTGCTATTGGTGGAAAGTTTTGTCTTCTTAGGGAAAACGTTACATAAGCGAATTTCGATGGACTTACCTTTATTCTCCACTGCTTTAGCCAGCCTTCTAGCTCATGATTGTGAGACTGAAGTTGTGCAGATGCTACCGTTTATTAACAAATATAATTAAAAAAAGAAAGTTAGGTTAAGTTGCAAAATAAAATGCTCCTGGCTGGTTACCATAAAAGTTTCTTACGCGACTTCTGTTTAACAAAATCTTCTGTTACGTTCTTAAAGTCTATTTTTTGAAGGACATCACTCTCTGTCCGCAATATTGACAAATTACGTAGTCGCTCTTGCAATATAGTTCTTCGGAATTCATTTCTTCTTCTCTTAAGTTCCCTTAGTAATCATTAAGCAATAGAATATTCTTGTAGCAGCTCAGATTATTTCAGATATCCGACATTTATGGTTCCATTGAGTACTCCCTGGTCCACAATTCTTATATAGTGGCTTGGGGCAGTCCATCAGCACTTTGCCATAATGATCACTTGACTTCGAGAACAATTTTCAAATATTACTCTTTTTTTTACTTTTCTTATTATTTAGAACTTACCGAAGATCGCATCATGCAGAGCCTTAACTTCTTTTCACCCCCTTTTCCGATTCATGTCATCAGAATAAAGAGATAACTAAACATCTTTCTTTAAAATTCTATCAACGTTTTTTTGTTCAAATCCACTGGGCTCACAGAGGGTTTTATTTCGGCAGTCTATCGAAATAAATATTTGTATGAATTAAAGGATTCTTTTCTTTTAACAACTTACATATTGTTACGACGATAAGTGCGAACAAGTATTTTTGCTTGTAAGATTTGAGTGGTATGAATACTTGTGGCATTCACTGCACAGAAAGTTTCAGAATTAAAGTGTATGAATACGTTTGGCACCCACTGTACAGATAGCGCTGCGCTGTAACAACAACAAAACATAACAAGCAGCAGAAAATATGTTTGTAGGTAAAGAATTATCTACTGAATCCTTGCGTATGCTCCAAGTCTCTAGTGGTCAAGCTAAGAGTTTTGTTTTTTAATGTAGAGGAGATATCAAACCAGACCGCTAATTTTATGGGTCCCTTTACGTCCTCCTTCCTTTCAGGAATTGATTTCAGGCAACTGATTTGTAATCCGCTACCTTACTCTCAACCAAGTCTCGTCCTGTAGTTATTTCTGACTGTCGACTGGTGCCTGTCGGCCTTCTTTCTCATCACGGAGTCTTTTGATAGCATTTATCTAAGGCTTAGGTCCACCATTTCATTCGCATTTAACAAGTGTCTGCCCGTGGTCCTAAGCCTTATGCTAGCCAGTGTTGGATATTCACACAAAATGTGTACTCTCGTCTAAGCCTCTTCTGTAGGAGTATTTTTCGAGACTGGCCCGCCACCCCTTGCGAGGTTTTCTTGTCCATCTTTTCACAATTCCTCCATTGGCCAATAACTACCGGAGTTCCCACATAGATTAACCTCTCCACGAGGCTTCATTTACCATCCCTATCGCAATATCACAGTCCAAAGCCTTAGAAGTACTTTTAAAGATTAATCCGTCCACCCCTCCCATCTCTTCAGGATTTCTCCTTTGACCTTAAACCGTAGTTCCTTTAGAGATTAACCTCTCCACCTCTTGCGAGGCTTCCTCAATCATCCCTGTAATAGAGAAAAAGATGGCCATCCACCCACACAGAGCTCCATATACACGGGTAAGTCTGTATAAAACTGGAGATCGACTCGTATCCCGAGTTCACATACTAGAGACCAAGCACCCCACGCATATCTGGCGCATGCTGTTCCACCGTGGATTAGGGATATTTTATAAGAGGGTGTTAACTTCACTCCGCTCGACTTATTTAGACAGGCTCTTAGCAGACATAGAAACCTGTTACCGGGCGCCACCACGAGGAGGTAGAGGTCACAGTGCCCTCCGTTACGGCAAGCCATATCTTTGTAACTGCCACCTGACAAGCTGGTATGGATGGTATTGTATATATGAAGAACTTGGTCATTTTGATCTCAGTACTTTTTAAGTCTGCTATTTTGGGATAGGAACTTGGCCCTATTCCCACATTTATGTTTTTATGTGGATTTTTTGGCAGAAATATTTAATAATAAGAGACAATGACGTCCCAGAACAAATATGTAGTTGATTCAATAAGACTAGTAATTTAAATAAGTTTTGATGAATCCTAATTGAACGAAGTTGTTGTTTTTTTTTTTTTTTGTTTTATTAATAAGTTGGTTATTGAATACAATGCCATGTTTTAAAATACTGACTTTATTTGACTTCGGAAAATATGAATAAACTAGTCTGGCTGCAAGTAAAAACGATCTCAATTTTAACATTTTGTAAAAGACTAATAATATTTCAAGTTTGAGACTGCGTACCTAGTTATTCAAACTTAATTTTTATACGTTAATAACAACATAAGTACTTCAGAAAAATTGCATTTATTAGAAATCTCGAATAGATTATTAATAGATGTGTGTGCAGATGATTTTTTGTTTTGTATTATTTTGAGAATAAACTTTCTTTACGTATTTAAAAATCAATTTTTTTAATTAAGCATCCCAACAATTTTTTATACATACACCTCGTATGCATACTATTATGTTGCACATTCTGGGTGTTATAGAAGAGCTTATCATAAATCCTCTTAGACACGACGTACGTGCCTACAAATCAGTGTGAATAATACCTGGATATTTTTGTTATTTTTACAAAAGCTCCACAAAATGTTCATTCTAATTTTAAGCATTTTAAACATATTTATTATTAATTGAACAGGCATTTTTTTTTTTTGTTTAAAGTTTTTGATAAAGACTACCGGCTAGAAAATAGCTACGCCGAGCGAAAAACTATTTTCAATAACTGTTATATTCTTTTAATTAAGTATTTATTTTCTTAAAGAAATAATGTTAGTATTTTTATTTTCTGTTGCTTTTGTTTGAATGGTTTTTTTATATCGATTTTTGACGATTAAAGAGCCTGGAAGTGTTTTTTTTCCTAGCAAATGAAGAATAGGGGTTTCAGTCACGTTTCTTTTTACGTCTAGGCTTCTTTTTCTTTTTTCTTCTCTCCTATTTTTTACTGCTTTTGGTATTCGTATCATCCTTACTCTTATCGGTCTTTTCGGAATCTGAGCCGCCCTTTTTATCTTTTGTGTCCTTGTTTTCCTTCTCTTTGCTTTCTTTCGTTTTTTCATCGCTTTTCTTATCCTTGCCCTCTTCAGCATCACGATTAGCCAATTTATTGTTAATAAGATTATGAAGAGCGATAATTGAACGAACCATTGATGCTAAATATACCACCAACATTTGATCGTTTGTTTTCACATATATGGTTTCAGTAAATTGGTCGTTTGTTATATCGGGTAGCAGATTGAAAATATCTTGCAGCTGATAAACAATTTGATAATTAATAGGCATCCTACCGTCACCAACCCTTTGCAAGTAGCTCTTAATATCATTCAATTGGGCCTTGAGACCTCGTAAGCCCATTAATTGGTTAGTGATCTTTTGTGATAAACTGCCTACTGTGGTATCTTTAATATCGCGCAATAAATGCTCCACACCAACCTCTTCAGCTTCTTCTGCTCCAATTTCACTGGGCACGTGTTCAAATGTTTTGCTAGTCGGCGAGCCATCATCATGAACTTCCTCTACAGCTATATAAGCTTCTGTTGGTAAACCTAAATCTTTCGGTTTAGCATCTATAATGACTAATACGGAATTGGGGCAATAGCGCCTTATCAGCTCGTTGATAGCTATATCATTTTGATGAAGTTTGGGTCCAGTGTGGTACCAGCCCACAACACGTTCTTTGGCATTGACTTTTTTAAACATACCATACATATTTTCCAAATAATCATGATCCAAAAACCACACAGATTTATCTTTATCGTCTTCATCGAAAGGCACTTAAAAAATAAAAACAAAAAAATTACAACTTCTGATATTAACTTGTTTACAAAAACTCACCCGCAAAGCTGTTTGATATATCTAAAACGCCTTTGGTCCTCCAGCATCCCAGCAAAACACCAACTACACGTTTTTGATTTCCTATTTTGCCCATACGATTAAAATGGTCTACTACGGACAACAATACTAATGGATGAACGATAACTTTGTTTACCAAAACTTCTGAAGACGGCATTTTGTTTTATTAATATATATTGCAAATAACTTGTTAACAAAATTGTGATTTTTTTATTTTTTCCCGTAATTTGCTTGCGCAAAAAATCTGGAGGAGTACAATGTAAAATATATTTTGCAAACTCCTAAATGACAGGCACAATTTTTAAAGACAATTTGTCATTTACGGTGTCACAGTTGTCAGTACTGAAAAAATCTGGTAGAGTTGTATCAGAGCACTGTGCCATGTCTTCAAAATCCGACAGAGTTAAGCTGCTGCCGTTTACTAACAGCCGCCGCCGAAAAATTTGGATTTTATCAGATTAAAATCAGTCAATGATCATATATTTTTGCTTGTTTGTTGATACTAGATAAAATTTATTAAAAATATCGTCAAAATGACTGAAAAATCGTCAATGAATTGTGAATTCAAGATATTATTTTGAACGATATCAACGATTTTTAACACTATACCAGCTAGTACAATCAGACTTTTGTTGGCTCTATTGATGGTATTTATAATTGAATAAGCAACAGATGAGGTATTTTTAATACATTAATCAAAGCAAATGGATCACTCACCTATGTATGTGATAAAAATCGATTTCAAAACAATATTTTTGAAGGAGTATGTTGAATTTCTGTTAATTTTGAAAACGAATTTTGGCGCATTTTAATTGCAAATGCAGACCAAGTGATCAAATTACTACGACTAACTGTCTGCGCTCCATGGTACATACGAAATGAGAAAGTTCGCCGAGACTTAAATAGTCCCACAATACAAGAAGAAATTTAAACTTACTCCTTCAAATACGTAAGCAAATTAGTAGTACATACCAATTTTAATGCTGCAGCTTAGTGGACAGCAGAGACTAAGAAAAATCGCTACCCTGAGCCTTGCGAGACGGTTCTCCTAACCTATTAAAAAATAGTATAGGATTTGAACACAATAATACTTACTACATTGGTAGTAGTTATTAAATGTAATAATAAATAGGATTAAGATTTGAAAACATATGTAGTTTTAATTACGAAAGATTTAATAATAATAATAATAATAATAATAATAATAATAATAATAATTGCTTGAAATTACTTAACAATTAATAATAATAATATATAAGTATATATATATATATAACGGAATTAAGGCAAGCAAATTATGAGAAATTAATGTAAATAATAAAAAAATCAATTTTAACATAAAAACAAAACGAAAAAAATGGGCACATCACAATTTTTCGGCTTTAAATTGTTTTTAAAATCGAGTTCTTCTTTCTTGTCGAGATTGTTTCCATACTCTCAGCACAGTTTATGTGTTTACAAACAAGCACATATATACATATTTTTTATTTTGCCTGTGTGTGTTTGAGTAATGAAAAGTTGTTCGCACAAAGCTGTTGCGAGCAGACCATCAACAGCGACGGCCTTCACGCGCCAAATATCTGTGCGAACAGCAATCTATACGTTGACAGAACAGATCTATGGCTAGTCAAGACGGCATGTCAAATTCCACGATAACGTTTTTTCCCCGTCATATTCACCACTCTTTTATATGAAGTTTGACATCCGACACTGCACCGGAAATGCATTGATTTCGCTCGTGAGTTTACCCGTTATCAAATTGATTTTCAAAATGTTAAAATAGAAACCCCAACTCTGTGGTAGAGATTTATTTACCGTTAGATTGCTGAAGAAAAAAGTGGACACTAATATATTTTCTGTATATATTTTATTGCATAAAGTTTTGTTTAAACAATATATAGTAATAATGGAGTCTCTGAGTAACGGTGAAAGTTCGCAAGAGATAAAAATTCAGTTCCAAGAATGGGTAAAAAAGTATCATGAACAAATGGTAAGCACCACGGAAATTAATGTACAAATTACATATATATGAAACGAAATGAGTTTAAAAACTGTAAGCTGTTTAGTAAAACTATTTAAAAAGTTTGCCCTGCTTTTCGGGCCTTATTACTTAATGTAAAATGAAATTAATATTTTAGCGAGTTTAATACTTAACCTAATACATAATTCTGTATTCGATTTTTAATTTTACAAATGCCCAAGACCTACAGTAAGTAACTGTGTTTAGAAAAGTGTAGAGTGAATATGGATGCAATCTTCATTGGATTTAACTTAAATATTGGCACAAGGTGTTATATAACTATTATCATACAATTTAATCTGAATTTATTTACAGTCTACTAAAGTTCAAGAGCAAAAGTCCTGTTTAAACGTTAAGATGCAAAGAAATAAGGAATTAAATATTCAAATTGAACAGCTTACTAATAATTCTTTAAATACCTCGACTTTAGCAATTAATGTCATTCCAAATAATGTACAGTCTCAGATAGAAGCAGATTTAAATAATTTAAAAATTAAATCGGAGCAATTAAAGAAGTTTAATGATACTATTAGTGCTAAAGTAGAAGAAGGAACCAAAAATATGCGTAAAAAATTGTATGAACTGATGACCAACGATAAGCTTGAATTAAAAGTAGGTTTTTTTTTCAAAATTTGTTAAGCACAAAATGTTATCACAATACAAAAATGCTTTTAATTATCAAGCCTTATTGTGCAGTGGAAGAAGCCATTAAAGCATTGTCTAATAAAACAGAAGACGAGATAAGAAATCTCAATCAGTGCCAGGAACATTATATGAAAAATCTCAAAGAATTGAAGCCTTACTACACAGAAATCAAACAAATTGTTATTATGCTCGAGAGAATAGAGGAAGACATCAGGTGTGTTATTTTAAAAGTCTCAAGTATTAAAGTAAAAAATTACGTTATATTTGATTAAATTTCAATACTTTTCTAGGCTCCCAATTCAAAGATGCAATAAAAATTTAGAAGAAAAATTAAAATCGCTTAAATTAAAGACCGTTGAGGAAGCCACTAATGAATCGAGCGAATCAAAGGCATTGGTTGATGACATATCTAATATGAAATCTCAACTAAATACCCAACAAATATCATAATTAAATGTTTATAATAAAATAAGTTTATTTGGTAATATTGGTGAAAATCCAAGTAAGAAAATTAATTCTTTAAGTTTTCTTTTATAATTTTTATATTAAAACAATTGAAAAATTTTTTTTATCTTCTATATTAGGAAATAGTAATTTTGAGATTAGTTTATAAACAAAATACTTCTACAAGCCTTAGTACGAAATGTAAGCAACCATATAAGCGGCACATATAAATAAAAATAATGCCATATTTTTCCATAACAAGTTTAGATTATAATACTTCGAAAAAAGCAATGATGAAATAATGAAATATACAAACCATTTCTACTGGTGGTTTGCATGAATAACTAACAGGCCGTGTCCATTTTTTTTAAATTTTGAATTATGGTGCAGTCGTTTTACTTTAAGTACCCTTAGAAAATATCGATCCGTTTTCATTTTTTTTAATTGCCAAATTGTCTTAAATCGTTTGGACTATCGTGTAGTACTTATAAACAGAGAATATATTAGAATATGACATCCGTTTTAGAAGTAGAAACTTTTAACAAAGTTTCAGCAAATACATTCTTGCTACATACAATAATTTATTTTTTTTAATGTAAACGTCTGTATTTTATTCTATATTTTAAAGTTTTAATGTCTCATAGATACTATTAAACTTTCACGGTAGTGCGCCAGGCCAAGGTCAGGCCTAATGCACAGTGTGTATATTACTCGAAACCATTCGCGCTGTTTTTACTCCCCTCATAACTTTGCTTCCATTAATCATAAAATAATTAAACTCGACACACAAGGAGTTTACGTACAGGTAACCTCATTGGGAAGTTTGTGATTTTTTTTTTAACTTTCTAATATGTAAAATCGATATTGTACATATGAGGAAGTTGGTCCTCATTTTGATCCCAGTAATTTTTACGCCCGAAATTTTTGGATAGGACCTTGGCCTTATTTTCACATTTATGTTCTTGCGCGGATGTATTTTACAGAGCGCGCGCATTCAAACAAAATCTTAGCTGTTCTTGCAAAATGGGGAATGACAAGCATTGGAAGATAAGTGTATATCTGTATATTTGTTTTAAACGCTATTATTACTTTTCTAAATCTACAGCTAACTAGTGTTAAATAAATTAAAAACAAAACTTGTACTATTAAAGTTCAATAGGTATATGATGAACAAGTCTTCCGCCTATTTTTAGCACGTTTCTAATTCTTGTGGTATTGGAATATCATTTCGAGCAGCAAATTGTAAAAGAGCAGTGTATTTCTTTTTCCAAGTTTCAATTTCTCTGGCACACTGTTCATTATCTTCATGCATTTGCTCAAGTTCTGTCCATTCGTGTGACTTTTCCGTTTCCAAAACATCTTTCTGCTCAATACGTTTAATGCGGCAACTTGCTGCATAGCCACGATTTTTCAATGTACGCCTACGTTGCTTCATACGTACAATCTCTTCACGATTTAGACCTCGCATTTTTAAAGTGCGATTTAAGTCGCGTACGGAAATTGATACCAACTCATCATCACTTATGTCTGGAATGGGACAGGGCGATAAAGGAGCCTAGAGTGTGAAAACATAATAGAAAACATTAAAATGTGCAATTTTAGCCACAATTCCAAAAAAATTGTGTACAATTAATATTATTTGCATTTACATAAAGATCTTCAGTTACCATTGCTGATTTATTATTGTGGCTTCTTGATTGATGTTGCGATAGCTGTTGTAATGGCTGTTCCATTGTAATCAATATTGTATTTTGCAAGTTGTGATGATGCGATTGTTTTTATTTTCGGTAAAGAGACAGATTAATATACTTTCGCTTTATTTAATAAATTTAAACACGATTATTGTTTTAGTAGTTATTAATATATATATACCGTGTTTTTATTAGTTATTTTCTTCTTAAATTGTCAGACAACAAAATGAGTACAATTTACACAAAATTTTCACATCATATAATCAAACTTCAAAGTCAATACAAATTATTTAACTGCGCCATTAAGCGAAGTTTTCCAAGTCAGCTACTTTCAATTGGGCGAGAATAGTATATATTAAATTTACAAAATATATAATTCAAATGTTATAAATTTTAACGAATAGAAGTAACGAATTAATTTTTTCAACACAAGTAACTTTATATTACGTCTTGACTAGCCATATATTTGTTCGCAGATTGAGATAGCGTCTGCAAAATAACGAGAGAAATGTGTTCGTGATCTTCTGTCTGAAGAATATGTGTATCTGTTCCTGTTCAGTTTTCAGTTTAAATTTAGTTTGGAGTTTTGATCGAAACTTGACAAGGGATGACTGAAATTGGTTCTAAAAATTTACGTCAAAACAACCTGTCGGCATATCTGATCAAGAAACGATTTTGAACATTATAATAATTCATACTTTATTAGAGTATCACTCGATATGAAGACAAAATAAATTTTTTTTCTAAATTTAATAAGTTATATCACTAAATTCAAATCATTTAAAGTTTTGTTTTCTTATATTCTTTAACCCCGTTTGCAATTATCCACAATATCCCACTTATAGTACTGTTTTTCCATCTCTGCAATATGATGGGCAACATGTCTGTTTTTTAAATTTTATTCGCACAGCTGATTACATTAATTAAAACACATAAATAAGTCTTTTATTTACGTTAATTTAACGTACTTTATTTAGATATACTTTAAAAGTAAAATGCTACAAAGAGTTATAAACAAAATCCAAAAAACACAACAAATCTATGGCACTTTGCAAAAATTAAACTTAAATCCGCGCTTTCTTACTAGCAGCGCCGTTAGCCCAAAAATATGCATCGTGGGAGCTGGACCAGCAGGTTTCTATGCTGCACAGTATTTATTAAAGAATCTAAAGGATTGTAAAGTAGACATTATAGAAAAGTTACCAGTTCCATTCGGTTTAGTGCGGTAAGTGCAATTAAGGAGAGCTGGTTGTTAATGCATTTGGAGTTGTAGTGGTTACAAAATTAATTATAGGATCAAATATGTAGCGAAATATGTCTTGAAAATTAAAAATATATCATTTCAATTTAAATGGAGTTATCTTTTATTTCCTTCCCATGCCGGCGAAATTTATTTCGGCTGGTATACGGTAAAAATAAGTTCCAAACTAGTGTGGATATTGCTGGAAATACCTCAAATTTTAACATGTTTCCTATAAAAACTGTCACAGTTTAACAAAGATATGAAACTTTTTCCACTATTTACTTTCTCTACTTTAATCTTAACGACTTTAACAATTACTTAAACTATTTAGATGTTTTTTTTTTTTTATTTCAATGTCTCTTGATTGTGTTATACATATATGTATGTGCATTTACGTATTTTATTTTTTCCAGCTTTGGTGTTGCCCCTGATCATCCCGAGGTTAAAAATGTTATTAATACTTTTACAAAAACTGCACAAAATCCCCGCTTTAGTTATTATGGTAATGTCACACTGGGCAAAGATGTTGATTTACAACAGTTGAGAGATAATTACCATGCTGTTCTGCTGACATATGGTGCTGATCAAGATCGTGAACTGGGCTTAGAAAATGAATGTGAGGCGAATGTGTTATCGGCGAGAAAATTTGTTGCCTGGTATAATGGTTTACCTGGAGCTGAAAATCTTAAACCCGATTTGTCTGGCAAAACTGTAGCTATAATTGGTCAAGGTAATGTGGCAGTGGATGTTGCAAGAATGCTGTTGAGTCCTATCAATGATTTAAAGGTAAATTATATAGTATATAATTTATTAAAAAACGAAATACTATATGCAATTTTTAGAAATCATTTTTTTAAACGAATCGTCGAACCGAAATTTTTAATAATTTATTCAGGCTCAAGTTCGTATTTTATTCTTTCATTTAAGAAAGAAAAATTAATTTTTATTAATACGATAATCTTTAGAATACTGATAAAGCTAAGTATTAGACACTGGCAGAAGAAAATACATACACTATTAATAGAACAATACAAAGAATGCTGATGACGTGCGCAGCGGCACAGAAGATGCATGTATTTCATTTTGCTAGTGTCTAATAGTAAAACTTTTCTTTCTTAGTTGAAAGAGTAAAATCTAAACTTGAACCTGAATAAATGATTTGTTTATTTTTTTATTATGTTTCTATATTAAGTTTTAAATTGCATTTTAGGCTATTCTAAATGATTAAGTATTATTAGTATTAGTATGATAAAAATCGGTTTTGAAAACAAAACAATTTAAAAACGAAAAAAGTAATGTGCTAATTTTTTCTGTTTTGAAATAATTTTAAAGTTTATTTTTAAAAAATTTTCATTAATTTCTCATAATTTGTTTACTTTAAATCTGTTATATAATATGAATTTCATCTCATGGTCTGTATTTTAAATTCGACGGAAATTTATCATACCCCTTCAAAAAGATTCGTGCTGAAGTCGACCGATTTCTATCACATACATACCTGTATGTTTCCATTTCACATTTATAATAATATTCAAAATAAAAAAGAATGTTGAAATGCAAAAAATTAATTAAAAGATCCTTTTAATTTGCATAAAATAAATGTTGTATTTTCTAAAATAAACCAAATTAAGAAAAATAAACATCTATTGCCCAAAGCGGCTACTGGACACATCAATATTTAACTTCAACATTTGTGCTATCAAATATATTGAATATTATGACAGACGATGTCAATATGACATACAAGTTTGTATTTTTATTTGATCAAAGAAAATGTCGTATTCGCCGCCCCTATTTTATATATTTGTCCTTATAAGTATGTAGTATATCATCATCTAAACTACAAAATAACGTAACATAACTTTTCATGCGTTTACATAAGAAGAAAAAAACGATATAAACTTGAAATTACTTCAGATATTAAAACAAAATTTTTAAATCCGTATGAACAGCGAACTTGAAATATATTTAATACAAAAATATCTGAGAGAAAATTACGGCATTCAATAACGATCGAAGTGTCTTATATTCGATTGAGTTGTCAGTTAAATTTCTATCGAATGCCGTCATTTCCCACCTGTTAAAAAAAAATATATATTTTATGCTATTTATCCTGCGTTACCAAAAACTTATTTCAATTAAAAAAAAAAAAAATTGGATCTACCAAATGTAATATAAAAACCAGTTTACTCAAAAGCTATGCTATCATAAAAATAATGGCAGTATGCTGGACGCAAAGATTTAAGGTCTTGCAGATGGTGCCATTTCTTCTTGGCTGTTGGCAGTGCAGGGTGTTGGGCTGTCGAATTTCAAAATGTCTAGTAGTCCTTTGTGGAAGTAGCTAATAATCGTCCTGCATATAGGTTTCGTTATTTATGGATCCTGTTGGTTGATAGGCCAAGTCAAGAATCATATTTATATTTTTGCAATGAATTTGCGTCACTTCTTGTCAAGTTTGGTTTCGTTCAGATCGAAAAACGACACTGAGGATGGCACATAGTTAAAACCAGGTGATTTCCAAACCAAACTTGTCAGGGGAGGACGGAAATTCGTTCCAAATATCTATATCAAATCACCTTGAAGGTATATCGAATCAATCATATTTACTGTAGGTCTTCCAAAAAAAAGCAACCAATTTCCGTAGCTTCCGAAATGCCGAGGGTTGACAAAAAAGTTCGAATATTTTCGTTCGCAAATTTTCGGCAGAAAATGTTGAATGTCGAGTTTAACTTTTTCTTCAATTCTTTGACGTGTGCCCAGCTAGCTGTACACTTTACTGTTTTCAAATTCCTATTTACTTGTGTTTGCTTTAGTTTTTCTTGTTTTCAAAAAAATTTTAACAACTCCGTAAAAATTTTTTGTTTGTTTACATTTTAAAACATATGTTTTTTTCAGCCGACTAAATTCTACTAACAAAAATTTCTTTACCAGGTTTTGCAATTGCTCAGTCATCGAACTGTCATTTTACGCTCTTAAACTGTGTTCTCATCTACTAAACTTTGTGTACTCGAACGCAGTTTAGTAAAGATTAGGCATAATTATTGATAATTATTGGGTTCTCGAACGAAGCTTGTGTTCTAAAAAAATCTAATACTCTTTTATTTTTGTTAAAATCCGATAGCAGACGTTTAATATTTTTTTTAATGTAAAAATCAATTTCGAATTTTTTGATAATTTTGCAATTTTTTGTGACGTTATGTATCTTACTTTTCGCGTTTCATTTACATAAATTTATTATAAAATATATTTGTTTCATTTTTAACACATACAATGAAACTGCTTCAATATTTTCACAAAAAAATTAAACCATTTCCATAAAAGAAAAATTGATGTGGAACATTGATGTGCCTAGCAGCCGCTTAATACTTAGAGTATTGAGAATAAGATCTCAGAAGGAAAAATGACACTGAAGATGGCACATAGCCGAAACCGGTTTGTCTTCAAATCAAACTTGACAAGGAATGCCGAAAATTCATTCCAAAAATCTACAATAAGATCTAACTTCTTCTATACATTTTTCTTTTCTTCCGTTTTTTGTAGAAAACCGATATTACCTCCTACGCTTTAGAAACTTTAGCTTCCAGCAAAGTTGAACAGGTATATATGGTTGGTCGCCGGGATCCCTTAAAAGTGGCCTTTACCATCAAAGAACTGAGAGAGATGTTAAAATTATCAAATGTTACTACACAATGGAGATCACAAGACTTTGAAGGCGTGAGCGATGTAGTGGAAAAATTAGCGAGGCCTCGTAAACGTCTTACAGAATTAATGCTTAAAAGCCTAAACGAACAATCTTTAAAGGCACAACATAACAAGCTATTCCTACCAATTTTTCTAAGATCCCCAAAATTAATAAAAGGCAACCAACTCATTCTAACGGTTAACAAAATGCTACAAGAAAAAGCTATAGCCACCGAACTAGAAGAATCCTTACCGGCCGAATTAATCCTAAGGAGTATAGGCTACAAATCCTCATGTGCTGATAATGCTATATGTTTTGATGCTCAAAGAGGAAGGGTTTTTAATGAGCATGGAAGAGTTTTAAAATCTTCAAAGGATTTGAATATAGACAAGGGCTTATATGTAGCTGGTTGGTTGGGTAGCGGTCCCATCGGTGTTATATTGACTACCATGAATGGTGCTTTTAGTGTAGCAAAATCTATATGTGAGGATATTTTAGCTAAAGAAATTCCAATTGATGAGCTCAAAATAGGTGTGCAGAATATTTTAAAGGATCATGCGGTAGTTAATTGGGATGGCTGGATAAAAATTGATGAAGAAGAAATTAAAAGAGGTTTGTTGGCAGGGAAACCGAGAGAAAAAATTGTTAAAATTGACGAAATGCTAAAAGTAGCCGGCATATGATAAACATTAATTTCTTCACCAACAATTGGTGTTGTGTATATGTATATGGATATGTGTATGTAGGAAAAATTAGATACTAATTACTGTAGCAAGAACTAATACGGATGGATTAAGGGTGGTAAGTTAAGGTTGATAAGTCTTCAAGTAGTATAACTTTTTTTTTTTATTAAAAAAAAGCCTTTTTTATTAGAAGTAAGTGATAATGTTAAAACCAGTAAAATAAATTAATTTCATACAATGTATATGTTAATCGGACCTATTGCCATTGGCGCTGTCATTGTAATTGTTGTCTTTATGTCGTTGTCGTTTTTATCTTCGCTTCGTAAATGTATACGCCTGAAATATAATGAATATTAATAAAATGTAATATTTTAGGTTAAAAGTTTTGTTAATTTAAACGAAAACTCAAAGAACGACATGTACTGGGGTGTAATCGTTACATCCGTGATCGTGTAGACAATCGTACACAAATTTTGTTTTTACCGAATTTCCAGCACTTTTCAATTTAGTTGAACTATGATTTGTTGACGGATGTCAATTCGTAAAATATTTGTACGTCATACTTTATTAAAGTTGGAAATCGACTGGTATCCAAAGTTCAGATGCTAGAGGCCTAGCACCATCCCTGGCGTATGGATCAGGGATTTTTTATAAGAGAGTGTTAACTTCTTATTTAGCTAGACTCCTTGGAGAGACAGGAACGAGGAGGTATAAGCTAGAACTTCTGACAGTACACTCAGTCTCGACAAGCCATATCTTTGCGCCTGCCAGCTGGCCGTCTGTACCTGATCTAACATATACATACATATATTTGTTTTATGTGTGTATGTATGCGTCTGGCCTAACACTTTCTTTCGATAAATGTAAACGCCACCGGTGATGCCAAATTCGTAGTTTTAAATTCGTTTTCAAACAACAACGCCAACGGTAAAAGGCTCGGATATATAGTAGAGCTATAATTTACTTGACGAGGACAGAATATGTATTTTGTATGTAACTGTTGGGCAAAGTTTAACAGCAAATTAAAAATAATGCTTTTAAACACATTCCCAAAAGCTATAACGCAATCATCGCTAGAGATTAAGGTGGATCCATAATAAAAATATAAAATCCAATAATAGCTTTCATTATGGTAGAGTAGACTTCTGTTACGGCTGACGACCATAAAATGTTATAACATAATGCTACAATTACGTTCCAACTACGCGAAAGCTTTAATGTATCATGATTATTGTGTATTGTGGTTTCAATACGAAGCAATAATTATGTATTATTTTATTGTGTCCTAAAGGTTTGTTGATGTTTCCTTCACAAATTTATAGCATATATTTTTGACATACAAGATATCACTGAATCCCTATTATTTTTTAAATTATATTTCGCGTAGTTCAGAATACATGTAAACCCCGCACTTGGTTTTCGGTTATAGAATCAGGAGATTCTTAAAGTATTTTAAAAAAAAAATAATTTTTCCGTCATAATATTACCGGAGTTAGTATTACGTAAACGCCAAAAAAATATTTTAAAAATCAAACCTTATCAAAATTTCGTTGCACACATGGCGCTACTTAAAAGTCAACGAAATTTTTAATATTTCGTATATATGAGAATCGTTTAATTTTGGTTTTAAACTAACTTAGTACACTGAATGTGCAATCCTTATGTGAACTGTTTAAGTTTTTATTAATTTCGTTAGGAAATTTTAGTAATATGTTTGGAAAACAATCGGGGAAAATAGACGGTTAAGTTCTTTACCACATAAGCTTCCCACTGAATTCTTAAGTCACGAAGCACATTGTAGAAGTTTTGCTCTTAAGCCGCCATTAACGCTAGAAATATTTGCAATGGCAGACGAGAGCTTAATCAAACAAAGTTTCCTTTGCTACCTTTGGGTATTTAAACTTGCTTAAGAAGCACGATCGATTAATAATCGTGCCACATCTGAATGTTGTCGACAAGAACTTCGCAAGTTGTTGTTCCTAGGCATGCCGTAAAATTGGCTTGTGAATAAACTTGAGAGGCATATATCGGAAACGATCGGGTTACTCATGAGGGTTTCTTATCAGGGTTAATTTGTGGTGGACTGTAGAGTGAAAACTAATAGGGTTAAAACGAATAGATTTAAGTTGTACGGAGTGCTTTATGTTGTCTAGGCTTCGATTGGAGTTCTATTGCAGAAGAGAGTAGCGTTGCTCTCTACAAATGAAATTAACATGAAATTGTTTGCTGGTTCTTACCACAGTTAACAAAACTTCATTAACGTTCTGTCTAAAAAATATCGGTGTTTTTCTGGACAAACGTACTGGCTTGAATTTTTTCGAGTTATTAGAGTTGTAACTCTTATTGCGTTTTCGTTTCTTAAATAAAATGTTGCCCTATTAAAGAGTACATGTTTAACACACTTTTCTTAATTGGGATTTGACACAGATCATAAATGGCAATGTCTCTTGGCGTTATTAAAGGGTAAAATCTAATAAAAAAAAAACGCCACCTTTTGTGTGGGCGTAAACATATTTCGAGTGTAACAAAAGGGCACATAATGTTAAATTTTTTCTAGAAACGAAAACACCATTAAAGGAGTTATGATGTGGATTTGGATGAGATTTTTTCATAAACCAATTCCAGAGTCCTAAAACGTGATATCAGGAACTTGTCCTTCTCATCACACAACGGCATCTCTGCATCTCCTGTTGTTTTGGTTATTTCCAAGGACTTAACGTGGTATCGGAGAGCTTTGTAGAAGCAATGTAGACAAAAATCATTAAGCAAGAAAATATTTTATTGGTTTTCTTCCATTCCTTAATATTTTGTTTAGTTTTGCCGATAATTAATAGGGCCGTATTGAAAAGAGTTTGTTAGTTGAGGACGGACTTATTATCGCATCGGTTCCTTAGATTTTTTCATGCTATAGGAAAAATATCACTTGTCAATGGGCAGTTACGAACCAGTCTTGTCGCCTTCCCTTTAGCATACTGCAGAAGATGGGACATTTTTGAAACGCGATCCTGTGTTGGCCACAACCATATTTTTAAATGATTAACAGAAATGAAGGCCGCTTTAAATAATCTCCGCAAAAGGAGTAAATGGTCAGATGGAGGCAAAATTAATCGCCTGAGCCTTCTCATTTTTCGAATATTGTTTTTAACGATTTTAACGCTGTCAGAACACATCCATGTTCAACCATAAGTGTGCTTGGAAAATCACAAGTAGCATTTGTTCCAGACATATACTAGTACACTTGGACCCGATTGGTTGCTCTAAAACCAGTTTTTAATAGTTATTTTGTACATAATTGTTGTTTCGTTATAGAACAAATCGATCAATCGACAAGTGGTGCCCTTGAACTATTTCAGCATCTTGTACTTTTCTATAAAAACTCTAGCAATAGCAATAGTATTGCTATTCTAGTAATTGTACTAGTACTTTTTATGCAATTACACTTAATCTCCTGCAGAGCTTATGCACAATTTAATGCAAATGTTATTTATTTTTTTATTTAGTTTTGTTTCAATTTTTTAAAGTTCCTCAACAAATTTAATAGCAAAAATTAAATATTGAAAAATGTACAATACGGCCGGTGGCCCCTCAGACTGTTTTGTTATATGTAACGGTTGAATTCACATATATTGTAGTTTTAGGAGCACTGGATTAAGATGTTAAAAAGCTTTTACTAACATAAAGGAAATCTGTTATTAGCATTCGTGTTACAAAAGAAAACGGACTAGATGTTAAGAAACACAAAATGTTAACACGACTCGTCGATTGTTGTCGGCAAACAATAGGGGTATTTTTCATGTGGGCATAAATATATGTATGTACAAAAACAATTTAACTTTGACCTTCATATTATAACCAACACTAAAACAAATCACTTGTTGAATACTACAAATGATTTACTTTACCTTTTAATTTATTTATTTATTCACATGCGTATGTATGTGTGTTTTTCGGGTGCAGTTATTTTTCTGAAATAAAAAAAATCTAAGAAAAATATTTCTTTCGGAAAAATATTTTTGTCACACATATGGAAAATAGAGAATAAAATATATTCTATGGTCCGGCATGCATGTACTTTAATTGAGGCAATTAAATTCTGTTATCGACTTCGGTGTTCACACTCATATTGAATTCAGCTTAATTAAATACAGGGTGTCAGGTGGCAAATTTATATTTTTAAATACGATTATTTCAAAAAGTATTAAACGGTGCGGAGGGAGGGAGGATGTCAGTCACGATGTCGCAGTGGTAGAGTTAGCATCGCGTCTTCGCTGTGGAGACAATTTATAAGAGTAATGATTCTAACGTAATTGCTCGACGACAATTTTCTTCAAAGTTCAGTATTCGGCGAATACGTAATGGACCGAGTGTAAATTTAATTCGTTCATGGGTGCAGAGATTCCGCGTAACTGCTTAGGCTATGATTGTCCCACGGCCAGGGACCAGTCGATCTTCAAGGACTCCCGAAAAATTGAACTGGTTGCAAGCAGTTTACGTGAAAATCCGCGATTTTCAATACGGAAAAGTGCAGCCTCACTGGGACTTCCAAGAACGATTATTCCTGAAATTTTAAAAAAGGATCTGAAGTTCCATCCTTTTCAAATTCAAATCGTTCAAGAATTGAAAGGAAGCAACTTTAATTTACGTAAAAATTTTTGTGAAACGATGTTGGAGCGTTTTCGCACTATAAATCCCATTTTTTGGAGCGACGAGGCTCATTTTCACTTAAACGGCCACGTCAACAAGCAAAACTGCCGTTACTGGTCTCCAAGACCCCACAACCCTCGATTGAAACATCAAAACCCATTGTATTGCCCCAGGGTAACTGTTTGGTGTGCCTTATCCACGCATGAGATAATTGGACCATTTTTTTTTTCGAAAATTCTCGAGGCCAAGCGACGAATGTCAAAGGTGAAAACTATCGACGCATGATTACGGAATTCTTTTTACCAAACCTGTGAGCTTATTCGTCGTATTCTTCACATACCTGGTTTCAACAGGATGGGGCGATATAAATCTGCTACCAGACACCTTGTAGCATTTGACAAATAAATCCGTTTTCATTTTGTGTCGGAATTTGGAAAAATGAAGAGAAATTCGGCTTTAAAGGAAATTTTGCAATTTGAGATTCTGTTATTATTTTTATTTCGTTAAAAATGTTCGTTCAAAATTTGTTTGATTACACAAGCTGTCAATTTCTCTTGCCATTACTTTTTACAGTTTTCCTTTTTCTATCTGACGAACGATTCGTCTAGGAGATTTTAATAGAAATGAACAGCAAAAATTAGTGTTTTTCACATAAATTCTCTGGGCGAGTCGCTCGCTTGTCAGGCTATTGATTTTTTCATTGCATCGAATTTTCTCTTCTCACTGAACAGGGAATTCGACTAATTGCTTAATTTATAAATTGAGTTCTTCTATGGTAAATTGACCTCAATTAAGACTTTAGAATTGGAAAATGTACGCAATTAAGGCACATGTCTATAAATAACCTTGGATTTATTTATTTAAATTTTATTTCGAAAAAAACTTACTTTCAGAACAACAATGACCAAATGTGCGAGAAAATGAAAAAATAAAGTTTTCATTAATCGCTTCCTACCATTAAATTTTAATATAACCAAGTGTGTAAATACTTAGTTAAATTTTTTTTGGAACTAAATTTTGTAATTCATACTCGATATTTCGCTACGCCTTTGTGCAGCATCATCAGGAAATAAATGCAATTAAATGAAGTTTTGTAATATAATTTATCTCGATTATATCTAGTAAATTTAAAAAAAACCGAAGCTGCACGGAATTCATCACAAGTTCACCATAAAGTAAAAAAACTAAAGAAAAATCGTTTTGCCAAAAAATAAAATTCAATACAAAACCGATATTTTACCAAAAAATTATCCAAACAAATCAAAATTCACTAACTTTTGAATATTTACCACAAAAATTTCAATTTCACCAGATTTCGTAATTTCGCCGAAAAGCCGGAAGTCACAAGAAAGTCATTATTTTATGAACAATTTCGAAATTTTAACAAAATTAATGTTTAACAAACATATAAAAACAACAATTCACCACAAGTGGTGAATTCCCAAAAAAATTCAAAAACTCACCAAAATATTTAAAATTCATAAAAATTATAAATTTCATTCAATAATTTTTTTTATCAGGTATGTATTTGTCATGTGAGTACTATCAGGCCAACCTCGATTATCAGGTAGGCTTTTGTTAGGTGTGAACAGGTAGAAGGTAAAGGTCATAGGTATGGATTGCGAGATGTTATCGGCACATAGCCGAAACCGGTTTGGGATTAAGTAATTTAAATTGTATATTGAAAAGTTTGCAAGATCAACTGCAGAAAAGAAGTGCACTTCATATTTCGAAACGCTTAGTTAATTGTCAATAGCCCCATAGTGCATAAATCAGGCGGATTCTTCTGAATACCCAGATTAGAATATGAATACTTTTTTGATAAAATTTCAACCTTCAGGAAATATATGTAAAAGTCAAAGTTGGATGCCCAGAGATAAAAATGTATCCCTAGTAAAACAATCGTCACGGTGAACCACGTATATGAAAACAAATGCTTGGGGATGCTTTTCGGCAAGCTTGGTTTGTGGAATAACTAAATTAACATAATGACGTGGTAGTTCTAGGATTTCTGAAAGTCAAAAGAAATCCAAAATCTCTATGAATTTTTCGTCGAGTTGAAAAAACCTCAGAGCCCAAGAGGTCATTTTTTTTATTAATACATATAGGGTGTCTTAATAGGGTGTCTCATTTTTTGACATGCTAGAGGGAGCTCTGATATTTAACAGTTGTCAGCTGTTCAAAAAAAAAATAGTCCTACACAAACGAAGAACGCGTTATCATTGTGAAAACACATTACTCTGTGATCGCTCCCTAACTTCCCGAAATTTTCGCTCGAGAAAGTTCACCTAATTTGTTACCAATTCGAAGAGCATTCAAGATATTTTAACTCTGCGTCGACGTAACGTTCGGTCCCATGAAAATATTGCTGCTGTAAACATATTTCGCCGAAAATGCCAAAATATTAATTCGGCAATGACTGTATTTTTGTGGCGCCAACTGGACGCATTTTAAGCGAAAGAATACTGGGAGCACTCAAAGTCGCTTGACATTTTGAGTTAAATTCTGTTGAAACTTTGATCGTTTTTAAATACTGTACCTTCTTGGGTCCTGATTTGTGTTCAATTAACTCGGTTACTATGCGAACAATGACTCGAACGAGTAGAACGCAAAATGTTTATAAAATATTATAATTGATTCTTGATTCGATATTTCGACAGGGTATTTTGATGACGGAAATTTGTTCCAAAATTCTACAATATTATTCTCATCTACGAATGCGAAGTCAACATTGTGAAAGCTTTCGGAAGAGGCAAACACACATTCATTAAATTCCCCTCATCCCTCAAGCGTTCGCTTAGCCCATCGTTCGATAACGGGAAATGTAATTAATCTTTAACTTGTTTAATATATCAGCTGGAGCACACATGATTTTCCTTAGGACTATTTTGACTGCCACTGTATTTATATACATAATTGGCTGGCCTTTTGAATAGGTGTGATATTTCATTTTAAATTTATTGCTCTTATTCAGATTAAATTCTTTAATAAATAAACAAAATCTTTATATTGCATTTTGATGTCTTTATAAATATTTTATAATCCCAAATTGCATCGAAAATAAATTTCGTTATAAAACTTAAACTGTTTGAATAAATTTATTATTCATTCTAATGTTCTGATATGGACATTTCAAATATTTATGTGTGTTTCAAATCAATTTAAAAAAGTTTACATTTGCATATTATTTTTTAGTTCACTTTGTAGTCGTCAGGACAAAAACATAGTTTTGCATTTAATGAATAAATCATGTGGAAAAAATTGATGACATTTAGTTTAAAACACAAAAATACGGTTCACTTAAAATCTGGACTCGTTAAACGTGGGGTATTGTGGGAAATAAAAACATATTTAAATATTAAAAAATGATAAAATGTGCTCGAACTTTTTTCATTAAACTCGGACCAATAAACTCTGTAATCTGAGATTTGGTGGTTCGATTTTCGTAACACGGGCACTTTCTTAATTGACAATTAACAATAAACCTAAATTATCCGAATAACCGAATGTGAAGTGTTATTTCTTTAGTGAAAAGTTTGCCACTTACGAAAAAAGAGGTGGTTCAAACGTGGGTACTTTTCGAGATTTACGGGGTGATATTTGTCGGCATAATGGACCCACTGTGCAAGGTATTGGCAAGATTAAAAATTTGAAGAGACTGGAAGCGTTACAGAAGTGGTCAGACCTGTGCATTAATTAGTGAAAGTGTGGCGGATAATCCGAATTTATCGAACGACTTGCTCAGCAATTGGGTCTATCCTACTGCGCATTATAGCCTATTTTCCATTTGGATCTGCACCTCCGTACATATAAAGTTCAACCTACGCAACAATTAAAGCCGGCTGACCATTTACAACGCCGTATATATGCTCGTTGGGTGCTAGAGCAACTGGCTTTCAATGCTGATATTTCGAAAGAAGCTTTTCTTCAGTAATGAAACTCATTTCTTTCTCGATGTTTACGTCAACAAGCAAAACTGTCGCATGTAGGACTCGGAGAACACAGAAATGATTGTGGAAAAGCCTTTGCATCCGGAAAAAGTACAATTTTATGCGCGCAATGGTGTGGAGAAAATGACGTTGGTAGAACCGTTGCCGTCAATTTCGAGCGCTAGAGCCCTATGATAACCGACCCGTTTTGACCTGCAATTGAAGATTATGAACTGGACGATATGTGATTTCAACAATATAGTGCCACGAGCTACACAACACGACCAATTTTAACTTTATTGCATGAGAAGTTTCCAGAACACGTAATTTCACGTTTTGGCGACGTTAATTGGTCACCCAGATCATGTGATTTGACGCCATTGGACTCTTTTTGTGGGGCCTACATAATGTAGGAGCATTTGAAAATCAGGTCAAGTTATCGTCAAGATCCATCCCATATCCCAAATGTGCGAAATAGTGGTCGAAAACTACCTCAAAAGGATCGACTGCTGCAACCAATGTAGAGGCTTTATAACATTATATTTCATGCGTAACGGCAAGGGCCAGGCATTATAATAAAGAGCTGTTAAATTTCGATTACGATTAGTAATCAATTACATTACTTTTTAAAAAGAATCGTAATGATCAAAGAATCAAAAGTAATCAAAAATGAGTTCGACTACTTTAAAAGATTACTTTTGACTATTTTTGATTACTTTTGATTACTTTTCATTTTTTGCCAAAAGTAATCTTTTAAAGTAGTCGAACTCATTTTTGATTACTTTTGATTATTTTTGATTATTTTTCAGTAATCGTAAGTAATCCTGATTATTTTTTGATTATTTGAAATCGTAATCAATTACTAATCGTATAAAACTGAATGTAATTGTATTGTAATCAGTAATCTAATTACTAATGATTACGATAACTAATCATTACTTAACAGCTATGTTATAATACAATAAAAGTTTCTTCGAAATCATAGCTTTATGTGTGTTTTATTTAAGTTTACTTTTGAAACCGAAAAATAGATAACTCTGTATTACTATTGGTGCATACATTAATGAATAGGGATGTCGAAGCGGACCGCTTATTTTATGGGTCTCTTTTCGATGCTAATTTTCCTCGAATTGATTTCAGGCAACCGATTTGCACTTTACGACTACGTTATTTTCAGCGATTTAAGACTGTCAACTTGTTGGCATTTGTCTAAGGCTTAGGTTCCTCATGGCATTCATATTTACCAAGTGTCTACCCGCGGTCCTAAGTCTTATGCCAGACAGTCCTGGATATTAACACACAGTGTGAGCCACCGTCTCAGTATCTCCCTTACGAGGTATTTATGTCCGCGAGGCCTTTATGTCCACCTCTTTCGGATTTCTCCCTTGGCTAATTAAAAGTGGAGTTCCTGCATGAATTTATACAATTCCCACGAGTAATGGACAAAAAATGCCCACCCACCCAGAGCTCGATATACACGGGTAATTCTATACTAAAACTGGAAATTAAACGGTATCCAGAGTTTGTATACTATAGACCAAGCACCATCTTGACCTTGCACCGTTGGCGTATGCTGTTCTACCGTGGATGAGGGATTTGTTATAATAGAGTGTTAACTTGTCGCTGCTCGACATATTTAGTTAGACTTCTAGCAGAGACAGGAACCTATTACCGGACGCCACCACTCAGTTATGAAGTGTTTGATATTTTTGTTTGTTTAACGGTACATCTGTGATGGAAAACATCTTTTTAAAGCCTTTCATTTTGTACTCTACAGGCTCTGGAATTCAATATAAAATGCCTTCGAATTTTCCCAGAACAGTTCTTTAGTTTGTGTATTTTTTTTTCTACTGAACTGTAAACTACTAACGAAAAACAAATTAGATTTAATTGAAAAATTGTCTAACTAAAACTAAAAAAAATGGTTTTTATTCAAATGTTTTTATTCCATTTTGATAATTTATGGCCTTGCAAAAATAAAAAAAAATGTAAATGAAATTAATGATGACATAAATCAATTAAAATAAAATTTTTTTTGGCAAAATTTTACTCTAACACTCACATACATACACACACCTTCAAAACCCACACGAAAATAACAAATGAAAGGCGTTACGCTTTCATGCGTTAGATACGTTTTAATGTAAATAATAAAGTGTTCGTTTTAAAATAAGTGCATTAGTTTAGCGTAACAAGAAATTAAATGAACAAAGAGCCCATCGCAAAGTTGAATTTCGCCCATAAATTGTATTTCAATAGAAGAATGACAGATAGTGCGTATAACAAATGAAAGAAATATTGAAAAAACCGAAAATTCTTAGGATATGCATATTTTGCAAGATTCGAAAAATCTTAACGATTTCGCTATTTAGTAACCTTTCCGATATTCGCTATCGTTAAGTCAGCTGCTATTGTTATCTAAACAATTATCGAAAAAACTAAACGACAAATATTTCTGAAGTGCGTATTTATTCGACAAACTAAAAATCATTGCATCTTTTAGGGGCAGTATTAGCTGGTTTATAAATCGTTTATAAACCACAAATATTATTTAAGAACAAGGCAGCAGGTATATGCTAAATGTGGAAAAGACTTCACATGTTTTTTACTTGCCTTTTGTTAAATTCAGGAAAACATTTTTCCATAGTATTAGGATTAATCTATTTGTTATTTTCTTGAAATTTTCTTTGTGCTTTTCGCGTATTTGAAATTTTTTTGACAGAGATGCCACTTGATATTAATTTGAATAAACAAAAAATTAACGCCGCAAACAAATAAAATTGTCGACAAATTATGCGATTGTCGAATCGTTAAATGTTAGTGAATCGCACTACCGGACTAGGATTGTTCAAAAGCTTCTGTTTTACATCATATTTTTCTGAATGTCTACTTTTAATGCAAATTTATCTAAGAGAAGGTCTGCTGTACTTGATTTGATATTACGACAGGGCGTTTTGATGTAGATTTTTAGAACGAATTCCCATCTCTGAATTAAATTTGTATTTAAAATCGTTCATTATTTTTAGTTAATATTTCAATAAAAATATGTTTATTTATTAAGATTGAAAGAAAATAATAAAATGTTGACTTAATTGGCAAAGGTACTATCGATGTTGGACTGATAAGTGCAGAAGTGGTCAAGTGGGTTTCGGGTCGTAGAATAACACTGTAAGGAAGTTCCTGCGACAATGATGGTAGGGCTATGGAAAGCATCAATCTTTCAACGAATATTTGTGGGGTTGTTAGTAGTCGGTAGAGTAAAATTCGTTTCTGGTTGTTTTCTTTATTTTTTTAATTGTTAGAATACGCGCCTAGTGAGAAGGGTTGCAACCATCTGATTGAATTCTAAATCTAGTTGGAAGCCTCGCTAGACCAATCGTTTCGTAACATTAAAATGCCAAACCAGTCTTCAGTGTCATTTGACGTTCTGCGAGAACGAACGTTTTAAAAAGTAACTGTTTTATCGATTACCTGTCACACTGTGCCTACCTTAACAAAAAGGACATGCGAATGTAAATTTTCAATAGGGATTATTTTTAATGATAGAACAATATTTTGTGGCCTTATTTTTATAACAGTTGCAAACCCAAATTACATTTACAAAATGATAAAAACAAAATGTAAATTTTATTTGTTTATTTTAGTTCGTTAGTTTCATTTAATTTTGCCTGGAAACAGTTTTAACTAAATTGTAATAAAAATTCTACAAGCGAAATATATTTGGCAAATTTTATGAACCCATTGCAGTAAACTGCACTGGGTCCCACCGGAGTTATATTAACTACCATGAATGGTGCTTTTAGTGTAGCAAAATCTATATGTGAGGATATTTTAGCGAAAGAAATTCCAATTGATGAGCTCAAAATAGGTGTGCAGAATATTTTAAAGGATCATGCTGTAGTTAATTGGGATGGCTGGATAAAAATTGATGAAGAAGAAATTAAAAGAGGTTTGTTGGCAGGGAAACCGAGAGAAAAAATTGTTAAAATTGACGAAATGCTAAAAGTAGCCGGCATATGATAACATTAATTTCCTTACTAACAATTGGTGTAGTGTATATGTATGTATATGGATATGTGTAGGAAAAATTAGATACTAATTACTGTAGCAAGAACTAATGGGTATGGATTAAGGGTGGTAAGTTAAGATTGATAAGTTTTCAAGTAGTATAACTTTTTTTTTTATTAAAAAAAAGCCTTTTTTTTATTAGTGATAATGTTAAAATCAGTAAAATAAATTAATTTAATACAATGTATATGTTAATCGGACCTATTGCCATTGGCGCTGTCGTTGTAATTGTTGTCTTTATGTCGTTGTCGTTTTTATCTTCGCTTCGTAAATGTATACGCGTGGAATATAATGAAACTTCGAAAACAAAAATATATATTAATAAAATGCAATATTTTAGCTTAGAATTTTTGATAATATTGCAAATTTTTATATAGTTTTGTTAATTTAAACGAAAACTCAAAGAACGACGTGTACTGGGGGTGGAATCGGATGTACCGTGATCGTATCGACAATCGTACAAAACATTTTTTTACCGAATTTCCAGCACTTTTCAATTTAGTTGAACTGAGATTTGTTGACGGATGTCAATTCGTAAAATATTTGTACGTCATACTTTATTAAAGTTGGAAATCGACTAGTATCCAAAGTTCAGATGCTAGAGGCCTAGCACCATCCCTGGCGTATGGATCAGGGATTTTTTATAAGAGAGTGTTAACTTCTTATTTAGCTAGACTCCTTGGAGAGACAGGAACGAGGAGGTATAAGCTAGAACTTCTGACAGTACACTCAGTCTCGACAAGCCATATCTTTGCGCCTGCCAGCTGGCCGTCTGTACCTGATCTAACATATATATTTGTTTTATGTATGTATGCGTCTGGCCTAACTCTTTCTTTCGATAAATGTAAACGGTGGGCCAAATTGTCGTTTTTAATTCGTTTTCAAACAACAATGCCAACGGTAAAAGGCTCGGATATATAGTAGAGCTATAATTTACTTGACGAGGACAGAATATGTATTTTGTATGTAACTGTTAGGCCAATCTTTCCACCAAATTAAAAATAATGCTTTTAAACACATTCCCAAAAGCTATAACGCAATTTCGCTCTCATCGCTAGAAATTAAGGTGGATCCATAATAAAAATATAAAATCCAATAATAGCTTTCATTATGGTAGAGTAGACTTCTGTTACGGCCGACTACCATAAAATGTTATAACATAATGCTACAATTACGTTCCAACTACGCGAAAGCTTTAATGTATCATGATTATTGTGTATTGTGGTTTCAATACGAAGCAATAATTATGTATTATTTTATTGTGTCCTAAAGGTTTGTTGATGTTTCCTTCACAAATTTATAGCATATATTTTTGACATACAAGATATCACTGAATCCCTATTATTTTTTAAATTATATTTCGCGTAGTTCAGAATACATGTAAACCCCGCACTTGGTTTTCGGTTATAGAATCAGGAGATTCTTAAAGTATTTTAAAAAAAAAATAATTTTTCCGTCATAATATTACCGGAGTTAGTATTACGTAAACGCCAAAAAAATATTTTAAAAATCAAACCTTATCAAAATTTCGTTGCACACATGGCGCTACTTAAAAGTCAACGAAATTTTTAATATTTCGTATATATGAGAATCGTTTAATTTTGGTTTTAAACTAACTTAGTACACTGAATGTGCAATCCTTATGTGAACTGTTTAAGTTTTTATTAATTTCGTTAGGAAATTTTAGTAATATGTTTGGAAAACAATCGGGGAAAATAGACGGTTAAGTTCTTTACCACATAAGCTTCCCACTGAATTCTTAAGTCACGAAGCACATTGTAGAAGTTTTGCTCTTAAGCCGCCATTAACGCTAGAAATATTTGCAATGGCAGACGAGAGCTTAATCAAACAAAGTTTCCTTTGCTACCTTTGGGTATTTAAACTTGCTTAAGAAGCACGATCGATTAATAATCGTGCCACATCTGAATGTTGTCGACAAGAACTTCGCAAGTTGTTGTTCCTAGGCATGCCGTAAAATTGGCTTGTGAATAAACTTGAGAGGCATATATCGGAAACGATCGGGTTACTCATGAGGGTTTCTTATCAGGGTTAATTTGTGGTGGACTGTAGAGTGAAAACTAATAGGGTTAAAACGAATAGATTTAAGTTGTACGGAGTGCTTTATGTTGTCTAGGCTTCGATTGGAGTTCTATTGCAGAAGAGAGTAGCGTTGCTCTCTACAAATGAAATTAACATGAAATTGTTTGCTGGTTCTTACCACAGTTAACAAAACTTCATTAACGTTCTGTCTAAAAAATATCGGTGTTTTTCTGGACAAACGTACTGGCTTGAATTTTTTCGAGTTATTAGAGTTGTAACTCTTATTGCGTTTTCGTTTCTTAAATAAAATGTTGCCCTATTAAAGAGTACATGTTTAACACACTTTTCTTAATTGGGATTTGACACAGATCATAAATGGCAATGTCTCTTGGCGTTATTAAAGGGTAAAATCTAATAAAAAAAAAACGCCACCTTTTGTGTGGGCGTAAACATATTTCGAGTGTAACAAAAGGGCACATAATGTTAAATTTTTTCTAGAAACGAAAACACCATTAAAGGAGTTATGATGTGGATTTGGATGAGATTTTTTCATAAACCAATTCCAGAGTCCTAAAACGTGATATCAGGAACTTGTCCTTCTCATCACACAACGGCATCTCTGCATCTCCTGTTGTTTTGGTTATTTCCAAGGACTTAACGTGGTATCGGAGAGCTTTGTAGAAGCAATGTAGACAAAAATCATTAAGCAAGAAAATATTTTATTGGTTTTCTTCCATTCCTTAATATTTTGTTTAGTTTTGCCGATAATTAATAGGGCCGTATTGAAAAGAGTTTGTTAGTTGAGGACGGACTTATTATCGCATCGGTTCCTTAGATTTTTTCATGCTATAGGAAAAATATCACTTGTCAATGGGCAGTTACGAACCAGTCTTGTCGCCTTCCCTTTAGCATACTGCAGAAGATGGGACATTTTTGAAACGCGATCCTGTGTTGGCCACAACCATATTTTTAAATGATTAACAGAAATGAAGGCCGCTTTAAATAATCTCCGCAAAAGGAGTAAATGGTCAGATGGAGGCAAAATTAATCGCCTGAGCCTTCTCATTTTTCGAATATTGTTTTTAACGATTTTAACGCTGTCAGAACACATCCATGTTCAACCATAAGTGTGCTTGGAAAATCACAAGTAGCATTTGTTCCAGACATATACTAGTACACTTGGACCCGATTGGTTGCTCTAAAACCAGTTTTTAATAGTTATTTTGTACATAATTGTTGTTTCGTTATAGAACAAATCGATCAATCGACAAGTGGTGCCCTTGAACTATTTCAGCATCTTGTACTTTTCTATAAAAACTCTAGCAATAGCAATAGTATTGCTATTCTAGTAATTGTACTAGTACTTTTTATGCAATTACACTTAATCTCCTGCAGAGCTTATGCACAATTTAATGCAAATGTTATTTATTTTTTTATTTAGTTTTGTTTCAATTTTTTAAAGTTCCTCAACAAATTTAATAGCAAAAATTAAATATTGAAAAATGTACAATACGGCCGGTGGCCCCTCAGACTGTTTTGTTATATGTAACGGTTGAATTCACATATATTGTAGTTTTAGGAGCACTGGATTAAGATGTTAAAAAGCTTTTACTAACATAAAGGAAATCTGTTATTAGCATTCGTGTTACAAAAGAAAACGGACTAGATGTTAAGAAACACAAAATGTTAACACGACTCGTCGATTGTTGTCGGCAAACAATAGGGGTATTTTTCATGTGGGCATAAATATATGTATGTACAAAAACAATTTAACTTTGACCTTCATATTATAACCAACACTAAAACAAATCACTTGTTGAATACTACAAATGATTTACTTTACCTTTTAATTTATTTATTTATTCACATGCGTATGTATGTGTGTTTTTCGGGTGCAGTTATTTTTCTGAAATAAAAAAAATCTAAGAAAAATATTTCTTTCGGAAAAATATTTTTGTCACACATATGGAAAATAGAGAATAAAATATATTCTATGGTCCGGCATGCATGTACTTTAATTGAGGCAATTAAATTCTGTTATCGACTTCGGTGTTCACACTCATATTGAATTCAGCTTAATTAAATACAGGGTGTCAGGTGGCAAATTTATATTTTTAAATACGATTATTTCAAAAAGTATTAAACGGTGCGGAGGGAGGGAGGATGTCAGTCACGATGTCGCAGTGGTAGAGTTAGCATCGCGTCTTCGCTGTGGAGACAATTTATAAGAGTAATGATTCTAACGTAATTGCTCGACGACAATTTTCTTCAAAGTTCAGTATTCGGCGAATACGTAATGGACCGAGTGTAAATTTAATTCGTTCATGGGTGCAGAGATTCCGCGTAACTGCTTAGGCTATGATTGTCCCACGGCCAGGGCCCAGTCGATCTTCAAGGACTCCCGAAAAAATTGAACTGGTTGCAAGCAGTTTACGTGAAAATCCGCGATTTTCAATACGGAAAAGTGCAGCCTCACTGGGACTTCCAAGAACGATTATTCCTGAAATTTTAAAAAAGGATCTGAAGTTCCATCCTTTTCAAATTCAAATCGTTCAAGAATTGAAAGGAAGCAACTTTAATTTACGTAAAAATTTTTGTGAAACGATGTTGGAGCGTTTTCGCACTATAAATCCCATTTTTTGGAGCGACGAGGCTCATTTTCACTTAAACGGCCACGTCAACAAGCAAAACTGCCGTTACTGGTCTCCAAGACCCCACAACCCTCGATTGAAACATCAAAACCCATTGTATTGCCCCAGGGTAACTGTTTGGTGTGCCTTATCCACGCATGAGATAATTGGACCATTTTTTTTTTCGAAAATTCTCGAGGCCAAGCGACGAATGTCAAAGGTGAAAACTATCGACGCATGATTACGGAATTCTTTTTACCAAACCTGTGAGCTTATTCGTCGTATTCTTCACATACCTGGTTTCAACAGGATGGGGCGATATAAATCTGCTACCAGACACCTTGTAGCATTTGACAAATAAATCCGTTTTCATTTTGTGTCGGAATTTGGAAAAATGAAGAGAAATTCGGCTTTAAAGGAAATTTTGCAATTTGAGATTCTGTTATTATTTTTATTTCGTTAAAAATGTTCGTTCAAAATTTGTTTGATTACACAAGCTGTCAATTTCTCTTGCCATTACTTTTTACAGTTTTCCTTTTTCTATCTGACGAACGATTCGTCTAGGAGATTTTAATAGAAATGAACAGCAAAAATTAGTGTTTTTCACATAAATTCTCTGGGCGAGTCGCTCGCTTGTCAGGCTATTGATTTTTTCATTGCATCGAATTTTCTCTTCTCACTGAACAGGGAATTCGACTAATTGCTTAATTTATAAATTGAGTTCTTCTATGGTAAATTGACCTCAATTAAGACTTTAGAATTGGAAAATGTACGCAATTAAGGCACATGTCTATAAATAACCTTGGATTTATTTATTTAAATTTTATTTCGAAAAAAACTTACTTTCAGAACAACAATGACCAAATGTGCGAGAAAATGAAAAAAGAAAGTTTTCATTAATCGCTTCCTACCATTAAATTTTAATATAACCAAGTGTGTAAATACTTAGTTAAATTTTTTTTGGAACTAAATTTTGTAATTCATACTCGATATTTCGCTACGCCTTTGTGCAGCATCATCAGGAAATAAATGCAATTAAATGAAGTTTTGTAATATAATTTATCTCGATTATATCTAGTAAATTTAAAAAAAACCGAAGCTGCACGGAATTCATCACAAGTTCACCATAAAGTAAAAAAACTAAAGAAAAATCGTTTTGCTAAAAAATAAAATTCAATACAAAACCGATATTTTACCAAAAAATTATCCAAACAAATCAAAATTCACTAACTTTTGAATATTTACCACAAAAATTTCAATTTCACCAGATTTCGTAATTTCGCCGAAAAGCCGGAAGTCACAAGAAAGTCATTATTTTATGAACAATTTCGAAATTTTAACAAAATTAATGTTTAACAAACATATAAAAACAACAATTCACCACAAGTGGTGAATTCCCAAAAAAATTCAAAAACTCACCAAAATATTTAAAATTCATAAAAATTATAAATTTCATTCAATAATTTTTTTTATCAGGTATGTATTTGTCATGTGAGTACTATCAGGCCAACCTCGATTATCAGGTAGGCTTTTGTTAGGTGTGAACAGGTAGAAGGTAAAGGTCATAGGTATGGATTGCGAGATGTTATCGGCACATAGCCGAAACCGGTTTGGGATTAAGTAATTTAAATTGTATATTGAAAAGTTTGCAAGATCAACTGCAGAAAAGAAGTGCACTTCATATTTCGAAACGCTTAGTTAATTGTCAATAGCCCCATAGTGCATAAATCAGGCGGATTCTTCTGAATACCCAGATTAGAATATGAATACTTTTTTGATAAAATTTCAACCTTCAGGAAATATATGTAAAAGTCAAAGTTGGATGCCCAGAGATAAAAATGTATCCCTAGTAAAACAATCGTCACGGTGAACCACGTATATGAAAACAAATGCTTGGGGATGCAAGCTTGGTTTGTGGAATAACTAAATTAACATAATGACGTGGTAGTTCTAGGATTTCTGAAAGTCAAAAGAAATCCAAAATCTCTATGAATTTTTCGTCGAGTTGAAAAAACCTCAGAGCCCAAGAGGTCATTTTTTTTATTAATACATATAGGGTGTCTTAATAGGGTGTCTCATTTTTTGACATGCTAGAGGGAGCTCTGATATTTAACAGTTGTCAGCTGTTCAAAAAAAAAATAGTCCTACACAAACGAAGAACGCGTTATCATTGTGAAAACACATTACTCTGTGATCGCTCCCTAACTTCCCGAAATTTTCGCTCGAGAAAGTTCACCTAATTTGTTACCAATTCGAAGAGCATTCAAGATATTTTAACTCTGCGTCGACGTAACGTTCGGTCCCATGAAAATATTGCTGCTGTAAACATATTTCGCCGAAAATGCCAAAATATTAATTCGGCAATGACTGTATTTTTGTGGCGCCAACTGGACGCATTTTAAGCGAAAGAATACTGGGAGCACTCAAAGTCGCTTGACATTTTGAGTTAAATTCTGTTGAAACTTTGATCGTTTTTAAATACTGTACCTTCTTGGGTCCTGATTTGTGTTCAATTAACTCGGTTACTATGCGAACAATGACTCGAACGAGTAGAACGCAAAATGTTTATAAAATATTATAATTGATTCTTGATTCGATATTTCGACAGGGTATTTTGATGACGGAAATTTGTTCCAAAATTCTACAATATTATTCTCATCTACGAATGCGAAGTCAACATTGTGAAAGCTTTCGGAAGAGGCAAACACACATTCATTAAATTCCCCTCATCCCTCAAGCGTTCGCTTAGCCCATCGTTCGATAACGGGAAATGTAATTAATCTTTAACTTGTTTAATATATCAGCTGGAGCACACATGATTTTCCTTAGGACTATTTTGACTGCCACTGTATTTATATACATAATTGGCTGGCCTTTTGAATAGGTGTGATATTTCATTTTAAATTTATTGCTCTTATTCAGATTAAATTCTTTAATAAATAAACAAAATCTTTATATTGCATTTTGATGTCTTTATAAATATTTTATAATCCCAAATTGCATCGAAAATAAATTTCGTTATAAAACTTAAACTGTTTGAATAAATTTATTATTCATTCTAATGTTCTGATATGGACATTTCAAATATTTATGTGTGTTTCAAATCAATTTAAAAAAGTTTACATTTGCATATTATTTTTTAGTTCACTTTGTAGTCGTCAGGACAAAAACATAGTTTTGCATTTAATGAATAAATCATGTGGAAAAAATTGATGACATTTAGTTTAAAACACAAAAATACGGTTCACTTAAAATCTGGACTCGTTAAACGTGGGGTATTGTGGGAAATAAAAACATATTTAAATATTAAAAAATGATAAAATGTGCTCGAACTTTTTTCATTAAACTCGGACCAATAAACTCTGTAATCTGAGATTTGGTGGTTCGATTTTCGTAACACGGGCACTTTCTTAATTGACAATTAACAATAAACCTAAATTATCCGAATAACCGAATGTGAAGTGTTATTTCTTTAGTGAAAAGTTTGCCACTTACGAAAAAAGAGGTGGTTCAAACGTGGGTACTTTTCGAGATTTACGGGGTGATATTTGTCGGCATAATGGACCCACTGTGCAAGGTATTGGCAAGATTAAAAATTTGAAGAGACTGGAAGCGTTACAGAAGTGGTCAGACCTGTGCATTAATTAGTGAAAGTGTGGCGGATAATCCGAATTTATCGAACGACTTGCTCAGCAATTGGGTCTATCCTACTGCGCATTATAGCCTATTTTCCATTTGGATCTGCACCTCCGTACATATAAAGTTCAACCTACGCAACAATTAAAGCCGGCTGACCATTTACAACGCCGTATATATGCTCGTTGGGTGCTAGAGCAACTGGCTTTCAATGCTGATATTTCGAAAGAAGCTTTTCTTCAGTAATGAAACTCATTTCTTTCTCGATGTTTACGTCAACAAGCAAAACTGTCGCATGTAGGACTCGGAGAACACAGAAATGATTGTGGAAAAGCCTTTGCATCCGGAAAAAGTACAATTTTATGCGCGCAATGGTGTGGAGAAAATGACGTTGGTAGAACCGTTGCCGTCAATTTCGAGCGCTAGAGCCCTATGATAACCGACCCGTTTTGACCTGCAATTGAAGATTATGAACTGGACGATATGTGATTTCAACAATATAGTGCCACGAGCTACACAACACGACCAATTTTAACTTTATTGCATGAGAAGTTTCCAGAACACGTAATTTCACGTTTTGGCGACGTTAATTGGTCACCCAGATCATGTGATTTGACGCCATTGGACTCTTTTTGTGGGGCCTACATAATGTAGGAGCATTTGAAAATCAGGTCAAGTTATCGTCAAGATCCATCCCATATCCCAAATGTGCGAAATAGTGGTCGAAAACTACCTCAAAAGGATCGACTGCTGCAACCAATGTAGAGGCTTTATAACATTATATTTCATGCGTAACGGCAAGGGCCAGGCATTATAATAAAGAGCTGTTAAATTTCGATTACGATTAGTAATCAATTACATTACTTTTTAAAAAGAATCGTAATGATCAAAGAATCAAAAGTAATCAAAAATGAGTTCGACTACTTTAAAAGATTACTTTTGACTATTTTTGATTACTTTTGATTACTTTTCATTTTTTGCCAAAAGTAATCTTTTAAAGTAGTCGAACTCATTTTTGATTACTTTTGATTATTTTTGATTATTTTTCAGTAATCGTAAGTAATCCTGATTATTTTTTGATTATTTGAAATCGTAATCAATTACTAATCGTATAAAACTGAATGTAATTGTATTGTAATCAGTAATCTAATTACTAATGATTACGATAACTAATCATTACTTAACAGCTATGTTATAATACAATAAAAGTTTCTTCGAAATCATAGCTTTATGTGTGTTTTATTTAAGTTTACTTTTGAAACCGAAAAATAGATAACTCTGTATTACTATTGGTGCATACATTAATGAATAGGGATGTCGAAGCGGACCGCTTATTTTATGGGTCTCTTTTCGATGCTAATTTTCCTCGAATTGATTTCAGGCAACCGATTTGCACTTTACGACTACGTTATTTTCAGCGATTTAAGACTGTCAACTTGTTGGCATTTGTCTAAGGCTTAGGTTCCTCATGGCATTCATATTTACCAAGTGTCTACCCGCGGTCCTAAGTCTTATGCCAGACAGTCCTGGATATTAACACACAGTGTGAGCCACCGTCTCAGTATCTCCCTTACGAGGTATTTATGTCCGCGAGGCCTTTATGTCCACCTCTTTCGGATTTCTCCCTTGGCTAATTAAAAGTGGAGTTCCTGCATGAATTTATACAATTCCCACGAGTAATGGACAGAAAATGCCCACCCACCCAGAGCTCGATATACACGGGTAATTCTATACTAAAACTGGAAATTAAACGGTATCCAGAGTTTGTATACTATAGACCAAGCACCATCTTGACCTTGCACCGTTGGCGTATGCTGTTCTACCGTGGATGAGGGATTTGTTATAATAGAGTGTTAACTTGTCGCTGCTCGACATATTTAGTTAGACTTCTAGCAGAGACAGGAACCTATTACCGGACGCCACCACTCAGTTATGAAGTGTTTGATATTTTTGTTTGTTTAACGGTACATCTGTGATGGAAAACATCTTTTTAAAGCCTTTCATTTTGTACTCTACAGGCTCTGGAATTCAATATAAAATGCCTTCGAATTTTCCCAGAACAGTTCTTTAGTTTGTGTATTTTTTTTTCTACTGAACTGTAAACTACTAACGAAAAACAAATTAGATTTAATTGAAAAATTGTCTAACTAAAACTAAAAAAAATGGTTTTTATTCAAATGTTTTTATTCGTGTTGTCCATTTTGATAATTTATGGCCTTGCAAAAATAAAAAAAAATGTAAATGAAATTAATGATGACATAAATCAATTAAAATAAAATTTTTTTTGGCAAAATTTTACTCTAACACTCACATACATACACACACCTTCAAAACCCACACGAAAATAACAAATGAAAGGCGTTACGCTTTCATGCGTTAGATACGTTTTAATGTAAATAATAAAGTGTTCGTTTTAAAATAAGTGCATTAGTTTAGCGTAACAAGAAATTAAATGAACAAAGAGCCCATCGCAAAGTTGAATTTCGCCCATAAATTGTATTTCAATAGAAGAATGACAGATAGTGCGTATAACAAATGAAAGAAATATTGAAAAAACCGAAAATTCTTAGGATATGCATATTTTGCAAGATTCGAAAAATCTTAACGATTTCGCTATTTAGTAACCTTTCCGATATTCGCTATCGTTAAGTCAGCTGCTATTGTTATCTAAACAATTATCGAAAAAACTAAACGACAAATATTTCTGAAGTGCGTATTTATTCGACAAACTAAAAATCATTGCATCTTTTAGGGGCAGTATTAGCTGGTTTATAAATCGTTTATAAACCACAAATATTATTTAAGAACAAGGCAGCAGGTATATGCTAAATGTGGAAAAGACTTCACATGTTTTTTACTTGCCTTTTGTTAAATTCAGGAAAACATTTTTCCATAGTATTAGGATTAATCTATTTGTTATTTTCTTGAAATTTTCTTTGTGCTTTTCGCGTATTTGAAATTTTTTTGACAGAGATGCCACTTGATATTAATTTGAATAAACAAAAAATTAACGCCGCAAACAAATAAAATTGTCGACAAATTATGCGATTGTCGAATCGTTAAATGTTAGTGAATCGCACTACCGGACTAGGATTGTTCAAAAGCTTCTGTTTTACATCATATTTTTCTGAATGTCTACTTTTAATGCAAATTTATCTAAGAGAAGGTCTGCTGTACTTGATTTGATATTACGACAGGGCGTTTTGATGTAGATTTTTAGAACGAATTCCCATCTCTGAATTAAATTTGTATTTAAAATCGTTCATTATTTTTAGTTAATATTTCAATAAAAATATGTTTATTTATTAAGATTGAAAGAAAATAATAAAATGTTGACTTAATTGGCAAAGGTACTATCGATGTTGGACTGATAAGTGCAGAAGTGGTCAAGTGGGTTTCGGGTCGTAGAATAACACTGTAAGGAAGTTCCTGCGACAATGATGGTAGGGCTATGGAAAGCATCAATCTTTCAACGAATATTTGTGGGGTTGTTAGTAGTCGGTAGAGTAAAATTCGTTTCTGGTTGTTTTCTTTATTTTTTTAATTGTTAGAATACGCGCCTAGTGAGAAGGGTTGCAACCATCTGATTGAATTCTAAATCTAGTTGGAAGCCTCGCTAGACCAATCGTTTCGTAACATTAAAATGCCAAACCAGTCTTCAGTGTCATTTGACGTTCTGCGAGAACGAACGTTTTAAAAAGTAACTGTTTTATCGATTACCTGTCACACTGTGCCTACCTTAACAAAAAGGACATGCGAATGTAAATTTTCAATAGGGATTATTTTTAATGATAGAACAATATTTTGTGGCCTTATTTTTATAACAGTTGCAAACCCAAATTACATTTACAAAATGATAAAAACAAAATGTAAATTTTATTTGTTTATTTTAGTTCGTTAGTTTCATTTAATTTTGCCTGGAAACAGTTTTAACTAAATTGTAATAAAAATTCTACAAGCGAAATATATTTGGCAAATTTTATGAACCCATTGCAGTAAACTGCACTGGGGTGCATTATGAAAAATAAATGCTACTGAAACGAATGCTTTTAAAGTTAAAGTCACTTAAAAAGGAAGTGGAAGTAAATACAAAATGAAATTGAATTCAATTTACTATCTAGCAACAGTTGGCTAACTGGTTGATTAAATAGCAGCATAACTGCGTTTTAACGGTAAAATTTGCTGGGGGATTTTTGCCGGCCTAAATTAAATGATATTAATGTGAATGCCACGTGCTAGTAACAAGAGTGTGAGGCATGCTATACAACTCGTTAACGAATTTCATTCTTTCGCAGTAAAAATTGGTATCATAAATTTCCCGTGGAATATTTGTTCCCTTCACTAAACAGCTGTTTAAAATAAAGTAAGCTATCAGTGAACTTTGAATGTAAATAAGTAGAATTAACTCTGTAAACATTTTTAAAATCAAAGTATACAAATAAATAAATATAACAGCAATAATTTTATTACCAGTAGAAGAGACTAGGCAACTTCTCTTTGATACAATGCAAGTGACCCAACTCAGTAAAACAGATTTTCCTTTATTCTCTGCGGTTCTATATAAATTTTGGATGTGCTTAATCAATAAATCTCTGCCATCACTAATACGCTAATTGTAAAACTTAGTTCTTGCTTGCGGTTCTTTGCAGAGGGTGGATATTAGTGGCACAACCATGATTCTGCGAGCTGCTCTCACAAGTTTTGGAGGCTTTAGTATAAAGCGTTTGTGGTAAGAGTTCAAAGGAGGAACAGCATATGCCAGGAATGCGTGGCCAAGAGGGTGCTTAGTCTTTAGAATACAAACTCTGGATATCAGTCGATTTTTAGTTTTAGTACAGACCAACTCATGCATATGGAACTCTGTGTGGGTGGACCTCTGTCTCTTTTTCAATTACTCATAGGAATTACATGTATGAGTTCTCAGCAGAAACTACGGTTTAACTGGCCTAGGGAGGACGGCGTAAAAGATGGAAAGGAATGCCTCAAGAAAGGTTAAACGGGTTAAGCTCTGAAGGTACTCCTAATGCTTAAGAGTTTGGATAATGAAGCCTTGCAGGAGGTGGGGAGGTTAATCTCTGTAGGAAATCCGGTGATCATTGACCAATGAAAGAATTCTGAAGAGATGGGCAAGAACATCTTGCAAGGGATGGACGGGTCAATCGCCAAAGTTGCTCCTGAGCAAGAGGCTAAGACGGTAGCGCGCATTGTTTGTGAATGTCCATCACTGGCTAGCATAAGGGTTAGGACCATCACGGGTACGCACTTGTTTATGGTGAATGCCGTGGGGGAGCTAAGCAAATGCTTGCAATTACAAGGGACTCTGTGTTGAGAAAGAAGGCCGACAGTTACCAGTCGATAGTTTAAAATCACTACAGTCAAGAGTAAAGGCTAGTGATAGCACGAGACTTAATGAGTGTAAGGTGGTCGTAAATTAAAATTCGTTTGCCTGAAATAAATTCGAGGAAAAAAGTGGTCGAAAAGGGAGCCATAAAGAAAGCGATAAACTTCGATATTCCTCATTCAATACAATTTATTCGATAGAAAAAGACAATAATAATAATAATAATAAAAGTGACAGCCCAAGAGTTCTTGCATACTTAGTAATTGATTTTGACCTATAATAATTTATTTACGATTCGAAATTTAGGGAAAGAGAAAATATTTCGAATTTGGGTGATTAACTGGACGTGTACTCTTTGGTGTCGGTGATCGGACTTGTCACCTACATTAAGTGACCAAACTCAGAACGAAAAATGACACTGAAGATGGCACATAGCCGAAACCGGGTTGTCTCCAAACCAAACTTGACAAGGGATGACGGAAATTCGTTCCAAAATTCTAGATCAAACATCAATGAACTACATTCTGCGGGGTTGCTTACTCCTTCTTATTCCTTTCATCATTTGTATTTTGGTTGAGTTAAAACTATCTGAGTTCACATAAGTTGTTTTATCTCCCCACAGGAGTTAAATTCTCATCCGATTTTCGGCTGAAACCATTTATATCATATCGAACGTTCTCTCTTCTTCATTTTCAATAATCTTTTATGAATATATGCCACTGTGCAGCAAACATTTTAGAAACTAAACCTTCATGTTAAATATTAATTTGCCATAAAATAGCTACACACATGTCCAAGTTCATAAACATAAACACATGAAATTTATTACCCGAAAATCGGGGGTAGAAAACACAGAACACAATAAATAAAGAATATCAACTTTGATTATAAAATGACCAAAAATAATATAATAGTTATAATTATTACATTAAACAAAAACAAATAGAAAAAATTAACCCAAAAGCCAAAGCCGCAACAGCATTAAATTAAAACAAGGTAGAATTAGTTGCATCTTTCCGCACAATATTTTTAACCCTGGTGCTAGGCGTGCGTATGCATATGTGTGTAGGTGCGGTGAATCCTAGATAGGAAAAAGCAACCTGCAGTGGCATTTTTCATTAAGGAATTTCCATGTACATTTTATGGTTTAGTTGCAATCACGAATTTTAAAATGAAGTAAATATTTCCGGAGTTACTTAAAGGAGTTTCTAATAAGAGCGAGTCGATGTTGAAGTGGAATAAAACAAGCGGTTGGTCGTTAACTGGCAGGCAGAAAGATATAGCTTGCCTTAACTGAGTGCACTGTCAGAAGTTCTAGCTTATACCTCTACGTGGTGGCGGTTTCTGTCTCTGCTAGGAATCTGGCTAAATAAGTCGAGCGGGGAGAAGTTAACACTCTCTTCTTAAAAATCCCTTCTCTACGGTGGAAAAGCATACGCAAGGAATGCGTGGCCAAGCGGGTGCTTAGCTTCTAGTATGCGAACTCTGGATACGAGTCGATCTATAGTTTTATTACAGACTTACCCGTGCATATGGAACTCTGCAGGAAAGCCTCGCAAGAGGCGGAGAGTTGAATTTCTGAAGAAACTACGGTTTTAACTGTCCAAGGGAGAAATTCGGAGGAGATGGACAAGACTGGCTCGCGAAGGGTGAACGGGCCAATCTTTAAAAGTACTTCTAAGGCGTTGAACCATGAGATTCCGATTCGGATGGGTAATGAAGCCTCGCAATAGGTGGAGAGATTAATCTCTGTAAAAACGCCGGTATTTATTAGCCAATGGAGGAGTTCTGGAAAGATCGACAATAAAACCTGTCAAGGGGCGGATGGGTTAGTTTCCGAAGATAATCCTCCGGAAGAGCCTGAGACGATAGCGCTCATTGTGTGTGAATGCCCAACACTGGCTAGCATGCCATGGTGGATATAAACCTTAGACAAATGCTAGCAATTTAAAAGAGACTCCGTGATGAGGAAGAAGGTCGTCAGTCGGAAATTACTACAGTCGAGAGTAAATACAGTCGAGAGTAAAGGCTAGTGGTAGTACGAGACTTGAATACGAGTAAGGTAATCGTAATTTGTAAATCGGTTGACTAAAATCAATTCGAGGAAAGAATGGGGTCGAAAGATACCGAGCTTTTTTTTTATTACCACCTGTGCCATTATTATTTTTAATAACTCTGTAGAATAGGTTCAGTTGAATTTCAGTGTTGCACTATATTATATTGACTTCGACGGCATCTGTCGATTGCGCATTATTAACGACGTCAGTCAACCCTAAAAGGAAACGTCTATAGAGGCCAATTTACGTCATCGCCACAAGATATTACCCCCTCAAACCGTTCATGCTTAATGTCCATGGTGGCGTTTGCTGATGTCGACGGGGATAACACCAAACAGTAACTTCTTCTGTGTGCATTGCCATCTGGCAAATAAACAAAGTTTTCTCTGGTAATTAGCTTGGAGCTCCTGGGTAAGTTAAATTTCGTGCGAATGCAGAGCCAAGTCTCCACGCATAATTCACCAAGTTGAGGTATGCGAAAGTCCGTGGTGTTGGCTGCTTGTTTAGTGAAACGGTCGTCTGATAGTTCACTTTAAAGGTCCATCACGCGTAACATTTTTCTAATGAATACTCGTTTACATCCTTGACGATTTTGCATCAGTGTCTACAAAATAAATAACGGATTTGACCGAAGCTGCCAAACCAACGCAATCGTCAGAGATTGACAACATCGACCCGGCCTTATTGAAAACCCTATTATACGATAATGAGTTCAGCACATGAATATTTACATGGATCTAAATTTAAATAACAAACAAATTTAAATTTCCATTACATTTTTAATGTTGCATAGTGATGCCAGATGATTTGATAGGAATTTTTGGAACGAATTCTCGTCATCCCTTGTTAACTCTTGTCGTTAAGGAGCAAAAAGTGACGCAGAAAATGGTCAGAATCGGTTTTTCTGCAAACCAAACTTAACAAGAGATAACTAAAATTCATTTCGAAAATCTCTATCAAATCACTCTGTCGGAATATCAAATCAAGAACCAAAAGATTTTTTTTTAATTATCGCAAACAATTTAAAAAAAAAAATTGAAAATTTTTTTTTATGGTAGGACCAGCACTCAGGGAATGACCCCTATTCATGCAATGCATTGTGCTAGAACTAGGAAAATAGGTTATGGGAAGGAGGACAGAGGGAGTAGTGTTTATTAACATTTGATTTGAACTTTTCCACAGAGAAAGTGGGAGGAAAGACCTTTGCTGGAAGCTTATTCCACATGCGAATGGTGGCCATTCGACCACAAATGGATGTGCTCTTGATGAAGTGCGTGTGGTGCGCATGAATGACCGGGTTTCAGGAATAATATCCCTAATTTCATCAGAGCACAATCCATTGTAGTAGTGATAGAACAGCGAAACACACCCCACATTGCGACGATGCTCGAGCGAGTCAATAGAGTTGGATACCCTACTGTCACCGATCAGCACCTTCGCCCTCTCCTGTAGGCGGTCAAGTAACTCCAAAATAGACTTTGAAGCACCGGCCCATACATGAGAGTTGTATTCCATTTTCGGTCAGATATAAGTGGTATAGATAGTTAGGAGATCGCATGGGGTGAAGTAATTCTTACACCGTTTGAAGAAGCCTAGGCACTTGAATGCTTCTTTCAACACTTGAAAGATGTGTTGGGTCCTTCGGACATCACATTGAATCTTCATGCCATGAACATCAAGAGCTTCTGATTCCTCAATATCTCTACCACCCATAACTACAGATGGAGCAGCAAAGTCCGTCGTGCGTCTGTGTGTTAGCATACAACACTGGGTCTTATTGGGGTTAAAATCGACCCTATTCACACGACCCTATTCTGTAATAGTCACAAGATCACTATTTAATGAATCATTCATGCGGTGCCTCATGGCCCCAATCTCTAAGAGGCTTGGTCTGTTGCTGAATGAGTAAGAATGGCATATGCTGCTGTCATCTGCAAAATAATAAATAGGATTGGATGTTTGACGAAGCAGGTTATCTAGGAAGATAAGAAATAGTGTAGGAGAAAGAACGGAGCCCTGTGGTACCCCTGAATTGATCTTGAACTCGTCTGATTAGATCCCATCTACAACAACTCGTATAGTGCGATCTCAGAGAAAGCTCGATATAAATCGAGAGAAGTGATTACCGACACCAAAAGCAACAAGTTTTGACAAGAGCGCGCCATGCCACACCCTATTAAATGCCTTGGAAATATCTAGAGCCACCACCTTACTTTCGCCCTCTACGAAATCCATACTGTCGGTCGTGAAGTAAGTTGTTGGACTCCAGGTAATTAACAAGATGGAAATTCACCATACTTTCCATAACCTTGGAAAGCGCCGAACAAATTGCTCTTGGACGGTAATTTTCATTTACATTGAACATTTTACATGAACATTTTTAGAATTAAATAATACAAATTTTAAAAATTTACAAGTAGCATTCTTTGTTGTGACCTTTCAAGGTCGTTAACAATCTAGCCCAAAAGCGTTCCAGAAGACACAAATTGACCAAGTGAGACATAAAATTCATGTCTCTTTCCCAAAGCTACCCGAATTTTTTATTCGGGCAAGTTCCGACGATATATAAAATGATCAGCGATTTTGTGTTTACAGAAATAATAATTGAAAATCAGAAAGTTAATTAAAGAGTTCAGACAATCATCTGTAAACACTCGTACCACGAACTATGCTGAGAACAAACTCGATGAGAAACAAAACATTATGCTCAAACTGAACAGGAACATCTACACATATTCTCCACATGGATGACCACGAACACATTTTCCCCCGTTATTCTGGCGACGCTTTTTTTATGAGCAAACAAATGTGTGGCTAGTCGAGACGTAGTGTTAGGTAACTTTGATAGATTAATTTCTTTTTCACTTTTCTTTGTCCGAACTGGTCCAATATTTTCTAGAGAAGACCTCGATATCGGAATATTTCATAAATTATTTGTTAACATTTTTTCTTTTTATAAAACAGCCTAATATATTTAGATCGTCCATAATTCTGTGCGGTTGGGAGGGTTAGCCTCCCCTAGAACAAAAATAATAGTTATTTTGCAAGTGACACAAAGGCGAGTATAAAGGTATTTAATTTGACTATTGAATTTGCGTCCCAATGTTGCCATTCTTTCGTCTGCGGCTTCTAAAGTAGCACCGTTTTGCTGTCAGCTAGATTCGGCTCTTTTATTTTGCACAAAAAAATAAAATAAAAATCATTGTTACATTGTAGTCATCATCGATTTTAAAGGGAAGGAAGGGCCGAAGCCACCACGAACCCTCAAGACAAAGTACAAGTTTTATATTGGAAAAGATCGCCTAGATATCACCAACTACTGAGAACGTCGTGGCTTTCCCTGGGGCCTTTTTCATATTATTTCCAACTTCACGAAATCTTTCAGCACGAAAAAGTCCACAGAAAACGCTGAACAAATCGGTAAATTGTTAGAGCGTTAGGAGCAATAAAGGATTAAAGAAATTTCTATATGACCCCTGGGTCTGAAAATCGAACGCTGACTTTCAAAATAAAATCGAACATTTTTGGCTCTTTGTTCTGTGCTGAGTCTTTCCATCATAAATTTCCTAAGTTTTTCAAAGTTAATTTTGAAAAAAATACGTTATCAAAAAATTTATTCACTTATTAAATCATAACGTTACTTATGCGCCACTCTTTACGCTGTTCAGACATGCGCCTTAATTAAGGCAATTAAATTTTAAATAGATTGATTGACTTTGGTGTTCACACATACATTTGCAAATTAGCTTACTCGGCATTTCACAACTGAAAATATTTTTATTTTATTCATGAAAACTGGTATTTATAAATTTGGAAAAATGGATTTTCTCCAAGCCATTCGGCTTGAAAAGAATTTTTTTTTTTTGAGAAAATAATTATTAAAAACCTATTTTGGTAAAAATTTTTATGAAATTTTCTAATCGTCAATTTTACCTACCATTTCTTTTTAATTTTTTGTACATAGGGTTGGACAACTGCCATGAAGAATAAAACCTGGTTGTATTGAATGGTTGAATGTGCTTTGATTTTGTCATTGGGTCACAGGGGTTTTTCTTCTCACTGAACAGACTTCACCAGAGTTGTATTGATCCAATTTACGGTGCAATTAAAACGTAACTGCTCAATTTATTAACAAAGTTCTGTATGATAAATTGAGCTTAGATAAGGCCTTAGTAGCATAAATTTCCTAAGGTGTAGGTCCGAACATAGTATAACAATAAATTAGTGCCACGATTGATTACAACGAGTATAAAATACATAACCAAAAAATCATATAATTATAAAAGTTGTTCAGGTATAAATAAAACCTTGAACTAGTGTTTTCATGTTCTAAAATCCCTAACACCAATCTGTTATTTCTCTCCTAACAATTGGCATCACTGCACGCGCTCGGTTGATGTTTGTGTTAGTAGTGTGACCCATAACAACAATGGGCTTGCATGTGCATGCGCCAATGTAAAAGTTATATTATTTGCAAAATCTAATTAACAGTTTATTTACAAAAGAAAAAAAGAAAAGAAAACATTATTTAAAAAAACCAAATAAAAATGTTTTTATATCGACAGCACAATAGGAGAATTAAAACACAATTAAATTAAAGCTCAAAAACTTAAATGCAAATATCGTTTAATTGACAATTATGTACTGAAATAATGTTTAAGTTTACAAATTGAAATTGTTTTTAAATAAGTAATTATACGATTATAATTCAAATATGAAAATGATCCATCGAAATGTGTATTTTACACTGGCGCTTTCTCGAACACGACAGCTACTCTTTTAGAACTTAAAATTTTTTTTTTAAAGTTTTTAAAGTTTAATTTTTAATTTGCAGAGTAGAGGAAAATGCTTTATCAAATGAATCGAAATCCTTGTTCGGCAGTGGAAATTCTCATTATGTTGCTTGGCCGTCAGCTGGCAGGCACAAAGGATTGTTGGAACTGAGTGGACTATCAGAAGTTCTGACATACCTCCTCGTAATGGCGCCCGCCTACAGGTTCCTGTCTGTGCAAGCAGTCTGGCCAAGAAGTCGAGCGGAGAGTACTTAATACGCTCTTATTAAAGAAGAAGACCGACAATTAGGAGTCGATAGTCTGAAATTACAACAATTATTACAGTCAAGAGTAAAGGCTAGTGTTAGCACGAGACTCAATAAGAGTAAGGTAGTCGGGAATTACAAATGGGCTGCCTCAACTCCATTTGAGGAATGAATGGGATAAACGATCTGCTGCGATATCCCCCTTCATTAAATGTTAAAATATTATGTTGCATTACCTGACTCGACTTCCCAGGACTGGTGTCAGTAGAAAAAGATGTTCAAATAAAATTGGCTAAGAAGTTAGAAGATCCAGATGGCTGGAATTATTCAGCCCATTTATGAACAAAAATTTACCGGCCCTGCAAAATTAGTCCTTTTTCTCATTTCATCTATTTTTCTCATTTCCATCTATTGGAAAGAAAAAAAGAAAGGGATAACGTTATCGGAAATATATCGGTATTCTCTATTTTTAAATGAAGCCATGAATTGACGTTGTATGTCATTGTGACATGGTAATTTGTAATGGTTTTGGATGGGGAAATTTTCCTCTGAAGAAGCCTTTTCTGTTGCAATACAAATGTTGAGAACTATTGCAGGGACCAATTATATTAATATGGGTTTACCTCTACACACCCTATAAATCCAATATACTTCCAGGAAAACCTGTTCATACATGAAAAAAGTCGTTATCAGTCCACAGTTTCATTTTCACATACTTGAAATTTAACCAATTATTGAAAATTGTATTCAGGAAGCATCCAAAATCGTTGATAAAATGTTATGGACCGTGGGTTCAGCCAAAGCAAAATTGCAGTCAATCCATCCGATTATGATGCCGAAGTATGTCGTTTTCGTTCTAGGTTTTATCGAAATAAAAGCACTGTGTCTTATAACGCATAGATGAGGCCATTATTTGAACAAGTAATATCGAAATTGTATTTGCATTGATATAAAACAATCAAGGCGAATTGTATTAATTTTTTTAACTTTATGTTAAAATAATTTCTGGCGTATGGCAACTATGGCTGGCCTAGATGTAGCCCGTTTGTGTGATTCAAGTTCCTATCACCTTTTGTAGCATTAAGGGCATATATACAGGGTGTCCGCCGGGAAGATATACTACATTATTTGTTTATAATTTTTGATTAAATGAAAGAGACTGGATCGTATATTGATAAATGTTTTATTTAATGTCGGCAATGTGTATGAAATACAATATCAGATAAATGTCCACCTGTGTTAGCCTCACAAATGCGAGCCCTTTTAAAGATATTTTACATTACATTCTCACACATTTCACGCGGTATTTCATTAATTTCATCACGAATATTTTGTTTGAGTTTCTCCAGCGTTTCTGGTTTGTTTGCATAAACCTTGCTTTTCGGATACCCTCACAAAAAGAAGTGCGGAGTAGCTAAATCAGGCGATCGTGGAGGCCAATCAACATCACCATTCGTTCAAATAACTTGTTGTGCAAAGAGGTCTCGCAGTAATTCTATTGTAATCCTGGCTGTATGCGATGTGGCACCGTCTTGTTGAAACCACATGTTAGTCAAGCCCAAAGCATGCAGTTGTGGCGTTAAAAAGTTTTCAATCATATCACGATATCGCTCCCCATTGCCAGTTACCGTTACGCCGTTTTCAGTTTCAAAGAAGTCCAATGAAGGCCCAATGATTCCTCCTGATCAAATTGCATACCAGACTGTCACTTTTAATGGATGCAAAGGTAACTGATGAATAATTTGAGGGTTTTCCATTGCCCAGAATCGACTATTCTGTTTATTCACAAATCGGGGTTGTCATGGGCGAGCTGTATCATCTTATTGGCATATGTACGGCGGCGTAAATGGTCTTCTGGTGGAAGCTCTTGTGTCAACTGAATCTTAAATGAAAACAAATCCAAATCTTTGTGCAAAATTGTGGCCAAAGTCGTTCTTTGAAGACCAAGCTCCTGAGCACGGTGTTGAATTGAGATTGATGTTTTCAGCCGATCTTGCAGTACGTTGTGGTCCATGCATGGGCCTATCAGCTACAGTCCCTTTTTCTTCGAAATCATTCACTACACGATAAATAGTGCGTCTTGTTGGCACGTTGTTTCTCCCAAAAATTTCACGCAACTTTCTCATCGTCACAGTAATCGATGATTGATTTTGATCAAATGTTTTACGATTAAAACACGTTGGTTTACCGAATATTTTTCCATAATAAATTCGCCACGTCTCTACTTCACGACTGCCAAATATGAACTGTCAAGACTAATGTTTACCAAAATGGCCGAAAAACAAAGTAGTATACCTTCATAGCGGACACCCTGTACATACATATAATGCTCGAGATTGTCCTCTGATTGACAGTTCCGGGTTAGCGGCACAGACTAGCGATTTTACCTGCGAAACATCGATGTTAAAGCGCACGATCTTGAGTGGCAATTCACACATTTAAAATCAAATATTATTGATTTCATATACAAAATTAATTTTTATTTTAAAAAGATGAAACTGCAGCCTTTATTTGTCCTATAAATTCATAGTTCTATTTTGCCCACAGAAAGAGGTGTCGTCACTCATTAAAAATTTAAATAAAATTATTTTCAAATAAAATTTAATTGACAATTATTCCCTAAAATAAACTTTAAAACAACAAAAAGAAATTGTTTTGCTTCCAATTATTCTGCGGTTTGCGGTTAATAAAGCAATTTGTTCAACAAATTAAATTAAACAACAATTTTTAGACAAAATAATAAAAACCAATAACTTTGCCAGAAATATTTATAGTTTTTAAACTAATTGATGACATTTAAATAGAAAACATTTTCACACGCATTATAATTTACCAGGAGATTAGATTATTTTAATTTTATTTATTAATTCTTTTATTTTAAGTCGTGGGATATAGCAGAACATAAAATGATTTTATTCGATTTTTTCTCGTTTTCTAAATGAGATTTCTTAGTGTTTTACCACGAATATTTTGGGTATAAACATATGGCTGCGAGAGGAAAACAAGAGTTAGTTGTCAGTGTAGTCTACCTAGAAGATTTTGGCGAATCCTGAGCAGTTTTATCTCTCCCATTGACAGGGACGTCTTTAAAGCAGAAATTTTTGCTGGAAAAAGAAGGCAATTTGCAGAGGTAGCGCAAGATATCGAATAGGTGTATTGGGGTATTTAATCTTTATTCTAAGACAAATTCCTAGTGCTGCATCAAATTTTTAAACTGATCTTTTTTATCTCATTATGGCTTCTATTTTAACTGTCAAACTTATTAGCAAGAAAACGAACTACACACACTGCGCAAAGGACGACGATTAAACATTCTAGAAAACATGGAAATATACAAACATAAGACCTTTGACGGACGCATTATAAACGAACAAACAAACTCCGATTCAGACGTTATATTTGAGCCTTTAAAATTAATGTACAAAACACACAACAAAAATAACGAACAAGATACAGCAAAAACAATAAAAACACATTACAAAAATAATAAACAAATTCATAATCCAATAATCATTGACTTCTTTCAACCCCAACAAAAAACCATCCGCACCACAAATTCTGACGCAATAAAATAGTAATCACAATCGTCTACCAATCTATACAAAAACACCCGGCCTGCTACCAGGTCCCAACTACAGGTGGCTACGTAGAAAAATAAACAAATTGTGCCTATAACATCTACCTGGCATCTGCAAACACAAATTCTGATGCTATACAAAGCAATAAAACAGTCATCACTTACATCTACCAATCCATACAAAACCGACTTACCAGCTTTACCTGCTACCTGCTACACCTTACAATTAAACACTAACGAATTGATACAAACTTCTCAGAACGAAAAATTACACTGAAGATGGCACATAGCCGGCACCGGTTTATCACCAAACCAAACTACAGCAAAAAAAAAAAAAATTAATTCGCCCTGAAAAAATAATCTGTACTTTTTATTCACACATGTAATAAGTTTGACTCTTGAAGCAGTTCTTATTTTCGCCGAAAGCTCAAGATATGTATATAAAGTCCCCTTTTGCTATAGCCAAAGCTCAATAAGACACCAGATAAGAACGAATATGGGATACCAAATGGATTGAGGCTTTGTTTTAAAGCGGCATTTTTTCTAATGGCCGTCGACGCTTCGTTGGCGAAAACCCGGATCTCCGGTTAACATTTCCAGCACACAATTAGCGAACTTGCGGTCTAGCCTATAGTCTTCCGGCTTCAACTCTTGAGTCAGCACAATCTTCTAGGGATGCGGATACACACCGCAAAATTACCCGAGTTGACTCTCTGACGACGCTCAATTCAGCTGAGCGACAATTGTGGGCCTTTGAGCTGGTCCCTATGGCGACTATGTAGCTGTCTCGCACCAATCTCTATCTGATTAGTCGCTTAAGATTCCAAAGAGTGTACTTCTAACTTTAACACGTAGTGACGAATGGCGTACTGTAGCCTTTATGACGCCCGAGTTTACGACAAAATTCAGGTGGCGTATTCACAGCTGATCCGGAGTATCGACAACATTTTGTAATAACTTCTCTAACGAAAAATGACACTGACGCAGGCACATGAGCGAAATCGGTTTGTCTCCAAATCAAACTTGACAAAGGATGGTGGAAATTCGTTAAAAATTTATTTTTACGTTTAACATTTTAACTTCTGCACAGGTTCTTTCAGTTGTTGAGTTTCCCTTAAATAATAGACGACGGAGTTTATTTTTCACACACACAGTTTGCTTATTTTATTTTTAACACTTAAATTACTCCGATAGCATCTGAAATATAACAATTGGAAAATCTATAATTACTATCTGGTCATCGTATATAAGTCTGCTCCAGGAAAGTCGGGCACTTTTAAATCACAGAGCGCAACTGCTCGGATGGGTTCCTTCAACTCTGGTAATGTGTGTGGGTTGTCGCCGTAAACACTTGATTTCAAGTAACCTCGAATAAAGAGCAATGAAGCATTGGCGAAAGCTTCTTTGGGTTTGGATCATGGACTTACCTTTAGCGTAACACTACCTCATAGCAAAACCGCGGTGCTCAAGGTGCCACATATTAAGGCATTAAACACAGCAGGCTACGCGGCTACACAGCTACAAAGGCCGCTGGCTATAAATGTCGCGCTGTAGCCAGCTACTTAATTATTTTAAAAACAGCACGTTTTTAATATTCTTTGTGTATTTTCTACTAATTTTAAGTCAACTGTAAACATCATCTATTTTTCCCAACACTAAAGGCAAATAGAATATGAGAATGCAGATTGCAGTCGATATTTGGCAATTAGCTGTCAGCTTTACTACAGGTTTTCATTAGGATTTTTCCGATTCTACTGTTTTTAAATTGAGTGCTTTACGATCGTTTCATTTACTGAGCATCCGAAGGCAATGGTCAGAAGAAGACATCCGGAACTACTGTGCAAAGATCTGAAATTTCAGATGACTGACTGAAAAAGTAAAGAAAAATACCCAATCGCATTGAATTCTATTTTAAGTTGGACTGACGACTCAGGAAATTGCATAGGCCCTTTTTATTTATAATCAAAAACAGTTTTAGCTTTATTATAATTTCTCAACGAATCAAAGTTATTTTGCATTTAAGCCACCAATTATTTAATTTGTTCTACGTGAACAATTAACTTGTGGCGCTGCAATTATTCTCGGTAACAATTTAAATATTGTTTCCTAAAGTTGATAATTAACTTTTATTTATAACTAATTGAATTTCCATTTGCAATGAATTTATAAACAGTTTATCTTTTACTAAATTAAATTTATAAAAAGCTAATTCAACTTATAATCCTTTCTCTTTGCTATTGTTTGAAACGAAAAAAGCGAAATTAATATTTGGGAGGAGGGTTTCATAAGTACTTGGACAGTTGGACATCCGGTAATAAATCGTTCTAATGATTTTCGCGAAACAGTATGTGAAAGTGCTGGCTAACGTTCGGGAATATCGGGTGGGTATCACGGACAAGATATTCAAGAAGCTCTCTCTCTCTCTATCTCTCTCTCTCTCTCTCTCTCAAAATACATTACTCACCAAAGTTGGGCCTATCCAAGTTTTATTTGAACAAGTTCAGCTATTTATTTTCGATTATAAATATCCTAAGCGGTAAAACTTATTTTGACCTTGAAAGCTTTGCAAGTGGTCCAAACTACCGCACTGGGGATTTAAAAAACCAAATGCGTCCACCAGGTGTAATTTTTTGCTGGAAAGTTCCAGATGCTGGCTGCGAGCGTCGTTTGACCCCATTACCTTGAAGATGAGGTAGTCAGGTAGTAACTCTTACTGATATGCCTGATATGGCGACTTGACAATATTGCTTTTTATGCCTAAATTGTCCGATATGGAAGTAAGCGATATGGGCTTTTCAACAAGTCCTTTGAAGGAAGAGATTTAACCTAACATGTCCAAAATACACCCACACTTACACAAATTAGTTACGAACAAATTTAAAAAGTAGTTCATATTGTAACGTGTATCACGTCTGATTAAAAATATAATTCTCATTTAGTTATTAGTTCTGCCTCAGTAAGGGTTTTATGTTTCACTCCAGTCGGGCCGGTTAATACCCGAAAAGAAGTGTATTCGTAAGGCTCCTAATAATATCCGTGTAGTTTGTTGGGCTGGCTAATTTCTGAAAGAAATTAGCTAAATTTAAGAGAAATACTTTGGCCCAGGTCGAAATATCGTCAAAACATTTTAGTGTACAGCGGCCTCGGCTGACTGTTTGGTTAGTTATGTTAGCTTAAGCACACCATAATACTAGATTAAGAGAATATTAATAGTGTTGTTAAGAAAATTGCCGATACCTCAAGAGTTTCCGAATACTGTTCCGTAAGAAGTCAGTTCGTAGAACCCGAAAAGCTGTTGAAGATGACCGATTAAATTCTAAAGTAACTAAAAAGTGTAAATAAAGACAGCCATATTTTGGCACTAGCGTAGGTAAATCGATTGAATCAAACTTAGCCAAAACCACGTTACAATATGTACCAGCAAAACCTTCAATATAAAATTTGACGGAAGAGGTATTTCATGTAAAATAATAAAAAAACACACTTAGAGAAAAACTGTTTTATATTGAATTCAAATTTTTCGCGAGTGATTTGATGTAGATTTTTGGAATGAATTTCTCTCATCTCTTTTCAAGTTTGGTGTAGACACAAACCGGTTTCGTCTATGTAGCATCTTTAGTGTCATTTTTCGTTCTGTGGAACAAAGTTTTTTTTTTGCCTATTTATGACCTGGAGTTAGACATGAGTGAGACACGGTTTGTCAAAACAGGAGGAAGACGAAAAAATAGTTCCATCGGCAGATAGAGCGCTGGTACTAGTATTATTCATTACGAGTACTTGATTGTCTGAAAGAAAGAGTTTTTAGATATTATCTGGCAGTAGTCTTAGCACTGGATAAGAATAACGCAACCACTAGCGCGTTAAAAATAGGTCTATGCTAGGTGCTTATATGACATCGAAATTGGTATAGGAATGCCGGACACTTTTAATTAGGATGGCGGAACATTCAACATAGGGAATAGCATAGCCGATAATCTGGCGGAGAGGAGCAAGGCTACAGGACTCGCACATTCAAGAAATTTGTGTCATTCCCGTCTTGGCATGTAAAAGGCAAATGAACAATGCTTTATATGATATGGTTTAGGCCAGACGGTAGAAGGAACACTCATGTAGGAACACTAAGCAAATCTGGCCAAGTTTAAGAGGACTCAATCAAAAGGATATCATGGCAACGATTAGCGTACATTGTAGATTAGGTAATCACGCGAAGAGAATGGGTTTTCCTACATCTGACTTTTATAGAAGATGTCACAATATAGGGAACCAACACCAGACTCATTTGGGACAGAGGACGATCCTCAGCCTCTCCGAACTATCAGAGATGGGAATAAAAGGAATATATTCCTTAATAAGAAGCTGCAACTGGTTTAAATTTGAATCCACATTGGCACAGTTTCTTTTCTTCTTTTTTAATTCTCTCTAACACAAGGTGAAACAAATGGATCCGATCAGCGGACCCCCTGAGCTTCTTAACCTAACCTAACCCAACAATCCTATATATTGTTTAGGTGGTAGTTTTAGTACCATGGCTTCCTGAACCTTATACTCTTGCTGACAGATTCAGAGCTATCTAATCTCTTGCTGTCAACAGCTTATATATCGACATCTTACGTTGCCATGTAATGCCAGATCTTCCCGCCATTTGGGTCGAAGTCACACCCACCACAGAGGTACCCACAATGGAACCTCACGAATAACCAGTTCGAAACTTACATCTGGGGGGCTATTGCTTCCCGTTCTTTTTCAGTTTCAGCCCCCATACAAGATTCAGGGACAGATTCCCTCATAGAAGTTGACTTGCAGTACATCAGGATGGCAAAATTTTGTGCCCCGGTAAAAAAAAAATGGGGACAATAGATTGCAACGTTTGCTATGGCAAAATCAATAACTTAGAGCTCAAATGTCTCACCCTTGCACGCTATTCACTCTTAAAAATTATTCTCTTTTGGGGGCTACTGGTTGTCGTGCTTAGTTACTGGTCGAACATAGAAAGTTCTCTTTTTTCAGTTTCAGTCTTCAGAGACGGCTCGAGGACTGGTTCTCTCATACAAGCCGACAAATAATACATCAGAGTGGCGGATTCAACAAGACAGGCCGAAGTTGAAAAAAGAGGGACAACAAATTGTATCGTTTAAGTGGCAACATCCTATTTAACCCCTGCACCAATTGACACATGACAAAATCAATGATTAAAGTTGGAATAGCTGACTCTTGTATTTCTTTTTTAAAATTAAGAAGAAAGCGTGGTCCAGTGTTAAACCCTTTGCCATTTATGAGGAGGTAAAATCTCCGGCTGATGGCTATTTTACGCGGCTTGTTCTTCTTGGTTACTGTAAGTCCTGTCGGATGAGGTGTATAAAAATTAAACGAAACTATTTTACATGTACTTCACTAAGCCCCTATAATTCTCAGACCGCCCACGAATAAAGAAAAAATAATTAAACTATCTGTTTGTTTTTGAATTAAAATTAAAATTAAAAGCGAAAAATAACAGCATTAACATTTAAATAAATAGTCAATGACAGTTTTAATGAATGTTAATTTAGTTTTATTTATTACAACAATAAATATCTTTATTTAATCTTTTTTTCTGCTGGTATTTATTTGTTAAATACATGATTTCCGATTTAATAACAAATAAATCTACGTGATAATAATTAATTGGTTTTAATTTATTAAAACAAAACAAAAAAATTGTGTAATTAAACGCCGAGTGTTGTTGTTTGTGACGTTGGGGAAAATTTAATCAAATTATTTCATTTTATTGACGAGAGCAACTTAATTTTCGCCTTCCTCTGTAAACCTGCTTGAACACTAATGAGAAAATCTTGTTAATATTTTCTTTTGAGCCGCATTAATGAGTATTGCGAAGGCGAAATGGAAATGTTTGCTATTTTACCCTAGAGAAAATACACTACGAGAAATGTGTGGATTAATTTAAATTAACTAATTTCACTAATAAGAAACGTACACGCACTCACACACACACACACACATACACACACACTGCTACTAGTAGGGAGTGTTGACGTAAGCAAACCAGGACATTTGCGAAAACTATTCAAGGCCAGTTGGGGTTGGAAAGTTCTTAATATGTGAAAGTAATTTAGGGCAACTTAAAGAAGTAAAGCGAGAAAGATTTCTGCTGAAGCCTTGTTAAAAACAAAATCTTTCACCGTGAAATTTCGAAAGCACCGGGCAGCAGGTTCGGATAACATAGATGCTGTAATGGATGTTGTTGCATTCAGTGTTGTCTCAGGTATGGGGATCTCTTCTTGGCGGTGCAAATTTCAGAAATGCAGTTGCAGAGATACCTGGAGATATTTGAAGGCCTTGGCGATTCGGTGGCCATATATCTTGTTATTACCTTATTTCCCCTCGGGTAGAATTGCTTTAAAAAGTATGTGTAGTATGACATTACCTTGGTTCTTTGGAACTTGTTAAAAAAAACCTGTCTGGCAGCTTTATTATACACTGCGAATCACCTAAATAAGGTATTTAAGTTTACCAATTTTGAACGCATTGTTTTTTGAATAAGGAAAAATTTATTTTAGACCATCTCGTTATTTAGTTCAAAATTTAGTAATAAATACTGCCACCCTTATTCGAAATTTCAAGAATTCGGTTAGGCGCTGAGCGGTAAAGTGATATTATGCTTTAGGTATTTCTTATTGCTACTTCCAGAGATTTTTAATTATATTAGGATCCGGAAAATATGGAGGCTAATGTAAAAGTTCTACATCTTGTTCACAAATTCACTATTTTACAGCTCTGGCAGCGTGAATTGGAGCATTGTCGTCTTGTTAGGTCCACGGTAGGGATACAAATAAGTTTTTAAATAGTCGAAACGCGGCTTCTATTATCCTTTTGTACAATTTTTTCCGTTTCAAATACCAAATGGATAGTGTCCTAGTAGCATATGGCACCTTATACCATAACTCCGCCTTGTCTTCTGTGCCAGCGTTGCAAAGATATTCATGCCTTTCTTAAGTCGTGATACTATTATTATTATTATTATTAATGTATGGGGGGATATCGAAGCAGACCACTTACTTTCTGGGTCCCTTTTCGACCCCCATTTCGCTCCTCAAATTCATTTTAAGGAACGATCCGTAATCACAACCACTTTACTTTCAATTGAGTCTCGTGCTAGCCCTAGCCTTTACTCTTGACTAAAGTGATTTCAGACTGTCGACTGGTAACTGGCGACACTCTTCCTCATCACGGAGTCTTTTGTAGATTCTTGATTTGATGTTCCGACAGGGTGTTTTGATGTAGAATTTTGAAACGAATTTCCGTCATCCCTTGCCAAGTTTGGTTTGGAGACAAACCGGTTTCGGCTATGTGCCATCTTCAGTGTCATTTTTCGAAATGACGGATGACGGAAATTCGTTCCAAGAGTCTTTTATAATTGCTAGCATTTGTCTAAGGCTTAGTTCCCCCATGGCATTCACATCTAACAAATGTCTGCCCGTGGTCTTAAGCCTTATGCTAGCCAGTGCTGGACATTCGCACACAATGTGCGCTATCGCCTCAGCCTCTTCCAGGCATAGTCTGCAAGTATCATCTTCTACGACTTTCATCTTAGCCAGATGGTACTTGAAGTTTCCATGTCCTGTCACTAACGCAGTGATCCAGCTTAAAGTAGCCCTATTATACCCGAGCACCTTGCTGGCCATCCTGCCGAGGGGCTCTTTGAGCACCATTCTAGCCTGTCTACATGTGGTATTCTCCCTCCACCTATTCAGGTGTAATGAGTTTACCCATTGAAAAACTTTAGCTCGCACTAGGCCATTCACCAGGGAAACCCTGGGTTCTGGTCCACAGAAATCCACATCAGATCCCCTTTTTGCTAGTTCGTCTGCTGCTTCATTCCCAGCTGTGCCTATGTGTCCCTTAACCCACATCAACATCACCTCATTCAACGAGGCACATCTGTTCAGTTTCAGAACACATTCCAGCACCACTTTGGAATATATGTTCACTTGCCTCATGCGTTTTATAACTGACTGATTGTCAAGTGCAATGAGAACCCTTTTACCATGCACTCAGCTGTCAAGCAAGTGATCCAACGCATGCAGCAACCCAAGCAGTTCTGCCTGGTAAACTGGTACGTACCTCTCCAGACACAGACTACAGGACAAGTTCTGCTTAACTGAAAATACACCTGCTCCTGCCCTGCCACTCATAAGAGAACCATCAGTAAAAATGCTGATGTCGTTCTCCATACACTCATTGTGTATAATGCCTTCCGCAATGAGTGTCCGATGCAGCCTCTCGACTACCTTTCTTCTACTTATGCGTTCCATCGGCATCTGAGCAGCCCTAAATTGGAGGCGTTGAGCTTTGCGAAAGTCATTCTTGTGAACTTTCCGACGAACTATGAAGAGACAATATGTTAAAATAGGACGAAGTGTGCAAGGACTTACTTTAACCCGCTTTCTTTGTGAATTTTCGCAAAATTGTTGCTTTTCTGCTTTCGGTGAGGCCTTTTGTATTTCTACTATAGCTTTCAATGTTGTTAGTTAAGTAAGGCACTTGTAAGAAAAGGAACTTTTTATACTACAGTTTATAAATTGTACTAGAATGGAACAATAGTCATTTGATTTAAGAAAGTACCTTTTTAAAAAGTACCTAACATTTTTTTTTACAAATTATTTTTATAAAAAGTACGTTTCTAGTTGGTACCTCTTAATAAGAGATACATTATTTACTTTTATAAAAAAGTACCTTTTTAGAAAGTACTTAAAAAGAATTAAATAAATTATTTTTATAAAAAGTACTTTTTTAATTGTTGTCTCTTATTAAATAAAAGCAGCAACGTTTTAAAAGCTTCAGATATTACCTACTTTTGAAATGTTTATAAATTCATTATAAAGGGTGTTTCAATAATGAAGTTGTTTTTATTTAAATGAATTAATTTTTGGCCGTTTGCCCACTACTTCTCATTAACATAAAAATTCCTGCATTTTTCTAATCACTGAATTATCGTACCATTTATATACTCTACGATTGTGTCCCATATGTTTAAAATTGTAACCTAAATGCTCTTGAGGCAGAAAAACGGATAAAATGTTTCATGCCATTTACTCTTGCACCTGGCAATTGAGCCGTTTCGGTTGGTTTCATAATTCCCTTTTAATTATCTTTAGACTAAATTACCAAAATCAATATGTAAGTTTTCCCTATTTTAAGCAGCTACCTACAAGTATTCGTTTGTATGCATTTGGAATTATGTATTTTTAACTAATATACATTAGAACTTGTGCAGTGCAATATGCAGGAAACATTTTCATAGAAATTCATGCCGATCTGAGGGAGTGCAAGTAACGCACAGTGGGATGGATTTCTGGAAAACGAAATATAACCTAAACATTTTTAAGCAAGTTCTCTTTACGTCAAAGACCCCTTATTAAGGACACAGCTGAAAAAAAGAAACCATAAAAAAAGTAAACTTAAAAGGATCGTGCCTGAAGAAAATAGCGACAGCTCCACCTACAGTCACGTTCATGGCGTCAGGGGAGATTTATCTCGAATCTTATTCTGATACATGCAATCTGAATATAAAGACCACACTAGGCTGGGTACGGATTCAGAGAAAACGTTAACGTTGATAAAATAAACGTTTTCCCAAACCAAGATTTAGAACATTTTTCATTGTTCTTAAAACGTTTCCCATCGAAAGTTCAAGATGGATCTGGTCTGTCGTTTGGGCAAAAGATCCCAAAACCGTTACGCAGCAGGACAGAACCAAGGGTGTAAAATAAAAATACGAATAAGACGGAAATATGTCTTTTTACTAGGAAGCCGAAGGTGGCCTTCATTTAGGAACCACGACTCCTAAACAAGACAGTTAGCTTAAGCGACATGATTAAATACTTAGGAGTGATCTTAGCCCGGAAACTGAGATGGAAGGGCCACAGAGGGGAGAGGATAAGAAAGGCCCACATATGTTATTAGGCTAATTCTGACCCACGCTTCCCTAGTATGGTGGACTGTTGTGGTGAAGAGGTGTAATATTACAGAAGGTTCAAAGAACGTTCTGCCGTGAAATAAGCGCTGTAATCGGAACCCCTCCAACAACGTAGCTGGAGACTATATTGAATATCCAAACAATATAAGTTCAATTAAAATATCAGGAGGCTCTTATAGCAGCACACCTGCAGGCTATAGGTGAGTAGATCAACCAAGAATAGAAATCGCGACGTAAGAAACAAGGGGAGGTAATGATCGGTTACACGCAAGCCGCGAAACAAATATTATAGCAAATTGAAAGCCGCTGCTACCAGACAGACGCTCATGGCTAAACGGAACCCTAGCACAGATGCCAGAGGAAATCAGCTGTCTCACAGACGGCTACAAGATAGGGGATGTGACGGGTTTGGGGATCTTTATTAAGGAGCCAGAGACCAAAATATACTACCGACTGTCTGAAGGAGCTCAGTGATAGGGCCAGGCCTGTGAAGGCTTATAATTTTATGGACAATTCCACTAGGAGCGGACAGGGTTAGATCCTCGACGATTCTGAAATACAAAAAAACGATAAACAACTACGCAGCACATGGTAAACTGCGCATTATATGGCTGCCGGCTCCCTTTGGATTGATCGAAAATGATCGAGCCAACGATCTAGCAATTAAGGCCAGAGAGTTCCAGGCGGTGGGCTTAAGTAGTGCAAAACAGCTTGAAGCTACGAAAGCTGCGCTGAGGGACTGGACAAGAAGGAGTCATACGGAACTGTAGAATAAAAACACGGTAGGGCAAATAATAAATACCCTACGGGGAGATCCAAATGAGGATAAACTTAGCAAATCTGAAATTAAAAACATATTAAGTGTAGCGACGGGTCACACCGGGTGTGTGGATATTGATGACTACAGGGTATGCAGGGAGGTCGTCGAGCCACTGGCACACTTCCCAGCCTTCGCACAGCTAAGGAGCCGATATTTCCAGGCCGACACTTTACGGGAAGTGTTTCATTTCAGAGGCATTGACTGGCAACTATTCAGGATGTTTGTTGGACTGCACAACGGTCTAAAGAATTCGGGAAACGAACTGTCCCCTAACCTCAATCTAACCTAACCTAGTCTATAGCACGTCTACCTATAATAATTTTGTCTTTTGGTCAATGAATGAATGGAGATGTGCATGGCGGGATAACGCGTGTAGGGTTTGTAGTTATCAGACTTAATTTATTTTTAAATTAAGGCCCCTATAGAAGGTGTCCCACATGCCAACATTATCCCCTCGGGGGCATATATCATCTTAGTGAACCCTGCCACCTTCATAGCTTGCCACTGGGGGCAAACAGGGCCACCAGTTCCTGGGGCTGGTCAGGAGCCTGAAACTGGAAGAAGGTATGACTTCTATATTCGACCAGTAGCGACAGTGTGAACTGGTATCACGGGAATCAGTAGACCCTGGAACTTCGGTTCCAGACTGGTTGTTGGTGAGACTCCTTCTTGGGTGCACGTGGAGTCTGTGGTTTATACCCAAAGCGCGGGGAGGTTCACTGCAGGATCGATGTGGTGTTGCATTGCAACGCAACCTGTCAATGCCATTCGAAGACAGCAGGAGATTAGATAGCACCGAACCCCTCAGCAAGGGGTGGGCCTGGCAGCCTCTGTCCTAATTTGCCACCTATGGGATGTGTATAAGTGCTATTCCGGTGGTGCTTATGCTATTGCATAGGGGCGCTGGTTTGGCCGCTTAATGTCACACTCGTGGTTGGATCACCGTGAGATTAAGCCAACGTTGGCAGGTGCTCACGCAAATCTAATCATATACATATGCCAACGTTATAATGCAGAAGTTGACAAAATCAGTGTTTAGTATAATTCTTTCCGAAACAGGCCCATTGTGACATGTTAGAGTTTTAAAGTTAAGGAGGGCTGCTATGTAAACTCAATTAATATTCATACATGTAACTTGTTCATATCAAGACCACAAACATATTCACACACACAGGCATGCATACATACATACATACATATACACATATATATCATGTCACCACATGCGGAAATTAAATCCAACAAAATTGAAATGAACTAATTTCCCTTAAACTTTACTGCACACAAACATGTGTTAAGAAACAAGAAACGAGCTTCACAAACATTTGACAAAATCTCAAGACAAACAATTGCTTTATTGTTTGTCTTGTTTTACAATTCTTTAACTCGACTCAAATAAAGTCACTAGTAGTAATTACAGCAGCTAACGAGTTCTGTTTAGAAATGAGCAGCCTCAGGACAAAAGGTAATTTTTGTTGTTGCATGTTTTGACAAATTGTTTGTGTGTTATTCTTGTATTAATTTGGCTTGAAATGTGTTTGGAAAATGTCAATTTTCAAAAATGTTTAAAGAGCAAAAAGGTATGTTTTGCCTTCCAGCTACTCAAGTATAAGTGATCATATATTGGGTCACATAAACTTCAGTTAGTATCGATTCAGCTTCAAAAACTTCTTCTATACGCACGAGGCATTTTGTCTCCACATATCGCATATTGGTTAGACTGGGTTCCACAGACTACCATTACAGCCCTTTTGGAAGAAAAGAAGGGAGCTTCTAACAAAGACCGATAAATGTTTTAATGGAATTCAACAAGCAGCGTGTAACGTATAACGGATTTGCAAGGCTGAACGGATCCGAGAGGTGTAATATTTAATGACTGTAATGTGAATACCAGTCGGCCTCCAGTCTTAATACAGACTTACCTGTGCTTATGGAGCTCTGTGTTGTTGGACATATTTTTCTCCATTACTCGTGGCAGTTATATGAGTTCTCTAAAGGAACTTCGGTTTAAATTGGGCAATAAAGGAATCCGAAAGAGATGCACAAGAATGTCTCGCGAGGGGTAGTCGGGTGCCAATCTCTAAAGGTACTCCTGAGGAAGAGGCTGAAAGGGTAGCACATATTATGTGTGAAAGTCCATCACTGGTCAGCATAAGGCTTGGGACCATCACGGGTAGATACTTGTTAAATGATAATGCCATAGGAGACCTAATCCTTCGATAAATGATGACTCCGATATGAGGAAGAAGGCCGACAGTTACCAGTCTATAACTACACGGGACTCAGGCTAAGAGAGGACGATGGCCTGTGTTTTTTAGACAATGCGAATACAGCTCGATTGCAGTTTACTGGCATAGCCGTATGGCTTCAGAAACTCCCACAATAAAAAAGTTTAGTGAGTAAATGTCACAATCTTGGTGAATACTTTAAGTCAACCCCAATGTGGATAATAATATATCGCTCAATTTATCGCCGATGATGATGACCTCACCACCGTCGTTTTCGGAGAAGTGTGCACCAAGTATACCGCCCGCGTAGAATTCGCACTTAGAAGTAAATTTTTCCTAATGCATGGCCACCTGGTAAATTTTGTGAGGCTTAATATTGCTTGTTATTATCTACATATGCACGTAGTATTTGAAGAATATTTGCCTGCTAAAATTGGGCTTCTTTTCGAAACACACCAAAGCCCACTCGGCAAACACACGGCGTTGTCTTTAGCCATTAACTTCGAACTCAAAATTGCTATGCAAAAATCTACGACAGTCCGTTTTCCGGTGCATTGCCTTGAGGTCTCCTGGCTTCTGGCGATAGTTCCCCTTGCTAAATAACTTTCTAACACTTAGTGGCAAAAATGAAAGCCACAATTTTGCCACTAAGCGTTAGAAAGGCTTTAAAGGGAAAGGGGTTTCCTCAACTAACCTTTATTTTTTTCATCACTTGCTTTCTCTGATTAAATGTGTAACTTGATCAAACGTGTAATCCTGCGAAATATAAAATACATTTCACAAATTTAAATATTTCAGCCATTTAAAGTCTGTGTCAAAAAATTTGGTTTTTATTGAACCACAATCGTGGTTTGCCAATTCATCACGAATAGACTGACGGCACAAAAACGCTGGCCAATTATGTCAATTTATTTCAAAAATCGTGTTTCAGTGGGGAAACTCATTTGTGCCTATATGGGAATAATGATATTAGCAAAATTTTCGCAGTCGGGGTGAAGAATATCCATGAGCGAAAGACCAGGGACCGGTACGTTCCCAAAAGTTATTGTTTGGTGTGCTTTATGTGTCGGTGGAATCATTGGTCCGTATTTCTTCAAAAACGATGCCGACCAGATCGTTACAGTTTATGGAGGAGTAGCAGTGGGTTCAACAAGACGGTGTAATATGCCATCCAGCGTTTGGTAAACGAATAATATCTCGTAAAGAGCCAGTAAATTGGCCTGCAAGATCATGCGATTTGTGGGATTATGTAGTGTCTCTCTTCAACGGCGATAAACCAAGAGACAATTGACGGCCTAGAAGATAATATTCGTCACGTTATTATTAGGAGGTGAAACAGGGGAATTTCCTCCTCCAAAACCATTAAAAATTCACATTTTCCTATCAAAAAGTAGAGAAAAATTGGAGAATTCTTTTTTTTTTTGGTAATTTTATGAACTAAGGCGAAAACAAACAACGAATTTATTTTCTTTTGAAATTTTTAAAGGTTTTTAATCGTTAAAGACGCCAAATTATTTTTAACAAGAGGAGTTTTCGCCAACCTCTAATAGAGATTGTGAATTAGGAGGTGTTTTAAATGAACCTGATTTGTAAGCGAATGACTGGCCATTTAAAAATTTCCTGAATTGAAAATATTTGTGTCTCTATAATTTCGCTTCAGGAAGGTACAGACTTACCTGCGTTTCCTTATGTCTTTATATTTTCCGTTTTTCACACTGCTACTCGTATAGGGCTATAGCTTTTATAGTTATTATGCGGATTTCCTTGAAATGAAGTTTTGTGCGTTGAAAAACAAGGGAAAGTAAAATTAAAAAAAAAACAACAAAAGGGATATATTTACATACACGTGCATTCACACACACACACACACACACACACACACACACACACACACACACACACACACACACACACACACATTCGCGTATTTATTCGTATTTACAATGAATGGACAGTTTTCAATTATACTGTTTACCTTGTGGTTTAATGGCTTTCAAAGTTTTAACACGATTTCAATTAAGGCTATCAACTGCAGCTAAAGCAATATCATCCACATTTACAGTCAGATAAACCTCGACAGAAATCGTATTGAAAGCGGGGAATTGTAATAATTTTATTAAATTTTTATCTCTCACTCTTTGTTTTGTATCTCTTCTTTTTTTTGTAATTGTTTTGAGTCTCCGTTTTGCTAAGGTGTGATTATGTATTTATGCAAATACAGTGGTGGCCAAATACAGAGTGTCCGCCGGGAAGGTATACTAATCTGTTTGCTTATAATTTTTGATTAAATGAAAGCGAATGGATCGTATATTGATAAATGTTTTATTTAATGTCGGGAATTATGTCTGGAATACAATATCAGATAAATGTCCGCCTCTGTTAGCTTCACAAATGCGAGTCCTTTTGAACACATTTTTCATTACATTCTCACACATTTCACGCGGTATTTCATTAATTTCATCACGAATATTTTGTTTGAGTTGCTCCAGCGTTTCTGGTTTGTTTGCATAAACCTTGCTTTTCAGATATCCCCACAATAAGAAGTCCGGAGCAGTCAAATCAGGCGACCGTGGAGGCTAATCAACATCACCATTCCTTGAAATAACTTGTTGTGGCTAGAGGTCTCGCAGTAATTTCATTGTAATCCTGGTGTATGCGATGTGGCACCGTCTTGTTGAAACCACATGTTAGTCAAGCCCAAAGCATGCAGTTGTGGCGTTCAAAAGGTTTCAATCATATCATGATATCGCTCCCCATTGACAGTTACCGTTACGCCGTTTTCAGTTTCAAAGAAGTCCAATTAAGGTCCCATGATTCCTCCTGACCAAATTGCACACCAGACTGTCACTTTTAATGGATGCAAAGGTGACTGATGAATAATTTGAGGGTTTTCGATTGCCCAGAATCGACTATTCTGTTTATTCGCATATCCATTCAAGTGAAAATGTGCCTCGTCACTCATTACGATTTTTTCATGAAAATCGGGGTTGTCATGGGCGAGCTGTAGCATCCTCTTGGCATAAATGGTCTTCTAGAAGAAGCTCTTGTGTCAACTGGATCTTAAATGGAAACAAATGCAAATCTTTGTGCAAAATTGTGGCCAAAGTTGTTCTTTGAAGACCAAGCTCCTGACTACGATGTCGAATTGAGGTTGATGGATTGTTTTGAACACTTTCTTGAACAGCAGTAATGTTTTCAGCCGATCTTGCAGTACGTTGTGGTTCATGCTTGGGCCTATCAGCTACAGTCCCTCTTTCTTCGAAATCCTTCACTACACGATAAATAGTGCGTCTTGTTGGCACGTTGTTTCTCCCAAAAATTTCACGTAACATTCTCAACGTCACAGTAATCGATGATTGATTTTGATAAAATGTTTTAACGATTAAAATACGTTGGTTTACCGAATATTTTTCCATAACACATTTGCTACGTCTCTACTTTATGACTGCCAAATATGAACTGTCAAGACTAATGTTTAACAAAATGGCGGCAAATAAAAGTATTATACCTTTCCGGCGTACACCCTATACTTACTTATTGGCTTAAAATTATAAAAAAAAACTCGAACTTCAAATGGCTTCTAAAAAGAACTAAAAAAATTATTTAAACCTGCAGTGTTACCGTATTGGAAGAAAAGTTCAACCTCATTTAAAATTTTGACTTAAGAGCGTTTCACGCTATTTCACAAGTGTTTAGATTTTCGCTGGATTTTTGTAGAGAGAAATCGAATGAAAATCGTTCTGACTCTCGAAAAAATTGGAAGTAAAATATTCCCATTACATTGTGTGTCACTACACTTTCCCTTTTGAAGTAAAATTAAAATGACGTAGGTGTTTAGTTCGAGAATGAAGCCGAAGCGGTATTTTCGGCGGCTATGGCTGAGCAATTTTAAGTAGGTAGCGGCGGCGGTGTGTGTTTCTTGAGAATTTTCAGCGGCTCAAATTTTTTATTAATTTATTTTTGTAAAAATTACTAAAATGTTCACCACTGAAGTGAACAAAGCCAGGGACCGAAAATAATAATTATTTTTGAATTTTCCATAAAATTATAGGAGAACCATGTCAAGCACACAATGTTCATCGTATTAACTTACGTTTTTGGAAAGTCATATGTTTTTTCTTTGGCAGAAATAATATTTATTCTCTGATTTTTAGTTTTCTTGACAGACTTGTACCGGTGGAAATTGAAAAAAAAAATGTCCGCGGCAGCTCGCCATCGGTGGCGATCCAGTTGACTTGTTTATTTGTTCAACAGCTGCTTCTATAAAAATGCAACCCTGATAAAAGAAAAAGTCTGTGTTTAGAAAATTTTACAAAATTTTTTAGAGCCGTACGACTGTCAACATTCCATCCGTATTTTTATCAGATTCACACTATAACACTTTCTCATTTTATTTTAGTTGTTCCAGCTTTTAAGTCCTTCGCTTGATTTACGTCTTCACTCATTTGATCCATCATGAACTTAAAATGATGAACTTGTGGCAAAGCGTCGTGCTCTAAGACACATGGTTCAATTTTCGTAATATCGTGTGAATTTTTTGTTATTTGGGTTTTCAGTGTAAAAAAAAGATTCGTGAAATGTTTCGTTGCCATAAATGCTCAGTAAGGTTTGTCATTTCACCATATGGACTAACCAACAACGCTTGCCGATCATTGAATTTTATTATCAAAGCTCCTGCTGTGAGAGAAATGTCTTTCTATGGAGAAATTATCTTCAGCTACGAAACACATTTTTGCCTCACTGTGTGAAGAGCTGTCAGAGGCAGTTCAAGAGCTGCCAATCCTCCCTAAAAAATGCACTGTTTGGTGCGGTTTGTGGGCCGGCGTATTTCCTCAAGAGCGATGAAAATTTCAACGATACAGGTACCGTGCACTGATACCGACTTTTATTTGCCCAAAATGGGAGAATTGACATGTGGTTTCAATAAGACGGCGCCACATGCCACATGCCACACGGCACGCAATACCAAGAACCTATTGTGATGCGAGTTTGGTGAACAATTTATCTCACCTTTTGCAGCAGCCCATTGGCTGCACTAGACTATTTTTTGTGGTGCAACGTGAAGTCTCTCGTGTACAGGCACAAGCCAACCACATTTCCAGCCCTGAAAGGCAACGTTACAGCTGCCATTGGTGGGATACCGGGCCAAATTATGGAAAAAGTAGGGCAACATTGGAGCTCACAAATAAACCAGCTACGACATAGCCGCGGGCTACATTTTCATGAAGTAATCTTTAAAAAGTAAATAGCGGGCCTTCATTTAACGGCCCAAATAAATATTTCATTCACTTTTGCAAAGTTTCTGTTTGAGTTCAACACCCAAACGGTTAAAAAATCACCCCATATTTATTCGCAGTCCACTGTAAGACATTTCCGTTATTACAACATTTAGGTTGTGTTGTAGATTATTTTATAAATCTTCTAGAAAGACATTGTCATCTGCGCATGTCAGTGTTGTGAGTTTTGGTCTCAGATGACGCCTTGGCTAATACAGTGACCTTTTCCCAACTCTTCTCATGATTCATTTCCTTTGCTTATATAAATCCGACAAGTCTCGTAGAAACCCATAATTCTTCGAATGAGAGCGTAGCTGAAGTTTCGTTTAAAAAGTACACTGTCTTAATATCAGCCCAGTATCAGTATTATTCTGTTGTGCCCTAATTTGGTCTAAAGGCACATTGTTCTTCCGTCCGAAATTGCTTCCCTTCAGATTTCTGATTTTCCAAGGAAGTTCTTGAGTCGAGTTTTCCTCGTATGCCTGCCTTCCCCCTTTCCAGTCCTTGGGAATTTTGGCTTGTAAAGTATATTGAGGACAAATAAAACCATATAAGCTGCCTCAGTACGAAATGTTTTGCCCACCACTGTATATCATTATGTAGATATTTGTAATAACTGAAAATACCTGTAACTGTAAATGCATGCGTTGATATTAAAAGCAACAGTTATTCTACTTTATGCAAATGTATGCATATTTTTACCCCCTGAAGAAAATAACAATTAAGGCACATATACACCTGCAATCGTTCATACTCACACACACACACACACACTCACACAGCCTTGAAGAGAATTCAACTTTGACACAATTTCATGCGTTTCATACTCGTTCATGTGAAGCAAAATACTTGAGCCAATTTATTAAATAAAAATATTTATTAAATATTGAAAATAAATATTGAAAAAATCTGTATTTGTTTGTTGTTGTTGTTTATTTGTTGCTGTTAATTTTATATTGTTGTTTGTAGTTAGTAAAACGCTTGTTATAATAACGATAAGTGCTCTATGATAACATTAAACATATGTAAGGTCGATAGTGGATGAGGTCGAAGAGTATTTGCAAACATTGACACATATGTTGGTTGGTTGATATTTATTAGGGCGGTGCATGCTGGTAATGACGTGTAGTTGAAGGGGAGACATAACCATTTTAAATTTAAATGTGAATATGCTTTTAAACATGTCTACGATCTGGCAACGTCTATAACTAAGTCAAGATGTCAAGAATGATAGAAGTAAAGATTACGCCATGGGAATGTTTTCCCGTTAGATGACATAGTTTGTTCCTTGTAAGGGTTGCCATATGTATTTGTCCTTAACTTCGACTGCCGGAAATTATTAGGATTAAATACGCAAACAAAATTATGAGTGGATGGTAGCATATTTAAAAGCGCTCGCGCCTATTTTCAGTTGTACGAAACCTGCCACCAGTCAAGTTGTATGTGCCTTAGTTGATACATATATTCGAGTTAAACGAGTCGAAAGACGATTAATAATCGATTGTTTTTTTTTAGTGGTACCAAGAATTTCACTTTAGAATAGTCGAGGATTTATCGATTATTTCTAAAACAAACGAGGAAAAAATAATAAACAATAAAGGTCGATAATATTTCATTAACAAAATTTGTTTGAGCCAGTTTGAACGCCGGCTTAGAAATATGCAATAAATCTCTTTTACTGGCAGAATCAATTCTACTATATCCAAGATTTAAAAAACAAATTGTGATTATGAGAGACGTAAGAGGCGAAGTGGTGGGGTGAAATACTCCTTCAAAAGACAATATTGGAACCGACCCGTCATCTATTGGTAGTAAATTCGATTTATGATCTCGCCAGAAGTCTTTGGCTTGCAAGTGAAAAAGAAAACACAAATACTCTACAAATTCCTAACATGAACTGACCTTCTTTCTCAACGCTCCAGTTCTGGAAATAAAACGAAATGTGGTTAACGCATGAGATGAAATGAGAACAGTGTTACCTTAACCTTTAAAAATCAACACAAAAATATTGCTCTCTCATCGAAGTTTCTGTATCATCATAATACCTTTCTTCCAAAGCAGGTGCAACTTCTACGGTAATGAAGTAAGGAAGGACCGACTACAAAGCGTCTTTCTTAACTCTTTTTTTTTCTGGTGAATGTGTTCTGAAACTGAACAGATGTGCCTCGTTGAATGAGGTGACGTTGATGTGGGTTAAGGGACACATAGGCACAGCTGGGAATGAAGCAGCAGACGAACTAGCAAAAAGGGGATCTGATGTGGATTTCTGTGGACCAGAACCCAGGGTTGCCCTGGGGAATGGCCTAGTGCGAGCTAAAGTTCTTCAATGGATAAACTCATTACAACTGAATAGGTGGAGAGAGAATACCACATGTAGACAGGCTAGAATGGTGCTCAAAGAGCCCCTCGGCAGGATGGCCAGCAAGGTGCTCGGGTATAATAGGGCTACTTTAAGCTGGATCACTGCGTTAGTGACAGGACATGGAAACTTCAAGTACCATCTGGCTAAGATGAAAGTCGTAGAAGATGATACTTGCAGACTATGCCTGGAAGAGGCTGAGACGGTAGCACACATTGTGTGTGAATGTCCAGCACTGGCTAGCATAAGGCTTAAGACCACGGGCAGACACTTGTTAGATGTGAATGCCATGGGGGAACTAAGCCTTAGACAAATGCTAGCAATTACAAAAGACTCCGTGATGAGGAAGAGTGTCGACAGTTACCAGTCGACAGTCTGAAATCATTTTAGTCAAGAGTAAAGGCTAGGGCTAGCACGAGACTCAATTGAAAGTAAGGTGGATGTGATTACGGATCGGTTCCCTGAAATCAATTTGAGGAGCGAAATGGGGGTCGTAAAGGGACCCAGAAAGTAAGTGGTCTGCTTCGATATCCCCCCATACATTAATAATAAATAAAAAAAAACTCTTAATTTTAAATTCTGTATTAAACACTATAATTTAAAATACCTTCTGAACTCAAAACCAAACAAAGAATTTTAATAAAATTATTTAAGTTTCTTGCAAAACGGTAAATAATGTTTTGTGTTATTTATGACAATTTTAAACCTTAGATAACTTAGTAGATTAATCGATTATGTTTTCCGATTAATTGCTATGAATAACTTTTTATTTCTATTAATCATGCGATTAATTCATCGAGTAATAATTTTTTTCCCATCGCTAGCGTCAGTAAGGATAAGCTCGGTCGTCAGCTGGCAGGCTGAAAGTTATGGTTTGCCGTAGCACTGTCAGAAGTTTTGACTTATACCTCTTCGTACATTAGACCGGATTTAGCTCCGTCGATGATGAAAGATATTTTAATGACGATTCTAAAATGCCCATGAATATTTTTTGCTACGCCTCTAAAGGTTTAAAACGGCTTTAATTTTGTTCCTGAGGGTGTTTCAACCGGACAACAAATTCTAGATACGAGCTCTGATGTCTGGAATCCTTCCCCCAAATAATTTCGCAAACTATTGTATAGCCCTCTAAAAACTCTGTAGTTCTGCAATTTAAAGTATTGTTTTTTTATATCAAATTCTTTATATCACTACTGGTTTCTGGTGATCCTTCTCATTTAATATACAATTTTTTTCACATGATATGAAGCTCCCGCTTAAATTAAGTTTCTAATATTTTAAGTCTTGTTTAAAAGTTCTAACAACTCGCACAGCAAATATCTTAAAGGATCAAAATCATTCTTCGAAAAACACTCTTTTTAAAAATGTTCTTTTCCTGAATACTACCCTGGACCTTTTTCATAAAATCACAACTCTAAGTTGGAAAGAGTGCCAAGATGTCTTCATTCTCACTCCCCCATATTTTAGTAACTTTTTACGTAAAAGTTTCTTCATTGAAGCAAAAATATTATAAAACAAATTGTCATTTTAACTTCGTTATCTTCTCTCTTGCTGTAAATGACATTTTTAAAATAATTTTTTCTTACCGGTTTTATCGGAATTATGTGTCAGTCTTTTAATGTCATTTACAATAAATAAATAAATATAAAGTAGACAGATATTATTTTTTTATTTACATTTGCACATGTTAATTTTATCGCAAAAGAAAAACATATAAAATATTTATGAACATTAATAATATTGGCAAATATTGTTGAATAATTAATGACAATTGAAAGGTTTGAAATATCACGCCCCACTAACAAACAAAAAAAAAAAAAACGATGTCGATTTAATATTAAAAATAAAAAAAAAACATGACCAAAATTTAATTATTATTTTTCATTTTATTTTAAATTGATTCACAATTTTCATTACTGATTTAAGTGCTGCTGTTGAAACACAATTGTTGTTATGGTTTTCATCAACAGCATGAGTTTATGGTATAAAAAGTTAATTAATTTGAAGTTTTTGTAAATTACAACAAATCCATGGACAACAAGCAAAATGCAAATATTTTCATTATTGCCTACACAAATTTTTTTTGTTTACTGCTACAAATTTGTTGTTGTTTTTTTCTTTGAAACAATAATTTTTTGTAGGCACTCAATTTGAATAGATCTATGTATGTGTGTATGTATGTATGTATGTGTGTGTGTTTGTATTTGTATTTGTAGTGGTATCAATAGAAGTATTTGGTTATGTAGTCGTAGATATACACTTTCGAAATGTAGAATCAAATATATAATGAATGTAAGTATATTAAGGATTTTTACACCGTTTCCAGGCTGGCCAACCATAAAAAACATTGAAACTATTAATATTTCCTTCCTTCGTTATCGTCCAGTTCGTCTTGAGGGTGATCGATTAGATGCTAAGCATCTCCTCAAAAACATTTCCATTCTCGCCTCCTGGAATAACATGCTACTTTTTGTCTCTTGTAGGTCTTGTAGCTGTTGAATTCCGATTACGATTATTAATCAATTACATTGCATTTTAAGAAGTATCGATTAAAAATAATCTGATAAAAAGCAATCGCTGCCAAATATTCAAAAATAATGATAAAAAAAAGCAATAATTCAACCACTTTCATAGATTACTTTTGAGTTTTTTCGATTATTTTCAAAGTAGAATTTAATTTTGTTTATTCTTTTTGAATATTTAATTGTAATCGCAAGTAATCCTCAATATTTTTAAATTACTTGTAATCGTAATCAACTAGTAATCATACGAAGCTTTAAGTAATCGTAATCTAACCAATTACTTTATCATTTAAATGAAGTTATGTAATTACTAATTATTACAATTACTAATAATTACTTAACAGCTATGGTCATGATTTGGCATGCCCCAGATGTGCCTAAGAACTCTTTATCACTGGTGTATTTTGCTTAGTATTTGTCTATTCTTTATTACGTTATTTCATGTAACGAAGGCGTAGAGGTAAATCTGTGATTTTCGAAACATTCCAAAATAATCACAACGACCATCTATCGCTAGCTCTTAATAGGCATCTGTAAAATGTTTAATAAGTGCCGGCAAATGCAGCTACTTAAGACATAAAACCTCCTGCATTTTTCTAAAAATTAAAAAAAAAAACCATACGCCCCTATAGTGAATATATTTCCCCTCGAAATATTTTGCCTTTGCCTGAATTGTGATTAAATTTGCCAAAACATGCAATATTTTTGCCCTCCACATTTTTTTTCTTCCCCATTTGATTTTTTCACTTTAATGTTGTTTGACAACTGTATGGATTGTGCCACTCCGACTTCGTAATCTCTTGCTACCTCTTTGTGATATCCACCCTCTGCAAAGAATCGTAAGCAGCAATAGTAATGGTACAGGTCTTCAACCCCATTCAAAATATATTGAAACGCAGATTTATTTACCCTGTAATGTTGGTTAAATCCAATACAAAAATTAATTAAAAAAAAAAGTATTTTTTGATGGGATTGAATCACAATGGGACACATTTAACCCTTGATAGTTCCACCATACTTCGTAAGTGACCCAATTCGTTAAAAACCCCCAATAAAATTAACTTTCGTATTAGACTTATTCAACATTACAGGGTAAATAAATACGCGTTTCAATATATTTTCGACGTGCTTAATAACTCTAAAATCAATTCGTATTTTGCCAATCGTAAAGATCAGTGTCTGCTTGCGATTCTTTGCGGAGGTGAACTGATAGCAAAATATTATGATTGGAAATACATAGTGTGTTCAAACATAAGCCCTAATTGAGGCAATTAAATTTTAAATTGACTAGTAAAATTTGGTGTTCACACATGTGCAATTAAGCTTACTCAATTAGCATTTGATAACTAAAAATTATGTTTGAAAAAGCGTGTAGTCATATGTTGTGTGTGTCTTTGAAGATAATTTCCAAATATCAACATAACATAAATTTGATTGAAATTATGGTGTAATTCAGTACTAACAGCTCAGTTTAATAATTGAATTCTTGTATGATAAATTGAGCTCAATTAAGACCTTAGTTGCGTACATCCTCTAAATGAGCCCCGGTGATACAACTAGCGGACAGGAAAATATTTCGAGGAAAAATAATTTTCACAATGGGGATGGAAAAAATGTTAAAAATTGGAAACAGTGTTGTTTGATTTTAAATTTCTATTTTAAAATTTGTTACAAAATATACAACCATAGACACATGTTTCGTGTTCAATTAAGTTACATACACATACACATACGCACACACACACGCTAATGCAAACATGAGAAAAAACACTCACGTTCATGTAGTGTTTGTGCTTGAAATATTTTTTTTATTATTGTAATAACAATATGATTTTTTTTTTGAATAAGTAAAAATATATAATCACCCACGTGTCCACAACTTGGCTACCGTCATGATCAATAAAACACGAATTTTTTAATGTTTGCTAAAGCGAATTAGATACTACATAAGCGCCCAATAGCTTTTGTATTCACACCTGCTAAGAAATCATACTGAATTATTCATTCATACGTCTGAGAATTTCAGGCAGCGAGAATTTTAAATATTTTTTTTGACAAAATTCTTGAGCGAAAGTTATTTTACTGCTTTTCCAGTTTAATGAATGATTCAGCACTATTTCCAAATATGTTACTACCGAGACTTCATTTAGCAATCATCATCTCTATAAACGGTTTTGGGATGGGAGATTGAATAGGTCAAAACATAATATCGATTTCTTTTTTTTAACATCTGTCGTTTCAGTGGTTAATCCCATCTTCCAAAAAAACTTCCTACACCATTACTGACGCATGGTACTGCGTCAGGTCAAGTTCAGTCCTACTCAAGACAATTCATGCATATATTTGATTCATTTAATTGTAAAATAACGAAACTTGAAACATAAGGACTCTATATATAAGTAACCTCATGGGTCCGTTTTGAAAGTTCCCAGGGTGATCTTCTGCCTGTATATGCAGACGATATCCTGATAGCTGCCTCGGGTGCTAGAGCAAGGACGATTAATAATCGGACGAATCAGTATTTAGCCTTATTGATGGACTTTTTCAAAAAAACGGAGACTTAACCTGAATCTGCAAAACACGATAGCCATGATGTTTAAAGGGAGACTCAAATACATATACCCGAATTGCAGGTCCTATGTGCCATGTTTGAGAATCGGGGCAGAGATGATTAAGACATTAGATAGAATAAAATACCTTGGTGTCACTTTCCATGAACATTTTGAGTACTACGCTCACACAGACAGTGTTTTGGAACGAACTAAAAGGATCTACTCGGCATATCAGGGAGTGCTAAAGCGAAGGGGAGGTCTTGATAAGGCGGTACGCCTTTTGGTGTATCGGCAGATCATACGACCGCTTATTTCCTATGCCTTTTCATCATGGTTTGGAATTTCCTCCTCTCAAATGGAGAGGCTTAGGAAATGGGAGAGAATGATTTTGGTGGCTTGCCTGGGTTTGCGGCCATATATTGGGCGGGATGGTGTGTTTCGCAGGCCATCATGCAGCTCAATATATGGGTCAATTACTTTTGACCGAGTGGGTCGTTTTAAGGTTCAAAAGGCAGTTGAGTTCCTTGAGAGATCAGGTTCTTTATACAACAACCTGGTGAGGGACTGTTTCTCTAGATCGAGCAATCTGGAGGCTGTTCAGACGAGTAAGTATCTATCTCCCGTGGATCTGTTGACCCTTAGGGATGCTGGTCTAGTGTACGAGGGTGCAGAACTTCTATTTTATCACAGGAGAATAGGCACATTAAATGTAAGTGATAGGGTGTATAACACCGCTCAGTAGTTTTAAGGACAGTTGTAGGTATTATTATTTAGTCATTTATTTTAGTTTTATTTATTATTATTATTATTACTTGTAATTAGTTGGAAAGTCTTTGTAAAATATGTAGTATAGGCCTTGGGGAATAGTTAATCTGACAAATTTGAAAAAGGGCACTTTTCTTCTACAGGGCTAGTAGGGTGCCCTCTTATTTCTGTGGGGCATTTCCACTGTAGGTAGAGAGCCGAAACCTAATCGTCTGTAAGCTTCAAGTAAAAGAATATGGTCCTCAATTTGCTCTCAGTATTTTAAGGGCCGACATTTTTGGATAAGAACTTGGCCTTACATTCACATTTTTGTATTTATGCGGTTCGCTCCAACCCCGTGCTTCAGTGTAGCGATTAAACTTTTTGTTTCGAGTTCATCGAAGATTAAATTTTCCTTTTCATTTTCGTAGGTTTAATTTAGACTCGTCATATAAACGAAAGTTGGCAAAATTTAAGTTCCGATTTGTAGATTTTACGCCTGTAGCTTCTGGGGTCATACTTTTTGTTTTCCCTTTTTCTTTATAAAATTAGAAATCTTTAGCTTTTCAGGTAACTGCTTTCAAAACCTTATTTAACAAACTTCTTGATTTAATCATCTTTGAGAACAGAATTTTCTCTAAAAATTTCATTGAAGAATAGTCTTTTCCAAAAAATTCGTTAAACAGTTTTGCGCATCGACGTTAAGCTTTTATTATGTCATTATTAACCGACCACAATGTTATTGCAGAGTAAGGCTTTAAACACATTGACTACAGCAGACCACGCGACTACAAATGCTCGTGGCTACAAATGTTGCCTTGTAGTCAGCTACTTAATGATTTTGAAGGCGAAAACTACTTGGTAATGTTAAAATATTAACAGATGTTGCAACAATTCGGTTATATTTCAGTGGTGCCACTTGTGATTTTTTACTTTCGGTTTTACTCATGGAAAAAGTCCTGTTGGTGGGCGGTGTTACAAAGTTAAAAATATATTCGGATATATCTCCCGAACTATAACGAGCAGAGTAACAAACTATTTATTGAGTTAGAGACCTTTCCAAAAATACATTATCTTCTTTGAAATGTGGACGCAAAATAGCTCAGTTCAGGGGGCAAAAAATTTTAGGCACGACTTTTTTCATGTTATCTGAAATATTATGTATGTATAAAAGTACATGCTATGTGGTATATATTCTAAAATCAAGGAAATTTATTCGATGTATAATATGTTAGAGTAGGTAAAAAGGAAAAGAAATACATATGACGAAGCCTTTTTAACTTTTGTGCCCCGCTCGCTCGAATCTAGGCGTGGCCGACTAGCAGTATTAACAATATTGTTCAAACAGAATTGAACTATTTTTTAAGGCTGAAACTTTGAGTATGATGGGAGAGGTGCACATAAAGGAGACTTAAGCCGAAAAACAAACATGATTCCAGACATGAACTTAAACTTCACTCAATATTATAAAAATACAATAGCCGTATTCAGTGTTTGATGCAAATGGTCTTTCAAACACTGAATACGGATGTTGTAATATTTGAATTTTGTAATTTTCATTTTTTATATCTTAATTTGTTTGCCTTTCATATTTTACATTAAGAAATATTTTTAAGCACTAATTTGCTTTACATATGATGTGGTATTGACAACACTGTTTTTGTTTTGTAGCCAACAAAAATAGAAATTACGCTCAAAACACATAGACCACAGCAGACTACACAGCTTCATGGCTACAAATGCAGTTGACTTCATATGTCGCAGTGTAGTCAGCTACTTTGTTTTTTTGAAGGCGGCAGCTACGTCATAAACAGCTGATAGGAAGATTGGCGTTGCATTATTATTATTTGTGTTTGGCGAACAATGTTGTCACTTCAACTTTTTTTGCCTTAACGCAAAATCACTCATTTAAGAAACTGAAACATAGAAGAAACTGAATATGGTCAAAAAGAAAATCAAATAAATAAAAAAAAATATTTTAACAGGTCAGGCCTAAAAATACTTTTTTCTCACCTTCCATGTGGTATTTCAGGTAAAATAACTTGTTTTTAAATGTATATAAATATAATTCATTCCATATATTCAAGCTGATCTTTTTCTACGCGTTCTTTGTCAATTGTCGTCAATAGAAATGAGCTTAAATTGGCGACAGCGACAATTGTAGTTTAGTAGTCATGTAGCTGAGATGCCTCCAAAAAAATCGCCTTCATATGAACGTGTGTATTTTACTTTTGACAGATTGTAGTCTGTAGCTCGCTGTGGTCTATGTGTTTAGAGCATTAGTTTAGTTTGACTACAACGAAAAAGACAACATGGACAACAACCCGCAGCCGTGTTGCACTCTTGTCCTCACAATAATCGTGTTCTCATAACAACTTGTGTATTTTAATTTTAACAGATGGTAGTCGGTAGCCTGTTGTCTTCAATGAGTTTAATGGATAATTTGCTTCGTAAGGAGTCAGAGAAAAACGAGTTTGCCAATCAATTGAAAATCCTAAATTAATTAACACCATATCTGTGAGTTCCGTCTTGATAACTTTGTTTTGACCACTACTTGTATATAACACTCCATGGTTTGGTCAAGTGGGTAGAAATGTATGTTCTAACTCCGATACAACGTAAACACATTTACCAACACGTCTATTTGCATGTATTTGTATAAAAAAAAACTCCATTGAATTTTCTACTTGTTTTTTCTATTTTCTATTTTATCTAATTTCCATATTTTGTTAAAAATATTTTGTTGTCGATACAACTAGTTTTACAAATACGCTTACGTCTACATTATGTATCGTTGTACGAGTATGTATGTGTCTGTGTGCAGCCAGCCAATACAATGTTCATGTTCTGAGAATTTTCCCAATATGCTCGTTTCATAAATGTGAACACATCAAGAGATACACGAAAATAAAAATAAAATAAAAATAAAATATTGAAAATACGTTTTTAATTTTATAGTTAAATTGCTGCTAATTTCAAAAATTCCAAAGTTATAATTTTAGTGATTCTGCTCTGCATGTTCAATCGTTAGAAAATACATGCAATAGCAATAAAGGGAGGTGTTCAAACACATGCATACATATGAGTATGTATAGAATGTTAGGCTACGTTTAGGTCAGATTGCACTGGACGTCAGTAGATATGATGCACTGGTATGATGGGATAAATTTAATTTTTAACTAAAATCCGTCAGATTTTATTTAATTTTTATTTCAGTAACAATTCTTATATGTTTCCGCGGTGCTAAGGAAAAATGGAGTATGTTCATTTAAGTTGATTTTAATGTTTTTGGAAGAAAGTAGGAATTTTGGTACAAACGGACGACATTTCTATGTTCAATAAAAAATCTATATAAAGGGTGTTTTTTTAGAAGTTTTTTTTCGGCCATATCGATACCGGAACTGTTTTAGACGAAGTGCATTCCAGACAATTAATTTTCATAATTGTTGGTGAAATAAGGTCCAGTGATACCCCCAAACGGTGCATTGCTCTAGATGTAATCGACTCTGTTGTGGATAACTTTTACTCCATATGCTGCAAGTTTGTTTATTAACACACGCGTTAAGGCCAAAATGAACCTCATTGCTGAAGACAATTTTACACTAAAACATCGGATAATTTGATGTCTGATTTTCAAAGTAAATCTGTATAATTTGGCAACGTTATTCAGGCGTCAATCTATTCATGATTATTTGCCAGAGTATACTGATCATAAATGTCAAAAAGTGTGCGCAGTATGACAGTTCGTTTGGCAATGAAGCCTTTCGTAAATTTTATCTGTCTTAGAAAAAGACATCCTATACATTCGTTGTAATGTCTGACGACATTAACATAATATTTATTTATTTCATAAATGTTACAATGCAGTTAAAATTATATTTTTGATTCGATTTACCGACAGTGTCATCTTTCTTTCTAAGTTAACTCTAAAGATGGCACATAGCCGAAACTGGGTTTCCTCCAACAGAAAATCTGGCAAGGGAAATTACCGGGCATAGTTACAAAGACTTTCACCAGTTGTAGTAAAAAGACCACGCGGAATTTGATGGGAATCGAACCCACAAACCCCTGATTGATAGATTAGTACACTACTAACTATTCAACCGGGCCACCCATTTACAAATGTTTATATTTGACATACGTTGTTTTTACCTTTAGAGTCGGCAACACTGCTTTCTTTCTTGTTCGTTACTAGGCTCGTATTTTCGACTAGACCGTTTAAAATTTTCCTTGACTTTTTGGTACAGTTCAGGCCATATATCGTTCCTGAAGTGTATGCTTTTGTTATTCAGCCCTGGAATCGTGTCGGGCTTATTCTAAATAATTTTCATGCAGCCACAGAGTTAAAAGTCCAATAGCTGTTTAGTAAAAATGCGAACCTGAAAATTAATTTCGCAATAGGACCAATGTTGCATGGGCTGTGAAGCAAGTGTTACCGTCCTATTGAAACCACATGTTGTTCAAGTACATGTCACCTAAAAAAAGTTTGTTATCATGTGACGATAACGTTTCCTGTTCACCATTACCTATGAACCCTCCAGCACCAAAAACCAAATTAAACACTTTCAATGTTTCAAATGCACCACTTTTGCTTGTTATCCGTTTAGGTGAAAATCATCGCTCATGGTGTATTTTTTTAAAATCAGTGATGCAAATGACCTTCAGGCTTCAAATCCTCTAAGCGGTGCCTTAGGAAAGGTTTAATCAAGGTTGTAGCGGCTTTGTTTCACGCTTATTTTACGAAGACGCGCAAGTGTTTTGCATCGACCGAGTTTCTTTGAAATTTTTACGCCGAACGGCGAATTTCGCGTACAGCTCTTGCAGAACGACCGATTTCAAAGGACGTTTGGATCACGGTTGAACTGAATGTGGCTCCATGACTAAGTTTGCCAAAAAGAAAAGCTTTTCGACAGCAAGATTATTTGTATGATCTTTAATATTTCGCCACCTACTTGTAGTGGAAAATCTTGCTGTCTCAGCCATCATTCTGATTAAGACAGTGATTTATTCATGTGTTCGCAGCAATGGCGAATAGCTTATTATTTAGTTTAAGCTGACGATTGCCAAAATGCTGCAAAATGAAGATGGGCTATTAAGGCCATGACTCACTGTCATATTATTCGATTATTCGTTAGGCCGCACACAAATTATATTAGTGCAGGTTGGAAGTGCATGTGTGTGTCGTAGTTTTTGATAGGTCTCTCCGATTTGCTAACGTTTTCTATGCGATCAGAGAGAGATCCATTTCGCTCTTTGCCTCTTCTTTGGTGCGTTAGTGGGGTATCGAAAAACCATTTGCAGAATTTTTTTTAGCGAGACTGAATTCTATCAATGTTTTCTGATTGTATCATGCGACTATATACGATAGTGGATGAAGAGCTTGGAGCTATTTTTTCCACAACTCGACATATGGTTTCAGCAAAACTGTGCTGCATGTTACAAACTATTTGCAAATATTCTCACGTTTAGGACCAATAAGTTGGGCGACAAGATGGTGTGATTTCGTTGATTCCCTAGTATATGTCAATAAAGCAGGACGGTGTTACTAGAATGGAAACGGAAGAAGAATAAATTATAATTTCGAACTGTCGCAATTTTTCTGAAAGTAAGCTTGAGACTCTTATGGTCTTGCAAATTTATAACATTAAAATTTTCTATTCAAATTCTCATTCAATTTAATATTTCATGTGGCAAATGTGTCTTTTAATCAGATTAATTCCATTCGATTAACTTACAGCACTTAAGTTTTGGCAAAATCTCAACATTTAACATTTCCATATGCGTCTGGCTACCCTGCAGTTCGGAAATAATGCATAACAAAATCGCATTACCAATATGTATGCAAGGATATGCTTAAGATCAGGAGGTAATAAATTCACGGCAATCGATATCGCTAGAAATTTCAATAGAATTTAAATGGGAATATCGAAGGATATCGAATGCCGTGATTTGCTGCCCGTTTAACTTACGAACGAAACCACTATAAAGCAATATTTTAGGTACATTAGTCCTTTTTTTCGCCGTAATTCATCTTTTAAATATATTTTTTAATTTGTATATGCAGAAATGTAAGAGTTAAGAAAATGGTAGATAAATAACAGAGCTCTGGTGTGTTCTTTTCTGAAAAAAATTTAAAATTGTTTGCCCCTTTGTTATACTTCAAGTATGTTTACGCCCACAAAAGGTGGCGTCTTTTTAGATTTCATCCTAAATAATACCAGAAGGCATTACCCTTTAAGACGTGTATAAAATACCCAATAATAAGGGTGTGTTAAGCATGTACTCTTTAACAGGGCAACATTTTATTTAGGAAACGAAAACACTATTATCCACTAAGGAAGAGTCGGAACCTTGATGTTTTCAGTGAATAAAATTAGTAAAAAGACAATAGTTAGAGAAACAAGGAGTTTGCATATTGAAGTAAAGAAGCGATGTGAAAATTAAATAGGGACAGCAATTTTAGAGAGCATAGAGTCGGACCGAAGATTGATGGATTTTACACTGCCACAATATCTTCGCTGATTTGAAGTTCAATTAAAACATTTTATTTATTTATCTGTCGCTGCTAAAATAGAAATACTATTAAGAAAACAGAATTGAGGTATACACCCCAGCGCAGAGGTGTATGGGATGGGATGTCATATCCTCTTCCTCCTTATGGTGGTATTTTTTGCAAGAGCCCTTTGCCGAAAAGATCTTACTTTTACGAATACATTATTGATAAATTTGCAATGTCCAGTAATCGTAGCCATTATGTTCTGGATAATAGAAGCCTCTGAGTATGGTCGCATTCTAGTTCTAATCCTGCACATGGATCCAAGTAACCATGTCACTAGTGCAAAAAAGTCTCGATCTACCGCTCGATCCGGCGATTATGACCGAAGAGTGGCAAGCAAGAAATGAAATACTTTAAAAAAATTCACGCCCCTATTAGTGCTACATATCTGTGTAGACCTCGATACATGTCCTATGTTCATCTCATAACTTCCAAGGTAAAAATTTGATAGCTCACTCAAAGAAGAGTAGAGTCTATCAGGCTTGGGAGTTGTTGCTGCGGTGAACCCATAATCTAAGGGTGTGTCGCATTGATATTTTTTGTGTGATTTTTTAAACAAAGTAAATCTTATTCTTCAAGGTTTTGGTCGAGTGCATTGGACCTTAGTTAACCCTTGCGAGGAATTTCTTGTGACTCGGTAATGTAAAACAAGCTATTTTACCTGAAATACCACATGGAAGGTGCGAAAAAAGTATTTTTAGGCCAGACCTGTTAAAATAATATTTTTTTTATTTATTTGATTTTCTTTTTGACCATATTCAGTTTCTTCTATGTTTCAGTTTCTTAAATAAGTGATTCTGCGTTAAGACAAAAAAGTTGAAGTGGCAACATTGTTCGACAAACACAAATTCTAATAATGCAACGCCAATCTTCCTATCAGCTGTTTATGACGTAGCTGCCGCCTTCAAAAAAATTAAGTAGCTGACTACCCGGCGACATACTGCATTTGTAGCCATGAAGCTGTGTAGTCTGCTGTGTTTAGAGCATTAGACAGTTCAACAACAAGAATTGTAAAAGGCGCCAAAATACAATTTCGAAAAAAAACTATAACGATCGCTAAGAGCGTAATAAATTTTTAATCGGAAAACATACCCAAAATTGTGGACAAAAGTTCCATGAAAGAAATTTAAACTGCAGTAAAGTTTAAAAAAATAGTGACAAAAAAAATCTGTAAAATTTCCACAGCCCCTTTTACAGCAGATCTATTCACCAAATATTAAAATAATTAATTCCAGTCATAAATCATGAACTATTAAAATGTTATGCAGTAAATAAACAGCCGGGTTTAAGAAAATATCAAAACCAAAAGCACACTGTACGCAAGTGGTTCCAGAATTAATCGAAATGATACGTGTTACATCATACGGACAGCTGTCAACAGTTGGAAGATGAAACATTTCCGTCCGTATACTATTTATTTGGAATACTGAACACAGTAAATTGGTTAGACCCATTTTTTCAATTTCACGACTGAAGTACAAAATGCAAAAGCCGATATAAATTGTTCGTTAGAGTGATAGAATTTAAAAGACCCCTTTGGTCAACCTAGAAAATCGACCGAAACATATTGCGTCGATTCATAACCATATACACGTAGAGAAAAAACATAACTGTGGCGTGGTCACGGCAACTATGTTTTGTTCTCTACAAGACTAACTGGTTGCGGCAAACATATAAAGGTTATTTGAAAGCATTTAAAACATTACTTTGGTTGCTGTTTGCATTTAATCGGGCATAAGCTAGCAGGTACAAAGGTCTGACGGAGTGCACTGTAACCTATACCTCCTCGTGGTGTGGGCCGGTAACAGGTTCCAGTCTCTGTTAGGTTTCTGCCTAAATAAATCAAGTGGTGAGAAGTTAACGATTTCTTATAAAAATCCCTAATCTACTGTGGAACATTATACGTCAGGGATGCGTGGCCATGATGCTGCTTGGTCTCTAGTATGCGAACTCTGGATACCATTCGAGTTCTAGTTTTAATACAGACTTACCTATGCGTATGGAGCTCTCGTGGGAATTAAATAAATTTTTTGAAGGAACTTCGATTTAAATTGGCCAAGGGAGGAATCCGAAAGAGTTGGACAAGAAGGCCAAGGGAGGAATCCGAAAGAGTTGGACAAGAAGGCCACGGGTAGGGATAGGCGGTCAATCACTAAAATTACTCCTAAGGCGTTCGATCGTTAAGATCGGATTGGAATGGACAATGTTTAGAGGGGGCTAAGCTCTGTAGAAACTCCTGTGTTTATTGGCCAATGGAGAAAATCTGATGCGATGGACAAGGGAAACTCGTAAGGGGTGGATGGTTCAGTCTCCAAAGATACTACTGAGGGCTGCGGTAGTAGCACATATTGTGTGGCTAGCTAAATGCTAGGAACTATGGGCAGACACTTGTTATATGTGATTGTCATAAGGGACCTAAGCGTTGTATTTGAGCAATCATACACTGTTTGTGTAATTTAACTGGCTTCGACTCAATCTGTTGGTATAGTTGCCAATAATAATTTTGTGCCTTAATTAAATAGCTTGTTGACTATTAAGCATTCGATGATTTTAGTCGTATGGGTTCGATCTCAGCTGTGCCTAAAATTTTTCTGATAAGTACTAGCCCTCCTACGTCGGTGTCGCTTTAGAGCACTAAATCAGCGGTGAACTTACATAATTAATAAAGTGGTTACACTAGCTTTAATTAAAACGCCTAAATAAAACCAGAGGTGTGGCAGCACTATAACGCGCATTTGCTGGGTTGTTAAATACTGCAGCTTTTCTCGCCCCTCTATTTCACTATCTGTCTTGTGTATCCCTTTCCAAAGAAACTAAGAACACAATTAATCCAACTAATTAGTAGGCTTTCATATTATGGTTACCTCAAACATGTTTTTTTGAACGTATGAAATTGAAGTTTGTTACTTTAAACAAAGCAGCGGTTAAAAAGGGGATGCTTGAGTACAAAGAAAGGGAATTGGGAGATAAGGTCAATGCTTTACTACTTTGGGATGCGTGAGGTAAAATTTGTATTCCAAGAAAAAAAAGCTTGGTGATAGAAAAGTACTCAGCAATGCGTTTAGTAGTTTATTTTCTTTTTTACCAGCTTGACGATTTTCAGGGGTGCTATAGCGTAACTAATTATAGAGCGTTGTTTGTAATCTGTAACTTCTTAGGGATAATACTTCCTCGATGAGGGTAGTAGAAGTGGAATCCAGTAACTGCCGCAGAAAAAAAAGGTATAAAAAGCATCTGACTCTTGGCGAGTGGTTGATATGAATAAGGCTGCCCCGCCGACAATTAAGAGCATCCGGTTAGTTGTCTAATCACCCTAAAATTATTTTTAATAATGCCAACATTAGAGTGGGTCGAAAAAAGTTTCACTAGGATCAATGATATCTCCTAGGGTCTATGATATTTCAATGACCATTCTAAAACACCCATTACATATTTTTGCCACGCCCCTGAATACAGCTCATTTAGTTTTTTATTTGTTGGGTCGCTATTTTAAGCGCGATCACAGCGTATGTCACATCGTTGTTAGTGGCTTGAAAACGGCTTCAATTTCGTCCATGGTGGTTTTTCAAACGGACGTCAAATTCTTGATACGACCTCTGTTATCATGGATTCTTTCCCAGTACTAAACAATTTTTACCAAACCATCGGATCGTCCTCTTAGATCGATGTACTCCAGGCATCCATAATATTCTTTTTTGCAACTCCCAAAATGTCGACCTTGAGTTTGTTTTTTTATTGAATTCTTGATATCACTTCTGGTATCTCGGACACTTCGCTCGTGTACAGCAAATTTTTAAGCGGCATGAATCTTCCTTAAATAATATATAAATTGAGGTGCTAATATTTTAAGCCTTGTACACTAGTTTTCAAAATTCGCTTATTTGAGAACTACATAACGGCCATTTGCTCAAACAACGTCATAACTCAAATAATGCAATTTTGTAGTTAATGCTGCAGAATTATTCGTTATGTCATGCTTTATATTGTGTATAAATTTCATCTTTATATCTCTTCTATTTGCCACGTTTGAAGATAGTATATGCCGTTATTTAAGCGTTTATCTAAAAATGCCATTTTTTGAGTTATGACGTTGTTTGCGTAAATGAGCGATATGAGAAAAAAATAAACCTAAACTAACTAACACTAGAGGTACTCCATTATTGTTGTTTCAATAAAACTAACGAGCGATTGCTGAATTCACCTGCGTTCTCTCCTCCAGGCGTTTCACAAAAAATTAACACAATTCGTTAAGTGTTAGATTCACTTTCTTTTAGCGTTATCGATTGCTAAAGAAAACTCAATGACCTAAAAGCATTTTGTATTAAAATATAAAGATAATGTGCCCCCAAATTATAAATTGTGTTTACATTGCCCGGTATAATAACTTTAAGGTACGTCCTCGTCCTTGCAAAAGTTGCTGGTGTAGAAAATATGTAACATTTCGTTTGGCACAATTCATGGCATGTGAGCTTTAATCTGCTGAAATGTATCGTAAATATTTATTAAAATACAAGCAGGAATGATAATTTTATTTGCATTTTACATATTTCAAATATGAGAAATACCTTAAGCTGCCGAACATGAATAAAGGATAATAATTCAACTAAATGTTGCTCATTTGAATTCGAGCGCATTAAATTGAATTACAATTAAATATTTATGTAAAATTGTAAACAATAAATTCATATGCAAATTCGTTGTCTGTTTTGGGGGGAAATTTATTAGGTAATTATTCCGTATTTAATAAATTAGAATGAATGCTAAATAAATGAATCGAAAACGAATAAAAAGGTAAATATTTCATTTCTGTTCGAAAATCCGTGCACGTGCATGTTCAAAAATAAATCACTATTTCATTTTTCACTTTAATTTTCACACGGTCAGGTAACTTGTTCGCATAATTATGAACGTAATTTGGGTTTTGCACTGAACGAGAAATGTGCATTTCATTTCTGTAATGCAAAAGTAGGGGAGATTTTTCTTTAATTTTCTTCAAATGATTTTTGCAAATAATTTTGGTGCTTATGGTTCAGAATACGGGGCTTATTTCTGTAATGCGAAAGTAGGGAGATTTTTTTTTTATACGGGGCTTCCTAACAAAGAAGGGCGGGGTTATTTCGAAAGAAGAGAAAATATTTGCAATCAGAGTTTTGCTTACTCTTTTTAATTAAAAAGTTTTAGTTCGATCTTAATGATGCTGGATAACAAAGACGCATGTGTTAATTATTTATCTCCACAGGTCCACCCCTGCTTTCTTCACAGCTAGAACTCTATATACCAGTAACACTGTACAACAGTCCGGAAATCTCGTAGAGTTTCTTACGGGTTTTTATTGTTTTCCGAATTTAGTTTTCTCAAATCATAATAGGGTTTTGTGCCACAAGAGGGCAAGTCTTAGCCCCCTACTAATAAATGAATTCATATTTCTTAGTTTAGGTAGGGTCAAAAACTGTTAATGTATATGACCGACCTCTATTAATTTTGCGAGAGGAACATTTGTTCTTTGTGGCGTCTCTTATGCGGACCCTTCTTAGAATACAAATTTTATGATTTTTGTACTTTTTTTTTAGAAATTGTAGAACAGCGTAATTGGAGCGATCGAATCGGATGTAGGGGTCGCTATAATTTACTGTTTTATTATGTGTTAAGTGTTAAGGTTTTCGAGATATTTTTTTAAAATTTTGTCAATTCCAACATCTCCGTGCTCTTCATCGGATACTAAAAATAATATTCAGGAAATATGTTTTGGACCCGCAGCTTCTAACACCGGCTTACATTCAAGGGCTTGTAATTTAATTGAAAAAGTCTAAATGAGTATAAATGAGATATGGTTTGGTTCCCGGCATCACACGTCCAAGGTTCTGGAACTAATTTATTTAAAGAAATTGTCGGACCGAGCGTTGCATCAGAAGCGGAACTATTTAAACCGTTTCGAAAGCGTTGACCAAAAATTTATTAAAAAACCAAAATTTAAATTGAAAGATTCTCGTAATATTTCGTTGTGGGGTTCTGGACGCTTTCTTGAACTCCGATAAGAAATAAACGCATAATGCTTGTTCTTTTAGAGGCACATAACTTTAAGTTGGCAATACTGCTTGATATATGCGCCACTTTGACAGCTGTTACATCTTTTGTGTTTAGTTTCGTTCACGATTTCATCAGGAATAAAATCGTAGTTCGGTTTAGGAAAGTTACCGTGTGTTGCGTTGCAATATTCTGTTCAGTAACGAGGCTAATTTTTGGCTCAATAGGGACGACAACAAATAAAATGTGCCACTTTCAAAGTGAAAGAAATCCACGAAGGATTCTCCGTGCCCCGCTACATCCACATAAAATAACTGTTCGGTGCGCTGATGAAATTGTTGGCCATGGTTACCAAGTACTTCGGGCCCCAATTGGATGGGCTATTTACTAACATCATGTTTTTCCAACGACGCCACATGTCGTACAAGGCATCCAGGAGTCGACTTACTAAAAGAAATATTTTACGAATGCATTGTTTCTCGAAATGGCCGGGTGAATGTTTTCCAACATCGTGCGATTTAATGAAATATACTCAAATGGAAAAATTGCTGCAATGGGACTTAAAGCGTTCTAACGCCATATTTAGTATTTTTCCAAATACTTAATTGCACTTGGCTTTCTCGATTCTTGTGTGTCATATGAATCTTTAAACAAAAATGGTCGTAAGACTTCAGCTAGTACTAAAAAGGAACCCCTTAAAGAAGCTTGACGGAGAGGGGTTTGATTCTAACAAACTGGCCGTGAGCTAGCCGGCATAAAGATATGGCTTGCCGTAGCTGAGTGCATTATCAGAAGTTCTGACTTATATTTCCTTGTGGTGGCAGATGGTAACAGGTTTCGGTCTCTACCAGGAGAAACCACGGTTGAACAGCATACGGCAAGGTTGCGTGTCCAAAAGAGTGCTTGTTGTCTAGTATGTGAACTCTGGATACTAGTCGATCTCCAATTTTAATACAGACTTGCCCGTGCATATGGAGAATTGTGTAGATGGACAACTTCTGCATTGCAGGGATGTACCAGGAAGCCTCGCCAGAGACGGAGAGGTTAATCTCTGTAGAAACTCCGGTGTTTATTGGCCAAAGGAGCGATACTCAAGCGATGGACAAGGAAACCTTATGAGGGGTGGAGATGGGTCAGTCTCCAAAGGTACTCCCGAGAAAGAGGCTGAGAAGGTAGCGCACATTGTGTGTGAAGCATTATGTAGCATAATGCTTAGGACCGCGGACATATACTTGTTAAATGTAAATGCCGAAGGGAGCCTAAGCCTTAGACAAATGCTAGCAATTACAAAAGACTCCGGGAAGAATATGAAGATCGACAGTTACCAGTCAACAGTCTGAAATCAATACAGGCAAGAGTAAAGGCTAGTGGCAGCACAAGCCTCGTAAGGTAGTCGTAAATAACGAATGGGTTACCGGAAGTCAATTCGAGAAAAAAGTGTTCGAAAAGGGACACTTAAATTTCGGGGTCTGCTTAAATATCCCTCCTAAATTAATAAATAAAATACCCAACGCACCAATATTTTATTTTAATTGTAGCTTGAGGGTGGACATGAAAAGACACTTTCATTCCTTACGAAATATCCTTCCGACAGGAAGAATGACGCCATTTAAATTAATTGTCATTCGTTAAGGAATGCAAAAGATCTATCACATGAAATGAGCGAACTTTTTTTTAATATTAGAGTACAGGCAGCCTCGTGTATACTGGTACATATTACACCCTGGGGCAACCTATACTTCGGCAAATCAAAGGACCTGGTGAAACAGATGAAAGTGGATATTGTTAAGAAGACAAATATTCGAACTAGCATGCAGAGGGATCGGAAAAAGGAATGAAACATATTCTATACCACTGCCCAGCTTTCCCAAAAATAGAAACCCAGTATTTCACTATTATCAGCCATTCTGATAGTTATTGAATAGAAAATCTTCAGGAACTTTGCCTGAAGTACCGAGTCCCTATAGTCGTCAAAAGGTCTTCTTAATCATTGCTGCATAATGGAGGGCGCAAAGCCATCCTAATCACTGCATTAAGCAAAGCAGATTTATAACAGGAAGACTCACGGGCGAGCTCAAATCATTTCCACCTTCGTTGCGAATGTCAAACTCCATCTAAATAAAATGGGCCGGAAATAGCGAAACATATGACATTTGACATCCAATCTCTTAAAAAAGTCAACAGCTGGGCTGGTGAGTTTTCCGCGTTTAATTCGCCTTGGCATTAAACGTATGTCCAGGACCATGAGACCAGGAAATAGAGTGCATTCTGCAACTTTTAATTTAATTGCTGTCACTTTCTTTTCAGTGTATGAGATGAGATGCCGACCGACCATTACGAATTGTAAAGCTACCTACCTCTACACACACACACACACACACACACACACACGGTTTGCTATTTAACAAATACAAAGCAATAAATTTTAGTTTATACCATTCCTTAATATCCTGTACATGTTTGTATATTTTTGTGCCTGTGAGTGTTGCTGTATTAACCAGGTATATTCACAGCTACATACATACACACGTACATTTATTATGAACCCATACAATAAAAGAAAAGCCTTTAACACCGTAATAAATTCTCATATAACGTTAAGTACTAAACTTAAATATTTCAGCACAATAAGCGTCTGTAGCAACCTCGAAAACATACAGTGTGTTTGAAAAGTTTTCATACATAAAGAAAAATAAAAGAAATCTCACATTTTGTTTGAGCATATATTTGTCAGCGTTTTTTTTCTTAAAAATAAATCGAAAATAAGGGATCAGACGACTTAGTCTGACTGTATTCTGGTCGGCAATTAGGCGATATTCTTCGTTGCATACAAATTTCATTGTCGATAGTGGATCGCTTTTCTGAAACGCTAATTTTACTTAAAAAAGATCCATTGTGAAATCGCAAACACTTTTCGACGCTTGTGAAATCTTGAAAACATTTCTCATGAGCCGACTTTGATATTTCTGAAGTTAAAAGTCATTACTAGGATAAAAGTTACTACAAAGATTGCAGAACGCCCAGAGTATTTTGTCTGGTCAAAAAGTTGGGTTCTTGTAATGAAGGAGCTTTGTAATTTTACCAGACTCATTGTAAAGCATCGAATATGAAGCGCTTTATCGATTTAACTAGAGCATAATCGGTTGGTCTTCCGAAAGAATTTCCAGATATATTTTCAATAGCTTTCAGGTCACACAAGATATTCAGCGATCGGAATGGCGAACCGCTTTAAGCATTTTAGATTAACAGGCCGCCTGCCAAACAAGAAGAAGAAAAGAAAAACTTCAAGAAAAGCCCAAGGTCGAAAAACTGGAGAATGGCCGATGTAGAGTCAACCTGAAAACCAGTTGCACTTACTTATGAAGGAATATATTCCGCTTATTCCCACCTCCGATAGTTTGGAGAGGCTGACATGAGAATTACGCCCTAGATTGAAGAGTCGTTGGTACTTTAGGGCAGGACAAAGGCACAACAGAAGATGAAAAATTGTCTGCTTGCTCTTCATTGTAACAAGTTCTACAAAAGTCATATCCAGGCAACCTCATTTTCTTCACGTGATTCCCAAAACTGAAAAGTTCGTTTTGTTACTACCATATTCCTTAATTACGTCTGCTGAAATCCAAGCAGATCCCTGGTTCAAACACTTTCTGAACTAAGCCAGATTAGCCTAGAGATCCCACAAGTGGAATTTTTCCACCATCTGGCAAGAGCCTTATCCCTGTTAATTTTCTTTTACACGCCAAAAGGGGAATGTCAAAGAATTCTTCAATGTGCCAGCCTTGCTCCCCTCTTTGCCAGGTTATCGACCATACAATTGCTCATATTGGCAGCAAACCCTTTTTGCCATTTTAACGTGGTTCATCCGTTTAAAATATGTCCGAGCCAACTGGCCCCGTTTCTAATGGACATATATAAGATATCTAATTACGACTCGCCTACTGATGAAGATCCCTATATTTGTATCAAATATTTTGTAGTACCACAGCTAGTTTGCCGCTGCAGACCTAGGACAATGCAAGATCTTTATGAAATTATAAAATTTGTCATACCTTGATTTAAATATACAAACCACAGTCAAATTCCATACTTGTCAGAAAACTGACTGGTCACACTGTGTTTTTATATTACGTATCAATTTTGGAAGTAAATACAAACGAATGTAGATATTTTTTTAATACCTACACTTCAACACTATTGCATTTCGGCCTAAACACTGCACGTCATTTAAATAGAGAATGAAAAGTTTTTAATTTTCTAGACAGACCATTGAGCGGTGAGAGACATTAAAACTAATCTCGATTTCTCGATTATAAATGTGATACAAAATGGTGGATTTTGTTTTATTGAATTGTTATTTTTTCTTTAACTAAGAAATTTTTGCTAAATTCATAGTTGACAGTTACCATCAACTCACACTGCCAATACCACAGTGAATTTGAGAGCAAGATATTGAAGTTTTGTATTGGCTTCGAGGCCATAGTATAAAGGAGGTGAGCAGGTTGAAAAACAGGAGTCCTTTAAGAACCTATTAAAATATGGCTGGAGTCTAGTAATAATAAATAATACAGGACTGCTTAACCGTCTAATATTTCACCGGATCTCTTAATAAATTTATTTATAAACCCAAGTTAGAAACAAAACGAACGTGTGTAACCAAGTACCTCTCAGGCAAATTTCGATTTACTGGTCCTCCGGGTTCTATAAAAGAAGTAAAACATGGGATTGCTGTAATTGCTTATTCTCCCTTCGTACCCGCTGCCAATCAGTAATATAAATATTTTTGATACGGGGTTAAGTTAGGTAAGTAGGCCGCCTGCAAAAACAGAGGGTTTGCTGGTCCGGTCCGGTCCGGTCCGGTCCCTTTGATTTACCTGAGTAAGAGAGGAGTAAAGAAGAAGAAAAACAACGTAGAGGAAATAATGGTAAGTCCAAAATCTGTTTGAACTTAGATTGGTGTAGAGAAGAAAGGTTGAATGGTCCCGTTATGAAGGAGTAGATACCCCTTCATTCCACCTCTGATAAAAAACTGTCTATTCTACCTTTTCACTGCTATAGAGTATCATTTGCAGGTAACACTATTCTCTTCGCGTATCCCTTAATTGCGTCTTCTGAAATCCTAGCTGATCTTCGGTTCAAACCGTATCTAAACATACCCAGATTAGCCAAGTATTCCTGCATATGGGTCCTTAGCGCCATCTGGCCTGAGCTGCTTTACAGAAATCATTGTTAGTTTGGCTTTTAAAAGTCGAGAGGGAAATGCCATTTTGCAATGTCTGATTTCTGACCAGTTACAATGTCGAACAGACAGTTCCATTCGGTGTAGATCCGAATATTTCTATAATATATTCTAGAGTACCACAGCCAATTTGCTGACTCTCTTATCGTTGATATCTTAGCCTGTAGAGCGCTGCTTTCGTAGGACATTCCAAAGGAGTTGTCGACGTCCAGTTCTCCTATGTATACACCTCCTCTAACTCAGACGGCTCCAATGGGAATCCGTGCCCGCAGAAACCTCGCAATTTCCGAGACCAAGACGTTGCAGCCATTCGAGATGCAAGCTCCTCAAACTGAAATCAGTGGTTTTTCAATAAATGTAACGCGTTAAACAATGCTGCTTTCCTATCGCTCTACTTCCTGTAAAGAGTTCGCCTTTTATCTGTCGCTTTCCAAAGAAAGGTAACACAAATGATTAGAGTACTTGAATGCCTGCATGTTACTTTTCTTTAAAGAAAAACGATATCCGACTTAGGCAGGCGCGGTTCCCAGTTGGAGGGAAAAGCGAGTATTTCATCTCTTACGAAATGTTGACATTTAGCCCCCTAAAACCTTGAGTTATGAGTCCAATCAAGGCTTTTCAGTGGTGTTGCTCACAATTCAGACGTCTTTTTCTAAATCATTCCCAGAGATTTTAATCGTAGGAATGGTGCTTGCTGCGGTACTTCTAATGTTGCTCCATGCAATTCTTACATACTCCTTGGTGTCTTGTATCGAGCCAACTACGTCGTGCAGTGATGTTTCACTTGTGTTGTGCTTTGCAAAAGTTATTTGGCGATAAAAGGCTCATGACACACACATCCGCTAGTCTCTACAGTGTTTTCATTAAAAACGATGACAGACTGATTGGTCTGTATTCCTTTGCAGTCACGTGGCTTATTCTTTCCGCCTTAGGAATGAAAACCACTGTCACTTTCCTCCATTGCCCAAGAATATACCCAGACTCCAGCCTACTTTTAAAAATGGAGATCAGTCATGGCAGGATAGCCGTTATCGATTGCTTTAGTAACGCTGGGAAAATGCTGTCCGGCCTTGCAGAATTGTAGGGCTTAAAAGCCCTATGAAAACCTCCAAGTCACTGCTATGGATTACTCCAAGTGTGGGGACTCTCCTTCATCATCCCTGCAGCCCGGAAAGTGAGCTTCCATTAGTAGTTTCAGGACATCCATACTGCTTTTAGTAAGGTTTCGGTACCTGGAGAGTACCTTTCATAAGCGGAATGCCTCACTTTCTTGGTTGTCTAGAGCGAGGCTTACTTTGAACGCCTTAATCAAATGACTCGCAGTGTATGTTTTTGTATCTACAATGTGCTAAATTGCTATAGCAAGAATATATACTTATGTGCGAGTATGTACAGCCATAAGTGGCATAATAAATAGTTGATGTTTCCTATTTACACAACGGTTTGCAGTTATACAAACACACCAATGTTGAATACAAGTGTCTTCCTGCGGCAAAAGTAAAACGAAGAGAACAAAAAACCAAAGGTTTCTATTTACACTTGCCGCAAAACAATACCGCAACACTGACGATGATACTGTAATTCTTTGCTTCTACTCGAACTCTTATTAAGTGAACATGTCAAGACAAATTGTGGCAGGAAACGGATGAAAATGTTTGTAGTCGTTGTTGTTAGAAGAAAAATTACTTTCCAAATTTCAGCAAAGATAAAGATGCATACGTTCTTAAGTAAGTAAATGTTTCTTAAATAAAATTTGTCTGTCACTCACTCACTCACTCACGCTCACTTTTACTTTTAATTGAAATTCGTTAACAGTTTGCATTTGTATTTTTTGGGAAACACTTTCAGTATTTTGTTGTAGTTTTCTATTTTGGCATCATTTGAAAATATTGGCTGCACAATTTGGGCGGAATTAAAAAGGTCAGGATATTGGGGAACAGGTTTCGACTCAAGAACCTGTTTAAATTTAAGTCGCTTTGTAGCTGCATTAAGAATTGATGGGGATGGGATCGTAAGCAGGCTGTCGGGAGGGGTGTCAATGCTTCAGGAAACGTGATTTTCAAATGGAAGACGGGCAAAGGGACAACAGAAAATCCAGAATTCGATGCATTTGATAAGATTTAACAAAAGCAATTCAAAGCTCCTCTCAAGGCTTGGTTATGCTTTAGACGATTTAATATTCGTACCATATTCTTGTGAACAGTCCTCTTAATTCCGACAAAGAAAGAGGAACGAAAGCTTATTGATTTCGGTAGCTTCAGATATAGGAAGTCATGGGGCGACCCTCATACAAAAAATTGCGCTATTTACCCGCTATGTTAAATAACGATTAGAAAACGGCCATTCAAATGGTTTTGCCACGCCCTTTAATACAGCCCATTTAGTTTTTTTGTGTACTGTTTCGCCATTTGAAGTCTGAGCTTGCGCAAAATTAATATTATAAAGGCCAGATTACATAGCTTTAGGAGGACTATCCGATGGGTAGAAACAAATTAATGGTTAATGGGGGGAATGAACCGAGATATCGGAAATCGCATATAGAACTTGACGTACGACTGAAAAACTACCAAGGTTGGAATTGAAGCCTTACTCGAACCATTAACAGCGACATGTTATGTGTTGTGATCCGCCTAAAAATGACGACATAATCAATTAAATAATAAATGGGTTGTATTCAGGGGCGTGGCAAATCTTCATTGAAATATGTTTCATCCCACTCTAGCGGCTACCCCAATAGTTAATATAAATGAATATTAATAGCTGCAAGGTCTGTTCGACCAAATAAAAAAAATCCCAGACAATTGCAATGGAACCTTTTAGATAAGAGGTCAAGTCATGATTGGAAGCATTGAAAAGTGAGCCTCCCTGAAATCACTCGCTCGTACTAGTGGGCCTGGTGACCACGTTCTGAAGAAGTAAAAGTTGTAAGTGATTGCTGCAAATGGCAGGGTGTTTTTATTAGATTATTATTTTAAAACTAACGCAGCTGTAGCTAAGGAACTATACAGCTCACATTCTTAGCAGGGACCAGTGGTCTAAACATCCTGGGTGGCCATATAAGAATATCAAGTCAAGTTCACTGACGTCTACAGACAGGAAAATGGCGACACTGGGGCGGCAGTAGTTGGACCAAATGTTCAGACAACAAATTTTCAAGCTGAAACTTGCTCTATACTCATTTTTACTTCATGTGTAGTAGGAAATATCTGGAAGAATAAGTCATCACGTCGGACAGCCCGGCATTATTATCATACGAAGTGAGGACAAAGGTTGGTACACGCAAAATGTTGCCTTAAGCTGGCTACCTGGTCAGGAGGGTCATGCCGGGAACGACCGGTATGACTACTATGCAAAGAGCGTAACTTTATAGGGCCGGTGTCTTGCTTTGGAGTATGTAGTAGATATACTATTAAGAAAAATGGTTGGCCGTCAGCTGGCGGACACAAAGGTATGACTTGCTGTAACTGAGTGCCCTGTCATAATTTCTGAATAATGCCTCCTCGTAGTGGCAGCCGATACATGTTGCTGTTTTTGCAAGGAGTCTGGCTTCATAAGTTGAGCACAGAGTAGTCAACGCTCTCTTATAATAATCCCTTATCCATGGTGCAACAGCATACGCCAGTGTTTGCGTGGTAAGGAGGGTGCTTGAGGATCCAGTCAAAGAGTAAAGGCTAGTGGTAGCACGAGTTTCGACTAAGAGTAAGATAGTTGTAAATTACAAATCGGTTGCCGGAAATCAATTCGAAAAAAGAAGGGGATCGAAAAGAGACCTATAAAGTAAGCGGTCTGCTTTCATATTCTTCCTACATAAAAAATAAAAATACAACTGGTTTCTGGGTTGAATCGGAATTGTCTCGACAGTGGAGATCTATTACCGGAATCAAGTAATAAAAGCGGTTCTTAACGCAGTCTTGGTAAAAATCCCAAAGCATTCTGAAGCGGGACAAGCATAAGCTCAGAATAATTAGGGAATGGTTTTACCGGACACTGGGTTCTAAGATACCTCCAACTTAAGATAGGAAACTCAGAGATCATCAAATGCAGACTCTGTGATCTGATTAATGAGGCATCAGAGCGTGTGTTCTGCGACTTTCCAGCTCCCGATTCTCATAGAATAAAAGTATTTGGCAAGTAGTCATTAACTCCAAAACGTGTCTCTCACCTCGTAGCCCATGACTACTTCAGTGAAAGATAAAGGTTGCACAGAAGATCCAATGGATCGTAGTGCGTAGGGCCCCGATAATAATGATATTAAACCAATATTTTTATGTTGCCAATTACGAGTAGATGAAAACAAGTGGTAGACGGCGTGACAGAGTTCCTTGAATAATAAAAATTTAACCTAAATTTAGCCAACAAAGTTTCGATTTCGGGGGGGAAATAACAACGGTAGCCAATTTGTGCCACTAATACTTAAATGTTTCTATTTTCGAGAAAGAAAATACATTTGCCAGTCCTCAGTAAGAGGCAGAAATGCTGAAAAACTACTTCCGCTTTTTTTGCACGCGTTCAACTTTTTTGTTGTTTTTTAATGTTTCCGCCACATAGTTACCAGCACAAAAGTACTCGTATTTCCAAACTTTTATGAAACTTTATGGTAAAATTTATTTTTGTAGTTGTGATTTTTTGCCCAAATAATTTCTGTGTTTGCAAATATTTTTAAATTAGAACTTTCAACACCAGTATTTATGTTTTGTTTAATTTAATTTAATAAATATTTGCTTTTTTTTAGCACTTGTTTTATTTATTTTGCCATAAATACTCGTAAGTAAATGAGTTTATTTACGTATTTAATCAACTGTGATTTATGAAACTGTTTGCAATTTGTTCAAGGATGCCACATGTTTGTGATGTGATGTTTTTCATGAATTATTCAAGCACTTGGGGATTTTTTAAGTTTACGAGAGCAAATAATTATTTTTAAGAAAGTTGTAATAAAATATGACGGAACTTCACCAGAACAGTGGTTTCTTGTTTGGCGATCTTCTGCCTTTTAATTGTTTTCTGGAGTAGAAGAGAGAATGATAAGCTTTAAGAATTAATTTTTAAGATCTTTGGATTCGGGTCCGAACTGGATAAAAGATTTACCGGGTTAAGTTGCTGATATAGTACGAGGGTAATTTTATAATTCCGTAATTTTTTGTACAAAAGAATGTTTTCTCAACATAGTCTCATCTAAGATCCAAATATTTAGACCAGCATTTTTCAGGTTTATTTTATTCCCTTCAAATAATAAGATTTCTGAAGGACCTTAAAATATGCGTTTCTTCACTGATGACCTCTTCCTCTCACCACTAAATCTCTTAGCATCAAGACATTTCCTCAAATTTTGAAACACGAGGTGTCACATGGTGGTAAATATGGAGATCATGCCAGGTAGGGTTGCAGTTGCAGAACAGCATATTAAATTCGTACAAAAGTTTTGAATAGCATTCGCATGCAATCGTTTTACCTCTTACAAGATAATCAATGTGAATGACTCCGCAGGCCTTCCAAAAAAACTATGGCAGTTTTCGTATTGGCCGACAGACTCACCTTAGCTTTCTATGGTGCACATTCACCAAAAGAAAGCCACTGTTTTGAGCATTCTTTGGACGCTGGTGTGCTGTTATAGATCTACATTTTGTAGATAGTTAGAAAACGTTCGGATTGCGTCAAATACTCCTTTGAACTGAATCAAACGGATGAGCTTATGGTCGAGTGTGAACAATCGCGGCACATTTCGCGCCGATAGCATTTTCATATATCGTTACTCATGCAAAATGTGATTGGTTAAGATGGCTACTGCCTTAGTCACGTCACGCACATTCTATCTCCAAGCGTCCTATATCATTCCATGGATTTTAACCACTATTTCTAGCGTGATGACCTCTTTTAAGCGACCTTAACATTTGGCATGATTTGTGACAGTACGACCATAACGGAACTCAGTAAACTACTTCTTAACTATTGAAGTTATGTGCGCAGGGGCCAGAAGCCTTTCTTTCGGTTCGGTATTCGAATTATTTCACGTAAAATATTATTTGTTATCAGGACACGTAATTCACTTTCTTCCATTTTCGATCAAATTACGAGGTTGTCTGTCATCAGTGGCTGCCAAAATCAAACTAATGGACGAAGCTTGCTTATAATTCGAGAGTAGTATAGTAATATATAACAGTTAACGGGATCAGAGTTGCATTTTAAGTTACTGCATTGGAAATACAAGAAGTTGTTCTCGCAACATAAATACCGGGAAACCCCGGGACCATTTAATTGTGAATCGGGAGAATTATTGCTATACTTACACAGTCAAAGAAATTTTTCAAAGTATTATTCATAAAGGTCATACTCGTATAAGGAGTGTGATCAAAAAAAATGTAACTCACTTCAATTTCCAAGAAAGAAAACTCAATAGATATATAACCATGAAAATGTTTTGTTGAAATCGCTTTTATGAGGGGTTTAATAGCGGTGGTAATAAGAATACTTGCCAGTAATGTGACATTCATACGACTGCTAGAAATTCTTCATTTTCGCCTTTCGTTGAAGTGGCAACTTGGGTATCTGGAAATGTTTCTATCAAAGTCCGCATTTGTTGAATTTTGCAGACACTTTTTATAAGCAAATTTTGTAGCTGCACTTAGCTCCTTCTGAAAATTTTTCATTATCTCCTTAGTCGTTTTAAAGCGCTTTGTCAGATGTAGTAACTTGAGTCATTCGACATAAATGGAGTTATAAGCAGGCAAGCAAAGTGAATACAGAGCTTACGAGTTGGATTCAATATACGAGGAGCAGCTGGAATACCCTCTTTCTCTTTGGATTTTTTAACCGTTTGGGTTTTGTAAATTTAAAAAAAAAATCGGTAAATTTTCTAAAGAGAATGAAATATTTATTAGGGCCGATAAATGATGGCCAGCCATTTAGTTTTTTAAGATTATTTTATGTAAACGCTGCCCGCAGCTACCGCGTAGGAGGTTTATCTGTTGGCTTCAATTTTCGCATACTCATTCCATTAATTTGGTCCTTATTCCAAAAATGGCAGCTGTACTAGTGCCTTTTAGGGCTGGAATTCTGGCTGGATTGTCCCTGTACACGAAAGACCGCACGTATCCCCACAAAAAATAGCCTAGTGGGGTCAACTTGCATCATCTTGGCGGCCAATGGACTGCTCCAAAACATAAGATCATCAAATACGCCTCCAAATAGATTCATGGTATCGCGTGCCGCGTCGTATGTGGCATTGTCTTGTTGAACCACGTCAAGTCCTAATCTTCCATTTTGGACAAAAAAGTCGGTAATCATCGCATGCCGCCTTGTAACTGTAACGTGGCGATTTTCATCGTTTTTTGATAAGTTTGGTCCAATGGGTGACTTGAACTGCCTCTTGCTGCCCCTCACACCAAATTCGCCAATTCTGTTCGTTGACGTCCGCATTGAGCCAAAAATGAGCTTCTTCGCTGAAGACAATTTTTCGATAGAAAACACAGGCATTGTTCATGGTGAAATGACAAACCTTACTGCGCATTTTTTGGCATTGCCACATGTCACGAAAAATTTCTTTTACACTGAAAAAACAAATAGCAAAAAAATCACCCGATATTTATAGAATAATCTTGTTCAACTAGTTGATATTTTGTTTCGGAATGCTCAAAAATTAATCATTCTCTTACTTCTTTCTGATGGCTCTGTGACCGATCCTCGTACATCAAAAGTAACACTGAACCAATTTCTCTAACTTGAATGACTTTAATTTTCTGCAAGTGATTTTTTAAAGAAAAGACAAAAAATATTGTCTAAGAAGGTGGGTTCATAATTAAAGTTTCTTTGGTTCTTTTATTTGCTATCTTTAGTAATCACTGTCTTCCTCTCTCTCGCTCTCTCTCTCTCTCTCTTCTCCCGTTTATGTGAGTGTGTGTTTGTATGTCAGTTAGTTTTTGCTTCTTTGTTTAATCAAATAAATAAAAAGCCAAGGGCAATAATTTTGAGGTTAAATTATATTTTATTTTACGATATTAAAAAAAGGAAGAAGAGAATTGCAACTTTGTTTGTAGTAGAAAGGAGAGGAAGAGTGTAGTGGGAGAGTTAACAACATATTGTTTAATATAATCTAATATACAGTGTGTAATATAAGTTTGCTTAGCTAATGACTTTTTCTTGTTCCCCACGGTTAAACAAAAGATGCGCAGACATCGATTTTCATCACCTTAAGAAGCTGTTGAAGACTTTCAAAACCGTGTTTCCATAATTTCAGTTTCAGAGTGGAGAAATGTTTCCAGAATTGGTTTGAGCGTGTGCAAAAATATATAGACCTAAAGGGCATATATTTCGAAAAGCAATGAAACACTTTGTTTCGAACATATTCGTTTCTGTTCCACTTTTTTGTAAAAACTCGAAAGGCAACCCACGTATACTGCGTATTTTATATTCACTTGGGCATCAATTGTTCCAAATTCAGAGCAGATATGTTGCAGATTAATGTAGATACCTGCCACTACGGCCTCACCCCACAGTGCTCTCAGCACCGGATGAATACAATGCGTCCACCAACGCCCCCACGTACTACACATGAGTACCAATTCGAAACCATGCATTTGGACATGGCCTCCCCGTTGGTGAGGAGCGGAGCCTACCTAAAACTCCTACCGATCTATGGGTCACGGCACCCGGTTGCAATGCAACTCCACATCGAGCTTGCGCTCTACCCGCGATTTGGGTTTAAACCACAACGACCACGAAGCTCCCCGAAGGGCCGCACCATTGCCAGGATGGAACCGAAATTCCATGGGCTCCTGACACCCGTGGTACCAGAATTAAGTCTCTGGTCAGACCTCGTAGCCGAAGCTACTTACAGTTGGACCCCAAAATGATCCGGGACTGGTAGCCCGCCACAACAAAAAACAAACATCAACATGGATGGACAAAGGGACAACAAGTACACAGACAATTAACAGCCGCCCTCACGGGCGACTCATTGGTCACAATGAGTGATCCAGCAAGGACAATACGTACAACAAACTGACAAATGACGACAATAAACGCTGTTGCCCTCACGGGCAAGTCAATGTCACATAGTGACCCGGAACAACAACGACGAGAGTAGCAAACAGGATCAGTAGCAGCTAGAAAACGGCAATGATAGACGAAGACGGACGAGATAGCACGGACAAAGCAGAAGATAGCTTCTGCAACCGTCATATGCATACCTACATGCCGGGGACCGACGATATTGCATGGATGGACAGTGCGCTCGGCAGCAGCCGCATCCACAGGCAGCCAACCCAGGGATCACCTCCGCTAGCGTCCAGTTCTTCTCCTATTGAATACCCTCCTGGCGTATTCACCCAACCTACTGAGAGTCCGACTGTCTTCTACGGCCCTACTAAAATCCCAACCCCCAGTATGGTCAGTACCCCTGCGGGTAATGCCAATACCATCTAGCTCTCTAAGGTCATCATAGTCGGGACACGTTGTCAGTACGTGCCTCCAGTCCTCAGGTCCCCTCCCACACCCACAGTCAGCACCTATTCTCTTCTGCCAAGTCAGCAGTAGAAAGCCAGTCATGCCCAAGAAGTGGTAAACCACTCCTAACCTTGAAAGCGATAGCACGGCAGAGCAGTGATGTATTTCCAAACAGGGCTCTGTTTTTCTTGCAAATATGAATGGTTCCTGAAAATACGACTTTTACTGTCCGGTTTTGGGCGCCGCAAAATATAAATATGTTTGTATGTTTCAATAATATCTTAAATTAATTTACAAAGTTCAAAACAAATAAAGGAAGTCTTTCCATTTTCAAAAAAAAATTTGGAATACGAAAACTTATGTGAGACACTGTACTCGTATATCTGTGCTATATCTCTTTAAATGATATTATATTAAAACAGTGTCATATTTATATTTATTATTACTTTATTTACTTGTTTACACTATTATTTCAAATAAATTGAAGTTGATTTCAGTTAAAAACACAATAAAAAGCAAAAGGAAATTATGATAAAAAACGAAATAAACGGTCGTGTACAGCATAAAACACTGGCACATTGGCAGTAAAGTACAGTGTGTGTAATAAATTTATTCATATTTAAAAGAAAAAAGAGAGAGAGAAGACAATATCTCTAATTACTTTGTTGCTGTCTGTTGTTTATGGTTTTGTTTGCTGACATTTTAAGAATGGCCCCCAGCAAAAGTTTGATCATGAAGTAAAAGAACTTTTGTTCTTATTCTTTCTTTTTTTGTTCTGATGTTTATTTTTTATTTAATTTTATTATGTTTTTCCTACGGAGGAGGGGAAGAGTGAGTGGAAGATATGAAAATATGAAAAATTTATAGATGAGGACGACATAAATGAACTAAATAAAGTGTTAAGCACAACTTTATGAAACGCAAAAGCATTGCGAAACTCAACAAGAAATGCCAGCTACAACTACACCGTTTCCATAAGAACACAAGGAAGGCATCAAAAAAGGTACAAGATGAATCCAAAATGATCCAGGCTGAAGTTCAAATGATTTTATGTTTTTGAAGAAATAAAAGTTATAAAAAATATTTAAAATTTTAAAAGGAAACTGTACTAGTATCTAGAATTTATTTATTCTCTTAATGGAAGTAACTTCTACAAAAACTTTTTTTATATGGTGCCTCAAAATGTCTTAAGGAATTAGAGGAACTCCCATTTTCAAAAATCCATTGCCTGTAAAAGTCACAAATTTTCGGTATCGCGGGTTGTTAAATTCGAACTGGATGACATGGGGTGCCAACAAAATGGCACAGCTGCGCGCGCACGGCTCGTGTGGCAAGAAGCTTTTAGTAGAATACATTTTCCGATCGATTTGAAGAATGAGTGAATGAGTTATGAGTTTTGGGTCACCTTAAGTAAAAATGTCAGCGTATTTATAGTTTTGTTTAATCACTTCAACGCTTATGCAATAAAGGCCTTAATTGAGCTCAATTTACCATACAAGAATTCATAAATTGAGCAATTAGTATTTAATTACACCATTAAAATCACAATGCAACTCTGGTGAAGTGTGTTTAGTGAGCAGAAAGTTCTGAACACATTTAATGGAATAGACCACTAAGTAGGCCCGACAATTTACGATAATATTACCAGAATTATATAAAAGGGATGACAAATCTTAATGTTATCTTCCCGATTATGGTGGTAATTAAATTTTTGTACGTAAAAATGCATAACACATGATTACACGCTTTTACGAACATCATTGTGGGGTCATGAGTAAGCTAATTTGTGTGTGAACACCAAACTTAATACTCAATTTAAAATTTAATTGTCTCGATTAAGGCGCACGTGGTATGCAATGGAATAAAATATTAATTTGTCAATCGCGATTTATGTTTCAACTACAGACTTCTCGAGAGTATAAATAGGTCGGATTTAATATTGGCTGGATTGAGACCTTTTAAAGGAAAGTATTGAATTACATTAGGGTGGTCAATTGTTTTCCATGTTTCCAAATTCCCTAGGATTGTTTATTCTTGATGGCTCCATAATAATACTCATACTAAACAATGTGGCGCTTTGAAAATTAAAACATATGATTTATAAGGTTGCCACTTGCCAACAAAGGAATCCGTAAGAAATGGACTTTAGTGCCTCGTGTGGGGTGAAGGGATCAATATCTAAAGGTATTACTGAGGCGTTGGACCATAAGATTCCGATAGAGATGGACAATGAAGCCTAGCAACTGGTGGGTAGGTTGGAACTCCGGCGTTTTTTTTTGTTGGCAATGTGGACCGGTCAATCTCCAAAGATACTGAGGAAGAGGCTGAGTCGGTAGCGCACATTATGGGTGAATGTCCAGCCTTAGACAAATGCTAGCAATTACAAGAGACTCCGTAATGAGAAAAAAGACCAACAGTTACTGGTCGACAGTCTGAAACCAATACAGTCAAGAGTAAAGATTAGTATTAGCACGAGTCTCAATGAAAGTAAGGTAGTCGTAAAATAAAAATCGGTGGCCTGAATTCAACTCGAGGAAAGAAGTGGGTCATAAAAGGATCCATAAAGTCTGTTTCGATATTCCCCCCTACCGTAAATATAAAGTTGCCACTTTTCACTAAAACTACTGCCGCCATTTATATGATTTTTGTGACAGCAAACGTAAGATTCGAATTTTTAATCATGATTACGATTAGGAGTATTTTTTGAAGATGATGATCGTCCACCGACATAAAATCGAACTACAATTGCATATTTTTCGAAACAACTCCAGTTGTTCCGTGCCACCATTAAAGCAAAGAGCGTTTTCTTTTCTGAAGAAAAATTCTGCATATAATTGAGTAACACTTTCAAATGGTTGCCGGCATTTATTTTTTGTGCCACGATACAGCGATAATTTTACAGCAAATGTCTCAACAATTAATGTAACTAAAACGTGATTTTTATGTTCGATAGAACAGAGAAAATTGTAAAAAATAACACAAACAATTTAATTTTCAATAAAAAAAAATGTTTTATTCCAGAGATCAATCGCGGCTGTTCTGGACAAAGCGCATTCTAATTTTGGCCCACTTTTTCCAGCATTGCTGACCGTATGTCACGTATAACACAAAGAACTTGCCCTACAAGTTGCCAATTGTTGCTGGTTTATCAGCATTAACCATTGGCTTGATGTGGCTTCACAGGAATTAATAGAGAGGGTATCATATCGCACGACCTTGGAGGCCAATTGACATTTCCATTTCTCGAAATCAAATTATCCGAAACTTTTAACTTAAATAAGTCAATGCTTGCGGTCTCCCTATCGCACGAAGCGGTATCCTGTTGAAACCACATCTCGCCCGGATCAATGTCAGCCATATTTTCAAATAAAAAAAAAAAAACGTTGATCATGGTGCGGTAACGATCTCCATTGACCGTAACGCGAATGCCGACTTAGTTTTATAAGAAATAAATTGGCCCAATGATGCCACCAGATTATAAACCGCAACAAACGTTACATTTTTGTGGAATGTAATGAAGTCTGCAGGGTCTGCTGTGGATTGGTTACACTGCATATGCGGCAATTTTCTGTCTTAACAAACCCGTTACACCAAAAAAGAACCTCATCGCTGAACCCAATTTTGCGTTACAACATCGGCTTAGTTTCCAACTGCCATATCAACGAGAAATGGACGCATATGATGGCATCTTGGTTTTAATTATGGCACCAGCTGGATCTTAAACGGGTGTAGGCTAAGGTCTTTGCGCAAAATTGTCAGAACCCTAATTCCTGCGACCGGCGACGAATCAATCAATTTGGATCTTTACACACATTTTTGTTTACAGCGCCGATATTGGCTTTAGTTCGCATATTCCGTCGATTGTGCATCATTCAGAGAGTATGTGGAATGAAGGATGGGTTGTTCAGATGGGCGGTTATGTGAGCCATAAAAATCACGCAGTCGTCTGTTAGTTGCGCGAATCAATGACTGATTTTTCAAAGTCAATCTGGTCAATCTATTCATGATGATGTGACAGTTAACCGTTTCGTAAGTTCCATCGGGCTTAAAAAAACACCCTCTACAATTAATAAATACTTATTTATTTTTCTTTATCAAGAAACACCAATTTACAAAATTTAAAAGCAAAACATCTGATGAACAGCCAAAAACTGTTTAATACATTCGCCCTCAAATAAATGAAATAATCGTTCGCAATTAAGTAAAATTTTTCTTAAAATTTAGGTAAAGATTTCTACGATCCCACTCCTTGGTTTTGCTCCTTGAATCGCGTTTTTATCTTTTAACGCTTTTTTATTTTCAAAACTTTTAAAATTAAAGTTAATTTATTTTCAAAGACAATAAATTTTGCAGTTTATAGTTTTCAATGGGAAAATTTACCTTAAAGACAGCCAGAGAAATAGTGTTGAGCAAACAAAGGAGAACAAAAAATAATGACATCATTTGAAATTCAAAAAGTTTTTAATAAAACTAAAAAGAAAACAAAAAAAGGAAAACTGAAGTCAACATTCTAAATAGTTTTAACGCCAAGTTGTCTTTCCTGGCACGTTCTCTTTTGCGTTTCATTTGTGTTGTTTCCCCGCTCTTCTTTGTTTTCGCAGTTGTTGCAGTTGTTGGCGTTGCCCTTAACTCAATGAACTAATTCGTTAAATGGATGAGTGGATGGATGGATGGGTGCCTGAATGTGTGAGAAGTGTGGCAAGGTTGAGTGCGGTGTGTGAATGGAATACACATGTATGTATGTGTGACTGTTTGTGTTTGAGGTGGAATGAGAGTGATGTTGAACATTCAAGAGAATGATATGACGATGAATGATATTAAAAGTAACATTTTTAAATAATTGTGAATGTGCGAAGTTGTTGTGGTGGCAGCTGTTTGTTGGTGTAACGCTATAAAGTTGAAGCAGTTCCACAGTGTCTGGATTTGCATAAGTTAGAGGGACTAAAAGCGCTGATTTTTAGAACCAGGGTTTCTTATGTGCTAATGCATATCTGGAACGAAATTAAGGTGGGCAGGGCGATATTTCTTTCTTTGCAATTCGAAATGGCGGCCATGACACGGCAGTTAGTCAGGGAGCAAAACCATTAATTTATCAAAACATATCGTCACAGATATTACATAATCTCACATTGTGGAGCTTTCCATTGGCCTGCCAAGATCATGCGATTTGACCCCACTAGACTATTTACAATTCCAGCCCTGGAAGGCAACATTACAGTTGCCATTGGTGGGATACCGGCCAAATTTATGGAAAAATTATAAAAAAGTATTATGGAAAAGTATGGCGTACCTGCGGGCCTCTTTTACATGAAATAATCTTTAAAAAGTAAATGGCAGGCCTTCAGTTATCGTCCCAAATAAATATTTCATTCACTTTCTGTTTGCGTTCAATTTACAAAACCCAAACAATTAAAAAATCACCACATACAAGGGCTGCAAGTTAAAAAAAAATAAGTCATTTTTTTATTGTTCAATCCTGCTAAAACATTAAAATTTGCCACTGTGCAGTGAAGTGGGAGGAGTAAAAATACGTTGATTTTCTTGTTTTTTCTTAGTTGGTCTTTTATTTATTAATTTTTATGTATAACATATACATAGTTGTTGTTGTTGTTGTTTTTGTTGTTGATATTATTATTGTTATTGTTGTTGGTTATAAACTTGACTTGTTGTTGTTGTTGTTACAGTAGTTTCATAATAGTTATCTGCAATTGAATTCATTCATTTTCCCAATTATTTCTGTGTAAAACTCTATTGCCGAATGTGTGTGTGTGTGTGTGTGTGAGTGTGAATGTGTGCGTGCGTGATTTTAAATTTTATATTTGTCTTTTGCTTCACTTAAAATTGCTACTTTTACTACGGCTGCTATTGCTGCTGCTGTTGGTTGATGGTGTTGGTGCTTAAAACAAACGATAGCTCTGTGGAAATGTTGACACAGTCAAACGTTGCACAACCGTTTGTAAATGTTCATACTTTAAGGCTCCAGCAATTAAATAGATTTCTTCAAAGTTTTCACGATTCCGTTTCTCATCGCAAAGTTTTTGCAAATATTTATACATGCGGCCATAGTGTTCGTGGACATAAGCCTGCCATAAAGAGAATTGTATTACCTGCAAATAACACAAAAGGAGACAAAGTTTGAAAAACTTTTAATTTTTTCTTTTCTTTTTCTTGTTTTGTTAAAGTATAAAATTACAACATGGCTTTCGAAAAGGAGGGAGAAAATAAATAGAGTCGTATTTAAAGAAAGAAAGAAAGAGAAAAACTTTTAAACATTTAAAATGCAAGTTTATTACCATCAGCATAAAAGCACATTAAAAACTTTCACCTGTGCTCTGTTTAATGCACTTTAGAGTTTTTTTAATGTCCTAAACCACACAGTGTACGAGTACAGTGGTGAAAGTTGGTCATTTATTTTGCAGACTACACAAACTCTTCCACAAGCTCTAATTTTCAGTGAATATTAAATTAATCTCAGTCATTGTTTTGCGATGGCGACACTTTATTGCAAGGGCAACAACGAATAAGAATAGTCGTACGGTCGAACTTCAGTGATGTTCCGCTTTTGCCGACTCATCACTGTAGCCAGCGTTGCCAGGACACGTTAACGCTGGTTGCTGGGGTAGGCTCAGTGACGGCCAGGCGACGTTACAATTTGTTAATATCCCTGCCTCTTTCCAATAAAAGTCAATGAGATGCTTGTTACAATTATATTTATTTATACAATTTGTCCAACTAGTCTATGGTGCCAGCGCAAGTGCGAGAGTATAGGAGAGAGCGAGCGAGCGTAGGGGATAGGGCGAAACGTTTATCTCAAAGCTAAAACAGCCGTCTCCCGTGAGTGTACTCAACTGTGTGGTTGACTCGCCCCCAGTACCTGGAAAAGATTTTCCAGCAGTTAGGAATCGCTAGGCTTTCACCGGTACGGTGCAGATGTGTTCAAATTCACATGAGTACCTGCCAGCGATGGCTCAACCTCCCGGGTGTCCAACCACGGGTGTGACATTAAGCGGCCAGACCAGTGCCCCTATGCAATCCGCATAATCATCACCGGAATAGCAATCAAGCACATCCCCTAGGTAGCAAATTAGGACAGAGGATGTCAGGTCCCCGATCCCACCCCTTGCTGAGGGGTTCGGAGCTATCTAATCTCCTTGCCGTCAATGCATGACAATTGACAGCTTGCCACCTTATCAAACCCTTAAGATGGCAAAGAAAAATACTATTTTGGAGAGCTATCTGATGGCTTAGAAAATATGGATTATTAGGGGCGGGAAGGATACGAGATATCAGAGGTCATATCTAGAATTTGAATTCGGATCGAAAAACCACTAAGGGCGAAAGTGAAGGCGTTTTCAAACCATTACAACGATAAGCTTTATATTGTGTTGGAACTTAAAATGGCGACACAAGGAACAGAAAATTAAATGGTCTCTATTTAGGGGAGTGGCAAGAAAACATTAAAGGGCGTTTTCGAATGGGCATTGAAATATCTTTCGTCCTAGAGTCTGACTGCTGGAATCTTTTTTTGATCCACTGTAACAGCCATGCATACATACGCACATACATACATACACACACATTTATTAGCTTGTGTTTTGCTAATTCCTAGCAAACAGAAATAATCGTGTTTGAACGATGAAGGGAACATAAAAGGTCGCCCCAGCTGAATAAAGTCCTCTTTGCTTTTTATTGTTTCTACTGTTCTGTGCAGTTTTTGTTTGTTTAAATCCGGATGTGTGTCTGTGTGTGTGTGTGTGTCTTGTATGTGAACATATTGTTTAATGTCACCCATTTGATAGACTGCGATTTAAAAATGCAACCGGTAAATGGTCTGAACTAGTAATCTTTTTTAATTGTTGGTATTCGTGTCACACAAGGTGTAAGTTGTTCTTTTTTCTATGTCCAATTGTCTCTTCCGCCTTTTGTCTGTTTAACTGTCTGGTTGAGCGCGTTAATTGCAGGCAACAAATAAGCACCTTAATTAGGAATGTTGACTTGAAGGAAAAAAAAACGCTTAAGTAGGAGACAGGCAGACATTGGTCTGCATGCGAGTGTTAAGGATTCGAGAAAAATAAAACAGATTTGTGTCTCAATTTTCAATAGTGATATTTTGAGGTAAATAGTTTTGCGAGTGAAAGTTGTTGTCTTAGGTAATTACGAGGAACCTAATGAATGGTTTTGGATTTAAAATGAAAATAACGTTGGGTTACAGAAGACGTTTCAATGACTTTGGTAGAAATTTCAACATATTTGTTTGATTCAATTTAAAGAAGGAACTTAAGGAACTTAATTTTTAATATATTTGATCAATTAAATTGACACTTTCATTCGGTATAAAAGTTGTTGTTACCTTGGAACTTTGTGTTACTGAGATGACACTTGAAAAGTAGGAAGTAAGAGGCCTAGTTTCGGCCAAGGGGATTCTTATTTTTTTGTGTTTTTTTATATTATTTTTCAAATTTTCAGCTTAGGATTTTAAGAATAGTTACCGAAAACGTCAAACTTTGTAGAAAAAATATATTTAAATCTGGCAACACTGATTGAAAAAAATATTTTTCACAAAAAGCAAAAGTGTTACATATTATAGTGAAAAATATCTGGCACCCAAACAGTATTAGGGTGTGAACAAGCCACAGAATCTAGAAACGATTAAAAACAATATACGAGAATTTATTGCCCGCAGTACGATTAAATATGCGTTGGAAACAGCCCATAACAGCCCCTAACAATCGCCACCCCTATTTGGATTGATATTATCTTCCAAACAAATTGTGACGACCAAAAGTCCTTCCACTCGCTTTTGGGTCCAATGTAATTATAAGTATTTTTTCTCTAATTAACTTGATTTTAAGATTAACGGAAATGTTTAGGTAACACCGCCACACACTGGTAGCACTGGTTCAATACAACACTACCATGACGGCGAAAGGATCAGCTGGTACGGATCGTATGATGGTATGTATACGTGAGACTCAGCCAAGCAAGTATAATAGCAAAGCGTATACAGGAGAAAAGTCAATCAGCCTGTGGCTAGCAAGGCGGTAAGACCTCCTTAATAATTTTGGAATTTTATTCAACTTTATTATTTAAGTCTTTGGCAGACAACAAATAGTTGGGCCAGAATTTTATTCGACTCAACTACTTATAGCTCAATTATTTTAGAGTTTTACTCAACTTAATTACGCTAGTCTCTCGCACCACCAGCTGGTAGCGAAACTACTGGTGTTTTCGTGTTAGGCCAGAATTTTATTCGCCCTGACAAGAGAAGCTGGTGAGTAAGGTGACGCCCTACCACTTGGGCCAGAATCTTATTCGCCCCAATTGGTATAGGCGAATAGCAGATAGGCGGTAATCGAATGAGAATTTAATTTGCCCCAACCAAGTGCAATCGGAGTTGAGTGAGCAGAAGAGACATCTCTTAGCTTCGGGCCAGAATTTTATTCGCCCCGACTAGAGAGTCAATCCTTGTCCCTTCACCTAGAGCAGTAGCGAGACCAAGCGAGTCAATCTGAGTGAGAGGCACAGAGCTTCTGGTATTGTTGACTCAGGCTAGAATATTATTCGCCCTGACAAGAGAGGCCAGAATAAGAAGTGCTCTCTTACCATCGGGCCCGAATCTTATTCGCCCCAATTGGTATGGGCGAGTAGTGGATAGACACTCCTCAGGCGGTAGGGCCAACATTTTATTCGCCCCAACCGAGTGCGGTCTCTTAGCTTCGGGCCCTTCACCGAGAGTAGTAGCCAGACGAAGAGAGTCCATCTGAGTGAAAGACACCAAGCTTCTGGTATTATCGAGTCAGGCCAGAGTATTATTCGCCCTGACAAGAGAGGCCAGAATAAGAAGTGCTCTCTTACCATCGGGCCAGAATTTTATTCGCCCTGAAGAGAGAATCGGCTCATGTGCACTCGCAACGAATAGTGGCGATATCTTCTGTAAACGTCGAATGGCCACCGAAGGCCCATCGTATTTCGTGTCGTTCATGAATAAAGACTGTAACGTTATTGAAAACATTAAAATAAGCTGTCGCGTCTCTCTCTTGGAAACGAATAAATATTTTCTTGTAACGAGCGCGAGCTCTATTCCAGCTAACTGTGAAAACACGGCGTTACAAAATTTCTAGCATAGCGTATGTCAATAAGAATGCACTGCTTAAGTTTAGTGGCATTTTTTTCGTGCAAGTGGCAACTCTGATATCACTGATGGGCAAACAAAGTTTTTGTCACCTTTCAAAAAGGAATAAACATCATGAATAATGAAGTCAAAAATAACGTAAAAATACGGGTTCAGTGTTTTTTTCCTACCAGGTAGAGATTTTTTTTAAAGGGCGCGGCTAACATGATCCCTTTAATAGGTTGGTTACACTAGTTTATTTCGCCATAATTGACGAACAACTGCTCCCATTTCGATGTGAAAAATACCAAACGATGCAGCATAAAATTTTGTTTGTAGGGTGAACGACTTCGAAGTTATTCAAAAATAATTGTCGAAATACATTTCTTCTTCATGCAAAATTAAACATTTTTGCTCTTTAAAAATTCACAAATAAATGGCCGAAATGTTCAGTTTTTATCATAATATTGCCATATTGTCATAAAAATAGATATAGAAAACTTTGGGAGGAGAATGATTTCCTTGCACACCAGGGTATTTTTAACAGCTGTCACCTGCAACTGTGCCGATTAAGAAAAATGCACCGTTATATAATAGAAGAAGACACTATCATTATAACTTCAAGGAGAGGGCACCTATAGTGTCAGTCATTTGATGAGCAGCGGTCGACAAATTTGAAGAAACTGGGTTGATTATGAAGAGCAAGTCTCATTTATCGATTTATAGCAGTAACAATTTTATTTAAAGAAAAGCCCAAAACCAACCCGAGTGTAAATTGTTTAGGTTACATGACATGTGAAAAATCACACAAATTTGAAGCTGCAATCGGACTTTAGGTGGCAACGCTGTGCACAAAAACAAACAGGGATGTATTTTAACGTGGAGTAATTTTTTTTCTTGAGTTTTTGGAAAGTTAATTAACTGTATTTTTACTTGTAGGCGCTGTGTGAGCATGTCCCAATTTTCCCTAAATGTTTTCGTTTTTTAAATGATTGCGATTTTAAACTGCCTTTTAGTATAAAAAAATCAATAGTGTGTGAAATGAAGCGTTCGTTTGAAATTCACCAACATTTCTAAAATCATTTGTTTGCATTTCTGCATTTAAGTGCAAACTGTTACAGTTGAATTATAAACAGCATTACATGGCTCTAGTGGGATTTTCATTTTAAACTATTTTAATGTGTCTTTTTCTATTATTTTGTTGTTTTTGGTTTCTGCTCAAATCGCAAAGCAATCAAGCGGCCATACATATGACCCCGCCCATTTCGCATACAAACACGAACAATAAATATAAAAGCGAGGGAGGGGGGGGGGGGCGAAGGGGGGCAACAATAATAGAAATAATATGGCAAAACTTACCTTCGAATCGCTGGCATCAGCAAATTTAATGATTTCCTTGTACACATTATCGATGTCCTCGAAGCGATCCTTAACATTGTTATCCAACACACACAATTTAGCAACAGCAATACCCTTTTTGGCCAAAGCCTCCAATAGATTTTTACGCTGGTTGTCCATTTGGCTGCAAATGAAAAAAGTTTAGAATTAAAAGCGAGATGAATATAAATTCAGGGAGAAAAACTGCAAATTGGGGCAACAAAAAATTTCGATTCATATACGAGAGCAGCAACATTTAAATGAATCCACAAATATCGGGTGAATTTTTCGCTATTTGGTTTTTCAGTGTAAATGAAAAGGATTCATGACATATGGCAACGCCAAACATGCTCAATAAGGCTTCCCATTTCACCATGAATAGACTCACAAACGCACAACGCCTGCAAATCCTTGCGCCGTGTGAGAAATGTATTTCGTAAATTTCCTCCATTTTTTGGTCATCGTAATCGACTCACCGAACAGGCTTGTGAACAAATCGAGCATCAGTTTCACTTTATTGGATATTGATGCACCAAACCGTATGCGAAGAGTTCGTACCGAACAAAATATTGCAGCTGTATCGGCCAGTGTCGATGAAGATCGTGATATGTCAATTCGTCGCCGTTGTTTACGATTGGCCTTGTATTATTCGACCAACTGGAAGATTTTACGTAAGAACCTCTGTGTAAAACTGAACAAAATACAGCTGCTGCAAGAACTGAAGCCAGGTGACGTGCCACAACATTTGTTTATTTGATGAATTGGCCTTAGGAAAGTTTGATGAAGAACCATTTTTCTATCGAAAAATTGACTTCAGAGACGAAGCTGAACAAACAGAATTACCGAATATGGGGGGTGAAGAGCAGCAAGAGGCAGTTCAAGAGCTGCCAATGCACCCCGAAAGATGCAAAGTTTGGTGGGGTTTGTGAGCCGGCGGCATCATTGGACCGTACTTCTTCAAGAATGATGACAATCGCAACGTTACAGTAAATGGGAGCAAGGTACCGTGCGATGTTTACCCACTTTTACTTTGCCCAAAATGGAAGAATTTGACTTGGTTGACAATAAGGCGAACCTATTGAAAAGCGAGTTTGGCGAGCAATGAATCTCAAGCTTTGGAGCTTTACATTGGCCGCCAAGATCTTGCGATTTTACCCCACTAGACTATTTTCTGTGGGGTTATGTGAAGTCTCTCGTGTACAAGGACAAGACAGCCACAATTCAAGCCCTAGAAGACAACATTACAGCTGCCAGTGGTGAGATACCGACCGAAATGCCATTGGAGGTGAGGGATCAAACAAATACTTCATTCACTTTAGCAAATTTTCTGTGTTTTCTTTTTAATTTTCAAAACCCAAACGGTTAAAAAATCACCCATTACAAGCATGAGAAGAACTGAAACAAAAATGATTTAGAAATATAATTTCTAAAACAAAATCGGGATACAAAATTCAAATAATAATGAACGCGCTGCGCTGTTGAAGTCAATTTAGGAGTTCATTATTTTGAAATATTGTTTTTGTACAAATTAACCAGCGAGCAAGGAGTGGGAGTTGGAAGCAAACCAATGCAGGCTGTCTATAACACTCGAATATTGTAAGGGGATGGGTGTGTGTGTGTGTGTGTGTGTAAGCAGCGGCAATAAGGCTTTCTAGTGTTTTTTTGCCGTTATTGTTATTGCTGCGGTTGTAGTTTTAACTGCTTAAATTATGCGGTGCAGACACCCACAAATCCATGGAAAAGAGGCTGCTTGGCATGGGTCGAGGGGTAATTGGCAATTTTAATTGCCTGTTATTGCAAACATTTCAAACTTAAAGTTGTAAGCAGGTGCATACAAGCATCTAATGGTGGGGAGTAGCGAACAGATTTCCAAATCGTAAGTTTGAGGAGGTCGGTGGGTTTTATTGAATTAAGAAATTAAATAAATGGAGTTTGCTACAGCTTCTGTTGTTGTTCCTATTGTTGTTGTTGCTGCTTAAATGTTTTATGTTAATTGAAAAATAAAAAAAAATAAAAACACAATAAAACTTTAAAAGTTTTGTTGAAGTGATTTTCTCTTGTTCTCATATTCTGCTAATTAAATTCCAAACTCAAGTTTTCAAAAACAATAATTTGATGTAAAAAGTGCTTCACAGTGCTTCACATCACGACGTGATGCGGTTCTAGTGGGATGGCAGATATGCATTGATTCACATCGCACCAGTCTTGCGACACAATCCGACTCAGGTCTTAGCACCGGGTGCATTAGGATGCGACCACGAACGTTTCTATACGCATTTGCATAGGTAGCAATTGAAGATCATGGTTGCCTGGACCTTGATGCCATCTCTTGCTGAGTAGTATGGAGCTACCCATTGTCCTGTTGTCAATAGCTATTCTATTAGAGGAGCAATGCAACGTCACATTGAATCTGCACCAAAAATTTTCCCGGAATTTAGGCATAAATCGTAGCCACCACGTGCACTCCCGAAGGAGCCTCACTAACAACAAGTCTGGACTTGCGCCCCAGGGGCAACTGGTTCACGCGGTACCGGTTATTGAACGATAGTTCTACTATCTTTTAGTTTTAGGCTCCCCAGGCAGGCCTCAGGGACTGGTTTACCCATATTTCCCAATTACAACACATCAAGGTGGCGGGATCACCATGAAGACATATCTCCGAAGGCTTTAGAGAAAGGCTAGAAATGCCATGATTTACATCGGCGCCAGTCTTGCGACATAATTTGACGGTGGTGTTAGCACGAGGTACATTACAATGCGACCATCAATAGCAACTGAAGATGATGGCTGCCTGGACCCTGATCCAACGCTAGATTAATCCAGCAGCAACATCTTCCCGCGATTTCGGTTAAACCACTGCTACTATGAACACTCTCGTAGGAGCCTCACCAACAACTACAACGCAACTTACGTCGCAGGGCCTACTTGCTCCCGTGGTACCAGTGTTTATATCGTTACTGGTCGAACTTAGAAAATCGTACTTTCCTCCAGTCTCAGGTTCCAGACAGGCATCGGGCACTAGTTTCCTCATCTTCCCTGGTAGCAATACATCAAGGTGGCGGCATCACAAAGAAGAAATGCCTCCAGGGGGGCATTAGAGGGAGGGCAGAAACGCCATCATTTACGAATCAACGGTACTCTTAACACCCCGTGTATTACAAAACGACCATCAATAGCAAGTGAGGATCATGGCTGCCTAGGGCTACTGGTTCCCCTGGTACCATTGTTTATATTATTATTGGTCGAACTCAGGAAGACCTACCTCCTACCAGTTTCAGGCCCTCCAGGCATGCTTGGGAAACTGGTTGCTCTATCTCCCCCGGTAACAATACATCAGAGTAGAAGGATCACCAAGAGGACATGCCATCACTAATGGAAAGGCAGTAGTAAGATACCCCCCAAACGTGTTCCCAAACAGATATACCGAAAGTTGATGGTAAACATTTCCCCCCAATAGCTTCAGTTAAGCTCACGCCTGATTATGGATTTTTGTTTGAATTTTTTAATTTTCATTCCATTTTATGAAGCGTTAGGTAGGGTGGACTGTGGTCTCCAGGGTTTTACGGTAATTGTTGTGCCTAAATGTGGCTTTGACCTGTCGCCTACAGCAGGGGTTCTGCAACGGGTCAGCGTACCAGCATTCTAAGAGCTCCGCAAAGAGGTTAAAAACTAAGCGCGAGGGTTCGCGACAAAAAAACAGGTCGTAAGGGGTCTGTGAACCAAGAGACGACCAGAAACCCTGGTCTACAGCCACAGCTTGTAACTTAAGCACAGAGAACTGATTTATTAGCGCAAGATAACACATACGCCCAACCATTATGATTTATGTAGGCCCATTTTTAAAGCAGAAGGTGGCTTTGAAGCGATTCCGTGACTCATTGTTGCTCTGGAAACATTTTTTTTAACTTTAAAAAAAGTTTAAGAAATTTTAAAAATTATTTTCCTTAAAACATCTTAAAACAAAAGAAAGTGGCATTTTATTTAATATTTTCTTAACTGCAACTTCACGGAGCAATTTATCACTAATAGCCAATCAATTCTTTTCCTTTGTTGTGAGTTGAGCTGTAAGTGTAATTTCCACCAAGCGCCTGCAAGTAATTGTGCAATTTAAACTTTTCCCAACATTTATTCGAAGTATCAACAGGCAATAATGAATTGCAATTCTTTTTTGTTTTTATTGCTTTTTGTTCAGGTCAAATGTTTCAATTTTTTCGCCACCTCCATTGAATGGGCCGCAGTTGAAACAATAACAACGTCTGAGTCGAATGTCTAGATAGTTTATATTGAAAAACACTCACTGTGGGAGAAGTATAAAACTTTTCCAAGTGTTTGGTATTGAATTGTGGTGAAAGCAAATTGGAGGGGACAAGAGCGAAAGGCTCTTAAAAGTTTTTGCGGTTTTTTTTTTAAATAATCAAATAAATAAAAAGGAATCAATCATACGACTTTCAAAAAATTTAGGTTATTTAATACGATGAAGATTGCGTGCTTGACATGGTTATCTGATTTTTTTTGGTTTCATTTTTTTCTCTGAAAATTCCAAAATTATTATTTTTCTCGGCCCCTGATTTTGTTCAATCCAGTGCTAAACATTTTTGTACTATTTTTAACATTTCATTTTGTAATATTTTTACAAACATTAATGTACAGGGTGTCCGCCGGGAAGGTATACTAATTTGTTTGTTTATAATTTATGAATAAATGAAAGCGAATGGATCGTATATTGATAAATGTTTTATTTAATGTCGGGAATTATGTCTGGAATACAATATCAGTTAAATGTCAGCCTCTGGTAGCCTCACAAATGCGCGCCCCTTTGAACACATTTTTCATTATATTCTCACACATTTTACGCGGCATTTCATTAATTTCACCACAAATATTTTGTTTGAGTTGCTCCAGCATTTCTGGTTTGTTTGCATAAACTTTGCTTTTCTGATATCCCAAGAAAAAGAAGTCCGGAGCAGTCAAATCAGGCGGCCGTGGAGGCCAATCAACATCACGATTCCTTGAAATAACTTGTTGTGGAAAGAGGTCTCGCAGTAATTCCATTGTAATCCTGGCTGTATGCGATGTGGCACCGTCTTGTTGAAACCACATGTTAGTCAAGCCCAAAGCATGCAGTTGTGGCGTTAAAAAGTTTTCAATCACGATATCGCTCCCAATTGACAGTTACCGTTACGCCGTTATCAGTTTCAAAGAAGTAAGGGGCAAGAAGAATCGGGGTTGTCATGGGCGAGATGTAGCATCCTATTGGCATATGTACGGCGGTGTAAATGGTCTTCTGGAAGAAGCTCTTGTGTAAACTGAATCTTAAATGGAAACCACGGTGAGCACGGTGTCGAATTGAGGTTGATGGAATGTTTTGAACACTTTCAGCCGATCTTGCAGTACGTTGTGGTCCATGCTTGGGCCTATCAGCTACAGTCCCTCTTTCTTCGAAATCATTCACTACACGATAAATAGTGCGTCTTGTTGGCACGTTGTTTCTCCCAAAAAGTTCACGTAACTTTCTCATCGTCACAGTAATCGATGATTGATTTTGATAAAATGTTTTAACGATTAAAATACGTTGGTTTACCGAATATTTTTCCATCATAAATTTGCCACGCCTCTACTTCACGACTGCCGAATTTGAAGAGCAGCTGAAATTCTGAAGAGCTACCGCCGCCTATATCAACTGATACTTGCTCGGCCATCGCCGCCGAAAGTATCGTTACGACTTCTCCCTCTGCTGCTTGCTACTTCAAGCCCACTATTTATGTCATTTTCATTTTATATGAAGTGGGATAGTGGAGGCGCACAATGTAATGAGAATTTTTCACTTAAGATTTTATGACAGTCAAAACGATTTGCATTATATTTCTCTCGACGAAAATCTAACGAAAATCTAAACACTTGTAGAATAGTGTGAAACTTCGTTTAAGCCCAATGTATGCGGAAGAAAAGCGAAGAATCAGCACAGCACGACTGCTTTCAACGAACTAAGCCATTACAAGAACAGTAAACATCGATACAGACGAAAGCAACAATGTATTGAGAAACACAAAATAGAAAAATATTTCGATATTTTGGGAGCCAAGAAATGAGCACGCGTTTCAACAAGAAATATCAAATGGAATATCAAATGGAACATGCCAATGTTTCCTCTAATGTTGCCTCGTGTGAAGTCGTTATTTTATTTTATAAACTGTCAACTGCAAATTAAATTCCGGCATCAATTTGTATGCAGCCTTTTTTTTTTTAATAATTTGCCACACAGAACTAATTAAATCCGTTTAACTTTAAAAAGTCGCAAATATTTACACAATTTAATGGCGGAAATTACAAGAAGTAAAAACATTCAGTTTAACTTGAAAATTAAGTCCAAAAAAGCCACATGTACACACACGATTAAACACTTGCGAATACTCAGTTACAAGCACAAACACACACACAAAGCTCAACACACAGAGCCATCTACAATAAGAGTGAATTTTGGGTTTATTCCACTTTAACTTTTTGCCTGTAACGAATTAAAACAAACAACAACAAGAAAAAGGCCAAAATGGGGAAAATTGTTAAATTAAGTTTGATCGTAGTGGCGAATGAACCATATTGCAAGACCAACACACACACACACACATGTATTCAACGCATAATGACGTTGATTTTTTTTGCCAGTTTGTGTTTTTTTTTATCTCTTTAAGCTGTGGCACATTCTTTTTTGACACTAGACTTAAAATATAGAAAATGTGGACGAACTGCCAAACTACAGGCATGTTAGTGGTAAGTATTCTGTCTACACCGGTCAGCCAGAGCCAGGCATTGACGCACATACAAGCTGTTTCACCGAGACGGACAGACTGACAGGCAGATGTTAAAAAAAGAACAAAATTATAGAAAGTGTTACAAAATTTAAAAGATACAGCCATCGTCACCAGAGTTCTTATTCAAACGAAAAGACAAGTGCCACAACAACGTCTCCAAATGATTCTACGATTTTGGGAGTGTTTAGTTTGGGAGACCAGGAGGGCAAAGAATTTCAAAGGATTTAAACGATTATTTCGAAGAAATTGTTAAAACTTAAGTGCGTCCAATAAAATTAAATGGTATAGGAAAGTGCTTCCCGGGATAAATATTCCATGGGACGCCCCCTCTGTTAACACAGACTGCATATGGTGAACGTCCAGGTAATGGTTCCTTAAGGTTGTTTTGCACTTGCTGCTAAAGCCGATTGAGACAGATATTGGCGATCACTATGATAGGGAACTTCCCGTTCAAACGAACTCCTTGATACGTCTAAGATCTATCAGGAGTTAGACGGTGCCAGCTTTAAATTTATTTAAGCAAAGAAAACATCATTAGCAATAGCATTCAAAAAGCAATTATTAGCAACGGGATTATGGAGAAGCTGACATCAAGGCTTCTCGAGTTTAGCTTCAGCGGGTAGACGGTGTCCACAAAGGTCCAAGGTGTCGTATTATCGCGTCTTCGTTGCACATTGGTCATCGATAAACTCGTAGGAAAACTCAACAGCCTTGGGGTCTGTTCATATAGTTTCGTTGAAGACTTGGGAAGACGGAACCATATCGGTAAGGATGCCGCAAGCTCTTGACCTTAGTATAAAATGGTGCATTGACAGAGGGTTGGAAATCAACGTGGAAAAACTATCCGTGTACCGTTTGCAAAAAGGAGAACTATCAGAAGTAAGAAAGTTTCCTTAAAAAATAAAAAATGGCTTTTTAGTAAAAAAAAAAATAAAGGAATAAAACCAAGAATGTTCTATTGAGAATTTATCACGATAATAAAACAAATACCGAAAGTAGAACATGAACAGTGCTTGACAACGTCGATCGACTCAACTATATGTCGATCACTGGACTAATGATATGTCCGACTTATACTCTGGGTGGGGTGTTGCACCTACCTGCCTTGCATATCTATGCGAAGAATACAAACTGCACTACAGGGGATTTTTAGCACGAAAGCTGGCGGGTTATGATATGGTATATGCGATCACACCAACTCTTTAAGAATGAACTGCGTCATATGCTATCCGAGCGTTTGAAACCGACTTCAGTGTGGCTATGTGGAATTATATATTCTTTATTCCTAGCAGGAACCAATAGTCAAACAAATCTGTTTGACATATACGAGTGTATGTCAATCCAGCGTGGTTCACGGACGGCTCTAAACAGGAAAATGGCAACGCTGGGGCGGGAGTAGGTGAACCAATTGTTCAGGAAGCAATTCAAATGAGATAATACTTTACAACTTTTCCAGCTGAAACTTACGCTATCCTCATCTGTATTAGGGAACCTCTGGCGAGTAGAATAAGGGGTAGAAAAAAATTTCATAATGCTGGGCAGCCAGGCAGCTTTAAAGGTCATACTGTCATATGAAGTGAGGCCAGGGGTCGAATCGAATGCCTTAGGACTGTAAATTAATTTGGTAGCCTTAATAAAATAACATTATGCTGAGTGCCTGGCCATGTGGGCCATGCCGGTAACGAACGATCCGGCTGCTTTGCAAACAGAGGAGCCCAATATGTTTTTATACCGAAGACTTTCTTTGGTTCCTGGGTTGAATCGGAAATTGATTTGCTGCAGAGAGCTATAGCTGGACTCAAGCAATCAAAGCAATTCATTACGCTGTATCGGAAAAAATCCCAAAGCATTCTTAGGCTAGGCAAGAATAAGCTCAGCATAATTAAGAGATTGGTTTGTCACCAGATTTGGCTCCCTGAAAAGTGTTTTGCCACAATGGATGAGATAAAGTCAGAATCGAAAATAACGAGTTGATGGCCATACAGAAAAGCGCATTTCAGAAGTACTTCGAAGATTGGAAGAAGCGCTGGCATAAGTGCAGTATATCTGAGGGGGATAACTTTGAAGGGGACAAAATTGATATTGTTGAATAAATAAATACATTTCAAAAAAAATTAAATTTCACCTTTTCTTTTGAACAAACCTCGTAAGTTATGTTGTGAAACATGTAAAGTTGGATGTAACAAGACTGTCGAAAACTGAATTTTGAACTCTCCTTCAAATCCGAGTACTTGCTCGGGCTCTTAAAATATGTATCTCACGGATCAAATTTTAATCAATGTAAAAACATCCTAAACCATTCTCGACTTGTCGTACAACCTTAGCATCTGCCTCGAGATATGATGCATTATCGTTTATTCGGTTGCATATTCATACATCCATTTTTACTCTATCAACTACTGCATATTTCGTTGATTGGTTGTGTTAATATGTGTGTGACCACAGTATGAATTCCCACGTGGTCGTTGTTTACATAAATCAATCACCTCTAGAGTTAATGCCAACAACAACAGCAGATATGCACGAATCGATATAGAAACATGCCCTAAAATTGCTGTAAACACACATTTTTCTCTAAGTCAGTTTAAAAATAAAGTTGTTTCATCAAGTACGTTGGAATTAATTGGAAGAACTTAAGCAGCCTTGCGAAGAAAACACTCACACACACACACATCCCTTGAAAAAAGGAAACGAACTCAATGCCCTTAAATAAACTTGATTTTCATTGAAAATCACGCACAAATGCGGTTTTCTTTCGCCAATAGATTGCAACTTAAGCCCACTTTTAATGCAATACAAACGCACTCGTATGTCACCTCTAGCCATATAAAGTCACGCATTAAGGAGTGTGACCAGTCTGAGCAATGTAAAGATTTCACTTGTTTAAAAAAATAATACCTCAATAGGTGAATCCAATTGAAGATGGCCTCATGAACCATATTGTGCACATTTTTGGAAAAGCACTAGGGGCATTATCCCCAAATAGGAAAGCAGGAGGAGTAGGAGTTGTAGAGAATCGATTAAAAGAGTCACATACGAACGCTGCTGCTAACGAACGAATTTTCCCTGTTAATTGTCTTGCGATACACAAACCAATCGGCCAGAAATGGACGAACTTTTCATAGTATGTTCACATATTCGCCCTAATGGCACAATTAAGGCCCTAATTGAGTTCAAATTACCATAAATTAAGCAATTATTTCTTAATTGCATCATTAACTGAGTCAAACTTCCAAAGCAACTGTGGTGGAGAGTGTGTTTAGAGAGGAGAAGAAACTGTGTTCCATGAATCCCTTAATACCTATATCACCCATGATCTACAGAAGAATTGGATCATACCAGCATTGGAATCCATCCAGTTGGCACGATTGGATTGAGAGTTTCACGTAAAAGATCATATAGACGATTACGAAGGAGAAGGTAGTTACAGTGCAACCCTTTAAAAAACCCTATTTAATTTAATGGATATCGCCAGGAAAAGCGAAATAAGAGTTGAGTTGGGTTGGATCACAACACACGCGTGACGGATATCACATCGTCGAAACCGGTTTGTCTCCGAACCAAACGTTACAAGGTATGACGGAAATTTATTCCAAAACCCTACATTATATATCGATCTTTATTTATTATACACTAGCGAAATGACATTCGACCGCACAAGAGTTAGTGGCGGAGCATGGAGTGGCCGAAATAATGCCATTCCGTACAATTAATTATAATTTCCCATGGGAGGAGGGTTATGAAACTATCAGTTCCGATCTGATGCCTAATTTAGAAAGTGTTTAAGATACAGTTGGAGCCTTCACGTTACTACTCCGAAAGCGACTAATTAAAAATCCGTCCGGGGCTTGAGCTTTGGGACTCTATTTGATGAGTTACTAGTCCAACCTCGAAAATCCTTATCTTCTTGATTTAGACCCCAGCCACATCTTCCTGATAGCAAATAAACAAGTTGGCGGGATCACCAAGAATAATTCTTACCGAAATCGTTTAATAAAATATTGTGTAACACAGTTTACGAAGCAGTACGAGCCGAAAGTGGTGAAGAAAATCAATAAAACCGTATGGGATGAATGTCGACTGAAGAATCGCATATTTCAGGAGAAACGTGTATGAAGAAGATGAAGACAGTTTCATCTGCAAACAAGGACTTGACGTCAGTATTTTGGGATTCGCAAGGTAACTTTATATTGGTCACTAAAGTTGTAAAATTGGGCGCAACGATTGGTACTCTCTCTCTCTCTCTCTTTCAATTGATTGTACAATTGTGCAAGGAAGCTGTTAACACTCCCGATGAGACAATCTTGCAAGCAGGGTTTGAAATTAGACCAATAGCTAAACGTATGTTGTATTCTAAGACACTAAATTGAAGTAGACAAAAGGTCATGTTACCATGAGGAGAGTACGTATTTATGCTGATCGATAACATGACTTAAAAAGTAAAGATTTCTCCTTAATCATTAATGTTGCTCCCTAAATTTTTTCATGTAAACAAATACCAGCACTAATGGGAGGAACCTTGTTCTTATATTGAAAAGTTTGCTAAATGATACTTAAAAATTAATGTCGATAAAAATGTTTAAGAAATAATGTTCCATTTAAATTCAGTCGATTAAACAACCGCCGTCCTTAAAATCTCAGTAACAGCGATAAAACTCAAACAATTTTGACATTGACGTTTTTATGTGTCGATGAAATGAAATTGCGATTGTCAAGCAGTCTGCTTTTCAACAATCCTGTAAACTTTACACTATCGCTGTTTTAAAAGGAATTATTTTTTGTTGTTGTTGTCCTGTTTGTTGTTTTAACGTCTGCAGTACATTTTCTCCCCCCATAGCTTTGTGGCATATTAAATGCTTTTAGCGCAAATTTTTTTGTTTCATTTAGCGGGAAAACTATGCGCTGATATCGAGTGTGATAAACTGAATTTTTACTTTTTTTGTATTTCTTGTTGCCCATTTTTTTTGTTTTCGCTGAAAGGAATGATTTATAAAATACTTCCTGTTGACGTTGTAAAATAAAAAAAACAACAAAATGGCTCAAATAGTCGAAGGGAGAGAGAGAGGCAAGAAAAAGGCAATGAGACTAATATTATTAAGCGCCAGGAAAAAGACTTTCAACAAATTAAGTTGAAAAGTTGTTAAACAAACAGATTCACACCCATTCACACGGGATAAAAAGCAAGGCCAACAAAAATGTTTGTTATTTAGTTGCAAGTGTTAGTAGGACAATCTCCATTATTCTTGAAGAGGACAATTACGTGAAAGTATAAATGGATGTAGTTTGGCAAGAGTTATTTTTATCAGACACCAATGCGCTATAAATATTTCAAATATTTAATTTTATATTGTGTTTACGGGCTGACTAATGAAACTTTAGTTTGCAGCCTCTTCTTGTTGAGTTTTCAAGTTGCAAAGAGTTTTTTCTCTTGCAAAACAGAAATGATGTGAAGAAGGAAACAAATTTACAAAAGATTCACTTAAAAAACGTAAAGAAATTATGCATCACATTGTGCTCCTCTTTAAAAGCATCGCTAACTTACAGAAGACTTCGATGATACTTTTTTTTTTGCTACCCAAAATTTAGCTAATGTTTTTTTTTTCTATGGAAAAGTCATCGATATATCGAAATATTGATTTCTATGCAAAAGTCATGGATATTAACTTCCTGTAGAAAAGTTATCGATAACTTTTTATTTCCATAGAGTTAAAGTTATCGATAAATTTTTATGCCAATCGAAAAGTTATCTATAAATTTTTATTTCCATAGAACAATAATTAAAATATTTTTTTTTTCTATGGAAAAGTTACCTATTATTTTACCTTTTATTTTTTACAAAAAGTCGATGACTTTATTTCTATAGAAAAGTTATGGACAACTTTGTACTACTTTAGCCGGTAGCTTCTTTTATAGAAACGTTGTCGATAGTTTTTGGTTAGAGAAAATTTATTAATAACTGTTTATTTCACTAGAAAGGGCATCGATAACTTTTTATTTATATAGAAATATTATTGGTAAATTTTTATTTTTTTCTCTACAAAATTTATCGATTACTTTTTATTTCTATAGAACGGTTGTTTATAATTTTTTATTTCTACAGAAAAGTTATCGATTAATTTTTTATTTCTTTAGAAGTTAACGATAACTGTTTTTCGATAAGTTTTTTTTTATAAAAAATTATCGATAACTTTTAAATTCTATAAAAAATTTATTGGTAACTTTATTTTTCTAAAACAAAGCTTTGAGTAGTATTTTTATAGAATAGCTTTTGATGACTTGTTATTTCTGTAGAAAAGTTATCGGATTTTTTTTTTTATTTCTTTAGAAGTTATTGATGACTGTTTCAATGGGACACAAATCGATAATTTGTTATTTCCAGAAAAAAGTATTTATTGGCGTCTAACTTTTATGGAAACGCTGTCGGCAGCTTTTTATTTAAAAAGCTATTTAAAAATATTTATCTATAAAAATACAAAAGATATCGATAACACTTTATTGCTATAGAAAAGTTATCGATAACTTTGTAGAAAAGTTATGGAAAAAATTTTAAGTTTTATAGAAAAGTTATCGAAAAATTTTTATTTCTATAGATAGAACATCAATAACTTTTTGCTATTATAGGTTGGATATCGTTAACTGTTTAAAGTTATAGAAAAGTCATCTCTAAAAATAAAAAGTTTTTAAAAATTTCTTATTTTTATAGAAGATTATTATTTAGTATTTATTTTTAGTAGTATTTTATAAAAAAGAGTTATCAATAATAATTGTTACAATTTCTAAAAGATTGCGACAACTTGATATGTCTATAGAAAAGTTAATTCTAACGAAATATCGTATTATCAATACCATTTTTTGTCTCAGTTAAACATTTTCATTAATTATCCTTTAAATTAACTTTTTTTTAACCAATTTGCGAATTTCCCATAAAGTCGCTCGCTTATTTAAATAACCTCCATTTAAATGAAAAATTTTTAAAACAATCATTCATATTGCCTCCTTACATACGAACTCTATTGTGTATTTTAACGTTATAATTCATGTAGTATTATTTATATAATCAATGTGGTAAAAAACATGGGAAAATTCGTTAAAAAATTGTTATTTTATGTAACAGTTTACAATAATTTTCACAATATATTATTTTGGCGTGTCATAGAAGATTTATAGAGATACTTTTTTATTAAAAAATTCATTTTTTTTTTATTTTGCTGCTTGGTTTTTGTTTGGTGGTTTAGTTCTCTCGTTGCTATTGTTCCGTAAATAAATGAGAACAAAATGACAGAATAAGAAAAAAAAATATGAAAATATTTTAATAATGGACATCTTTGTTGACATCGTTCTTCATGCTCGGTTTGTTAGATGTCACCTAAAGGTGCCACGTGTGAACTTTTTGCGCTTTAATAAAAAAAAAACCGAACCGTCAGCGAGAGTGAAACTGTATCGAAATTGTGGAAATAAAAGTGAAAAGTTGTGAATAAGAAAAATGTTATTTTTGAGGACGTATGATGAATGAATTATTGTTAATACTCGTAAAATAATTATTAACTAGAAAAAGCGTTTAGAAGTTTATTTGACTAGGCAGTGAAAAACACGAAGGCAAAATATTTTTTTGTGATTATTAGCCTCAGAGTGTAGATGAATATCCTTGTATTCTTACTTAAAATGTGCCAAGCAAAATAGTACTTTTTGTGTCCCCGTCTCTAGGTTTTATTACAGTGTAACAATGACCCACTGACAGCGAATTGAGTACCGGGTTACAAAAAAAAAAAAAATATTTGAAAAGCATCATAATGCCAGCCTCATAATTTAGTTCCACGAATTGTTTGTTGCCATTATTAAATTATTTGTTTTACTTCCATGTGTATGTGTGTGTTTGTGCGCCTATACAATTTGATCACAGTAAATGTGGTTTACGTGAATACGTGTGTATACACAACACACGCACACCACGCACACACGCATAAAACAAACAAGATTAGGGATTTAATATATTTTTGTTATTGTTTTTGTGACCAAAAATAGCCATTGGCTTTAATGACATTTGCTTTTATGGTCTCTATTATTAAAAGTGGATGCGGTGGCCATCAGCAATCTCATCAGCGTCAGCAAAATTATTTAGAAACCAATTCAAATCGCCATCATCAACATGAACAGCACAATTTTCATTAGCGACTTTAATGAGCGAAAAAACGAACATCAAAAAAGGAAAAAACAAAATAATATTTATAAAGTGAGTGGCCCTTTCTTGAATGGAGATTGTGTAAAGTGTCGTTAATGACCATTTTTTTCACAGTAAGTAGGAGATATATTTTGATTAATGTTGCCACTTTAGGAAGGCTTTTCTTACTGGTTCATAATGACTCTAAGAATTATTATTATATAACTTTAAAGGCCTGAAAGAATTATTGGCAAATTTTAAATATAAATGAAATACTGCTGAATTATTCTATTATTAAAATTGTAAAACTGGATCGTTTCGATGACACACTACAGCAATTAGTCCTTTAAACCGCCTTGATTTTTATGTTAAACTATTTCAGAAGAAGCTTTAATTTCATTGGGATTCTTGGGTGCCACCATTTTAATGCGTCGATTATGTTCAGCAACCGAACTTTAGTTCAGTTGCCTACTGGCAAGCAAACATGTTTGGATGGCAGAAATAGCACTACTTGTCAACGAAAACTAATAGCTGTCAGTTGTCATCTAAAATATATTTTAGGGCTACTGGCATTGCACAATGTTTGGTTGCTATCCACAATCGACCTATAATTATTTTCTCTTATGCAACCTTAAAACATGGTTTATTATTTTTCGTTTTTTAAAATTTCTTTTTAAAAGATAATTTTCGAAGAAATTAAAAATAAACGCATTTTTATTTAAATTAATCAATTTCAACGAAAATATTGACAATAAACGCAATTTTAAATCACATAATGTATTTCTGTAACTTCTACAACAATAATCGATTTAAACCGACATATTTATTTTCGTTTAAAAGCAAAACGAACTTAATACTTTTTTATAAAAAATTAAAATTTATAACTTCACTTAGAAAATTAAGAATCATCGACACCTTTTCCATTTAAACTATGTATGTTACCGATATATTTTTTATAACAGTTAAAGTAAAGTAATTTTTCCAGGGAAGTTATCGATAACTTTTTTATATAAACTAAATTTAATCAATAACTTTTCTACATACATTAAAAGTTATCATTAAATTCCCTATAACATTTTTATAAGCTATCGATAATTTTTCTTAAATATAGTTACAGATAACTTTTCGATAAACGTTAAAAATCACGGCTAACTTTTCTATACAATATTTGAATTATCCACTACTTTTCTATACAAATTGAAAGTTTCTGATATCTTTTTTACTAACATTAAAAGTTATCGATAACTTTCTTAATTATCGATATCTTTTTTTACCCAAATCAAAAGTTTTGCATCTTTATAAATTTTAATAATTATAAATAACTTTTTTTTATGAAAAATTAAATTTTAAGATATCGATAAGTTTTCTTAAAATTCCACATAAAAAAAAAGTACGAGGGCGGTTCGGAAACTTCTAATTCTTAGCCTATCAATGAAAGAAAATAGTTAGTTTTTCAAAAATATTTTTATTTTTCAATATAATCTCCTGAAACTTCAATACACTTAGTCCAAAGCTTTTTTACCAATTCTATCCCTTGATTAAAATAGTTTTCCTCAAGGTCTTCAAAATAGTGGTTTACAACTGTAATTGCATCTTCATTTGAGGTAAAGCGCTTGCCAGCAAGGAATTATTTAGATTTGGGAACAGGTAAAAGTCACTGGGAGCTAAATCAGGAGAATAAGGTGGGTGGTCAAGCAACTCGTACTTTAATTCGTTGATTTTACCCATTGTTAAAACACTCTTGTGCGCTGGTGCGTTGTCTTGATGAAAAATTATTTTTTTGTGTTGTAAGCCAGGACGTTTTTCTCGAACTTGTACGTTTAATAGATCCAAAAGGTTGCAATAGTACTCTGAATTTATTGTTTTACTCTTTCGCATATAGTCAATCAATAAAATACCTTTGAAGTCCCAAAACACCGTTGCCATAATTGTTTTTGCCTTCTTTGGGGCACTTCCTCCAGCTTCAGTCTATTGTTTGGATTGTTCTTTTGTCTCTGGAGTATAGTGGTGGATCCATGTCTCATTAACAGTTATGAAACGACGCTTAAAATCCAATTTATTTCGCTTAAAACGATCCAAACAAGCTTGAGAAATGTTCATTCTTATGCGTTTTTGGTCGACTGTTAACAAATGCGGACCCCATCTTACAGAAAGCTTTTTCATCTGTAGTTCTTCATGCAAAATTAAATGGACTCGATCATTTGAGATGCCCATGATATTAGCAATCACGTACTTTTATTCGTCGATCATTTAATACCATATAATGCACTTTGGCTACAATTTCTGTTGTTGTTGCTGTCTTTGGACGTCCACTAAGTGGTTCATCTTCAATGCTTGTACGACCACGTTTAAATTCAGCAACCCAATTTTTTACTGTTGCATATGAAGCAGCACTTTCACCTAACACATGGTGAATGAATTTCTTGTCCCGATAAACCTTTTGTATGTAAATATTTAATGACAGCACGCATTTCTAATTTTTCCATTGTAAAAAAATCGCAGATGCGTCTTTTTTGAACACCTGTTTCTATATGAAGGAGTTGCCAGATCGAAACAAAATTTAACATGTGTTCATAACAGAGAAGGAAGTTTCCAAAACACTTAACTTTTCTCTGTTTATGCCGCGCTTTTTGTGCTAGGCTAAGAAGTTTCCGAACCGCCCTCGTATTTTCGATTTAAAAAAAGTTTTATTTAATTTGTATGATAAGCCTTTTATATTTTGAAAATATTTTTTATGGGTTGTTTTTGATAAGCAGTTTATTTACAGATGATACAACACGTAGTCATAATTATTTTATGCGAATGTAAAGTAATCGCTATCGATCACTTCCACAGAAGTAGCAAATAATAGAGCACTTTTCTGTCGAAATAAAGAATTATCAATAAATCTTTTACGGGCAAAAATATTTTCAAATATGTATCTGGCGAAAGAGGAAAATTGTTATAAAAACTCTTCCCATATAATTCACTTGAAAAAGGCTTTATAATTGTAATTGAAAGTGAGAAGTTGTAAAACGAAGCAAATTACTTTTAATTACAGAATTTCCCGTTAACAAAAATAATAAAATAAATAATAAAACTTGCTAAAATTTCAGCCACTTAACAAGAAATATTCAATATATTTACCATGAAAATTCCTAATGGAAAATTGCTAGAAATCAAACACAACAAACAGATGTTATCAAGTTGCAGGAAGGCCATACAAACACACAACATTAATAAACAAATTTCGGTTCACAAGCCAGACAGACACACAGACATTAATGTCTAACAATTTAATTGTGTTACTTTCTCTTAGTAGACATCCAAGAAGTCAATAGAAGAATTAATAATTAAGGTTTTTGTTGCCTTTTGTTTTTTGGCTTAATAACATTTATTCTAACAAATTACTGAAAATGTGTTTATGGTAGATTTATTTCAATAAGGCGAAAGTTATGCACAGACGAATATAATTTTTGTAAGGACCCCTGAAGCAAAGGATGCCAGAGACATTTAATACAAGTCTTAATTAAGCTGGAATAAATTGGGAAAATATAATGTTTACATTTGTTAGTCTTGATATTTCATGAAGTTGCAAGAGGAAAATTCATTTTGAAAACTATGAAATAATTTAATAGCCCTGTAGTACACCTACTCAAGGGCTTATCCTGGAAAGAAGATCTTTAGAGATTTTATATAAGAAGGTACTTGGCTCTTCTCAAAGCCGTGCTAAAGCATTTACTAGCTCGCTACCAGAACTACCTGACCTAGTAAGGAATGCACAAAGTGCTCTAGGAAAAATTACTCTATATTGTAGAAAAAGTGAAGCTTCTTGAAGTTGCTATTAACTTTTATTCTCTGTTCTCTTTTCTGTATTCCACTTTATGTAGGTTTTTCTTTGGAGTTCATCACCCAAATGCCTACCACAGCATCTTCTTGCTTGTAGATGGAACTGTCTGTCTGCCTATTTGTTATCTTTATGATTTTTCGTTTTCTGTAAGAATAGGTACTCCCAGCTGTGAAGTGCTGGACCGTGTTTCATTTACGGCTATTAATAGGACAAACACCTTGACCTATCGTTAAGACAGCTATATTCTGCATAGCATCATCATATTAAAGTCCTTCTGGCTAATAGCAACAGAACGTCACCATTTTAAGGTTCTCTTTAGCCATGAAAATAGAATACGAATATGATGAACTTAACTAAATAATTTGACACGAATTGCCGTCATCCCTTGTCCAGTTTAGTTTACAGACAAACCGGTTTCGGCTATGAGCCATCGTACTGAGAACCCAAACTGGTTTGTCTTTAAACCAAACTAAATCATATCACCCTGTCGAAAAACCAAATCAAGAATGAAGCGAAATAAATCCTTTCCACTATCGAACAATAATTTAACATTCAACTACAAAAACCACATGACATAAATAGTGTCAAACCTGGACCTGAACGATCAATGATAAAACACGATCAACGATAAGTAACTTACCTAATTATGCTGTGAGAATTTTACTATTTCGTTTTTAAAATGTTGCGAGTTGGCTTCTTCTTATGCTCTTGGAAGATGTTTGAAATTGTTATGATCGCTAGGCCCAGGAAGGACCCAAGTTAAATGACATCTTAGAAGCCCACCATTAGCCTACACTCTATTTTGTCATAGTTATTTGAAAATTTATTTGTTTCGAGTTTAAAACTTTATCTTGTTGTGAAAAATATTATCCCGGACTATCATGTTGGTTATTGGCCAAGTCCATAGAATTGTCACCGTTAGGAGATCGGCATTTAACAAATATTGTTCAGCTATATTTATAGACATTTACTAAGCATTTGTTAAAGCCTGGCATGATGATGGACTACTCACGAAAATAACTCGAGTTATACTTGAAAACTCCAACAAGCTTATAAAGAGCTAAAGTGAGATCAAAGGATCAGTTTTCTAAAAAAAGGGAATTATATATCATTTATACAACGGCTATGGCAAGCCGCACAAGGTATGCAGACGACACGGCATTAATAAGTGTTAACCGATATCCCAGGGTTGCATCCAAATAACTTTAGTCTCATATTATTGAGCTAGAGGATTGGAGAATTAAAGGCAGTGGAGCATAAAGGTAAAACCTCGAAATGTGTCCATGTAACGTTTACCCTCAGAACGCAAAATTGCTCACCAAAAACAATAACAAATACCCCTGTTCCAGCGGTAACCCACGTTAAATATTTGGGTGTCCACTTAGGTAGACTTCGAACTTGGTACCTCTATATTGAAGCAAAAATAATGGCCATAAAAACTTAGAACAAACCAACTACACTGGTAAATAGATCCTAACTCAACACTGGCTTTGGAATACAAATCCATTGTAAAGCCTTCATCTGTGGGGTAGTGCTTGTCCATCAAACATCCCGGAGTTACAAAGAAGACAATCCAGGGAAATTCAAAATATCCACATTGGTCTGAAAGTCAGAATATAAACTTTTTCGAAATTGCAACCTTGAGAAAGTTGAATTAATTTACTTTTAACACCGACAGGAAAGATGCTGAAACGTTTTTTCAGGCTGTTATATTGTTTTGTGGAGATTTTACCTTTCTGACCTCCACTCATCGACTATTTCGTTGCTAAATTTTACACACCTAATGATTGGGTACAAAAACCCCAAGAACTGACTTACGCCACTTTGAAATACTGCTCTCCCGGATTGTCTGGCCATGATGCTAAAGGTTAAGTACTTTCAACGTTCGACCGGTAACTAAACATGCCCATCGTGCGAAAGGTAAGGCGAAAAAAAAAAGAATTTCGTTAATACCTTCCTCACAGTTGGCTTTATTCAATTTTCACAACTACCCGTCCTTATTGGAGACCGCTATTTGATAAATAATAAAACTGAATGTTTAAGCTTTTAGGCGTAACAGCATGACCAACTTGTAGACACACGATGTTGTATGTGCATGGCAACTTTAAAAGAAAAAGAAAATTGAAAACAGTCGTCAAAAAAAAAATACTCTTGTCTCATCGCCTTAATGGGGACCAAGTTATTTTAACGACGCCTTTATTGCAGTTGTTTGTTGTTTTACTATTGTTTTCTTCCTTCCAACTGCTTTAATGTTTTCCTTTTTAACTTGAGTCTTCATTGCTGCTGTTAATTTTTTCATCTATAAAATAATTTGCTTATGCTTGCCACATATTGTTGCAGGTCTATGGTTTTATGTCAGTATCATTCTTTTTGTTGCTATAAACAGCTCAATTTGTGTTTCAAACTTTGCCATTTCATGCCAATGATAACTTTTTGCCTTTTTTTTCTCTCCCTCTCTCCCCCTCTCTCGCTTGCTTCCGCTCAGTGGTGGGCTTTTTATTTTCTTGCTTATAAATCGTCTTTATCTTAAATAGCAAACTTTTACGGGCATTTCTTTAGTCATCTTTTAGTAACGTGTCCTCTGCTTATCCTACGGTAGGGGTATCCTTTCTATTGTAATAATGATAAAGTTTTCATTCTTTTTTTGTTCATTTGTGTGTATGTGTGAGCGTGTGTGTGTGGTATCATTCGACAAATTTGATTAAAAGCAGCAGTTTTTATCCAATTGCCCTGAGCGTTTTACAAATTATAGTTGGTTGTAATTTATTTAAATGAAAGGAAACCATTCTAGAGATTTTATTTTATTTTTTATTGTTATTGTTGCTGGTTCGAATGGCGCGTAACTTTTTTTTGGAATTTTCGAAAGGTTTGGTAAAATATCAAGGGTTAGTTAAAAATAATTGTAAAAAATTTTCATGTTTTAAGTAAAATGTACAAGACCACAAATTTAATTGCATTATTTCAAAATACTTGATTGTCGAAGTGCAAAGTTCGGTGTCACTTGTAGGTGATACCAAGCTTCGTGTCGTGGGAATGTGGATGCTAAGGAACCTAGGGAATGTGGAGGCCACATTATAAAATTTTCCTTCAAACCTGTTCGCGAATGCCCGCCGTATGTGGGGGATGTTTCGTGCCGAAACATCGAAATATTGGCGATATTATGAATATTAGGAAAGCATATCGGCCACAAGCCAGCTGACTGTATAGCCGTCATTGTTGAATTCTGTGCCTCTACTCTTTTTGCCAGCCAACAGCCAGTCTGGTTCAGACCAGTTGACGGTGTGAAACTACTTGCTGTGGGACTACGAGGCTTATCTGCACTAGATAAGGCTGAGTACGTAGAAATAATCTACTACGATTCCAAAGTGAGCTATTTATTGCATGACTGAATAGAGGACACAATATTTCCAGTCTTTTCACCCTAGTTCCGCTTTGCAGATTAAAATACCATATCTCTTCGAGACAAAGCTTTTTTATTAGCTTTTTGTACCATGGTACTTTTTCAACAGGGTAATTTTTTAAACTGTATCAAAAAGATGGTGCTATCTTTAAAAGCTGGTCTTTCTTAAAGAAAACATTTTACAATAAGTACTTTTTATTGAACAAGGTACTTTAATAAAATTCAACTTAAAAGAAAAATTTTTTGTTATAAAAAAATTCTTACCAAAAAGTCCTTTTTTTAAAAAGGTTCTCAATATTGGCAAGCTACGTTTTTTAAATGTGATTTTCTAACAAATTATTTTTTTTTAATTTACTATTTTTAAGAAGGTACTTTTTAAAAGGTACTTTTATAAAGAAATTACTTTCTTTATAAAAGTACTTTTAATGACAATTTTTTTAAAAACTAGCCTTTCTGTATGTCTGTATGTACTTCTATAAAGAAAGTACTTTTTATTTAAAAATTATTTGTCTGAATACGGTGCTTTTTTAAAAGAATCTTTTAAAAAATTCCACTTTTAGAGAAATTTTTTTCAATGAACGGACAATTTTATTGTTACAATAAAATACTATTTTTCAAATTTATTATTAGCCAGCTATGTTTATAAAAGGTAGTTTGTATAAAAATTTACTTTTTAATAAAAATTTATTATTCTTCAAAAAGTACTTTTCTAAAAGTACTCTTTCTTAAGAAAATACTTTCTTTTAAAAGACCGTATGTGCTTTCGTTAGTCGATAAAAGTATATTTCCGAATAATATGTTTTCTGAAAACTCTTTTTTAACGAAGGTGCTTTTCATACAAATTAACTTTTTATAAACAATTTACTATTTTGAAGAAAGTATTTTTGAAAAGGTACATTTGTAAAATTACACTTTCGATGAAATTATTTTTATCTTCGACAAGACGGTGTTTTTGTTATTAAAAAACTGATTTCAAAAAGTACTTTTTATAACAAAATAAGTAACTTTTAACAAGGCACGTTTCTAAAAGGTACTTTTTATATAAATGTACTTTTTATTTAAAATTACTATTTTCAAGAAATTACTTTCTTTAGAAGTGTTATGTTTTCTTATAAAAAATTTGTTTCCAAAAAGTACTTTTTATAAAAAAAAAAAATTTGACATTTTCAACAAGCTACGCTTTTATAGTTAGTTTTCATAAAAATTTCCTTTTTTATTAAAAAATTGACTCATTTGAAAAAGGTACTTTCTTTAAAGATACTTTTTTTAAAAGTTGTATTTATAAATTTACACTTTTTCAGAAATTACTTTCTTTACAAGTACCGTGCTTTGTTATCAAAATTGTATGTTTCCAAAAAGTACTCTTTATACAAAAAAGGTACTTATTTTTAACAAGCTCTAAGTTGATAGCTACTTTTAATAGGAGTATTTTCTAGGTGGTACTTTATAAAAAAAATAGTTTTTTTTTCGAAAGGATGATTTTCAAACAAAAGGTACGTTTTGTAAAAGGTGCTTTTTGTGTACTTTCATCATTAAATTAGAATTTTTGGAAAAGGTACTATTTTTATACAATGTCAAAGGACTTTTTATATTATAATTTTAAAATGTATTTTTTACTTTTGACAACATTTTAATTGATTGCGATCCCTTGTGCCACCTTCAATGACATTTTACTTGCTAACTTTTTGCTCTCAAAATAGATTTTCCCTCAGTATTGCACTTTTTAAGCGGATTACTATTGCTTTTCCAATAAAATGTTTTCTATTTCCTTATAAGCTTCTAAAGGACTTTTTTTTTTATTAAAACTAGTTATGTCTCTTATTTGCTTATTTTTGATCATATTTTATTCATGGTTACAATAACCGCATACCTTTTTTTTTAAACCATAAAAAAACTTTTTGTGGTCAGAATGCAAACATTTGTTGCATTTTAAATACCTTGAAATGCCAGCAATTCGCTTTATTTCCTGCAAATGCTCTAGTTTTATTACTTTGCAAAGCAATTCGAAAATGTTTCTGTGTCAAATGATGTCAAGTTGATTTTATTACATTCCTCAAATACTCGCAGTTGTTGAGTTTATGTTCATGTCGGCTGACTTGCATTTTAAAGTTGAAACGACTAAGAAAAATATGCTCGAACGGATACATTTCATTCATTCTGCTAGATTTTATAAGATGGAAAAAATAACCTGCATATTGCATTTAAAATGGGGTATTTAGCAGTCATGACAACTACGGCATGCATTCGTGTTACATCAACAAAAGCAACAACAACAAAAAAACAACAGCAACAACTTTAAGGGCAGCAGGACATAAAATGTGTGATATATCTTATTATCATAAGAAGCTGCAGAGCTTCTTTTTCTTCTTACAACATAAAGTGACTCGAATAACAAAAAGAGCAATTTGCTTCAATAGACAACAAACAAACACTGTCAGGTGCGTATCAAAATGGAGATTTTGGGGGGAGGGGGAGTAAATTAAATACAAAACGGAAAATTTGTTTGGAAATTTTCATTTGACAAAACCTTAACTTCGTTTAAAACTTTGGAAAGAGTAATATTCCATTTGTACTCCCCCCGAAGTGCGCACCTGAATAATAAAAACAAATATTGGCGTCTTTGTTGCACTATTTTTATTGTATTGTTAAATTGTTTCTAACATACTAAAAGCACATACTACCGTGGGCAAAAAATAGTAAGACTGTGTTCATAATTTTAAATTTCTTTATTTATTCTGCCAAATCTATTTCGTCCCCCACTAAGTAATCCCCAAGTTTTTGGCCGAAAAACTCACGAAGAATCAATGCGGTATGCGACGGTACATTATCGTGGTGCAAAAACCTAGAGTGTTCGGCCCACAATTCCGGCCTCTTATTACGATTAGCTTCGCGCAAACGACGCATAACACTGAAATAGAATTCCTTATTGACAGTTTGGCCGGTCGGAAGGAATTCGGAGTGCACCATACCTCGATGATCGAAGACAACTGTCAACAAGACCTTGATTGTTGAACTGCTTTGACGTGTTTTTTTCGGCTTCGGCTCACCTTTGGCACGATATTCGGCCGATTGAGTATCTGTTTCCGGGTCGTAAGCGTAGATCCAAGACTCGTCGCCAGTTATAATACGTCTAATGAGATCCTGGTAGTCGGAAAGCATTGTTTGACAGACGTCAACGCGACGCTGTTTTTCAAGAAAATTCGAGTGACTTTGGAACTAATCGTGATTACACTTTTCTTAGGCCCAAATAATCTTTTAAAATGATTTTCATTGATCCCTCCGATATTCCAACGAAATCAGTAAGATCTCTCTCTGACTGTTAATCGTCAATTCTCACACACCAATTCCTTGATTTTATTGACTTGTTGATCATCAGTTGATGTTGATGGCCGTCCTGGATGTGGTTCGTCGTCAACGCGTTCTCGACCCTCTTTGAATAATTTGTACCAATCAAAAGCACTTGCTCGCGACATACAATTATCACCGAAGGCCTCTTTTGCAACCTTCTGAACGTTTCGGCACCAGAAATTTCATTCCGCACACAAAATTTAATGGAACTTCTTTGTTGAATAATTTCACTCGTTGTAATGCACTCGCCGAATGCACTTGTTGTACTTCAGAAAGACCAGAACATACTAAACACTAATGATTAATTTGATGTGATATTTGGCACAGACAGATCACTGACAGTCATACTAACGCAAAAAAAATTTCGACGAATGGATTTCCGCGCGAAATTTAAATTAAAAAGTCTTACTATATTTTGCCCACAGTAGTATGTATGTAAATATGCAGACTACCGTGCACATGGGGATTCATACTTATTCCCAAAAATACGTGGAAGGGTAAGAAAGTTGAACAACTAAATATTAGAGGGTCAAATAACGTTTTACTTTAAATTACGGCCTCGTTGTGCAATTTTGTGCTTCCTTTTCGTAACAGCCAACTGGTTGCCGGTGATAAAAACTTGACATTTTTGAATTCAAAATTCCATAAGAATGAGATGCTCGAGCAGAAAATAAAATAAAATAACTTTTGAAAAATGTGCGAATTTAATATGAAAACCGCAACCTTTCCACTGTTTTATCGCAATATTCTGTGGAATGATAAGGATAATTTTTGTCTCAATGAGAATGACAATAAGCCAAACTGCTGCATTCGGATTAAGGAAAACCCACCAAAAATTCTCCAGGCACCGCTACATCCACACAAATATCGCTGTTTCCTGAGCTTTATAGGCCGATGAAATTTTTGATTCTTACATTTTTAAAAAAGGGGTTGGCGAGAACATTACCGTCCACGGGCATTGGTATAGAGCCAAGATTACGAATTATTAAACTGTGCAACAACAAAAAAAGTAGTTCTGACAACGAATTCTGGCAGGCGGGAAAAAATATTCGTGTTGGTGTTTGAAAGATTTACGTCTCGCTTTTATTTTAAGGGGGGTGAACGCTCCAACCCTTTTGTACATTATTATTATAGTGAATCAGCTTAGGATTTAGGTATAAGGAGTGCTTAATGTTAAGCGGTACGGCGGACATTTCTATAGAACATTTTAACCTTCTAAACCCTTGACCTATGGGACTCTTTTGTCCCTTTATTGAAAAAGGGTTAAAAAAACTCCCATTAAATAGCAATCTAGAGGACGGAAATTAATGACAAAAATATTTGCCATAAAATTCTAAGTCTTCAAAGACACCAAAGCTGAAAGTTGAACCTGAATGCCAGAAATAAGCCAACGCTTAAAACGAGTTTAAGGCTTAATTTCGTACTTATTTACAGCTAGTGCTAAAATATCCCACAAAACCGGATTTTATTATTTATTACAGTTTTGTTTCAGCTCGAGGCAATTCTATATTGTTGGTCAAAGAATATCCACCATATTTCGGCATCAGAAGAGTTAATACTCAAGCCTTTATAGCGTTCTTCAATACGATAGCATGACGCCACATGCCGCACATTTTGCGAGCAGATTATTTCGTGAAATGGCCTTGACAATTGGCCACCAAGAGTGTTTGATTAAAAGCCTTTGGATTACTTTTCCTGCGTTTACGTTGACATTAAATTACGAACAAACCAATAGCCTTGCAGGAATTGATAGACAACATTCTGCGGACCATTGCCGAAATACGGGCCCCCAATTTACTTGAAAAAATTTGTTGAAAATGGAAGGTTGCAGAACGTACTACAGCCGAGCTAGTCGCGCCGAATACGTACCATAAATCACATGTTGGTGTTTTCTTTTGTAGAAAAAATGCAACATTTTTCGCCCTCTTGTTATACTCGAAATATGTTTACGCCTACAAAAGGTGGTGCTCTAATTAAATGGATTTTAACCTTAATAAAAAAATGTCGCGGCAAATCCGTGGAGATGCTGAGATTTGACCCAATTTAATCTATTTAATTCAAAAGTAAAAAAATTTAACTTTTTCTAAACTGATCGAATCAATCAAAATATTTGGTTCATAAAGTATCGACTTGAGAAGAAACTTTACAAGTGTTTAATCGACTTTGAGACTGCTTTACTACGAAAGTCCAAAATTTAGTTCAAGCCATACATTTGTGCAACATACATGTAGAAACAACCCATCACATGACATATACACATGTAAGCGCACACAAACGCACAGAAAAACATAAAAAAAAATAAGAAAAAACAAACAAATAATACAAAATATGAACAAGAACCCAACCAAGCAGCCGACAACCGAAACCACTTGTATGCGTGTATAGATGGGTACATGTGTTAGTGGCAACAAAATCTCCTTGAAGAGGTTAACATAACACAAACATTTGAAAGCATATAAATGTGTGCGTGTGTGTACTGCTTGCTACTCCTTGTACAAATGCATATGAAGGTTAAGTTCTGCTATTCGTAAACACATACAAGTAAGTAAACGAGCTAAACGAACCAACAGTAAAAACGAGTCAAAAAAATAAAATAGAAAGAAAGCAAAAATTATTTAAATAAACAAATTCACAACGTACGACGTTGCAAATATTAGAGATGAAAACGACTACAGACCGACCGACCGACCGACTTAACGCATTCACCCACATTCACTGCTTTTGCTTAGCCAATTTACACCTTCGGCTTAGCTCAGCTTAATGACAACGAGCCTTCGCACACAACTACGCCCGCAAATATTCACTCATTTTTACACTTGCAATAGCAAAGTTAGCAAACTTCGGAGGTGAATTTTTTATATTAAAGAGCATTTTAAGAGTAAATTTTGCCTGGAATTTTTGGAGAAAATGGAGAACATAATTTTAAAAATTTGCACCATTTTTGAGAGAGTTGTTTGAAGAATTTAAAGCATGCTAGAGAAATGTTAACAGTTAATAAGTGTTACTCTCTCTCTCTCTCTTTGTAAGGCAATTGCCTGCTGTTATAAAATGTATGTTAAGTACATTTAACAGAAACTATTGACTGGGCAGATATGAAAATATGTTACTAACATATGGTGCACTTTAAGGACAAAAGTAACATAATCCTTCATTTAAGTTTCTGTAAATATTTTTAGTTTGTTTTTTGTTGTCCTTGAATTAATTTTAATGCTGTATTTTACAAATCGTAATTATGCGGCGAAGTCCACTGCAGAAAAATAAACACTTTTTTACATTTACGCAAAGATAAGACAGTGTTGTAACATTGTCGCTACAACCATATTATGTTCTCTACAACAATATAAATAAGGAATTTAATTTCATCAAATTTGGACGAATATTTATTTTAAATCAAATATAGGGGGATTACAATATTTGGGGCTTTTTAAGGCCACAGTGTTACTACAGGGTGTTCGCCGTTTTGGTACACATTAGTCTAGACAGTTCATATTTGGCAGTCGTGAAGTAGAGACGTGACAAATTTATTAAAAACCAACCAACGTGTTTTAATCGTTCAGACATTTTATCAAAATCAATCATCGATTACTGTGACGATGAACAGAATAGTCGATTCTGGGCAATGGAAAACCCTCAAATTATTCATCAGTCACATTTGAATCCATTAAAAGTGACATTCTGGTGTGCAATTTGGTCAGGAGGATTCATTGGACCTTCATTGGACTTCTTTGAAACTGAAAACGGCGTAACGGTAACTGTAAATGGGGAGCGATATCGTGATTGAAAACTTTTTAACGCCACAACTGCATGCTTTGGGCTTGACTAACATGTGGTTTCAACAAGACGGTGCCACATCGCATACAACCAGGATTACAATGGAATTACTGCGAGACCTCTTTGCACAACAAGTTATTTCAAGGAATGGTGATGTTGATTGGCCTCCACGGTCGCCTGATTTGACTGATCCGGACTTCTTTTTGTGGGGATATCTGAAAAGCAAAGTTTATGCAAACAAACCAGACATGCTGGAGCAACTCTAACAAAATATTCGTGATGAAATTAATGAAATATCGCGTAAAATGTGTGAGAATGTAATGACAAATGTGTTCAAAAGGACTCGCATTTGTAGGGCTAACAGAGGCGGACATTTATCTGATATTGTATTCCAGACATAATTACCGACATAAAATAAAACATTTATCAATATTCGATCCATTCTCTTTCATTTAATCAAAAATTATAAACAAACAAAGTAGTATACCTTCCCGTCGGACACCCTGTATTAATTTGGTGAATTTTTTTCTTTTACAAAAAATTCGTTTTTATTTTTATTTACCTGCAATAAATAAAGCGTGATTTTAGGCGTTACTTGATTTATGAATTTTTATATTTTAAAAAAGTAGGCCATGTGCTGCAATTCTTATCGACAAATGTTCTTAACCCTTCCGAAAAGTAACAAATAGGGAAAAATTTAAAAAGGCAAGACAGATGAAAAACATTTACTTTAGCAACATGGCAAGTTATGGTAGTAATTTAAAACGACCAACCAAATTGGCAGCAGCGCATTGCGAAAGCCAAACAATTTGCAGACTTATTTCAAATTCCTTCATATGCGCGACGAAAATTTGCAAAGAAACCCGGATTGAAACAAGTGTTTGACAAGATCGTAAAGATCAGCGCCTCCAATTTCTAAAGGCTACAATAACTTTTTCGGATAAGTGGTTCAAAGTTGTATTTTCTGATGAAAAAAAGCTTATTATCGATGGACCAGAAAAGAAGAAAAATTTTTGTAACGCAGACACAGCAGAGAAGGCCGAGTTACGGTATGAGGTGCCAAATCCTACTACGGCACTAACAACTTTGTATTTGAAATGGAACAAATAACTGCAGTATTGTACTAAAGGATGTTAGAAGGCGCGTTCCCATAAGTAAAAACTTATTTTGATCCATACAGTGGACCTTAGAACACGACAATGCTCCAATTCACTCTGCCAGAGCTGTAAAATTGAAGATTCGTGATTAAGATTTAGAGCGTTTAAATTGGATTTCATATTCTCTGGATCTGGGGTTGGCTTGTTCGAAACGTATACGAAGGCGGAAAGCAATTTGATACAAAGGAATCTTTGAAGAAGGCAACCAAAAATATCATTAGATTACATAAGATCGCTGTAGCGCTCAATGCTTAAACCAATTTTTAAAGTAATTTCTAAAAATGGTGGCAGTACCCATTTCTAAATTTTGTTATTCTACTCTCTGCGGTGGACGGCGCCTTTATATAGAGATCACGGCCGCTTCTTGAAAAGTCCCGAACATACGCGAAATTGCGCATCATTTATTTCATTTGCTGACTTAGTAGTCTTGTATATGTGTTCCTGTGTGTGTGTATCTTTTGTTTACTTTTTCGTTCTGTATTAGTTGTTTTTGTTTCTACTTTAAATCGCGGTTGGGGGAATTTTACTCTAGGTTGTTGTTTTTGCTCTATGTTTATAACATTGCGTATTTGTACAATAGGTCGTTTTACACCAATTTCTTGCAGACAATTATTTTTTTATGATTAAATTAAACATCTTCGATTATTACTCCGTTACAATATTTTAGTATCTATTCACTGACTCACTCATCATTTTTGTGGGGCACCTACAGCTAGAGAGCTAAAATTTGGTATACGGGTATGTTTTGGGGAACAAATAATCATAATAATCTGAAAACGGTTACTTTTTATATAGGGGAACAAGGGTGCCCCTTATTTGTACCATACCACTGTTAAAAAAAATTAAAAGAAGTTTTGTACAGACAAACTGTGTATGCATTTACAAAGAATAACTTGCAAAAAAAGGAGCCAGATCCGCACAAAAACATAAATGTGAAAATAAGACCAAGTTCCTATTCAAAAATGTTGGCCGTTAAAATTAACGAAATCAATATGAGGACTAAGTTCTTGATATGTACAATACCATCTCATTTATAGACAAACTAGTTCTGGAATGTGTTATAAAACTAAACAGGTGTGTTTCGGTGAATGAGTTAATGTTGCTGTGGGTTAAAGGACACGTAGGCACTGCTGGGAATGAAGCAGCAGATGAACTAGCAAAAAGGGGAATGGCCCAGCGCGAGCCAAGGTCCTACAAAGGGGACATTACAATTGAAATGGTGGAGTTAGGCTGTTAAAAAAACCGCTCAACAGAAAGGACGGTAAGGTGCTTAGATATACATAATAGGTGTAACTTAAGCTGGATTTCCTGCGTTAGTGGCAGGTGACAGAAATTTGCTGTATTTGCCCCAGGTGAAAATCAAAGATGATTCTTGCAGACTGTGCCTAGAAGAGGCTCAGACGGACTAAAAGTAAGGTAGTCGCGAATAACAAAGTAAGCGGTCTGCTTCGATATCGATATATCACGGAAACCAGAAGCAATTTAAAAACCAGAGTGCTGATTTAAATTTAGCACTGCAAATTAAATAAGGAACAACTTTTAGTTGATTCAGCTCAAAAATTTGTACACTTGTATAATTAGTTCATATTTTCGGGAGTTGACTGTAGGTGTTAGTAGTGGGTCTACAACTCAATGAAATACTCGATCATCAGCTCGTAGTAAAATTGTCAAGCTCTTTATAAAACATTGGATTCAATGAATTGAATAGGAATTCAATGAATTGAATAGGAGAGTGCATGTTGTGGCTGAGTCAACAAAACTTACTTAAATTAAAAGGATACCGTGTTAGCGGCTGCTATTACTATTGATTTTCTGGATAATAATATCGATAAAAAAAACTGCTTGCTCGTGAAGAGGATACAAATCGAGGATTCAAATAAATAAATAATTTTAATAAATTTTTATTTTTTCAATGCTGGACAAAAAAAATTAATTTAAAGTAGCAAAAATATTTCTCAGATTAGAAACCCGAAATAATAATTTTATGTAAAAAGCTTTTTTAAAATTGTGCTCAAATTTTACAAAATTATTTTTATTTTCAGAAAAAATCCGTATTTTTTTTTTCGCACTAATTTTAATAAATATTTTAAATTTTGAAATTTCGAAGCCTCAGAGAACATAACAGCGAGAACGGAAGAAAAACATGGACAACTTTAACTTACACCGGAAAACCAACACACAAAATAGCCAACTTTCCAACAAGAAACAACCTAGGACAAATATTACAAAGCACCACAAGCCAAGACAACGACCAGCTCAATAAACAGGGGGTTTACAAACTGATGTGCCTTTGTCAACACAGCTATATAAGACAAACAGGACGCAAAATAAAAACAAGATTTCGTGCACATATAAGAGACTATAACAAGAAGATGCGTAAACCCGGCGCGACACCAGAATCTAACTTCGCTAACCACATGTTCAGCAACAAATGTAATCCTGCGCATATTAGAAAAACGGTACAACTACTACACAGACAGCGCAAAGGACGACGCCTAAACAGTCTAGAAAACATGGAAATATTCAAACATAAGACATTTGACGGACGCATCATCAACGAACAAACAAACTCCGATTTAGACGTTATATTCGAACCTCTAAAATTACTCTACAAAACACACAACAAAAATAACGAACAAGATACACCGAAAACAATAAAAACACATTACAAAAATAATAAACAAATTCATAATCCAATAATCACTGACTTCTTTTAACCCCAACAAAAAATAATAAAAACAAATCAAAACAACGTCCGCAAACACCAATTCTGGCGCAATAAAATAGTAATCACACAAGTAATTTATTAATGAAGATTTTTTATTCTACTATTTCTATTATGATTATTTACATCAATGCTGTGAGTCATAAACTCGCGTCTATTTCATATTGTAATAACATACCCACTGTTACTTGTGCACAAATGTAACGTTTTTTATTTGAAAATTCAAAATTAACATGGCGAACTTCCAATAATAACATGTTCGAAAATGTTAACAAATTTCTAACTTGCTACAAAAAGCAACGTGAAAATTAATAAAAATCATGCTAGAGAATTGCAACTGTTGAGAATTTCATTGTTATTCTCAATTAACATGGAGTCCTTATTCTCTACTGTTACCCAACCACTTAACACTCTCCACAACTGTAAATTAATATTGGCGCCTTTAAATGAATTGCAATGTTTTGTTTGTGTTTTCCTGTTGTTTGTGTGTGTGTGCCTGAGTGTGCCAGTGTGTGATTTTATGTTGTTTAGTTGTTTTTATGTTAAAAACGACAAGAATAGATAGTTTGTTATAAATACAAAAAAAAAAAAAGAAAAAAAAGGAAACTATGTAGACAATCTGCTTTAAAGGAATATAAAAGAAAGTGCTGCCTACAATAACAACATGTTACAACATACAAATGAATATGTTCAGTTTAGATGATGGCGATAGCCAGACATATTTAAATACCAGCTATTATTTTCCAAGTCTTAAACATGTTGTTGCTTGCCAGCCGGTGTGTGTGTTTTGGTTTTTTTTCCTGTAAACATATTGGTCCTTTTGTTGTCCTAGTTAGTTTTTTTTTTGTTCAGCACAGCTTAAAAGTTATGATCTCTTATATCATTTAGATAAGCGCACAACAACTAAATGTGTATAAAATTAAGAAAAACACATTCATTAATTTTGTTAAACAAAGGATATCATTGTTAGTTACTTAGATTGGAGGAGGCAAGTACCAACAAATAATTATGTCTTTTGTGATAAACGTTTAAATGAGCCCCTTTGTCTGAGTATCAGCATGTTGCTTATTATAGCACACACACAAACACACAGACTATTTATGTAAATATGTTTATGTGTTAATGTCATATTTGTATTGAAATCGCTCATAACTTAATAAATGGACAAACTGAAAAGTCGGTTCAGGAAATTCGGGGCCAAAGGAATGGAGCGCAAATCGTATCACTTTTGTCCTCAGCATTTGCATTGTTTTCCTACTGGTTGTGACAAATATTACTTTTTGTGTGAAAAATGCTAAAAGACCCCATCAATGACGTGAAATATTGACTTTTTGTGACAACGTTTTTTGAGACAAATTGGGCTTTTTGTAACGAAATTGACTCTTTATGACAAATTTAATTTTTTTTTGAGTTAAAAATTATTTTGAATGTTCAAAGTTTATTAATTTGAGGTGAAAATTTATGTTTTGGTAAAACGTCTTTTGGGACAAAACTGGCGTTTTGTGACAAATTTATCTTTTTTACACATTTTCCTTTATGATACAAGCGTGATTTTTTTTGTTTCTTAAAAGTTGATTAGCTTTTAACGTGAAAGATTTAGTTTTAGTAAAAAGTTTTTTGTGACAAAATTGTGATTTTGTGACACATTTTATTTTTTGTGACAAAAGTCAATCACCTTGACGTGAAAACTGGACCTTTTGGTAACTCATTGTTTAGACTAAAATGAGCTTTTTTGTGACAGAATTTGCTTTTGAAGATAAAAATGATTTTCTTATGTTAAAAAAGTTTTGTGACACATTTGACTTTTAGAGATAAATGAGGTTTTTTGTGTGTGTTAAAAGTCTATCAATTTTAAATTAAAAATCTAGTTTTTTAAAAGCGGGTCTCTGTGACAAAATTACATTTTTATGAAATATTTTGCTTTGAGACTAAAGTGATTTGTTTCGTTAAAAATTGACAAAAATCATGTGAACATTTTACTCTTTGTAAAAAAGCCACGTTTTGAGACAAAAGTAAATGTCATGTTACAAGTTTATCAACTTTCAAATTTCTGAAAACATTTTTGTAGGAACAAAACGGGCTTTATGTGACGAAATTGACTTTTTGTGACACATGATACTTTAAAGTTTATTAATTTGAGGTGAAAGTTTATTTTTTTTTTTAAAACTTCTTTTGAGACAAAACTAGCGTTTTGTGACAAAATTATCTTTTTGTGCCAAATTTTGCTTTAGAAGACCCAATTGCTATCTTTATGTTAAAAGTTAACTAATATGACAAATTTACTTTTTGTGAATTGCTTTTGGGACAAAAAGGGCTTTATGTTACGAAATGAAATTTTTGTGACACATTTTACTTTATGAGACAAAAGTGATGTTTTGACACTAAAAGCTATTCAGTTTGACGTGAAACATTAATTTTGTTTGAAAATGTTTTTGGGACAAAATGGACTTTTTGTGACAAACATATATATTCACATGAAACTTTTCTGATAAACATCTCTCTCTGAAACACAGTAATTTTTTCTACTAAAAGTTAATCAATTAAGCGTGAAAAATGTACTTCTTGTGAACCGTCTTGAATGAAAAAAAAGCTTTTTTTGTTTGTGGACAATAGTGGCGGGTGAAAAATGGTACTTATTGTGGCAAAGTGATTTCTTTTATGGCAAGAATCCATAGATAAAAGTGAAATGTGATAAAAAATTTTCATAAAGACAACTAACTTTGGCTTTTTGTAGTAAAATTTACTTATTCGTAAAAAATGGATTTCTGTCAATAAACTTATTTATTGCAACGAAATACACATCTTGAGAAAAATATACGTTTTATTGACAGAATTTACATATTGTAAAAAAGTGACTTATTGTGTTGTGCTTACAAGAAAACTTACTTATTGTGAAAAATTTACTCCTTGTAAAAAGTGGAATATTGGGAGATAAAATCACCAAAATTAAAGAAGTGATTTTGTGAAAAAATTCACTTATTTTGGTTATGTGTCATTTGTGACAAAAATTTACATATCGCACCCCCCTAAATACAAAAGGGTCACAACTCAAAATTTTCCAAAACTTATTTTTTTCCATAAATTAATTCAGAGTACATATCTCGAACTACTGAAAAAATTTCTTTCACACCACTATCTTCTTTAACTGGAAAAATACAATTATGTCTATTTTTATTTTCTGCACGATGAACTAAAGAGAATTATTTTGAGTCATAAATAAAAGTTTTATTTTATTTTCGCAAACATAATATAAAATTGAAAAAAGTCTTCAATATTGTTGTTTTTTTTCATAATGGAACAATATTTTCTTTAAATATTACAATCATTTTTACATAAACAGTTTTTTGGCTCTCCTAAAAAATTTTAGTATTTTGAGTTGTGACCTTTTTGTATTTAGGGTGCGATATGACGAGAAAACTTGATCAAATTCAAAAGTCTCTTTTTGCGACAAAACTCACACATTGAGTATTTTGGAAACAATATTGGAAAATTATCCCTGGAAAAATTTTTAATTGAAGAAATTAAAGGAATGAAAATAGATTTGGAAATTTGGAAATAAGCTTTTTCTATTTTTACTTTTATTTCAGCACGCCAACCCGGAAATCTCATTAACATGAATGTAACCAAAACTATTTTACATTTAAACTGAAGTTAATGGGCTAAGCAAACAACAATTTCTTTACATTTTTGTTTCACTTAGAGCGAATAAAGCACGTTGTATCGTAAAGGCGGCTTGAAAAACGAAAGAGTGATTTGTTGCGTAAAAAAATCAAAGTACAAGTCCACTACTCACCTACAGTTTTCACAGTGGCCGGCCTTAGGAAGCCTATTTTTACCTGAATTTCCATAAAACGGTCAGGATATAAAATTCTCCACCTATGGCTTTAGGTGGTCAATGTCAATGCCTGCTCATAGTTTACTTTCCTAACTTAAAAGGAAACTTTTCAAACAACCTTCATGAGAGCGTGTATGTTTATTACGAAGTATTCCATAAGTAGTTGATTGTATTTTTGTGCTTCAGTTTGTAATAATTGCCTTTCTGTGTAAATGACAAACATTCTGTGTGTATGTGTGCGTGTATTTGCGTATCTACTTTCAACATTTGTAGATGTAAAACATCCTGTTTCTTCGTATTTTGTAGCCTTAGCTTAATTAAAATTGATTGCAAAATGTAAAGACGGTGGGTATTATTCGCAGGGTATGTGTGTGTGTTTGTGTGTGTGTGTATTCTTCGAGTTACAACCACAACAACATTAATAACAATATGGTAACAGTCGATAAATGGATAAATGGCTTTTAAGCATTTCGCTGTAATAGTGTTCCGTTTGAAGTAAATAACATAATAACTCTTTGCTTTGTAAGGAAATCTCATGTGAAATTTTCATCACACTATTAAAGGCTGTATTGAACAATCTAATCCATAATATGATTAAATAATATTGTACTACAGACACACGCACACACACACTATGTTATTATTTTAAGACTTAGTCAATAGGATTTATTTGTTTCACAGTTGCGGAATATGAAGGCAGGTGAGTAGATGCTAATATCGATATAGGAACTATATGACCAGCTGTAATAGTTTTAAATTAATTTTTTATTTCGTGGTACGGCTGATCATAACTATATTTGTAATATTCTTGGTGGCAGGCCACTTACTTTATGGGTTCCTTTTCGACCCCCTACGTACCTCGAATTTGTTTCAGGTAACGGATTTGTAATTTACGACTACCTTACTTTCATTAAGTCTCATGCTTTACTCTTGACTGTAGGGATTTCAGGCTGTCGGCCTTATTCTTCATCGTGGAGCGTCTTGTAATTGCTAGCACTTGTATAAGGTCTGGAAACCCCCATGGCAGTTACATATAACTAGTGTCAGCCTGTGGATCTAGCAAGATGCTAGCCTGTGCTGGTCATTCACACACAATGTCCGCTACCGTCTCAGGCTCTTCTAGGCACAGGCTGCAAGTATCATCTCATTTGATTTTCATCTTAACCAGATGATACTTGAAGTTCCATGAACTCTCACTAAGATAGTAATCCAGCTTAAGGTACGCCTATCTAAGTATCTTACTGGCTTTTCCTGCCCAGGGGCTCTTTGAGCACCATTCAAGCCTGCCTACGTGTGGTAGCCTCACTCTCCCTTTTCAGTTATAATGAGTCAACCCATTGCGGACCTTTGCTTGCACTGGGCCATGTCCCAATTGCATCGACTCATTGTAAATTGAAATGAGAACCTTTCTGCTAGGCACGGAATTTCCATTAGTTGATGCAACGCATGCAGCAACCCAAACAATTCTGTCTGGTAAACGGACACGTACGGAGACACAGGGCGGAGACTACAGGACAAAAGTTCAGCTGAGCTGAGTATACACCTGCTTCTGCTCTGCAGTTCTTAAGAGAACGATCTGTAAAAATGCTGATTTCGTTGCCTTAACACTAAGAATTTCATAAAGTTTGTTCAAAATTCATTTATTGTGTAAGGAAATATCGATGAGATGTAAATGCTAAAAATGCTTGATGCACTACAAACTTCATTAAAATTTATTTTAAATTAATTGCTTGAACGAATTTATCGAACTGATACTCCTGAGCGAAGAATTTATGCAGGCGCAAGTTTGGCTGTTTCATTCTGTCGATTAACACCGACAATTTTTTCTAATTGATTCGATAATTTTTCGAATACTGAAGAAGTTAAAGTATTAGGAACTAGCAGATTGGAATGGGCATTTGTTGTGCCACTATGCTCTTCAAGATCATCCTGTGTCCTTTTACCGAGTTAGAGTCTATTGTAAACATCATCTATTTGACCCACCTAATGATGAAAATTGAATTCGAGAATCTTCTCGATACTTCATATTTTCGATAATTTTTCTGTTGGATTAGAACGAAGTTGAATCCACTGCAACTTTAGTCTTTGTATTCTTATCGTACAAATTGGCATAAATACAATTTTTCAAATATGGAGTTTGAATTTTAGAAGCCAATGCAAGGCTTCCTGAGATGATTGCAGTTCCAGCCTCTTCGACCTGTCAGAAATGTAGCGCCATGAATTATGTTTTTACGTAGGCTGTTTTATTAACAGAGATATAAGGTGAGTGAGGCAAGCATATGCTCGATAGCCAAATACAGGCATTAAGCTATCAATATGTTAATAAGAAACTCTGATTTTCGCTTTAATTTGGCGATTTGGTTTTTATTTGTCCTAAGGAGCGTTCGGGTACCGAAAACTTTTAAATACTGAGGGTTTCTATCAGTACACGCTAATTTGTAGTTTCTTCTTTTGAAATAAAGAGATTATCTCAAAGGATAAACTAATGAAACGAATTGGTCATCAGCTGGAAGGCACAAAGATATGGCTTGCCAGAAGTTCTGACTTATACCTCCACGTGGCGGCGACAGGTTCATGTCTCTGCTAATAGCCTGATGATATAAGACAAGCGGAGAGAAGTTAACACTCTCGTAAAAAACCCCCAATCCACGGTGGAACAGCATACGCCAAGGATGCATGGCTAAGAGGGTGCTTGGTCTGAAGTATACAAATTCTGGATACCAGTCGATCTCCTTTAATACAGACTTACCTGTGCATATACAGCTCTGTGCGGATGAACATATTTTTCTTCATTAGAGGGATGAATCAGGAAGCCTCGCAAGAGTCGGAGAGGTTAATCTCTGCAGAAACGACGGGTTTAATTGGCCAAAGGGGGAATCCGGAAAAGATGCCCCGTGAGGTATCAATCTTTTAAGGTAATTCTAAGGCGTTAGATCGTGAGATACCAACAGGGATGGACAATGAAGCCTCGCAAGAGGTGGAGAGATTAATCTCTCTAGGAACTCCGGTGTTTATTGGCCAATGAAGGAATTCTGAAGAGTTACACAAGAATAAGTCGCAAGGGGTGGACGGAACAACTTCCTGAGGAAGAGGCTGAGACCGTAGTACACACTCAGTGTGCATATCCAGCACTGGCTAGCATACGACTTAGGATCAAGGGCAGACACTTGTCAAGTGTAAACGCCATGGTGGCTCTAAGCCTTAAACAAATGCTTGCAATTACCAGAGACTACGTGATGAGGAAGAAGGTGGACAGTCTGAATTTACTATAGTCGATAGTAAGGGCCAATGGTAGCACGAGACTTGATAGAGAGTAAGGTTATCGTAAATTACAAATCGGTTGTCTGAAATCAATTCGAGGAAAGAAGGGGGCCGAAAAGGAATCCATAAAGTTGCTGGGGTAATTTTTTTCATTGTCCACCGAGCTGTCCAAACTTATTCCTGACATTTGCCTTTTACATGCAAAACAAAAATCAAATATCCAAAAAATAATCTTTACTGGCCACAGTGAAGAAGTAATACGGCAAAGGAAACATATAAATAATTCCCTCTGACCGTAGACAAGCCACAACAGGCTAGATAAATTAACCAGAGAAACAGCAAGAACGAACACAGCCGCTAACAGCTCACAGACAGTCAAGTAAAATTGAAAAAGAAAATTTTTAAATAATAAAAAAAATACTTGAGGAAATAAATACGAGGAGAATACGTAAAAAGAGGCCAAGTACGGCACACAAAAATTCCAAATAAAAAAATGAACTTACGTTTTAATCTTTGCAGCATCAGCACGAGTATCGCATTTAATGCCGTAGTAGGCCAACAATGCATCTTTATCAGTGTCCCTAATGACAATGTCCGCCAACGAAACTATGCGTTCGAGAGCATTGCGCAATTTTTGTTTATTTTCCTTTCGTTTATGCTCCGTATCGCAACCTCCTCCACCCACCCCAGCGTCAGCAGACGATGTTGTTGAAGTTGATGATGATGATGAATCCTCAATTGCAATTGTTGTTGTTCCTGTTGCTGCCGCCATATAATTGTTCGCCTTTAATGACTTGGCAAATGTTAACGGATATTGAGCCTTCAGTTCAGAGGATGATTCAATGTTTTGTATGAGCAGCAAATGAGCAGCCAAATGTTTGGGATGTGCAGCAATTATTTCTCCATAGATTTTTTCAGCTTTATCCAGTTCTACATTGTAAAAGAGGCACCACAATAAAGAAATTATTGATTGTAAAACAAAAAGAAGGGAATTAAATCGAAAATACACAAACAACACATGTGCATGAGAATGTGCAAATACAAAAAATTTCAATATAAAAAATCATAAATTTTTATCTTTTGCTGCACAAAAAAAAAAAAAAAAACAAGGAACAACTTGTGAAATTGTGTGGAATAAAACATGTATGGATTTAATCAGCTGGAATGAGATTAAAACCAATCAACCGTCCACTACTACTACAACAACTACTGGTACTGCTACTACTACTACTAATACTACTGCTGCGACTATGAATAATGAGCAACCAACAAAATGGAAAGAAAATAAGAATTTATTGGAAAAAAGGACAATTAAGAAGAATTTAATTAACTTGGCACTTTGTGGTTTTTCGTACATGCGACAATTGTGTCTCCATTATTGCATTTGCAGTTTTTCTTTTTTTTTATATTTAATACAGTGTTATTAAAATTAAACTGTTGTTCAAATTGAAAAATAAACAGGAAAAATTGATAATAAAAATGAAGAGAGAAAAAAAAAACAAACACTAGAGTTTGCTATTTGGCAGCCAAACCACTTCCGACACACCCTAAAATGCTGCTACAAAAATGGTGCAATAAATTTAATGCAACTTAAAGACATGACTGCTATGCCAGCCATTTAAACATTTTTAAATATTTTGCAGCCGAGAGAATATAATAAATTAAATACGACACGCCACAGTAGTTAGCAAAGTTTAATGAACGGCAGGCTGCTTTCTTTCATTTTTTATTTCATTAATATGACATTAAGATCTTTATCGTTGCTTGTTTAATAAATAGTTAATAAACCGACATTAATTGCTTGGAAAAATAAACACCCCATGGCTGAGGAGAGTTTGTTTAAAAGTGCAGAATAATTAAATATGGAAAATAGTAAAAAAAAAAAACTGAATACTAGACAGCTTTCAAATAAAAGCACTTGTTAAAAAACACCCTTTTAAAAGGACGTATATAGATTAAAGAAAAAGAACTTCTTTCGAGAGTGACTCCTAAAAAAAGTCTTTATTAAAAAAACCCATCATTAAGTGGTTTTATCTAGTGGTTTTTATCTAAAAAGTACCACTCATGCAAAAGCACCCATTACAAAAATGTTCATGTCAAAAAAGTCTTTTTATAAAAAATCATTTTTTGTGAAAAATCCTTTAAAAAAAACAGCTTTGCAAAAAGTACCTTTTAGAAAAAAGCACTTTTTATAGAATAAAGTACCCTAGATAAAAAAGGAGCTTTTGTAAAATAAACCTGAAAATAAAATACGAAAAGTAGCTTTTATAAGAAAAGATACTTTTATACAAAATAATCTTTCTTAAAAAGTACCGTTAAAACATTATATAAAAAGGTACCTTTTAAAGAAGTAACACTTTTTCCAAAAGTGTTTTTTAAAAATTTCCTTTTATGAAAAGTTATATTGTGTAAAAAGTACTTTAAACGTATAAGTACTTTATATAAAAAAGTTTTTTAAAAGTACCTTTTGTAAAATATTTTTATTATACAAAAAAGTATCTTTTGTAAAAATAACCTTCTTAAAAAATGATCTTTGAAATAATATCTTTTAAAAATTACATTTATTAAAAAAGTACCTTATATAAAAAACCATGTTTTAAAAGTGCCTTTTATAAAATAAAAAACATTTCACAAAAAATAACCCTTTTTTAAAGTAACTTACAAAAAGTACATTTAAAAACCAAATTTTATAAATGGTACCTTTTATAAAAAAACGTATTTTAACAGTGCCTTTTATAAAATAAAGAACATTTTATAAACAAAATAACAATTGAAAAAAAATTATAAAAAAGTAGCTTTTTTAAAAACCCGACCTTTATGAAATAAAGATTCTTTTCTAAAAAAAGTAACTTTAATAAAAAATAATAATATAATTTGTATAAAAAGGTACCTTTGTAAAAAACTGGGGTTTAAAAGCGCTGGTAATAAAAATAAATCTATTAATGCAAAAACTACCTAAATAAAAAATTACATTTTTAAAAGTACCTTTCAAAAAGTGGTCTTTAAAACACATTTTATAAAAAAAGTACCTTACGAACCAAACAATATTTTACCTTTCAAAAATTAGATTTTTAAAAATTTGCATTTTAATAAGAAGTACTTAAAATGTAAAAGTACCTTATATACGAGCACATAACTACATATACATATGTATGTACGAGTATGTATACATATAAAGTACTATTTGTAGGAAGTACCTATTAGAAAAAAAATTTCTTTACACAAAATATTTGTTTATCATTACCTTAAAACGCCTTTGAAAAAGTACTTCCTATAAAAAAGTAACTTACATAAAGTAAAGTACGATAAGAAAAATACTTTTATACAAAAAATACCAGTTTTTTACAAATGCCTTTTATATAAAAAAATTTTTTTTTATTGGTGATAAAATAAAAAAGTTAACAAATTAAACAATTCGTTATAAAGTACTATTCATTGAAATATCTTTTGAAAAAATGTGTCCCTACAAAAAAGGATTTTTTATAAAAAAATTATCTTTTGCTTAAAATGCCTTGAAAACAAAGTACCTTACATAAAAAGTACCTTTTAAAAAGTACATTTTCAAAAAGTACCTTTAAAAAAATACTATTTAAATAAATAACTTTTGCAAAAAAGTAGCTTTCATAAACTTTTTGATGGGCACATGCAAACCATGAGGCAATTTAACAAATTTCAAACAAATATTCAGAACTACTATTTTTGATGAAAGGCCCCTCAGCAAGCAGACAGTGTTGTGCAAAACAAAAGTAACAAACACAGCAAAAATAAATATAAAAAAAATTATTTGTTATACAGCTCATTTTCAGCAAAAGTATGAGTCCATGATTTATTTGAATTTATGTACTTTAAACAACAAATTTACATTTCGTATAAGAACCAATGTTTTTTATATCTTCAGTACAGCTGTGAGGCATAGATTCAGTGAAAACAGTTTCTGAAATACGTTTCCAGACAGTTTACAAAGTTTGAAAGATTTTTGAATCTCTTACCGGAAACGCTAACCTTCCATATGTCGAAGAACTTTTCAATGCGATTAAAGTCGGCTGATTTGTGCAGGCCAATCAAGGTCTTGCGTTCCATGCTTTTCTAGGAACTCTTTAACCATGCATATGAAGCAGTCCACTTTTCCACTAGAAAGATTGAACTTTGGAAATGTACCGTCAGTCATTGTAAAGAATTTTTGTTGTGTTTAATTTTTAAAATTGTGGCCTTCCTTGGGCACCATCTCTTTTTATTAACTCGGAAATTTCTCTTGTTGATATTAATAATGGACCATGAGTAAGTCCATTTATTTTCTTTTAACAACGCTTGCCAAAGTGGACAGAAAGAGTTTCTTAAAATAAGCAAATATGTAAAATATCGCATTTCAATGTTAAATAAGTATTTTGTTGCATTTATTTTGCCCAACACTGTACGTGTTATTAGTAGTGGTAATGAAAAATAAGCTGATTAAGGGGTTAACACTAGCTGTTGAAAATAAAAATATACGCATAATAATGTCAGTGATGCATTAGCATACATTGTGTCGTTGTGAATGTGCTGTTGATGCATTAACTTCATTCAACTTACCACATTTAGTTAACATTGTGCATTGGAAATCACGCAAACCCTCAGCATATTCATCTAGTGCTGTCTTGGTCTTTTTGGGTGAACCCAGGCTACCGTCACCGGAGTTTGAGGGCACTGGAGAGGCTCCACTAGCAGCAGGTATAGTAGTTTTAGTTTTTGCATTAGCTGCTGCAGCCGCATTAGATGATGCAGCATTATTACCAACACCACCAGCACCATTAGCACTACCACCACCACCACTACCATTCTTTTTGCTTGATTCAGCTGGATTTAAAATATACGTAAACTCTTGCACATCAGCTTTGCGTCCTATTTCATCTTTGGCCAAATTAATATTGCCACCCAACCAGGCACAATTGTTGGGCAAATTGGCTTTTGTTAGTTTCTCTTGCGACAAAACGGACACGTACAAGACTTTAGGACGATTCTCTGTAACTGTGCAATAATTGAACTTACGACCCATTATCACCGATTGGTTGTAATGATCAGAAACTTCTAAAATCAAGCAGTTGGGCAGCTTAAATAGTGCCACCATATTCGTTTCATTGATTTTCTCAAGCAAGTCACGTTTCTCGTGGCGTATCTGCAATCGAATCGTATACTCGCCCTTGTCTAATTTCGTGTAGAAACTGTGAGAGTTGGCGTCACCACAAGCCACCATATGCTTGTTGGCATCGAATATCATCCACAATTGTGACTCGTACTCCGACTCATAGAGTACACAGTTGAATATGGGTGCATAGATGGCTGCCTCCATAGGCTTGGCTACAGTGAGCGTGTAAGTGAGTAGATTTTGATAAATTTGTCGGCCCTCAGGTAACACATCACGTGTCGAACTTAAAGGTGATATTTTAGCTTCGTTAGGTTTAAGCACCACAGCAGCTGTTTTTAATTGTATGGCCGGTTGTAGTTCTTCGCTAATCAACGAGGAGATTTGCAATTTGTGGATGCCACGAGCTGCCAACATGACATCTAAATTGGAAATTAAAATGGAATAAAAAAATAGAACAAAAAAGAAGAGAGTTAAAATTTGTTTGTTTCTGTTACTCGTATAATTTCGATGGGGTTGATTGGGTGTGGGTGTGTGTGTGTGTGTGTGTGTGTGTGTGTGTGCATGTGTGTGTTCGCGAATTCAAATGTGTTTGTTTTAATGAAAAACTACTTTAATCTTTCAAATTGTATATTTACTATCACAACTACATACATGTACTGTTACAACTTGCACCATCACTGACTCTGACTGCCAGCTACCACCACATACAACTCACTATGGGAACTTACAAATATGCTGAATGCATGCATACGCTCACTCACTCACTCACACGTATGTAGAGATGCTTGTGTGCAACACATTGAATTATAAAACCAAAGTTAAAAACAAAATCAGCTTTAAAATACATAAATCATTTTGTATGAGTATGAGCATTTGATATATGAGTTTTTTGTCGGCGTTATCATGATTCTCTCTTTTGTTTTTTCCCTTTTTTTTATCCTAAAGCTTATTCTATATTTTTATCCTTTTTTTTTTTGTTGCAACTAAGCTGGTGACTTAACCAAAAGTACGGTGGTGTTAAATAAAACAAAACAAAATAATTAACACAGCAAAACGCTGAAATGGGAATTTTTTGTTCACTTAAGTTTAGAAAGCGGAAAAGCAGAAAGTCGCAAGACAAAAATTAATTGTTGTGTTTCAAAGGAATTGGGTTCAATGTTGAAATAATAACAAAAACTGTTAACAAACCGCCACAGTTAAGCTTTTAGATAAACTACAAATACGAAATAGCTGCGATGCAAAGGAAATATGTACCTCTCTTTTAATAAACGAAAAAAATTAGTTACGCCTATTAAAAATGTTGTTTGGTTTCAGCTTTGCACTTAATTAAGTTTTTAATTGATTCAATTAAATACACTAAATTAAGTTTTATCTTTATATACATATGAAATTTTTATGTACGTGTGGATGAAATTGAACTCCTTTCAAACGGCTGGACCGAGTTTGATAAAGTTTTGTTTGAAATGTGCATTGAATATGTTTAAAATTTATAATTGGTCCGGGTAGGTGGCGTTGCAAGCACGCTCAAAGATGCGGTACCAATTATTTTACAACGCAACTTCATGATATGGGCATTAAATGAAAGAGTTTGCTGGGAGGAATACGAATAATACATTGACATCTTTCTAAATCCAATATGGCGGATGCCACAAGATGGCTGACCAATTACTTTTTATGTAACCGCATGATATGGGTACCAAAATAAAGGGCTTGGTAGGAAGAATACGAAAAATAAATAGACAACATTTTTAATCCAATATGGCGGATGTCCCAAGATGGCTGACCAATTACTTTTTATGTAACCACATGATATGGGTATCAAAATAAAGGGTTTGTTGAGAAGCATATGAAAATCACATGGAAAATGGGGTCCACATAAAGGGCGATCTGTGGCAGGATCATGTCTGCTCGGTCCACTAGTTTTGAATATCTTTTTATTAAAACAAATAAATTTGGAGCTTGATAAAAAAGTACTTTTTCTATTAAATAGATTGAGTCAATTAAAAAACTTGTATAAATTCAAAAGTGAAACCGAGCACTAAAAATTTAATTGACTGTAAAGTGTCACACATTACATAAATAACGGTCGCGCACTGCCTTGAACTGCAGCGCCTCTAATGCAGATAACATTAAGCATGTTATCACAACAGTTGTACCCAATGTCCAATAAAAAAATTTCAATGGAATTTTTGTCAGTTGAAAATAAATTACCCACGATTGCAAAAGGGTCTAGTTAAATTAAGTGACATACGTTAAAAATATTAAGACAAATATGCTAAGATCATTAAAAAATAATACAATTCATAACAGAAAAATAGGTTACATTGCACTCTGGGGTCAACTTTCCTTGGCAAAAAGTCACTTTTCGCACTTGCAATAATAAAATGTTTGCTACTGGTTTTCGATAGAAAAACGTCAAACCAAATCACGGTGAAATTTGTTATTGCATAAAACTTAGGACAGTGGATAAGGGGATTATCAAAGTTGAGTATTTAAAGCAGCATAAGCATTGGAATTTTGTGTGAAGTTTGAAAGTGTTTGAAACAAATTCAAAAAATGTCAAGCGAAATATGAAAGGGAAGAGTGATGCTGAGTTAGTTGGTAAGAGAAATGGGGAAGAATATCATTGGACTCTTTTTTTGGTGAAAAACAACTTGGTTTTCTGACTTAACCTCAAAAAAGATTTTTTTATAGAAATGAATTTATAAGAAGCTTTTAAAATTTCAAAAAACTTGAATAGTAAAGCATTTTCAATACGCACAATTTCTGAGAAATATTTTTTTTTGTTGACATACCGAACTGGCGAATGTTTGATTTTCGAAAAGAAACCCAAACTCAAAGGAACAATGCCGTTCACGATTTCATCCTCCATTAAGTCAAATGTAATATTTTCGATTATGACTTGATTGGGTTAAAAAAGAGAGCCCGAACTTTCCCTAAAAATTTGTTACTAAGATGGGAGAAAATCGCGGACAGGGAGTGAGAGTGTGTGATCAAACAAAAGTATATTCGTGAGAGTTAGTGATGAAATTCTTAAGAGGAAGTCTTTCGAAGATCGAATCCAAAAACACAGTTATTTATGTTTCCTTTAAAAAGCTGCCATTATAAATTTTTTATTCGTTTTATTTTAATAATTTGCAGAAATTATGCCAATTTTATGGAGGTGTTTGACCTTTGTGCCCGTATATTCACAATAATAATTCTTTGTTTACAAATATGGCAATATTGGCAACAACATTTAAGATAAACACGGCTATCGTAAATATTTTTTCCGTCGAAATATTTTTCCTTTTCCCCAAAAGTTCCAATCGTGATTAAAGTCCCCGAAAAATTTTTGCGTAAAAAAATTTCCTTAATAATGAATGTTTTTTCCCCGCGAAATTCTTCAGTTTTCCCTTTGAATTGTTTACGTTACTTTTGCTGGGGAACTGTCTACATCATATTACCATATTTCTTTTAATTCGAATATTAAAGTTTGTAATAAATTATTTGAGGTCAAAATCAGTTACTAAAGTGCAGGAAGGATGACATTATGCTCAACAGGATGCAAAACATCAGACCCATTGCCTGTGAGTTTGTGAAGAATTCCCGTAAAATTCTTGGGCTGTAACACTACTGTCTTCCCTTTGACGGATAAGTTGTCCACTTATCGCAATGAATTTGTTCTAAAGCAGCCACTACTTGTGAGAGCACCTCCCGGAATGCGCCATTCAAACTTCATAATCTGTTATCAACCCGCAACTAGGCACCAAGCTTTACGATTTACGGAATACCGAATGATTTTTTGTAGATGGCAGAGAATTATTGACCACATTCAAAATGTATAAAAACGTAGACTTATTTACTCTGTAAAGTGGTATAAGTCCAATAAAAAATGTATTTTAATGGAACTTTTTTTTTATTGAATTGGGTCACTTTCACTTCCTGGTTACTCCCTGAAGATTCGATGTTGCCTGGTTTCTTCTTCTTGTAATAAAACTTTTATTGTTTTTTCATATTTATTTTTTAAACTTTCATTGACAGCTTCTTTTATTTTGAACAGCTGTTCATTTAAGGGAACAAAATTTACACGGGAAATTGATGATACGAATTTTCACTTCAAGGGAAATGAAAATTTTATGGCTACAAAAACGTCACTTTTTACTTACAATAGGGATGGAAATGTATGAAAACAGTGTAAACGGACGGACGCTTTTACCTGAGTGATATTGTCGGACTATAGATCTGCCGTTCACGTCCGTTATTGTGTTCCAACACATACATTTATATTGAAACTTTTTAAGAAATTAATCTCACTTTGTAGAACTTGTTTCTAAAATTATAACATATGTGGTGCATCTGTTGAGCAGTGTGTTCGAAGAAGCATCAGAGAGCAGCACTACAAAAATCAGATTTCCTTAAACTCATAACTAAAGCGGATGAAGTAAAAAAAAATGAAAAGAAAACGCTAAGAAGGCATTGCAAAACTGGCTGATAATCTTTTATATATTTAATCTTATTTTGTTATCATTTGTTTGATTCGAAGCTCATGCCAAATTTTACAAGCTGCTAAAGAGTTTTCCTCAGGGAAAAAAATAAAAGTGTCTGCTGATTGCGCCTTAGATAAGGTGCTTTGTTGGCTGTGATCGATTATATCACAATTTTCCAAAACCCGCTTTCAAATAGTTCGAATGTTTAAAATTAAAAAAAACCGGTTTCGGGTTTTAATCTCAGGAAAAACCGGTTAAAACCCGGTTTATATTTATTTCTGTTTATGTGTGTTTAAAAATCGAACTTATTATCCCTATTCAAATCGGTAGCGCGTGCCGAAGGTAACTGTTGCTGAAATAAATCCATAGGCGCTGTGCCAGGTGGCGCCGTCCTGCTGAAAACACATGCCAATTTGAAATTTTCGAATTAACGGCAGCACTCCCGTTAAGAGCAAATAATTTGAAAGCGACCGACCGGTATAACGATCCAAAGGAGACTGTCTTACTATCCATAATCTATCCAGATTCTTTAAATTTGTTGACGACTCTTGGAATTATTGACGAATTGGGTGCACTTTCTCGAACAATAATTCTGCGAAGTTTGGCAGCGGTATCAGGGTTGTAGGGTTTCGTAATGTTAACGCGCTCTTCTAGTGTGTAACGCTTTATTCTTAATTATCGGAACAATCATAGAAGACAGCTAGTTGCTATTAGAGTGGCCACTTGCCCGAAACAAATGCAAAAAAGTTGAAATAGTGCATTTACACTGGGGCATGCTACACTATACTTTTTATTGAAGTAAAAAAAAATTAAGAGAAAAAATCAACAACTGGGTTTTTTGATCGACATCCGAAATATTTCAATTTTTAAAAAAATGCGACCGCTGTAAGCCCGAAAAAACGAACGAATGAATGGCTTCGTCAATCACTCTGGTGATTTGCCTCGGCATCGCCAACTAATCGCGCATGAGCGACAGATGTAAAGCGTTTATATGTTTCCGATCAGGCTTCATATTTTGGTTCTTTTAGCTGCTCATGCTTGAGAACCAAATACCCATCAACACTAAAAAAGGGCAAAGTTTTATATAAAATAAAAATACTTTTCGAAAACTATAAATTGGGACATATTTTCTGTTACAAACCAAAAAAATAAAAAATACCACAAACATTTTTTAAATAAGTTCAGCTTTAACCAGCAATAGCTTTTTCCCCAAATCCCCAGTAATCCTTTTCTATCAAAACCCACTGTTTTCCAATTTTGAGCGTATTATTGTTGCACAACTCGTATTTTTTATGCTTTTTATAGGATTTTTAGTGTTTTTTTTTATTCAGAACTTTTTTTTTTCATTATGAAAGAATTTATCTACAGCATCATCCATACAAAGTTTAAAATAATAATAAAAGAAAAAAGAAAACTAGAAAACTTAGCCCTACAAACAAACAAAGTTATGCTCGTGCAGGACACAGCCATGAATAGAAAACAGGCGTAGTGGCTGGTGCGAGTGTGCATGCCATCATATATATAAATCGTTGCATGTGCATGAATGTATGTGTGTGTGTGTGTGTGTGTTGCTAGATGTATAACTACAACTAACAACAACAAATAACCCAGAAGAGATTTTATTTAAATATTTTTCCTTTTTCTTTTTTTTTATGTTTCCGTTTGCCTGCAATAGAAAATGGCATAAAAATGTTGAATGTATGGACATGTTTGTGCATGGTGGTGGTCTGTTTAAACAAGCTATTGCTTGCTGTTTTAGTTCTAGTTTGTACCAAAACCTTTCGTGTAATGGAAGGCAGGCAAAAAGGCAGCCAAACCATGCACACACACATACTCATACGACGATTATTAATATTAGGTTTGCTTGCGAAATAGTTTTTTCTTGATATCTGATTTTTGTAGTCAAGATAAGAATTTAACTTTTATTATTAACATGTGTAAAGCAAAACGCTACTGCTTCAGCAGTAATTTTCCGGCTGTCGACCGATAGCTTCCCGCTCAATAATGGACGATTTGCTCTGGGGCTTAAGGAATTTCTAATTATTGAGCACAACGTAATATTTAACATTTACTTCGCCCCAAGGTCTTCATGGAATACACACATGTGACTCGTATTCTAATACCAGCCGCCTGCGCTGGACATTCACACACCAAGTACACTCCTGTTACAGTATCACCAAGCACAGCCTAAAACAACAACAAATTATATTTAACATCCTGCCCAGCGTAGTTATGCCCACAACTTTTCCCAGAGTTAAGGTACGCGAAAAGTCTCAGCAAACCGCAGCTGCTTCCCTAATTCGCTTCTTAACTCGACTATTTTCGTAAATAAGAAAAGATATGTATGTTTCTATGAAATTCATTAACTTGGAAAAATTGGCGTCAGCAGTTTCGGGGTGGACTTTTTTTGAACAGCTGTTCAGAACAAAGTAAGCTATCAGTGCAGATTGAATGTAAATAGGAAGAATAAAATCAACAATACTTTTATTGCAAGAAGAAACTAGACAACAGCGGATTGTTTGTCCAGCTTGCGAGAAGCATCTAGCTCTTTGGAGTTACCCGATACCTTATAAGTGACCCTATTCAATTAAAAAAAATATTTCATTAAAATTAATTTTTGTATTGTGATGTTTTCTTTTCTAGAATAAAAATGTAACATTTTTTGCCGTTTTGTCGTTTCGCCAGTAAGCTAATCTGTTAACGGGCACAAAAGGTGGTGTTTTTTTTTTTAAGATTTTTTCCTTAGTAATGACGAATTGTAATGTTAATTATGATCTATAAAAAATCCAAAACTATAAGGGTGTATGCTTAACACCCTTTAAAAATGCAACATTTTATTTAAGAAACGAAAACGCCATGAGATATACCCAACATTACGGGGTAAATGAATATATATTTCTATATATTTTTAATGTTACTTAGAACTCTCTTATGTCTAAAAAATGCCATTCGGTATATCGGCAATCGTAAAGCTCAGTGCCTGCTGGCGGTCCTTTGCAGAGGTTGGATATCAGAAAGGGGTAGCATGAGATTACAAAGTCGGAATGTCACATTAAATATTCTGTTTTGTATGGTGACTTGTAGTGATATTTTACTTAAGACTTATTTATTTTTATTACAAAGTAGACCCTTAAAATCCGATTTTACGGTCAATTTAGCACTAATTGTAAATAAATACGAAATTAACCCTAAAACACATTTGAAGTTTCACTTATTTCTGGCGTTTCAAGTTGAATTTCATGGCAAATATTTTTGTACGACTTATCCTTCCGCTATGTTGTTGTTTAAGGGGAGTTTTTTGCAACTTTTTTTTAACAAATAGACAAAGAAGACCCATATGGAGAAGAGTTAAAGGGTTAATATCTTCCACGAAAATGTTCCTCGTAGTGTTTTACTTCAAAGTGCTGAACACATCTTATACTTAAAATGTAAGGATTACAAGATTTCCCAAGCCGATTTACTATAACATTGTGAAAATGGACGAGACAACTTTAACTCGCCTTCAGTAAAAGCCAGGCGTGAACGCCGATACAAGCTTATATTCTTTCTTGAGTTTATTTTAAAGCGTGATCATAAATATAAATTTTGAAAAATTATAAAATATCTGTTTTCCGATTTGAAATTTCGAAAAAAACGTTTTCGGAAAAAACTACCCGTTTTAGCTAAACCAATTAATATTCGCGGAGAAGTAAATTTGTAGAAAGAAAATGTTTTTTTTTTTAAACAATTTAAGGTAGAAAATTTGCGTAAAAGAGCGATTTTTAGTAAAAAACAAAAAACCATTTCCATAAGTCAACTATCGGCCGAAAAAACCAAACGTTCAAAATATCGAAGATTTAAATTTGTGGCCTTAAAGCTTTTTTATACAAATTTGACCAGACCCCAACCTATTAAATAAAAATACGTTTAAAAGAATTCTAGAATTCACAATCATTCGATATTACAGCACAACACTTAGAATTCCTCGCATGCTCACACACACACACACACACACATGCAGGCCACACAATATGTATGCCTGTATGTACGTTGTATGGGTCGGTGGTGTTGTGTACATAAAAATTGCAATCAGTGTTTTTCTAAATGTCATGCTTTTGTTTTGCACTCGTTTGCTTTTGTTAATGCAATTGATGTTGTTGCCGCTACCACTGCCCACTACGATCTTATTGTTTTTGAATGGTAGCAGTGACCGCTGCTGCTGCTGGTGGTGGTCACGTAAACAATGTTAGAATGATAACCAACCAAATGATTTACACAGACGTATTGAGTTGTAAACATAAATATATGAAAGTTTAGTTTGGTTTGCTTTCATTTTTTATAAAAAAAAAAAAAATAAATTAAAAAAAAAACTATTTAGAAAAATTGTTCTCAAAGGGATTGACTTGTGGCATAAAATATAAAGCATACTTATAGGGATATGAACTGTTTGTTTGTATTGTGAATATGTTCATACAATTTAGAGCTTTACAAATGTTTCTCTATTGTGATATAAAAATAGTTGTATATGATCGTTATATAGAACATTGTATGAATATGCCTGCCTTGTGCTTTGGTATTTAAATTTATTTCTTAAAGAGATTTTTAAAACCAAATAATTTTTTAAATATTTAAAGATGAAATAAATTTATATTTTAAAGGACTGTGGGAACTGGAGTAAGAGGTTCTTTTTAACACAATTTCTAAAAAGGTACTTTTTTGGTACAATTGCAAAATAGTACTTTTTGAAATTTTTTTTATTAAATGTACATTTTAAGATCTTTTTTAAGAAATAGTACTTTCCTAATCGCTATATTCAAAAAGCTATCCTTTTTAAAGATACTTAAAAAAAGGACATTTTAAAATTGGTTAGAACACGCTGAGAGTTGCCCGAGTATAGGATCGCTGGTGATTTGTGAATAAGCATCAACTGAAACTTGTTCTCATAAAAATAAAAGAAGGCCAACTGCTTCGAATCCTACCAAAAGAAAGCAAAACACATACATATTTATCAGAAACTATTTGAAGTTACGCCAACCGACTACTCCACAGAGCCTACATGCTCAATATAGAGGCTGTTCGGCCGCAGGCGCCAGGTGATTAAAGCTGTTAAACAATAACTTTTGTTAAAGTTGACAAAAGCAGAAGCAGACTGAAAATCTTCTCTGAAAACGCCCCTCCCCATTGAGACATTTGGCGGCCCATATGTGCAGTCAAGTACTTTGTAACTTACAAAGATAGGGGGGCGGATCAATAAGTCCGTGACTTTTTGAATGAAACACAGTTTTTTTTGCAAAACAAAAATTTGTTTTCCAACATAATCTCCTTTTAACTCAATATACTTAGTCCAACGTTTCTCCAGTTTTTGTATTCCTTCCAAAAAATAGGATTTTTCGAGATCCCTAAAATATGCATTTGTTTGGTCAATAATTTCATCGTTGGAGCTAAATCTCTTTCCATCGAGCCATTACTTTAGGTTTGGAAATAGAATGTAGTCACTAGGGGCTAAGTCCGGAGAATATAGCGGATCATGTACCAGTTCTGCCATTGAGACTGCACACGTGTACACCCCTGCCATATGTGGTCGTTTTCTTTTTAAATTCTCATTAAATCGGTCTAATAAGTTGCCATAATATTCGCCGTTTATTGTTTTTGCCTTTTGAAGGTAATCGATGTGGATTATCCCGCGTGCATCCCAAAACACTGTTGCCATCACCTTATTGGCCGACGAAATTCTTCTTCGGAGTAGGTTTACCCGCAGAAACCCATTGTGTAGACTGCTGCTTGGTCTCCGGAGTACAGTAATGGATCTATGTTTCATCCACAGTTACAAAACACCGCAAAAACTTACTTGGATTGCGGTTAAACAACTCCAAACAATCCTTTGAAGGGAACAGTGTTGCATTTCATATGACTACGAGGGAAGTTCGAAAAGTCACGGACTTATTGATCCGCCCTCGTATAACGTATCCCGTTGCCGAGCAAAAAAATGCAAATTTAGGAAGTGCCTAAATATCGCTGGCACGTTACACAAAAGGACAAAAATGAGTACCCAAGTTAGCCAGTATAAACACGATGCAACCCAACCTGCACGCAAAGAAAAAACATGGTTGAGGTAACCATAATCTAAGAGCAATATATTGTTATTGAGTAATATGGTTGTGTACAAATCATATTGTTATTGTAGATAATAATAGTATGATCCTCTTAGAACGATAGAAGAGAACGCGCTAACCACTTAAGCCTCAGCACCACCCTCATACATTTATTAAACGTCAAAAGAATTGATTCCCCCCTTATGTGAATAAGAAGTGAAGTTTGTGTTCCCATGCACTTTTCCTCTTTTTGGTATCAGGAATTTCGGATGTTATTTTTATTCCCTCCTCTCTTCATTAAACAGCTGTTTAAAATAAAGTAAGCAAATAAGAAGAATAAACTCTGTAAACATTTTTAAAGTTTAAAAATAAATAAATAAAGCAACTATAATTTTATTACAAGGCAACATCGCGGATTTGCGAGACACATTTAATTCCTTGGAGTTACCCGAAACATGACACAATTTAATAAAATACATTTGCCTTCCTAAATTAATTACTGTATTAGATTAATCCAACATTCCAGGGTAAGTAAATCTAGTTTTCTATAAATTTTGGTTGGGCTTAATAATTTTTTGCCGTCCACAAAACGTAAAACTTAGTGCCTGCTTACGGTCATTTGCTGAGGGTGGATATTAGAAAGGTGTAGCAAGAGATTAATAAGTCTACAAGGTGCGCCTACAAGTTTACCCTGCTTTAGAACAAAGTCCTTGCGGTAAGTTCACAACTTCCCTAGTCAGAAGGACAGAGTAAAGGAAAAACTCACACATGACAAGGGGTATAGTTTTTGACGTGAACATTTTTCGGGGAATTAATTCACGATCGAAAAACAAAAATATTTTGAAGGCAAAATGATTAATGATAGGGGTGATTATGTCTACTAAGAACATCCTATGGTTACAGTTATTATATTAATTTTGTATTATTATAATATTCTGTTTGTGTTTAAAAAACTTTTTTATTAAACCAAAATAGATTTTTTTATAAAGAGCAATAAAAATGTGTTTTGTCGGTTATATTTACAAAATTTTTGCCTTGCTTCTTTGCTTCCTCTTTCTTATTATATCATTCAATCTAGAATGATAGAAGAAGAACAGCTGTTTAATAGTGTTGTCGACGCTGCGTTTTAAACGCTGTTTATAAAAAGAAAATATTTTTGAACTCAACTTCTAGGCTGGATTAGTTAAGCGAATTTCGGGCAACAATACTTCAGCATTATTTTTGAAGTGGTAGAGTTGAATAAGATACCCAAGAGAGGTAGATATACCACGAAAGTTGGCATCACTGCGATGACATAAGATTATTGTTATACTGGCAACTTTAGACATCTGTCAACAATGCTCAACATACATTTAATTTAAGGTAGCTTTTTTCTTGGAAAATGCAAATAAAAATTTAACCAATAATAGTGGTTTTACGAGTTTTGTTTTATTAGCATATTTTTGTGGAAATTTATAACCACCTCTTTCTCTCTCTCTCTCTCTCTCTCTCTCTCTGAAACCACTACTAAATATTGGCGTCAAGGTTTTAGAGATCGGCGATTTTGATGTTAAAGCTTAAGAACGGACTTTTACAAGAAATCCGTCTGTTGTTCTCTCTGAGAACTATTTGTATCGATCGATGCAGAGAACTACCTGGCTGGTATCGAAAATCGGCTTGATTCGTTTCTGCCTCGAGAGGACGGTTCTTTACATGACATCTTGGCTAGCCATAGATCTTTTCTACCAACCTACAGATTGCTGTTCGGACAGGAATTTGGCTTGAGAAAACCGTCACTATTTAAAGGTCTGTTCGTGCCTAAAGACAGTTGTCCGAACAGTGGTGCGCACAACGCTTTTCTGCCATTACATAAATAAACTACACACTGGCAATATTCATATTATGTGTATGTGTGCGCTCGTCTGTAAAGTATGCTGAGAACATTCAAACACTCTCGATGACAAACAAAAAAATTATATTCAAAGTGCACAGGAACATCTACATGTTTTCTCCACACAGAAGAGCGCAAACAATTTTTTTTCTATATTCTGACGACGCTCTCTTCATGTGCGAAACATTTTTTGACTAGTCTGGCATCTATTGCCAGAAAAATGGGGAAAGTCACAGCTAACTATGGGAAATTTTATTTTTTTTACAACAACCAACGAGATTTTTTTAAGGAGTAACTTTTTGCGACACTCATTTTAAGGAAACATTTTTAAAAGCAGTTTTTAAGAGCAAATTGATTTTTAACAGCTGCCTATTTTAGGGGGTAATTGCTTAATTTTTGCTGCTACTTTTCCATTAAAACAAATAATTTATGAAAACTTTGTTTTTACATAAAATATTCAATATCAAAGTGGAAACAAACACTCTACACAAGTGTTAAACCAAGTAAAATCTTTTGCACTTAAGCCTGCATAAGATGGGGATTTAAATAATATGTGAAAATAGAATCCAATGTAAGTAATTAAAACAATTAAAAATTCAATCAAAAATATTTTAAACAACACTTTTGCTGTTGTTTTTTTTGTTTATTTTTTCATATTTAAACCATTCAAATTTTTTTCTTCCTTCATCAAAAATTTCGTAATTTTTTTTTTTTTTTGGCAAAACAGAAACAAATAAATAAAAACATATTTTTATTTATTCTTATTTGTCATTAAAGTTCGGAAATCATACTGTGTGATTAAAACTTCTCGTGTACGAGAATTTGTTACAAGCATATTTGTGTTTGTGAAAGTGACTGTGGACTGACTGTGAGTGACTGGGTAAATATGAATGCAAATACTGATGTATAATTTTAAAACAAACTTTATTTCTTGTTCCTGTTTTATTGTTGTTTGGTTAGTCTCTGTGTAACAGAACATAGTAGAAATGAGTAACGAGAATCAAGTGTTAGTATATAAAGCCCGGCAGCCAAAAGTAGGAAGAAACTTGTGGAAAAAAAAGAGCAACCGAAAAACTTTTATTTTGATACAAAACAGCAAAAAACGTGCAACCCAATAACACATTTTTACAACAACAAAAATTGTCTCAAATATACAAGTACATGCCAGGCGCAAATAGTTTCATATTTTTTGATTTAAAAAAATTTAATAAAATCTCCAAAACTTATGCTTTTGCTTATAAAATGATACAGCACCTGAAGATATGCTACACATATCTAAGTATTTTCATATTCTAGTAAATTTTCAGCAATTGACAAAAATTGTTGTCCTTTTGTTTATTACAAATTGCAATACAAACAACAATTTCAAAGTTTTTTATTTACGAGGGTGGTTACAGATAGCAGGGAAAACACACAAAAAAAAATTCTCAATAATTCTTGAATTGATATTTCGACAGGGTAACTTGATATAGATTTTGGCAACGAATTTCCGTTATCTCTTGTCAAGTTTGGTTGGCAGACAAACCGGTATTGCGGCTATGCGCCGCCATTTTCAGTGTCAGTTTTCGTTCTGGGAAGTTTGTACCAATTCCCCTTACCATTTTCTTTTTCTGGCAGAGAATGACTTCTTAGAAGCCGAACAAAAATACTTCTAAGGCATCAAACCACCCTTTACTGGTCGCTAGGAAAATATGAATATCTGGACTTCTTCAAAATGTTACTTGCGACATGAGCTCTCTGACGTGAAATACCGCCCTTCTACTCATTTGGCTTAAAAAAAGGATATGGCTCTTCACTGCACCGCCACATAAGCCGAATTTGAGAGAAAGCAGTCATATATCTTGTCATACCTCTGGTTGCTTATCAACCCGAATGCGACAGTTCAATATGAAAGAGTTTCCCTGAGTCCCATGCAGTCAAAACTTACAATATCTTACAAATTGCTGCGAACGGAGTGACAGGAGGCGAATCAAGATCTTTCTTAAGACTAGTGATTGCAGGCAGCTCTATTTTTAAAAGTACGAGCATCAATATAACGCTAAAAGAATTCTAATCCATTGAATCTTAAGTTTTGTTCCATGTCTAAACAGTTACTGATAGCGCGTAGCTATTTGCATATCTGGATCTGCGGCTAAAGTACGGCATTCGATAGCGATCAACATTTCCAATTAAATTCTATTAAAATTACGATCGTTTTTCACTCTCGTAATTTGGGCTCTGTTTATTAAGGTTACCAACCCTCGTAAATGGTGGCAAAAACAACGACTTTCATATTTAGAGTTAAAGAATTTGCTACAAAACCCACAAGTTATGCTTTTGCATATTAAATAATGCAAACACCTTAAAGTATGCTGCACATTTTGAAAGGGCTACTGCGAAAATGTGAAACTTGTCTAACTGCATTTGTAGAAAATAATAAAGTCCTACAAGTTCCCAGCAATTACCCATAAATATTTCTCATGCTTTAGGGATACGGAGACAGCAACATAAAATTTGCTTCAAGACCTGAAGGCTTCTATAACTTTATACAATTGATTAAATTGCAGTGTTTAAGGCGAAGCTATAAAACCACTAGAAATTCGTTATAACGTCCTGTGGCAAATACCAAGAAATATTTCATTTCAAATGAATGCCACTAAACCGCTAGTTAACGAAATGGCCCCGAGATGATTTCAAAACTGTTCATAACATGTCGTATGTTTTTACTATTGCAAGTGCTACAAGTATCGTAACTATCTCACATGTGCGTTGGCCTGAAAATGCAGTGAAAAAAATTCAGGAATTATTTTTTTCTTCAATCAGTGCGGTCAGTCAGCCTGGAGTTGAACTAAGTTCCCATTTCATGTTCTATTATTGAGCAGCTACAGACGAACGACGTTTCTTTTTTTCATTATAAAATATTTTGTTCTCAGTCTTGCGGTTTTTGCCCCATTTTTTTCACAATTTCAACTTTATTGTTTTTGTTTTTAGTTTTGTGTGTGAAGTTGATTTCCTATTGTCGTATTGAAATAGAGAAAGATTGTATATGATGAGTATCAAGTGGAAACTAATACATACAAAGTGTGCTACTCATGTTCTTTTAAACACCACCCTACAGTTTATGAAAAAGGTTTGTGTTAATAAAACGTCTTTACTAACACCTTAATAAGACAGCAGTGTGCTGCGTTGTATTAGCAACAACTTTAATATTTGCAGGGTTACACATTCAAAAATCTTTCCCATAAGGTCGAGTAGAGGTTGCTAGTCTACGGCGGCCATGTTATTTTGGGGGGAAGTTTTACACAACTGAGCAAATTGTCCAAATAATGCAACTTTATTCTGAAAACTAGCGTTTGGTTGCCGAATTTGATATGACCGCCGCGGCAAACAATTAGCCAATGACGAAGAGACGCCAGCTAGAACAAATAGATCAGTACCGAACCCGAGGCAGTCGATTTCTTGCTGTACACAAGAATGCGTACTTTTGCTGAAATCAATAATACCGATGATTCAAGTCCGCACCAGTACAAGATCTAACTGACTCACGACCTCCAAATTATTGACCACAGACAACGCCGTTTGCTTGCTAAGTGGGTTTCCGAACATTTGGAAAAATCCTTATAGACGAGGCGTTAGCCCGCACCAGTACAAGATCTAAGACTACTCGTACTTCTGTACACTGATTTGCACTAGAGTTCATCACATTAGTGTACACGACTGGATGTCACTCCACACCAATGTATAACTATACACCTGATACTGAACATGTATAGAAAATATTCCACACTGATGCAAACTGCTACTGCTTTTAACGTACATTATTTTATAAAGGGTCATCCAAAAAACGCGCCTACATGTTTCTTTGAAATAAAACACAAACTATTTGCAATTTTTTCAAGCTGTTTTTTTTTTATTAAAAGTATGATCCATGACAATTATAAGTGGAATAGAATATCATTCAAATGTCCACCATGACTGCGTCTGCAGACATCAATCCGAATATCGAAATTTTCAATGACTTTCCGACATGTTGCTGGTGTTATTTCACGAATTGCAACTTGAATGTTGTTCTTTAGATCATTAATTGTTTATGGCTTGTTAGCATACACTGGACTTTCCAAAAAACCCCACAAAAAAAAATCGAATGGTGTTAGATCACATGACCTTGGAGGCCAATTGAAATCTGCATTTCGTGAAATTACACGTTGAGGAAATTTTAATCGCAAAAGCGTAATGTTTTCTCGAGTTGTGTGACATGTAGCACCGTCTTGCTGGCAATAGACGTCAGACACATCAATATGATTCAACTGTGTCCATAAAAAGTGTCTCAACATTGATTGGTATCGCTCAGCATTCACAGTAACAGCATTTCCAGCATCATCTTCGAAGAAAAATGGCCCAATGATTCCATTTGCCCAAAATGCACACCAAACAGTAACTTTTTGTGGGTGTAGAGATTTTTCATGAATAACACGAGGATTTTCATCACCCCAGATACGACAATTTTGCTTATTGACGAATCCATCCATTCTGAAATGAGCTTCGTCACTAAACAAAATTTTGCTTGAAAACAATGGATCTGTTGTTCGTTGTTCAATAATCCAACTAGCGTAATTACGACGTTGTAAATGGTCTCTTTCTTTCAATTCCTGGGTTAATTGAATTTTATAAGCATGTATATGCAAATCTTTATGCAAAATCCTCCATAAGGAGCCATAAGATATGCCCAATTCTTGCGAACGACGCGAAATTGATGTTGTCGGTTCATTTTCAACACTTTCACCAATAGCAGCAATATTTTCATTTGTGCGTACAGTTTTTGGTCTTCCACTTTTTGGTTTATCAGTAACACAACCAGTTTCTTCGAATTTCTTCACTAATCTTTGAATTGAAGATTGATTTGGCCGATTATTTACACCAAAAAAATCACGAATTTTGCGATGGGTATTTTTCAAAGAACGCCCATTTTCATAATAACTTTGAATGATGTAAACGCGTTGTTGCAATGTGTACCTGTCCATGGTTAAAACTGTACTAACTTCTAAAAAAAACAAAATGGCTTATGTCATTTGAAAAGATGTCACGTGTAAAAATTATATAGTGCTGACATCTAGGCGTCACATTTGGATGACCCTTTACTACTGTATCTACAAGACACTACTAAAGTACCAGACAGATTAACAGGGAAAGTGAGTGCATCCACCGTGCAATTTGACCCCAGTTGATCACACCCTTTAAGACCAACGTAATCTACAAACCCAATCTATACGACAAGGTCGTCAAAAACTGCTCCTTTCGAAGCTGCACCTGCTATTCGAACGTTATCATATTTCCTAAATAATAAACATCTCTGATAGGTCTGATTTTTAAATAAAACCAAGAAATTCACAGACATAAATTGACACAATTTTTCCTTTATACTGGAAACCCCTACAGTCGCAATAGTATGTAAATTTTTAAATAAATTTAATTTATTTGTGTTCTTGCAAATATTTGAATAGAGATATCAATTTCCTAAACAACAATTTATACGGCTACAAGGCAAATCTTGTATTTGTCTCTTTAACACTGATGAACCAAATTTAAGGAAATTGAGATCAGTAATTTATAACTTGTGGACTAAAACGTGACGCTAGCAAGCATCACGGTGAACTGGATCATTTATTATTTATAACTTTTTTCTTTTTTGAAGAATAAGAATGGAACATGTTCCAAATAAAATTAAATATTTAAATTAAACGCGAATATTTTTTGAAATACGAGGGTTGCATTTAATATTTCCGGATTAGAGAACAAAAACAAATATTAATAATCGAAAATCACTTTATTGTTTTTCAAAATATTTCCCATGAACAACTAAACACTTTTGCAAGCGTTGGAACCAATTGTCGAAGCACTTTTGCCACTCTGATTGAGGTATCTCCAAAATGCAGATTCTTCAGGTGTCGAAAAACGTTGACCTTTAAGTTTGGTTTTTACGTACGGGACTAGAAAGAAGTCATTCGGTGCCAATTTAGGACTATACGGCGGATGATTCATCAAATCGATGCTCGCATTGCCGTGGTGAAGAGTGATCCGTCTTCGGCGATTAGTTTTCCTGATTTCTTGGAAGACAGCTGGCAAACAAATGGTTGTGTACACCCTCAGAATGGAGTGTTCTGCGTTGTTCTAGTGGTACGGTTGTGACATGTCCAGTTTTCCAGAGAAAACAGGCGACCATTTGCTTAGAAGTGCTTCGTGCGCGAACAACTTTTGTTGGACTTGGTTCATCATGGGGCTCATATGCATAAATCTACGATTCATTATCTGTCACGATGTCATAGACGTGTTTCGAAGCACCGCAATCGTATTTTTTTAGCATTGCTTTCGACCAATCGACACGAGCTTTTTTTTTTTAGCAATATTGAATGTATGCTGGCCCCACTAGTGCGTAAGGTTGTCTCAATCTCACAATAGGTCCCATGGCGATCTTGCAAATATCAGTTTACGCACATCATCAATGGTTTTCGGAACAACAACTGATTTTGGAGGACCTTCACGAAATTCGTCTTGGAGTGAACTACGACCACGATTGAATTCACCATACCATCGATAAACACTGGTTTTTGATGGAGTTTCATCGCCAAAAATAGAATTAGGTTCATCCTTGCACTGTTGCTGAGTTAATCCACGTCGAAAGTTGTAACAAATAATCGCACGAAAATGTTCACAATTTAATTCCATTTTTGAGCCGACATGAATTTTTTAAGTTACTGTAAACAACACAAATAGCTCTCGCATGTCAAAAGGTTCTGAATACTTATAACCTCGAAATGTCCAACTTTACGATAGAGCTGTCAGTTGCCAGATTGGAACACTAGGGTTGCCAAATCCCGAAACATAAAAGGTAACCCTCGCATAATCACACACATACAACTATAAATACCACGTACGAGACGTAAGAGAATTCTAATACACGATTACACTGCAAACCACTTAAGTAAAGATTTGAATTTTTTGCAACTTTTAAACAAAGATACAAGGATATATCGGGGTTTGATTTTTGTGTTGACGTTGGAAAGTGGGGGTGCGGGGGCGCCGGGTATGGATAGCGTGGCCCGCTAATTCGTGGAAATCCACCGACTTATCGCTTTTTTTTTGCATGCGATCCCATTAGCGAAACGGTGATTCGTTTCGTAATTCTTGAACCTACTGGATTTTATAGACTTTTAGAGGCAGGTCTTTCGTTTGCGAATGGAATGTGTGGAGGAAGTTTGGCAAAACGAAACCATTACTTCTTCGATCGTTTCTTCACCACTAACAAATTGCGGGCAAAGGCTGAGCGCTAACTATAGAATCATCGTTTCGGTTATGGACCCCCATACAAAAAGCTCGGTAGGCTTAGGATATTTGGCTTCAAGTAGAATTTTGTGAGGAACAAGAAATGAAATGTCGATGAATCGAAAGACAGCCAAGCAACAAATAATTGTTCTAGCATCGAAGAAAATGCAAAAAAGTAAGGACATATCATCCCCATATGGTAGCACTGAACGTCACACTGCAGTGGGTTCGTGAACCAAATTTGGAACTAAAGCAACTCGCACCCAAGGACCTTTTACAGAACTTAAGAAAAGCTGACTGAAGCTGAGTATAGCTAAATAACACACGATCACTTCACAGCTGAAGGAATAACCGCAGTTTTGAGGTAAATTCCAGTGGTATTGGCAGCACTCACTGCTTATTTTATTCGTTCAATAAATAATATGGGATTTTTTTTCGAAACCGCTAAATATAAATTGCCAACGATGTTTTCGGCGACAGCCGATTTAACTTTTCAGTGGCCGGGAACAACGTTTGCAAATTGTTCAAAGGAACAAATATCTAAAAATGGGAAATACTCTACAGGAGTCCTCCAAGGTTGTATTCTAGGTCCGCTGTTAAATATGGTCTATACAGCGGATGTGCCAACAAGCCCAAAGACATATACTACTGTGGGCAAAAGATAGTAAGACTTTGTTCATAATTTTCAATTTCTTTATTTATTCTGCCAAAACTATTTCGTCCCCCTCAAAGTAATCCCCCACCAGCTGCAATACACTTATGCCAATGTTTTTTCCAATCCGCGTAACAGTTGTTAAAGTCAATTTTCGGAATAGCCTTCAATGCGCGTATCGATTCACGTTTAATGTCTTCAATTGACTCAAAACAGTTTCTCCGGAGCGGTCGCTTGAGTTTGCTGAACAGCCAGAAGTCACACGGAGCTAAATCAGGCAAATACGGTGGTTGTGGATTGATATTGATTGAATTTTTGGCGAAAAACTCACGAAGAATCAATGCGGTATTCGGAACCAATCGTGATTTCACTTTTCTTAGGCCCAAATGATGTTTTAAAATGGTTTTCACTGATCCCTCCGATATTCCAACGATATCAGAAAGGTCTCTGACTGTTAATCGTCGATTATCGAACACCAATTCCTTGATTTTATTGGCGTGTTGATCATCAGTTGATGTTGATGGCCGTCCTGGACGTGGTTCGTCGTCAACGCGGTCTCGACCCTCTTTGAATAATTTGTACCAATCAAAAGCATTTGTTCGCGACATACAATTATCACCGAAGGCCTCTTTTGCAACATTCTGAACGTTTCGGCACCAGAAATTTCATTCCGCACACAAAATTTAATGGAACTTCTTTGTTGAATAATTTCACTCGTTGTAATGCACTCGCCGAATGCACTTGTTGTACTTCAGAAAGACCAGAACATACTAAACACTAATGATTAATTTGATGTGATATTTGGCACAGATGTCACTGACAGTCATACCAACGCAAAAAAACATTTCGACGAATGGATTTCCGTGCGAAATTTAAATTAAAAAGTCTTACTATTTTTTGCCCACAGTAGTACGTTAACGTTTACTGAAAGTTGCGTCCCAACAACTTTAGTTGCATATGAATGAGCTAGAGGACTGGTTAAAAAAAATAGAAATTAAAGGTAAATCCCTCAGAACGTGTTCACGTTTTTCTTCAGAAAACGAAATTTCTCACGTATAACAATAGTAAATAATACGGTTCCAACAGAATCCTCAGTTAAATAATTGGGTATCCACTTAGATTGCCGCCTTGCTTGGTCCTGCCATATTGAGGCTCAAATAACGGCCATAAATCAACTACACTAGTGAATAGGTCCTAAATCAACCCTGGCGTTGGAATACAAAGTTCTTTTATATAAATCCATTATAAAGCCAATATGGTCATATGTCATTCAGCGGCAAGATACTGCTTGCGCATCAAACAGACGGACCCTCAACCCTTGGTATATACGAAATGAAAATATCCAGAGATCTAGAAGTTTCCATTAGACACGAAGAAGGAAAAACGTACTCGTGCGATTACGTAAGCAACTAGTGGTCCATCCTAATACTCTGATACGAAATTTATTGCAATCTGATGGCCACCAGAGACTAAAAAGCTGACACACTGACCCTGGTGATAAATATCGTTTCAGAGATAAGATATTGGTGGTAATTTTCTTTTAGGAGGATTTAATAACATCAAATTAAAGTCTAAAAAAAGTGATGAATGACACTTTTATGTGCCGGTGGAGTCATGGTTTCATATCGCATGACTAAGAACTTTTGCGAGCCTCGCTTACTAATTAATGTTGAGGATACCTGTTTTCATCAGGATGCCGCTACATGCCAGACAGAAAGAACCATTTGATGAAAGATTAATTCCACGAAGTTGACCAGTTAACTGGACGCCTCTTGCGAGCAATTTGACGCTATTAACCAATTGTTCGGTGGAAACCACAAAACAATTGACCACTTGGAAGAATATATTTCACGAATTATTGCCTCAAAATTGTACTCCTCCGACAGCGTGCAAAGTTGAAAAAATTCAATTCCCCATTCAAATCGTTCGCGGTGTGTGAACATGTGAATAACTGCACATTTGCATTTGAATGTGAATTTTTATAAAAAGGGAAATTTCATTTTGAAATCATCACACAAGTATTTTATTTTATTTCATTTAAATTTACATATTTCGAGTTTGTGGAAAAGAATTTAGAAGCGAACTAAATGACCAACATATATTGACGTCGTCAAATTGAAGCAATTAGATGTGATTGTAGAAAAAACTTGTGCAATTAAACTGTAAATTAGTGTTTGTTGGTCAAGACACTTGATGATAAAATTTATAGAATTTCGCAAGAAAGTGACTTGCTCGTTGAAACAAGAAGTAAGAAAGAAAAATTTATTAAGTAAATATCTTCTGCTTTCAGTTAACATGTCAAATTCCCGTCTGTTAAGTGAGTCCGCTATTAGTTAAGGGAACATGTCTTGAATAGTTTCAACGCTTAAAAATGGTAATTTTCAAGTGGCAGACCAGCATAGCGATGGAAAGAAAAAGTTTCACCAGAAAAGGATATTGTAGCAACGGTTACTGGATATTGCCGATTTGGAAATTATGCCAGCAGAATGTGGTTGCCAGCAAATAACCACCGCAGAAGCTGCCACAATTAGGAGGAAAGGAAACAGTATTCTACCTCTTGAGCATCTGTTCTGCCTTAGAAGGCCAATACCGGATTCATCTGGGGCGAGGTGCTTTGGCAGTCGCGCTTCGAAATATCGGGAGTGAGACTGCAGAATATATATTCTTGCCTCCGAACCAGCAACTGGTTCGGCAATGATTCCACATCGACACGGTTATATTGACAATTCAACTTTTACCTCTCTACGACCTAATACTAACCTCCTTCATTTTCTACTCTTTTCAGGTAACACAAAGGGATCGGACTGGCGAACTCACGTAAAGCTGTGTTGCAGGTGGTCTGTAGTGAAACTGTCTGTTATATTCTTCCTACAGTCATTTGTTTCGATTCATGGCACACAACTTTCGATTTTCCAATAAAAGGGACTTCTGAAGGTCCTTATAGCAGGCAGAGAACAGTTCAATGACTTAATCGTTGTAGCTAAAGCTCTTTCCGGAAGCCATTTTTTAAGTTTGCAAGGAGCAAATAGACACTGCGGACTAAGCCCGAGGAAAAGATACCAAAACATGGATTTTTGCCTTGGCGGGTCGACTCCCATTGTCCCCGCCGCCTTTTACAGGATGTTCGCCGGGAAGGTATACGACTTTGGTTTGCCGCCATTTTGGCAAACATTAGTCTTGACAGTTCATATTTGGAAGTCGTGAAGTAGAGACGTGACAAATTTATTGTGGAAAAATATTCGGTAAACCGACGTGTTTTAATCGTTAAAACATTTTATCAAAATCAATCATCGATTACTGTGACGAGGAAAAAGTTACGTAAGAATAATGAAAAATGTGTTCAAGAGGACTCGCATTTGTGAGGCTAACAGAGGCGGACATTTATCTGATATTGTATTCCAGACATAATTGCCGACATTAAATAAAACATTTATAAATATGCGATCCATTCTTTCATTTAATCAAAAATTATAAACAAACAAAGTAGTATACCTTCCCGGCGGACACCCTGTATTAAGACCCCATTTTATACAGACTACCGGTTTCCTGGTGATTATCGAATTCTTTGCAACGAACCCTTTTAGTTGATACCCATATCATGGATAATTGGTCCGCCATTTTTTAGCGTGCCTGCAGCGCCATTTACCGCGATTAATTGTAAACCTAAAGTATGCACGGACCCAATTAAACACACCCTTATACACGCCCACACATGCACAATTTCATCAAAATCGGGCCAGCACTTTAGGAGTTTAAACAGAAGATTATAAATGTAAAGATAAAACTTAATTAAATAATTAATTGCATCAATTAAAAATTTTATTAAGTTTAAAACTAAAACCAAACAATACTTTTTGTAGGCGTAAATAATTTTTTTCGTGTAATAAAACAAAATTATTACCTTTGCAACGCAGCCATTTCGTATTCGTATTTTACACATAATTTCGGGGAAATGACCCCTGGCAGCGTTTCAGATCATATATCAGTAATAACGTGCTTCAAACTCATGATTCATCTCCGGATGTCGCAAGAAAATCTATCTTCGGTAAATCGCAAAAATGTGTGTCTAATTTGTAGGTCAAATGATCGAATCAAATGTTTCCTTAATTCACATCCTAGAGATTCAATTTAGAAAGGAGGAAATTGACCAGTGATTCCACCAGCCAGCCTATGAATCACGCCTTTAATTTGTCTTCTCAATGCGGTCGGTGGTTTCGTTAATTGTCGCTGCAACTTCACCAAAAAAAATTGTCTACTTCACAGTCGTGCTTTTCGCCCAACCGAGTGCCAGATATTACGTTAAAATAAAATATCTTTTAAACGAAGCAAACTTCAATACAATTAATTAATAAATTCGTCTGTGTTTTATTGCATTTTAAAGTTCCAGATGGCTGAGCGAAAAACCTGCCATTGCAAATTTCATTGAATTTCAACGGCCAGATTGAAAATAATGATTTATTTTTCCATATATTTTTTTTACATTAAATTTAATAAATTAATTTCCATTGAAAACAAATAAATGCTCGTTAAAAAAGGCTCTCTCTGATAATAATTTTATAAAGTTCAATAAATCAAAGTGCATCAACACAAAATGAAAATCGTGTTCTTTCTTTTTATTAAATTCATTCAAAGTTACGTTTGTAAACTGTGCTACGGGCAGACGCAAACAAGCATCCTGCGTTTAATAAAAATTGGAAATTTATTCAATTTAAATTTGAGGAAAAAAAATAAAACAACTCTTTATTTCAATCAGCGCTTCACATTAGCGGTACTCAGTTTTTGAGGCAAAGGGTCTTGCAAAATATTGTATGGTGTTTACTTTTCTAGAAAAGATGTGAGATTTTTTGCCCTTTTGTTATAGTGAAAATGTGTTTACGCCCACCAAAGGTGGTGTTTTCTTTTAGATTTCAGCCCCAATAATGCAACATTTTATTTAAGAATAAAAAACGTCAACGTTTTATGAAATCCGACAACAATATATTCATGGAATCCAATACAAATTTATTGTATTTTGTTTTTGGTTTTCATAAAAAAAATTACCATGTTTTGCATTTGCGCTTTTGCAAGACCAATTGCACCAAGCAGTGAATACCACTATTATTTTTTATGCTATATTTTGTTTATTTTTTATAATTAGTTTTTCCTATTTTTATTTTTCTTTGATTTAATTTTGCATTTCTGCGTTTTGATGGAAAACAACACGTCACATCGTTTTTATTTCAAAGCTGAATGGAAATAGTAAAATAATTCAAAATAATACAAAACAAAATGAATGCTCGAAAAATAAAAGATCTAGTGCTATCAAAAGTAGTGCATTGTAAACGACAGTAACTAACAAAAGTATAGATTCACATTAATCATAAAATTGTTTCGAATGTTTTGCATTTTTGAAATCATAACTACATGTACTAGGAGCGACCATCTATCAAGATCAAGATCCGAAGGTTGCACCTGACCAACTTGCGTCTCGCATTCATGAGCTAGAGAAATAGTGTAACGTTTTCCCTTAGAAGATAAAAATTTCCACGAATAACATAAGCAAATTCCTTCACTCTAGAAGAAGATCTCGGTAAATATCCGGGAATTCACCTACGTAGAGCGACCCCTAACTTAGTCTCGCCATATTGAGCCAAAAAATAACGGCCATAAAACTTGGGACAAGTTAACTAAGCTGGTTAGTAGGTTCCATCTTAACCCTGAGAAACTGATACCAAAAATAAAACACTCCTGGTCAAACCCTAGCACAGATGCCCGATGGAATCAGCTGTTACTCAAACGGCTCCAAGCTAAGGCGTAGGACGGGTCTAAAGATTTTTATGGAGAAACTGGAGAAATTTCGGAATATACTGCCGATTTTCGGACCCTCCCAGCGGAAGTTGGAGCGATTACGGAGTGTCTAAAGGGGCTCAGTTGAACTGACAGACTCGTGGAGTAGAGCCAACCAAGAATAAGGCATTCGAATTTGATAGGGTTAGATCCAAGACGATTATAGAATGCAAAGAAGCGATAAATGACCACTCGAAGATGGACTTAAGCGAAAGGGTTTGAGGCCACGAAAGCCGAGCTGAAAGGTTGGTCATAGAGAGCACACACAGCATTTGGAAATCAAAACACGGCGGAGAACATATGCGGAGACCCAAATGGGGAAAAAACAAAAAGGTTGCAGAGTCTAAGCAAATCTCAAGTCAGTAAGATAGAGGGTGTACCGTATAGCATGTGCGGACTGAGACGAGTGCAGAGCATGCAGACACGATGGATCATTTCCTATGCCACTGCCTGCCTTTCGCACAAGTAAGAACCTGATATTTCAAGGCCAACTTTTATCGTACGTATCTCATTTGAGAGGCATTGACTGGCAACTACACAGCAGTTTTGTTGAGGAAACAGAGTTCATATGAGGAGAACACACAACGCCCAAAGTACTGGCCTAGGTGTGTATGCTTACGGGCCAGAGACGAATGCCCCCTCCCCACGACCTAACATAACCTAGACCTGTCTTTGGAATAGAAAGTCTTTTTATAAAAATCCATTATAAAATCAATATGGACATAGTGAGTTGAAAACTAAAATATTAATTTAAAAGCTTTGCCATCAAGAAGTGTGATCTGTTATTGGTTTAAGGTTCTGTCATAGTGACCTTAAAATAAACTCTTAATGTAAATAAATGAACTGCAACATCAAATACGTGCAAAATATTAAAACAAATGCAAATGCAAACCCCATACATACACATAAACACACACATACACATCCTTTTAAGCACACATGCCTCGTTAGTTCACGCAAAAGCAAAACTCGTTTACTCTTAAACTTTAATGTTGCAGTATAATCGTGCATGCACATACTTGCAGTTTTATTGTCCATATAATATTTATACTGCAACTGATGCATATACAAGCAAACTTAAACGTATGCAACCATATGCGCTTATAAAAATAAATACAAATATGAATTTCATACGCGTTAACACGTTCGTTGTCTTTTTGTGCAGAGACAGACAGACAGTGGGGTGATGAAAATTTTACTTTTTATTAAAAGAAAAAAATTACTTTGTTTAACGAGTCTTATTCTCCAAAGGCAGTTGTTGTTAAGGCAATTTTTTCTACAGCAAAAACATACAGTTTACTGAAAAGTAGATTTTTCTAAAAGATACACTTTTCAAAAAGGTACGTTTTTAAAAAAAAGTACTTTTTAAAAAAGATAGATATTTCTTAAAGGCGCATTTTAAAGTAACTTTTTCAAAAAGTACCATTTTAACCAGGGTACTTTTTGAGGTACTTTTTACAAAAGCAACTTTCTGAGAATATAAAAGCTGCTTTAGGGTTACATTTTAAAAATTTGCTAATTTGAATAGTGCCTTATTTGAAAGACTTCTTTTTAAAGGGTATTTTTCAAGCACCTGTAGGGCGATTCGCTATTGTTTTTTAAATGTAATTGAATTATTAACAAAAAAATTTAACGACGTTGCTATTCCGAAACATTTTTTAAACGTTAAGTCAAGTGTTATTGTTATCTAAATGATTCTAGAGAACACCAAACGATAAATATTCTTGTGTTGTTTATTTCTTCAACAAACTGAAATTAATGGCATCTTTTAGTGGCATTCTTCTTTGTGCTATTCACTTGGTTGATATTGGTTTAAAGAGATCTCACTTGATATTAATTTGAATAAATAAAATATTAACGATATCCACTATCGTTTACGAGTAGTTGCTGTATGACACAACCGTTACTACAGACAACAAAAGTTGTTGACAAATTTTGAGACTGTCGCATGGTTAAATGTTAATGAATATCCATACTGTTTAGAAAAGATTCCCATCAAAAAAATACTTTTTTAAAAAGTACTTTTTTAAAAGTGCTCCTTTGAAAAAGTACTTTTGTATAGGTACTTTTTGAAAAAGTACTTTTCGAAAAAGTACATTTTTTACATAACTTTTTGAATAGGCTATTTCTTCCAACATACTTTTTTCGCGAAAGCTATTTTTCAAAAAGCTACTTTCATAAGAAGTAAAGCTTCGAAGATATTTTTTAAGGGTCCTTTTTTCTAGACCGCTTCTCCAAAGCTCTTCGATTAGCAGCTCTTTTACCACCGTAAAACATTTTACAATATTTTTATATGGGTTACTACAAACACCCGATCGTTGAGGTAAAATAAAATTATATTGTTTTAGAAAACATGCACAAGAACACGCACTGGTACCAAACAGAACTGAGGTGTTAAAATAACAATAAAACTGTTTGTTTTTCTATGCGAATTTAAATAAAACGTTTTTTTTTATTATTTATTTAAATATCAAATTTAATATAAGATGCAGAGCTAAAACAATTGGGATCGAAAAACAAAAACAAATTTAAATGCACTTGAGGAGTACCCGTAACAAATATTAATAGTTGAACGCAACAGGATGTTCATTTGGAAAAAAAAGTATTTTGAAGGATATTAAATTGCGTTTGTTACCGTTCTTAATTCAAGTTTTGAATTTTTAATATTATTATTATTATTTTCTTTGCTTTATGTGATCATGAGTGTATGAGAAGCTTCAATACTCGTTTTTCTTCATCACGTTTTGCATGTTGGTACGCAGCATGCTGTGGGAAGATTTATTGCATGTGTTACGTTAGAAATAATCGTAAAATGTAGGAATTTATTATATATTAAATTATGATAAATTTATCTTTATCATCCTTTACAAGTATCCTTTGCAATAGTAAATATTTCTTTTTTTAAAGTTATTTATTTTTTAAAGAAATTTACAATAGATTTTCCAATATTATTTCAAAAATATTTTTTTTTTAAGTATCACCAATGTAATAACTAATTTACTGTATTTAAATCTTAATAATAAAAAATAACTATCGGCTATTGCTATTGTGTAGGGAGAGCCATCTCACTATGCTCAATATGCCAGTTTTTTTTTTTTTGCCTTTGGTGATGGTCAAATTGCAGTAAATTGCGTAAAAGAATGTTGAGATAGACAACTGTCATATGACCATAATGCCTTTATAATGGCTTTGTATTCCAAAGGCCGGGTTCAGTTAGGTTAGTTTTGCTTCAATGAAGCGGCACCATGTAAGTCGTCGATCTAAGTGGATACCGAAATATTGAACTTGGGTTTCCACCTTCTGAATGAAAGCTTTACGTGAGCACATTTCGAAGTTCTCTAGTTCATTAATATGAGACTTAAGTTGGTCGGATACAACCTTGGTGAACATTTATAAATGTCGTGTCGTCTGTAAACGTTGACGTCTACTATACGTCGACTATAGGCGACGGCCACAGATGGTGCCACACAACCGAGCGTCGCCTATAGTCGACGGCCATGATATAAACGTGCGCGGCCGAGCGTCGACTATAGGCGATATCCAGAAATTTTCTCTTATCTCTGTGTTTGCGGAGTATTTACTCGCATAATTTTAGTTTAGTTCAGACCAGCGCCCAAAACGGTTTCACGTCTGTAAAACGATACGATAACTTCGAAATAGGAGTTATTATATTTAGTTCTTTTTATATTTTAAAGAAATAACTAAAAGCGCGTTTCGTGGCCAATAGGCGCCATACCTAAGTGGTTTAGAAGCGTATGGGAGTTTTCAGGAAGAACTCGAGTTATTTTTGTAAGTAGCCTATCATGCCAGACTTTATCGTAAAATGAGCGAATAATATTATTTAGGCCAAAGTCGGTTTTATTATTTCGGTTAACAAAGCAGAATTTATTTTTACTAATTCGATAATTTTAAGAATAATGAAAACGTTAAATTTTCTGAGCCACTGAATTAGTGTCTATTGTAAACAGCATCTGCCTAACGCAACTAATGATGAAAACTAAATTTGAGAATCTTCATGTGTTCCGATCACTTTTCTGTTGGGTGAGAATGAAGTTTACTGCACTGTAACTTTATTCATTGTATTCTTATCGTACTCCTTTAAAATTTCCTTTAAAATTTCCTTTAAAATTTTGCTTTATACAGGATGGATAGAATTTAACAAGGGGTTAACTATCAAACGATCTGTCATAGCGCCCTAACTTTTTGACATGTTTTAATCAGTACACTCCGGCAAATAATCACGAATGGTTTAACGGTAACAAATTAACCAGATTTTCTTTGAAAATCGGTCATCAACTGATCCGATGTTCTATCGCAAAAATGTGTTCAGCGATGAGACTCATTTTTGGCTCATCGGGTTTGTTAATAAACAACGTTGCTGCATATGGAGTGAAAGCAATCCACAACAGGCTCTACATACTCCATTACATCCAGAAAAATGCCCGTTTGGTGCGGTTTACATACACGCTGGTCGCATCATTGGACCTTTGACTTCATTTTTTCAAAAATGAAGTCATATCTCGGGTTACTAAGGTGTAGTTTCACCAGGATGGCGCTAGGTGGTGCCGCAATCGCCGACTAATTGAAATCAAAATTTAGCAATCATTTAATTTCAAGAAATGGAGCTGTTGCTGGACCTTCAAGGTCATGCGATTTAAACTTATCGTTTATATCTTAATAAACCAGCAACATACGACGCCTTGCATTGTTAGTGAAATTCGTGACATACAGTCAGTAATGCTACAAAAAGTGGCAGTAATTGGACGTCCAGAATTCGCTTCGTCAATAATAGCCGCAGTGACCATATGCTCGAAATAATTTTCAAATCTTAATGACATGTATTGATAACATTTTTTTGCGTTATTTTTTACAATTGAAAGGACTATTGGGCTTAGAAAGATATTAACAACAGTACCTTATGAAATAAGCAAGTTTTTCAAAAAAGTACCTCGTTAAAAGGTAACAATTTATGGAAATTATCTTTAAAAAAGTATCTTTAGAAAACTTTACTTTTTAAGAATTTATTTTTACTAAGAGTACCTTTCAAAGTAATTTTTTAAAAAGTATCTTTTAAAAAGTACTATTTTGAAAAGTACTTTTTTCAAAAGAACTTTTGTGTGTACTATTTTAAGCCTATGCACTTATTTGAAACAGTAAGTTTGTAAGTACTTTTTACAAAAAAGTACCTTTTAGAAGTACTTTTTAATAAAGAACTTTTTAGAGTTAATACTATTTAATAGTTTAAAAGCAAGTACTCTTTAAGGACTAAAAAAGTACTTTGGAAAAAAACTATGTACAGGTACAAATGTCTCTTCCTGAAAAAAGATCTTTAAAAACGTACCTTTAAATTTACCCTTTTTAAAGAAATGCCTTTTTAGAAACAGTACGTACATGCTGAAAAAAATTGTTTAAAAATTAATTAAATAGTTCTTTTAGAAGCTTATTCTATCCAGCTTTTAAAAAAGATTCGTTAAAAAAACACACTTAGAATAAAGTACCTTAAAAACTTAAAAGTTTCAGCTTTCATTATAAGTCCTACAATAACAAAAAAATACCTTTAAATTTTATACAGGCTTTCCTGTATATAAGATTTCTTAATCTCCTCAGTGCTGCAATTTTCTTAAAAGTTTCCTACTATTAGGTCCCTCACAATTTGTATGCATGAGATGAATTCTAGAAATGTGCGTTAACATTTTCATACATTTTCCATTGTGTGCATGCTAATATTTAAAGCAGCTGTAATAAATGAAATTGCATATTAAACATAATTTTAATATATTGGACGCCAATATAAATAAGCAAGTGCAGGCACACACCATTTATACGTACTTACACGCACAGAAGAGTTAATGCAGTGGTATGTGTGTAATGTACTACTTAATATACATGACACAAACCCAAGGACTTCTTCTTCTTCTTCTGACTTCATAGTATCAAGAAGAGAAATGAAAGAAAATAAGCGTAGTTATGCATACCGATACTTGAAAATAACTTAAACACACATAAACATCAGATGTCTATGTGTATAAACAGACTCTTCATTGCACGCCACATAAATAACGTCTTTTTTTAGCTTTAAAACTTAATTCGATACGGGAATACCTTAATGCAAAGGGCTAATTTTAAATTGGGTAGCTTTGATAGTTTCCGTGGTATAATCGGGTTATCAAAGTACAAAATCGTATTAAAAACAAATAATTAGTATGACCGTGTTTGATAGTGACAGTTTGGTATTCTCTTACAAGTTGTTAGCTTTGCCGATTAGGAAGTAATTAAAATTAGGAAGGGCTGTGTGCTCAGAAAACCATTTCGTAATAACAAAAAAAATAAAAAACTCGGGTGTCGTATGAGTGATATTTCTTGTACTTAGTTCATCAATGTTACTCATACGTCACGGCACTACATGTTGTCCATGGTAAAACGAAATCCCAATGCACTGACAGTGCAGCACATTTCCGTGATTTTTGTGTCAAAGTAATTATTACTATATTAATCAACTTATATACGAGTATTATGCTCTTTCCGCTATGTAAAAATACAATCTTTGAACAGCTGGTCGAGAGTTGGTAAGAAAACTTCTGAGGAAAAAGTACTTTCTTAGAGGGAAGTTTTCAAAAAAAAAAAAAAAGGGAAGTGAAAGAAATAGTATTTGTTTAAGTATTATGAACAACTTTCGTACAAAATTTATTTTAAAATAAAATAGTACTTTAAAAATTACTTTTTTGAGGAAAAAGTACTTAAAATTTTTTTGTTAATATTAGCTTTCATTCAAAAAAAAAAACACTTTAACATCTTTTTTAAAGTTTTTATTTAAAAAAAATAGTACTTTTGCAAAGGATACTTTCATAAAAATCCAAAATTTTTTTTTCGAAAAAGCGCTTATCAAACCAAACACCTTTTTATGAATTTAATACTTTTCCAAAAAAACGTATATTTTAATTATTGTATTTTATTGCAAAGGTACGTTTTATAAAAACAGTATGTAATTAAAAGGTACTTTTCATACTTTTTATACGATTTTTTTTTTTAATAAAAAGTTTTTCTTCATAAAGTACTTTAACTCATGCAATTTACATTTTTACAAACAATTGACGTTCCCCCCCACTTTTAAAGAAAGTTTTTATTCATCGATATTGTTTTTTATTCGGATTTTAAGAAGACTTTTAAATTTGTTAACAATTACAAGATTTTTTTAATTAAAATACTGTTTTGATTAAACACAAAAGTACTTTTTAGAAGGTACTTTCTTTGAAATAAAAAAAAACTTTATGAATGAAAAACTTTTGCATGAAATACTTTGTTATAATAATTTTTTTTTTGTAAAGGTACCTTTTGTAAAAGTACTATTTAACAAAAGGTTTTTTTCTACAGTTGTACTTCTTTTAAAAAGGCTGAATTTTTCGTACAAGATTAATGCTTTTATAAAAAGGTTGTTCTTGACAAAGCAGTACTCCTCCTATTTACGATTCTTACTAAAAAAAAAATCACGTTCTTTTTGAAAGAAAGCACTTTTTAAAAGAAAATGAAACTCTTAGAAAATGTTAAGAAAAAACTTTTTTAACTCTGTCTTAGAAAGGCTCTTTTTTACAATTTAATAACAAGTTTATTTCTAGTACAACTGCTGTACTTAAATAATGTGCCGTGTTTATGAAATGTGAATGAAGAAGAGCTGTTAGCCAAACTGACTGGTAGAGAGACAGTTTATTTTTAGCTTTCCTTCATACTCATCTTAGCATCATGGTTGACATAGAAAACTGTGCACAGAAGCCATCCATATTGATAGTTTATTTATTATAGTTATTATGCCTAAGTGTGCGTGTGTGTGTATGTGTGTGTGTGTTTCTGTGTGCTCATGAGAATATGTTAATAGTCGTGTAATTTTTTTTATTGTACCTAAATATGCCTCTGTACATACATATGTATATGATGTAGGTATGTCAGTTAAAGTATTCATTCTGTAATTTATTTCTGTGTAAACGGATGCGGAAACAGACTTGGCAATAGCATGCATGGCGCACAGGCACATACACACACGAACACATACGTACACACTTAACGGCACTTTAGTAAATTGATGTTCTACAATATAAAAAAATATATATATTAGTTAAAATTGTAAACTACACAGACTGCCTAGACTGGCACAGTGGTACGAATATAATGCCACCGCAACACAACTTTAACAAGCCATAATATGGCTGGCATATACGCCGATCTCTAGCATCCTTATTAACACCGCCATCACCGGCGTAATCGATAAAATATTAGCGCTAAATATTCCATCTTTTCTTTTTATTTGTAATCGAATTATTTGAAACATTTCTTGGGTTTTTAGCTAAAAGCAGCCATCTCTAATGCGATTATCTGTGCACTGGGGTATGAAAAATTTATTTTATTACGAAATAAATTCCCACTGAAAAGGCAGCTAGGAGAAATGAATGAAGGCAAAGATTAAGTGAAAATTGAAAAAAATATACAGCTTCTGTAGCCACAAAGGATATTTACGCGAAAAAGTTTAAGTTGAATGTAATAAAAGCAGGAGAAGAAAAATAAGTTTAATACTTTTTTCAAAACCGATTGCTTTGAATGTGGCAAAATCAATCGTTAGGAAAATTGAAAAATTTACAACCAGTGAATAACAAGGTGAAGACGTACTATGGTCATAAATTTTACCACTCACTCGCTCGCCCTTTTTGCTATTAACAAACTTATAAGTAGACTGTTAATGTTGAAAAGTTTAATAAGATTTTGCAAAAAGGATCAAGACTGTTTTAAACCAAAAGTTTGCGTAGAATAAAGAAGCTGAAAGAAAAATAAGTATTTAAGAAACCTTCTATTTTCATCTTTGATTAACTAAAATAGAAAAATTAAAGCAAATAAAGGTCTTGCTTTTTCTTATTAAAATGAAGACTAAGAACGGTCGTCAGCTTGCCGTAACTGGGTGTACTGTCAGAAGTTCTGACTTATAACTCCTTGTGGTGGCGGCCGGTAACAGGTGCAGGTCTGTGCTAAGAGACTGTCCAAATAAGTCAAGGGGAGAGAAATTAACACTCTCTTATAACTATCCCTAATCCATGGTGGAACAGCACATACGTCAGGATATCAGTCGACATCCAATTTTGTTACAGACTTACTCGTGCATATGTAGCTCAGTGTGGGTGGACAACTCTTTCTCAATTACTCGTGGGAATTATACGATTTCTCTGCGAGAACTTTAGTTGTAATTGGTCAAGGGAGGAATCCGGAGGAGGTGGCCAAGAACGTCTCGCGAGGCGTGGACAAGTCAATCTCTGAAGATACTCGTAAGGCGCTGGCCCGTGAAGCCTTGCAAGAGATGGAGAGGTTTATTTCTGTAGAAACTCTGGTGATTATTTGCCAACGGGGAATTCTGACGAGATAAACAAAGAGGTAAACGGGTCAGTCTTCAAGGATATTTCTAACGAAGAGGCTGAGATGTTAGCGCACATTGTTTGAATGTCCAGCACTGGCTAGCATAACCCTCAGGGCGACGGGCAGACACGTGTTAAATATGAATACAATGGGCGGCCTAAGACATATTATACAAATGTTAGCAACTACAAGAAACTTTTTGAGGAGGAAGAAGGCCCTTTGCGAGTGATGGGGCATGTTTATACATGAGAAGGAGATAAAGCAGTTAGTTTAAATATCCGTTAAATGCTGAAGCTGTGCTGACAGTGTGAATGCGCGGAGTTTCAATGCCTTTTAACAATTACAGCTGCAGAAGATCTAAGCTTAAGGAGGTAGAGTCCTCTGCAATTATTCTCGCGTTAAGAGGCTGGCAGGCTTTACGGAATCACGATTTGAAAACAATAAATTGTATTACCTATATCTAAGTTAGCCTGTAGGTATAAGCTGGCAGCGGCTTAAGTCTTCCCGCTCCAAGGTTTTTATATATTGAAATAATTGCATAAAATTGTAAAACCTTAATTAAGTGGAAGCTATACAGTTTTCCCAACTGTGGGATTATTCGCAAATAAGACGGCAAAATAAGACGGCAAGTAAATGATGGATGGGAACGCATATGGCCTCTTTCAGTATAAATATGAAATATAAAATTTGCTACTAACACAGGAAATATACCGACTCTTAGTGTCTGCGACACACTTCTCCGTAACGCCCCGCCCGAGTGGAAGGGCAACCGATGGCACAACCGTTATTGTGCACAAAAACGTAAACATTTTCCAACGGCTGATTTCAACAAAGACTCCATAAACCTTACTAAATTAAAAATTGCCGTCTCTTCTGTGCCTTAACTGCCTAGACACAAAATCAAACACTATCAATTTGTCATATTCTTTACTAAACCGGAACAAAAGTTTATTGCAATTACAATGTATATGTTGTGACACCAGGCTTCTTAGTTCTAGAGGAAGACACTTAACCGAAGATGTCCATTTGTACTAGCTAACGTTGGCGCAACCTCATGATGGTCTTAGTACAGGGTGTATTAAAATGCGACCACTAACGCCCCATATATACATGGGTATAGGTAGAAACTAAAGATCATGGATGCTTTGTACCTGATCCCTCCTCTTGCTGAGGGGTTTGGAGGTACCCATTGTCTTGCTATCACTAGCTATTTCATTGACAGCTTGATCCTGCACATAGATCTTCCCGCGATTTGGGTATAAACCACAACCACCTCGTGCACTCCCGAAGGAGCCTCACCAACAACCAGTTTAGAACTACTTCGCAACTGGACGAACTTAGAAAGTCCTATCTTCTTCCAGTTACAGGCCGCAGGCAAGCCTCGGGGACTGGTACCCCCATCTTCCCCAGTAACAGTGCATCAATGTGGCAGGATCACCACGAAGACATGCCTCCGGGGGCATCAAGAGGGAGAAAGTTGTATAATACAAGCAAATAACCTAGACGTCGTATCTGGAGGTAAACGCACCTATTGCTCTTACTCAGTGCTGTTGCAAAGAACATTAAACCTGATCGACTATGAATTAATTCATCCTATGATCTATCTTTGGACCATACACCTACAATCATTACGCTACACGATACTTTTACACTGTACCAGAAACCCTTCTTCCCACGCAAAGAAAAACACGAGTTGGTTAAACTGTAAAATGATCTGATCTGACTGAGACACTCAGTTGATTTTTAAATAGCTGTGAATTACTTTATGGATGTTTTGACGGCCGCGGCTAGAGTTGCAACACCAAACAAACGATCAGTTAAGAGAAACGTATATCAATAGTCGGCTGATTGATATAGAAACTCTTGTCAGGAAAAAGGGAAGGCTTAGAAGGCAATGGCAAATTACTCGTTCTCCTCACATAAAAAGGCAAATGAACTAATGCCAGAAACGCGTACATTATAAATTGTGACAAAAACACAACTCCGCTCTAGAGATATATTTGGATACAACAAAAAACACGGATTGTAGCCGGTGGAAAGCTCCAAGGCACTTACAATGTCCTATTACCTACGCATACCCATTAAGACTAGAAGTCCCCGCACTCCTGTTAAAACGCTAAAGCTTTCGCTAATCACCTAGAGAAGGTTTTAGCACCACATGACATAAACAGTTGGACCCTCCCTGTGAGTGCTCCTATGAAATATCGGTTATATTTATTAAAAGCTGCAATTAAAATTCTTGATATTTGAAAATCTCTCGGAACTTTCACAAATCTTTTACACTGGCGAACAGGTCCTAACTCAACCCGGGCTTTGGAATACAAACCAAAAAGCCAAACTTGCATTATTTTTGATAAAAAGATAATTCGAAATAAATTTTTGACTTCATTGGTTGCTGTTTGGCCTTATGATTATTCCATTGCCTTTAAAAATATTAAGGCGCACAGGCCAAGTTCAGGTCTGAAGCACGCCGTTTGTATATTACACAAAACCATTCGCGCTGTTTTTATCCCCCCTCATAACTTTGCTTCCTTTAATCGTAAAATAATGAAACTTGAAACATAAGGACTCTACGTATAGCTAACCACATAGGCCAAGTTCCTATTCAAAAATTTCGGCCGTAAAAAGTACTGAGATCAAGATGAGGACTAAGTGTACAATACCATCCCATTTCTAGGCATCTTGCTAGCTTGGCAACATTTTTTGTAACTTTCTAATTCGGAAAATATTAAAACCCGTTATGAAACCCTACGAAATTATTGGGCTGTTGGCTGTTTGAACATGTTTATAATTTTGCTAATATTTTGTAAGCAAAGTGTGCTTTCTGGATAATTAAAAATAAAATAAAGTACAATTTACTAAGTGTAATCATAGTCTTGAGTGAAATATATAAAATACTAAACCTACAGATCGAAGTTGTTAGAAGTCACATCCTCAAAAGTTACCAGAAGCAGTGGCAGCTATAGGTTATAGCAGCGAATATATTCTACTGTTAGTAAAGGTACCCGGGAATTGCGAAGCAGAGAAATACTAACGCGGGATACCTGCAGATCAGCTGCATTAAAGATGTCTTGGAGCTTGTAAATTTTGCTAAAATAAGCAAGGACGGAAGTTAAATACGGCTTCTTGACAATCAAAAGGTCCAACTGCTAGAGGTAGACATAATCAGTGAATGTATAAGTGGAACCGAAAATGGGAAAAATGTTACCAAACTAGTAAGTTGCATAGACGTGGGATGGTATTGTGCATATCAAGAACTTGGTTCTCATTTTTACGGCCGAAATTTTTGGATTGGCCTTATTTTCACATTTATGTTTTTGTGCGGATTTTATTTTACACATGAATTTGTAACTTTTTATTTAGTTCCTCTTAAATACGAAAAAAAAACATTTTTAAAAGAAATTATATGAAACCCTGTACTTGTGGTCTTTTCATGTAACCACTGTCGCTAAATTATATGCCTGGCAAACTTTAAAGGAAAAAAATGGCTGGCAATAATTTTTTCTACCAATTTAATTTTAGGAACAACACAAATGCATAAAAATATTTCCCCATATATTTTTGTTGTTGTTGAAAAAGTAACAAGTTATGCTCACATGCCAGCCAAAACGGAAAGCAGGACCAACCAAAAAAAAAACATGCATGAAAAAGTAAAGAATTTCTCAAGTTGTACGAGTAATAATATAAAACACCATGTGTTTCCTTGGAGAGAATTATGTACGAAGTTGAAAGAACAACATAGCAAAACATGCACAAGGCCTGCTTGCTTGCTGCTCTTTAGCATTTTTGTGATTTTTTGTATTTGTCTTTTTTTTTGTGCTTAATGTCAAAATGTGCAACTTCATCTTGCTTTTTCGAAACACTCATAAATAGAGAGAAGAGGAATTGTTAACAATTTTTTGTTGCAGCAGCAGCACACAGGAGGTGCTGGGTAGCCTACAGGGGATGCATTAAATACCTTATTGCACATTATAAAAGTAGCAGTCTTCTGGGTTGTGAATTTAGAACTCCCACTGAGCACAAAATATACGAAACGTAACGTCGTTGTGATATGTTCAAGGGTAAAAACGAGACTCAGCATGTATGAAATGCACTTCATATTAAAGCGGAAAATTTTGAATGAATAACGAAGAAATGTTTAAGATATGGAATCAAATTAATACAGAATAAAATTACTATTTGATTTTGGAAATATGTTTGTATTTAAAAAAAAAAAAATCAAAGAGTCTTAGTAGCAGCAGACAACAGGTGAAGGGTTCTCCCAAAAGAGCGGATTGCTGTTGAACTGGACTAAAATATTTGATACATTCACGACTGCCATCGTACAAATGCCCACCGCAGTTTATTATGGAGTCACGGATCCAAGAGATGAGCTCTCGCACGATCTTGTCGACCAATTCACGTCAACTCCGCGAGTTAGCACAACGTCAAATCGTTCATGCAGAAGACCCATTGTCGAGTTCGCTACAAAGCACCTTCCTGCTGGACGCATTGCCACCTACTGAAGAACGTGTAGGTTAGAATCGTCTCCTATATAGCAATTTTCGTTAACATTTTTAACTTTCAGTCAAATTTGGGTCCTCTTCTGGAGCCAATGCAGCTAACAATCAGCGATGTTTATGGTCAGTTACTTTAGGCTCCAGGATTATTTAGATTTTGTGCAGCATACTGAAGTGAAAGTTCAAGTTCTTGTTCACAGCGTATGTGCCTTGCGGTTTCCTGGACACCTTCAGCGGCAGCTGATTTAATCTCGGTGTATGTAGCTTCGCTTTGACTCACAGTTGGTAGCTGATTCTTTACCCAGCCGGTGGTCGCAAATTTTGGCACCCTAATGTTGGTCAACTTTAAAAGGCCACTGCATCTACCGTTATATGTACCCAGGTACTCAATCGTGTTATTTGCAATAACTGGGCATCAATGACTGAACAGTAATTAAGAGATTTTATAGACAAAACAAAAGAACCGAAAGGAAATGGATCGTATGGCGAGACATTCAAGAGTCGCCTCGTGAACTTGAGACCAATATGGGCAGTTCTATGGCTGATAATCTGTCAAACAGAGGGACAAGGTTGTAGGACTCGCTTATTGATGCAAATTGTTCCATTCCCTTCTTGGCCTGTAAGAAGCAGATTAGTAGGATTTTTTATATGATACGCCTCAGTCCAAATGGTGGCAGGAACCCACATACGGAAACAGTAAACAAATTTGGCTCGAAGATTCAATTAAGAAAAATCGTAGCAACGATTACCCAAAATTGTAAACTTTGCACTCTTGAGAAAAAAAGGGGATTACCCTTAACTACTGTAAAAGTTGTCACACTGATGAGGAAGAGGAGACAGTAATTCACTTTCTATGAATCTGACTTTAGTAGAGGGCCTTCGCCAGTCTCACTTTGGGCCGAGGACCTTTGTTACCTTGTCTGAGATATCGCAGGTGCAAAAACAGATATTACATTTCTTCATAGGAAGTACCAATTGGCTTGGTTAAGGCTTCATGGCAACACAAACCACTCAATTGACTTTCTTTCGCATTTGGATAGCACAATGGGACCTGAAAACCCTCTTCATAGTTACTTAAATATAAAGAGGGTTGGAAAACCCTCTTCATAGTTACTTAAATATATCGCGAATCACTTAAACAAGGAATCCAATTCTACTACTTCAAAAGGATTTTCTTTATTTTTCTGTAAAAAATGAACAACTTTGTATGGACTACTTGAATCAGGTGTTTTTGGTAGGTGTCTCGAATTTCAAGTATATTTTGAAAACATAGAAAACACGAAGTAGTACACCGGACAATTGATCTCCACAGCTTATAATGCAGCTTTATGTCTCCCGCCTCTGATGAATGGGTGGATGGTGTCTTGTTGACTAAGACCTTTCGACTTAAAATAATCCCATAGAGAAATGGGTATTCACGCGATCGACAGGGCACATGCTGATCGCCCAAACAGGGCATCTACGATCAAGTAATAAATATTGCAATAACTGAAATGTTTCACGATCTACATGGCATATCATATCACATCTCGCCCAAATCGCGATGTGTAAAGTTATGGAGTGGTTATCAGCTGACAGAAACATAGTGGCGCTGTATACTGTCAGAAGGGGACTAATATCTGCTAGTGGTGGAGACGGAAAGCAGACTCATAATACAGCTGTTAACGAAATGAGTGCGACGAAGACAAATTAAAAAATTACTCAAATATACGGTGGGGTAACATACTGCCTAACAGAGATAACCGAACAATGAAGACCTACAAATTGGATAGACGTTAGCACTGACAAAAGTCCAATCGAAATGTGGGTTCTTGTTGGTGAAATAAACGATTATTACTAAGAAGATGAAAAACGTGTAGGAAAGGACAGCAGTTTAAGCGTGACAACCCAGGCAATACCAATTCAGTCCAAACATGGAAGAGGAGAGATCGTCATTTTTAGCGGCGAAGCAGCATATCGAATGGAATAATGGAGGTGGTCACGGGAGACTTCTCTAAATATCACCGGAAATATGAACTTTCTTAGTTGTGACTAGAAGATGCTGAGACACTTTCTGTATGAATGCCCTTGACTCAAAGAGCGATTTCTACATTCAGTCCAGCGATTACGCGCAACGAACGATAAGAAAGGACAACCGTAAATCAATGAGCAACAAAGGGGAATTTAAGAGAGACCCAAAACTTTATTTGTCTGAGCGAGATGTTGTCTTACTCACACAGGCCCACAAAAAACAGTCCAACACTGCTAAATCGTTAAATCTTGTGGCCAACTTGCTGGTCCACCATAACGCGAAATTATTTGCACACCGAACGTTTCATTCAATAAAGCAATTGTGGCACACGCTGTGCTGTATGTTAAACCATCTGATTTAAACAACAGCTCATCCGCATTAAGGGAATTTAACTTGTGGTACAAAAAGAAAGCGATCATGGTCCGGTTGCGATCACCATGAACTGTAATATTTCGGCTGGCATTGTTTTTTTTAAAGAAATATAGACCATTCCTTTCACCGGACCATTAAACGCACCAAACAGCGATTTTTCGTGTATGTAGCGGTGCCTGGAGAATCTCTCCGAATGCGGAAATTTTAAGTATTGACATGGCTATTCAGACAAAAATGAGCCTAATCACCCAAAAGCATATTACGATAAAAAAGTTCCCGAACTGAACCACGGTTTTTGAAATAAATTTGCAAACGTTTTCTGATGGTTATTGATGATGAAATGGTCAACCACATTAAAAAAAACGGAAACATCTGGCAAAATGGCGCCGCAAATCAAACAGTATTGCCAACTTAAAGTTCTATATCTCTACAAAGAACACGCGGTACAGAATGGCCCAATATATATGTATGAGCCTTGAATGGAACGCTGTTCTCAAGAACAGGGACAATGTTAATTTATTCAACCAATGCCCACTGTACGAACGTTTCGGCTTTTAGCCACCCGTCTTGAAGAGACTTTCTCCTTACTAGGTCGAGTAATACTAGAACTGATCTCGTGTTAAATATCAAATGAAAAAGCAACAAAATATATTTAAAGACTTCTGGTTAGATTTTATCACAAAAAACAAAAAAAAATTATAAATAAAGTTCCATGAGAAACCCCAAAACAACAAATCCCACAGAAGTGAATAAAATGAAAATAAACTAAACTGTTGCAATAACCAATATGAAGAAACCCAATAGAAATTTTCTGTTTTCTACCAACTCATTTCAAGAAGAATAAATTAAGAAGTTTCGCTAAAATATTAAGATTTCCGTGCAGAACTAAATAGAGAAAGGTTACAGCTATAACATTCCCAAACACAATAATCGATCCTATTAATAATAATAAGGAATAAAAATATTTACTTTTACAATTAGTAACCAGAATTTAAAACTAAAATAATCAAAGGGTTTCTCTTTAAATATAATAAGGAATACCTTAAAAAAAGTTACCCTTGCAAATGCCTTTTGTAAAGAGAGATCCGTAAGAAAGTACCGTTTAACAAAGTATGTTTAAACAAAAATACTTTCTTAAGTACTTTTTAAAAAGTACCTTGCAAAAAGTACTTTTCAATATAAGTACAATTTTTAAACTTTTAAAAATATTTTTGTATTACTTTTTCAAAGAAGTCTTATTTTACATTTGAAAAATTCCGTTTTGATAAAAGCTGCTCTTTAAAAAAATTTCTAAAAAGTACTTTATAAAAAAAGTTTAAAAAACGTTTTTTTTTCTTTCAAAAGTGACTTTTTTAAAGAACCGGCTTGCTGAAAAGCAATGTCATTCAAATAAGGTATACTGCAAAAATTATTGTTTTAAAAATTATCTTTCTAGGAAAAGTAATTTTAAAAAAAGTATCTTTTCTATCAGTAATATTTTTGAGAGAAGTAGCTTTTTAAGAACCCTTTTTCGAAAATACAAGTATCCGTATAAAGTCTTCATTTTATCGTTGCAAAATGCTCTTTCGATAAAGCACTACCTAAAACAACCTCCTAAAATATACCTTTTTAAAAAAGTATAAAAAACATTTTTTTTAAAAAAGGAATATATCATTTTAACACGTACCATTTCAATAAATACACTGCAAAAAATTAAGTTTATTAGGAAAATAACTTTTACAAACAACATATCTTTTTTTGAAAACACAATAAAAAATACTTTTAAAAAATTTACCTTTTTTGGGAAAGTACTTAAAATAAGTAACTTTTTCCAATAGTTCGGTTATAAAACGAAATGCACCCTTTTAAGAGTTGAATTTTTTAAAAAGTGACTTTTTTGGTAAAAGCACCAATTAAAAACCCTGTTTAAATAAAATATATTTTTAACTAAAGTAATTTTTTAAAATATGTAGTTTTCTAAAACCCGTTTTTGAAAAATGTTATTCACAAAGGTACACTGAAAAAAAAATTATATTTTTTGGCAGGAGTTGCTTTTTTCGAAATCATAGGATTATTTTAAGCACAATTAAAAAAAGTTACTTTTAAAAAATCTGTTTTATTTGTATTTTTTTGGAAAAGTACTTTGAAAAATTGCGGTTCGCAAGAGTTTGTTTTTAAAGCGGAGAGCTTTAAAACAGCAACCTTTCGAAAGTGTGCATTACTTTTTCGCAAAGTCTTACCTTTTAAAAGAAATACCTTCTTAAAATAGTTTATGAATGGAAATAGGTCTTTGAAGCAACCCATTTAATAATGGGATTTAAAAAAAGTACACTGCAAGGAAATGCTTTTTAAAATGATATTTTATTAGGAAAAGTATTTAAAAAAAGCACTTTCTCAACTTTTTGAAAGAAGTAGTGGCGCTAAAAATAGTACTTTACAAAAATACGTTTCAAAAATTTCTCTTTATAGGAAAAGTACTTTTTTAAAAAATGCCCTTTAAAAAAACATTTATTTAATCGAACTTTGGTTACAAATATTATGACTCTTTTTTATGGTAATCAAAAATTACCTTCCTAAGAAAGAACCTTTTTAGAAAAGTACTATTAAAAAAAAAAAATGTAAATACATAATTTATAAAATTGTTAAAACTTGAAAAGCATTTTTTTAAATAATTCTTTTGTTTTTTCAATATTTCGCTACTCCACTGTGTAGCATTATTAAATTTAATTAAAATAGGTCACGAAAAACCCTTGACTATCATTCTTTTGAAAGACTGAACTAATTTTACTGCAAAGTATGCGTTTTATATTTGAAAAGTGCCCTTTAGAAACCTTCTAAGATGCACCTTTTTAAAATAGTTTATTAAAAGAAATAGGTTTTTGCAGAAGCCCTTTTTTAAAAATGGGATTTAAAAAGGTACACTATATAGGGCGACTTTTTTATAACTTTCTTTTTATGAACAGTATTTAAAAATATAATTTTTCCCCCTTTTTTAAAAACTTTATTTTTTGAAAAAAGTATAAGTGCTAAAAACAGTATTTTGCAAAAACATGTCTTGAAAATTTCACTCCTTAGGAAAAGTACTTTTTGAAAAAGTACCTTTAAAAAAGGATTTGTTTTATCTAACTTTAGTAACAAATTTTTAAATTTTTTTAAAACAGATTTTTTTTTTAATTATGGTAATCAAAAAGTACCTACCCAAGAGAAAGTACCTTTTTAGAAAAGTACTATTTAAAAAAAAAAACTTTCCAATATATAATTTATTAAATTTTTCAAGCTTGAAGAGCTTTTTTTAAATATTTTTTTGGTTTCTTCAATGTTTCGCTACTCCATTTTGTAGCATCATCAGGAAATCAAATATTTTTTATACCAACCAACCAATTTATTAAATTTAATTAAAAAAGGTCAAGAAAAATCCACAACTTCAAACATATATTTAAAAAAGAAGTACATTTTTTCAAAAAAATTGAGAAAAAAACCTTTTAAATAAATTATCTACTTGTTAAAAAGCTCTACAAATACTGACATAAAGCAAAACATTTTTTAAATATAAGAAGTTGTGAAATATTGCACTGCACTCGATACGACTGCGTTCAGTTCGGCATATGTGGAAAGCATAGATACATTTCCAATGAGGCGTTTCGTATTACAGGAAAAGATAAACCAGAGGAAAACAATGCGATTGCATATTTTACTTTTTATGAATGTTGTATGCAGTAGTTGCTGTTTTTTTTCGCCCCCTCTCATTTGTTTTATTATTATCTTCTTCTGTACATTGACAAGAGATTTTCCAACCAGACGACCATGTCATCCGGTAAAAATTCTATCGCAAAAAAAAGTTGTATAAAACCAATGCATCGTGTGTGTGTGAGTGTTACTGTTACAGTGAATGACAACAAATGCAAAAAGTTATCAGAGCAGAAATATTTCTTTTTTTCGGTCCGTTTTTGTTGTTACTTTAAACTATTATTGTTGTTGTTGTTGTCGTTGTTATAAAACATGCAAAAGATACACTCACACACGCTTACTTCAGCTTACTTTAACACACTAACACATAAGCGGGTTCACAGTTACACGCACTTTAACAGGAAGAGAAAAAGAAAACTTAAAACAATACTTCATACATATGGCTAAGCGTGTGCGTCAATGTGTGAGTGTGTGTGTTTGTGCATGAGTGTAAGCCACACACTTACACATATTATGGGCTTTCAACACCAACTCATAAGTGTTATGGACTGGAGAGTATGAATGAACAAAAAATCTTTAAACCAAACAATGTTGCACAAATTGCAATTTGCACTACATAGACATGACACGTTCGTCGAGATACAATAACCGCAATACTGACAGACATTTCATTTTCAATTTTTTTTTTCTTTTCTATTACTGTGCAAATAACACACACACACACACACACACACTTACAGCATTCTAATGCCACATACGCCGAGACATACTGAAATAACATCATTTTTATTATTGCCAGTATTGTACGCTAAATCTAGTCAAAATTATATGATGAGTTTGTACAGTGGGACGGAATTGTAACATTTCAGAAATAATATGAACATTTTTTAATCGGAGTAAGAAAACTTCAGTGAAGGTTTTTAATAAAAGAGAATTTATTGCGGTTGCTAGATAATTTCTTAATGAGCAATAATGACCATTTTAGTCATTGCAACATTAAAATAAAAATTATTTCACTCAAAACAGCTTGTTTTTTTTTTTAATTTTAATACTTAGCTTAGACTTTGAATGAATCATTGTTTCTTTTCGGTTTAAAATTTTCAGCTTTAGAATTCTTTTCTCGGAGGGGGTTTGTGTGCAATTCGATTTGAAAATGAATCCATTCCAATTTGTATGTCTAAAGCAAGTACTGCATTTCGTAATTGTTTTCATTCGAATCGAAATACGCAATGCACCCCTTGAATTTATACTCAAAAAGATGCGAAACAACAGTTACATTGGCCTGCGGATTTGTGACGATTTCCGGTAGAAAGAACTCTTGTGCTGTAACTTAACTGTCTCCTTCTGATTAGATAAGTTTTCCACTTACTAAGTGCACCTCGCAGCATGTTGATTATGCCAATCCGACTTGAAAATCTCTTGCTACCCCTTTCCGATATCCACCCTCTGCAAAGAACCGCTATTAGGCACTAAGCTTTACGATTGGCGGAACACCGAATGATTATTTGGAAACGAAATGATTTTTGGATAAATCTAAAACAAAAATTAATTTTAAAGGAATATTTTTTTTTTTTAATGAATTAAGTCACTCCCGACGTACGTTTAAATTCGGGCGATAGCTACCTCCCCATACAGAGTAAAAACTAATTTACCTAAATTTAAAGAACTACAACAAAGAGTTTTAAAATTTCGCATGGGCTATTTTAGATTCAGTGCGTCTACAGGAGGAATCATAAAGAAATAGGAGGGGGCATAAGGGTACCGCATATACAGAGTAAATATTAATTTCTCTACATCTGAAGAATCGCAAAAGTAAGTCTTGACATTTTTTGTGGACTATTTTCAAAACCAAGTGCGTTCCCAATAAAATGTCTAAGGGAGTAGAAGGGTGCAAAGGGATGCCACCCATTCAAAGTAGTTATCTGAATAACTACAACTTTGAACGGCCTCAAATTAGGTGTGGAGTATTTGGAACACCAAGGGCATATTCAGGAAAAAGCCAGAAGATATAGGAGCGGACAGAGGAATGTTCCCGCTTAAATACATAAATTTTCAATATATGAGTCTTCAAATCGTATGTGGGTTATGTTTGAAACCTAGTGCGTTCTTGAAATTTTTTTCTTAAAGAAATAGGAGTGAACAACAGAGGAATGCGACCTATAAAAAGAAATACTTTCCCTTTCCTTTCTCAAGAACGCCAACAGTGAATGTCGTTAGATTTGATCAGGAGTAAAATTCTGAAAACCGAAGTGGGAAGAGAGGTACCCGTCACGTATAGTAAATTAAAATATGAAATACTGCAAATCTGCCTGTCTTCATATTTCGTGTGGGTTGTTTGCTCATGCAAAATACTGGGCGAACAGAACTGGCAGAGGGGCACTCCCAATATAAAGTAACTAATAATTCACTCAAGTCGCAAGGATTATGTTCTGTACGCAATTTTGACTACTGGCTTGAATTCTTGACAGTTTTCCACATAGCAGGACTTCAGCAAGGTCACAAGGGGTTTCTCCTCTACTTTTTGAATAGTTGGAATTTGTTGCAACCGTTCGTAAGGATTTTTGCTAAAGCATCTTTCAAAACACTGGCTTAGACTTCAATAATTTAAGGATACTAAATTTGGAATAGTTTTCTGCTATTTATTTATGTTTTTCTTAACTGACGATAGGGCTACCGCAGCATGCTGGGTGAAATTAGTTTCGTATAAAATACTTAATTAGTAGTTCTGTAAAACGCCTATTTTTAAGTTTGCAATATTTATCGTGCATATGGGCACATTGAAAAAAACTGTCCCACAATTCCCAATAATACACAAAAAAATCCCCGAAATGGCAACACCATCCGTTCTGGTACTGCTGAGCCTGCTGAGAAAAAAACGTATAAAACGTTTTTATAGCAATTAGGCTGATATTGGAAAGTCGCTTTAGATCTTCTGGAGACGGCGAACGTGGTAGGGTATGCATCATTATTCACTGGCATTCGGTTGCGCTTCACCATTTGATCGATACTACAAACGAATGTTTTTTTTTTCTCGCAAGACGTTTTTCCTCAAAAGCTTATCCGTTTGAGCTATATTCGCCCCTGGACTCGTGAATTTTAATTAAATTTTTAAACTTTAATTAAATATAAATCAATTGTCCACAGACACTATACCCCTCACTAAACTTCTTCGCACATAAGTGTCTCCAAATTTAACCGTTTAAAAGGTGGGCCAATTAGAAAAAAAACGCCCCTGTTTTAAAATTTTCAGCTCTGAACAATCTATCAGAAGCTTCATATACTTTCTATGGAATAGTTAATGAAACATCAAATCTTTTTCAATATTGATTTTTGAATTTAAGCATGATTTTTTGACACAATAATTTATAACTCCCAGATATGAAATCCCAGATATGGCAAATGGGTAAAAATGTTATATGTCGGAGGCCTTCAAAACTCCTTCAAAACTCATAGCGCTGGTCTCGGCTAAAGGCTTCCATCTCAAAACTTAAAGCCGAGGCTCATAGAATCCGTCGTGCGTTATATATGTTGCCGTCTTTATTTGACATTATTATTCTTATTATTATTATTATTTCTGGGTCACTTTTCGACCCCCATTTCGCTCCTCAAATTGATTTCAGGGAACCGATCCGTAATCACAACCACCTTACTTTCAATTGAGTCTCGTGCTACCCCTAGCCTTTACTCTTGACTAAAGTGATTTCAGACTGTCGACTGGTAACTGTCGACACTCTTCCTCATCGCAGAGTCTTTTGTAATTGCTAGCATTTGTCTAAAGCTTAGTTCCCCCATGGCATTCACATCTAACAAGTGTCTGCCCGTGGTCTTAAGCCTTATGCTAGCCAGTGCTGGACATTCACACACAATGTGCGCTACCTTCTCAGCCTCTTCCAGGCATAGTCTGCAAGTATCATCTTCTACGACTTTCATCTTAGCCAGATGGTACTTGAAGTTTCCATGTCCTGTCACTAACGCAGTGATCCAGCTTAAAGTAGCCCTATTATACCCCTGCACCTTGCTGGCCTTCCTGCCTAGGGGCTCTTTGAGCACCATTCTAGCCTGTCTACATGTGGTATTCTCCCTTATTTGACATTTAAATAACGACGAAAAAAACTTAACGCAATAGTACTCTGTTGACGGATATTAAATCAGCTGTTTTTACCGCATGTTTTTGCAACAAAATTTTATTGAATTGTTTTATTTTGTGGCATTTATCATATACTTTTGGTGGCACAAAACACAAAATGCTAAATCAAAGCAAAGAAAAAAACCAACTGATAGCTGTGAAACTACTCAACGTACTTTAGTACTTTGCGTTGGCAAAGGCGTACCGGATGGAACGAAGGTCATAAACCCTGTGTTTCAACTTGTTCAAGTTGAAAAAGACGACGTATAACGTACCACGGATTCTATGTGCCATGGCCTTTGAACACATATCACTTCCGTTGCTATATCCATGTTAAATTGTACATCATTCGAAACGGCCGCCTGGAGATGGTAAACTACGCATTATTTTCATTCCGTCCCACTGTGACATCGACATTAGCATGAGTTTATTTCAAGAGGATTTTGTAAAAATCATGTCATATTTAAAGTAAAATCTTTTCAAACCCCCCTGGATCTATAAGATGTGTTGGCCAAAGAAAAACAACCTTCATAGTTTTGAGAGACTTATCCACTAACACAAACCCACATCCAGAGCTATCAACAATTGATACATCGTTGTTTTTGTTCTTGTTGTTTGTGGTTAAGAATTCTTTGGATGCCAAATGAAAGCAACGTTGTCTTTTGTTTTTGTAAATTGGAAAATCTAAAACAAACAAAAAAAAAACAGCCTGCACGCATAATCACGAATCACAACGAATGCGTATTAACATTAAAGCAGTAGAATCGTATAAAACAACAGACAGAATAATGTAAACAAAATTTAAACTCCCTGCCGGGCGGAACATCCTGTTTTCAACAAATTGACACAGAATCACACATTTCGTTGAGGGAAAAATATTTACATAAAAAGGTGCAGTGATTTAAGGAACAAAGTGTTCGCTTTTTCAAATTCGAGTTTTTAAAAATATTTTCGAGCAGTTTTGAGGAGAAACAAAAATCGGAAAATATTGTAAAGTCGCGTTAAATACAGGATGGTATGGTTCGAAAACATAACCAGAATTTGGCATTGGAATCAATAACTGTTAAAGAGAGAAATGTAGCTCTTATGAAGCTGGGAACAATGATATGCGATATGTTACAATCGGACTACAAGTTGCGACACAGCGTACAAGCAACTAAAAGGGCGGTATCCAGGGGCGTGGTAAAAAAATTTGGGAATCATATTTAACTAATCTTTAGTTCTATGCGGTGACTGGTTCAACATATTGTTTTTGCATGGGGACCAACCGAAAGAGTTTGCTTTATAATAATCATGCTCTGAAAAAGGACTAAATTAAAAAGGAAACTTTAATGTATTTTTTTTAATTTTACAAATAATTATTCATATTTATTTCATTATACTTATTTAAAAATTAAATGTTACAATACAACTACGAATTATATTCCAACTTAATTTACCAAGTATTTTAACGAAACATACTAAAGTGTTACAGGCTAGTCCTTGGTTGGAGTCGAACCCATGCCCCCAGACTGATAAAGAGTTTTCTTCCTACTAACAAGCATACTTTTTTAAAGTCCTCTTTTATTATAAAAGAGATTATGAGCACCACGAAAATCAACGATCTTTGTGCAGCCATTGTATTTACTGGAATTGGATAAGGCTACGACCAGGCCAATTGCGCAGTGATAGGGGAATATATCCTTTGAAAAATGTGCTTATTTATTTTAAAAGGTACTTGGGGGAAAAAAAAATATTCAATGTAATTTTTAAAAAGTAATTGGGTTCTATAGGTACTTTTTAAAAAGTACTTTTGTTATTTAGTTTTTAAAAAGTACTTTTTAAAAATAATTTAAGAAAAGTAATTTTATTTTAAAAAATACTTTTTAATAGGTACTTTTTTTAACATCATTTTTAAAAAGTAAATGTATTTTAAAAGATACCTTTTAAAAAATACTTTTTTCAATTAAAGTTTTTAAGGTACTTTATTAAAAGACGCTTTTCATAGAGGCACCTTTGTAAACAGCACTTTTTAAAAGGTCCACTTTCAAGAAGTATCAATTTAGAATGTACTTTGTTATAAGTACTGTTTTTATGAGGTTATTTGTTTAACCGTACTTTTTAATTAACATACATACACGTACTTTGAATTAAATTTCGATTTTTTTACTTTATAATATGTACTGCGTATTTTTTTAAGAGTACTTTTCAAGAAGTTAGTTTTTTAAAGTCAAAAGAATATTTTTAAAATGGTAACTTTTTAATAGCTTCCTTTGTTTTATTATACTTCCTTAAAAGGTACTATTATAAGATAGTTTTCTATAAAATCCCTTTTTTGAAGCAACATTTTTAAAAGGTATCACTTGCAAGAGGTACTTAATTTTTTAACAAGTACTTTGTTAAGTTCTTTTTTTTTAAAGGCAGTTTTTCAGTGGTACCATTTTAAAAGGGGATTTTAAAAAAACCCGTTTGTCAATTAACCTTTTTAAGAGGTTCTTTATTAAAACGTATTCTTTTTGAAGACGCTTTTTAGAAAAGCTACTATTGTGAACAACGTTTATAAAAGGTACTTTTTATTTGTTGAAAGGTACCCTTTTAAAATTACTTTTAGTGAAATAATGAATTACTCATGCATATTTTTACGATGCACTGGGGTTAAAATTTACTTTTTTATAATTCTTTATGTACTTTCTTAGAAGTACCTTTAAAAGGTGAAATCAATATATGTTAAACGGTACTTTTTTAATAGCTTATTTTAGTAATCTATGTTCTTCTTCCAAAGATACTATTTTAAAACACTGTTTTCGAAAAGGTTCTCTGAAAAACGTACTTTTTTAAAGGCATTTTCTAATAATTACTTTTTTAAGAAGTGTTTTAAAAAAAATTGTACGAGTTACTTTTTCAAAAATATTTTCAAGAGCTACTTTTCAAGAATCTTTTTTAAAGGGGAATTTGCATGATGTACCAATATAATACGGGATATTAGAAGATACTTTTTCTAAACCATCTTTTGAATACGGACATTTTTCACAATGCGCACTTTCTTAGCAGTGTTCAGTGTATTATTATTTTGAATTATTTTCTAAACTTGTTTTTCTTAGTAAACCTTAGTTTCAAGCAACTCTTTTTAATAAGTACTTTTTTTACAGCTGTTAATTTTTTAAAGATGTTTTTCAATATAAAGAAAGTCTTTAGACTACTTTTCTAAAGTACGTTGAAAGTGCTGGTTTTAAAACCTCCTGTTTCTTTAACTACCTTTTCACTTTAGCCGTCTTAAAAATTCTTTTTAGTTTGACAACACAAAAACTTTTTACGACCTTAAATGAGGTTTACGTTTTCAAACGAAAAACTATTACATTTTTTTGCTAACATTCCTAGTTTACTTTAGCAATTTGATGGACTTATTCAATAAAAAAAATAATAATGGCAACTAAGAAAAAACTTAGAAGTATTTCCCAATTACTAACGAAAGTTTTATAGTTAAAACAGTGAAAACGAGAGCTAGAGTGTGAGAGAGAGAGAGAGAGAGCGAAAAAGAGACCAACTTTAAGCTAATCAAAGTTTGTGCTAAAACAACATTCTCAATGAAAAAAAAAAACAAATGAAAACTTTTGGTTGCCAAAATTCTAGAAAATGTTATCAAACATTTCATTATTCGGGCTTCTATAACAAACTACAAGTTTGATAAAGTATTTTTAATGGAAAAAAAACTATTTAACTTGTTACAAAATTTCATCAGGTTTTGGTACAAAAAGGTATAACAGTGTTGATAAAGGTATTACAACAAAACAGTGTTGCCAAAGTAACGAATGCAAAACCAACACCAAGATTTTATTTAATTCAAACGAAATCTTATCTCGATGTCCATGAATTTAAATCAGAACTTCAAGTAATTTACTCTTAGCCCTCTAAGGCATTATAATAAATACATAAATCAAAAATAACCTCAAGTTTGCTATTTAGTTAAGCTGACTGTGGCAACACTGAACTCGGACACTTATGGCAAATAAAATATGATGCAACTTTTTAATACAGGAAGAGAAAATAGCCAAACATGACTTTCAATAAACAATTTTTAACATTAGAAATATTTGACATAGTTGAAGTTAAAGCAAAAAGGAGTTTTTATATTAAATTTCCCTGAATTCGCATGCACTCTTTCCAATTAAGGTGCATAAACAAATGGCTTGAAGAAATATTTCTTAAAAAAAAGTTTGTTAAAAAAACTACCAAAACTTTATATCAAATCATCCTTTCGAAAGTAGAAATGAAAAATAAAAAAATACCTTGTACGAAAGTACTTTTTAAGGAGCTACGCTTAAAAAACTGCCCTTTCACAGAGATGCTTAAAAAAGTGCATTTGAAAAAAGTTCACTTTAAAATGTTCACGTTTTGAAATAAGTTCATTTAAAAAAAAAATACCTTAAAAAACACATTTTGGAAAAGGTACTTTTAAAAAATTTTCTGTAATAAAAGATACCTACTAAAAAGTACCGTTTAAAAAAATTCCTTTTTTGAAAACACACGAGGACAGCATAGACAACGTCTCATGTCCCCGAAGTGATTCTCGGTATTTGGCTTTTCGTAGAGCATTTATTACATAGAAGGGCCAGCAAAGAGCAATACGAAATGAAATTGAAGCTATATTTATGCCATGACCAAAGTCATAAAGAGGCCATCATTCAAAAAGATGAGTTTTTAGCTAGAATCCGGATCTCTGGCAACGCAACTAAAGTTTCGTTATTATTCATAATTTACCTATAAGAAGGTAAAAATATCTTTTCATAAAATTTCTCAAAAAACACCTTTCAAAAAATGTAAATTAAAAAAAAATACTTTTTAAAAAGTACCTTTTAAAAAATTACAACTTTAAACATATACTTTTAAAAAATTTTACATACAAAATTACATTTTGGTAAACGTACCTTTTAAAACAATTTATTAAAAAAAAATACTTTTTAAAAAAAGTACAATTTGCAAAAAGTACCTTTACAGGGGTAACTGCAATATTTTCGTTATCTATAAAAAGTACCTTCTGCAAATAGCACTTCTTAAAGCAAGTACGTTTAAAAATATTCACTTCGCAAACGTACGACTACAACAAAGAGAACTTTTCACAGCTCCGAGGTAATTCTCTGCACTTGTCTTTTTGTAGAGCATTTATTCTATAGACTGCACAGCTAAGAATGATAGGAAAACCAATTTTAATACAACAACAACAACACACAATTCAAATGGTTAAAAAGATTAGTTTATGTCCCAAAGTCGGATTTCTGGCTTCGGATTGACTGCCTGATGATGCCCAATTTAGCTGATCTCTGCCGAATCGATATTTCTTGGGTTCTATCGATATTGGCCGCTAGAGCGGATATGCTTTGCACTCCGCACCAATCCCGGTCTGCTTGAAGAGATAAGGTGCAAAAAAGTATACTCACAGAAACACAATTTCACGGGGCAACAAATTGCGTACGCACTAAACAAAATATTTACGACCACCCGCCAACGTTTTTTCCAATCCCAGTAACAATTGTTAAAGTCAATTTCCGGAATAGCCTTCCATGCGAGTAACGATTCACGTTTAATGTCTTCAATTGACTTGAGTTTGCTGAACAGCCAGAAGTCACACGGAGCTAAATCAGGTGAATACGTTGGTTGTGCAACGATATTGATTGCATTTGTGGCGAAAAACTCACGAAGAATCAATCCGGTATGCGGAATCAATCGTAATTTCACTTTTCTTAGGCCCAAATAATCTTTTAAAATGGTTTTCATTGATCTCTCCGACATTCCAACGATATCCGCATGGTCTCGGACTGTTGATCGTCGATTCTCGAACACCAATTCCTTGATTTTATTGGCGTGTTGATCATCAGTTGATGTTGATGGCCGTCCTGGACGTGGTTCGTCGTCAACGCGTTCTCGACACTCTTTGAATAATTTGTACCAATCAAAAGCACTTGCTCTCGACATACACTATCACCGAAGGCCTCTTTTGCAACATTCTGGACGTTTTGGCACCAGAAATTTTATTCCGCACACAAAATTTAATGGAACTTCTTTGTTGAATAATTTCACTCATTGTAAAAATTGCCGAATGCACTTGTACTTACGAAAGACAAGCGTATACTAAACACTAATGATTACTTGGATGTGATATTTCGCACAGATGTCACTGACAGTCATACCAACGTAGGAAAAAAAAGTTCGACGAATGGTTTTCCGCGCGGAATTTAAATTAAAAAGTCTTACTATTTTTTGCCCACAGTAGTATGACTAACACATGTGTACCAACATAACAAAAATAAATTTCGATAATCGAATGTAACAGCCCGCGAAATACAAAATTCACCTTTTCTTTTGAACAAACCGTGTATATTATTGCAATATACTTTTTCATTTAGGGAACCTGCAAACATATTAACCCGTTTTCAAAAGGTTAAAACGTAACAGTGTTTTACCAAATTCTACCTTTCGACAAAATTTAATCGTAAATCACTCAAAGTCTTTAATAAATTATTTAAGTTATCCGCTTTGTGCTGACATACTTGTACATCCGGATGTACACATCCGTTACTTTGTTGCTTTAAGAGCTCTTAACGTATTGCTTCCAAACTTACTTGTTTAATATTCGAGCAAGAAAATAGAAAACAAAACAGCAGCATTTAAAGTAAAAAATGCAATTTGAAATTCTTAGATTTTAAAGTTTTTACTTCTTTTTGTTATTTTAATTTTATTATTTTCATTTCCTATGAAATTCATTTAACTTGCTTGACATATTTGCACTATTGTTAACACACAATATTAAAAAGAAAGAGAATAGAGATCTAGATGCAGAGTCATACATACCACACACACACACACACACACATACCAGACGAATACAATAAAGAACAATGATACAAATGACTGAATATTTTTACAATACGAGTGAGTAGTGAGTATTTGCATCTTGTTTATTGTTGAAAATGCGTGATTGTTTTACAGACAATTCCTCGTCCGTATGTCACTTCGAACTAGTTTAACACACTTTAATATACAATGCACTCCTATACATACACATACATACATACATTCATTTTTTTACATATTCAAATTCATCTTCATCATTGTTATCAGCACTTTGGATTTGTCCCTTCCTTGAGCAGCTTGTATCCAAAAAACAAGGAAGATGTGTAACGGAAACGGGTTGTTTAAATCGACTTAAGGATTTTTTTAGGCAACTTTAAAGAAAAAACTCTCTCCTTCGTGAAAGGTACTTTAGCTGGAGAAAGAGGTACTTTTTCTTAAAAAGGTATTTTTTCGAAAAAAATAGTTCTTCTTCTTAAGCAGGTCATTTTTATTAAAATGGTACAGTACTTCTTCTTAAATAGGTACTTTTTATTAAAATGGTACTTTTTCTTACAAAGGTACTTTTTCTTGGAGAGGTAATTTTCCTTAGGAAAAAATATTTATTTTCACAAAAGGTAAAAGTGGCATTTTTTTAATTGTGAATATTCTTAAAATCCGATTTATTTATATATGATTTTTTGTTAAATAGTACTTTTTTAACCGTACTTCAATTTTGGCTTTAAAAAAGATTTATTATTAAAATAAACATCTTATTATTTGTTCTGGGCTTTGCGGACGATTTACTATTGCGCTTAGAGGAAAGTTAGACTCTGCAAAAAGTGCTCGAATGCAGCTAGCTTTTAATATCGTGCATGGCTGGTATCAAGAGAAAGGATATTATAAATCCGAATAAGACTGACGTGGTAGCTTTCACGAGAAAAAGGAAGCTAAGTTTAAAACCCGTGAGATTAGGGGACACATACTTAGGCACAACAGGACTAACAGTGGTAGGGCCACATTTCCGAAAAACAGTTGCTACGCGAAAAATAGCTTCCATCTTGCAGCCGGAAGTTAAGAACACTGTGCTAGAGAACTATGGAATTACGTGTTCCAATCAAAGCTGTTTTGGGTTTCCTTTAAACTCCTTGATAACGTAGCAGCAAGGAATTCAGTCACTCCAATTTGGCTCGTCTTCATTCACTATAAGCGGTACATACGGCCTATCTATGAACGTAGCTTAAACCTATTCCAGTAAAATGGTGGACGCACAAAAAAGAGGATCGTAGTGCACATAAGAGGATCGTAGTGCATGTAGGCAATTAAGTGGCAGACTATTTGGCCTAAAAGGGCGCAGACACCGCTTTGATAGGTCTAGAACCCTCCTGTGAAGTAAACAATAGCTGCATAAATAACCTAACACAGGGTGTCCGCCGGGAAGGTATACTACTTTATCTTGACAGTTCATATTTGGCAGTCGTGAAGTAGAGACGTGGCAAATTTATTATGGAAAAATATTCGGTAAACCAACGTGTTTTAATCGAATAAGAAAGTTTTTTTGGGAGAAACAACGTGCCAACAAGACGCACTATTTATCGTGTAGTGAATGATTTCGAAGAAAGAGGGACTGTAACTGATAGGCCATGGATAGGCAATGGAAAACCCTCAAATTATTTATCAGTCACCTTTGCCTCCATTAAAAGTGATAGTCTGGTGTGCAATTTGGTCAGGAGGAACCTTCATTGGACTTCTTTGAAACTGAAAAGGGCATAACGGTAATTGTCAATGGGGAGCGGTATCGTGATTGAAAACCTTTTAACGCCACAACTGCATACTTTGGGCTTGACTCACATGTAGTTTCAACAATACGGTGCCACATCGCATACAGCCAGGATTACAATGGAATTACTGCGAGACCTCTTTCCACAACAAGTTATTTCAAGGAGTGGTGCGGTAGATTGGCCTCCACGGTCGCCTGATTTGACTGCCACGGACTTCTTTTTGTGGGGATATCTGAAAAGAAACCAAGCAGGCTTGTGGCAGTGGAAACACTCTATGACGCCGAAGGTTTTAAGGTGGAGGCTATTTTAAATCTCAGCAGAATTGATACTAAACCCTACACTGAACCATTAATAGAACACTGTAGACTTGATTATCATATGAATTAAATAGGTGTGGCAGAGACTAGACTCTATCATCAAGAGTAACAGAAAAGATCAGATCATGTTTTATGCGAGTGCCCTGTGGTGGCAAGATACAGTCTTAACTATTGAAGCAGTATAATACTAGTTCCAGCCAACGAAGTTAAAATAAAACCCACAATGGTTACGAGATTTATAAAAAGTATAGACTTGTTCTTAACAAGATACTGTATTTCAAAATGGGCCTTAGGAGAGGTAATTTCTTTTTCAGAAGGTCATTTTTTTAAGTACTTTTTCCTAAAAATGTACTATGCCTTAAAAAAGTACCACAAAAGGAAGTTGTCTTAAATTTGAATGTTGCCTATTTTTAGACAAAAGTGTTTTATGCAAAAAGGGACTTTTTTCTTAAAACTGAGCTTTCAAAAAACCTGTTTTTTTTAATAATGTGCTTGCCCATAGAAAAAAGAAGCTTTTTCATCGAAAACAATATGTTTTTTTTTTTTAATTAAGAGTTTCTTAAGGCATCTTTTGTGGCGTAACATATTAAATCTCTTTTCAACCTGCACTTAGACCACAAGTTCCCATCCCACCCATAAAAATAGAGTTTACAAGTTTTATCTGCTTAATTTCTAAACTTATTATTATAGCTGGAAGTTCAAACACGTCGGATTCAAGAGGAAACACAATCTAATGAATGGGGAATACAAGAACAGCAACAACGACGAGACCAGCATCAACATAAAGGAAAGAAAATAAGAATAAATGCACCAAGGAAATGGATTTGCATACGTTTTTCACGACAGCAACCAGGCAGAAAGAAACCTTAAACCAGTCAACCAGTCAGCCAGTCAGGCCGGGATACAATGCCATTAACGTCTTGCATACAAATACATACACGAACATAAGTATTATAAAGACACAAAGCTTTGAATAAACAAACTATGTAAAAAGAAAAAAATGTGAACAATAAAAAAAGTCAACAGAGATGGGAAGCACATACATAAGTGTGCAAGAGGAAAAAGTTTAACAACAAACAAATGAAGTAATTGAAACAAGTCGTACTATTTTTTCTACACTCAAGAAAAGAAAAACATATTAAAGGTTGTGTAAATAATTCAATGTTACATCAAGTAGAACATTTTAATCAAGTATGAGAGCTTTTTAATTAATAGCAAATTATTTATTCAAGGGCAATAAGTTTCATACCTTGTCCATATATTTTTCTTTTTTTCAAATTAGTAAATTATGGTTTTTATGTTTCGTTTCGGTTTTTTTCAGTGTTCAACAGTTTTCTTTACGCTCTGAGGAAATTGAGGAAAATCATAAGAACAGCACAGTGATAATAATAAAGAATAAACAAGTACGAGAATGTACGAGAAGAGACTTTTTAAATATTTTATGTCGTCAATATCACTCTAAATAGGAGGAATTATTGCATTTTGGTTGTCAGCAACTCAGCTATTTTTTTTTATATAAGGATAATATTATGCTGCATGCATTGCAGCAATGTCAGCAACAGAATTTGCAGCAACAGTATGAGCTAAACAAGATGACAAAGGACAGACTCATTGGACAATTGCACATACACATTTAGATATACAAGCGCTCCGGTTGTGGAACGTATAAAATACAATTTAAAAGGCTACATGGAAATACTTCATTAAATATACAGTGACGAGCAAATGTCTATAAACATTATTAAAGCAGCGTTCACACTAGTATACAAGTGTTTAGATTTTCGCAGTGAGAAATCTAATGATAATCTTTCTCACTGCCAAGAAAATCAAAAAAAAAAAAAAAATGTTACAATATAATTCCAAATCATATTCTCACCCGTTGTAGTGTAAACGACCACAAACTTTCGTGGGAATCGAACCCAGGAGTTCCAAGATTGATAGATCTAGCTCACTACTAACTAGACTACCGGGGCACCCAAAAAACTAAATATATTGTCACGTTTATTACCACAATAAACGTTAATGTGTAGGATTCGCCTTCAAATACAGATCACGGCCGCTTCTTTATATGACCCGAACATAGGCGAAATTGCGCATCATTAATTTCATTTGCTGCCTTAGTAGTCTTGTATATGTGTTCGTGTGTATGTGTATCTTCTGTTTACTTTTTCGTTCTGTATTAGTTGCTTTTGTTTCTACTTCAAATCGCGGTTCGGGGAATTTTACTCTATGTTGTTGTTTTTGCTTTATATGTTTGTAACATTGCGTATTTGTGCAATAGGTCGTTTCACACATCTTTGATTATTACTTCGTAACAATACATTGTTTACACTATTGCACTCCTGTTAAAATGCAATACTAATAAAATCGAAAGAACATTAAAAAAATCGGCAAGAGCCATTCGACTATCAAATTCCTTACCATATTTTTTATCAGATTCACACTAGAATACTTTCTCTTTTTATTTGAAATATTTAACAAGTCGTTTTACTCAATTTTATAGTGTGCAGGGCGATTAATTGTGATTTAAAATACAAAAAAGAAATATAGCGACTTCATCTAGTTTAGCAATTTAAATTTATTCTTGACCATATAAAAAAAATTCAATCTGACAGCACTTAAAATATAGCAAAGCCATTGGATTATTTTTAGTGTTATTTGTAGTGTCCCATCAATTCATCCTCTTCGTCTTTACATTCGCCTTGAGTTTTTATGATGTGTTGGTTACACAATACAGCCAATTGTTCACGACGGTTTATGGACGCAGAATGTGATAAACAAAAATTTTGCTGGCAAAGAAACAATATGATTGTGGAACGGTCACAGCATCGATATTTATTGTGTTCCCTACAACAATATATTGTTGTTGCAAACATATAATGGTTATTTTAAAACATTTTCAATATTCCTTTAGTTGCGATAAACAAGATACATTTAATCATTAAATGATTTCCCTCCATAAAAACTGCAACCTGGTTAAGGTTACAACAATACAATTTTTACTAATATGGTAACCACAAACAAGGTATTGTAACTATGTAAAAATAATATAATAACTCTAACCATAAAAAGTTATCAGCAGACATTAAATGTAAAACTCGTTTGGTGTTTAATCAAAGTGTTCGCACCCAAGCCGCTGCCAAACTATAATATGCTGTCGTTCTAAGAGAACCATATCATATGAAACCATATAATGATATCATAGTATGTAGCTCTTAGGTTACCTCAACCATGTTTTTTCTTTGAGTAAACATTGCAAATAATTCACGAAGTCGTAAGCTATCAAGAAGCGTTGAAAAGGGCTGAATTTTTTTGCCCAAAGTAGAATAGTTGGACTTCGTAGACATGTGGTTTTAACTAGACGATGCTATAAATTAATCTCACGTTGTGGAACAGTCTCTTGGCCTCCAAGATTTGACCCCCCCACTAGGATAGTTTTGTGTGGATACGTAAAGTCTCACGAGTACAGGGTCAAGCCAGACGAAATTCAAGCCCCGTAAGGCTATATTAAAGCTGCCATTGGTGAGATACCGGCTGAAATGCTTCAAAAAGTATGATAAAATCGGAGCTCACAAAGAGACCACCTGCGGCATAGCCACGGGGAATGTTGACATGAAATATTCTTTAAAAATTAAATGGTAGGCAAACATTTATTGCAAATTTTCTATTTTTTTCTATATTTAAAGCCCAACCGGTTAAAAAATCACCCTATTTAATTGCATAAAATTAAACTTTTCTGATTGTATGGTAAAGACAACTAACTACCAGCAGCACCCAGACGTAACTCTGCAAAAGCACTGTATCAGAAAACCCATATGGATAATATGTTAAAAGTGGAAGGTACTTTTCTAAAAATGCACTTTTTTCTGAAAACTTAGGATTGCAAGATGCATTTTCTTACCTTTTTCAAAGATATATTTTCTTGCATATTATTTTTTATTGTTTAAAAATACTTTTTGTATATAGATACTCTTTCCTCATAAGGTACTATTTTTTTATGTTGGTACTTTTCCGTGTTTGTATGTATGGAAAAGTGATTTCTCTTTAATAAATCTATTTTTTCTTAATATTATTCAAAAAGGTAATTTTTCGTATAAAGACAACTTTTTGAAATTTCATTTATTCACCAAGGTACCTTTTGTTAAAAAGGTACTTTTACTTAAAAAGGTACTTTTTCTTAAAAAGGTACTTTTTTCTAAGAAGGTACTTTTTCTTAAAAAGGTACTTTTTCTTAGAAAGGTACTTCTTTTAACAGTTTTGATTATTTTAAATGATACTTTTTTTAATGTATTTTAATTTATTGAAAGAGGTACTTTTAATTAGAGAGGTACTTTTTTTCAAAAATTTCACCTCTTTAACTAAATTAAATTAATAAAAGTTGAGTTCTTTCCAGGAATCTCTTTCAATAAATTATATTAAATTAATTTGTTCAAAGAGGTACTTGTTCCTAAAAAGGTACTTTTTGCAAAAAAGGACATTTTCTGATAAAGGACATTTTTTAAAAGCATTCTCCTCAATAATTATATCTTGAATTGGTACTTTTTAATCAAAAAGTCCTTTTTAAAAAGTACTTTTCTGCAAAAAAGTACTTGTTTCAAAAATGTGTAAAATTAAGCGCTAATTAACAAACCATTACTGTATTTATAAGACCATAAAAACTGGCACTGCTTACTTACAAAAAAACACAAGGACAAACTTGCCCACAACATACCTTTATTTGTATGCATGTGTGTGTGAAAATCTCTCTTTAGTAAGTTTGTACGTGTGTAAATCTTGCCTTTTTATATCTTGATTTAAAAACTTTATTTTCCATTTTTTTAATTCTTACACTCTTCACAGTGTAACAACAGAAGATTTATTTGTATTTGATGACAGTCTCAATTTTATACCAACTTAAACAAAAAAAACTGAAAAAAAAAAATAACAAACTACAAAGCCTGCAGAAGATTTTCGCTTAATATCCCTTGCAATCAACCAACCATCTCATCCATTCATTCACTTTAATGTGATTCGTTTCAAAATAAGATTACGAAAAAACAACTGATTGTAAAGTGGCGTAGAAGAGTAGGGCAGCAGTTCTTTAGCACCAATTTTGTTTTTATTCTAGTGCTCGCTTTAGTGGCCACTTCTTTCATCTCCAAATAAACGAGTTTAACTGGTAACACCACAATGATAAATGGGTCGCTTCTGTTATACTAATATTTGCCACACTTTGCATATGTGTGTGTGTAGGAGGGGTTTTAAGCATTTTAAGATTTCTTGTCAAATGTTGCAACTTTTTATTTGCTGTCAATTGGTTGCAATATTTCTCCCCACTATATTTTTCTATTTGTTTTTGGTTAGAAAATCAAATTTTCATCTAAAACTTGGAAAACATAAAAAAACTAGTGGGAGTTTTTAAATACAAACACACGACCGCACACCGTTCCACACAAATAAAAATAAATAACAGGAAATTAAGTATTAAAGGCAGCTACGATGATACTGAGATGTTGTGCAATATTGTTGAATAAATTAGAAAAAACGAAAGGAAAAAGTAGTTCTAAAAATAAATATGCACAAATGTTAGATTTCACTAAGCTGGCAAAGGAGTTGCTTTGCAAAAGATTGATAGACATAGAAATTAAACTAGAGCAATAGTGAAACATTTTACTTCCTTTTCCCAAAGAAAACCTGTTAAAATATTTGGCAGTGATTTGATTATTTGTCAACAGTGACAGACTATCAACGCAGTGGTGGCAAAAAAAAAAAATAAATGAGGAATAAATTAATGTGAGAAAAAAATGGAATCGATTGGCATATATTAGACCGTATGTCGAACACTTAAAATTAATTAAGAAAAAAATTATAAAAAATTTGTTTTAAAGCTTTTCACCATAAAAATTTTTTTTATCCACATCAAAAATTGTATAACCTTGAAATGATTTCCTCTAAAGCAAGTGTCGATTAGAAAGCTTTTTGGCGAGCAAAAGAAAAATTTGGGCAAAAAGCTTTTTAAAACAGCTTTTACTTAACAAAGCTTTTTAGCTTATTCACGAAGCTTAAAGTTGTGCTTCATGAATAAGAAATATTTATTTTTTTTGGAAATTTTTTATCAAAAAACATTTTTAGAAATACACAAAAAGCTTTTTGTAAACTGTAAATAAGAAGCTTTTTTGTGAAAAAAGCTTCATTGAAAATATTTTTATTTTCCCTTGTTATTGAAGGAAGAAAATATAAGAAGACTATTAGTGTTTTAGTAACGAAAGCTTATAAGCAGATTTTATTAGAAGCTTTTTTAAGCTTTCAGATAGTTTTCTTATTGCTAAAGCAGCGCTTTTAAAAACAAAAAACAGATGTGCTTTAAGGTCTGGTTAAAAAATTGATTTCGCATGCTCAAGAATTCCACAGTTCTTTTTGAAAGCTTAGGCTCCAAAGGAAGATATTATTAAAGAGAAAAGTCAATAGACAATGTGACAAAATTGCCAGTCTCCAGTCCACCATAAAGTTATGCATGCAATTTTCCGATGTAAAATTTAACAGTGTAAGAAGGTGTGACATCTGGCAACACATGGCTTAAAAATATATGCGACTTTATAGTGGCATAACATCTTTTTTCCTTTAAAATGTTGAGTTCTGAGGAAAAAAAGCTTCGATTTACTTATTTAATTTAATGAAATTTCACATTTTGAGAGACTCAACAATTTCACATCATTTAAAACGGTTGCAAATCCTGCAAAAGCATAGAAATCGATCAGTGTCCACTTGAACTAAAGTCAACGTATGCTTAAGGATTATTATTCTTCGCATATACAACTATGCCTCGACCCATGAATCAAAGAGTTTTTAGCGTCGCAGTCAGTGGCAATGAATAATGGTGGACTTGCATCAACATCGAACGTCAATACGAATATCAAGGAAGTAAATTCATACCGAATATGTGGTGAGATCAGCAACGCCGATCAAAACATGCTGTGAATCACAACACTCAAAGAGAAAACATGGTTGAGATAACAATAATATAATTGATTGTACACAAATCACATTATATGGTCCTCTGCGAATGATAGCAAGCAAACAATTAATACTTTGATTAAACACCAAAAGAATTTTACATATTATGTCTATTAAAAACATTTTATGGTTGGAGTTATTATACTATTTTTGCATTGTTACAATACCTTGTTTGTGGTAAAAATGTTATCATTCAACTCAACCAGGTTGCAATTTTCATGGATGGAAATTATTTAATGAATAAATTTAAACAACAACAACATATAGTGATTACAAATAATCATAATATGTTTGTCGCAACAATATATTGTTATAGAGAAAATAATATGGCTGTCGTGACGATGCCACAGCTATTTTTTTTCTTTGTGTGTTAATTGTGATATCCTACCCCTTCCGCAATATTCACCAGACATATTGGTCTTTCCAATTACCACTTGACTTGTCTGAGCTGCACTTCATATTATATGAATTGTGTGGACACCAAATGGCCAATTGCTTATAAACCAAAAAAAAAAACACCCGAGACTAGAAGCACTAAAGCACTTCTGTACCAATGAACTCTGTGACTGAAGTATGTGCTTTTCAATATTCTAACCAACGCAAACAAACCTAAACAAATTAAATTTTACATCAATGCAAACAATTCTGTTCCCCTTTTCAGTAGGGCAATAACTATTTACATATTTGTTCATCCGTAGTAGTTCAACTACCTGACTGACTCTGCTTGCTCATTTGAAAAGTTCGAATGAATTAACGTTGCACGCACAACTTTGCCAAAATGACCAGGCAGTGCAATGAAAATTTCGAATGGAATTTTTGCACTTGCAACAAGTGGAGAGGAGCATCATTAAATTTGAATGAAATAAATTCTTAATTAAGATTCCATGATTCTGTTCCACTAGAGCTATAAAGTTTACACTATTGACAGTAATGCAATTGTGCAGCAGGAAAATCTCATTAGTGAGTCAAATGTGTAACAAACAGAATTTGAAATTACAAAAAAAAAACAACAACAACTTTACATCCCATTCCAACAACATATTTAACATACCGCATGTTCTAATATTATGGTTGCAGGGTGCAAATGTTGCAGGCGTTTCTATTCATTTCTTTACTCATTATAAAACTTATTCCAAAGCAAATGCATACGAGTGCGAGTGCGAGTACGAGTACATACATGTGATTAAAGACTAGAGTGTGCGTGTGTGTCAGTGCCAGACACATGCAAAGGATACGCAAAAAGGCAGTGAAAATTTAGACCTTATCAGTCTTGAATGATGGGCCTGTCGGTTGACTATCCCGCTGACAAACAGATAGACAGACAGACAGACAGACAGACAGGCAGACAGGCAGACTAGCTGCCTGAATGTTGGTTTATTTAAAAGTTTATTTAAAATGTTGTTACTATTTAATATTATATGTTCATTTGTATGTCTTACGACTACGAAATCATCATGAACGCTTTGCATTGCGCTGTGCCAACACGAAAGCCATTTCTCTAGCATCCCTTGCATGCACATCAACAACATTTGTGTTCTTTTTTTTTCTTTGCTTTTCTAATGCAGAAATGATCTTTAGAAATTGTTACTGGTAAACAATTTCACGCTCCCATAATCCAACAAACGAAAAATGAAGAGAACGAATAAACGAACGAACCAGTAAGTCAAGGATACAATTCTCAACACAATATTTTGTTGAAAAGAGTCCTATAAAAGTAGAGTATTGCCTTTCATTACAACAGCTTGCTATTAATAAAGTGTTGATGCAAAAAGGAAAACTTTCATAAAAAGTTTTTTTTTTTTTTTTTTACTGAAAGCCCATTTTTTAGAAAAAGTCTGTGTTGTACTAAAAGTACCTTTTTAACAAAAAAAAATTTTTTAATTTTTTCAATATGTCACCATTCTTTGCAAACATTTTATCCACAAATGCTAACGTTTTTTTAACCAAATGGCGTCTTTAATTTTATACGAAAAATTATTATTTTCCACAAAACTGCTGTTCTTTCACAATAAAGCCAGGCCCTTTTTCTCAGAACCATAATAATAATTTTCCCACAAAAAGTTCCTTTTCTTACAAAACCTCTTTGTTTTTCTGTAAAAAGCTTCCTTATCAAAAAAGTTCTTTTTTTACAAACAACCGTTAGTTACAAAAAAGGGAAATAAAAGAATATTTTTTAAAAAGTACTTTTTATTTAAAAGGTACTTTTTTTGAAGCAAGGTATTTTTTTTACAAAAAGTTGCGTGTTTCATAAAGAGTTCATCTTTTACGAAAACTTCCTTTTTGCACAATTTTTCCCAAGTTTCTTTTGCAAAAAGTACACACACACTTTTTTCAAAAAAGTATTTTTTTTTTGCAAAAAAAATTCCTTTTGAACAAGAAGGGGCTTTTTTAATTTTTAATAAAAGTAAAAAAGCACGTTACATAAAAAATACCTTTTTAACAAAGTGTTTCTTCACCAATAAATTCGTTGGTTTTCCCAAAAAAGTACTTTTTCTTAAAAAAATAAACTTCCTTATTTTTATGAGAAGCTGCTTTTTCCACAAAAAGTTAATTTTTTACTAACAGTTTAAAAAAAAAACGTTCACAACAAAAATCCTTTTTTACAGTAAGTCCTCTTTTCACAAAAAGCACATTTCTTATAAAAAGTACGTTTTCCAAAAATTACTTTTTTTGTATAAGTCCCTCTTATTTACAAAAAGTTACTTTTGCAATACCTTCCTTTTATTACAAAAAGTACCTTTTTAAAAGTACCTTTATTCACCAAAAAAATCCTGTTAGACTAAAATTTTTTTTACAATAACTAAATTTTAACAAAAAGTTTCTCTTTTACAAAAAGATAACCTTACTCACAAAAATATCCGTCAGCATAAAGCGGTTTTCTCACAGAAATCCTTTTTCCCAAAAATACTCTTTTTCACTAAAATATCCTTCTTAAGGAGTTAATTTTTTTCACAAAAAGTTGTTTAAATTATTTTCCCTTCAAAAGCCTTTTTCGCTAAAAAAAAAGTCTCTCTTCAAAAAAGCATGTTATTCACAAAAAGGCCCCTATTCCACAAACCTCCCTTTTCGCAAAGAGAACCTTCTTCAAAGTCAGCTTTTTTTAGAAATGTTTCCCTTCTTCAAGTCAAAGTGACTCTAAAAAATTCCCTTTTTCGCAATAATAATCAAAAAGTCCTTTTTGTTAAAAAAAAGTACCCGTTTCACAAAAGGTCTTTTATAGAAAAAATTCCTTTTTACTAATGTCTCTTTTCGTGCAGAAGCCTCTTTTGATACATAATCCCTTTTTATTAAATTGTTCCTTTTTTTTTCAACAAAATGGTACTTTTTCGCAAATAGGCATTTGCGCCAGAAAAGGTATCTCACTAAAACACCCACTTAAACTTCCCTGAACAAAACGCTCGTTTCTGCCTTTTAATAATGTGTTCTATATTTTTGCACTTTTCCATTTTATGCAAGTCTTGCCACTTATTTCCTTTGTAAGTATTTTAGCTTTTGGAAAATATATTTTCTTTCTTACTCGACGTTATCAAGTAGTTGTACTGCAGTGTAATGGACGAAGTAGGCAGCAGCAGTAGTAGAGCGTAATTAGAAAAACGAAAGAAACTTTTTTGCATCGTAATTAACATGATTCTTTTTCTTTCTTTACCACTGACTGCAGCAGCCACCAACCAACTACAGCTCTAGAATATCTTGTTTTATATGTGGCTGTTGCCTAAAGGTGGCCTTTTTTGAATGCATTAAATCAATGTTAAAATTAAATTAAACGCAGAAATATTAATTAATTAATTGTACCGTAATTGGCCTTATTTGAAATTTAATTGTTTGACAATTTTAAAAGAATATAATTTTTGATTGGCGCGGATGATATCCATTCGAGGAGAGAGGGGCCCTTCATGAACAACTATGCGGGGAATTATGTGTTGGAAGTCATCAATCGTTGCTGAGGTTGTCGGTGTTAATTAGCGAGTTCATATACTGCCACATAAATGGGGGGGCTCCACTATACGCTTATGGTGCTATTGTCCAAATCACAGCTCACTTAAAGATTGTCTGCTCTCCAGCTGTGGCAGGTTTGTTTACTCACGCAGCTATTTAAGCACAAGTGATTTTCATAGCTGAATAAAATTTTCATATGTTGGCATAGCTGGCTAGAAAATAAAACACCCTTTACAAGCATTTTTTTCTCATTCCCTACAAGCTGGTGCTTTTTGCGTGCGTTTTTGTGTGCTGTGCTGTTGCCTGTTTTCAAAAGTATTTTCCAGATAGCTTCGTTAAGAAGATGTCTTCGTATTAAAAAAAATATAATAACACCAGAGTGTGTGTTGGCTATGCAAGTTTCAGAAAAGTTAGTTATACTAGTTTGTTCGCAAGAGGGGGTGTTTTTTTGTTGTTTTGCTTTTAATTGCCTTCGAAAGCTTTTATACTGCTGCTAATGTAGCTGTTGTTGGCTGCATATTGTATGCAGCAGTTGAGATAAAAAGTTTTCCCTTTATTTTATCACCTACACACATACACACATGCATAAAAGGCATATGTTGTAATGGAACATTTAATTTTTTTTTCAAGTCTAATATAAAATTGTTTCTCAGCAAAAAATTTAGCAAAGTGCTAAAGGAAAATGAAAAATTAATTAAAAGCCAAATTAGCTTGACCAAACTAACAACACCAGGCAGCAAACTGCCGCACTTCACAACTCTCTAATGGTCTTGAACAATTATGTAATTTTGGTTAATAAGAATGAACGAGCTTTGCAACGTGTGTCTGTGCATCTTTGTTGCGCAAATAATGAGGGGAAAAAGCAAAAATAATAATTAAAAAAAGGGTTCATATGAAACAGGACTTAAGTAATCTTAAAACGAATGTATTTATAACTTGGCTTTGCTTAATTCCAAAAAAAATACATATGTATGCTGCGAAATAGCAGTAGCACATAAAATATACGGTAATATGCTATAAATTCTACAAGTTTTATCAACAATAATTTTGCTATTAATGTGCTGTTGAAAATAAGGGCAGTCCAGCAAAAGCAAAAATCAAACACATTTGCTGTCCCAAAACAGCACTTCCTTCTTGTTTATATATGTATGCTATTGCTAAGTTCGTACTGTTGAAAATACGACAGAAGCATAAACAACAGCACCAGCACAAATATGACAGCAATGACATTAATAACATTGTGAAAGAACACAGCAACTGCGCTTTGCACTAATGTGACATAATGATTTTTATGTACCGGGAACTCCATTGTAATTTTTGATTATCCTGTAGTTTTCTTCCCTAAGGATTCAAGTAGATACAAAAATCCACCCTTCCTTGCCTTATAAGAATTTATCACATGATTTGTTTAAGTTTTTCTATTATAGCTTTTAACAGAAATGAGCAAATAGTTACTGCTGTGCTGTTGTCTTTCATCAACAGCACAAAAACAGCAAAAGCAATATTGAAAACTTTTTGCTTCTGCTCAAGCGGTTATAAATAAATCTTCACATATTCCATATAACAGCTCAGAGTTTGCGATCATCTTTGAACCGTTGTTCTTGTTGCTGCATTTTTAATTTAAGGCTCACAGCAACAGTAATAATACTTTAAGTCTAGAATTTTTCAAACACAACGATTAATCGATTAATTAATCATGTGGAAAAATAATCGATTAATCGTTTACTTTAGCTAAGGTTGGAAATGATCATAAATAACATACAAACAAATATATCTACAGTATTGCAAAGAACATAAACAAGTTTCTTACAATTTTTTGTTTGATTTAAAGCTCAAGAGGGTTTTAAAATTGATTTGTTTAAAACAGAAATTAAAAATAAGAGCTCCGAAAGGCGGTTTGTATTCAATCTGTTCCTTTTTTTCGTAGCGTTTGCGCCTGCTTTGCTACAGAAGTTTCAATCAAGAAACAATATTTTTCTGTGAATGTATAAAAGTGAGGGTAACATTGTGTTCATATCCCACGCTTTAACCACATCCCGTTTTAACTCAAGAACTGGAACGTTGAGAAAGAAGCTAAAGTCATCTTTAGTATTTGTAATCTTTGTCTTTTCTCTTTCGCTTGTGAGCCAAAGACTAGTGGTGCGACCATCAATTTATAAGCCTTTAGTGTACATATATGTTTTTTCGATTAATCGATTAATCCTCGATTAATTGAAAGAAGTTTTTGATAAAACTAAATTGTTATTCGTAATAAAATTAAAGACTATTAATATTTTTTCGACTAATCTTGCCATCATCACTACCCCTGCTCATCTGTTGCGACCAAAAACGAATCAAGCAAATTTTTGATACTTTCGATTGAAGTGAAGCGCATTCCAGCCACGTTCTTCTGCTTCGATCGAAACAGCTGGTAGCCAGATGGGGCAAGTTAGGGGCAATTGGACGGGTGAGGTAATTCTTTTGATCAGTCATTTTCGAAATATTTTTTACGGGTATAGCCATAGGAGGGCGAGCATTGTCATGGTGGAAAACTATTGCTTCATGCTTGGCAGCAAATTCTAAATGTTTTTCCCTGACTGCTCTCTTCAAACGGATCAATTGTTCTGTGTACAGCTGTCCTATGATATATCTAAGCAGGCTTGAGTAGCTCAAAATACACCAAAACCCCGTCTATAGCCTTCCCGGTCGAAACGAATCACTACAAATGATTTCACGCAAAATATGCTGGCCATAAACTTCCCTTAGCATACAGTGACTTTCTGCAGCTCTGACCACCTTCTCAATAAAGAAACGCAAAACTATCTGCAAAAAATTTCTTTTGTACAAAATTTTCCAATCTGCTGCCTAATAGTGAGATTTTTTTTTGCCTGCATTTGTGGCCGTTTTTAAAAATAAATTTGATATCAAAGTTTTTCGTTAAGTCTTGTTTTTATCAAAATGTCTGCTTTGGTTGATTCGATTTAAAACTTTATCTCTCCGTTTAATTCATTTAATCTCTCTGAACTGACTCTCTCATCTGTTTGCCATGCATGACTTTTTTTTTCTTTCTTTGACCATTTTAAAAATCATAATAATCGGCCTTTGTTTAAATAAACTTTATCTACGATTTTGTGCTGAAACCATAAATATTATTTTTAATTCCGGGTTTAACCAAACGGTTGAGCAAAAAATGGCGCCACATTAAAAGTTTATGAAATTTATTCTATTGTAGTTTTAGTTTCGGCTTCAATGAAAGTGGACCATAAAGATTTAAACATGATTACAAGCATTTCCTTTAATAACAGGCAACTGGCTGAAAATAGAGGAAAAAAAGGCACTAGTAACAAAGGAAATCTTCGTAGCTGTACCTGGCAACTAATAAACTCTAGGCGGATAAAGGTACACTAGAAAAAAAAGGGCAATATCTTATGCAAACTTGCACTTTACGTAAAGTTTTTTTTTTGTTCATAAAATGGATTCTTACAAAAAAAGTTTAATTTTGGTTGAAAATTAGATATTGCGTGTAAAAAAGGCTTTTTGGAGAAAAAAAAAACTGGAGAAAAAGGGATTTTTTAAATTCTACTTTTTGGAAATCTGACACTTATTCATAAAAATTACTTTTGACGACAAAAAGAAATTTTTATGGAAAAACGCATTGTCCCGGGATGGTGGTGATGTAGTCTTTAGTTGGCGCAAAAGGTTAGTTGGCCTGTCCTCTTTTATATTCCTCTATGGTTAGAGATGCAGGACCTTCTTTCAAACTTAACTGTCTCTTGGCCAGACAGTATCTTCCCGCAGCTGACGGAAGAACGTTTTTGCTGATCCGTCAGGACTAAAAATATTAATATATTCTAGCTTCAAGAAATAATTCTTTTTATGCACTCTAGACATCTGGCAGGATCGCCATGTAGTGAAATGACCTTTTTTATTTATTATTTGAAATTTGGATTCTTTATTAGTTCATCGAGCTCCGCGTTTTAGGGCTTAAATATGATACAAATTGGTATGTGTCTTAAAATAAAACAAACTCTTCTTTTATACAGAATTTTGGTTGACTCGACACTTTTGTACGAAAAGTAACGTTTTGTAAAAATGAGCTTTTGGTGAGAAAAGTAAGTTTTTGCAAGAGAATGTCTGCCATTTTCTGGAAAAACGAGATCTAAAGAAAAGTACTGTCCTAAAAAAATGTTTGTTTTAAAAAATTTAAAACGGATTTTTGATTAAAAGGACTTTTTGTTTAAAAAATAACTTTTAGATAAAAAAAATAAACTTTTTTTAGAGGGAATTTTGTGGTAAAAAAAAAGAATTTTTGGTAGAAAAACAACTTTTTGTTAAAAAAATGAACTTTTTGCTAAAGAAAAATCTAGCCTTTTGGTACAATAAAAGGACTTTTGTAAAAAAAATAGGGACATTATCTAAATAAAAAACACTTTTGCAAAAAAGGGAACTTTTTGTGAAAAAAGGGGACTATTTGTGAAAAAAGGGGACTTTTTGTGAAAAAAGGGGACTTTTTGTGAAAAAGGGGACTTTTTGTGAAAAAAGGGACTTTTTGTGAAAAAGGTGACTTTTTGTGAAAAAGGGAACTTTTTGTGAAAAAGGTGACTTTTTGTGAAAAAGGGGACTTTTTGTGAAAAAAGGGGGCTTTTCATTAAAAAAAACACTAATTATTTAAAAACGACTAATTAATAAGATAAGGGACTTTATGTTTAAAAAAAGGTCTTTTCGTTAACAAAAAGGGATTATTCTAAAAAAAAATACACTTTTTGTTATAAAAGGGAATTTTTTTGGACAAAAAAAGCAATTTTTGGTAGAAAAGCAACATTTCGTTAAAAAACAAATTTTGTGCTAAAAATATGGCCTTTTTGTTAAAACAGAACTTTTTGTTAAAATAAAGAAATTTTTGTTAAAAAAAGTACTTTTTGCTAAAAAGTGGAACATATTGTTAAAAAACTGAAACTTTTTGTTAAAAAAAAAGAAACATTTTGTTGAAAAATATTACTTTTTTGGAAAAGAGATTTTAAATAAAGTCACGTTTTGTTACGAAAAGATTTGTAATTTGATCCCAGAAAGTGAAAGTTCTATAAACGTTTTTTGAAACGGGACTTTTTGATAAAAAAAAAGGGAAATTTTTTATTACCTTAAGTCAATACAAATCCAAACTTGTTTGCGAATAATTGAGATTTTTTAACAAAAATAATCTAAAAAAAAACGTTTTTGGTGAAAAGGGGTTTTAGTGAAGGGAAAACTTCTTGTGTCTGGAAATCATTTTTAATCAAGAAAAAAAATTCTGAGGGATTTATTGTAGAAAATGAGGAATTTCTTTTGAAAAGGAACCTTTTTGGAAATGTTCTTATGTTAAAAAAGAGATTTTTTGTAAAAAAGGATTATTTGTATATAAGTACTTTTAGGCAAAAAAGTACCTTTTATTAAAAAGCGAGAACTTTTGCAAAAGAAAGACACTTCATGCAAAACACTGACTCTTTGCTCATTTCGTAAGGCAGTACAATTAAATTTTATATCGGTCCAATTGACGAAATCCCCTTTCAAGCTTGGTTTCGTGACAAACTGGTTTCTCATCACCCTGTCGAAAGCTCAAATCAAAGAATCAATTTTTATTTTAACTTTATTAGCAAAACAAACTTCTGCTCAATTTGATTGAATTAAATGAAAAAAATACAGAAAAGAAATGAAAACATCACGAGTTGTTTTTTCTGTTGGCAGCATGTTCTTTATCCTTTGGCACCACATTTTCACTTGCACGTCTTCATCTATCCTATTGAAACTTGATAATTAACTTTAAAAGTTCCTTAAGCCCGTAATAAAAAAAAACACAGCATAAATAAACTTCTAGGGAAATAGAGAACAAAAATAAGAGCAATGCATTAGAAGGCTTTATTATAGTCCAGCATTTGATATTTCATGCAGATACTATGACCAGACCATAGAAGATTTAAACTTCATTAAATTCGAACAAGTCTAAATCCCAGGGATTAAGTTCAATGCAATGGAAATGCTGTTACACAACATGTAGCATAATCAGCATGTTTGGTACCAGACAAACATACTTACACATCGTATACAGATGAGTGGAAATAAGCGGCAGGAAACAAGCACAGCAAAGTTGTGTTCAAAGGACATAAAATACAGCCCAAGGAATTTGTGCTCGTAATATGCAAAAAATATATATAAACCCTCCTCACCCTCCCAACCAACCAACCGCCCTAACAAACAGTTGGATTTTCTTACCTTCTTAACCTCCACCGACAGCTGTATGTTCTATTTCAAAGCAACACAAATTAAGAGGTCTTAACCTAAAAGAGGAGAATTAAAGCAATAGAATTTTTGCTGGCCTAGAAATTAAAAAAGGAAGAAAGAAAAGTCGAGTTGTAATAATTTTTCTCTACTCAAAGCTAAATAAACCCAAAAATTAAATTTATAAGAGTCCAGCACTTATCTTGCCATATCAAGTAGATGAACAACAACTTTTGCAGCAAGTTCCTATGCAAACAAGCAGAAGGAAAATAAAGGAATCCTCTCAAGTGCAGCAGCTGAAGCCCAGCGCCAAATAAACTTTAAAAAAGAAGAGAGCAAAAACTACAACTTGAAAAGATTTCTGAAGAGATGAGTGCATTGGACAACGATGATGACACCATAAGTGAAGCGGCATTTTGAACGTTTTTTTTAAGGAAATAAGAAGCCAAACTTTTAAACTGGAATAGTTACCTACACAGCCACTTATGCCCCTTTCAACAGCTGGTCAGTCAGCCAACTCTCTCAACACCGAACAAACACTCACGCCAGCAATTTTCACTTACAACTTGTTTTTCTTTTATTCCTTTTTTTTAACACTCACTTTACAACAAAAGCATCAACGAAGAATGAATAAAAGATGTAGGAGAAGTTCAGAACAAAAAAGGAAAACAAAGAGAAGAAACTTTAAAAGGAAATGTTCATTCAGAGTGCAACCAAAATAGGCTGATAATACTTGTGCCAGTAATGAGTGAAATAATGAAGTAAATAAGTTCAAGTATATGCAGGCACGATTTGCAAAAAAAATAACAGTGGGACTAAAGTAATACTTTTTTAAGCCCAAAACAAAATAATTTTACCCACAGAAAACCGTTTTAACTAAAGAATTTTTCTTAAAACTCCTTTTTTTAAAGTTTTTTATTATTATTTTAAAGTCCCTAATTGCTCAAATGTCAGCCGCGGCTTCGCTTGGCGGCATGGATTCGATAGTATAATGGCTCAGCCGCATACGGTGGCAGTTTTAACACTTTATGACCTTTTGAGTAAAAATTTTTTTTTCTCCTCAAAAAAGCGTATGTTTTCAACAAAGTCTTCTTTTAGTTCAGCGCGGAGCTTTTGGGGGTGGGAAGTATTTACGAAAACAAATAATTCGTATTCCCAAGGTCCTCAAAACAGACGTTTGTTTCAGTGATGACTGCCAAGCCATTGCATCCAGTTTGGAAGCAGGCCATAATCGGTGGGAGTATAAATCTCGATGCCAGCGATAGGGCAGCAATTCGTAGTCCAACTTATGGCTTTTTGCGAGGCGTTTAATGTCGCATCGGTTTAACAGCTGTGAATAATATTAGGGGGGTGTTATCATTTTAGAATTTTAGGGCAACCGTTGAGAAATACACCACATGCATCGCAAAGAACTGTTGATATGACCCGCTTTAAATGCTCCTTAGTGTCTGTTGTCTTGAGATGGATCGATCTTTTGTTAACGGTTAGGAAACGGTTAGATTGCCGAGTAACATCTCCAAACAATCTTCGAAAATGGTTCACTATGAGCATCCTCGGGATTTATCGCGCTGATAGGTTAACTCAGTTAAGATGCCCACAACCTCAGCCACCTTACTCACTTTCCCCAATGTGATTGCCTGGACCTTATCGATGGTTTCTAACGAAGATGACCGCTCTTGGGAGACCTTAACGTTTGGTGTCCCTGCTGCTGATCAATGCAAAACCCTTTTCTTAGCGTAATTCACTTTATTCCATTTTCGCCAAAATTCAAACACAAACTAAATGACGCAGTGTCTGCTTAAGAGGAGTAGTGTTGTTTGTTAATGCATTTTCCAAACTAACCTGGTATATCCAGCTTCATTTGAGCGATGAGCTGGGTTATGCCTGGATTACACGTAACGAGTAGAGTGGCGAAAAAGTAAATAGGCCGAGGGCCCATTTCATCTAAACAGAGTAAGGCGAGTGTGAACAAGCACGCGGCAGGCACTCTCCACTAGGTTGAGAGTTTTATTATTTAGAAACACCCCCCCCCCCCCCCCCCTTAAAAATGTTCTTTTCCGCAATTAATTTTAATTATTCATTGTAATGCAGGGTGGTTACAATTTAATTAGTAAATAAATTTTTGTTGACGTATTCTTTTCGCTTTTTTTTTAGAATCAACTCTTTTATTTTGAAAGCCAGCATTTAATTATTCGAAATTTCTTTCATGTTCGAAATTCATCTAGCGCTACAAAAATGTACCGATTAGTTCCGCCTTGGCGGCAACAAGGGGCTGGAAGTCCTCGAGTAGTTGGAAATAATGTGAACGTTGTTCGGGTGCAAGGAAGTATTGAGGACAATCCCGATACTGCCAGCAGGCGATGCAGAAAAATCCAAAACCGTGGCTCCAAAAAGATGGAGCCGCAGCTCGTGCAACAATGGCTCTCCTGCATGACATTTTTGGAGATAGAATAATATCACGTTTTTCTGATTTTAATTCACCTGATTTAACGGTTCCCGAGTTTTTTCTTTGGTGCTACCTAAAGGGTACGGTCTGAGCCAATAAGCCAAGAACTATCTAACAGCTTAAGGCCAATATCGGAGAAGCAGTGAGGGCGCTGTGATCTGAAATTCTAAGAAAAGTTATGGAAAGCGGGCGGGGAAATAGCAACTCAGGTCGAAGCAAACAGTAGGGACTACGAGATAATATAAATTTTAATAAATACCAACGTTAAAGAAAATCAAAGAAAAAGAAGCTATTCATTAAAGTAATCGTTACGTTACATATGCGCCACCCTATAAAACTGAGTTGACTCGCCGCATGGCAAAATATGTTTGAACACCACCTGCTGCCTTTCTCACACCCACCCAACTCTCTCAGCCTAGTAGCATGTTACTGTCTCGCCATTCTACTCGTGCCGTGTAATCAAGGCATTATTCTAGCAGAGTCTAATCGAAAGATCTTCGGCGCCAATTCACATCACATCTGCGTTCCTCCAGTATGGTCCATCTTGGCGTTCGCTACGTAGCAGTAAATCTCTCTTGATTTGGGGGAATGGACTGAATAAAAAAAAGATTTGACAGACGCTCACTAAAAGAATATGACCGAGCATCAGAATGTTTTATTGGAAAACAAACATAAAACGATTTTCTATGCCATTTTAGTCCCTACTTCACCACTGTCATCATCATTAAAATACAATTTCAAACTTGCACCGGTTATGAGCACACAAATAGACCACAGACACTAGAGAGGATGCTTAAGATCTTTGAACAAACAACAATTGAAAATTTGTTGCAACACAAGCATTTGCCACAACTACAACAGCAGAGAATTGTACTCTCTAATAGTGTGGTAACTGTTGTTGGCCATAAATGAAAGAGCATTAAAAATTAACAACAGGAGTTGTAGCGAAATAGGAAAAACTTAAACTATAATAAGTTTTCAGGCTTTCAACAACTGCGGGACATGAAATAAAGAATTACTTTACACGCAAAAGAAACAAAATATAATAAGATTTTCCACAAAAAAAAAAAAAAAATAATAATAATAATAATAATGTTGGTCTGCCTGAACTTTCTAGTGCAGATGTTGAAATGTGTGTGTGTGTGTGCGGCTTTGGAACCCCAAGCGAGGAAATTAAATCCCTCCAAACCCTTAAACTCGACACAAAACTAAATATCTAATACTACTTAAAGTTTGTCGTTGATGTTCGTTGCAGTAGTGGTTGGCAGTTGTGCAGTTTGTTGTGGCCATTGTAATCATTGAGTTACACAACTTTAAGCCAGACAGACAGAGTTAACGGTGCAAAATTTTATTGCAAAATAAATGTTTAAATAAAATGATGAAATAAAATATAAAACTTACATGCATTTTGGTTTGTTGCCTGGATGCCATGAAATTCCAAACTGTATTTGATGTGGCTGCTACCAAAGTTTGACCAGTATTTCGCAATGCACAACTCAAGTATGTTGTTCTCCTGCAACACAGACAAGCAAAAAAACAAAAAGATAAACCCAAAGGAAAATATAGAGAGAAATAAAATAAAGGAGGAAGGAGCACAATGAAAAATAACAATTCCTCATAAAAGCATTGAAATATGTATGAGAGATAATAATGGAATATGCTTATGGACGAGTTAGTACCAAATATGTGATGTGTCCTTTAAAGCACATACTCACACTTTAAAACACTGCGCACACACATACACATATACACACATACATAGCTTTGTTCAAAAAGCATAAAGGATTATTTTAATTCGGTGGAGCGGATTATTATTTCCATAAGTTAGATATGCAATAAAACCTGGTTTATTATTAAAAATGTAAATGACTTGAAAGAAAACCTCTGGTTGGTTTTTTCTTTTAACAATCATCACGACAAAATAAAGCCAAATATGAAGTACTTCTAAAGGAATTATATTTTCACCACTTCGAAATCAGCAGCCAAGCACGCCATAGACACTGCAACCGTTGGTACAACTTAAAGAGATTGTAAAGTTTATGGGCTCGCTGTATAAAGTTGTGTCTTGGTTGGACGAATAATCAAAATAAAAATTGATTTTTTAGCAAGTTGTACAACTTGGTCGTAACGTTAATGGCCGTGTTGTACAACCCCATTATGTTTAGCACTTATTTTCGTAGTGAAAAGGCTTTTAATAAAGTTTGACACGAACATCAATCTTATTAAAAACTACCTGACAGATAGAAAATTTAAAATAATATCAAAGGATACATTTTCGTAAATTAGAAGTGTGCCGGCGGGTGTCCCGCTACTGTACATAGTTTACATAGCAGATTTGCCAACAAACGACCCGAAGATTGTTGCGGAGCATCTACAATCTTAAATGCTCATATAACTTTCGCATTGCGTAGGCAGATGTCACTGTTCAAGCGGAAAACTTCGTGAAATATTAGAGAACTCATCTCGACCGACGCCTAGTATTCTCCAGTCATACTGAGGCAAAAATAACAACTATTAAGCTCACTGCTTAGCTGCATTAGTTATAAGCCCCAGCTCAGCTCTGGCCTTGGAGTATAAAGTTCTCCTGTACAAATCCATTATAAAACTGTATGGATATTTGGCATGGACATGGTTAATACAGATTTCCTATTGCAAGTTTTTAAAATGGTACTGAACTTAAAAGTACTTTTTGCGCATTAAAAGTACTATATTAAAAATGCAAAGAAGTTAACCTGTCCTGTGTGCGGTAGCAAATTTAAATCGTTTTTGTTTGTGTGATATTTTTTAAACCCGATAGAACTTTAAATTGCAAAAAATATATAGAATTAGATATTAACCTAAAGATGACAGATGGATGGGTTGCCGTAACTGAGTGCACCTTTTCGAGGTGGTGCCAAGTAACAGTTTCCTCTACCAGGCAAATAAATCGAGCGGCGAGAAGTTAAAACTCTCTTATAAAAATCTTTAATCCACAGTGGTATAGCAAACGCTAGGGATACGTGGCCAAGAGGGTACTTGGTCTTTACCATGCGAACTCTGGATACTCTGGAAACTCTGAATCTCCAGATTTAATACAGACTTACCCGTGCTTATGGAGATTTGTGGGGCTGGACATATTTGTCTCTATTACTCATGGGAATTAATACCTGAGGAAACTCCAGCATTAATTGGCCAAGGGAGAATTCCAGCAGAGATAGACAAGAATGCCCCGTGAGGGGTAGATAGAGAGATTCCGATAGGGATGGACAATGAAGCCTGGCAAAAGGTGGAAAGGTTAATTCCTGTAGGATCCCCGGTGTTTATTGACCAATAAAGGAAAACTTCGCAAGGGGTGGACGGGTCAATTACGAAAGATGCTCATGAGGAAGAGTCTGAGCACATATTGGCAGACACTTGTTAAATGTGAATGTCATGGTAGACCTAAGCTTTACTCAAATGCTAGCAATGACAGAAGGAAGAAGGCCGACAGATACCAGTTGGCAGTCTGAAATCACTACAGGCCAGACTAAAGGTTAGTCTCGTAAGCTACAAATCAGTTGCCTGAAATCAATTTGAAGACGGAAGGGAGTCGAAAAGGAACCCATAAAGTAAGCGATCTGCTTCGATTCCTCTACACAAAATAAAAAAAATCTGAAAGTGATTTCGGGCGTCCAAATTTTGTTATTTTTCGGAGCAGCTGATGAAGGACCACCGACCGAGATGAATTTGGCATTGGTCCTCTAGGGTAGGAGTTAAAAAACTGTCTCCTCTTCACTGTAACAACTCGTGCAGTTGCCAATATAATTTCGTTAACTAAAGAAAAATTCATAAGTAGAGAAAACACGGATGCTTTTAATTTTGTCAATCATGGAGTCAAGTGCATTGTCAACCCTAATAAGAGCAATGTCAGACTTAACATAAGACTGTTTGAAGATGGGCCAATAAGCCTGATAGTAGGCAATTGTAACCTCATCTTGGATATGAGTTTGCGGAATAGAACATACCCGAAGCCATACCCGGTGAACTGGAGGGAAAGCCGAATAGCGCACCGAACATTTGATGCAAGCGCATAGAGAGTTGACCATTTGATATAATTCTGACACAGCAAAGCTCTTTATTATGGCCGGAAATGAAGTTCACCAACTGTTTTATTATAGCGAAAACGAAACAAAGAAATCGAGTAGCCTTGAAGCCAACACACTTCTATCTGGCGGTAACATTTGTTGCAGAAGCGGACAAATTATCGATATTAAAAGGACTATTCAAACTGTTTAGAGCTTTCCTTGCAAGGTCGGTTAATACCGGAAGCGCGCTTGCAGTTCTTGTGTTTTTATCAACTATGCTGAGGATTAGAAAAAAATTAAGTATTCTGAAATCGGCATAAAGAACGTTAAAAACCAAAACATATAAATTTCAAATTCCCCTCAAATTTATTACATTTTTATTGCAAAATATAATTCTCTACATATTTACGAAAAACTTTCTTTTCAACAATTTGTGCAACAACGCAAACAAATTGAGGAAAAACTTTTTGTGTTTTTTATTCAGTTTTGTTAAAGTACTATTATGTTTTCTTTGCTGCTAGAAGTTTTTGTTATTTTTGGTTATACTTGTCAAATAATAAATATGTGGTCATTACAATTTAAAATAATAACAACTACTTTTCCACAAATCCCTACTCCTACAAACTCGTATCTACAAGCAGACACTTATACAGAATACGGGATAAAGGACAACTTTTTTTCCTTAAGACCGCAAAACAAGAGCAAGAAGGAAAGCTCGTAACTTTAATAATAAAACTATAAAGAATAGAGCAGAAAAACTTATGAAAATAGAATGAAATATTTGTACAAATAAAGAAAAATAATATACGAGGTGTGCCCTAAGTTTGGATGACGAAGCAAGCAGAATACAAGACAGGGGAAAAGTTTTTGAAAAGCATAAGATTTCATTGATAAAATCATTGAGTAAATCAAAAAATATTGGACATTGCTCGACTTGATTTTTCCCCTTCCGACTTCCTTTTTCTGCTCTTTCATGGTAATCGACCAGATATGCCTGCGTTCTTAATTATGTGTTGCAGGCGGCCTGTAAACTCAACCTAACTATTCAAAATAAAAATTCAGTGGTGGATTAAAATGTCGCACGCGATTCAAAGTGAAGCTGGGAAGATTACCCTAATCCACGGTGTAATGGCGTATGCCAAATGAATGACTCTGGAAATCAGTAAACCTTTAATTTTAAGACAGACTCCAATGAAGCCCGGTAAGAGGTTGAGAGGAGCTTAATTTCGCAGATAAGCTAGGAGACGGCTGCGGAAGTGCAACAACCTAGCAATTCTATCCCAGTCCGAAGGGGTGGCGAAACGCTTCTCATGCGCCAATCCGCAGACCTGAATCCTGAATAGCCGTTCGCAATTGCATTAGCGACAGGCAACACTAAATGTGAATGCAATGATTGTTCTCAATCTTCAGATCAGGCGGTCGACAGCCAGTAACCAGTTAAAAACATCAGCTGGCAGGCACAAAGGTATGGCCTGCCGTAACTGATTGCACTTTCAGGAGTTTTAACTTATACCTCCTCGTGGCGGCGGCCGGTAAGAAGTTGCAGTCTCTGCTAGGGGTCTGACTAAACAAGTCTAGCAGATAGAAGTTAAAGCTCTCTTATAAAAACCTCTGATCCATGTTGACATGCGCCAGGGATACGTGGCCGAGCGGGTGCTTGATGTCTAGTATGCGAATTTTGGATACCAAACGATCGCCAGTGCATATCAAGCTGTGTGGTTGGACAGCTTTTTCTCCATTACTCTCGGGGTTTATATGAGTTCCCTGAAGGAACTTCGGTTTTAATTGGCCAAGGGTGAAAGTCGGAAAGGATTGACAAGAATGCCTAGCAAGGCTTCAATCTCTGAAGGTACGTTAAACCGTGAGGTTCAGATAGGGATGGATAATGAAGCCCCATAAGAGGTAGAGGGATTAATCTCTGAAGGAATTCCGGAGATTATTAGCCAATTGGGGAATTCTGGAAAGAAAACCTCGCAAGGGGTTGATGTGTCATTCCCTGAGTAAGAGGCATCAGACGGTAGCGCATATTGTGTGTGAATATCCAGCACCGGCTAGCATAAGGCTCAGTACTACGGCCAGACACTTGTTAAATGGGAATGTTATGGGGGACTTAAGCATATCAAATGCTAGCAATACGAGAGACTCCGTGATGAGGAAGGACGTTACCAGTTGACAGTCTGATAACAAAGCAGGCAAGAGTAAATGCTAATGTTAACATGACACTCAATGAAAGTAAAATAGTCGTAAATTACAAATCAGTTACCTGAAATCAATTCGAGGAAAGAAGGAGGTCGTAAAGGAACCCATAAAGTAAGCGGTCTGCTTCGATATTTCCACCCCCCTACATTAAATATTAAAAAACCACTTACGACTCAGTGATTATTAAGGTGCTCGACAAGCTTAAAGCACTAAGAAACGAAGAACAGTTCCAAAGGGAATGAATCATTGAAGGGCTTGGGTTTGTTGCTGCGAAACATTTCCAAACACTTAACTGCAACAGCTTCAATTTACTGTGTTCTTAAACTATCTTTGAAAGTCTAATATTTTGTTTTTAAAGAGCAGGGCATTTCAGGAGAAAAAGAAGCTCTTATCATTTTTCATTGGATAAGAGACTCAGCGAGTGAAGTCTGCTCATGTAATGCCTTGGGGTTCAAATAAATAAAAACGTTGTTTGAAGGGCTTTCAATTTAATACATTGAAAGTAGCAAGACCTCTGCGGAATGTTTATTCCACATGCCATCGAATGAATTTGCTTGTAGTGCGTTCTGTGTTATGATACAAATGGATGAGATCTTAAGCATGAACGCTTTTTAGGCAAAAACATGACTTCATTGTTCGTTGAAGCAGTGAATCATAAGCCACAGTGCGTCGATGTTCCTGTGAGTAAACAAGGTTGCCTCATACTGTTGTCTGGGATCACATTCAACCTCCCTTCTGAAGGCGGTCGGAAAACTCAATTAACGTCTTTGAAACACTCTCATATACATGACGATATTTTATTGGTAATTCTGGCACCACCCTCGTATATACAAGACAATTTTTCTCAAGAATATAAATGTAAACAATGGAAAGAAGCTTTGCCAGGAAGATAATCATAAGAAATAGTGAAACGGAATTTCAGGAAAACTGGCAACATAAAAAATATACAAAATACATTTTTGGGGAAATAAATATTGTGTTCAATGTTTAACTTGGCACAACATTGTTTATAAAGTGCATCCGATGATGGAGATGAAGATACATACATTCGAAGAGGATGAACGTAAAGATGATGATGGCAATATGTACTTGAACTTTTCACATGAAGGCATTACTTTACTTTTGGGAATTATTTTTATTATTTTATTCCCTTTTTTCCTTTATTTCTTATACAGTTTTTTTGAAGGGAGTACAAATTGATTTCACAAGTATTTTTTTTTATTATAAATGAGATTATTGTAGGATATATTACGAAATGTGAGCGTAGAGACTTTGTTAAACACGTAAGTTGTAACTGAAAAGGATCGACCAATTTTGAACTTTTAATGCAACGATATAAACGGAAGATTAGAGAGTTAATGGCCATTGAACGACATAAGGGGAAAAGTAAGGGCATCGTCTGCGTTGGGAAATGTTTTACGACAAAAATAAGTTGAAAAAAATTCATCTAATGCCTGGTTTGAGATGAAATCCAGGATAAACTTAGTGTCCACAATGAGCTAACAATACGGTGGGAGCTCGTTCATGATAGTCTAGTTAGGAACAAGTGGACAATGTGTTTAACCAACAGGCATACCTCTATTTTATGGCAACGCAAGATCTCCTCGGCATTTCAAGTGACTATGCAAGAACAAGATAGGATGAGAGAGGGTGAGAGAGAATATCGGTTCCTCGGCTAAGTTGGACTTTGGTGACCATTGGAGATTTCTGGATACCAGAAAATACTGCCGCTCGATAAGGGTAATTTCAGGGCACTAACGCCTCGTTTACCAAACTCCAGTGCTTTTACTATCATGCCATGCTTCCTAGTTAACTGTGAAGGAAAGAACCAATTATACAAGTACTAAACGGGATTTTTTGAGGCCATTTGCCCACAATTGAAAATCGGTTTTAATCAAAAGAGAACCCACCGAATAAGATGTACGCACACTGGACCAACGTTTCGTGAATCACAAAGGTCTGGTTGTGATAGACAAAATGGAGATGCCTTCCTATTTCTCCCCCAAGTGAATCATTAGTGGCATAAGTAAGATTTAAGAGAAATCAAAACAAGGGCTCTATGAGCCCTACAAATATAACACTCAATTTTAAAGATAGCATTCTCACTATTTGTTTTGATAAAAAAAAAATAATTGTTGTCACAGGGACACTCTAGCAAAAAGTAGGATCCCCCGTCAATGTTCGTTGCATATTAATGAGGACGAGGCTGATTTAAACAACTTTACATTTTAAAGCCCTAGACTGGTAACATTTTTGTATAAAAATTTCGGAAACTTGAAATCGCTTGGCTCTCACACTTTTTTCCGACACTATTTTGTTGGAAGCTTACTTTGCACCTGAAGGTACCATAAGAAAATCACTGTCTTACGGTCCTTGCCTGTTTCTACCTCGTCTTCTCACATACTTCTTGAAAGCCGAGCTTCCAAGATCATACAGATCAGATGGATCGTATTTTCTAGGAAAGATGGTTCTATGATTGAAATCATGTGAAAATGCTGAGTCTCTCTCTCCCAAATTCCAAATTGCTAGAACCATGTAGCTTTGAAAAGACATACATTAAACAATTTCTCTCTTTCGGGTTGATAATAGTTAACGTCGACCACAGCTTTGGGTTATAATGAAGCACTGGAAAGCAGGGACTTTGGCGATGGGTATGAATTTAAGCTTCAGTGGCTGCTGTAGAATTTGTCTCACCTTTATTGGCAACAATCTTCGATGCAGACTACGAGGTGAATTATTTCGGCTCTAGCAGTCTGCCTTGCATTGCCGTTTTTGACGGAATTGAAGTTAGGATTCTAATTTTGTTCCTCAATTAAACTTGACGTTTCAGCGCTACAAATGGGCAAATTGTGTCTAGTTTCCTAAATCGCAGCAGGACCAATATTGAGCAGAACTCAAATGAGCTGGCCATTAAAGGACACTTGAGTCATATTAGTAGTCTTATTGGCGATAGCTGTTACACGGTTAAATCTACAAATGGTCTGTGACTTGCCTTCAAAATCAATTCTATGCGGATAGTGAAGAAACGATCTAGGTACTTTCTTAAGAAATTTTCCTGAAGTAAAAGATATAAATCTATAACAAAGTCTGGTAATACTAAGCCGATGAACCCAGTCTATGCGGAAATTTCTATATTTTCCAAAACCCGCTTTTCGAATATTGAGATTATTTGAAATTTTAAAACACCCGATTTCAGTTCTTAAAAAACTTTTGCACTTCTTTATTTATATTTATTGCTTGTTAATATACTCACATGGACAAAAGTCATAGTCACTCTGTTCTTCAGCGTTTGGGAGGAGACAAATTGTACTAAAAGTTTTAATCAAGTAAAAAGTTTAAACCCGGTTTTTGAAAGCCTGAAAACCGTGGTCGAATAACCCATCGAATAGCTTCGTCGATTTCCCTAATATGCACTAAAAAATTAACAAAACTCTCAATGATTTTTGTTAAGACTTTTGCCCCCAACCAACAATATTGCCATTGAACTGTAAACGGAAACGTACATTATTGTCGGATTTAAACAGATGAAACAACAAAATAATGTGAAATAAATCCTTTCTAAAGAGTCGGAACACTTCCACATACGTTTCCAAGAGAATACATATGAACGCACATTATACATTGTTGTAACGAACGAAATAAATGTTGATTGTAAACGAAATTTTATAATTCTTTTTTCTTTTTTCAGTTTTTTCAGATATTAACGAGTTCCTTTAAATCATTTCAAGAGAAATAATGGAAAATACAAAATGAAATAATAAAAAGAATTTCAAATTAAAGATTGCACAAAAGTTTAATACTTAAAAGTTAATCGAACAAAAAGGAAACATAATCAATGTATGAAATAAAATTGCAAACAAGTGTGTGTGCGTGAAATGTTTTTTTTTGAAAATTTGGGAAATTTTGTCAGTTTGTCGAAACACACAGCGTCCAAAAGTAAACTCAATGGATTTTTGTTCAAATTTCGGTTGGAAGATACTTCAGTAATGGATACGTTTTAGCGCGAGAAATTATCTAATTTTCAAGGGAAGATAGAGAAAATAATTCGAAATTATACCGATACAGAAAGAATGCGTTTTTAGATATGCCGTAGGCACAGCTTGTTTTAAACACATTAAAGAGCTGGGTCTTTCCCCGTTGACATGTTTTCTAGGTTGATGCGGTGATCTAGATGTACTACTTTCCGGAGAATATGAGCGAACCAGTACCCGAAGGCTTGTCTGGGGCCCGAAACTGTGGTGTGTCGGCCTTTAATAGTTGGCCAGTAACTAAACGACTGCACCCGTGACAAGTCCCGGTCTGGCTATTGGGGCAGACCCTTCGAGAGAGCCGTAGTTTAGAGCCAAATCGCGGCGATAGTGTAGTGCATGATCAATGTGAGATAAGGGTGATGCTGTACGCATTTTGTTTACTCGACATTATTGTGGAAAAATACGGTTGGTGTTCTGACATCAGTTCAAAATACAGATCGTTACGGAAGTTAGCTAGAGTCACAGTAAAGTTTAGCTTAATATCTTCCAAACGGACAAACGATCATCGGAAAGTCTACTTTTCTTTCTATACTGCGGCAAAGTACTTTGTGGTCTGGCGAAGGAATAGCTTGTTTACAACAAAATATAAAACTCCTCTCCGGCTGGGAAATTCAACCGATGTGTTCAAGGATATATGATACGTCTTATTGACTTTATAATAACTGAGGATTGTCTTAATGCTACTTACACTTTATACAAATGCCAATGCCGTTGTGTTCTAAAATGTGGCATATCAAGGTTCTTGCCTACCTGTCCCCACAAACCTAACCCCATCCCTTTATGTAATATCACAACGAGTGCCTACACCATCTCTCATCGATTAAGATTTAAACAGCTAATATGCTACTCTCGTGGAGGAGCGTTACCAACAGCCTTAGGTTACGGTCTTCAGTGACACCAGTTAGGTTGGTCACTGGTAGACCTCAAAAGTCTAATTAATCCAGTGGGCGAATCACGGTATTCAATATCGATCGAAATTTCTATCATTTTTTATTGCAATTTCGATCGATACTGGATGCCGTAATTTGCCTCCAGATAAGTATTAGTGTATAGTTATATATATATATATATATATATATATATATATATATATATATGCGTCTATATAGTCCAGATACCAATATATCAAGATGGTAGGCATCTTTCATCGGACGTTAAAAAGTAGGGAACACACGGTCAAGATTTTTTGAATAAAGGAAATTTGTTCGTCAAAAAAGGGTTTTATTCCTCAACATAGTCCTTTAAGCTCCAGCGTCTTTCTATATTTTTATACCCTCCAGATAATAAGATTTCTTCAAATATGCGTTTGTTGCGACCTTATTCTCTTATTCTTTTTTTTAAAATTTGAAAACAGGAAATAGTTGCAAGGAGGTAAGTCTAGAGAGTATCCTGGATGGAGCAGCAGTTCCTACACACGTGTGCACCCTTGCATTGTCTTGATGGAACAGCACTTTCTTCGCTATATGAGGTCGTTTTTACTCCAAAATAATAATAAAATGAATCTATCCAAAAGCTTTGAATAATATTTTCCAGTAATCGTTTTACACTTTTCAATGTAATCGATTTAAATGACACTACGTGCATTCCAAAACACTGTGCTCATGACCTTCTTGGCCGACAAGCACCTTAGGCTTCTGTGGTGGACTTTCACCCAAAAAAAAACCCACTGTTCTGTTAGCCCCATGTTTTGTCCACAATTGGTCACACGGTTCCGCTTATGGTCCAGTGTAAACAATCGCGCACCAATCGCGCAGATAGCTTTTTCGTATTTAAATATACAAAATGTGACGTACCCGCTCGGTTCAGATACCCACAGCTTGGCGTACCTTAGGCACTTTCATTATCTGATCGCCCAATATCATTCCATGCATTTTTTAGTACTATTTCGACAATCTCTTTTGGGCGACTTGAACGATTGAAATTGATGGTGCAGTGTCCATAGTATTTATCAAGCCTTTCTTTGGTTTCGGTGATGGGGTGTCTACTTAAAAAATGATGTTTAATCAGGACACGAAATTCACTTATATTTATTTTTTAATATACGAGGGCGGATCAATAAGTCCTTGACTTTTCGAACTTCCCTCGTAGTTATATCAAATTCAACGCTGTTCCCATCAAGTACCACCTGTTAATATACTATTGTAAAATTTTGAGCAAGTGTCATCATTTACTTTGCGTTTAACAGCTGTTCAAAACATGCAACCTCGTGTATTTGTCTAAAAATAGGAAAGAGTGAATTTCAAATGCTCATTAAACATTATTTTTTGCGAAAAAACACCGCCTGGACGGCCAATTGAGGTCAGTATACCCGAAAATGTCGACAAAAAATCCACGATTGGCCCATCGAAGAGTAAAAGTGTTTGAGATTGTTGATGCCATATGCAGTTCATATGACAGTGTGGTTTCCATTTTAAATGATCAGCTGGGTTTAAGAAAGTTGTCTGCAAGATGGTTGCCGCGTTTGCCCTCAAATGACCATAAACGTAAACGTGTGGTAACTTCAAAGGATTGTGTGGAGTTGTTTAACCGCTATCCGAATGAGTTCTTGTGGCGTTTTGTAACTGTGGATGAAACATGGATCCACTACTGTACTCCAGAGACCAAGCAGCAGTCTAAACAATGGGTGTCTCCGGGTGAAGCTGCGCCAAGGTAAGTTTGTCGGACAATAAGGTGATGGCACCAGTTTTTTGGGATGCACGCGGGATAATCCACATCGATTACCTTCAAAAGGGAATAACAAGAAACGACGAATATTATGCCAACCTTTTAGACCAATTTAATGAGGATTTAAAGAAAACACGACCCCATATGGCCATCTTTTTCATCAAGATAATGCACGGGTGCACACGTGTGCAGTCTAAATGGCGAAACTCTATGAATTGGGCTACAAATTGGTACCTGATCCGCCATATTCTCCGAATTTAGCGCCCAGTGACTACTTCATATTTCCAAATCTAAAGAAGTGGCTCGGTGGAAAGAGATTTAACTCCAACGATGAAAATATTGACCAACCAAACGCCTATTTTAAGGATCTCAAAAAATCCTATTTTTTGGAAGGAACACAAAAACTGAAGACACGTTGGACTAAGTGCATTGAGTTAAAAGGAGATTATGTTGGAAAATAAATTTTTGCTTTGCAAAAAAACTGTGTTTCATTCAAGAAGTCACGGACTTATTGATCCGCCCTCGTACAAGCATACAGCATTTCATTATGTAGCACAGTGTAAATAAATTAGGAATTCGCAAATTTCATCAAATATTTCAGATAGTTTTTATACGTTTTAAATATCTTTGCATACCCTAACATTATGAATTAATTAAACCTTTAATTGTTTGCGTAAGTTTTTATTGCTTTTACTCACAGAGGGATTTTTCTCAATACAAAAAGTAAACAAATTAGAAAATAGTTAGACTGACAAGCAAATTAATGTTTTCGCATCCCTAAGATACGAGTAACTAACTAACTAACTAAGCGAGTACAAAACGCTCATATGGTTCCTGGCAATTTTAAACTTAATAATTCAAAAGTAAACAAAAGTAATTAGTTTCAGTAACTGCTGATGCTGATGCTGATGATGACGCTGTCACAGTGATGCTAATTGGTTATTTAATTTAAAATATTATTTTAGAGTCGTTAGTTTTTTTTTTCTTTTTCTTTTTTATTGTGAAAAATAGTCTGCGTTGCTACGACAAACTTAAAACACATGAATGCATTAATACAGATACGAGTAGTAGATATATTTTGTTGCTCCCGTTAGTTGGTTGGCTGGTTGGTTGAGTTGGTTGAGTTGGTCTTTTCATTTCATGTTTACTTTTTCAATTTGCAAAAGATATTTGTCAACTAAATTTTTCATCATAGAGAATAGTTGATGAATTTACTGGGATGACGACATCAATGGAGATGCTGTAAAGCTAAGAAGAGTGCCGATGTTAATGCCTGCCAGGACTTTAGCGTTGCTTGTTTGTGTGTTACGAGAGTAAACGGGAAAGTCCAGCTGTTGATGAAATTGTATTAAATAAAAATTTCGTTAAATTATTACTCAAACTTTCCGAGTTGGGTCCAAGATTGCTTTTGAAATCACAACAAAAGGAGATATCAGCTGTTATAGTTGGGGTATTTTAATGCAGCGCACTAATAACGGAATTTTATATCGTTCGAAATTTCAAGAGAATTTAAAATTTATGTTTCCCAGAATTATTCTCTTCTCTTCCTATCAGTGAACGTTTTTCCATAAAATCTCGGTGAAGCGAAAGATAATTTGTTAGTTTGCTATTTATTGACCAGCCAGCTTATATTCACATCTTGCAGCCTTTAAGAGAATATACCCCTGACCCCAATGTCACAAGATACCGACAGAATTAGTTCGTTCGTTCGTTGCGACTCTGCAGCCAACGTTTTTGGGTAGGGGACCAGCAATTTTGGTGGTAAATTAATCTGAATATTTTAATTGCAATTCGGCGTGACTCTTTTGCTCGACTAATAAAGTTGGAAATTCATTATAAAATTCACTATCTTCGACTAATCCTTTACATAGGGTAGGCGCGAATCCAGGGAGATCTTCGTAGTTCCCTCTAAAAAGTCAAAATTGCCAAGAAGTTTTTCGATTCTAAAAGCTTATTGGTTTCATTTTATATTTTAGCTCTCCTTTCGTTTTATTATCATTCTTTTCAATCCGTAAATAGTTTTTTGTGCAAATTTGTCTTTTAGTGAAGCTTTTGCTTTCTTGGTGAATTCTCGATTTATGGTGAAATATTAACTTTTCGCTGAAATTTCGATTTTTTTTTAATGAAAAGTGTCGGAAATTTTTAAAATGTGGTGAAGTTTTCTTTTAGTGGTTTTTTTTGTGTAATTTGGTTTTTTTTTGGTAAAACTTATTTAGTTTGAAACAAAATTTTCAGATTTCTAAGATTTTGGTAAATTTCCGACTTTTTCTGGGATATATTTTTTTTATTGATTTTTCTGTTTAATTTCGGATTGTGACGAAATTCTCAGTTTTTATTGGCTTGAAAATTGTTTGTGATTTGGCAACTTTTAGGTTAATTTTCGACATGGTGAAACTTAAAACTTTTGGTGTGAATTGTGATGACTCTTAAAAAGATGGTGATAATATATTTATTGGTGAATTCCCGATTTGCAATGAAATAAGGTTTTTCTGTGATATTTTTGTGTAATATCAAACTTTTGTAAAATTTCATAAAATTTTGAGTTTTGGTGAATTTCGACTATTTGGTGAAATTTTTATTTTGGTAAACTTTGTTGTGAAATTTCAGTTTAGTGAAACCCGATTTTTATGATTTTTCCGTGTAGTTTTGCTACTTTAGAATATAGTCTTTTTTAGTAGTTAAATTGTTGTGGGTATAATTGATTATGGTGGGGAATTTTTGAAACTTGGCGATTTCGCAAATACTAAAAGTTTTTATAACGTTTGTTTTTTCCACCAAATGATTTTTTGTTATTCTAATATTTCACTCTTATTGCATTTTTAAACACACTTTTACTTTTAATTCTATGTCTTCTAATAAAAACACTTTTGGACTAATAACTCTAAAGCAATGAGTCATCAAATTAATTGCAACACTGAGTTTTATTATAAAATTGAGAATTATTCTAATTCACCACTTCTATTCGCTCCCATACCAAAGTAAGTGAATAAATAAAAGGCCAGAAATTGCCTAAGTGTTATTTGCTATTAAAAATTCCAATTCGATTAGAGTCAACTTTCTTAATAAAGCTTTCCGGAGAAGAGTAAAACGATATAAGTAAATAAAAAGAAAAAAGAGTTGAAAACAAGTTTCTTCTTCTCAAGAGAACTTTTTCGACTGCCGTCGAACATTCACAAGACATAGTTGCGTGGGCCATCGTAACACAGTAATTACAAGTAGCACCAAAACCACTGTCAACAATGAGTTTACATACATACATTTCTTACACAACGCAAAATATCGCTAGATTTGCTGACCGCAATGCCGCCGGAATTAACACTATTTTAGTTTTCTTGCTCCATCAGGCGATTTCCACATTTTGGAGACATACTTCTATAAAGTAGCGGTGCCATATAGTGCTTAACTATAATTCCAGACCCTCTCTTTTGATGTGGTTTGTCGACAGCGGTTCCAATTGTAATTCGGCTGTGAAAGTACTTGCTGTCATGTGCTACATTCTGTCGCTTCTTGAGTATGTGATTAACAAACGTACTATTGAGCGTACAAAGCTATGTATATAGATGGGTGTGTGTGGGTAAGAATACATGAAAGTATGTTAGCAGTGTCTGCGAGAGAGTAACATACATAATGAAACATCTCCACCTAATGTAGTTATGTACTATATGCATATGTGTGTGTATGTGTGTTTCGTACACCTTTTAAAGCACTTACCTGACACTTGAATGCCAATGTGGTTTCATTTTCTGAATTGACAGACAAAATCTTCATGGTTTCCAGAACGCGACAAGATGACTTCGGCAACAACTGTACGGTGTGCACAAAAAATTTACCAACATCCTTGTCACGATTTTTATCGGTTGAGCGCATACGTAAAACTTAAGAATTGAATTGAAGAGGTGCAACAGCGAAACACACGCACAGATACAGTCACAAACGACCAAGAACAACCAGAGGTTATGATAGGAGCAACAACGAAGAATGGGGGAAACATGAAAAGAAATAGAACAAACAAAAAAATTTGGTAAAAATACAAAAATAAACCAGCAAATATTTCAAATAAAAAATGTTACAAATTGTGTAAAATTACAAGAGTTTTTCATTCAATGAGTGAATATAATGTCATTCGTACAGAATTCACACATCTCGTACATACATCGAATATCGATAACGTAAGTACAGTATCTTACTAATCAATTAGGAACAGGAAGAAAATTTTTGTTGGTCAAAAAATATTAAGCTTCAATATTATTTTAATTTATTTAAATCGCTAGTCCAGACATGAACCTTAATTGAGTTCTAGACTTTGGTATTCACACATATTCAATTTGGCTTACTCAATTAGCATTTGAGAGCCGAATATGTTTTCATTTTATTCGTGAAAATTTGTGTTTGTGAATTTGGAAAAATTGAGAAAATTTCGGCTTCAAAAGGATTTAAATATATTTTAAAAGAAATCAATTATTTAAATCGCATTTTTGTTAAAAATTTCATCAAATTTACTAATCGTCTATTTCGGCGACTACTTCTTTTTAATTTTTTTATATCGGGTGACTTATGCTATTTGGATTTTCAGTGTAAATTTGTTCAGTGTACAAAAATGCCAAAAATGCTCAGCGAAGTTTGCCATTTCACTATCAAGGGAATTCAAGAGCTGCACCCTGCAAGTTTCATTGTTTGGTGCGGTTTGTAGGCCTGTGGCATTCTTCAAGAACGATGAAATTCGCAACGTTACAGTCTATGGAGCAAGGTACCATCTAATGACTACCGACTTTATTTTATCCAAAATGGAAGAATTTTTATCCAAATGGAAGAATTACACTTGGCTTTACGATGAACCTATTGAGAGGCGAGTTTAGCAAGCAATTAATGTCACGTGGTGGAGCAATTTATTGGCCGCCAAGATCATGAGATTTGATTCCGCTAGACTATTTTTTGTGGGTATGCTTGAAGTCTCTTATACACAAGGACAAGCCAGCCACTATTCCACCCCTCATTGGTGAGATACCGGTCGATAAGCTGGTATACCAAATTTGGAGCTCACTGATGGCTCTCCTACGGTGTAGATGCGGGCATAATTTACATGAAGTTATATTTAAAAAGTAAAGAGCAGGCTTTCGCTTATCGGCGCAAATAAATATTTCATTTCATTTTGAAAATTTTCTGTTGCAGATGTTCTTTGATTTTGTCATTATACAGAGCGTTTTTCTGCTCACTAAACGCTTTGCACCAGCGTTGCATAGGGATTTGTCTAAATTAATGGTGCAACTAAGTACTAATTGCTCAATTTATTAACTGAATTCTTGTAGGGTAAATTGAACTCAATTAAGACCTTAATTGCATAAATTTCTTATATGCGCAATTAATGTGCATGTCTGAACAAAGTATTATTTCTCCTTCTCTTAAATAAGATGACTTTCCTAGGTTACATTTCAATAGGAAACGACTGTATCGTTATCTGTGATAGCATTTCCGTGAGTGATAGTGATGGTTGGAGTGTGTTATCTGCAGTGGTTAGTTAAAATTTATCTAAAGTGTCATCATCAACTTTAATGCACTTTCTAACCGGATAATACGAAAAAAAAGTATGTAGTCAGTCACATACAAAAAGGAACAAAATATTTTTTTTTAGTAATGATAAATTGACTTGAATCCTAGCCATTATAACCTGCATCTCTTTGTTACTTTCAATGCCGTTAACCCATTGAAATTAATGGGCATCAATGCACAGAGTAACTAACGACGTAAAGCTGAAAAATAATAAAACGTTCTAAAATAAACTCAAGTCGAAACACATAGAGATGTGTGCAATATAATAGTAGCGCGGCTAAATATTTTAGGATTTTGTTTGTTGCTTAACTTCTGCACTATTTAAAAGCAATATGCCTATATGGCAAACCTAAGCATGAGCTATAATTATATATTTGTCACTTTCTATGCGTTTGTTGTGGGTCCAGGGGGTTTAAAAAAGGGGAATTTCCCCCTACAAAACCACTAAACATTTAGATTTTATACAATGAACAATTTTTGGTTTTGTTAATATTTCCTTTGCGCGAACGATTAAGCTGGATTCGCGCCTGAACCAATACAAATTCTAAATACAATAAATAATGTCGAAAATATGGCCCCGCGGCTGTTCTTGACCAAGCGCGTTCTCGACGTACAACTTGGCCACTTTTTCGAGCATTGCTGGCCATATGTCACGAATAACACGAAAAATGTTGGCATCGCAGGTGACTTCTTGCATAAACCAGTGACTTCACGTGGTCCCACAGGAAGTAATCGAGAGGTGTCAAATCGCACGACCTTGGAGGCCAATCGAAAGGTACATTTCTAGAAGTCAACTTATAGCCAAATTTTGTTGTCGATAAGTCGATGGTTGCGGCCGCAGTATGGCACGTAGCGCGCAGTCCTGGGGAAACCTCTCCCATCAATGTCATTCATATTTTCAAACAAAAAATCTTTGATCTTGATGCAGTAACGATCTCCATTGACCGTAACGCGAACCCTGGCTTCATTTTTGAAGAAATAAATTCCAATGATGACACGAGCGTGTAAACTGCACCAAAGGGTGCAGTTTTCTGGATGTACTGGAGTCTGCAGGGTCTGTTGTAGATTGATTTCACTCTATATGCGGCAATTTTCTTAAATAACGAACCCGTTAAGACAAAAATTAGCCTTATCGCTGAACATAATTTTGCGATAAAACATCGCATGACTGATTTTCAGAGTAAATCTGGATAATATGGTAGCGTTGTTCAAGTTTTAATCTATTCCAGATGATTTGCCAGAGTATGCTGATCATAAATATCAAAAATTGAGCGCAGTACGACAGTTCTTATGAGAGCTAATCCTTTCATTACATCTATCGTGCTTAAAAAGGCACCTTATACAATACGCCCCAGCAAGTTCAGATAATAAAATTTAAGCTTTTAGAATGGAAACTCTTTAGGAGGGATGTTAAAAAGGCTGTCTTTAAAAATAAACCAGCGATGGCGTCTGCCAAGATCGCTTGGGAAAATATTTCCGTCGACAGGCATAGGTCATTAATGAACTTAACGCCTTTGTAATCACGTAATCTTATTTTTACAGATATTTATCATCAGTGCTATTATTTTTTTTCGAACAATTTCCAGCGTACCCAGTGATTTCAAATATTTTTTTCTATTTATTAAAATGTTTGTTTCGATTTTTTTTTAATTCAATATTCAGATAATAAAAGGCAAGAATCAAATTTTTTGACATAAATAAAATCTTGATGTTTTAGTGAGTGTACAAATTTTACATGAGGTGGTGCTATTATATTGCACACAGCTATACATTAACCTTCAATTTAGATTTTTAAAAAAGTACTTTTTACACGACACATGTTTGCAAAAAAAAAATTTAAAGGTACTTTTTAAAAGATACTTTCTCAGCGAGAGTAATTTGAAGACGTACCTAAACGGTAAAAATGTGTTTTTTGTAAAGTATTTCTTTAAAACTTGGTTTTTTCTACTAGGTACTTTTTAAAGCTTAGCTAAACAAAACTTTTTCAATATTGGCCTTTTTAAGGCAGATTGTTGAAGAAGTTTTAATGTGTTTTTTCTAAAGGTACTTTTTTAAAAATTTTATTTAAAGTTTTTTTTTCTAAATTGTTCCTTTTTAAAGAAGGCTTTTTTAAACTGTAATTTTTATGGTACTTTTTTAGTCAATTTGAAAGAAACTTTTTAGAAATAATTTTTCATATTCCTTAAATAAAAAAATTTACATGTAAAAGTTTTAAGTTAGTTTTTAATGGTACTTTTTTAAAAGGTCCATTTTTTGGAACATACATAGCTTTTAGAAGGTTTTTTAAACATACTTTAAAAGAAATCCTTTTAAAAAGCATTTTTTATACGCTACCTTTTGGAGACGCTTTTAAAGGTACTTCTATATTTTGTTTCCTTTTTAAAGGACTTTCGAATAAAAACACCTTTTTAAAATGTATAATTTATTAGGTACTTTTTAATATATGCACATTTTCATAGTTTTTTTTTTGCATTCCTTAAATGAAAAAGCTTTACATTTTACGCTTTTTTAGGTAAATGTTAAGTGGTACTTTTTTAGAAGCCTTTTGTTTTTAATGTACCAAGGTAACTTTTTAAAAGGTACTTGTTTTGCTCGTAAAATACATACTTATATGTATGTACCCTTTAAAAGCATTTTTTGAAAAGTAGTCTTTTTTAAATATTTGGTAAAAAGTACTTTTTTCAAAAGGTAATTTTTTCAAATAGTACTTTTTATAAGCTACTTTTTTTAAAGATATCTTTCTAACGATTTTTTTTTTATGTTGTGCCCTTTGTAATGTTTTTCCTATAAAGAGTACTTTTTTTGAAATGTATATCTTGTAGATACTTTTCAAAATTACTGTTTCGAACAAATGGTTCATTTTTGAAAGTTACATTTTATAAAATGTTTTTAAGTTACATATTGAAATTATTTTTCAAGACGATACCTTTACCTTTTTTTAATGATTTTCTGTGTAGGCCGTTCTGTTGCCTTTACAAATTAAGCATCCTTTTCTAGTTAAAATCCTTCTTAACTAATGACCTAAATATTGAACACAATTGTCAGCTTTTATGTTAAACTTTTGTCTTTGGTACTTAATTTATTTACTTCCCCCTTTTACAATCTGCTGCATAAATCAAAAGCATATTTTTTTTACCCCCTAGTATTTCCCATCGAGTTGTTTGTAAGTACTGGTGGATGATGTAAATAATATAAATGGGAAATTCGCTGAATTTTTGAATCAATTTTTTTTTTTTTTTTTGAAAATTGTAAAAGTACCCAAGAAACAAGGCCAAAGAAACCATTAACCAAAAAAAAAAAATTACTGGACGTTTTTTTTTTGTGGTAAGAGTGTGTTTGTTGGTTTTATTACCAACATTGTCGATGGGATTTTTGGTTTTTTATTCCTCATTTTTATTCCTTGACAAATTGACAATTTGTCACCTTTACGACCATCAGTTGCATGACCGCAAATAACAACACGCGATTAAAGGTCTATTGCAATGATTTGTTGATGTTTTTACTCTTCTGTTTCTAAATTTCATTTGTTTTTTTTTTTCTTTTTCTTTGTCATTTCATATTAAAAGTCCTTACCTGCCCAGGTTGCTTGAGGTGGCACTAGAATGAAGTCTCTTTGTATGGTATTTGGTTGGAATTCAATGGTGCCATCAGCTTTTTGTGACACAGGTTGATAGAGACGTGTTTCTTGGCAATCAATGGTGAATGGTTGTACAACAGTTACGGGAATTTCAAATAATGAGCCCTTTTGAACACACGAGGTATCGAATGCACGTATGCTGAAAGAAATAAGAGAAATATTAAAAAAAAAGGAGGAAAACGAAAGGACGAAAATGGATTGAGATTGTGAAGAAATATAAAGCAATTAAGAGGAGTAAATGTGCAAAACGGTATGAGTTTTTTTTTATCTTTTAAGAATGAGAACTTTTAGGAATGTTGACAGTCTGGAGTGGACTGAACTGCAGTGTTGCATGTGTTGGCTTAAAGCAAGACTTCTGATTTAATACCAGAAATGCTGGAGATTTGTTTGAAAGAAAATTTTTATTCCTTTTGCTGGGATCACTAACGGCATGCTGGCTCAATTTCTATCTAGCGTGTTTGGTGCGTGGGAAAGACATACTGCTCCAAAAGTGATGTCAGTTTTGATGGTTTTAAAATTTATTTTATTAAATTCTTTTTAAATTATTACATCGAATTTTACTGCCTTAAGTTCAGTTAAACTTAAGTGTTTTTTCCATCCCCTCCTGAATTTAACTCATATCCTTAAAAGTATTTAATTAAAAGCTCGATTAAAGGCCAAATTAAAAACCCCAATTTTTGTGTTAATGAAAAAATTTGGAAAACAATATGAGCAAGAAAATACGGTTGACTTATTTTTCTTCATTCTCATAAACATCAATAAATACTCTCGTTTGTATTGTTGAGCAAGGACTTGTATTTGATTGTATGAATGGTGAAATTTTCAATATAAATTGCTAGGAAAGACTTATTTCTTCATTGTGCTGTGGGAAGACAATAGCAGGCAAGCAACTATTCGTTATGAATTAATAACGTATTTCTTCTTCTTTATATTTGTCATCTCTTTTATGGCTTTTTGTCATTTTCGTTTGCTTTTTTTTCAATAAAATTGTAATTAAAACCACTAAAACTGTAAGAGAATGGTTTTTTGTTGTTATGCTTTTCCTTTATCTTGATTTTCGCTTTTTGTTTAATTTTAATTTTTTTTTATTTTCCTCTCTTCTTTTTTGCTCTATTAAAAACGTTAAACTGTTGAAAGTTGTTGTTTGTAATTATATTTAAGTTTTATAATTAATTAAGAGAATTACCAGCGAGAACTTCATCATTGTCAGTAACGACAATCTCAAGTTGCCTTCTTCAACAATTAAATTTTCAATAAAAGTTTTTGCGGCGAAAAATTATTTTGTTTTTTTCATTGCATCTACTTACACAGCTGTATGAACGCCTGGCGGAAGCCCTGTTGGATCAACTTTTACTGTTAGCGAACGTGTCGCATAGCAAAGATCCAAGAATTGTCCGCATTGCACAAATGGTTGGGAGGAAATCAAATTTAAGCGTACATTAAAACTGAATTTATCTTTTGGCGCTGAAAATGAGACAAGAGAAAGAAAGAAATTAAATGAGTAAAATGACCAGAACGCAAGGTTGGCTACAAACTATAATTTTGATTTTTATTTTTTTTTGTAATAAAATAAATGCAACAAACAGAGAAAATAATAAGAAAATAAAATTGTAATGAATAAAAACGACACTAAGAAAAATATAAAGTAATTATACGAGGGTTGGATTTTGTATTTCCGGATTAGAGAACAATAACAAATATTAATCATCAAAATATTCCCCATGAAGATCTATACACTTTTGCATGCGTTTGAACCAACTGTCGAAGCACTTTTGGCACTCTGATTGAGGTATATCCAAAACTTGTTGCTTTTGGTGTCGGTAATAACTTCTCTCGATTTATATCGAGCTTTCTCAGAGATCGCACTATACGAGTTGTTGTAGATGGGATCTCATCAGACGAGTTCAAGATAAATTCAGGGGTACCACAGGGCTCCGTTCTTTCTCCTTCTCTATTTCTTATCTTCCTAGATGACCTTCTTCGTCAAACATCCAATCCTATTTATTCTTTTGCAGATGACAGCAGCATATGCCATTCTTACTCATTCATCAACAGACCAAGCCTCTTAGAGATTGGGGCCATGAGGCACTGCATGAATGATTCATTAAATAGTGATCTTGTGCCGATCACAGAATGGGGTCGTGCGAATAGGGTCGATTTTAATCCCAATAAGACCCAGTGTTGTAAGCTAACACACAGACGCACGACGGACTTTGCTGCTCCATCTGTAGTTAGGGGTGGTATAGATATTGAGGATTCAAAAGCTCTTGATGTTCTTGGCATGTAGATTCAATGTGATGTCCGATGGACCCAACACATCTTTCAAGTGTTGAAAGAAGCATTCAAGTGCCTGGTGTAAGAAGTACTTCACCCCATGCGATCTCCTAACTATCTATACCACTTATATCCGACCGAGAATGGAATACAACTCTCATGTATGGGCCGGTGCTTCAAAGTCTATTTTGGAGTTACTCGACCATGTAGAGGAGAGGGCGCAGGTGCTCATCGGTGACAGTAGGGTATCCAACTCTATTGACTCTCTCGAGCATCGACGCAATGTGAGGTGTGTTTCACTGTTCTATTGCTGCTACAATGAATTGTGCTGTGAAGAAATTAGGGATATTATTCCCGAAAACCGTTCATTTATACGCACGACACGTACCTCATCAAAAGCACATCCATTTGTGGTCGAATAGCCAGTGGATCGCACAACGTACTACAGACAGAATTCGTTCTTTAGCCGGACCATTCGTATGTGGAATAAGCTTCCAGCAGAGGTCTTTCCTCACACTTTCTCTGTGGACAAGTTGAAGTCAAATGTTAATAAACACTACTCCCTCTATCATCCTTCTCATAACCTCTTTTCCTAGCTCTAGCACAATTTGCATCCCCTGACTGCTGGTCCTACCATAAAAAAACATGCATTCTGAATGCAGCTTCTTCAGGTGTCGAAAAACGTTAAGCTCTAAGTTTGTTTTTTACGTACGCCAAATCAGGACTATACGGCGGATGACTCATCAAATCCATGTTTTTGATGCTTAAAAATCAAGTTGTTTGAGCCGATGTGTGAGAGCTCGCATTGTCGTGGTGACGAGTGATCCATCTTCGCGGTTGGTTTTCCTGATTTCTTAGAAGACAACTGGCAAACAAATAGTTGTGTACAGCCTCAGAATTGACTGTTCTGCGTTGTTCTAGTGGTACGGTTGCGACATGTCCAGTTTTTCCGATAAAACAGGCGACCATTTGCCTAGAAGTGCTTCGTACGCGAACCACTTTTGTTGGTTTTGGCTCATCTCGAAACACCCATACAGTCGACTGCTGTTTACTTTCGGGCTCATACGCGTAAAGCCACGAGTCATCACCTGTCACGATGTCATATACGTGTTTCGAAGCACCGCGATCGTATTTTTTGAGCATTTCTTTCGACCAATCGACACGAGCCTCTTTTTGAGCGATTGGTAAATTGTGTGGGATCCGAACAAATTTTTTTGACAGTCAACTGTTTATGCAATATTGAATGTATGCTGGTCCCACTAATGCCTAAAGTTGACTCAATCTCACGATAAATTATGACGATCTTGCAATATCAATTCACGCACAGCATCAATGGTTTTTGGAACAACAACTGATTTCGGACGACCTTCACGAAATTCGTCTTGGAGTGAACTACGACCTTGATTGAATTCACCATAACATCGATAAACACTGGTTTTTGATGGAGCTTTATCGCCAAAAATAGAATTAAGTTCATCCTTGCACTGTTGCTGAGTTAATCCACGTCGAAAATTGTAACAAATAATCGCACGAAAATGTTCACGATTTAATTCCATTTTTGAGCCGAGTTAAATCTTTTAAGTTACTGTACAACACAAATAGCTCTCGTATGTCAAAACGTTCTGAATACTTATAACCTCGAAAATGTCCAACTTTACGATAGAGCTGTCAGTTGCCAGATTGCAACATTAGGGTTGCCAAATCCCGAAACATAAAAGGCAACTCTCGTAATAACACTAACAACCATAAAGCATGATTTAATTTAAAATAATGAGAAAGATAAAGGGTAACAACAAAGAAGGCAATCAAACGATACTTAATCCTTTGATATGTAAAAGAGAAATAATCAAATATTTATTAACAGACGCCCGGCTCATTTAATAAACAAGGTGAATAGAAGAGACAAAGAAGCGAACCCAGGACTTTTGAGTTCTATTTATAGACAAAATATCAAAATGTATTTGAAATTTTTAAAAGATCCTGTACGTAAATTGAGTGTACTTTCTCCATGAACTCATTTTTAAAAATACTTTTTGTACAATTTAACTTTTTTTAACACTTTTTAATGATTTTAATTTTTAATAGAACATTTTTGCAAGTCCACTTGTTTTAAATTAAGCATTTTTTAAACGTATTTTAATCACTAATTGAAGAAACCTCAATACACAGCCAAACGAACATAATCGAAAAGGCGTTATGGTAAAGAAATGGAGCTCTCTGTACATTGGGTAACATTATGGCGGCTTTTGATTATAATACTTTGTGTCAGATCTCTTTAGGGATGATCAGGCACCAGCTGGTCATAATGGAGATTCTCAACGTACAATTTCCTATTGTTTTTTTTGTATGTTGAGAAACCATGTTATAACCAGTTGATGCCTTTGAAACTGGGACAAAACGGTTAATTCTTAGGCCAACCAACGAAAGCCTTCAAAGGGGCCAAACCTGTGGCTACCGATCTTCAAAGAACTTTTACAAACTCTCGATGATCTCTGTTATACAGTTGAGAGCTTTGCAGACAATTTAGTTGATATGATCAGAGGCAAGCTGAAGTTTGCAATAACCGATCGCAAACAACAAGCTCTAGATATCACGCACGTTTCACGAGAAACGACACTATAAATCCGAACAAGACGACTGTTGTTCAATTCGCCAAAAGACGGCAGCTAAGTCTGGGGAACTTGAGATTAAGGGGCACAGAATAAACCATATCTGAGGATATGGAATACCTGGAAGTGTGTCGCGATGAAACCCTTACTTGTCAAATGCTGTATGGTAATATGTTACATTGCCTCTACGACCGAAAATTATGATGTGGCCGTACAAAACCATAATAGTACCAATGATCACCTATGCCTATCTAGCAATGGTGGCCAAAGATAGAATAATTACAGGGTCATATGATCCTCAACAAGGTATATCGGTTAGCCTGCTTGAGTGCAATGGTAGCAATGCGAACGTATCCCAACTCAGCCTTAGGAATGATCACTGGACTCACACCCCTGCATCTCGCAGTTAAAAGGACTGCAGTTAGTCTCCCCTTAATATTACCCAATCTTCAACGTAAGGTACGCAAACTCCCCGGGCGTGCTAAGATTCTGAACCCAGTCTCTCGCAATATTTAGCTCTCTCTAATAAGATGAATAGAACATTAAACATTTCCAAACAATTTAAAGTGATCATCAGAGAACAAGTGATCATCGAACAGGACTCACAGTTATGGTACGCGGATGGGTCCAAGATGGCGGAAATTGCAAAGCCACTCTGCCGAAAATCCATTTAAATGGGGAATACTTTTTCCACTTATCAGGCTGAGGTCCACGTCTTAATAGCTCTGTGCTCGAGACTGTTTACGTAGAACAGGCGCGGCTCCAGCTTAAGCTTTTGGGAGGAGGGGGGAAGTATTAACGCAAACAAAGTAATCTTCAATTTTTCAAAACTTTCCTTATGAGAAAATACTCATTTTTAATTGGGCACTCTAAGCGGTGCATGTTGTCTTTCGGGTTACGGGTCGCAGTGCACAGGGCTCAATAATAATACTCTAGTGTGTTTAAAAAAATATTTTCTAACATTTTTGTTTTAATATAATTTTTGATATATGATCACCGCAGGATCTAAGTTGCAGCCTAATTGATAGATTCAATTTTCGAATGCCTATTGCAACAATTGGGATCATATATTAATAATTACGTATGTCGGTTACAATGCCACCAATCATTTCTGGCTTATGGCAGTAGAATAGGAATGACACATACCCCCACAGAAAATATTCAAGCTGAGCCAAATTTACGATATCGAAACCCAGTAAACGCAATCTTGTTGCATATAATAAATTCATTCTTCAGTTCTGTGCGTGTAAGAAACATCCGTAACGAATAGCAAAATTCATAGATTTCATATCATTCACAGCATCAAATAGTATCAGTAATAAAATTGAATTCGATACAAGTCCGCCAGTGTTTAAACCTTTCACTTAAATACAGCGCACGAATTTAATCAATCGTAGTTAACATCGCCTGAACACGCATGCTAATGCAGGCAACAAATCTTTAAGGTCGTTTTAAGCAGATTAAAATAGATTGCACGTTAAAGTTAACAAATAAAATTAAACGCTTTAAGATTTATTGTAATTTATAAACTAAAGTTATCGATAGCGATTGCCCTACGTTATGTGGCACTAACGAGGTAAAATAATTTAAATTTGTCATTAAAATGAAAAAAAAGGATTTAAAACTTTTAATGGATCCTTCTTTGCAAACTTTTAATTTGCACTTTTTTTGCGCCCGCAAAAAGTATGAGTAATGCACACGCTAAAGCCCCTGCAGCAGGGAAATATCAAAAGGCAAGTAAAGCTCCATTAAAATGTAATTAACTGTATTAAATAATTGAATGCAGTTATAAAGATGTACGACACGTCAACTTAAACATTGAGTGGTGGAGATAAATATAGAATAGTTTACCGTTATACATGACAACCTATTTCTAAATGCAACCCTGAAAATTTTGACGATGTATTTGGTCCCAAATGGCGATTCGCGCACCTTGGAAACTTTGAATGTATAAGAACACGCTTTAGGACTTTCAGACAGAGATTGGTGCAAGTTAGGTACAGAGCCATCGTAGCGGTCAGTAACGAAGAAGACACAGAAATATCGATTCGGATCTAATGAGCTGAATTCGGTATCACCAGAATCAAACGGCTTATTCTGTGGTTGGGTTTGGGTTACATACATACAAAAATTTCAAAACACTGGTTGCGAAGCAGAGTTGGCCATTTGAACGATGTACTATTCATTCCATATATAATGGTAATCGAAAGAGTAGAAGATCAAAATTTACAGGTTCGTCGGTCGTAGGAATTTGGGCTCTGTCCGTGCACTACCTATGAAAATTTTGCGCAAAGATCTTGGCCTAAACCAGTTTAAGATTTAACTGGCGCACGAAATAAGGCATCGATAACATCATGTGCGTCGTTTTTTCGCCGATTTGGCAGAACAGTTGAAAACTGAGCCAACGTTTTATCGTAAAATTAAGTTGAACGAATGTTAATAAACAACATTGCTGCATATGGAGTGAAATCAATACACAACAGACCCTACATACTCCATTATATTCAAAAAAAATGTACCGTTCATTAGTCCTTATATCTTCCAAAATGAAGCCGGAGCTCGCTTTACTTTTCGACCCCCTTCTTTCCACGAATTGATTTTAGGCAACCGACAACCTGACTTTCATTCGAGTTTCGTGCTACTACTAGCCTTTACTATTGACAGTAGTAGTGATTTCAGATGATCGGCCTTCTTCCTCATCACAAAGTCTCTCGTAATTGCTAGCATTTCTCTAAGGCTTAGATATCTCATGACATTTACATTTACCAAATGTCTGCCCGTAGCCCTAAGCCTTATGCTAGCCAGTACTGGACATTTACACACAATGTACGCTGCCGTCTCAGCCTCTACCTCGGGACTATCTTCGAAGCCTGACCCGCCTATCCTTGCGACGTTTTCTTGTCGAACTCTTCCTTCATTGGCCAATAAAGAGCAGAGTTCCTACAGAGACTAACCTCTCCACCTCTTGCGAGGCTTTATTGCCCATCCCTATCGGAAACGGTCCTACGCCTTTGAAATACCTTTAAATATTGACCTGTCCACCCCTCCCGAGTCATTCTTGACCACCTCTTCCGAATTCCTCCTTTGTTTAATTAAAACCGGAGTTTCTTCAGAGATTAACCGCTCTGACTCTTACGAGGCTTCCTGTAATGGAGCTCCATGTACACGGGAAGGTCTGTATTAAAACTGGAGATCGACTGGTATACATAGTTCGCGTAATGTGGGGCTTAAACAACACCCTTTATATCCGAAGGAAGTCGTATAAGCAGAGCAATCAATCCTTTCCAACGCATTAGATCAATTCAAAACTTAGTCACTCCTCTACGATTTATATTTGAACTACTTGGCTGAAATATGTGTATGGAAATACTTATATACTAATCTACCGAGTGTGTAGATAATTTTTCTTTTGCTGACAAAATTTATTCACGATTCACAAATTAACCACAACTCTGCTATTTTTCCCATTGAATCTGTTTCCTTTCCTTTACGTATAAATTGCATTTACAGCATCAATACCCTACGCTTTTTTTCTTCTGTTTTTACACAATAAACGTTATAAATGAAGTCAATGAATGTAGGAGGTAGTGAGTGGTTGAGTGATTTCCTAAAGAAGTAAATGGAATGAACGCGCAAACCAAGAAATAAATGAATGAATGAATTAAGAGATGAAGAATGAGTGAGTGAATGACAAAAACGAATAAATCCATATATTGGGTGTTTTGCCATCAGTATGGGGTGCAATAGTAAAAGCAACAACAACAACAACAACAACATCGTTATGCATTGTGCAGTCAAACAACAAAAAGTAATGGATTACACTTGATTTAATACAAATACATACCTACAAACAAACATACATACTCGTACATATGTATGTATGTAGGGGAAGATAAATTGCCGTAAGTACTTGAAAATGTGTATTTTACTCGTATAATAGAATAGAGTCATACTGCATTTTTCCAGTCACATTTTCATTTTATGTTGTAGCTTTTATTGTTGCTGTAATTCTCTAAACAAAAATAATGAAACAAACAAAAAAACATAATGACGGTTACAATCGCAATCAAGTTAATAGTCATTAAGTGGCATAGAAAATATTGTTGAAGCCCCTTTTACACTATTTTACAAGTGCTTAAGATTTGTGATATTAATTCGATATTCTGAGAGGGTGTTTTGATATAGATATTTAGAACAAATTTCCGTTCTTCCTTGCAAAGTTAGATGATTCAGAGATAACCGATTTTGGCAGAGAAATCTAATAATAATCGTTCTGACTGTCAAAAAAATCAAAAGTAAAATATTCTCCTTATATTGTCTACTGAAATAAAAAATTTAAGCTTTAGAAAAATTTTAACAAATCAATTGGAGAACTATACGACTGTCAAACCTCCATTAGTATTTTATTAGATTCGAAACTTATTACTTTCAAACTGCTTAATACTCTCTCATTTAAATTGAATTTTTGACAACTAGTTGACTTAATCGGATAGTGTAAAAGGGCCTTTATTGCTGAGCAAAAATAGAAAATGAGTGCTAGGAAGAGAAGCTGTACAGGGCAACCTCGGTTAACGTAACTGATAAAATTTTCCACAGCATTTGTAACAAGCTTTTTCTATGCAGGTTCTTTTTTTAATTCTGCCGCTGATTGGAGTAGTTTATATTCATTGCTAATCGTTTGCATGGATATGGCTACCTCTAGTTAATTAAGAATATCACTTTTGTGTTGAATGGTAAGTTGAACAAATTTGGTTATGACAGGCTTTTTTTTTGCAATGCAAATAGAACAACACTTCACCAATACAAATTTTTAAACTAAGTTGGTTTCAAAAGCACAAGTAATACCTATGCACACATTTGCAAAATTGCTTAATTCCTTAACGGTGTAAATAAGTATTTATTTACTTACAATTCCATCATAGACAACTAAATAAACCGAAAACCTAAAGAAGACGCAAAATGTTTGAACTAAAGTTGTGATTAATTTTTTTTCAGAATGAACACTGTAAACAATTTCTGTGTTGCCATAATCGAGTAGTTGCGTTGGCCAAGGTTGTACTGTATTTAAAAATAAAAAAAATATTGGCGGAATAATAAACGTAAATGTTATTAGACAGTCTTCTTTGACTCATTGAGTAACAAAGAAGTATTTATTTTAATATTTTTTTCTTTTTAGGAACAATTCTATCCTTCAATTAATTCAATTCATTAAAAGTAAGTTAACTGCTGTTATAAGTTTCCAAGAATCAAATTAATGAAGCATTACATTGCTTTATCTTAATCGTTAGTTAAGAACTGTGTTGGCAAAATATACTAAAAAAATATATGTTTAAGGTACACTACAGAAAAGTACTAATTAACAATTGGAACTTTTTATATTAATCTTTTTGAAAAGTACATTTAAGAAGAAAGGACGTAACTTCAAATGCCCCCTTTTAATAAGTAGTTAATAAGAAAGTACCTGTAAACAAAACACGGTTGAAAATTAACTTTATTAAAGTCACCGGGATCATATTTAGATGTAACGACTTTGATCTTATCCTCACCCAAGATTTAAGTACATACGATTAATAGATATGCAATGGATAGATGGCTGAAGATATAATGAAGAGATTGGTTTGACATTAAGAACAATTTCATATTAATATTTTGTGGGAAATGAAGTCAGTAGAACAAGAACTTGTCTTGTCAGTGCAGGACAAAACTTGAGTTTAGGTCAAAATTTTATGTTTTAAATTTTTGACACGAAACAAAATAAATTAAAAATTTTCGTTTTGTTTTTATTCGTGATAGTTTTATTTCATTAGTACAGTTACATTTATATATAAGCATAATGATATATCGATAATTTGAAATTCAAGGGACCAGAGAAAAAAGGAAGAGGTTCATATAATCGTGAGTTTAAATTATCAAGAGGGAGATACAAAAAACTCGAAAACAACCATATACAAGTTCAAAATTTAAATTACCAAGAGAACCAAATTACGCGAATTTTTTTTAATTTATCAAATATTTTTCAAAGGATCTGGAAGCAGTTCAAATTAACGAGTGTTCACTGTATATAAAATTCAAAACGCCATAACTTGGTTGCGTTCTTTTCAGACAATTTTCATTTATCCAAGGGTTTGAAAATCATAAATTTGGCCTTTGGCAAGATAAGGTCTCTTTTGCTTCGTCGCGTTATAAAAAAGTACCTTCGTTTAAAAAAGATAGTACGTATTTTAAGCATAAGACAGTACTTATTTTAAACAAAAACTTTATTATTACAAAAAATAGTTTTTATTATTTATTTATTTATTTATTTCAATCACATAAGATTACAAGCCTTAGAAGCCGACATTTTAAAGTACTTTAGGAAAAAAATACTTTCTAGAAAAACATATGTATTTCTTGTTAGAAAAAAGTACTTCTTAGAAGCAACATTTTAGGAAATAATATACATTTATTTGGAAAAAAAGTAACTTTTTGAAAAAAGTACTTCTTTGGAAAATGTACCTACAAGTAAAAAAGTACTTTTTGGAAAAAATTTTAAAAACCCGCGTTTTAGAAAATAATATTATTTTTAAGAAAATATACTCTTTAGAAAAACCTTGACTTTACTTTGACTTTGAATTAAATCAAAAAATTTTAATTTTACATAAAATATCTTTCTAACGTTCCTTTTATTAAATCTGATAAAAAAAATTACCTGTTAAGGAAAAAAACACAAAGCCCCCCACTTTAAAAAGTTAACTCTTAATTTATCACTTCGAAAATACTTCAGGGAAATAGGTCGCCTTAAGGAGGTTTCACATAAACTTGTGCATTCTTAGAATATTACTTTTTTTTATGAAATATAATCTATTTTGTTGCACTTAGTAATACTAGCAAAAAAAAAAGTTCCTTCAAAAAGTTACCCCTATAATTTTGACCATAACTGTAAGAGCCTTGTTATAATAAACAATTAAATTCGTTTTACGTTTAATACAATACAAAGCTGTTAGATTTTAATTAAAATACGGCAATGTTCGCAGTATACAATGTTATAAAATTAATTTTGCGGAAGTTCCAGTTAAAAACACAGGCAACACGAATACAAAATGTAATAATATAAAAGAATAAAATACCTAGAATAATATCTACGATGGAAAAATTACTTACAATTTCAAATAAAAGCAAAAAATACAAACCGATTACAGGACTCAAGGTTTAAAGAATAATATCAACAGATTAAGCAGTAGAGAAAACAACAAACCCTTTTACAACAAACAAAAAGTTTTGTTTAAATTTGAATACAATTGAAAAGTTCCATTATTATCATCATCGACATCGACTTCATTTTTAAAAAGAAAATGAAAAGGAAAAAGCAATCAACATTTATTTAGGCCCTTCGAAAGGTAGAAAATTAAATGAGAAAAAAATTCCAACATCAAGAAAACTTTGAAACTATTTCTCTCTTTGCTTTCAAGTGCATTCGTTTTGGGTTGAAGTGAAAATAAGATCAACAAAAAAACCTAATATTAAATAAATTTGGGTATGAAAAAATAAAGAAAGAGTAATGGAATAGTATTCCAAATAAAAACAATCTACTTGTTGCAATGTATCGTTGTCAATACCTAAAGAAGGATACTTGTAGCTGTGCTGCCTTTTAAAATAAAAGTTCAATTAAGAAAATTAATTTGTGCTCAAAGAAATTAAAGAAGTGTAGGAAATAGATTTAAAAGAAATTTCCAAAGTAAACTAGCTGTAGTATTTAATAAAGTCTAGCCCAAAAAGTTAAATGTACTTACAAAAGGTTAGATAAGAAATTCAAAATATTTACACAAAGATGTAAATAAAGCACCTTAATGTAACGTGTTTAATAGTAAGTGATTTGGAAAAGAGTATATATTTAGTATAGGAAGTATTCTTATCAATCGTAAAACAAATTCTAATTCACAACAAAAATTTAATTCACTCACTAAAATTAACACCGTTCAATATTTTAACACATCAGCAAAACTTATGGATCCTGCCCAAGGCCTGATAGTACAAAAGAGCGGGTCTTGGAGCAATGCTCTTTGACGATAGCATTGTCCTTTTAAGCACAACACTGCTACGTTGCTCCCAGGAAACTATCTTTCGGTTGTCCGTAAGCCCTACTCAACACTCTGTGCAATAGCTACTACACAATACTGATCCCCAACAGTAGTTGCAGATCATGCAATGAAATTGTAATGGTCTACGAAACAAAAGTGTAGAGATCACAAAACACATGCATGGCCACAAAATTGCCATAGCTGCCATACAAGCAACAAAGCTGACCAGTGATTGTTCACTCTCAACTTCCGGAAACTATAACATCATGAGGAAAGATTGATATGGAGACCATGAAATGTCAGCATTAGGCTGCTAGCGTCCCCAAACTCACTCTCACCTGACCCGTTCTCAGAAGTCAAGAGCATGACAATAAATACGGGAGATATTGACATCGAAATTACCAATGTATACATCCTACCCGTTAACAGCATAGCGGCCAATTATCACCCGAGCATATCCCATCGTCTGCAAGATGATAACAAAATAATACTTGGCGATTTCAATGCTCATCATGAGAGTTGGTATTCACAGCTAGCAATAATCATCGCGGTATACTCATAGCCGACCCGATGTATAAATCAGACTTCGCTGCAATTAACAAAGATTTCTGCACACACACAGCAAGATGTTCTAGCTCCCCAGATACATCCATTTTTTTTTTGTTAGTCCCTTCTTGCCTACACCAACTGGCAAACTAAAGTCGCGTTTAGTTTTGACCACATTGCCATCCTGGGCACTATTCAGAAACCGTGCGCCTTCGTGGAGCCCGATAAGCGCACATTTATTAACGACAATAAAGCCAACAGGCAGTAGTTATTAAAATTTGTGGAAGATTCACTAGGTCAACAGCCCTACCCCATCTGTGTCAGAAAACGTGAAAAAATATTTAGAGAAACCATTCTCAAGGCGCAAAGCGCTTTACTTTTGCAGGAAGAATTGCAAACATTACTCATGATTAGGGTGTGAATCATGAATGATAGAACGAAGCATGAATAATGGGCTCCGTGTAAACTTAGCATTAATCGCCTTTTAATATGTTAATCGCGCGGTGGCTAAGCATCGTTATATTACATGGACATTTTTTGCAATACCATACTTAACTAATCTTAAGCAAGATATTTTCTGAAAGTTGTTTTCATATCGATAGAACTTAAGAAAGTCAAAAATAAATTTCGATTCGAATTCATACTTTCTCCGTTTTGCCACTTTGATAATCTGCGTTCCGTTTCGATTGGAATTTTTACGTTTGTGTGTATTCGGCATTACGAGCGTAGCTGCGTTTTTGTAAGTTGTTAATTTAGTGGCGGAAGTCTTTCGATATCACACATTTTGAAATTAATACAAAAAAACTTTATTTGTTTTGCTACAATGATAAAAAAATAATTCAAATATAACCTCCGGCGCGACAGAATTCTTCACAGTGGAATAGTTTGGGCACCAAACTTTGCTGTCCCCTCTGAGGGGACAATGTAAGTCTAGCATATAACTCGGTTGTCCCCTCTGAGACATGATAGTTTGTTAGCTATTAAGGACCATGAAATTATTCTACCGCAATTTTTTAAGAAACACGTGTTCTCCTGTAGTTTTCTGTTAAAATGGCACAAAAAAACTAATCGAAATATAATCAAATTAACATGATGCATGATAAATAAATCAACCGTTTTACAGGTCGAAAAAGAACGTGCGAAGTGCGTTCAGAACGGACTGTACGCTTCTCTGATCCGTTGAGCAAATTATAGATATAGTGGATTAGGCGTAGAAAGCTACAAGGGTATGGCTCAACGAAGTGGGAAACTTGATATGATAATAAAAAAATCCGATAACCAAGAGAAGAAATGTACAAGCTCTCAGTTCGTACTGAAGCAGAGAGTGTTGTGTTTTCGTAATTTACCATTAGTTTTTTCCAAAGTATTTTTTTGCCCTTTCTTTTATTATATAATAAAATTTTCCTAAAAATTACAAAACGACCAAGTACCAGTGAATCTCGTGAAGCAAGCAGTAGTGAAGATGAGTTCCAGATAGACATTTATGCAGACAGATTTAACAAAATAACTATTCAAGCAGAAGAAAATGATAGTGACGATGATATTATCCGACCAAGAAGAAATTTGATAAATAGTGATACCGATACAACTAGTGAAAAGGAAGACGCATCAAGTGAAGAGTGGGAAGACGTTAGTGAATCTACCGATTCTCCTTCAATAATCGAGTTTGATATACATCACCAAATACCCGGAAGAGAAATACGAAGCAATATAAAAGTACCCATAAATTATTTTACTTTATATTTTACAAATGAATTACTAGACAATAAAATAAAAAAAAAAGAATATTGGTCTACTGTATAATATCACGTTTCCAGGATGTACGTTTTCGTTAAAAAGTGGCGTCGAGTTGCTGGTAGGTAACGTCCGAAACGGTGCCGAGTGCAAAGGGTTAAAATTTTTGGAAAATTGCTTTTTTATGCTCCCATTTCACACTTTCACACGCAAAACAGCTGGCTGTGAAATACTCTTGGTCTTCTTTATGTTCTAACGATTCAGTTTTTTGTGCGATTTGTGCGTAACTGAATGCGGAGACGTAATCGAAATTCAGAATAAGTGTAAATACATCCATTGAAATGTATATACATATTTTTATATTACAATGTATTTAAATAATATACAAAATAATGTATAAATTTAGTAATCAAATATACTAGTCATACTTATTATAAAAATATACATAAAGCCAATTTTCACACAGAACCACAAGAAATACTTTTCTATAAATTATGCTTTTACTTTATATATTTACTTTTTTTAGAAATAGTCAAACATTAAAAATCTATTCTTCGACAATATCGACAAGAAAACTTATAGGATTCACTAAAACCCTTAACTTTTAATCTTCCTTTACACAATTTTGAATTGTGTGTATTTAACTTTAGGAAATTATTCTTCTCTTAGCAAGCTTTAATTAGATCCAGGAGGGCAAATTAAAACAAATATATAATCCTACCCATTTAATATGCAAAGTTAAAATGACGAACAGAAACAAAACCCTCAAATCTTCACTACTTACCAGCTTCAGTATCATTGAAAAATGTTGGCTTGATGTTGACAGTATACTCGTAAGATTTCTTTAAAACTCCTTCCCTGATGTGAATACCTTTGGCATTTGTGGGGCCACAGTGTACGGAAAATCTGAAATAACAAACAACAGCAATAACAATAAAAACACATTAAATTAAAATAAAATATTATATTAAGTATGAAACAAAAGAAGTGCATTAATTAAAAATGCACAAAAGATGTAAAACAACAAACAGCAACCATTACAACAAAACAAAACAAAACTTTTGCACAAAATATTTAACATGCAAAATAAAACTGCCATAAGTTTTGAGATTAAAAAGTACAGAACAATGACTAGAAGCGTGAAGGAGGCGGAGGAGGCGAGTATAATTGTAGTTGTACAAGACATACCTTAACATATTCTCGACAGCATTATTGTGTTCTAACAAATGTTCAAAGGCTTTTTCAACATTTAAGAGACCACTGCCTTGGGCAAATGGATCAACGTAACCTAATTTAGTGGCAGTAGCACAGATGGCACGTTTAATACTAAAGGGTGAGTATGGTATGTTGCGTTGCTTTAGGCCCGAGATGAGTAAAGCTAGAAAAACAAAAAGAATACAATTAAAGAAATTAAAATTAAATTCATTTTTTATGACACTTGCCTATAGCTCCAGCAACATGGGGAGCTGCCATGGAAGTACCATTCATAAGAGCTGATTTAGACATAGTGAATTGTGGCACGGATGTTATGGCACCGCCCGGAGCACATACTGTCACCCCTTGGCCACCATCAATGCAGGGATCTCTGGAGGTCCAAGTATAAACATTGGCGGGTAATTTTTCACGCATTGCATACTCGGCTTCCATCATTTGTGGCGAAACATAGGCGCCCACACCAATACAACTGGGTTGAGTAATATCTGGGGGGGTGCCAACAGTAGAAAGTGCAGGACCATGATTACCCGCTGAGGCTACCCACACAACGCCATACTTGTTAACTACTTCGCTCATTAATTCACCAATGCGGCTAACGGCAACAGCGTAAATGAAAAATTACAAAAGAAACATTAAATTATGATTATTAAGTTTATAAACGTTGTTAAAACAAGTTACATATTTAGTTTGTGTTAAAGGTTTTTATTTTTTTTTTCACAACATTGAATAGATAGAAAAAACATTTTATATTTTGAAATTTCCTTTGTGGTGTCTTGTATTGTTGGTGCTGTTGTTGTAAATACAAAAAAAATATTAATGTTGTTGGCTGGCTGTGCAGCCAATGCATTGAAACATAAAAGGAGACTGGGAGGAAGCGGGAATAAACAACAATTAAAATCGACTTAAGTGTTGGGGGTTTAGATTGTTTGGTTGGGAAAAAGTATTTGGTTAAAAACAATTTACCTCAAGTAAAGTTTTCTTTTTTTACGGCGTTTCTTTTCAATGATTTCAGGAAATCTAAGAGGAGATGGTGTTTGTTTTTAATAAAGTCAAAGAAAATTTCAAAATACATATGTAAATAGTTCTTGATTTGATTTTAGTTAAGTTAAGTGAAATTATTTATTATAAAATAAAATCTTAATAAAGTCATAACAATATTTACCCAGCATTAGACCAATGAGAATGTTCGCCATAACTCATATTAATAACATCAACTTTGCGCCCCGAACGGCATAGTTCCATGACCTTTATCATAGCTCTCACCAGGCCTGTGCCAGTTTCCATGGAACCCAAACGGCCATCACCAATGGTCATGGAGACAATTTTAGCATTCGGTGCTACGCCATCAATATCTTTAGAAGCGTGATTGCCACTGGCAATGGAAGCCACATGAGTGCCATGTGGTGCTGCAAGGAGAAAGGATATTTTTTTAAATTAAAATTTTAGACATCAAAACCAAAGATTTGATTGGCGATGCAATAAATCTAAACCCTTCCTCACACATATTTAATAGCAAATTATATATAAGAGAAATGTAATAAATGTGTCTGTTGGGGCTTCTCGTTTCTCCGCAAATAAAGAATACCGTAATGAAACGAGAATATCTGGAACGTATTCCTTGGATTCCCAAAAAAGCTGGGTTTTAATCTTTATTAAGTTAAAAAAAAATTTTGAATTAAAAAATAACAACAGCCGTATTCCGTGTTTGCTGCAATTGGTGTTGCAAGAGTACAAATGCACGTTAAGAGTATTAGTCCAATTGTAGCCCCTTTTGAGAATATATTATTTCTCTCAGAATAACGTTATCATGCACATGTAATCTCTTAATATAATTTAAATCAATTACATAGACACTTATGCTTCCTTATAACAGCATTTGCAAATCTTTTCTATCTTTGAACAAAACTCTCACCAATGCATAATTGTAAAAGCTTTCATTCAAAAATGTCAAATTTATTCAATAGGATAGGTTAAACAAAAAACCATACTAGGAATCTTTACAATATCACCGGTCGTACGCAAGTTTTACAAATTAACGCTTTTGCTTTAATTGGTAAGGACTCATGGGATAAAACTCTGCCAAAGCATTCTTTAATTTAAACGTTATTCAGGGCAAATTTGCTCATGTTTGTTGAAATAAATGCGAAGGTATTTTACTTTCAGGGACAACAAAGTATGCACATTTACCTGATGCATTTCTCAAAGAAACTGCTTCACTCTTAGATGCATACATTCCTATTCCCCAATGATCAAAGAATTCTTTTACTTTACATGTCTAGAAACAATTTGAAATGCTTCAAGTGTGGACTCATGATGCGCGTAGAGTAATGAATCATCTGCGTACAAAATGCCTGTTGTGTTAAAATAATTGTAGGGGAAATCGTAAATGAAAATATTATATAAAAGAGGAGACCTAATTTGAGACCCGCGTAACTGAAGAAATATGACCAAAATCAAATAAAGAATTATTCAATTATACGCCAAAACGTCTATTATTTAATAAAAAATTCTCCATAGTTTAACTAACTGTGTAAATCAAATCCAATATCATTAATTTTGAAAATAATTCCACTGTGATACTCTCTACCAAAGGCTTTTTCTACGTCAAGTGAAACTGTAATTGTACAATATCGTGATCTTAAATTACAAATAACATCGTTTTGGAACTTGGAAAAATCGTCCACAGAAGAGTAGCCACTTTTAGTTCTAAATTGTAAATTTTATAGATAATTTCCAGCTAAGACCAGTTGCATTTTCTCATCAATAATTTTCTAAAATAATTTTCAAAAAACTCAATTACTAATAGAACAAAAAAGTTATTTATCAGAATAGTTTTTAAAAAGAGTTTTTAGATAAACAAATTAAATTCTGTTAATAAAGTCTTATATTCAGTAACTCCGGTATTTTGTTTTTTGGTGCTCGTATTTATAGGCACTTTCCAGCTTTGGTAAAAAAGCATTTGCTGCCATTTCTGATTCTATATTGGCTATATATTCCAGCTCAATGGTGATATTCAACGGAATAGATATTTTTGCCGAGAAATCGGGAACGAAAAATCCAGGGAGAGAACCCCTAGTGTCTGTCATGAATTTTTTAGATTTTCGTTTTATTTTTGAGCAGATAATCTTTACTAACAAGCGATTCTAAATCACAAGGCGAATTACTATCACCCTAGCAACTTGGCCATCAACGCTCGTTAAACAGATTGAATGGATTTAATTGGATGATGATATATGTATATCGGACATAAAGTTTTAGACGATTGGTACTTGATCTTTAAATGACTATAGTCGGATTGAATACGAATGATATAGCGACAAAACTAACAGTTCCGAAAAAATAACTATTTTTTTCCTTCTTAATCGTAAACGTGTTGCCGTTCACTGTATTGCCTCTGGATTAAGCGGGTTTTTTGTTGACTTAAATGAAATATTAGAGGATCGATATATGTAATATATTTTGAGGAGTTAAACTGAACAATTGCATTTAAAAGAAAACTTCCAAAATATAATCAAACCCAATAGCAGTGGGGAAAGCATGAAGTAATCAAGGTAAAATAAATTAGATTCGTATAGGTCAAATAAGCGCATCAGATGCATATACTAAGAAACCATAGGCTAACACACATAGCGTACTTGTTGAAAAACATACAATATCTATTAATATAACAGAAGATAATAATGAACGTGCTGCTACCAATATTTAAAATAACAAATGCTATGAAGCCTAACTATTTTTGGAAATAAATTGGTAAATGTAGCGTAGGTTTAACCGTATAATAAGAATGAGATCAAATCAAACTTTTGCACATGATTACAATCTCTAACCAGACTTAAAATTGTTCTTTAGCTTCTGATATTTGCAAAATTAGTTATAGTTATATCATTTATTTATTTAATTTATTACTTACAACACATTCCAACGATTTCCAAAACATTTCCTTCGTCATGAACGTTAATTGACACAGACAAATAGTCATCAACATTTTTAATTTCATGGGTTTTCGTAAATTCACCGATATGTAAAGCATTTTCTAGATCACCCTAAAAAATATTTAAGATTTGCAGACTTTATTTTATACATTTGTAAAAAGATTTCAAAAACGCTTTCATTTTTACCTTTTCCGTAATATCAATTACAGCTTGCCAACCAGTACTCGTAGGGTAAAGTATACAATCATATGCAGTTTTAATATCAATATAGTATTTTTCATAGTTGTTGAGCAATTCTAAAGTATTGTCCAAGTCTTCTTTATTGAGTTTCTTATCCCAACTTAATTTGCTATTATCTACGTGTAATAATTGCAAATAAAAAATGATAATGAATGGACAAAGCAGAACTTTTCATATAATGTACCTGGATTTTGAGCTTCAAATTCATTAATTTTTCTGGAGACATCAGCTGCGGCTTTTTTATGCGGTCCATCCCACTCTTTAAGTTTGCGGTCATTAGTAAGATTTTCGCGTACTTTAGAAGGACATAAATCATGAAAGCCTTTAAGACCTAAACCGAATTCCTTATTGGAGGCAGTGTTGTTATCAAGCATTTGCTGGGTTATCTGGTTATCAAAAAAAATTTAGTTTAGAAAAAATAGTTAATAACAAGTTTAATGATTTGTGCTTCTTAACTCTTGTCCTAGTTTAATATATTAAATTAAATAGATTTCTTTGGGAATACTTTGGTAAGTATTATTTCATGGTTTCCCCTGATCGCTAATGTATATTTATCTACCGAATAGTTAGCATATATCGCTTACATTTCCGACTGCGGAGGAAACAGTGATCATTCTAAGTAAAAGTAAAATGGTCTCATTTCGAGCAATGCAAAAACCAGTCCATAAACCTTTGTCTATGAAAAGATCGCCCTGTAGCTTGTAGACTTAATGACCAAGTTTAAAGTTATTAAACACTTTGCCATAGATCAAAGGTACAAGTACAAATAACCCAAATTAGAAATAAAAGGGATTTATTGAAATACTTGTAGTTACAAAATTCATGACTTATTGATTTTGGAAGCAAATTTCTACATTCGGTTCCTAAAGAACTTTTATATAACAACATATTTTTAATTTTTTACTGAAATTGTACAAGCTCTGGCCACTCTAAAATAAATACCAAATATTCGACGTAGTATAGCTTACGTCTGCATTAAAATGTTTAATACTTACAAATGCTTTACCGCAGTCAATCGTATCGTGTTTAAATGCGTAACGTTTTAGATGAAATTCTTACCTTTATTTGTCTTCCAGACAGACCGGTTATAAAGCCCTTGTCATCGGCCACAACTTTTTTAGTAACACTCACATCACCACAACCAGTGCAATCGAAACGTTCAATAACCTTTACAGTTTTACCATCACACAGAGTCTGATATATGATGAGAACATCAAAAGTGAGTATGAATTTTAAATGCCACAAGCAAAATTTAACAAAGGAATAGGAACTAACCTCCAGACCGGCAGCACGGGGATCAACACCAGAATCAAATATCGCTATAGTAACATCACGACCATCGAAATCAGGATATTTTTGCAGGAAATTTAATACATTAGTATCGGCTTTGGGCACCAAAGCGCCAGCTGGAAAGGCGTTCTCCACAATACCGCCATTGGCTAGTTGATTAATAGTCATTGTTGTTTGGTTAGCTTTTGCGGAGACTAAAGGAAAATCTTCTAAGGATAAGGCTGGTAAACGACTTTGCGCGCTTAACGTGGTATGCAGATGTCTAGGCAAAGCTAGTACAAGATTAAAAAATTTTGTTGATAGAGATCGCGAGTATATTAATTTAAAATAACTTCAACCAATAAAATATCGCACCACAAAACAATAAATTGTCCAACTGTCATGACAAGCGTAATTAAATACACTTGTCAACTTTATTGTTTTTGTTTAATGGCTGCTATATATAAAACCTGAGTGGTATGAAAAGCACTCGGATTATGGCAACTCTTATTATTATTTTGTTTTTGTTTACCAGCTGATTATTTGTCATTTGTGTTGTAATCGAAGTTCGCATAAGAAGAATATTCTTTTGTTATTTTTGGTGGAATTTAACAAAATTTCTTCAATAAAATGTGGTTCGAAATCTTACCATCGGCTATTATCATCAGTGTGGCTATGGCCATACCATCGTATGCTATGTATGGCATACATAAACTCGTTTTGGGCAATGTAAGTTTGATGCTTTTATCAATTGCCAACGATTGACGACTTCCCAAATTCTTACATAAGGCTATTTTATGGTGGATAATTTTACAATGTCTCAGCATAATTTATTCCAATGCATAGAACAAGTTCTATTTATGCAACACAAACTTTAATTCTCTATTTGAACTTTGTAAAACCTTATTAAAATTTCTCTTTTAATATTTTATTAGGCCTACCGCCGCGATTTAGATGAGCGTTTTGACCGTGTTATGTATTGGCGCGATACACGACTAACCGGCAATCCGTATAAGATGAATGTAAGTGCTATTTAAAATCTTGAGCTTAATATAAAAACATAGATTGTTTGGGACAAATTCTAATTCAATTAATTGTTTGCATGGTAGCAGGTATATATTTTTAAAAATTATAATCAAAATTTATAAATAATTTTATCTGAGAAAATATACATATGTATATTGAAATTATCAGCTTATATCTAGTTAAGGTAACACCAAAAGATAGCTAAGAGGGTAAAAAATGTAATTAAACTAAAAGAACTGTCAGCAACCAATATTTTCGGAGTTAATTCCAAATGTTTTTTATAATGTGTAATAACTTTGTTTAACAAATATTTTTCATAGTTTTATTTAGTTATCACAAAATATAGTTAAAACGTAAACATTTCGAAATATCTTAAATACCATAGAGGTCAAAAACGCAGCACTCGGCCAAAAACAGTCTATGCAAAAAGGTTTTCCTTACGTCAAAACATAAGTCAACTAAATTTGGATGAAAGAGATATGACTCATACTATATACAATTCCGAATAATTTTATCCGGTTACACGAGTACTTTTTTTACAAATTTAATTTAATTTATTTTTTATTGTAATCTATAAATTTTTTATGATAAAATTCAGAATGTTAGGTTGAAGAGCCTGTCAATGTTTCAGCTAAATCTTTTATGAACAACCTTAATATCTTCATACGTTACTGCCGAGTCATCTCGAAGCACGAATAAACAAATTAGTCTCGTAATACTTGACAATCTAAATAAACTGGTCTGCGTCCCAAAAGAGCCGTGCAGGGAAATTTTTCTACAGGTTTTTCCTCCTGCTTATTGAGGCAAATTCTACAAAAAGCATTGTACGAAGGATTTAAACTCCTTGTGTGTCCATCCATTGTGCAATGGCCGCAGCGACCAATATAAGTATTTGCTCCAACTGTGGCCTCCATATTGAACACAAGCAGCCCTGAATAGTTCCTGCTGAATGGGTGTGAAAAAAACTCGTAAAGATTTTCTTTGAGAAAAATGATTGATAGAGAAAAATGATAATATCAAAAATATGTTAAAAAGTTATTTGAAAAACATATAAACTTGGGAACAAAATCCTCGCCAAAATAACTTGTTTAAATTGAAAAAGTACCTAAAGGTTTCAAAAATATATTAAATAAATAAAACCGAAAAATTAAAATCGAAAAGCTGGGTGCTTAACTCGTATTTCGATCCGAAAGAAAACACAACGTGTTAGTGAATACAAATTCGAATGATATTCTTTTCAATCGAATTACGCAGTAACCCCCGTGAATTAAAACAAAACGTTAAATTTAGAAACACAAATTTTTTTAATAAAAAGTAAATTTGATTTTGTTACAAAACTCTGCATTCATTATTTCGCACTATGTTGGAGGGTACGTACGGCATAACATAGTCATATTAAGTCCTCTTAGTTTATTGACTAACGTAGGAGTAGTATTTCTAATTGACAATCATGGTATTTCGGTTTCCAATCTACATGAATGAATCCTGGCTTTTCATTAACAATGATCAATTTTGGTTTAATAACATGCCACTGATAATTACAAGTTAAAATTCTCAACTATTTTAATTCATTTTTAATTTTCCTTAAAGAACAATAGTTGATTATTATAAATAAATATTCTTTCATATTTTCTCTTTCAGGGCTTGGAACAAATTCCCGATGAAAAGGAATAAATGAAAGCTTCGTTCGTACGTCATTTATAATGCCTGGAAGAAAAGAAAATTAAAACGCGATAATATTATAATTATAAACTTACTAAAGTAAATAAAAAGAAGTCCAAAATAAACAAACAAGAAACAGCACTTTTTTAAAAAGCACTTGAGAGAATATTCACTTCTAATAGTTAATTAACTCTTATATAAATATGCAGAGATGTAAAGGAATGACAGCTTTTTTCAAATAATACTAGTTCCAGACTATTAAGTATATAGCGACGATGAAATAAAATGGGATAGAGCGATTGATTAAATATATTATTAAAATACCGAGCAGTCGAAAAAGTGCTGGGAATCAACACCAAACTTTAATAGTTGTTTGTGTCCGAAAAGCATGTTAATTTGCTGTTAATATTAGTGAAATAGTTTTGGTAAAAAATATTAAAATAATAGCTTTTAATTTAATACAGATAATTATTATAACTAATTTCGGAAGGCAGATTTAATAATTTAATGGCATGAATGATAAAAGAAAAAAATCAATCTGAACTTGTAACAAATTATACAATTTGTTGCATTCTTTGCTTGCCACTAAAATATTTCGTATTCATAACTTAATCACTTTTTTTACAATAAAACAACGGGCAAATTATGGCAAGCATTATCTATCGCAATGTCTATTTTAATTTGATTGCTATCGAATCCGGGAATTAATTCCCATTTGTACATAAAGAGTCACTTTTATCATATTAATAAATTCATACCTTCATGTTGGCTAGATTTTTTGAGTCCTGTCAAATACAACAAAAACAACCCTGTTTACATGGATAAGTAACGTTACTTCTCAAACACTCTGTAAGTGAGGCGGGTAGTTAGGCATAAAAATCCACCCTTGTATAAAGAATGAGTTTTATAGTTTCCTTTCACTATACTCCCAAACACAAACTGCTCCTACTACACCACTACTGTAACCAGAAATAATGTCACTTTTCAAAATACTCTGAAAAGGAATACAACAAAAGGCGTCGTCGGTTGGTGGTTTGGTTTGTTAGTTCTCTTTTATTATTTGCTTTTTGCGATGAAAATAAACTACAAGTAAATCGTTTCGCCATAAAATTTTGAGATTTTATTAAAAAGCAAAAACGAACATGTAAATTTTATTAAAACCAATTTAAAGTTATCCATCAAATGCAAATAAAAAGCGTTTCTTTAATTTTGTGTGTGTATAGAAAAAGGCTGAGAAAATCATTAAAACCAAATCGAAATAAAAATGGTTGGGGTTTTATGTGACGACTACAGGAGTGTCACATTAAGCAGTTACTCTATTACAGTTAATTTATACGTGAAGCTTTCAAGTTTTAATCGCAAAACGCTTTTAAGTAGTTTTTATATGTTCGCGTTGGTAGTTTATATGTGCTTCATAGTGCCAACTGCTGCAGTCAACACATATCACAGCGAAGAATTTTATACCGTCCGTCATCACCGTCAGCATTTAAGTCGCCAGCCAAGACAGCAAAGAGATTCGTTAAATGAGGAAAAGGGCTATTGTGCTCCGTACAATGGTAAAATTTGTAAGAACTTTATAACTCATCAGGTATGGTATAGTCGCGAGGATCCTACGGGTGGTTGGAAAAATGAACAGATTACCACGGCTTTGTGGGAGGAACTAATTCAAGATTTGAATGGTCTGTGTCGCACGGCGGCTGAGGTGAGTGTGTTTAGTTTCAACACATTAAAACTTAGTGCTTGTGCTTTCACAATAAATCTATAAATGTTCTTTTCTAGAAACTTCTTTGCGTTTATGCTTTTCCTAGATGTTTAATTGAAAATGGTTTAACTGTCAAACTACCTCTTTGCTATGAGGACTGCGCCGCCATCCATTTACAATACTGCTACAATGATTGGGTATTAATTGAAGAAAAGAAAGAACGTAATATTTTCCTTAAGAGTAGAGGACATTTTCGCTTGCCAAATTGCTCCATACTACCCAAGTATAATAGCACTACCAGGAGGCCGAATTGTTCGTATGTGGGCTTAACGGAACTAAAGGAGGATGAAATTAGTTGTAAGTAAACTGATAGTATTCATAACACATATACATAAATATACTATTTGCAATCCTTTAAAAAATAAAGGATTTTGTTTAGAAATTTAAAATTTTTTTAAGCCAAACTTGCTGTGATTCTTTTTGAACTTTTACTTTCAACAAATGTTTACTGCAGCTTTCCGCTTTTTAAAGTTAAATGAAATATATGTATATCTTCCTTTCAGATGACTGTCGCAATGGCAATGGGCGCTATTATTTAGGCTCTGAAAACGTCACGAAATCGGGTATTCCCTGCCAAAGATGGGATACACAGCATCCTCATAAACATATACAGCCGCCCTTGGTATTTCCACAGATCAAAAATGGCGAAAATTATTGTAGAAATGCTGGTGGTGAGGAACCTTTTCCATGGTGTTATACAATCGATGAATCGGTGCGTTGGCAGCACTGTGATATACCCATGTGTCGTAAGTGGTTTAAAATACTTAATTGTTTTCGAAATGAAATTTCTTTTAATGGAAATTCTTGATAATCATAGCTGACTACATTGACCATTCTCTGAAAGATTTGGAACCCATACAAATGGAAACTTTTTTCACACCCTACGTAATATTTATGCTGGCTGGTTTTGGATTCATAGCAATTGTGGCTCTTCATTTACTGGTTCTATTACTGTATAAATTATCAAAAAATAAAGAATTCCATCAACAACAAGTGAATCAAAATCCCAGTTCTGACTGCAATGTTTCGGCGAGGGGAGTTAATGCTGTTAATAATTTCACGGCGGCCAATAATAGTGAATGCAATAATCTCTCCTTAAGTCGTGAGACATTAGGTTCTCATCAGGCTGTGGCTCATAAATTTGGTACTATTAAAAGTACGGTGATGGTACATAATGTTATAGAACCTCCAAAGACCGCTTTAAATACGAAATTAGAGAAATTAGAGTATCCCAGAGAAGATGTGGTCTATGTGAGGTCTTTAGGCCAAGGAGCCTTTGGAAGGGTATTTCAGGTAAGAAGAATGTTGAACTATACTTTATAAAAATATCTTTTATTGGAAACTGTTTGTCCAACTTTGAGTTTAAAAATACTTTTCAAGTTAAAAAGAAACTTTTTCATTTGATGATTTTTTTGTTAAAGAATAAAAGAAAACTATGTAAAAAAGTACCTTTAGATATAAATTTTAACTAAAATTATGATAAAAGGTCAAAGAAATATAATAAAGTTTTAGACAATTTTGTACCAAAAAATATTCTTTTTACATAAAGTATTTTTTTTAAACAACTTTTAAAACAAAGTAACTTTTTTTGTAAAAAAGTACCTTTTAGTTAAAACGTACCTTCACTAAAAAGGACGTTTTAATAAAAAGCATCAGTTAGGCAAAAGTTAGTTTTACGCGAAAGTACCTTTTTTTAAAAGTACCTTTATTAAAAAGTGCTATTTCTTAAAAAGTACTTTTTTGTTTAAATGTAGTGTTTGGTTCAAATGTGTATTTCATTTAGAAAACAACTTTTATATTTATAATACTCCTATTTTAGGCCAAAGCCCCCGGCTTAGTACCCGGCTACGATGATCTTATGGTGGCAGTTAAAATGTTAAAAGACGATGCCAGCGAACAAATGCAAATGGATTTTGAAAGAGAAGCCTGTCTATTGGCAGAATTTGATCATCCTAATATAGTGAAGCTGTTGGGTGTTTGTGCTCTTGGGCGGCCCATGTGTTTACTCTTTGAATTTATGTCTCCCGGAGATCTTAGTGAATTTCTAAGATCATGTTCTCCCTATGCCACACACAGACTGCAGCAAGGAGAACCCCTGCATGAGGGCCATTTACTGCATATAGCAGCCCAGGTGGCCGCCGGTATGGTCTATTTATCGGAACGTAAATTTGTACATCGTGATCTGGCCACCCGCAACTGTTTGATTAACGAACAAATGATTGTAAAAATAGCCGACTTTGGTTTATCGCATAAAATCTATCTGCAGGATTATTACAAAGGCGATGAAAATGATGTCATACCCATACGTTGGATGCCTTTGGAAAGTATATTGTATAATAAATTTTCCATAGAATCGGATGTCTGGGCTTATGGCATTTGTTTGTGGGAAATATTCTCCTTTGCTCTACAGCCCTACTATGGCTTGATCCATGAGGAGGTCATTAAATTCATCAAAGATGGCAATGTTTTAAGCTGTCCCGACAACACGCCCTTGTCAGTGTATGCCCTCATGCGCCGCTGCTGGCATCGCAAACCCAGTGATAGACCCAGCTTTAATGAGATTAATCATTGTATACAACACAGTATAGCAGAATATGAATGTAAAACGGCCTTGGATATGGGTAATTAATTAAGGATTTCTCAACAGAAAATTTATTTTCTTTAAAATTTTAGTTCCTTATTTTATTATTATTATTATCAAAATGAAACGAATATAAACTTCCATAGCATATAACTTGTGGGCAATCTATACCTTTTCCAACGAAATATTTTACGAAACTATACAAAACTTAATGTCCGTTTTAAAGTAGTATTGGACATCTTAAGTAATCATATAAACATACACACATACATAATCATTTAAACAAAAAATTTACTCTTGACGATTAGAAAACTTAAAGAAATATTTGATATTAAAAATCTCGGTAACAATAAAGTGGCTCTTTAAGAATTGAAATCAAACAAATAATAAGAAAAAAACGAAATATAAAATATATGATTTTTTTTTTAATTCACACTCTCACGTTGTGAAATTAACCAAACGAAATGGAAACATCAGAAAGCATTTACAATATTTACCAAATAAAATAACAGAAAAACAAAAAAAAGACACAAATTATTTATCATTAGCCTGTAAGATTATTTATATTTGTAAGTTTAAGAATATCAATTTTTTGGAGTAGAAAGCATTTTTCATATGTAAATTTATTTACTTTATTCTACTGTAATGAAAATAAAGTCCATTAATGTGTAAAATATTGAAATCCAAAGTGAGTATTATTACCAAGCCTGGAGTAGAATTTGCGGTAGAATTTTTCAAATTGAATAATTGTAACATAAGCGAAACTAGACAGATTGTCTGAGATGAAATTCTAAGTTGATTTTATTTCAATATAAATAAACGTTATCAAATTACCTAAGCGAATTTTTGTGGAAATCCAATTTGTTAACTCAAATCGTTTTTATAAAACTGAGAAGTTGTTTTATTCTCTAGAAAATCTTTAGCCTGGGATTTTTTTTTTCCTACTGTTTTGAATATTTTATATGTTTCTTACACGCTTCTATTCAATTTGTCTGGCGATTTTAAAACGAATCAGTTTGAAAGTGTATGGTAAATTGCAGTCGATTTGAAATTTATTAGAATTGAAAATGCAGATGAAGATATTTATAAAATTTATATGATATAATGAAATTAAGGTAAAAAAAAGATGAGAGTCGATACCTGTATGTGTCCTATTTTTGATAATTATTAAATAGCAATTCCATTGGGACGGATGGATTACAATGGAATTACTGCGAGACCTCTTTCCACAACAAGTTATTTCAAGGATTGGTGATGATGATTGGCCTCTACAGTCGCCTGATTTGACTGCTCCGGACTTCTTTTTGTGGGGATATCTAAAAAGGAAGGTTTATGCAAACAAACCAGAAACGCTGGAGCAACTCAAAATATTCGTGATGAAATTAATGAAATACCGCGTGAAATGTGTGAGAATGTAATGAAAAATGTGTTCAAAAGGACTCGCATTTGTGAGGCTAACAGATTAATTTTAAGAGCAAATAACTCTTAAAAAATAATTATTAAAAAGTATTTTTTTGAATAAAACTTATAACCGTTACAGACCCTAACAAAATCAGTTTTTTTAAAAAATAAAATTATTTTTCATGAGTAAAAAAGAAACAACTTAGCCTTGAAGCTGGGTATATATTACCTTCTTCTACGTCGTTGATTTTTTTTAATTTTAAATGTAGCGTAAATAACGACGGCAAATAGCGCCGCCAACTTAGAGCAGCCAAATTTGTGTAATGAACTTTATATATGGATTTCATTACGAAGCCGCTCATTTATTTTTTACAACTAGAGAGTAGTTTTCGTTGACAATACCATAAACTAAGATTGAGGTATGGGAGGTTACAGTGTAATTCGATTTGAAAAGAAAAGCATTCGAATATGTACGCCTAATACATTGCGTTTCGAAAGTATTATCTTTCGAATCGAGTAACTCTACTTTGTTAAACACTCTTTATAAACTTTCGAAACTTAGTAAACAAAGAATTTTAATATCAATTATGTTCGAAATTTCGAACATCTTACGAAAGATATATTTTTCCAAATAAAACTATTAAAAATTTGCATATAAATTTCACTCTAAAAAATATTTTTTCTTTTTTTTTAGAAAATTCTGAAACAAGTTTGAATATGTTTTTTAATATTAAGAATTTATTTCTGTATTCCGAACGCTTCAATCACCTGCAAAATTTTTATGAATACCACTTTATTTTTGAGACATTTCAAATTTTCTAGACAATTTTATTTTAATTTATTTAATTTATTGAATCTTTCTACTAAAAGAAATTTCCTAGACGACTGAATCGTTTGGAATTCAGAAACAGGCGCTAAATGCACAAAATAAAAATAGAAATAATTTTATAAATTAACTTGCAAGTTCTCTGTAGGTCTGTCATACAATTTATTATAACACCATGTTATGGTTTATATTCGATAGTTCGGTGCAACTTAGTGCAGCATCATAAGGAAATAATTTATATTATCAAAACTTTAATTTACAATCAATAAAATATCGAATATAAATAATTAAATTATGTTGTAAAAAATTTTACAAACAGTACTTTTCATGCGGAGAAAGTACTTTTTAAGTTGAAGCGTAGTACCTCGTTATAATCTTAATTTTCCATCACTGCTATGTGGTCACCACAAAATGAAGTACAAACTAAAATTAGGTTTTGCGACATACTCATTAGTGTTGCGACCGAGTTGTGCAACTTGCAAATAATTTTTGTTTTATATTTTTCGTACAACCGAGACACACAACTTAATACAACGAGCCCTTAACTGTTGCAATATCATGTACAACCTTCTCAAGTTAATGTCAAGCAATGAACTTTGCCAACGTAGTTCTACAGTGGTATGATACAAAATTTTATTCTTCAACCTAAATTTTTTTAAAGTACTAATTAAAAAAAGTACCTTTGAGAAAAAGTACTTTTTAAAAAAGTATCTTTAAACCCCCTTTTATGCAATCTTCAAATGTTTATTCGCGATTTAAAGTTTCAATTTACCAGCCATATTCTTGTCACCAACTTCATTATGGTGGGCGAATATATTTTGTAGAATTTTTTTTTACAAAAGTACCTTTTTGGAAAAATGGCCTTTTTTAATAAAAGTATTTTTAAAAAAATTTGCTTTAAAATAGGCTTAAAAGTATTTTATTCGGGAACCAGTGTTAAAAAAATCCCATCAATAACAAAATACAATTAAGTAAAAGTACCTTCTTTAAGGTTATTTTAAAAAGAGTGCTTTTTTGTAAATTCCTCCGAAAACATACAACTTTTTTTAAAAAGTACTTTCTAAAAAGTACCTTTTTTTGCAATTAATTTCCAACTGGTGGTTTAACCATATTTTTTTCTATACAAAAATCATCAAAGAATTTTAACACACACTTAATCTTCTTTTTAAGTAAAAAAGAGTCTTTAGTGAGGCTTGTAACACAATAATATGAATTGATATTTTTGTTTGAAGAAACAAAGAATAACGATCAATTCAATCACCTGCAGCTCACGACTGACTACAAGACTGTATGAAATAAAGATCGCTTTACTCTCTGCCGGTGTCTATAATGCTTGTTTGTTCTCAGAGTTATAACAAACCTTAAGGTAAAGAAAATACTTTTAGCTGGTACAACAAACAAGTGGATAAAATAAATAATTTTTGCTAATAAAACTTTCAAATGTACGCACTCAAGACGTATTATTTAACATGTGTTAAACTTTGGAGATTGAACGTAACACGCACCAAACAAAAACAGAGAGCTAGCTCAATCATGCACTTTAGATTACAATTAATAAATCTCAGCTCAGACTCGTAGGTTGCCTGCCCATTAGGCACTAAAACATACCGTACGCTCGCTCAGTATTATTTGAGCATTCATAGCGACAGCTACCGATTTTTAACAACGGATACTTTAGCCAGCAATTCATTATTTAATTGTTGGTATTTTAAAGCTTTTTTTTTTACTTAAGTGTTAAATAAAAAAATATATTTGTTAACAAAATAAACAACTCATTGCATGTTTTGTTTTACAATGAAAACAAGTGTTTCTTTGGCTAAAATTACGACAACAAGTTGAAGCCATAAAATCAAAGTTACATGAAAAATCCCAATAATTGGCTGCCAAAATTAAATAAACAAAGTTCAACAGGAAAGAAATAAAAGAATTGTCTGCACTCTACTGATTTTTATTAAATACATTTTAGTGTTAAAAAAATGAAATAAAAAAAACAAATAAAAATTTGAATTAAAACTCGCTGTCTCATTCATGGAGACAAAAAACAAATATCAAATAAAACACACATACCTTGGCTGGGCTTTCAAAAACAGAAATTTTAATTATTTAAATAGGAAATGGGTGACAACAACAAAGGTTCAATAAATTTCTTTTCGAGTTGTATTTTTTACCACTTTGAACTAAATTACAGCGCAAAAGTCTTCCCAGTTATAAATTAAAAAAAAAAAAAATCACTTGTATAAAAGTACTCTCAAAATACGTACTTGCTTGCAACAAGTGCCTATTGACAAAAAAAAATATTGGACATCTTTCAAAAACTCTTTTTCTGTGAAAACTATTTGTAACTAAAAATTTTGAAACACAAGAGTTTCCAATAAATACTTGCTTTTTAAAAGTACCCTTTTTGTAAAAAGTACTTTTCACAAAATTAAATTTTTTCAAGAGTATTTCCAATCTTAAAAAAATGACTTCAAAAACATAGATCTTAGAATAAACTTCATTCATACAAAAAGTACTAACTAAAAAAATTTTGATGAAAATTATTAACAACAACGACAATCCAATATGACAAGATTATAGTACGAAATGCGCCATTACAAAAGTTTAATTGAAATAGAATTTAAACGGCACTTGAAAATGTAATTGTACTCTTTCAAAATAAGTACTTATTTATAAAAAGTGCCTATACAAAAAAGTCTTCTAACAGTAGTCTCCTTTTACAGCAACCGAATTTTGACAAAAAGTACCTCAATGAAGAAGTACTTTTTTATGAAAAATATATTTTATAAATAACTACATATTTGAAAAAATACTGTTTTTCAATATTTTTGTTTTAAAGTACCTCTTTATAAAAAGTACTTCTTTCAAAAAGTACGTTTTTTCAAAACAAATTTTTTCACTTCTTTTAATATTATCTTAAAAAAATTACTTACAATGATTATCCTTCAAAAAAGTACAATTTAAAAGAAACTGCATTCATACAAAAAAAAAGTACTAATTAAAAAAATTTCGTTGAAAGTTAGTAATAACAACAAAAGTTCAATAAGTTATAAAAAATTAAATAAATTTCTGCACGAGGTTTTTTATATCCGAACAAGATTACAGAGCTTAGGCCATTACAGCTCTAAATCCGTTGACAAATGTTGTAAAAATAACAAAAAAACACTTTATAAGGTACCATTAGTAAGTGTCGTTTTACAGAAAGTACCATTTATTACAAAAGATTATTTTTCCAAAAACTACCTTGTTATGATAAATGTCTTTTGCATTCAACTATTTCCAAAAACACTTTTTTTAATAAGTAATTTTTCAAAAAAGTACCCATTTAAAATTAAGTACCTTCCGAAAAGTACGTATGTACATATATCCAAAACATAAATTTTTACTTTTTTCAAGATGATCTTAGAAAAAAATCCTTACCAGTGGCTATTGACAAAAAGTATCTTTTCAGAGTCAGTGTCGTTTTACAGAAAATGCCTTATTAGAAAAAGTACCTTTTTTAAACGTACTTTTATATAAAAATATATTTTACAAGTAACTAAATAATTCGAAAAACGCTGCTTTTCAATACATTTTTTTAAAGTACATCTTTACAAAAAGTACCGGTTTTTAAAAAGTACATTTTTCCAACACACATACATACTTTTTTCATGATTAGTTTCTAAAAGTGACTTGCAAAATATGTCGTTCAAAAAAATGCCTTGCAGAATAAACTTCATTCTTACAAAAAGTACTAATTAAAAAAATTCGCTAGAAAGTACTTTTTCAACAAATACAAATTAAGTATTTAAAAATTGATATTTTTAAAAGATAACTTACTATGTACATATGTGTGTATACAAAAACGTTTAGTAACCACTGCTTTTTATTCACTACAAAAACCGTCTGCACTTGTTGCCTCATTCACGCAATATTTGACCATTTAAAAGCTCTTTTCCGCTTTCCGTAGCCCATAAATATTAATGGGAAACCATGTAAAAGAGAAGAGCACTTCCTGCTTTTCTTCAATTTAAATAATGTACACTGTAATGTGCATGTCAGTCAGTCAGTCCCCTTCAGTTAATTAATTTTGTGTGTTTAAGCCGCAAATGAATTTCATTACGAGAAATATTTTTTTGGAAACATACATTTTTATACATAAATTTAATTTGTATATAATTGAGGAAAATTATTAAACAACAAGCATAAATTATTTGAACAACTTAAAGTTTTGTGTTTTTCTTTTTAAATTAAATAATTGCTACAAAAGAAAGTTTTAAGATCGATGACGATGTTAAATTGTTCGTTACAGCGTTCTAAAGTACTTTTTGTATTCGTACTATTTGGTGGATATTTAAAATTTAGTAAAATTGATTTGTAGCTTTTTTATTTAATATTTTAAAGAAACTCTTAATCTCCTTCCATTTAATTAATTCAAATGAAGCAATCAGATCCGAGAATTTGGACTACAACTCAGACTTGAGTCTATAGGTTTATATGGCCCTATACGTACTTTCATAGCTAGCAATTTTGGCACACTGACTGTCTGGTCTAAAAATGTACCTGTTGCTGAGCGATTTGAATCTAAGTAACCTCCTGTCGCATCAGCGGTGGCAACGTCACATCGACCGTACACCATAATCCGTTACTTTATATGGCTACAGTCGGTTAGTTGCTGATCGAACGACGTAGATCCCCATCTTCTAGATTAAGGTCCCAGACTAGCCTAGGAGCATGGTTCCCACATATCCACCGAGCAACAATACGTCAAGGTGGCGGGATCACCAAGGGGTATAAAAGAATAAATTTTTATCACTATTTCTGATCGCCCCTTCGAACATCTTAATTTGTAATTTCTACAATATTAATTTCCGAGCCAACAAAGTATGCAATTATATTCTGGATCCATATAGTAGGTAGGAAAGATGTTGTAATCTACTTGGGACACTTGTTCAGTGAGTTTGAAGAATTTTAGCTATTTGAAATCAGCCACGAGTTCTCGAGAGGTGGGCCAAAAACCAGTTATCTGCTTTTCTTTTTTTTTGTATTTGTACTCATTATTATCCCCAAGTCTCCAGATAACCTACGGACCTAAATAATCAAGAAACCCTATTGCATCCAAAATCCGTAATTTCACAAAAAAAAATATTTAAAATCAAAAAATTATAAATTTTATCAAAAATTTCCTTTAAGCTGAAAAATGAAAAAAAGAAATGTTACCTTAATTTGAGAATTCACCAAAATCCAGAAATTCACCAAACTGTAGTTCAAAAATATTAAATTACAAAAATTTTATAATATTCCAAAAAATTTACATTTTAAAATAAACTAAACAAATTCGAAATTTTTCCAAAATTTTAAATTCACCACAAATTTAAAAATTCGCCATAAAATGGAAAAACTGGATTTAAAAAAATTTAATTGCTAAAAAATCAATATGTAATCAAATTCGAAATTTCACCAAAATTACAAAATTTCCCTATTTTTCGAATTTAACCACGAAAACTTTAACTTGACAAAACTTTTGCAAATTCCCAAAAAAGCCGAAAATTAAAATAAAACATTTTATGAAAACTTCACAATTATATAAAAAATCTGTAATTTCAGCACAAGTCGGGAATTCACCAAAAAGTTTTAAAATCATAAAAATCAAAATTTTAATACAATTTAGGAATTCACTAAAATTTGAAAATTCTTCACAAGACCAAACTATAGTCTAAAAATAATTCAATTATCAAAGCAACAAAATTTTCAAAAAATTGAAGTTTCAAGAAAACCGAAATTGCAGCAGAAAGTTATGAATAATTGGGCAAAGTTTCATATTCACTATAACTTAGAAAATTCACCACAAAATCGAAAAACTGGAATAAAACAAAATAATGCCAAAAATAAAAAAAAAATAAAAATAAAAAAAAATACCAAAACCAAACTTCACCAAATTCTGAAATTTAACGAAAAAATTTACCCAAAGGCTGCGAAAACTGCACTAAAAACTCTAAACTTTAGGAAATATTAAAAATGTTATTAAAACCCCAATTCCGAAATCTACAATTCCCCTGAAATATTTTCAAAAATTGATAAGTATTCCGAGAATAAAAGGAAAACTACACCAATCGAAAATGCTTAATATTCAGACGAATGGGGAGCTGAAATGTAAAATAAGACGACTAAAACCGGAGGCACCGGGAAAAATCTGTAGTATATATTTCATTCTTGATTTGATATTCCGACAGGGTGTTTTGATGTAGAATTTTGGAACGAATTTCCGTCATCCCTTGTCAAGTTTGGTTTGGAGACAACCCGATTTCGGCTATGTGCCATCTTCAGTGTCATTTTTCGTTCTGAACGAATGGAAATTCGTTCCAAAATTCTAGTATATATTTAGTAGTTCATAATTCTATGAAGGATATGTAAGATTCGCCACAGCCGAATAGAGCTTCCTTAATTGATTTTTCATAAAAACCTATATTTTACTGCTCGCATACTTCTCCACGTTTTACATAGACTGCATTTTAAAACACTTTTTACATAACCATACATGCGCATGCGTGTCTCATTTTGCAAATTGCAAGCCATTTTATACCCCCTAGGAAAGATTTATTAATAAACACCCAACTTCCTAATAAATTTATAGCGCAAGAGTAGGAGTGAGTGCAATTAGAGGGGAAAAACTGTTTTTAAAAATTAATAAAAATTGAAAAAAAAAAAATGAATTGTAGAGGCAACAAGTAGCCATATTCTCCACTCCCACGCCTTTATACGGACATGTTATTCGATATCTAGTAATCGATTTATGCCATGCAACGATACGATTACTCTGCTATGTAACGCTGTATGACGTGGCCAGTGTTTTATGAGGAAATAGTTTAATATTCATTTCCAAACCTCGTTATTTGGTCGATCACGTAGTTTGCCAACTTTTTTGTTTTGTTGTATTAAAAAAAAAAAAACAATATTATTTACAGACCTACATTTATTTATATTTACGCGTTTTTTGTTGTTAACTAGTTTTGGCAGTGTTTTGTCGCCCATATAAATAATGTTGGTTTATTTTTTTCTCTTCTCTTAGAGCCAGTAATAAGAAAACATCCGCTAAAAGATTCGCAATAAACAATAAATTAATTTACAATACTCCGTAACTAAAAACAAAAAACTCTCGTCACGTTTGTAAACAGTGTGTGTTAAATGAAATTAAATTTTTTATAAAAAAAAAAAGAAACAAAAAACAGAATTATGTTAAATTGTTTGTCCTCATCATCATCATCATCATCGTCGGGTTATGCTGCAAGCACGTCTCTGAAAGCAGGTCTTTCTGTCATCTGTTTGTTTTTACTGTTAATGGACAGTGCTCATGGAGTGGGCTTCGGACGTTGCCCGAAATATCCCTCGATGCCAAAATTTAATATGAGTCGGGTAAGTTATTTTTCCAATGAAATTTCTAACATTGAAAGTTGAAAATGTTGAGGGCTTTTAGTTTCGAATTAAAATAAAAGCAGTATAGACGAAGGTACTGATTTACTTTTATCCACAATAATAAATAAGTCTTTACTTGTTGCCCCATGCGAGGGTAACAATTTATTCAATCAAAGGGTGATTTAGACGGCACTACTTTACGTACGTAAAACTCAGGAAAAAATAATATAAAAATTCATTCGAATTGCGACTGATTTTTTTGCGTTTACACCATTGGTATAGAGCAACGCATATTATATTGAATCAGCTGTTGTTAGAAACGTACCAAATAGTACACGTAAACTACGAATTTCCGTCATCCCTTGTCAACTTTGGTTTGGAGACAAATCGTTTTCGGCTATGTGCCATCTTCAGACCAGAAGCGGTTTGTCTCCAAACCAAAATATACAGCAAAGTACTTCCCTCATCAAATAAGATGTGTTGGTTTTCTGAAATATATCGTTTGTGCTCTTCTACAGAAAAATTCAACATGTCGTAAGACTTGTGTGACCATGTAAACCACCCTTAAGGCGCACGACAGTGCTACAGGCTAAGTTCAGGCCTAAGGCACACGGTGTGTATGTTTACAAGAAACCATTCGTGCTGTTTTTATCCCCATCATAACTTTGCTTTATTTAATCATCAAGTATTGCTTTATAGGTGAAGTTATTAAGTTTTACCATAAAAGCTTTCGATACATGATGGTGTAAAAAGTTCATATTTTAGTACCTATTCACTGACTCATTGACTCAGTCATTAATAGTATTGCACACTTCCACTATAACTAAATTTGCTAAAATTTGGCATACAGGTAGAAAATTCTGAAAACGGGCACTTTTTATATACGGGGGGACAAGGGTGCCCCCTTATTTGTATGGGGCACTTTTACTTCAGTTGGAGAGCTGAAATTTAGTATACAGGTAGGTCTGGGGGAATAATTAATCAGAAGAATCTGAAAATGGGCACCTGTTAGCAGAGACTAGGATGCCCCGTTAGTGGTATGGGAAGCATCCACTATAGCTATACAGCCGAAATTTTGTATAACTTTAAGTTAAAAGAACTCAAATCAGCACACAAAAATATAAAGGCCAAGTTTCTATGCAAAAATTTCGGCCGTTAAAAGTCCTGAGATCAAAATGAGGTTCAAATTATTGATATGTACAACCCCAACTCATTTCTTGGCAACCGTCATGTTGGAACCACAACTCCTCTAGTCCCAATTTATCAATTTTCTCCTACAGCGACATACGTTTAAGACGCGGAACGATATCTTGTCGACATCGAAAGCTTATCCGAAAATATTTTCATTTTCTATTAAAATGGCCCTATACTTCTCGCAACGAGCCCTGTAAAGCTTTTCGATGTCTATTTTGTCATGTGTCGGTCTCATTTCTACAGACTGAGGTACTACTTATTCGGCTAAGTGTTTGGCCAGATGAAGCAAATCTAGTACGAAGTTTATTTCGCGAGGAATTTCGCAGAAAATAATCACAAATAGTTGCTGCATATTTTTATATTAAACCAGGCTCTAATCCCACTTCTTTTTTCTCAATTTGAAATTATAAAAAGTTCAATGTCGTTGACTTCAATTTCAAACTTAATTCTCATTCCAACTGAAAAGAACATTGAGTTTTTATCTTTAATATTTTTTATTTATTTTTCGTAAAACAGATTTTATGTCTTATGAATTCATTACAAAAAAAAAAAAAAACTGCAGCTGCAAAATTTCAATACCAAAGCAACTAATTAAGCTCTAAAACTGCTCAAGTGTCAGCTATTAAAGAACAAAGAAATAGCGATTATTTATTAAAAGCCACAATTTTTTACGCACGAAACTTCGTATTTTTAAATATTTTTTTTATGTTCTAAATGATTTAATGATCGTTGTATATTATTAGTTGTTTATATTGTTGTTTTTGTTTTTTTTTCGAATGAAACTGTAACGAACAAAGTCGAAAAGTCTTATAAATCTTAGCAGCTGGAATACTCCCATTTAAGTATGAATTAAAAATATTGTGTCTATAAAATACTAAACGTATTTAAATTAATTCAATTTAAAGTCTCTCTTATAAAGGGTGTTTTCTTTAGCCATATAGAACAATATATTTCAATAAAATACAACACTGAGCATTTCTGTAATGCAATGAAGTTTGCTTCATATGGCCCCCACGGCAAAACGACTTCCGACCGGCTACCATGGCAGTGAAAAATAATGTCTATTTCGTTTCCTGAACTCAATCGCCCTGCTGTGAAAGAGTGTGCAAATTTGTCATAAAGAACGAGCAGAAATTGGTTAACTGCCGGAAAAATTTAGTAAATATACAATTTCGCCCTTAAGACCCCTAAACGTCGCATTTTAAGCATTATAAGGTCCCAATTACTCAAAAAAGTGATCACAAATGCAACATCCCGATTGGACTTGATCATTAAATAGGAATGACTTCCGACTATGGGTTGGTATTTAGCCCGTTCATTTTCGGCCGGAGGGGAAATCGAATTAGTTCTCTTTTGTGTTGTTTATGCTTTCCGAGGTCTGGAACACCGCAATACATTCTTGGTGAATTGTTTAATTTCATTAGTTGTAGATTTTTGAAACAAATTTCCGACATCACTGATAACTTGACAAAGTTTGATTTCGAGACAAACCGGTTTCGGCTATGTGCCGAAATAGGGGCCCAATTACTCCAAAACGTGATCGCAAATGCGACATCCCGATTAGACTGCATCATTAAATGGAATGACCTTCGACTTTAGGTTGGTTTTCTGGCCGCTCATTTTCGGCCGGAGAGGAAATCGAATTAGTTCTCTTTTGTGTTGTTTATGCTTTCCGAGGACTGGAACACCGAAATACATATTTGGTGAATTTATTGATTTTAATTAGTTGTAGATTTTTGAAACGAATTTCCGACATCACTTATCAAGTTTGATTCGGAGATAAACCGGTTTCGGCTACGTTCCATCTTCAATATAATTTTTCGTTCTGAGAAGTTTGTATTAAATTATTGGTGTTTTATTGTTGCATGAATTCATAAAAACTTTTTAGAATGAAAATTGATATTGAATATGCCACATAGCCGAAACCGGCTTGTCTTTAAACCAAACCTGACAAAGAATGACGGAAATTCGTTCCAAAAATCCACATTAAATCACTCTGTTGGAATACCAAATCAAGAACCTAATAGAAACCGTGCCTATACCGCTTAGCTTCAGTGCTTGGATAATATCCGGCAGGCATCTTCATTAGGAGCGTTACACAGAGATTGGTCAAAAACTAATCCGCGACACAACAGAACAGAACAGAAGGTATCGCTGCGAAGATCGATGGACAAGACAGAACCCACTTTGTTATTAAACCACATCCCGCCAGTTACACTGATCCTATGAAAAGGAATTATCTTGCAAATAAACTTTTTAGCACTTTATGCATTCTTCTGTATGCTATTTTATTTTGAAAATCTAAGTGTCTAAACGCAAACACCCTTTAGATACACATGCATTGAAAATATATCTGGAGATTCCAAGCAGATAAATAATTTACATAAATTATGTGCGTGAGACTTAAAGTGGCTGTTTAAACAATTTATTCATTGAACTCAATTAAAGACAAATCGTTGAACAGACAAGAAATTAAGCAAAAGAGAAAGATTTTTTTCGTTCAATTCATTGTTTAAACAACATTCACCCATTAGGGACCGATATGCGTGAAAAATAGCTCGTAAGTGGCCATAATACATAGATCGAAGAGTAACCGCCAAAACATGATTGGCCATTTAAATATTATGACTAAAAATGTTTCCAAGGCCCAGCGAATACTTGCAAATAATTCTGGGGAAGACGCTATTCGTTAAAGTAAAAATCGTCAACAGTATCACCTAATCGGGAACGATGAGTCTTTCTATGAGGGTGAGAAACAGTGACAGAGAGAGTGTGAGAGAGAGAGAGTGAGTGAGAGAGTGTGTGAGGGGGGATTTTGAAAGGCACAGTTTTCAAAGCATTAGTTTTGATGAAGATTGTACATTGACTCAACAAGCCATTTCGAAGGCATTCGAAAGAATCTGTAAAGAATTGAAAAGGTTAATTCTAACAATAGGTCTGTTCCAGTGGCTTAACAAAACATTCCGAACTCGCACCAATGAAATTTCAATTTCACAAACGCGTCTCAGACAGCAATTTTTGTGCAATTTTGAGAGAGAAATGAAAGAGTAAAATTTTTCATTTCCTGTACAAAATTGTACAAACTTTTCTTTGGGTAGATTCGGACTAGAATTAAATTATCAGCTGTTTTTTATTTACATTTAAAAATTAAAAAGTTTTTAAATAAAGGAAGAGAGTTTTTATTAAAAAGCAAAATGGAAAAGTTACTTGGCTTTCCATTTTGAAAAAAATTATAAATAATTTTTTAATAATTTGACTGGCTTTTAATGGATTTTCATTTTTATTTACTTTCTACAGCTGTTGCCAATGATGCAAGTATTTTGCTTTTAAAACATTATACATTTTAAGCGTCTAAAATCACTAAAATAAAATTTATTTGAGAAAGCAGCATTAGTATTTGAAGATGTTCTATTGTGGTTTTTTGCGTTCCAGCAATTTTGGACAACTTTGTCACATTCAGAGGGTAATTTTCTTTTTACTTTCAATAGTTCCGACTGTTATGTAATGCACCTGGAACAGACCTAATATGTATTTAGGCGTGTTGGCACATCTGCTGTTAAAAAAAATGTATAAATATCAATTTTACTTTTATATCCTGCTAAAATTTCGATTATATTTTTCAATGTTAATGTTTTGGTAAATAAGGTCGTTGGTAATACCGACTACACACGAGGAAACTTTAGAGGAAACATTGGCTTTATTGGCATGTTCTATTTGATGTTCCTACGTCTGCAGCGATGTTTCTTGTTAAAATTTTGATTCCTTTTCTGTTTCCTAAATTTGGATATTTTGTGTTCCTTCGTCGGTATCGATGTTTACCGTATTTTACGGCTTAGTTCGTTTAAAGCAAGTCGTTCTGTGATAATCATTTCTACATCATTTGTTTTTCTTCCGCTTACTTTTTTTTAACAGTGTGTGTGATATTTACACACAACTGGTGTCTCCTTTATGATTTCTTCTGTGGTTCCTTCGGTGACATTAAAATCTAATAAAACTAGATTTCGTAAACATGTTTTGACTAATGTTCCCCCGTCTACATCTACCATCAAATTTGCTATTTATTTTTTCCCCAAATTTTAATTTGTAAAACAGTTTTAATATTTCGCTAAACCTTTTAATTAGGTCTAAGTGAAATTTTGGCAAATTTTAGATTCTTGGGTAAATGTTTTTATTTATTTAATTATTTTTTTTTTTTGTAAACTGGTTTTTTGATTTTTCGTTAAATTTTTGTAAAATTTTACTTTGTAGATGTGTTTTTTTTTTTGGCGAAATTTCAATATTTAGTTGAATGTAAAATATTTTAGGGAACTTAAAATTTTTTTTACAAAATCTAGAGTTTGAAAAATTATATATTTGGCAATTTTGGAATTCCCTGGTGTACATGAATTTATGTTTCGCTGAAATTAAATTATTTTTATTGAATTTCGAAGCTGGTTATATTTTTTTTAGTTTTAATTTTTTTTTTAATTCTATTTTGTATTTTTCGTACTAATTTGAATCTTTGGAGCTGAATATTTTAATTTTAGTGAATTTTCCAGGTTTTAGGGGAATTTTTGGCAAAATAGAATTTTTTTTGACTGTTGCTATTACGGCGTTTTCGTTTCTGATATAAAAATGTTGCCCTCTTCAAGAGTACATGCTTAACACATCCTTATTATTTAGAATATTAAACATACCAATGCCTTTCGGCATTCTTAAGGGTAGAATCTACAAAAAATATACCAGCATCACCAATTTGCTGAGATTAATTTATTTCTTTTTCGACTATTTAGTTGAAATTATTTTGTATTTTTTCTGTTAATTTTTATTTTATTTTTTCAATTTAATTTTTGGGGAATTTTAGTTCTAGCTAAGTTTTCAATATTTGAGAAACTTTTAATAAATTTTTTTTTAGTTTGGAATTTTGATGGAAAATTTTGAAAGTTTTTTGTTTTGCAATTCAAAAATTTGCAATTTTTATAGGCGACAGGGAACGAATTTCCATCATTCCTTGTCAAGTGTGATATGGACCTAAAATGGTTTCGGCTATGTTGCCATCTTCAGTTCTAAGTTCGAGTAGTTCGTGTTAATTCGTTGTGGTTTTATTGTTTATCTAGTACCTATCTGTCAGGTGTGAACAGGTAGCAGCTGAAGCTCGCCGGCCGGATGTTCTTTGTAGGGGATGGGTAGACATTAGTGATTACTGGTTTACGAGTTTAGTTATTCTTGTATTGCTGTGTTTTTATTATTTTATTGCTCTGTGTTTTGTCTGAATTGTTGCCAGGTGAATCTTATAGGGAGAGTTTATTTTTTGTAAAATCTATTTAGTGAATTTGAAAATTTTGGCGAGTTTTTTTGGTTTTTTATGGCCTCTGATTTTTGTTTATTTATCAAATCAAAAATAAAGCTTGAGAACATGTAAGGAATGGTTTTTGTTGATTTTCCACATAAGCTGGAGTCTTGGAAAAATTTAGTTCAACATTGGACTGAAGGACATTAACTGTTGTATCTACAGTGCAGTGTTTAACAGTGCAGCAATTTTTAACGGAATAACAGATTTATTTTACACCCCCGCCACCTGAAACAACGTCCAAAATCAAATAATTATTATTTTCCTTAGAGCTTTTTATAGTAACAGGAAGGCGGCTATAAAGCTTGACGAAAGGGATATTATTTTCCAAGCAATAATATTTGACCCAATAAAATAAAAAGCAAAATGCGTTTAGAGCTCTTTTGGAAGGTGAATTGGAGCAGAAGCGGATTGTGTTTTCGCGTAGTTTGCCCATTGTTTATTCACTTTAGAAATTATTTCAAGGCGAAATAACTTAAACCGCAGTCCCAAAATATGGCCTAATTATTTCACACAGTGTTATAACTTTTGCCTACTTTTTTTTATATTCCTAAACCTCCAGCCAAATATTGTTATACAACCAATTTTATCTTTGATGCTCTCAAGTGTTTTAATTACAATTTTTATCCTTACAGATCTTAGGACAATGGTACGAAGTGGAGAGGTCGTTTTACTTGCCAGAAATTGCCTTCGGCTGTACTACGCTGGAATTTCAGCCTCTGCACAAAGAGGAACTGTCACGTTTTAATAATTTCAAATTGGAGGTGGCCATAAAAACCATAAATAGAATGTAAGTTTGATTTATAGACAATACAACATACAGAACATAAGTACAGAGTCATCATTTCGATTACAGAACAGGAAATCCTTCCGTAAATTTAGGTTATGCAACTCCCGAAAGTGCAAAATCGTCCATAATGGATTTTAAGGTGAAACATGAATTCAAAATAAAATTTTAATAGAAAAAAATTATCTGGAATTTTCTTTTTCAGTTCAACACCCGTTTTCCTGATGTTATTGCCCGCTTGCTGCCCGGTTCGGGTAAATATCAAGTTCTTTATACGGACTACGACAATTTTGCGATTTTGTGGTCTTGTGGTTCATTGGGTTCGTTGGGTTATTCCGATCAGATTTGGGTGTTTGGCAGAGATCGTGATTTTCCCGTAGAAGTGCGCAAGAAAATTTATGATGCTTTAAAGAAATTGGGTCTGGAGCCGGATCGTTTGGTTTTAAGTAAAAATCAAAATTGCCCAAAAACTTTGTAGACCTTTAAGTTTTCCTGTAATTATCTGTATGTAAATTTACGTGTGTGTTTTATGTAAAATTAGTGTAGGTTCCTGTGATACTCATCAGACAATTAAAGAAAAGGATGAAATTGAAAAACAAAACTTGAATTATTCAAAATTCAGTTTTTTCATAAATTAATGTACAGTGGCTCAAAACTAATGTACAGGGTGGCTACCCCCATCTACTTTCACGTAACTTCAGGCTATAGAGCCAAGATTAACGAGTTTTTGTTTCCTGACGCAAATTTGGTGATATGGACGATGCAATAGCACGAATATTTTAAGGGATGTGTTTTCGGGGCAACTAGAGTTTTGTTTTTACTTCTTGCTTTTGGGGTTTTCCGAATAAACGAGTCTACAGATCATGAAATGTAGATGTTCCCAAATAGAAGGGCCAACAAAAGTGCACAAAACTGTCTACCGAAATTCATGTTAGATGAATCGAAAATGGTGTTTTCGTTTCTAGAGAAAATGTAACATTTTTCCCCCTCTTGCTACAGTCGAAATATGTTTACACCCACAAAAGGTGGTTTATTTCTTAGAGTCTACCCTAAAAAAAGTCGGAGCACATAAAATTCCAAATAAGGCGGGTATGTTAGGCATGTACTCTTGAACAGGGCAACACTTTATTTATGAAACGAAAACTCCATACCAGTTTTCAAGATACCTTCTAAGCATAATTAATTTATGTTTATTTATTGGACAAATATTCCTGCCAATTTAATTTTTTTTTTTTCATATATCAAATGCGCTTGGAAGGGATTGGAATAATGGGCGTGGTGCTGCATGCATTTGCATGTCTCGTCTCGCCTCTACTTGTTCATCCGACTAAATGTCGGATGTTGAAATGAAATATTACTTTTAACTATTGGATCCACTTCATTCTACTATCGACCACAACATGTTTGCAACTATCGAACTTTTGAAGTAAATTTTTCACTAGTAATACGCATAGAACGCCCGGAAGGCAGGCAGCTGTTAGTTCGATATTGTCTCTGAGCTTCTTGAACATTTGCGGCTCCTTGGCATATACCGACAATATGAGATTACTCCATGAAAATAAATGAAATGACGTAATGAACCAGGCTCTCCATATCACACGCTTACCAACAGTTCAATTATTTGATCAGCTGTGGCACAAGTAATTTGGAATCAGATATCATTGATGTGAAGTCCTTATAATACTGGTTAAGAATAGTATTCGGTCACATGACGATCGCATTTATCGATGGCATAGGGGTCTCCATAAATGCATTCGGATTCGTTTGCCTATTTTGCTTAAACCTAAAATGAGCTTTACATTTAGTAGAGTAAAATTATCAAGAGTTATGGAGTTAATTTTATATTAACATAGGCCTAGAATTTGAGACCCTACTCAGCATAATTTGGCGATAACCAATTCAAACAAATTAAAGAGCTGGGAATAAACTGATTTGTACATTTCAACCTGAAGTATGAAACAGTGGGATATATTCCCTATTTCAACTGGCAATAGAAAAGTTAACATTTTCACTGGAGTACAGTGCTCCTGTTTGATTAGACGATTGGATTGGAACAGAAGCTGATCGGGGTTCGAATGTGACTTCACAGTTTTCTATAACACGATGATAGTTTTCAGCGCTGTATATAACTTTAAATGCAACACTGGTCCCGTTAACTGTCATCTGTTACTACACTACTGTCGAATTCTTTGTAAGCCGCTTCGGTCAGCTTTTTTTTGACAGCCGTGGAAAGCGGACATTCTCCTTAATTCGAATGAAAATGGAAAAAAGTGAATTTCGTGAGCTGGCTAAACATTATTTTTGTCATAAAAAACCATCACCGAAATTAGGAAGAGGCTTGACAAATACTATAGGGACCCTTTATCATCAATTTCAATGTCTAAAAAGTGATGTACTGAGTTCCGTTGTGGTCATACTAACAGAAATGGCACCAAAAGTTCAGGTCGCCCAAAAGAGATTGTCACGCCAGAAATAGTCCCTAAACCTATGGAATGGTATTGTACGACGGAAGAATGAAAGTGCTTGCGGCAGCTGAAGCTGTAGGTATCTCAACCGAGTGGGTACGTCTTATTTCTCCATAAACATTTGGATATGAAAAAGCTATACGCACAATGGGTCTGCTATTGCTGTTCCATCAAGTCAGTGAACGGAAGCGCACGAGTGTAATCACGATGGGAATTAAAAACAAACATACTCGATACTGACAAATGTAATGAATCAAAAAGAAGTTATGGAAGCGAAAAAATCACCCTTTTACTTGGTTATTGTTTGTGTGCATGTGTTTTTTAACTACGAAGCCTACAAATATTGTTCGCATAGTTTTAAAAGTTTATTTAACTAAATTATTTATTCATAAACTTCGAATGGAGTTGCTGTCATTTTTAGCACCATTTTATCTATAAAAACCTGTGAAAGTAGAAAAATAGCTAAAGTGCTTACAAACGCTTCGCTTAGACCATCTCTCAGTAAACCTTAACAAACATAATGCTACAGTCAAAACTGAAACAGAGAAAGTTTTTTAAAATACCCCAAAAAACGTTTGCCTTCATTGGTATTGATCCTTTAATGGAGAACAATGGTGCCATCATTAAGCAGCCAACTGTATGCTTTGGCTTCTATATTTTGTCCTTCGCCTTTGTGTTGGCTTCCATAGATTTTTGTGTCCGGAATATTGATGACATAAATGATTTTACTGTAGCCGTATCGTTGCTGAATCAAATGGTTATAGCTCTTTGGAAAATTGCAATATTTTTCGGAAAGCGTCACAGGATACACAAGTTAGTAAAGGATATTTGGCAATGGAATGAAAATGGTAAAGAGTAAAAGAACAACAATTTATAAAAGTAAGTTGGGATTTATATGTCTTATGTTTCAGCCGATAACGATGAATTGCAAATAATTTCAAAACTATGCAAGAAAAATGCTTTGTTAAGTAAAGTCTATTATTTGAATGTCTTAATTACGGGTATAGTTGGTCTATTACTTCCTTTTGTAATAAAACTGTTTAAGTTGTGGCAAGGACTGGAAGGAGATTTGGAAATACCACACAAGACCAGGTGAATTTAAGCTACAAATGTTTGCTCTTTAAAGTCTTTGTTCAAGTAACCTGGTTTTTTTTTATTACTACCCCTGTTTGTTACTGATTATTGCCCCCTCCTAAAAGTATGCAATATTAAATTAACAATCATCTTTAACTTTCAGTTATTGTGGAACACATCTACTTTTGTTGGTTACACCGCTGCTTATATATGGAATGTAATTATTGTACATTTTTTAATAAATGCTTCAGTAGCCATTGACACCCTCTTCTTGTGGTTAGTGGCAAATATTGTAATACGATTTAGCATACTAAAGATGTGTTTCAAAAAGGCTGCTGAGCAATTGGAAGAAACCCTGTTTTGTAACTTTATCAACGATGTTATAAAATTTCATGTGCGCATATTATATTTGGCCAAAGAGTTGGACTCGATATTTAGTGAAATAATATTTCTGAAGTCCCTAATCAGCTGTACACAAATTTGCTTTTTAGTTTTTTGTTTGATGGGCCATAATACTTCCATTGTATCCCTGTTATACACGTTCATATTCTTATCAGCCGTATCCATGCAACTGATCTTATACTGTTATAATGGACATTTAATTGAAGAGCAGGTGAGTTATAAACAGGGTTAGGCAAACACTTATACCCAATGTATACCATGTTTTTAAAGACGTGTCTTTTTTTGTGCAGGATTGATGTTTCAAGGTATATCTTGTTGTCATCCGCTTAAAAGTAGAAAAAGTACAAAACAAAATAAGAAGCACGCGAATGATTGTAAAGGTAGAGATTGAAAACCTGGGTTTTTATCCACCCCGCTTTCTTCTCTATCCCGTTTGCCTACAAATAAAAAAGGCAGGATTTAAAAATATGTCTTTAAAACATCGTGAAAATTGGGTGTTACAATTCTGTTCCCATAGGGGTTTCCAATAATTGAGTTTGAGTGGATTGGGGCTTATTAGCATAGAACTGACACTTTAAAAACCCCACAACGAAGGGTCTAGCGGGGCCAAGCCGTCCGATTTTGGTAGCCAATTTACGTGATCTCCGTAAGAGGCAACCATACGCAAAAATCCTGATTCAAATCTTGTCTCTCACTGTGTTGCACATGTCCCCAAATCGTTACAATTGAGCCAAAAATGTTAGATCATCACTCCTGTGTAGAGCTCGTCGTTGAGGGTAGTGGCATCACGTGTATCCTCAATTTAAAAAAATTCACAAACTAAAAGTGCTCACAGTAAGTATGTGTTGCCACGTGGTGAACTTCAAATGGGTTTGCATAGGACCATAGAAGTGGGTCCGCTTTGCTTGTTAACTGAGCTAAGAAACCACCTCTCTCCTCTTTAAAATGGCCCCGTAGCCTATTCAGCAAAGTAACGGCCCTATTGGCGATGCAAAACTCTTCAAGTACTTGTGCACCGTATCGACTAACCCGAATTCTTCTGCATACTTTCACCGACAGCGGCATTATTATGGGTTGTTCTGGCGTTTTGATGTTGTTGGCTAATTCTTTACCGAAATGGTCACCACACCTTGAAAAGTCGACTTTGAAGGGCTACTGTTTGTACCAAGGAAAATTTATTTTGATTATAAACTTTTACTCCTTGAACATGCTACCCACTAGTGTAGCTTACCACAGTGATTTGACATCACTGAATGAATAATTATGAACAATTAATATGGCAACCAGGTGCTTTTACATTCGACTCGTCCTTAATGGAAACCCCATTTACACAGAGACCTGGATTTTATTTATCATATTTTTGGTTCAATTACAGGCTTTGCCTTGCCTATCCCTGATTTCAAATGAGGAAGTTCTTTCTATTTTCTAGAGTCTGGTGGTATCTACGGATGTTTTCGAAGCCTTCAACTGGTCTCAATTGCCCGTGCCTTGCCAGAGAATGCTGCAAATGATTATGTTGCGTTCCCAGAAATGTGCTCACGTCACGGGCATATTTTTCAACTTAAATTTGACTTTATATTTATGGGTACGTTTTAAGCCAGTCTTAATATACGAGTAATTATGATCATAACTTTGTTAATTTTTAGTTTTTTAAAACGGCTGCATCTTTGATAGCGGTACTTAAGACCCTGCAGGGTGATCCATAAATGAAACTACTGAAATAAAACAAATAACTTATTTTTAATCGAATAAACAAACTTAATTCTAGTCGAATCATAATTGAAATTTTTTTTTACCATTAGGCGCCTGGTTTATGTTGAATTTAAGGGAATCGGTGAATTGCAGCTTATTGTTGATTTGCAACTTTAGAAAACTCAACAAAGGAATCTAGTCGAATCAAATCGCACGATCCTCTTCAGGCTTCGATGCAGGAGTATTTGCACTAACGAATAGAGGTTCTGTTCATGATGATTTGGCATCAGTGACTGAATTTAGCATACGCAACCAAAAAATATTTTCGCCACAGATTGATCTGCACGACTAAAGTCGGCACCTGTCTTACGACCTAATCCGAAGGTGGTCAAGGCTGCCTAGAGCCTGATCCCACCTCTTGCTGAGGGGCTTGTAGCTACCCATTTTCCTGCTGCCAATAGCTCTTTAATGGGCAGCCTGCGTTGCAATGCAATGCCACATTGATCTTGCATCAAAATCTTCCCGCGATTTGGGTATGAACCACAGCCACCACGTGCACTCCCGAAGGAGCCTCACCAAAAACCAATCTGAGACATGCAGGGGCTACTGGCTTTTATCCTTACAGGTCGAACTTAGACAGACCTACCTTCTTCCAGTTTCAGGCCCCAAGCCTCGGTGACTGGTTCCCCTATCTTCTCCGGCAGCAATACACCAAGGTGTGCCGCCACAGACTGTCAATATTAACCCGCCCCTTATATAGGAAGCCTTTATTTAATCTGTCATTGTCTGGTCTGTAAATCGTTTCAGTTTGGAGCGTTGCGGCATAAAGCAGAAACTGATCCGAGATTATTGCGCGATATTTTTTAATTAATCTTCATGGAATTTTGGCAACTCTCATGTCCATGGGAATATTAATAAGTGTCAAGCAGCATGTGAAGAGATTGTGAATTGAAATCTTCGACTTATGACGTTAGTCTGTGTCAGTGAAAAATAAAAGATCATTGCCTAAGCCGTTATTACCATATACAGTAGGTCTATTTACACACATCAGTGCCAGTGTTAGTTCTGTATCAGTACCATTCAGCATCGACCAGTAATACCAATCCCCACAAAAACATAAATGTGAAAATAAGGCCACGTTCCTATCCAAAAATTTTGCCCGTAAAAAGTACTGAGATCAAAATGAGGACCAAGTTCTTCATATGTACAATACCGTCACATTTCTTGTTAGCTACTCCCCTAGATGAAAAGTGCCCATTCTTTGTCATTACTTACTCTCCAAGGCCCACCTGGATACCGAATATCAGCTCGCAAGCTACAGTGCAAGTATATAAACTTTTTACACCTTCATTCTTTGGGAATTATTATTATTAATGTATGGGGGGATATCGAAGCAGACCACTTACTTTCTGGGTCCCTTTTCGACCCCCATTTCGCTCCCCAAATTGATTTCAGGGAACCGATCCGTAATCACAGCCACCTTATTTTCAATTGAGTCTCGTGCTAGCCCTAGCCTTTACTCTTGACTAAAGTGATTTCGGAGTCTTTTGTAATTGTTAGCATTTGTCTAAGGCTTAGTTCCCCCATGGCATTCACATCTAACAAGTGTCTGCCCGTGGTCTTAAGCCTTATGCTAGCCATTGCTGGACATTCACACACAATGTGCGCTACCGTCTCAGCCTCTTCCAGGCATAGTCTGCAAGTATCATCTGCTACGACTTTCATCTTAGCCAGATGGCACTTGAAGTTTCCATGTCCTGTCACTAACGCAGTGATCCAGTTTAAAGTAGCCCTATTATACCCGAGTACCTTGCTGGCCTTCCTGCCGAGGGGTTCTTTGAGCTCCATTCGAGCCTGTCCACATGTGGTATTCTCCCTCCACCTATTCAGGTGTAATGAGTTTACGCATTGAAGAATTTTAGCTCGCACTAGGCCATTCCCCAGTGCAACCCTGGGTTTTGGTCCACAGAAATTCACAGCAGATCACCTTTTTGCTAGTTCGTCTGCTGCTTCATTCCCAGCTGTGCCTATGTGTCCCTTAACCCACATCAACGTTACCTCATTCAACGAGGCACATCTGTTTAGTTTCAGAACACATTCCAGCACCAGTTTGGAATACATGTTCACTTTCCTCATGTGTTTTATAACTGACTGATTGTCAAGTGCAATGAGAACCGTTTTCCCATACGCTCGGCTTTCAAGCAAGTGATCCAATGCATGCAGCAAGCCAAGCAGTTCTGCCTGGTAAACTGACACGTACATCCCCAGAAACAGACTACAGGCCAAGTTCAGCTCAACTGAGAATACACCTGCTCCTGCCCTGCCACTCATAAGAGAGCCATAGTTTTCATTATTTTATGCTTAAAGGAATCAACGTTATGGGGGGGATGGTTGCGTGTAATGTATACACTGTGTGCTTTAGGACGGAACTTGGCCTGGCGCACTACTGTGTGCCTTAATGCACACATAGCCGTATTAGGTACGCTGCTTTTCTCCATACCAAACACAACTTGCAATAATTGAATAACAAGGGATGACTAAAATTTGTTCCAAGAACCTGCCCCTTATTATAAAAATTTTGCCAACAAGTTATCATTTTTTCCCTTTCAATTTATTATTAATTCATAAAGCTTGATTAAGTTGTTAAAAATTTGTTGAACAACTTTTTTATGCACGAATATCAAGTAATATGTGAATTGTGGTAAAAACTTTTTTTAATGTGAAAAAAATAAATGGTCGTCAGCACCAAAATATTACACAAGTAATTCCTGCAGCCCCCAAAAAATCATCTCTTTATTTAATATTCCAACTGATGTTATTAAAGGGTGCTTCATAATTCAATCAATGAAGCAATAATTGAAGAAAACATGAACAAAATATTGACTTAACTTCGTCAACTATAAAAAGTGTAATTGAAAAATTCAAGGAAACTGAATCAAGTGGGAATACTTAGCAGGCCGGGCCTCCAACCGAGAGCCCTCCCAATTATAATTTCGACAAATGCGTGAGAGTTTTAGTGAAAGTCTAATAACATCGATTCGTCATCGTAGACTAGAATTTGTAAATTTCAAAAAGCTTTCTGCTGGGTATAATCGCTAAAGATTTGCGTCCTTGGCAAAGTTCAATTGGAATAAAATTCACTATCACCAAACGTGTGTATGTTTCGTCCGCATTCGGACTGGATAACGTACCCGTGAATGGTCGATATCGCACTGCCAACAACAAGACAGTGTGAAATTTATTTTTTGTTATCCACACGTTTCGGTGGCCAGAAGTAGCACCCTTGGTCTTTTTTTTTTTAATAGTTTTATTGAAAGTTAAAGGTTGACATCACAATGCGCACATCAACCCGTACATTCGATGTAACGACTTATCAGAAATTTCGGATGGCCAGGCATGTTACACCCTGTGTTAATTGTTGTCAATAGTCGTTCATTGCGAAAAATATGCTCTAATTCTAGTTTTCGCATGTAATTTTAAGGTGACTTTAACCCATTTACGGCCACTGTGCCAATTTGGGAACACTTAGTAATTAACGCTGTATTAAAAAACTGTTGGTGTTTGTGAATTCGTTTATACAAAATATAGTAAAGCAAAGTGCTACGATTACATATAATATTGGATGATTCAATTTCAATTATTTGTGTTGTTGTAATAATCTATCAAACTTCATCAACAATAAACCCGTAGAGGTAGGTTCAGGTTGGCAGTAGTTATATTCGGCGTTTCTAGTTTACAGATATAATTTCTAATATAACATAAAATTTAATAACGAGTGAAACATTTGGAAGCATTTTCAGTTTGATCCACCAAAAGTATAAAATCTTATGAAGCATAAAATATGGCTGTGCCAATTTGGGTACAATGGCTACAAGTATAATAAAAATCTATTGAAATTGTAAACAAAGTTTGTTCTTATTTTTTTTTACTAAATTTGACAGCTAGGTGTGTCCGAAGAAAAATCGCATAATGCAACCCCCTGCCACAGTATCGCCATCTGGTTGTCAAATTCCGTCGATCTATAGCTAGATTTTATTTGAAACAGTCTTCTAAAACCCCCTCTGCTCACGCTAATCACGTTCCTGAAAAACTTCCAAAGCGTGTGCCTTGTATCATATGCCACAACAGAAGTCGTTGGGGCAGCAAGAAATGTAAAACGACTCTTTGTATTCATAAAAATTGCTTTACAAAATTTCACTCATAAGTTGCCATTGTACCAATTTGGGAACACCCCTTTCATGTCCTGAACAAACAACTTTTTAATTTATTTTTTTTTGTATTTTTCTATTTTTTTATAATGCTAATAATAAATATATAAACGGATTTCGAACTTTTCCTTGTACTTTTTGTTTGGCTTTAAATGGGTTAATACGGAATTCTTACGTTAAGCGAAGTAATTTCGCCCAAATTTCGCCAAAATCCATTTCATTACAATTAATAAATTCAGCTGTGTTTTAATTTCAATTCTTCAAGTCTGTCCCACGATATCAAATTCTGATTTGCGTCCCTCTAATAAAGAGTTTTATAAATTTTTTTTTATATATTTAATCCATAAATAGATCATTAAATTCATAAAGAGGAAGCGCTATTAGAGGAACGCAAATATTTTTTTTAGAATTTCAGGCCACGTTGACGTTTTAAACAGTGGGCCAAAACTGTTATAAATAAAAAAAATTGCCTTTTTCTGAAATCAAAGTTTAGCAGTAAAGGAAAAGTTTTATTTTTGCTATAAATACGTGTTAACTGTGTCGCATGATGGTACAAAAAATTCATATTCCAATTTAGGTTTTTGGTACAATTGTAGGCGTTAATTTTGCTCTGGACTTATGATGAATATAAAATACTATAATTGCAAATATGTTCTCCAGAGCTTATTTTACTACTAAGGCTGTGCTTGAGAGCTTTACTAAATTATTAGAACTACCCTGTTTGCCATATTTCCAACTACCTCATACTAGATGGTGCGAGCAACAGTTGATACACAGGCGGCTTCAGATAAGTCACAAAAATCCATTTCCTCGTTAGATGGCGCCACTAACGCATTGATTAGGAGTGTGTCTTAAATTAATAAGAAGACTCAGAAAAAGCACGAATCTTAAATCTATTTTTACCACAGACTTCCGACAAAAATCACGTTTGCGAAGACAGCAATCCGGCTGTTAAAAACGTGTTACATCAAATATTTTTAAAATGCCTGTTGTATGAATTAAACAAAAAAAACTCAAAATTCAATTAATCAAATTAGTTTTCATTAGCCGCGATATAAGTACTTAAATATCTATTTTACCCTTGCCAACTATTTAATGTCTTTGTTGAGGAAACACAAACATAATTACTTATTTTTTAATTTATTGAAAGTATTTTCGAACTGCAACTAAAGGACAATAATAATATAATGTGGGCTTCGAGGCCATTACACCTTCAACACAAACACATATTTAAGTGGTGGGTGATAGATAGTTATCCTAGAAGTTGCTGCCTCTTTCATATCAAGTACAGGGTGTCCGCTAAGAAGGTATACTACTTTGTTTTGCCGCCATTTTAAGAAACATTAGTCTTGACAGTGCATATTTGGCAGCCGTGAAGTAGAGACGTGACAAATTTATTATGGAAAAATATTCGGTAAACCAACGTGTAGTGAATGATTTCGAAGAAAGAGGGACTGTAGTTGATAGGCCCAAGCATATGGACCACAACGTACTGCAAGATCGGCTGAAAACATTACTGTTGTTCAAGAAAGTGGTCAGAACAATCCATCAACCTCAATTCGACACCGTGCTCAGGAGCTTGGTCTTCAAAGAACAACTTTGGCCACAATTTTGCACAAAGATTTGCATTTGTTTCCATTTAAGATTCAGTTGACACAAGAGCTTCTTCTAGAAGACCATTTACGCCGCCGTACATATGCCAAATGGGATGCTGCAGCTCGCCCATGACAACTCCGATTTTCATGACAATATCATAATGAGACATTTTCTTTTGAATGGATATGTGAATAAACATTAAAAGTGACAGTCTGGTGTGCAATTTGGTCAGGGGGAATCATTGGACCAGCTCACTTCTTTGACACTGAAAACGGCGTAACGGTAACTATCAATGGGGAGCGATATCTGATATTGTATTGCAGACATAATTGCCGACATTAAAGAAATCATTTATCAATATTGGATCCATTCTCTTTCATTTAATCAAAAATTATAAACAAACAAAGTGGTATACCTTCCCGGCGGACATCCTGTATATAGTAGTGTTTCTTCGCCTTTGAAATGTTTCTTTAGAAACTGCAACAAGCACTTCCCCTGATGTCCTGAGTGGTCATGCTTCTTTTGTTATTAAAATTTTTCTGAAAAAAACCCAATAGTGTTTCAAGTCCGAAAACCAAAAATGACACTGAAGATGTCACATAGCCGAAACCGGTATGTCTCCAAACCAAACATGACAAGGGATGACGGAAATTCGTTCCAAAAATCTGCATCCGAAAACCACTTTCATGACGTTGTTTAAAGTTTTTGAAATCGCTAAGCCCAAATCTGAAGTCATTGTTTTAATATATGGCCTGGCCGTCAGTTGGCAGGCACAAAGATATGGCTTGTCATAACTGAGCGCCCTGTCAGAAGTTCTAACTTATACCTCCATGTGGTGGCGGCCGGTAACAGGTTCCTGACTCTACTAGGAGTCTGGCTAAATAAGTCGAGCGGAGAGCAATTAACGGTCACTTATTAAAAATTCCTAATCCATTTGGTCTTAAGTATGCTAACTTTGAATACCAGTCGATCTCCAGTTTTAATATAGCCGTACCTGTGCATATGGAGCTCTGCGTGGGTCGACATATATTTTTCTCGATTAGAGGGATGAATCAGGAAGTGTCATTTTTCGTTCGTTTGTCGTTTGTCTCCAAACTTGACAAAGCATGAGGGAAATTCTTTCGACACAACTTTCACTTCAAAGAAGCTTTTTAAACGTGTGTTAACGTTTGCTAAATCTAAAGAGTCGGGCAAAGTGATAATTTCAAAGAGATATAAATATATTTGCACTTTTGCCGATATATCTGGCCTTAATCATAATTTAATTTTGCGCTTTCAGATAATAATAACTTTTTTATCCTGCCGGTTTAGCTTGTTATTAATGTAGGGGGGTATCGAAGTAGACCGCTTACTTTATGTCCCTTTCGACGCCTATCTTTCCAAGAATTTTCACACAATGTGCGCTGCCATCTCAGCCTCTTCCTCCGGAGTATCTTGTTCATCTCTTCAGAACTCCTGCATTGGCCAATAAACCCCGGAGTTCCTACAGACATTAACCTCTCCAGATCTTGCGACGCTTCATTGCCCCTCTCTATCGAAAGCCTCACGGTCCAATGCCTTAAAAGTGCCTTTAAAAATCTCTTGTCCAATAAAAACCAGAGTTTCTTCAGAGATTAACAACCTTGCCTCTTGAGAGGCTACCTGATTCATCCCTTTAATGGAGAAAAGATGTAATTATGCATTAAAACTGGTATTCAGTGTTAGCAAGCTAAAGACCAAGCACCTTCTTGGCCACGTATCCTTGGCGCATGCTATTCCACCGTGGCTTAGGGATGTTGATACGAGAGTGTTAACTACTCTCCGCCCGATTTATTTAGGCCGACTCCTGGCAGAGACTGGAATCTAATACCGGCATCCCTTAAGCGAAGTTATAAGATAGAACTTCCAACAAGAGAGCACTAGATTTAATAATCTTCTGGATGATTTTGATAAAGCTTTTGATACATCTGATCCTGTTATTTCTACAAAATATTTAAGTAGACGCATGCAACAACATAAACTTTAAAACCTTCCATTTGGGACTTTTTTTCAAAATTAAAAGTTATAAAATTTACAAGTAAAATAAGAAGTAATCGAGCTAGTAAGTTTTGCTTCTATATACAAAAACTGCTTCAACTAATTTTAAGAGCTAATGGACGAACGTCAAAGGGTTAGTTTGCCTTTGCCACAATTTTGGCCTCAAGCAGTTTAATACTTTAAGGATTATTAATTTAGCACAGCAGAAGTGGTCACTTGACCTATAGTGCATTGGATCGAATTTGCCAAACAGCGAATTCGCTTTGCTCGCTCTCACTCTCTCTCTCTCTCTCTCACCTAATAATTATTTCGCCTGGCTTAGTCCATTACTTACCCGTTAACTTGATTATAATAAATATTTATAACATTTTTTTTCCTGAATTCCATTTAAAATAATTAACTATTTATTACTGGCAAAAATGTATTTATAAACTCGTATGTGATTTGTTCCATTTTATTTATTTCAATGTCTTAGCAAAAGTTCTGTTAATGTAGATTGTTTTACAAAAGTTTAAAAAAGAAAAGAAACAAAGAATTAACTAGAATTAAATCTTAAACATTAGTAATGATAATTTGTGACATATTTATAATTTATGCGTTTAATAAATAATTTTTGAACTACGTCCATTTTTTAAAGGGGGCTTTTTTAAATTTTTATCTTAAAAATCCAAATCGATATAGTGACAAACAAATAACACATTTAGATATAAACTACTACTTATTGCGAATCTAAATTATAAATAAAATGATTAAGAAAAACAAATTTAAAAACGGAATAAAAATATATTTTTAATACAAAGTGCGCGTCAAAGTGATAAGTTTACTTACATTTTGTTCTGTTTAGTATTAAACTGTACCGTTACCTAAAATATTTATTGCTCCAATGATGCTATAAATAGATAAACATGTAACATGTTTTACTTATGTGACAAATTGTGTTACTTTTTCCCTTACAGCACGATACGAATTTTGATTTTCCCAAACATATTTCTATGTGTGAATAACTTCGAGTCTTTAGTCCCACATGGCAAATAATCCATATGGCTAGATTTGCTGAAATTTTCGAAAAATCCTAATATGTATTTTTTTTTAAACAAGCCGTAGACGATGCAACCATTGGTCAAACTTAAAAAGGTTGTACACGAGATTGCAACGTTTGTGGGCTCGTTGTATTAAGTTGTGTGTCTCGGTTGTACGAAAAGTTAAAAACATTTAGATTTCTTTGCCAAGTTCTATCTCGGTCGTGACGTTAACGAGGGTGTGGTATTCACCACATAGCAGGGATGGAAAAATCAAGATTTCAAAATCGAACTAAACTTAACTTAAAAAGGTGGTTTCACCATATGAAAAGTGCTTTTTGATAAACTTGAGTTTTTTGAGGCTTTTTGAGTTTTTTTTTTTAAATTATATATGATTCAACTATTCGCTTGTTAAGTATATTATTTAACGTTCCAGATTGGCAAAGGGTACTCTTAATGTCGTAGGCGTACTACGGGAACTAGAAAATAAAAAAAAGCTGAAAGAAGTACAATAGTACTGAACTGTCCATCGCTGCCACATAGCAAAAAGCATATTGTGCGTGACGTCTTTGCAAAATGCAGTAGTACAACCGAGTTGTATTGTTTGTGGGCAAAACACCCAACTTTATTACCAACCCAGTTGTAACAATGGTTGTAACATCTATGGCTTGCAGTATGGTTTGCCGCTAAGTTCAAGTTCTAATAAGGGATTCTCCAAAAGGCCCCTTACATGGCGGCAGTTTTATTCAGTTTTCTATTTTTTAGTTTTCGGCAGTAAAAACAAATCATCTTGGTCAGTTAGAGTTTCGAGTGTGGAGTTAATATAACACAAGCCATCGCTCAAATTCAGCCTGATCGATGCGTTAGCCTTCGCAGATGCCTACTGCCTATGAAACCATGGCCGATTTAATAAAAAATAGAAACTATGAAAAACACGATTGGAAAGTGTGTTGACAGGTCTGCAAGGCGGTTTCACAAAAAGTTGCTGGTCTTCCGTCTTGGGAATAGGCAAGATCGCAATAAGCCTTATGTAAGGAATGATTGGCCGATAAGCACTAATACCGCAGTAGACTAATTTTTTGGGTTAAGCGGTTTGTTATAAACAAAATTGCCGCATACCAATCCACAACAGACCCTACCGACTTCTTTACAGCCAGACAAATGTACCGTTGGGTGTGGTTTACACGCTGGTGGCATCATTGGAACTCATTTCTTCAAAAATTAAGAATTACTGGACATCCAGAATACGCTTCGTTAAGAACAGCCGTGGTGGTCATAAGCCCGAAATCATATTCAAATGCTAATTTTTCGATTAAAATTTAATTTTTTGTTTTACTTTTTACAATTGAAAATTCTATCTTGCTCAAAAAAGACACCCTATATTTGAGCTGTGTTAGCTGCCATATTCTTAGAATTAGCTGTTTAAATCAGACGAAAGCTCAGACAGTGTAAAGGCAGCTTAAACGAAACAAAAGATATGTAACCTTATCATTTCCACGCGCACCTTATATATACATAAGTATGTATCTATGTATGTATATGCACTCGTATGTATGTTTATTTATTATTTACTAGTTATATAATATTTTGATTATAGTTTATGTAAACATTTCATTTTGATTTCCTAAATAATTTCGTTTCCATTTTTCTCTTTTTGGCATTATTTGATGAATATCTTTGAATGTTTGTGTGTTTGTTAAGATATGCGATGATTATTAATTTATAATAAATATTTTAATCAAAAGGAAAATGAAATTATAATAATTAATTTTTTGTTTTTATTATATAAAAAACACAAAAATCATACAATGCGTGTAAACAAAATATTGAATTTTTTCAATTTTAAAAATCAACGAAAAAAAAATACATTTGTTACGTTTTTGTTTCAAATGTCTGCATGGGGTGGTGATGGTGGTATTACAAGTATAATTGGTGGCATCAGAGGACTTATGATGCTTCGCAGTTTGTTATCATGTCTTGTTTGTTGTGGTCTTCGTTGAGTTTAAATTCGTTCAGTTACATAAACTTTGGCAGTGGCTGGGGCATTCGATCGTCTTACGGCTACGGAAACTATAATGCCTAAGGCCACCAAAACAATGCCCAGCGAGTTCATGATGTAGTGTTCGATTTCGGAATTTCGGGTACTAAAAAGGGAAGAGAATAAAAGGTATTAATATCGGTAATAATTAGTAGAAAAAAAAATAGTACCATGTAGTGGAAATTGGAGTAAAGATTAACCCTTCTTATAATAAAAAAAAAAACAAAAACTAAAAACTTTGTTTCAAAATGAAAATGCACTATGGGACTGCTTTCGGTTTTTGCGCCTTAACCAAATGGTCAAAGTCTTATGGGTCGCATAACTATTTTTTGACTTTACATATAAAGTGGTGTTTAGTGGCCCAGCTATAATAAACCAAATCTTCTTTCTACCAACTGTAGATATCCCAAATAAGTTTTGAACGAATTTAAAAACTCTCAAGGAGTAAAAAAATAAATCGACCGCCAAAAGTATGCAAACATGTATCAACCAACACAAGATGAGGTACATTTGAGCGAAAAGAACTCGCAATTGGGAAAACTACTATTCTTTCCATTAGGCCAGTTTCTCCAAAGGAAGAAAGAGAAAAAGTACTAAAATAATTTATATCGTGAAAAATTTTGAAAATAGTGCCATTGGAGAAAAAGCACCATTTGACTAAAGATATGTTTGAAAAGAAACTACCGTAAGAAGAATAAACGCGATTGAAAAAAAAAAAACAAAGGCTGCAATAGAAGAAATTTAACAGAATTAGTACCAGAAGAAAAGGGGTATGAGAGAAATAAATAATATAAAAAGAAAAACTATGATTTGTAACAAATCATAAACAGTATTTTGTAGAAAAAGTACCATGTAAAAAAAGTACTTTTAAAAAAATTAATTAAAAGAGAATTACTTTTAAGAACATGTAGTTTTAGAAAAACGTACTTTTAGTAACATGCTTTTCAAAAACGTACCTTCTGGATATATGGTATCTTTAGAAAAAAGTACTTTAAGGAAAAAATTATTTTTAGAAAAGTGTTTTTAGGAAAAAATACTTTAAAAAAAAGTACTTTTACAAATAAGTACTTTTAGTAAAAGTACTTTTAGTAAAATACTTTAAAAAAGTACAATGTTTAGGAAAATTACCATTTAAAGAACAAACAATTGTCGTAGAACCATTAATTTGAAATGACAAAAGAAAAGATATTTTTGTGTCAATTTGAAATTTAAGAATTTAATTAATGTTTGCCTTAAATGAAAAAGTTGCCACAAAATCTTTAGTACCAAAGTACTTATTTCATATTATTTAAAAAGCGGCAAACAAATAGAAAAAGATAAACCGTTTTTGCCTTATATTTTTTGGTTATGGGAAAGTGGTACCTTTCTATAATTTTTGAAACCGTACGACACAACCAATTTAGTACTTTTTTGGCTCTCATTGAATATTTTTTTTGGCAAAGTGGGATCTTGTAATAAGCAAATAAAAAGGCATATTAACTTTTTAAATAATTTAATATGGAAAAAGTACCAAACTATTAATTTTTAAATAAATTAATTTGATTTAAATTGCCTATGGGATCTAAAAGTTACCCGTAGAACAGTAATTTATGTAATGCAATCTTCGCCATTTTTTCTCCTCTAACGTTGTGGGATTGATTTTTTGATTAAAAAGGAATCACATTAAATGTTAAGCTACGCTAAGACAGTTACGTAACCATGTGGTTACGTAATATATTTAGGTAACTAAGTAGAAACTTGTCTAGTTATTGTAGAATATTTTTCAACCTCAAAATCCTTTACGTCTAATTATAAGATTTTGTAGGAAAATATAAGCGTTAGCTTAAAATTTAGAATAATAGGTTTGTTCCAGCAGTTTTACAAGAAAAATTAAGTATATGTTTTAAATTCGACTGATTAAATGAATACGGCGCCCGGGCAGACATTGTCCTGGTACTCCAATATTTAGTTCAGAAACTTCAGTTTTTTAGGATGTCTTCCCCAGTGTTATCGGAAATAAAACATATCATGTAACAACTGTTCTAGAACGTCAGCACAGGGTTTAAATTAATCTATATCGGGAAGTAATCAAACACGTAGACGAAATTCCAGCATAAAATGGGAAGAGTCCTGTGACACACGCGTATAGAAGAATTATATAAAGATAATTTTTTATCTAAAAGCGTGCGTGACGTAAGCTGTTAGTAACGCAAAATGGCGCAAACACCTAATTTATTTCAAAATTAATTTTTTGTATAATTGTTTTTCGTGAACTTTTCGAACACATATTCAGATAGATATTCTGCTATTTGGGGCGAAGAAAAAAAATCGGTTCAGCCGTTCTTAAATCATAATTAGTGTAACTAAAAAGATTTAAATAAGTATTTTGTTTTCACATATGTACGTACCTCAATGCATTTTCACTATTTTCACCGCTCACCAGTTGACGTTCCTTTTCCACCAGCCCAGTCACACAGGTGGCAACAGCCAGCATAAAATTGGCTAAACCAAAACTGGCGTGAATGGGCACCATTGTGGCACGACAGTTGTATGTGCGATTCTCACAGCATAATAAAATCAAAAAACTATAACAATTCCAGCCAAGTACCAAAATGAAGAAAGAGAAAAATGAAAATTATATAGAAGAAACAAATAATAATAAAAAAACACAATAGAATGACAACATATCATTATCATCACAGCAATCATCAATAAAGATCAACTCAATGAATTTGAACAATGGATTTCACAAATCCAAAAAAACAAACAAGAAAACACAAGATGAAAATGAAGATGATGTAGTTGAAAGAAACCCACCTGAAGAAACCGACAACAAATTGCATTACAAACATGCCCATTGTCACGAAACCCAACCAAGTGTGTAAACTATAGAAGTTTGGCTTGGGAGGCTCTGATAGATTGTGCGATTCGAAGACGGACAAAAATCCCAAAGCAATACATGGTATGGCGCAGGCATGGAATAGCATGTGAACCAATTTAACATAAATATGTTTCAAACAGCGGCACAAACGATACAAAAGAATGGCTGAAATAAACAAAATTAATATGTAATTGATTAATTAATTAATTAACTTTTCAATATGCCAACATGGCAACTTACAAAATCCGGAAAATGTTATAAAACCAGCCACCATTAGAACAGGATGTAAATTAAATTGCAATTCTGGATTTTCCGACCAAGCAAAGCCGCCCCTATAGAATATGACCCAAAACAAAGTCAGCACCAGCACGCCCACCAGCAGTATGGTGGATAAGATCACAATTAGCAAATACTCGAACCATGAACCACAATGCCAGGCATTTTCAGGATCTTCTTCATAGCGTCTGCAAAGAAATGAAAATATTTAAAACTGTTTAATTTGGGAATACGAGATTTTATTATTTGTCCTACAGGGAACTTCTTGTCTGGCCATGTCGCATAATGGTATTTAATTCCTTAACGAATTGCTGATTGATCGACATTCTATCAATCTTTCTATTGCGAAAAAATCCCTTGAAAATTTTGAGACGTTTTAAACAAGTCATTTGAAGTTGATGTCTAGTTTTTAAACAACAACAAAAAAAATAATTTCTTACAATTCAAATGAATTTTAAGCAGCAGTTCTCAAATTATTTATTATGGGGCTCAAAGAAATACATGATCATGATGTAATCGTAATAAAGTATAAGGACGTTAAATAAGCCACCGTTTTCAATCAAAAACTAACTTCCAAGTCCGTTTTGTGTTCAGTAGCTGTTGCCTCTTAAACGTTTTTTTCCACACAAAAAAACCCAAAATCGATACCATCCCTTAAAAATCCACTGTTTCCATTCTGATAACGGCTGGTACTTTAGTGCGTTGCATTCTCGATTCGACAACGGGTCGATATTTACACGCTCTAAATCAAAAGACCTATGGGGCATAATTCTTGGTGCTAAAAGTAAGACCAATAATTTCATGTGCTGTGTGTCGGTTTATTTAAATCTTATGTTGGCCCGTCTTAGCTCTTGCCTTCTGTGCAAAACCGATTAAAATCACCGAACTATAGCGCTAGTCATTTTTTAAGAATACGAACCAACACCGCCAGTCCACAACAAGCACCATTACTACGTTTTGTGTTGCTGCCAGTTGGTGATCAGACAAAATGTTTTCATTGATTGGTTATTTTAATAAATGAGCTCTGTTTCGTAAAGCTTACTCAACGAAAAGTTTTCTCTTCGGTTTTTCATCTGAACAATATTCGTGCAAAAAATTTCGACGTAGTTGAGAAACACAATGTCAAATAAGTTAAAGTTATCCCTAGGCCTGCGCAACGAAAATTTTACGCTTCAGACAAATGTCCTAGGGAAATAGAAACCCAAGTTTTGCAATAGTCCTCGAATGGGCAAATGAATGAATGGTTGCGATACAGTTTTGCGATACGTTTTATGGAACTTTCACTTTCATATGGCCTCTTTCTCGATTCAGTAAAAATAATTAAATTTATTTTTTTATGTTTCTTGTGAGCTTTTTTCTTTATACTCTGTCATTCATTGTAATTTTTCACTCAATAGTACTTTCTTTCTTATGGCACATTTTTCTAAAAATATCAATTTTCCTTTAATTGAATTCTTGAATTCATCTTTCATTAGTACTTTTTTCAAATAATACTTATTTCTCCAAAAGAACTTTTTCTTCAATTGGTACTTTTTCTACAAGTAATCGTTTTTGCCCAATACTTTTTAATAATAACTGCTTTTTTAATATGTGTTCTCGTAAAAGTACTTTTTGTTTAGTCCCAAATGCTACGTTTCCCTTCTGTAGTATATTTTTCCTCCAATGAAACTTTTTGTTCAATAATATATTTTGAAGAATTCTATTTTCAATGCAAATAATACTTTACCTATCAAGTGTACTATTTTGTTCAAATGGTACTTTTTCTAATAGCACTTTATGAAAAATAATCTTCCACAATGGCACAATTTCATTCTATTCAATGATACTTCAACTTACGGTACTCTTTCCTTAAAAACCTCATTTTCTTTAAACATAGTTGTTTCCTTCATCCATCAGCAATACTTTTTTTCAAATCATACTACTTATTTTTTAAAACTTACTTTTTTCCAATGGTACTTTTTTCAAATGGTACTTTTTTCAAATGGTACTTTTTCTACAAATAGTACCATGCTTTTGCCTAATGGTACTTCTTATCTAATAATACTTTTGCATGCAAAATTTTTTTTCATAAGTAACTTTTTTCTAATGGTACCTTCTTTTTGAATTGCCCTTTTCCAATAGTACTTTTTCTTCTAATCAATCTGCTTCTTCTTAAGGCACTTTCCATTTTTATGGTCATTATATTTACTTTCAATAGCACTTTTTGTTACACCGTTTTTTCTTTAAAATCTTTGTTTTATATTTTGCCTGTAAAAGTACTTTTTGGATCTTTCTTTTCTCACAAGTATTATGTTTTTCCTCCAATGGAACTTTTGGTCCAATAATTTTGTTTGTTTAATTATATTTTTTCTGCAAATTATACTTATTACTTTTTGTCAATGGCACTTTTCGCAAAATGATATATAATTATTGTCTTTGCACATTTTCTGCAAATGATACTTTTTCCAATGATACTTGAACTTATGGTACTTTTTTCTAAAAAATGGCCATTTTCTTCCACGAGAATGGTATCCTAAATCAATCGTTAGTACTTTTTCCAATGATAGTTTTTTTCTTCCAAATCCCCTTTTCCTTCAACTTTTGTTGCAAATGATACTTTAACTCTCAATATTACGTTTTCTTTAAATAGTACTTTTTTCAATGGCACTTTTCGCCAAATAGTATATTGTCTTTCACAATGACACATTTTCTGCAAGTGATACTTTTAACCACTGATACTTATGTCATCCCATAATGACAGTTCTTCTTCCTATGGTACTTTTTTCTTTAAAGGACAAACAAGCCAATATAATTGTTTCATGCATCAATAATCAGTTCTTTTTTCAAATAATACTTATTATATTATCAAAGGCATTACTTTTTGATTTGTACTCTCTCGGCATATAATTTTAACACTACATTTTGTATAGCTCTTTTCAATTAGTACTTTTTCATTTTTCACCCGCGGCATGTTTTCTTTAAATGGAGCTTCTTGTCTAATGATACTATTTTTCCAATGTATACAATACTTTTTTGCAAATAATACTTTATCTACCAATGGTACCTTTTTCTTCAAGAATACTTTTTGTAGAATGATATAATTTTTCTATAATGATAATTATTCTGAAAATGGTACATTTTCTGCAAATAATACCGCGCTTTGGTCTAATGCCACTCTTTAATCAATAATACTTTTTCTTGCACAATGGCAATTTCTGCCTTTTACAATGATGCGTTTTTTTTTCTTAAGGTACTTTTTCTTCTTATGGTCATGCAATAGTACCGTTATTAGGTTTTTATGAATTTCCCCAAAGTTGTCGCAAGAGATAAAAGTAATTATGCAATATCAATCTTATTTAAACCTTTAAACGTCTGAATTGGTTTGAACCTTTCACCTTCTTTAGGAATAAATAATCAAGTTGTACTTTTCCACCATGTTAACGAAATCTCTTTAATATCTCCGTCCATTCACTGGCGATTTAGCAAACATTCATTGAACCCAGAATCGCATTTAACATCATAATGCAAATTTACAACAAAAACTAATTTCACTTTCAATAGAGAAAATGTTCGTATGTTTTCTTCATAATTTACAAACTGCAAATGTCAGCTAAAAGGCATCTTGTAATGGACAAATTAAAGAAAACATGCAGCTAATTACTTCATTTAAATATGTCCCGATTTGAAAAAAAAATAAATAAAGAAATTTTAAATTATAAAATAAAATGAAAAGAAATCACAAACAAAATAATTAAATGAAATAGAAAAAAAAGAAAACATTATTGTCCACTATGGCTGCTAATTGAATTAAATAAATTTGAACTTTAGAGGTTGAAATTTAAAACATTAAAAAAAAAACTTGTAGATTGGAAGGTAAACTAATATTTATGTGTGATGAATGATGTTTAGTGATTTAGAAATTGCTGTTTTTATAATAAATTAGAGTATTGGGGGCATTACTAACGAGGGTGGGTCGAAAATTATCCAACATAGCGACGAAAATCCGAACATCTGGCCGTTTTTTTTCTATTGAAATAAATGATGTGAGGGGAATAAATTCGATGAAGAGTGTGTTCGGAATCAAGTCACTCAAATTCAAAGCAGTTCGGGATTCTTCATTTCGAAAGCATACGAATTAAATTCACTAACATGCGAATTAAAGTCACTAGGAAATAATTAAAGTTTTCCTTCGATACACTTTTAAAATAATTTAAAAGAATCAGAAGTAATCTTTGAAAGTAATGGAATTGTTTTTTATTACCTTCGATTATTTAATATTTATTTAAAGTAAGCCTGTTTGTTTTTAGATTACTTTTAATCGTAATCAATTAGTAATCACCCGTAATTGGAAATAATCGTTATCTAATCAGTTACTTCTCCTGTTAAATTGAAGTAATTTAATTACTAATCATTACGATTACTAATCGTTACCTAACAGCTGTGACCAAAGCAACCATATCTCTCGCCTTATATTTTTCGTACACAATTCTTCTGGCTCCGTCTCAGGTATGAAGTGGTGGATCCAAATTTTATTTTCGTCATAATTTCGCAACAATTCACTTCTTTACATAAAACATATATTATGTAGAGTGAATATTCAAATTTTATTTTCGAAATAGTTTCGCAACAATTCACTAGACGTTTCTTTACATAAAACATATATTATGTAGAGTGAATATCTTAGCAGAACCCCTTCAATCTTCGAATTGATTTCTCGATTACCTTAGTTCATCTAGACTTGTGTTAACACTAGCATTTACTGTAGACTGTAGTGATTTTAGACTGTCGACTGATGCCTGTCGACCTTCTTTCTCGCGGTCCTTAGCCTTATGTTAGCCAGCGCTGGACATTCACACACAATGTGCGCTACCGTCTAACACAGTAATTCAGCCCTATTATATCTAAACACCTTACTGACCTTCCTGCCGAGGGGCTCTTTAAGCACCATTCGAGCCTGTCTACACGTAGTAGCCGCCCTCCACCTTTTCAGGTTTAATCTCTGGGTTCTGATCCACAAAAACTTACAACAGATCCCCGTTTTGATAGTTCGCCTGCTGCGTTATTCCCAGCTTTTTAAGAGCCTAAACCGTACACTTAGAAAAAAGTATGGATCCGACATGCTCATCACAACTATATTATATACTCGGCAACAATATCTCAAAATATATAAAAATTATTCTGTATTTTTATGTTGGGAAGTTTGCTTGTATGTACCCGGAAATTAAAATAGGCAAACTTTTTCTTTTAAGTCCCCCATACAGAGTAAATATTATTATCCCTAATCTAACGAACTACATCTGCGAGAGTCTTCGAATTTGCTATTTCGAAGACCAAGTTTGTTCTCAGGGAAAATTCTACAAGAATAATTTTCCTGTAGCTAAAGTCAGCGAGAGTCTTCAAACTTCGTGTGGGATATTTCGAATGCTAAGCGCGTACTCAGAAAAATCCTCAAGACATAGGAGCCGGCAGAGGAGTACCCCTCTTAGAGATTAATAATTTTTCAATATCCGCGGAACTTGAAATGTGATAGTCTTTAAATTTGCTACAGTGTATTTTTAAAACAAAGTGCTTTTACAGGAAAAATCTTGTAGAAATAAATGTTAGTATTAATTTCCCTATACCTGGAGGACCCCATATGTAAGCGTCTGCAAATTTTATGTGGGTTATTTTCCAACCCAAGTGTGTTTTCGAAAAAAAATTCTGAAGGAATTGGAGCGGGCAGAGGATGCGCTCCATAAAAATTAGTTATCTGTCATACAGATTTCATATTAATTTCCTTTTACCTGAAAACCCGAGAACATGGCTGTGTTCAAATTTAGTGTGGATTGTTTTAGGAACCAGTCGTGTACTCAGTTAAAATACTGGACGAATATGAGCTGGCAGTGGGCTACTACCCATACAAAGTAACTAATAATTCTGCTTTGTCTTAAGAACTATAAGAGTGAGACTCATCAAAATCTAAGGGGATTTAATCATAGGCTTAGATTAGTACTTAGTTTACCGCGTAGCAGGCGCTCGACAGGCCACAAGGGTTTTTGACTCTACTGAAGATTTTCTGAAAAGTTGGGAATCATTGCGACCTGTCTATCGTACCATCTCTCCAAACACAGGCTTAGACTTTGGCTATTTTACGATACTCAATTCGGAACTTAAATGCTTTTAATTATTAATGTTTTTTCCTTAAGTGTTTTTTCCTTAAGGGATAGCAAAGCTAGAGTAGTATTTCTTGTTAACATTTGATCATAATATGTTTACCATTCACAAAGATTGCAACATGGTTCGGCTGTCAAATACGTCTTTTTTTTAAGTCTAAGCTAAACTACAGCGACTAAAGTAACTAAAAAGAAGTAGATGCAAAAAGTAAGTATAATCATTATGTGGTCACTTTGAACTATATTGTGATTATTTGTTGCCACAATATGATGAACTTTAATCACATAATGATGAAGGGGGACTATATTTTGATCACATTGATTTAGTTTTGCAAAATAATATGATTACACTACAACCATATACATAACTCAACCATACTATGCTGTATTTAGTTTATGGTTACCGCAACCATGTTATTGATTTGATTTTAGAACAAAAAAGAGAATTTCGCCTGTGGGCGTAAAAGGCCCAAGCTCATTGAATGACATCTACGCACCTTTATGTTGAGGTTTTAAATTTCGTTAAAGCTTTTATTGTTATTACAAATTTCTAAAAATCGTTTAATAGCCACCCATTCGCTGTTTAAATAAAAGCTTCCGTAATTTCACTTTCACTTTATAAGTTTATCGCACATTAATCTTTGCATATTGACAGCCACATACCGGCAATATACAACCAAAACCTCTTCACTAAGTTCAATCAATTTGTAAAGAGCTTCCAGCTACCACAAACGCAGACAACCGTTTAACCAAAACTTAAAAATCACATTTGAACTTTAAACAAAACAGGCAATTTGTTAAAAAAAAAAATATATACGAGTTATAAAGTTCAAAAATGTTACTTTTCCCTAAAGTCAAAAACAACAACAACAACCAAACACCTGTATGACCTTAACACATGAACTTCCAAAACAAATGAAACAAAAATAATACAAAATTAGGAACCTGTTGCATGTCTTCCAAAAAATACTTTCTACCAAAAAAAATACTTGTATGTATTTTGGCTTTTCAGTCATTTGAGCCATAAACACTGATTGTAGTTGTTGTTGTGGTTGCTGCAGCCGCTTTTAACGAGCCAATATTAGCGAACTGACAGCATTGTTTTTCGATTAGACAAACGAAAAGTTTTCGCACGAGGCTGAGTCTGTGTTTATTTTAACAAATTTTTTGAAACCACAACCAACCCAAAACACAAAATGTTCGTTGATGTTGTTGCAACCGTTTTTGATGACTCTGCTTGAGAGTGCCAGTGTTCAGTGTTATTGCTGCTGTAATTTTGTAGCCCCACTCGATTGTCAAAAGTGAAAGAAAAGGCGGCATTGTATTTGCTAAAGCGAAAATAAAAATAAAAATATAAAAATAAACAAGGAAAAAGTGAAACAGTGCAGCATAAACAAACTGAGGTTCCCAAACTTTAAAAAAAGAACCTTAAAAAATAGCGTTCAAAATAGGACTTATTACTGCAGTAACAGAAACTTTAACAGAGTACTTTAAAAAACAGTATTAATTGGAAAAGTACCTCTAAGAAATAGTCCTTTTGAAATATACCTTTCAAAAAAGAGCTACTTTAAAAAAGTACTTTTTAAATCAGTATTTTTTGTAAAAGTACCTTCCAGTAAAGGTCCTTTTATAAAACTACCTTATGAAAAGTACTACTATTACTTTAGCCTCTCAAAAAATTACGTTTAAATGTATCTTTAAGAAGTACTTTCAAAAATGTACCTGTTAAAAACGTATGTGTTAAAAGGACCAATTAATAAAAGTAGTTTTTAAAAAATATTTTTTAATTAATTTTTAATTAAGTACATTCTAAAAAAATACTAATTAAAAAAAAAAATTTTGAAAAAGTACCTTTAAGAGAAGAAAGAAAGAAAGTATGTATTTGGAAAAAGTACATTTAGAAGAGTAAATTAAGAAAAAATAATTTAAAAAATAAAATATCTTTTTATTATTGTTGAGACTTGTTCTTAAAATAAAGAACTTTTAACACAAAATACCTTCTAAATATGTCTGACAGAAATGCATTAAAAAAAGTACTTTTAAAAGACAATAAAATTAAAACAATAACTACTTTTGTAAACATACTTAAAAAATTAATACATATAAAAAAAGTACTTTCAAAACAGACATTTGGAAAAAATTGCCTTTTTCCTTTCAAAAAGATTTTTTTTAAAGTACATATTAAAAAGAAAAGTATCTTCTGAAAAAGTACCCTTTAAAAAAGATCCCCTTAATAATGCAACTGTTAAAATCGTACGTGATAAAAATGCTAATTAATACAAGTACTTATTAGAAAAGTACCATTTAAAAAAGTATCTTTTGAAAAAGTTCCTTGTAAAAAGTAACTACCTAAAAATATGCTTTAAAAAATACTCAAAAAATAAAAGTACGTTTTAAAGAACTACCGCTTAGAAAAAGCTATAAAAAGTACATTTTAAAAAGGCATGTACTTTTAAAAATGATTCCCCCAAAAAGGCGACCCCTAAAAATAAATGCAATCAAATTTCATGGTACCCATGTTTTGCAAGTTCTCATCAAACAATTCGGATTCTCTGATTGAAGTTTATGTTAATGGGGATAAAATATAATCAAAATAATCCTACTAAATCAACAATTTTCGTATGTAGTAATTTAGGTACATAAATATAAATACAGTTCAATGACTTTGATTAATTTGAATGATCAACGTCGTCATCAGAAAACATTGCCTATGACGCTGCTGATCATCAACATTACAAAAATGTAAAAATATCAAATCACTCACTCATGAGCTACTCATATTTTTTGCTTTGTTAGCTTTTCAATAAAGAAAAATCATTTTTAATCAAACCGCGAGTAACAAACAATGTTTCTTGCTTAAAATTACAGCAAGATTTTGTGAGGAAATTAATTTCCAGAAAACCAAAAAATAAAAATGTAATAAATAAAATGTATAAGTTTGTATTGCAAAGTTTATTTTTCTCTCACTGCCGGTTTTTGTTGCAGTCTCTAACAAATGTTGTAAGATAATACGAATTGCGAAATAGATTGGAAGTTTTGTTTAATTATTTCTTTTTTCACATTTCATTTGAAGTTAATTTTGTTCAATGAAACATATTAAAAATGTTTCATTTGAGAATTGAGTCTTAACAACTAACCACAGGTAAATACGGAAACCGGAAGTAGTGTCCCGCTTTTGAGTACGATTCCGAAGAGTAGCTTTCTTAAAAAAATGTTTCAAAAAGTACGTAGTACGTCTATACATAATAATGTTTAACAATAGAGCACTGTTTATTAAAAGTAACAAGTAATTTTATTAAAAAGTCATTTTTTTTAAAAAGTACCTTTTTACGTAAGTAACTTTTTTGCAAAAGTACCGTTATTTCCAAAAGTACCTTGTTTAGAACAACTGATTTGAAATAGTGCTTTTTATAACTTATATTACCTTTAAAAAAGTTTCTTATTAAAAAAGTACTTTTTTAAAATGATCATTCTACAAAAATACATTTTAAAAAAAGGTACTTTCACAAAGGTAATTTGTATACAAAAGTAGTTTCTTTTTTAAAAATATATTGTTTACAAAAGTAACCTTTGTATATTTAGTACGTTTTACAAAATCCCAGTTTCTTATCGTATCCTTTCAAAAATATATTTTTACAAAAGTACCATTTTGCAAAAGTACTTTTATGCCATTTTACCATTTTAGAAAAGAGTTTTTGGAGTATGTTTTTACAAAAGTAGCTTTTTGTAAAAGTACTTCTTTCGTAAAAATACCCTTGTTATAAAAGTAGTTTTGCATCGTACATTTTTCTAGAAGTGCCTTTTCCCAAACTATCTTTTTACAAAAGAACATATCTTTTTCCAAATTACTTTTTGACGGAAATATTTTTTTACAAGTTGCTTTTGCATAGTACGTTTTAGAAAATGATCGTTTTATAATAGTACTTTTTTCAAACTATCGGTTTACACAAGTACTTACTGTTAATTACTCATCTTTTTCTAAAGTATATATTATTAAAAGTGCTCTTTTACAGACGTAACTTTTTGAAATAAGTTCATTTTTTTACAAAAGTACGTTTTCTTACCTAAGTACCTTTTCGCAAAAGTGGCTTTTTTGTGAAAGTACTTTATTTACAAAAGTCGAGTTTGCACAGCACGGTCTAAAAAATTTTGCAAAAGCATTTTATGAAAATATCTTTTTCAAAAGTACCTTTTCCCAAAAGCGCCTCTTTACAGCAGTAAATTTTCATAAAAGTATCTTTTCGTTAAAATGTCGTTTTTGTACACCTTTTACCTTGTTTACAAAGGCAACTTTTCTATTGTAGTTTTTACAAAACAAAACGTACGTTTTTTCGAAAGTGCCTCTGTACAGAAGTAATTTTTTACGTCAGCACCTTTTTTACAAAAGTATCCCGTTTAAAAGTGCCTTTTTCAGGAGTAAACTTTAAAAAGTCTCTGATTTTATAAAAGTACCTTTTTGTAAAAATATTTCACAAAAGTACTTTTGCCCAAAGTACCTTTTATTTAAAATTTTTGCTAAAATACCTTTTCGTAAAAGTACTTTTTGTGTTAAAGTATCTTGTTTAAAATGATAACTAATGCCTTGTACGTTTTCCAAAATTATATTGCCTGTAAAGTACTTTTTTCTAGTCGCACTATTTTTATTAAAACAGCTCTTTGTAAAAGTAATATTTTATATTAGTTCCTGTTTATAAATGTAGAGTATCATTTCTTAAAACTACTTTTTTGAAAAGGTATCCTGTTTATAAAAATAACTTTGACATCATCCGTTTTACGAAATTAGCTTTTTGCAAAAGTACTTTTACCTAAATTCTCCTTTTACAAAAATTCTTCTTCCCAAACTATTTTTTCAAAAGCACGTTTTGAAAAGTACGTACGTAGGTTTTTTCAAGGTGCCTTTTTAAGAAAATACCTTCTAACAGAAGTAAATTTTTAGCAAAGTACTTTGTTGCAATAGTACCTATTAGACAAAAGTAGCCTTTTTTACAGACTATCTTTACAGAAGCAAAATGTTCCTTTTTTCAGTTATTTTAATCTGTACCACAAACACGCACTTGTAGTCATAAATTAGATAAAAAGTTCACATGTTTTTATTATTTTATTCTTTGTTTAAAACAAAAAATTTACCATCCATCTACTTGACTGTTTAACGAGCCGTCATTTAATTTAAAATTTCTTTTTTGTTTTCCTTTTTTTTTTAATAAAATATGAAATGATATCATTTGAATTTGCAGTCGTAGACAAAGCAACAAACCCGTATATAGTCGCATTCAAATGTCTGTGCACCATAATGTTTCTATTACTCGAACATAATTTTTCATGTCCAAAGGGAAAGAACTTTACGAAACTACTTGTGATGTTGTGTCTGTTTAATTGTTGGAGGATTTATGATATAAAATTTTATTTTGCATTTCAATTTGTGGCATTGTGGTTGGGGTACCTCTTACTTTTCTCCCTACTTCCCCTCAAACTGCAGTTAAACACATGTTTAATTATTTGTTCAGTTAATATAATAAATAAACACACACACGCGCACACACGCACACACACAGACAGACAGACAAGTGAAATAAAACAAAAGATAAAAGTGCTCATACACATTCACTCACTATCATTGTTAGTGATCATGCAGAATGCATCATATGATCAGGCTTGTGCATCATTTAGCGCCATTTGTTGTTGAAAAGCCAACAAAAATTCATATTGAACAAAAAAAGAATATTGAAATGTTCCCACGAGAGGGAGCAGAAGTGTTGATGATTTGTTTTGTTTGTTCTCATCTAGAACAATTAATTTGTTTTTGGTTTCAATTTCACTGAAATATCGAACAAATTATTTAACCCATTTTAAGTTCTATTTTTGTGTTCTATTCTGTTCACTTTAATTTTAAATCTTTTATAGAAATTTTATTTATTTTGTGTTAAATTCTTTAAACAAGTGTAACCGAATACTAGGGCACCATACAAATGACAAGACAGCTCAAGAAATTATTTGCTCAGTTATTATTGAGTTTTATCAGGCTTCAAGGAGATTTATTAGAAGATAAAAGCTCAAAGAAATTTCAACTATGAAATCTACTTGGGCAGTTATTCCCAGGTAGGGGTACGCAGTGATGCAAATCAGCAGCAGCCTAATGACCATAAACAGTGAAGAGTGTTTGTTGGATGAATTATTGATTTCTTCGGTAATCAGCATTTGATGTTCCGGGATAGAAACTGTTGTTGTCGAAGGTTCTACTATTTGGTGTGGTGTTTGCTCTAAAGACTTCCTTGCTTCGCAATTCTTTGTAAAGGAAGCTGATCAAGCAGTGATTTTTATCGAATTTATGCTATCGAAATTATTGCGGAAGGCATGTAGTTCTAGCCGAAATTTTTGAATAGGAACTTATTTTTATTTTCACATTTATGTTTTTGTGCGGATCTGTCTCCTTTTACCCAAGTATTTTTTTTCGATTAAATTAAAGTCTACAGACGGCTGCGTGGTGTTTCTGTTTTCAACTTTTTTTCTGGCTACTTATTCCTCATCAAATTTCAGCTCTCTAGCTATAGTGGCAGTGCTACATAATATTGATGAGTGTCTCAGTGAATAATTACTAAAGTAGTCACTTTTTACACCTTCACATCTCGGGAATCTTTTATGGTAAAATTTTCAAGCATTTGAGGACGCCTATATGTAAAAGGTTTTGTGTTTAAAGTTTCATTATTTTGTGATTAAAAAAAGTAAAATTAAAAGGGGGGGGGGAGCGCGAACGGTATCGCCTAAACTTTGCATGGCCCCAATTAATTAGAAAAGCAAAAAGCACCCAAAAAATCAAATACCGATCGATTTTTACGTAGAAAAATACGCTAAGTCCAAGATCATTTTTTATTCGTCAAGTTTAAAAAGTCAAACACAAGCAAATAATTCTGTATTTTTTGAACTGTTAAAGATATTTTGAAATCTTGCTAAGTTCTTTCGAGATTTTTTTATTCCTCTTGCCAAAGGTATCACTCTGGAGACTTTAACTATAAAAATAGTATACGCGGCCGTCGATCCAGCTTATGCTTTTAGGGAAGGAATTTTATATGAAACTTCGAATTCGAATTTTCGTTTGGTAAAAAGAAATATCCGGCAGAGATAAATTCTATTTGCCCTCCCTGAGAACTGCGCTTGATATAAAAAATTAAAAACAAACGAGGAAAGATTGGCCCTGATAATAATGTAAAAAGAGCTCAACTTCAATACTACGTGTTCGTGTGAAGGCATATCGTCGTCTTATTAAGAATTTAGAGTATGAAAATAACAATCAGTTTTGATAACAACAGCAACATTATAATAAGATTTAAGCAATGCATTTTTTATAGACTACAATACCTAAATCCTATCTTTGCCGACCCAGAAAATGTATGCTTCGTCTAACCGTGAAAATGAGGACGAGAAATTTCAATATCTGAGAACTGTAAGCATGTCAAAAAACTATTTATTTTACTTGCAATGTGGAGATATAGAGCCTTTTTCTAAGACAGATAGCATTAACTGTCAAACAAACTGTCATATTGCGCTCACTTTTAACATTAATGATCATTATACTTTGGCAACACATCATGAATAGATTGGCGCTTGAACAGAGCAACCAAATTATCCAGATTTACTTTGAAAATCAGTCCTCAACTTATCCGATATTTTAATTGTGTTCAGCGATGAGGCTTACTTTTGGCGTAACGGGTCTGTTAATAAGCAAAATTGTCGTTTATGGAGTGAAACCAGTCCACAACTGACCCTACAGACTCCATTACAGTTCTATCGGGCTTAAAAAGTTATAAATTAAATTAAAGAAATTCAAATTAACGATTATCGCCATTCATAATCGGCATAAAGGCAATAAATAGTGATGGCAAAAAATAAAGATTAATCGATTAATACATCATATGATTAATCGAACCGAGAAAATTATTAGTTGCAACTAATCGGAAAGAAATAATCGATGAATTACGATAAGGTTAAAAAATTCGCATAAATATTGTAAAAAATTATTTACAGTAAAAGACATAAATAAGTTTAATAAAATTCTTTGCTTGGTTCAGAGTTTTCATTTCATGGCTTAAACACATCCTGTTTTAATCCGGGAACTGGAGCGTTGATAAAGAAACTGATCATATGACGGATTTTTAGACTCATTGCCCTTTCATGTTTGTTTGGGAGCTAAAGACTTGTGGTGAGACCATTAATCGAATTCCACTTCAATAGAAGACGTATCGCTTCCACTTCCAATACTGTCGTCTAACCGAGTATTTTCAACCATTTCGCTTCTTACGATTCTCGTAAATTGCAGAGCGCTTATGAAACTTTGAAGTGGATTTGCTTTTTAAATCTGTAGTCCAGTAGAGTTAATGCTGCCAGTAAAAATGATTATTCCATAGTCCTACCCCGGCGTTAAACTTAATTTGCTATCACATATATTAACATTATACCAGAAAACAAAGTTTTTGCGGCATATTATAGGCCTTTATTATTTATATATATAGTATGAAGCGATGGGTCAAAATAAATTAAAAAGAGAGAGAGAGCGTTTTTTACATAAAACGAGAATTTGGTGAGAAACGATAAGTTATTGGTTCACAGGAAGAGAAGAATAAAGTTGAGAAAATCTGGCTGGGAAATGTTTTGGAACAAAATAAACTTAATTAAAAAATAAGCAATTTTTAATTCAATTTTAATACTTATTTAAATTTAAAATTTAATGCGTGCAGATTTTAAATGAACAGTACCTTATGGCTATAAGTTTGCCATCCCTGATCAAATTACAATAACAATCAGCCATATTAAGATTCTATGTCATCATGGTATTGCTCAAAATTCGATACTCTATAATCACTCTTGGCAATCATACTATGATCAAAGCAGGCCGTTGAAAACAACACCTCTCAATAATGGGCCTGTTCATTCACATAAGTTAACAAAGTCAAGAAATATTTACAATTCTTTGTTTTTTTTTTCAATTATTAAAATTGCATACACATGTGTTTGTGGGGCATAACTGATTGCTGATTTATGCGTGCAACAAAGTTATTTTGAAAAATATAAATAAAAAACACTTGTATCCTATTCGTTTATAAGCTCTTTGGTCTTTACGCATTCCAACTTATTGAAATTGATAAATATCAGTTAAAATTCCTGATTTTCTAATAAATAGAATACGAGCGCTTAGACATTGTGTAGTTTATTATGATGAAGTACTGTATCGTATATCGTGTTTAGCCGTAGCTGTTGCTGTTGCAGTTATACAATTGCGTGCCACAATTTTTTTTATTTTTTATTTTTTTGGTTTTCTTATTCATTTTACGCATAAGGGGAAAAACAGTAAAGGCAACATATGAAAAATCAAGTAAAAAATTGCAAACTTAAAGATACAAATCAAATTCACTATTAGTTATACAATGATTTGTATCTGCCAGTGAATATTTGCCGCTGCTACTGCTGCTGCTCTTACAGCTCCGAACGCATTTGGCTGCTTGTAAAATTTATGCAATTTTTTTTTTGTTGACTTCTCTTTTCATTTTAATACCATTAAACGCTGTCTAAGTTGATGTGTTTGTTGCACGCATGTAGCTGAAGTGAGTGTTGCGTTAAAGTACACAAAACTCACAGATACAAAAACTAAGTTCACGTCCCGTCCCAGTGTGTTTTATTACAATTTTCTTCTTTACGATTTTTTCTCTTCGTTTTTTTATTTTCATTATTTGTTTTTTTTCGGTCGTTTAAGTTGCAATTTATTCATTGAATTTAATTTTCAATTTTATTTACATTTTTATGATTGTAAATTAAGTCTGACGACAACGGGTTTATAAAGACTGCAAGAGAAGGAAAAAAACACAACGATCAGAACAGAACAGATTAGAACAGCATCACCAGACTTTGTGTGAAGGAGGTCTCTTAATATTTGCTTTGCATAAAAATAAACCAGGAATACTAATTTAGTTAGCATTTCTTTTTTCGTTTTCTATTCAAATAGTTGGGCATTAATTTGTTCTATTCTGTTCTGTTGAATTTAAATTTGTATTGTTCACTTTTTTTTTTGGTTCGTCACTTATTAAAGTAAAATAAATTTGTATTAAAACCAGACAATTAAAAAATATGTCTTCAATTTAAGCTTAACATTAAATGCACCTTCTTTTAATTAGTGTGCTCTTTTATTGCCTGCGATATTACTCTCAACGAAACCTAAATGAAGTCAGTGAAATGTTTAAGTATTTAATTAATTCACGCACGCCAAGTCATGACAATATAATAATCGATTATTATGTTGCGTTTGACGATTTGATTTAATCGAAATTTCTCTTTCGGTCGTTTGAGAATTAACAAATTATTTTCTGACATAAAGCTCCTGTACTATACATGGGTTGTTCAAAGGAAAAATTGAATTTTAATATTTCAAGGACTGTGTACATTCAATTATCGAATTTTTTTTTTTGGTACACTTGTGCTAGTTATATGTTGGCATTATCAGCCAATTTGGACTAGTATTTTGTTGTTGACAACTGAAAAGATTAGTCACGTTTGTGTGTGTTCTTCGATTTTTGACTTTTGAAAAAAATTAATCAAAGAATATGATTTTTTGGCCTAAAACAACACCCTAATTATACCTCAACCATCTTTTTCAGCAGGTTTGGCTCGCTGCGAATTTTTCCTATTCCCAAAACTAAAGAGGCCAATGAAAGGAAAGCGTTTTGCCACAATTGATGAGATAAAGTTAGAATCGAAGAACAAGCTGATGGCCATACCGAAAAGCGCATTTCAGAAGTGCTGCAGTATATCTGAGGGGGTTAACTTTGAAGGGAACAAAATGGATGTTGATGACTAAATAAATACTTTTCAAAAGATAATTCAAACTTCACCTTTTCTTTTGAAGAAACCACGTATGTCAAATCAATTAAAAATTATTTTTTTTGAGTCAGTGTGAACGGCCGTTTAGCAACATGGAATAATCATTATTACTGGCCGCCTATCAACTCTACTAGACTCCAGATAAAAACTCAATGTCTAAGATCCATTAGCGCCATCTATAACTTCTGTACGATCAGAACAGTTTCCTTTTAAAAGAATCTTGTGGGTCAAATGCGGCTAAAACGAAGACCATCTTGACACTGCACAATATCGAAGTTAGTAAGATCACAAGTATTCTAAGGGGGAACTCAAGCTTACAAGCACACCGGGAACAGAACACAATAGTTTATGCAGGACATGTATTGAGGTCATCGAGAAGATGGAAAATTTGTTGTGACACTGACTAGCTTTTGCGCAACCAAGTCCTCAGTATTTCACGATGGACATTTGGCTCGGAGCACCACGTCCCTATAACATGTCGACTCTTTTTTTTTTTTTTTTTTGATTTGAATGGAGAGTGCACAATTTTTTTTTTTTGTAGAAACAATTATTAAATTCGGAGTTATATCTTTTGGTCCGATATAAGTGTTTTTTTCTAAACATTTTAAGCTATACTTGATTAAATTAAAAATTTATTTTTATTTTGTCCAAAAAAGGTAATAATTATTTCGGCAAAATAATAGAAAATCAAAAAATATTAATTATTTCTGCAACAAATAAAACCCAAGGAGCATTAATTATATTTGACAAAAAATTAATAATCAAGAAATAATAACTATTTCCGACAAAAAAAAAACATATAAAAAATAAGATATAAAAATTATATTTTTTTTTTTATAAAAAAAAAGTCATAATTATTTCGGTCCATGAACAAAACACATTGATAACCGACAAGCACATGGAGCGTTTTTGTACCGGTGGTAGCTGAAAAAACAAATATTTGCGGCAGCGCGCTGCCGGCTGGAAAAACCAGTCAAATTATACATTTATTCAATATCTGCTTTTGGTATTTTTTTTTTTTTTGGAAAATGAAACCTGGAAAAATTCAATAAATTAATATAATGAAAGTTCCCCTCGTTTAGAAAATTTTCAAAAACATTCAGGCCGCCAAATTTGCATCCGTCTTTTTTTAGCTCATTCATTCCATAGTGTTATTCACATTTTACTTGCATTTTTGACAAGTCATTTTACTCAATCTTATAGTTTGAAAAGCCCAAGAAAGTAATATCAGAATTTATTTTATTTCTTTGACAAATACTAATATTCCAGTTTTTATTGGAACTTAATTGAAATTTATTGTTTTCGTTGCTGAGTGGAGACATAAGAGCAGACAAACAGAACAATGTTTACCACCTCTGGTGGTGAACTCCTTCCAGAAGATTCCTTCTCAGGAGATTTAAAATAAACATTTAAACTAATTTAACATTCTTTACATGATTTTTTTTTTATAATTCAAGTTCAATGCGGTTGAATTATTTAAATTTTTCATTAATTTTTGTTTATTTTTCTGCTAAATGTTTTTCCTCAAGAAATTTTATTCTAAAATTTTTTTGTAAAAAAAAAATATTTTGAATTTTTTCGGTCAATATTCGCTAGAAAAATATTTTCATTAAAATATTTATTCGCTATTAATTTATTCGAAATTTTTAAAAATAAAAAAATTTTTTCGATAAAAATTTTATTCTCTGAATTTTCGTCATATTCATAAAAAAAAAAATATTTTCGGTTTAAAGTACACATTAGTTAACAAGCATTTTAGGACTATTGAAGCTTTAATAAGAAAAGGTATTCATAAGCAATTTTTAGCAAATGTATATTATTGAATTTTTATACTGACAACGACATCGTGTTTTTAAGCAAATGTTGCACACAAATTTATAAATATTTATAAATATTTTGTTTTGTTGTTGGAAAGCAAATTAACTTTTGTATTAAGTAAAACTAAAAACAAATAAAACAAATAAAATACTAAAAAAATTGTTCTCCAAACCAAACTTGACAAAGGATGAAGGAAATTCGTTCCAAAAATCTACATCAAAACACCCTGTCGGAATATCAATATTGGAGACAAACCGGTTGCGTTTATGTGCCATCTTCAGTGTCATTTTTCGTTATCTTGTGGGAATATTTATACTGAACGAAGTTATTAGTTACTTGAACAATATTGCATTTAGAACAATTTCTTCCTAAAAATTTAACATGTCAATTTATGCTGGGTGTCCTACCTACTTCAAGCCTACAATTAAATTTTCCCATAATAATAGTTTTGAATATAATTTCGCTTATTAATGCCCGTCTTTATGAATACGTCCGTAAATGATTTATTCAATATTCCTTAAACAGAAAAAAAGTTCACCTTTTAACCGAAAATTTATAAAAAAAAAAAATATTTTTGTTAAAACTTTTCACCAAAAATCTTAACTTAAAATTTATTTTGTAAACAAAAATATGTGAGAAAAAAATTAACAAATTTTTTATCTGAATAATTTATTTATGTATAAAAAAACTTTCATGACAATTTTTTAACCAAAAACTTAGTGTTCCTTCAAACAAAAACTTCATAAACAATTGTTTACAAATTCTTCTGTAGCAGTAAATATAAGTATAAAATTACGAGGGTGGAGCCGAAATGAACAGATCGGATGGTACTTTAAAAAACATCGTTAAATGCCAGTCTATTATTTGTTTAACGAGCATAAAAAGTATCATTCGTAATTAATTATCAGCCCAGGATAAATGCATAGGTGGGCTTTCTGTACAAAAGTCAAAATATATTCTACACTAGAACAATGATAAAATGTCGGTTGATGGAGTTTAAACTCGTACGTTCGAAGTGTGAAGAGGAGCATTAGGCCAATGGAGGTCGTCTTGTCAGAAATTATGATGAAAATCGGCAGAACTGAGTGACGACTTACGGTGTTGAGCCACCAGACACAGTGCTCACTTTAAAAAGTGTTGTTAATCGCAAATTGAGGTAAAATGTTACCATGCCAAAATACCCGAAGATGGCTGCCACTAGGCACTACAAAACACCTTGTGAAAATTCCGATCAAATTTTTTTTAATTGTTTTCCATTAATACAGCTGTACAGTCGGATGCGAGAAGAGAGGGCGAAGATGATTATATTTCAAGGCAAGGTCGTAGTATTATAATACAGGAACTACTTTTCGCCCACTCTATTCACGTGGGGATCATTTTTGAGGCCTAGGCGATTTTCTGTTTGGTAACATAAATAATTTCTCGGTGCTAAAAAATTTTGAAGGGGTAGGAATATGTGGTGGGCGGCTATTTAAAAAATCTTGGTAGTTATATTTAGGATGCAAATCATTGCTTCATGACCGGTGTGGTAGGTTGGCGCCACTCTGCCTCAAAGACTTTTCGTCCAGATCAATGCCGTCCACTTGAGACCAAAATAATTACTTTATCATGTTTTTCTAACGAATGCAATTCACAGCCACTACCGAATTGTTGATTTTTGGGTTTTTGGCGACAGTCTCGTTTACAGCAACAATGTTTTTATGAGACCGACCGGCACCTCAACACAAAGGAGACTTACTATGTTGATTTTTAGAACGAATTTCCGTCATCCCTTGTCAATCTTCAGTGTCATTTTTCTATGCCATTTTCTGCAAATATGTTGATCACTCTTCGAATTGGTCACACCCTTACTCAAATGAAGTTTGCGAGCGACCTCAGTCCTTCTTTTGTGTAATGCTTTGTTTTTAAATATCAGAGTTGCCACTTGCAAGAAAACTTTACCATTCAGCATTCGGCTTGACACACACCCGAAGTAGTGTGTCAAACTAAAAGGAGAGGTATGTCTGGTAATTGTGTGACCAGCCTCGTATAAAACGTAACAAGCTCAATACCAACATTAAATAAATACTCTCATTGATAAAAATGTTTCTTTCAACAAGACTCAAGAGCCTCAACCACAGTGCTACGACAAACAATAAGTTGTGGTAAAAGCACTACAAGCCTGTAGGTCCAAGTGGGTTGATTTTTTGTTTAACTTAATCAGCAATTTTTTTATACTTATAAAAAAAGAAAGATTTTGTATTCATTTCAATCTTGTCATGTCAAGCATTTGTCCATCTGTATTTTGCTTATTGCGGCTCTACCGCCCCTGTTAACAAACGGTATTGAAAAAAATGTACTTCAACTGGTTTTTATAGAAATATTTTTTTTTTTTTGTAAATAATATTATGTTGTTGTAGTTGCAGTTGTTGTTATTGTTGTTGCATTTAAGTAGTTACTTAAAAGACATCTTCGGAGAAATTTTTCTTTAGATTTTTATTGCCCAAAAGGAGAAACTTCATGCCACAAACGTTCAATCAAGATGCGTTGTTGCTTCACAGACAAATACGCGCACAATACAAATGAAGTTGGGCAGCAATATTTCTCAATGCTTTTTTTTAACAGCATAATGATTGTAAAAGAAAAATATAAGTGGCAAGAAAAAAAGCTCTCTGTGCCGTTGCCCATGTTTTCATCAGCAGTTGTGAAACATAAACATTTGTACTTGATACTTAAAAAAAAATAGTAATGAAATGTTTGGTATTTGTTTGAAGAAAATATGCTGCAGCATAAGAAAATAAGAAAATATACAAATTGTGGTTGCACCTGATTTATATATACAAACATCCACTCATACACTCTTGCTCATATACAATTTCCTCAAACTGTTTTCGTGAAAAATTTATGACGTAAAATCCTCATTCGCTTTTACACAAATTATTCTTACGAAATCCAATGGACCTTGTAATTTGTAATGAACTATTTTTTTTATTGTTGTTTATGGTTTAAGTTGTTATTAAACCTAAAACGAAGATGGAAGTACTAATTGGACACTTTAACACTTTAAATTTGAAAAAACCCCAGTTTTAAAACCAAAACTTCCCTATAAAATAAATCCAAAGGCACAACTGAAGCGAATAATTTATTTTATACAACATATTTTTACAGGCCCATTATTAGTCTGCTGTGGATTTGATCAAAAGCATCTTACTTATTAAAACATAATCCCGGACCATACGAGCAACCTCTTTTGATTTTAGGCGCACTATGCAACTGATAGGTCGTGATCGGAGGAACTTATCGAGGTTGCTGGCAATATTAACAGGTCACTGGGTGTTAGGAGAACATGTCAGGCGACTTGGACTCCCCTATAATGACCACTGTCGCAGTTGTAAGGACATAGAGAAAGAGGAGACGGTTTTTCACCTTCTCTGCGAATGCCCTGCCCTGGCTGTCAGGAGACACAAATTTCTTGGAGACTACATACTGGAGGATCTCAGTGAGATATCTAGGTGCCGTTTCAACGATATTTTAAGATATCTCACGGCTACGGGCTGGATCTAGCGCCCTAGTCTTAGTGCGAGCATAGGCTCTAAGACACCATTTACCTGGCGACTGGTATGGTCTTGTCAAAACGGGGTCATTAAGAGCCTACTTGACAGCCTGCGTGCAGCAGGCTACCATGTAAACCAACCAACCAACCAACGAGCAACCTATAGTACAAGGCCACAGAATTGCCGCCGTTATTAGATCTGCATTTGAAAATTGTTATTTGATAAAGTCTGGCAATAATGGGCTACTTACAAAAATAACTCAGGTTCTACCTCCCACAAACTTCTGAAAAGCTATTTAACAAATAGTACGGCTAAAGTAGGGTCAAAGGGTAAATTTTTTAAAAAGGGGAAACTTCTGCAGGGGTCCCTCAAGGCAGTATACTAGGGCCTTATAACTTATCTATACAGCCAACAAGCTCAAATACATATATGTCAACGTTTTCAGATGACACTGCATTTATAAGTGTTAATAATGATCCGAAGGTTGCATCTCAACAGCTTCATTCACTCACGACTATAGCTCATGGTTCCATCGAAATTTGCTCACGTAACTCTGCTCCTCAGAAGGCAAAATTGCCCGCCAATTACGATAACAAATACCACGGTTGCAGCGGAAATGCGCGTTAAATATTTGGGTATCCACCTAGATCGACGCCTAACTTGGTCCCGTCACATTGAGGCAAAAATAACGACCATAAAGCTTCGAACAAATCAACTACACTGGTTAATAAGTTCTAACTCATCCCTGGCTTTGGGTTACAAAGTGCTTTCGCGCAAATCCATTTTAAAACTACACACGCATTTAACTTAAAACTTACACCTTGCAAGGGCGGAAAAATAAATTTCTGAGGCAAGTCCAGCTAAGATAGGGACAAGTGTTAGTGGAATGAAGAAATCTATGTTGCGTTAGAGCAGTTAAATTTTACAACGGCAAGCCAAACTAGCATGAAATAATTAAGGAGATAATGCCGGAATACGAAGGATTGGGAGGGAATTTTAAGGGGATAGTTTTGAAATAATCAATGATTCGACTTTAATTACATAAAAAGTTGGCAGGCAACAGATACTTCTAAGTAAGATTGTATTGGCCTCAACCAGCCCTTGGGTAGGATAAATTTCAAGTACCTCAAGCTGTGCCTAACTGTGCTTCACGACTTTTAAAACCTTCTAACCGAGAGCAAAATTAAGAGATGGCAGCGCATGTTGTGTGTGAATGGCTGTATACACAGGCAGATCTTCAGGCTAGTGTTTATTCGAATTCGGTACTACGAAAGGGGGTCGACCACCAGTAATCACTAAAGCCGAAAGTAAATGTTATTGATTTCTGACTTTCAATAAATATGCAAAGTTTCAGAATTTTCCAGATTTATACATTCATTTACATCAGAAACATTTCGTTATAATTCACAAATTTCTCTTAGAAATATAATTTTTCTTTAAAATTAAATTTAAATTTATTTTGTGTAATTTTATTGAAAGATTTATTTTTAAGAAATCCTGACAATAATGCACAAACAAAGGATGTGTTGCCGTTGTGAAAATCAATTACCAAAATGGCCAATATTACGCTGGAACCGCTCGCAATCTTGGCGGATTTTTCGCTAGGGAAAGTGTCTCTAAAGTGTGCACAACTACTTTGTTTTGCCGCCATTTTGGTAAACATTAGTCTTGAATGATTTTGAAGTAAGAGGGACTGTAGCTGATAGGCCCAAGCATGGGCCACAATGTACTGCAAGATCGGCTGAAAACATCAACCTCAATTCGACACCGTGCTCAGGAGCTTGGTCTTCAAAGAACAACTTTGGCCACAATTTTGCACAAAGATTTGCATTTGTTTTCATTTAAGATTCACTTGACATAAGAGCTTCTTCCAGAAGATCATTTACGCCGCCGTACATATGCCAATGGGATGCTACAGCTCGCCCATGACAACCCCGATTTTCATGAAAAGATTATAATGAGTGACGAGGCACATTTTCATTTGAATGGTTATGTGAATAAGCAGAATAGTCGGTTCTGGGCAATGGAAAACCCCCAAATTATTCATCGGTCAGTCACCTTTGCATCCATTAAAAGTGACAGTGTGGTGTGCAATTTGGTCAGGAGGAATCTGACTTACTTCTTTGAAACTGAAAACGGCGTAACGGTAGCTGTCCATGGGGAGCGATATCGTGTTATGATTGAAAACTTTTTAACGCCACAACTGCATGCTTTGGGCTTGACTAACATGTGGTTTCAACAAGACGGTGCCACATCGCATACAGCCAGGATTACAATGGAATTACTGCGAGACCTCTTTCCCCAACAAGTTATTTCAAGGAATCGTGATGTTGATTGGCCTCCACGGTCGCTCGATTAGACTGCTCCGGACTTCTGTTTGTGGGGATATCTAAAAGGCAAGGTTTATGCAAAAAACCAAAAACGCTGGAGCAACTCAAACAAAATATTCGTGATGAAATTAATGAAATACCGCGTGAAATGTGTGAGAATGTAATGAAAAATGTGTTCAAAAGGACTAGCATTTGTGAGGCTAACGATTTATTCTCTCGCATTTAATCAAAAATTATAAACAAACAAAGTAGTATACCTTCCCGGCGGACACCCTGTACTTTATTTTGTATGTACCTCAATATTTATACTTCACATATGGATCGTTAGGAGATTCAATAAAAAGTATTGTGTACTTATGATTATTAGCAGGAGGGTTGTCTAGGAAAATAAATAAATTAATTTAAAATTGTTTAAAGAAATACAAATAAAAAGAAATGATAAAAACAAAATATTTAAGAAAAATTATAAGACAAACTTACGCTGTTGCTGAACCACCACGCGGCATTTTGTTGAGATGAAGATCGCGCATTTACAAAAAACCCAAAAGTTTTATTTTTGAATAAATTTTCTTGAAAACAAAGTGTTTGTGACTATTTTCAATTATTTAAAAAATTCAAATTTGCAACAACAACAAAAACAATCGGAAACCGACACTTATTAGAAAATAAATAAATAAAATTTCCAAACTACGTCACTGAATCGCTGATGTTGACGTGAATATTGCCAGAGATGATGATTAAGATGATTTAACAATAATTAAATATTTCTTGGCATCATTTAATTTTATAAAAAGAAATTTATTTACACTGTGATCAAATATTCTTGATTTTAGTTGTGTTTTGAGAGTTTTTTGTTCAGTTTAATTTAAACGCACTTAACTAACAATTTCCGTTGGAGCCGAATTATTTGTTTAATTAATAATTACTTTTTCTAGTCGTAGTTAAAATTTAATTTCATAAGAATATTTGTATGTTTAATTAAAACAAAATTAATAAAATTGCTTTCATTTCATGTGTGTGCGTGTGAGTAGGTGGTATGGATGTGTGTGTGTGTAATGTTTAGCTAGCAAACACACAAACAAAAAACAACCGCAATAACAAAAAGTTATTATTAACTTAAAAACAAATCAACAATAGAATTATTAAGACGCACTTGTGCTTGTATCTAGATACATTTTTATCCAATATTTGTGACATGTTCTACCGAGAACTTGCATGTATGAACAAATGTTAAACAAATTCGTGTAGTACTTAATCATTTTTAATCACTTCGCTGCCATTTCCCTAGCTGTTTTAAGGGAGGTGACAAATAAAGTTTACGGCGACAGACGAAATGTATAACAGAGAGATGATGAAAAGCTTTAGGCACGTCGCGCCAATTTAGCAGTAACAATTGATACGTGAAAACAAACATGTAGGAGAAAATAATAATTAACGATCATGAGATGATGATATCGATGATTATTTTCTGTTTTTGTTCACTTACTCACTCACAAGCGGTGTTAGTGAAATATTTGTTGGGGGAAAAAGTTATTTCGTGGACAAAATATTGAAGGGGTTCGAAAACGGATGTTAGCAAATAAAACAGCCTTAAAGGCTACTTTCTAAAGGTTCTTACAACAATTTTTGTTTTTTGCCAATAGAATTAGAAAATAAACTTTGAAATTTAATTCTCTAAAATTGCACATTTCCACAAAACGACTTTTACAGGCATGTTTAAAAACGTACTTTTATATATAAAAAAGGTTCTGAACTTATACTTTTTATTGTAAAAGTTGAAAAGTTTTTATAAAAATGTACGTTTTTGAAAAGGTACTTTTTAAGAAAAGGTACTTTTGTAAAACTATCAAGAAGGTACTTTACTGAAAAAGTACCTTTTTATTTATTTATATATTTCTTAATTATTGCAATACAATTACAATCACATCCTAACTTAAATTACAGTGATGCCAAGCCAAGATCAGTCCGATTTGAAGAGGAACGGAAGTAGTTTTCAACAAATCTTTCCTTGCCTACCACATTTGTTTTTCGGTTATTTTAAAGGCCTTAGGAAAAGAGTTTTGTACCCTTAATTGATTTTTCGTTTGGATAAGAAATATATTATAAGGCAGTCTATGATAAATCTGTAAGGAAAAATGTTAATTAACTTAAAAACTCTTTCAACGTTTCCACTACTATTGTGCAAGAACGAGCAACTTTCTCATAAAATTTATATTAGTTGAACCAGACTGTTAAACTAATTAGTTAAACTAATTTCGGATAACAAATATTTAGCATTATTTTTGAAAAATATAGATTTTTGCTGGCAAATAGTAGAGTTGAATAAGATGCCGAAAAGAAGTAGATCTGCCATAAAAGTGGTAGAGTTAGCATCACTGGACCTGGGCCTGCACTCGTTGTAGTGAAACAGACTGAAGCTTCTAGAGGGAATCAATCCCACAGACTCCAAACTAGACACCCAGGTATTTAAAAAGTTATTATTTATTAAGAAGTTTGAAAAAAGGTACTCTTTTGAAAAATAATTTTAAAAGTTATACCTTTTTAAAAGAAAGGTAATTTTTTATTTAAAGTACCTTTTGTTGGTAATATTAAAATTTCAAGCTGTTCCGTAATTATGCAAAAAAGTACCCACTCAAAAAAGTAAAGGTACTTTTTTGAGAACGTATTTTCCCAATAGACTTTTAAAAAAAATACATTTCTTTAATGAGTACTTTTTTATAATATATATAAATGTAACTCTATTGCGCAACGCTTACAAAAAGTAAAAAAAAAACCTTTTTAAAAAAGATTATTTGTACCCATAAAGGAGGTAAAGAGTTTTGAAATTTATTTGCTCCCGCAGTTTACTTTTTTAAAATCCTGAATTTGATATGAAAAAGTTCGAATATAAAGGTAAAAAAGAAATCAGTGTTTAGAATTTCACAGCAAAGTGAGTTTTAAAGTAGCAAGCAGATTAAACGCTGCTTTAGGGAAACTCAATGACTTTTATGTAAAATGGCCGAAGACATTTTTCATGGGGAAAAAAGTTTAAAAGTTGTGCTTTTTATACAACTTCGGCCATGCATATATTTTATACACCCTTTACGTTTCGAAAAGGAAGTCATGACTTTCTTTCCTTCTAAAATTAAATATGGAACATTTGTTTTATATATTACAACGAACAAAATATTTGTTTAATAATTTCTTCTCATGAACCACTTTAAAATGTTATTTCACATGAGAAATAAATTATAAGAATAGTTCTCCGAAATTACTTTTACCCTTAACCAATAGATGTTAAGGCAATTGCAAACACCGCCATTGTTATGCAAAATATTCATAACAAATTATTAATTCTTGTGTCTAACAAAACATTAAAAAAATCCTAGCCAAGTTCTGGAGAAGTGTAAGAGTACTTATTTTCATTTAAAATCATTTGCCTTTCATTCCACTGAAGATCCCCTCCCTCAATGAATAAGGCAGAAAAAAAAGCCTTAAAATTAACGAAAGTTCATGTGAGAAATAAAATTTATTACACACACACACGCAAATGCAAACAAATTTTCTAACAATTTTAATGTCTCAGGTGCATCTATTTTGCTTTAAAGTTTTTGTTTTCTAATTTCTTTATTTATCTTCACAGTAATTACTGCTGCAATATTTAATTTCGCTAAACAACACATGAATCCGCAGGTTGCTTTTTTTATTTTATATTTTCTTTTTTAAATTAAAAAAAAAATAAATAAATAAACTAAACTCAAACACACACACACACACACACTGTCTCAATAATAAAATTTATTTATTTTTTTACGGTTCGTGTTTCCAGTATATTAGTTTTACAAAATGCACAAAAACCAACCAGACAGTGACAAATTTAAAAAAATGTGCGATCGTAGGAAATTTTAAATAAAATTAAATTTAAGAAAGAAAAATATTTAACGCCCGTTAACTGCCGTCAAACGATCATTACTGCACGAACTTCACAAACTAACTGAACACAAATTGCTGGGTTGCTGTAAATAATAAAGTACTTCACTACATATTTAACAGTCAGTGATCGTGAGCTGCTAGGATGGCTGATTGATCGGTTGGTCTCATATTCAGCAGCTAAAGATATTTTCAAGCAGAGTTGCTGTTAAACATCCCATGGCATCCCCATGCAAACTTTACATGAACAAAATTAATATTTCATTGTGGCTGTTAAATAACAGTGGGGTTTTGTTTGTCATAACAAATTTTATCTCATTATTTTTAAGTTTAAGCATAATTTAAGCTGAAATTTTGTAGGCGATCATGGCCCAGGAATAATTTTGTTGGAGAGTGAAAAAGAAAGGGTTAGAGATTTGCCTGCTTTCGAGACGCTTTCCCATACTGCCCATTGGAAATTTGTCTTCAGAAACTTAATAATGATGGCATTTTTTTCTATACATATTTCGTGCTTATAGTTTTATTAAAAATTTGCGTTTCTGGTTGGGCTGGAATTGATCAAAATTTGCCAAACAGCGGCGAAGTTACCTCCCCGGAGCGAATAAGAATAATACATAATAACAAACAAAAAAAACTAAAATGAAAGCACCAAAGGAGAGAAAAAAATATCACTAGACTAAGGCTCGTAAAAAGATTTTCAAGTCCCGCCTGCTAAAATTTCCTGCGGTGGTTGTATGGGATAAAGATCACCAAACACATAAAAGCCTTTTAGCCACCTTCAATTAGTGTGTGCCTTTGATCGATTTATATCTCCACTAACACAATATCAAGTAAGCGATAATAAAGGCAGCAGACAACCAGTTAAAATCGCAAAATAAGTAATAAATAAATTAGTTTTTATTAAGAAAACAATAAAATTGTCGGATGTAAAGTACGTAGATAAGAACATGAATGCAAAAATGTAACCGATCACTTGTCGTTTAACAAAGACTCGCACCGTTCGTAGTAGCTTGCAATTTTAGCAAGTATGGCATCATTATTCTTGCAATTTTAATAATAATGTTAAGTGGCAGTTGCATGTTACCCACATAAATGTTACAATGTACACAAATCAGCTACGTACTTAAGTGACTTGGGTTTGTGTCCATACTAATAACAAATAATTGTATTGTAGAACACAATGATAGAAGAAATAAATTCAAGATTTATTAATTATTTTACATATCAATCAAATACAGGAAGACCCCGCCGATCGACGTGTACACTGTAAATTTTTATCCTGCTAAATGCGAACATGTCACATGAAGTGATATGAGTTCAAAGAGCAGTGTTAAACGAAGCATATATTAAGAAAAATCCTCCTTCCAGTCAAGTAATTATATTTGTATCTTAATTTTGTATCAAAATTAGATTTTTGCACTATAAACAAATTTACAAAATTTAATAAAAATTCACATTTTTATTGCACAAAACGACATGTTACAAGTGTGAAAAGAGGAATTAACAATGGCGATCAGAGAAAGAGAGAGAGAGAGAGATCAGTTGGTAGTGAGCAAATCTAGTAGTCTAGGGGTTGCGAATCCACTTTTCGCCGTCTCTTCCTGCATTTCCTATTTTCTCTCTTTACCCACTATGCAAGCAATACACATGTTCTAACGCTTCCTTCCATTTTCAAATCAAACTTCGATCGTCGTCAATTTTTTCTGCGTATTACTCTTTATGACATTTCGGCTCAGCTGGGAATGAAAAAATAGACACACTAGTGAGTTCCTTCGGACCAAAAGCCAGAGTTGCACTGGGGAATGGCCTAGTGCGAGCAAAGGTCCTACAAGGGTAGACTCATTAAACCTGAAAAGCTGTAGGGAGGCTACCACCAGTAGACAGGCTTGAATGGTTCTCAAAGGGCCCCTGGATAGAAAGGGCTAAGAGTTAGTGACAGTTCATGGAAACGGTAGCACACATTGTGTGCGAATGTCCAGCACTGATGACCATTAGGCATAGGACCACGTCCACAAACTTGCTAAATGCGGAAGCCTTATACAAATGCTAGCAATTACAAGAGACTCCGTGATGAGGAAAAAAGCCGACAGTTACCAGTGGACAGTCTAAAATGACTACAGTCAAGAGTAAAGGCTAGTGTTAGCACGAGACTCAATAAAAGTAAGGTGGTCATAAATTACAAATCGTTTGCCTTTAACCAGTTCGAGGACCGAAAGAGGTCGAAACAGGACCCATAAAGTAAGTGGTCTGCTTCGATAGCCTACCTAGCTAAATAGTAAAAGGTGATGATGCAATGTATTTAGTTGGAGCTAGGAAAAAAGGTTATGGATACGAGGATAGCGAATATAGCGTTTGTGAGCATTCGATTTAAATTTTCCTTCATTTATTCCACATACGAAGAGTAGGTCTAAAGAACGAGTTTTTGCTGCAGTGTGTTGTGCAGTCCAGCGGCCAATCTACCACGAGCGCATGAGCCCTTAATGAGAAACGTGTTATAAGCACATATATTTGGGTATCAGGAATAAGTTCTTTTATTTCATTGTAGCACATTCGTCTTAGTAATGATTCAACATTTAGGCACAACTCACATTTCGTCGCGCTAGAAAAGCTGCAACATAGACAATACAAGAGAATTGTATTCCTTTTGCTATTGCTTATATTTGGTTTAAATAGCAAGCAGATCAGATAGAGTGAACTAACTATTACACCGTTTTAACCGTTTGCGATCTGAAAAATGTGTTTAGTTCAGAGAGCTTTTGATTCCCTAAGACTTATATAACCCATCGTCGTCGTCGTACGTCTGGTGTTCAGCACACAACATTCAGTTTACGTGCATTAAAATCGAGCCTGTTCGCACGACCCATCCAGAGTTTATCACAAGATCTCGATTAAGTGTAGCATTCATATTCTGCCAAATGGCTCTAAATTGCGAAAGGTCGTTTAAAGAAATATGGCAACATTGTTGGAAGAGTGAGTGCCTCAAACGGGCCCAAAATAAAATAGATTCTACCTCACGATATTTTTAAATATGAAATTGTATGGCAAAACTCGTTATGCCCCAATTCTGTAGCATCATTTAGCGCTAGACGTAAGGTTAACTAAAAAAAAGACTCTTTTAAGTAAAAAAAGTACTTTTTAAATTTTTTGTTATTAGAAAAGGTGCTGTTTTTATTAAGAAATGTGTTTTTATGAAATAGTACTTTTTCAAAAAGTACTTATTTAAAAAGTACTTTTTCAAAAAGTACTTTTTAATTGCATTTTTCTAATTTTCTTTCCGTAAAAATACTTTCTTCCAAACGATTATATTTTAGTATGAAATTGTATGGCAAAACTCGTTATGCCCCAATTCTGTAGCATCTTTTAGCGCTAGACGTAAGGTTAACTAAAAAAAGGACTCTTTTAAGTAAAAAAAAGTACTTTTTAAATTTTTTGTTATTAGAAAAGGTGCTGTTTTTATTAAGAAATGTGTTTTTGTGAAATAGTACTTTTTCAAAAAGTACTTATTTAAAAAGTACTTTTTCAAAAAGTACTTTTTAATTGCATTTTTCCAATTTTCTTTCCGTAAAAATACATTCTTCCAAACGATTATATTTTAGTTAGAAAAGTAATTTGTCAATAATATATTTTTTAATTTGTTTGTTTTTTATTTATTAATTTAAAATCATGTCAAGTCATTTAATATTAAATTAGAAAGCAACTCTTTTTATTAAAAGCTGTTTAGTTATTCCATTAACAACAATATTGTCAAAATATTAATGGAAAACCGAAAATTTTAGTTATTTTAAATTACTTTTCTTTTACAAAAGTCTTCAATGTTTGTATTTCTCCCACTAATAAATTGTGGTAATCTGATTTTTCTAAACCTTTCACCTTTAATACTGCTTGTAGATGTCTCTATAACACACACATACACACACACATACACCTGGCTATTAAAACATACATTTGCTTGAAGGCAAACTTTGAAATATCACTTCCGGTTTGGTTCGTTGATTTGATCCTTTTGCATGGCATAACGTATTTGTAGGTCATAGTAAAAGTGTAAGTGGTTAGCGCAGCGGTCTATAAGTTGTAATTTATTTATTTGATTCTTTACACATAATGTTTGTTTAAGGGTTTTTTCCTTAACTTTGTATTCAATATGTTTGAGTGTTTGTTTTTTTTTTATTCTAAAGATATCCTTAAATATTTTCCTGCCACAAGTTGTCGGTCTTATTCAACAGTTTATCGCGTGTTAAAGTAATGAATTAGCGTGAATACCAAAACAGGAGGTAGAGGTTTGCCTGACTTTAGTCTAAAAAATATAAAAAGTCCTGAAGGTGTATGTGGCTAAAAAAAATTTTAAGCAAACAAAAATCAATTTTTATCACATCCTTTTTCTTTTTCTTATACGAGTTTTGCTTTATTTAGCAGCACAAAGAAGGTCACCAACTTGCTAACAAGTTTAGGTTTTTTTCTATTTAAAGCAATATAAAAGTTATTAAAACTGCTAATTGAGCAGGGACAGGGCAAGGTTGGTCATTTAGTTGTTTGTTTTTGCTTTTATCTACGTTTCGCGTTACTCAAATTTAATTTAATTTTGTTAATTACAGAGTTCAAAGTGACCTTTGTTATAAAAATAATTACCACAATATAATACAATCTTGCAACACGTAGCGATTTGTAAGGAAAACGAGTTAAGTAGAAAATATGTATTTTCATTACTATTTTTACGGAACATAAGTTTTTTTTAGAAAACTCTGGTTATATTTTTCTAAAAAATTATTATTTTAAAATATTTCTAAAAAGTCTCTAATAAAAAAGTACTTTTCTAAACAAGTTCTTTAAAAAAATCTTTAGAAGAAGTAACCTTCTTAAAATATGTAAATTAAAAAATTCCTCATTCGAAACATGTCCTTCAAAAAAATGCCTTCTCAAAGAAAGTAACCATTCATTAAAAGGTAATATAAAAAACACCTTATTACAACACTTTCCCCTTAGAAGAATAATAATACCTTCTTCAAAAAATTATCCATTCAATATGGTACTTTTCGTAAATGTACTTTTGTGAAAAAGTACCTTCGTAAGAAAGTAGCTTAAAAAACTTTATAAAAAGTACATTCTAAAACATATAATTTTACAAAAGCGTATTATATTAAGACAATAATTCTTTAAGAAAAAAGCCATTACAAAGTAGCCTATTTAAAAAAGTACTTTTTAAAAACCAACCTTTAAAAAATTACGGCTCTAAAAAAAAGCTAATTTTAAAAATGTACTTTTATAAAAACGCACTTTTTATTTTAAAAAAAAAGTTTTTTCTAAAAAAACTCTAACAAAAGAATTTGATAATGAGCCTTAAAAAGTACCTTTTAAGAAAAGGAATTTAATTACTTATATTTTCGAGAAAGGAATTTCAGAAATAATTTTGCATTGTTCTTTGCTGAGTAAAAGTTTTTCTGAAGAAAAAAGTACTTTCTTAAAGAAACATTTTAAAGAATACATTCTAAGAAATGAAAAAGAGTATTATTTTCAAAATGTATTTCTATAAAATGTACCTTTCCCTAAAAAGCACCACAAAAAATGGCTTTCAAAAACAACATCCTTACAAGAAAATAGTTCTTCAAGAAAAGTGCTATTAAAAAGTACTCTATTTAAAAAAGTATTTTTTAAAAGTACCATTTAAAAAGAAGTATTCATTAAAAAGATCGTTTTTAAAAATTACTCCTTCAATAAAGATTTTTTTAAAAATGTACTTTTACGAAAACGTACTCTTTTCAAAACAAGAGTCTTATCCAAAAAAAGTCGTTTCACAAAAAATTTATAATTTCGAAATTGATCCCAAAAAAGTACCTTTTAGGAAAAGAAATTTAAGAGAAATAACTACTACTTAATTGTATTATCAAAAATGAAATTTTAGAGTAAGTAAAGTTTTTTCAAAAATGTTTTAAACGTATCTTTAACAAAGAACCTTTCTATGGAAAATATGTATTTTTAGAAGAAAGTACTTTTCAAATAAAGTATTCATTTTTAAAAAGAGTTCTCTTAAAAATTCCTAACTGAAAAGTACTCTTTTAAACAATTAAACTTTCCACAGTGTACCTTTTTAAATACTTTCATCTACAAAAAAGTACCTACAGAAAAGTATATTTTAAAAATGTTATTCTTTTAAATAAACTTTCCCTTAAAATCCACTTTAAAAAAAGTACTTTTTTAAAAAAGTACCTTATTTTTGAAAAGTGGCTTTAAGAAAAGATACTTTTTTTGCTGTAGTACATTAATGTAGAGCATTACAAAAAGCAAGCATTAATTAGTATATTTTAATTCTCAAAAAGGTACTTTAAAAACTACTTTTTTCTTTGATCATATTTGAATAAGTAAAAATAGTTCCACTGTAATATAAAACATTTTTAAATTTGTTTAAGCATTCTTTGGTTTTTTTCTTCTTAAATCATCTTTCAAGAAGCAGTTGTCTCCACGAAATACAAATAAGCAAAAAAAAAAATAAATAAGAACACATCAGCTTTGATAAGATTTTCTATATCGCAATTTAGGTGCAAAGTTTTATCAGCATCAACATTTTAATAAAAGTAAAACCAAGATAAAACAAAAGAGCACAAGTTGACAGAAGCTCATAACTTTTAAGTCCCAGAGACTGAAAAACACATTTTTCCTGATTAAATAATTTTAAGCGATTTAACAATTTAATATTTTTTTTTTTTTTTTTTTGATTTATTACGTAGAGCAGAGAAATTGTCATTTGCCACAGAAAGTGGCAAACGATTTAAAACATATTTAGGTTAAACGACTGCAGAGATATGAAATTAAAAAAAGGAAATTGAATAAATGCTTAAATCTAGCAAAAAGAGAAACAAAGAATTAAATAAAGGTTTCATCAGACTTTGATTAAATGAATTTAAATGTCTCTACACTTACTTTTCATCGGGCGGTGGAGGCATATCATTGGTAGAGGGTGTACCCGGTGGTGTCTTTTCATTTTCCATCATGGCCAGGGGAGCATCGTGCAGAGGACTCACGGAATTCGTATCCATTTTAAAGCAATCAATTTTGATTAGTAGCGAATTTTATAGTTTCAATGCGAAGCAAGTTTAATACAAAAAAGATCTGAAAATAAACACATGGAGAAAAGGGAAGAAAGTTGTAAACAAATTTTTCGTATAAACAGAGATTGTTCAGCTATTTCTGGCAAAGAAATTAAAACTCTTTTCAGTCACTCATTTATGTGAGTTTCTTTATGAGCATTGGAATAAATTTTAGCTTGAAAAGCATTTTATATTTAAAACGTTTCATTTTCGTTATTTTATTTTCTAACATCAAAAAGGACTGAACTGCAAAAAAATTTTAAATACTTTTTGTTAAAAAAGGAAATAAAAATACATGTACGTACGAGGGTTGGTTGTAGACATTTGCTAAGTCTCGAAATTCGGAAAAGTTTAAACTTTAAAAATAGATACAAATTTTCTACTTTTTGGCCATAAATATTAAAGAGTCTAAAACGCATCTTACACCGGCAGATAAATCAAACCAGCCAAAAGTCTGGCGAACATCTGCATTGGCCAGTGTCACCCTTTAATAATTCAAGCAATTTAAATAGAACTAGTTTTATTAACGACAGTCAAGATGGGGAGTAGTGGCCTAAAATGCAATCTCCATCCATCTCATCCTTACACTATTACGATATGATCGAGAAAACTGCTACGTCATTTTTGTTTTCATTCTATATTTTCAAGAAATAAACAAATGTATTTTTCACTGACTGCCTATTATACGAGTATATTCGTCCAATTTATCTGCTGGTGAAACATGCGCTTAGCAAAGTTTTTTCAAACGAAGAAAATTGGGACCGTTGAGACACGTAACACTTCTAGTTTTAATCCCGGGCTGTTCCCTCGCTTACAATAATAATACATTGGATTCGAGAAAAACGTTCGAACGAATTGTAGAAATGACTAACAAAAGAATTAAAGAAGTATTAGATGTCATTCCCATAGTGCATTTATGAAAGGTAACTTAATTTAAAATGCTTACAATAACTTTGGACTCTTGTCATCTGAACAAATGAAGAGCGTTCAAAAATATTTAATAATATTTCCCATTTACAAAAAATGTACCTTTAAAAAACAGTTTGCAATTACAAAAACAGAACCTTTTGCAAACACGGTCGCATCAACAAAAACGTACCTTTGGGAAAAAGTATTTTTTTATTCACAAAAAGTACCTTTTTTAAAAATGTTTCCCTATTTACAAAATAAAACCTTGAAAATTGTTTTCCATTTACAAAAAAAAACCTATTAAAATACGTTAGTCATTTACAAAAATGAGCCTTTTTAAAATCTCAATAACAACAAAGTACATTTTTCAAAACCGGTCTCATTTACAAAACATTTAATTTTTTAAAAAACGACTCCATCTACAAAAATGTACTTTCTGAAACAAGTATTTTTCTTTACATTCAAAAAGATACCATTTTTCAAACAGTAACTTTTTAAAAAAGTCTCACAAATACCCAAAAATTGTATTTATAAAAAGTTTGCCATTTACAAAAAGTACGTTTAGAAAATACGGCCTTATTTACAAAAATGTACCTTTGAAAACAAGAACAAAATGTCCTTACATTAAAAAAGTACTTTTTTAAAAAAGTTTATTAATTACAAAAGAAGTAACGCTTAAAAAGTGTTTATTATTTACAAAAAACTGCCTTTTTGGCAAACGGCCTCGTTTATAAAAAACGTAGCTATTAGAAAAAGTATTACTTTTAATAATGTGCCTTTACATTGGAAAAATTACCTTTTTAAAAAAGTTTACAAAAAGGTACCTTTTTATAAATAATTCCCATTTAAAAGAAGTACTTAAAAGAGTTTCCCGATTCCAAAAATTCCTTTTAGATAAACGGTCTCATTTGCCAAAATGTACTTTAGGAAACAAATAGTCACTTAAACAAAGTGTACTTTCATTAGTAGTGTCTTTTTAAAAAAGTTTTCCATTTACAAATAGTACCGTTTTAAAATTGTTGACCATTTACAAATTAATGTCTTTTTCAAAAAGTTGCCTAATTACAAAAAAGTACCTTCTTAGAAAAGTTTCTCATTGACAAAAATGTACCTATTAAAAAAGTATTATTTTTAACAAAGTGTCCTTAAGTGAGTGTGCTAGAGAATGCAGGCTGAATATCTATGAATGCTGATCAGTGAATATTTACTGAACTCCTAGGTATTAGAGAAATGTCTTGAGTCTTTTTTTCCACAATAGAACAAACAAAAACAGCATCGTGAAGGTGTTGCAATCCACCATTTCACAAGCGTAGTAAAAGAACAATCAACACCGAATATGGTATAAACGTCGTTCTGTCCCAAAAAAGGAAGGACAATCAATAGAAGTAATTGAGGGCAAAATCAATTATTTGAAGTTGGAATTGCAACCTCTTCCAACTTTATTAGGCGCGGATCCAGCTTAAGATTTAGGGGGCAAGTTTTAACTAAATTAAGCAATTTTTAAATCTTTCTTAACATGGGAAAATAGTATTTTTTAACCGTTTTGGAGGGGGGAATTTCCTTTTTTTACTTCGCCTGGACCCGCGCCGGAACTAATATAATCGACTTAATTCTTTTACTCATTCTAGACTCAAAAAAGCGCCTGCTAGTAAACAAGTTTGCAATGAGTGAAAGTTTTAAGAAATATTGGTTATTTTGTACAACTTTTTTTCGAACCACCCTCGTGCTTTGCAATTTAATTCATAAAAATTTTCTGTTACCCTTAGATTTTACGCTCACACACACACAAATAAGGCAGAAGCGTAACTGATAGTAACTGATTTAGTTGTATATTCTGCCACAAAACTATTTTTAAATAGAGAATAAATAAAACTTATTAGACGACCTGACACAGTTCATCCTGAGACTCTTGTCAAGTATTATTTCCCCTCATTCCAGATCTTATAACTCCCTTCTTTCAGTCTCTGCTTCCGTGCATCATTTTTAGTATGTATGAGCTGTGTATTTCCCAAACAAAGTCCAAGTACATGTATTGCCATCATCTGTCTCTATTAAACTTGTTAATTTGTTTGCAACATCATAAAATATGTTTTGCTGCTCGTGTAATAAAAACTGGTGCATCGTACTCTTACAATATTTGAAAAGTTTTATTTTTTCCATTCAAATTGCTGAGATTTTGTACATGAAGTCCTTAACTTTTAACAAACTCTCCGTCATGGCTGATGTGCTTTGTGTTTGCCAAAGCATTTCAGCTCATAAAGAAATTAGCATAAAAATAAGTTCGAATACATTTTCCCTCCTACTCCCACAACGTATTGAACATTCATGGAATATTCAAGATTTGTTGAATTAAATTATAAATTTAACAAATTTGTTACACACTTTAAAAAAGAAACGTATGAATTAATTCAAATTAAAATTGTGCTTCTAATTTTAATTAAGTGAAAAGTTACATTTGAAACTGTTGGAGGGTGTGTAAGACGAAGAGACTTTAAAATGAAATAAAATAGAGATGAATTTATGAAATGCAACGAATTCGAGTTTTGTACTAATGTAGGAAGACCGCTGAATTTATGGGTCCCTTTCTTTCCTCGAATTGATTTCAGGCAACCGATTTCATTGCTGTCGGCCTTCTTCCTCATCATGGAGTCTCTTGTAATTGCTAAAATTTGTCTAAGTCGAAGCTTCACCATGACTTTCACATTTATCAAGAGTCTGCCCGTAGTCCTATGTCTTATGCAAACCAATGCTGAATATTTGCTCATAATGTGCCCTACCATATCTGCATCTTTGTCAGATGTATTTTGGGAGACTAACCCGTCCACCGCTTGCAATGTTTTTTGTCCATATCTTCGGAATTTCTGCATTGTCAAATCAAGACCGGAGTTACATCTTGGCCATAGGGATATTTATAAGAGAGTGTTAACTTCTCTCCGCTGGATTTGCTTAGCCAGACTTCTAGTAGAGTGTGGAACCTTTTACCGGCCACCACCAGCAGGAGGTATAATCCAGAACTTCTGCCAATGCCCTCAGTTGCGGCAAGCTATACCTTTGTGCCTGCCACCTGACGACTAAATTCGAGTTTTACTTGTAAGATAACTTGCTGGCTACGAAGAGAATTAGTTGAATGGAAGCTCGTTTTCATACCGATTGCTCATTACTCATCAACATTTTTTGTAATTTGGGGTTCAGCAAAACAACATTTGAGTGTAGAAGAATCAAATGTATAAACAGTGTGCCACTTGCCGAAATTAAAGAACTCCCAAAGGCATGGCTTTTTATTGATCCCGGGAATAAGCAAGAACCACTCTCCGAGGCTTACCTGTTGGCTGACACTGGAAGATAAGGTCATTTGAGATGTGACCAGTAACCAATTGACTGGTATCCTGGAAACCGAGCCGAAAAGATCTGTACAGGTTGTTGCAGAGATCCTTTCGAGGAAGTCAAGTGGTAGCTATGGTTTCAACCTAAGATTGTGCTGCAATGGCAGGTCAGGAGTTTCTGTAGCTCGAAACTCCGCAGCTTTACCCATACCAACCAGCCATGGTGCTAAAGTATATTCGTATATTCTGTATCTTTCATGGTTGTCCGTCTATCGGATATTGAAATTAATTTTACGAAGACCCCACATAATTGGCAGAGCTATATATTGGGCCGATCTCTCATAATACAAATGGGCAGGTGCAGATTCAAAATTAGCTTCTGGTCAAAACTTTAGTAAAGAAGATAAAATTATCTTTTATGGCTTGGGGATAATGGGATAAATTATCCTTTTCCTCTTCGACTTGGATACGTGCATTTATTGGGTTCATATAAAGAATCGATGTTCTTTTTGCAGCATTTGTCAAATCTGTTGCTCGTCATTGATCCCAATTGATCATGACAAGTTACACGATTCAGCAGCACGTTCGGAAAAGTAGCCCAATTTCGATATAGATATTTGAAAGGAATTTCTGCCACCCCTTGTCACGTTTGGGTTTGAGACGGCTGTGTGCCATCTTCAGTGTCATTTTTTGTTCTAAGTAGTTCGGGTTAATTCTTTGTTGTTTTATTTTTTGTCGATGCTTAATTCGTCACGTGTAAGGCGGTAGCAGGTAAACCTCGAAGAATCGGGCTCCATTATCATGGCTAAATGGACCCCAAAGTTATTGAAAACTAGACTTCTCGGATTCTTGCCAGCGCTCAAGTTCAGCCAGAAACACCACCGTGCAAAGGCAAGGAGCACATTTGAAGGATGGCATGCACAATTCGTTACATGAGACTTTGAAATATAAAAAAAAAACTATTCATACAGCTTGTAATATTGCATTTCAAAACCGACCTGCCCTAATTGGAAACTCCTTAACATATTTATCACTTCCTACTTGAATAAGGGGTGTACAGAATTCTTCATAGTCGCATGCATTCCTCTTCCATGTTATTGGCCACTTTAAAAACTTTATTTGGTCATTAAAATATTAAAAGTTCAAAGAAAAGTCCAACAATTCCTTGGAATCGCCAGCAGTTTTAGCAAAATTAGCACAGAAAGCGCGCCCCTTTTTCGATAATAAAACAACAATAAAAAGTATTTATTTGTATCTTTAAAACGCCAAGACGTTTGCTTTCGGTTGTACTTCAATTCATTTTATATTTCTGCTATTGTAATTGGAGTAACTATAATTAAATTTTATTATAACAGACATGCCAATCGTGAATATAAACGAAATTGAAAAGAAGAAGACAAAGACGAAGAAGAAGAAGAAGAGGGAAAAGTTATAGATAAATTGACACGCAAAATGTGTTATTACTTCAAGTAGAAAATTATTAAATAAAGTGAATTTCATATGTAAGTTTGTTACGATTTTGGCAATGAAGACCAGTAGTAGAGCCCAGCCATAATGAGTCAATAACCAATACTTTCGTAAGTTGGTCACAAATAAAATTTTTAATTGTTAATGCAACAAGCCAAAACCAAAAATATTTACTTAATTCAGTTTTATTTTATTTTAAGGTTTGGTTTAAATTTTGTTTGCTTAATCGTAACCAGAAACTACGCATATTTGCCTCCTCTCTCTGGCCCCTAACACCGGTACTTGCTTGTAAGCGTAGCCGTTAGATATCAAGCCAAATAGATAAAATAAACAAATGGGTTTCCTTATTTGTGAAAAAATAATAATGTAGATATTACGGCCACATTAATTAACGAAATGACTGGCTAGAAGACAATTTGGCTTTGGATTTGACAGGTTATTCGACTGATTGATGTTGCCTTAAATGTATTTGAATGTGCAAAGGTTGACATAATTTTAAAAACAAAAGTCGAAAGGAAACTTTATTTAAAAACAGTCGATGAATTCCTAAACAAATAAGAATTTTTAGTTTCAAATACTACTTCAATTGTCCAAGGACGGATAAAGAAGCATTCGGAAAATTGCTGGAGAAGATAAAACACAAACCAGTCAAAAAATGATACAAGCCAGAATTGCGAGCACATTCCCCTTTTATTCGCTGGTTTTCAATAATACACAACGATTATTTTTTTTAATAATGTAGGGGGGATATCAAAGCAGACCACTTAATTTTTGAGTCTCTTTCCGACCCCTTTCTCTCTTGAAATTGATTTCAGGCAACCGATTTGTAATTACGATTACCTAACTTTCAATTGAGTCTCGTGCTAGCCATAGCATTTAGCCTTGACTGTAGTGATTTCAGACTATGGACTGGTAACTGTCAACACTCCTCCTCATCACGGAGTCCCTTGTAGTTGCTAACATTTGTCTAAGGCTTCACTCACCCATGGCATTCTTAATTAACAAGCGTCTTCCCGAGGTCCTAAGCCTCATGCTAGCCGGCGCTACCGTCTCAGCCTCTTCCAGGCAGTATCTGCAAATATTATTTTTTACGATTTTCATCCTGGCCAGATGATACTTGAAGTTTCTATGACCTGTCACTAACGCAGTGATTTAGCTTAAGGTAGCTCTATTATATCTAAGCACCTTGCTGGCCTTTCTGCAGAGGGCTTCTTTGAGCACCATTCGAGCCTGTCTACATGTGGTAGCTTTCCTCCACCTTCTCAGGTGTAATAAAACTGTTTGAAGGACGTTAGCTCACACTATGTCTTTCCTCAGTGCAACCCTGGGTTCTGGTTAGAAATCCACATCACATCCCCTTTTTGACAGTTCGTCTGCTGCTTTATTCCCAGCTGTGCCTATGTGTCCCTTAACACACATCAACGGGTACCCCAATCAACACAACGATAAACACGAGGCAGCGACTAGTACAAAATCTCAAAATACGTTTATAGTTCAATGACCAACAAGGCTACACACGATGGAACTATCTGTATACAACACGTTTTGGGTGTTTCAACGGTCGACTCGTTTGTAGTCAGCATAACATTATTTTCGATATATCATTCATGCAAGGAGTTTGACTTTAAAATCCGTTTTCCAACGTGGCCAGTTGGTATCGCTCTAGTAGGGTGATTCGAAAACAAAAGGTTGAGCCAGGTTGAGCCTATGATTAAAGATTAGTTGAAGACCACTCCAGACAAGAAATTTTTTTACCACGACCTTGCATACTGCCTCGCCATTGGTAGTCCGATTATAACATATCGCATATCGTAGTTGATGGCTTAAAAACGGCTTCAATTTTATCCTTTGTAGTTTTTTAATTCCAGATACGACGTCTGATAAAACGGATCCGTCCCCACTAATAACCAATTTTTTTAGGGTGACTAGCTTAATATTTTTATGTATTGAAACCGAACCAAACTTACTTTCAAGTACAACACGTGTTCGAATTTTTAAGGCTGCAATTGTCGATTGTTGTGCTTTCTATAATAATAACAAAATAACCAAAAGCTGATTAATGTAGGAGCTATCGACTAAACCTCCCGGGGAGCCAATATCTCATGTACAGAAGTCGGTGATTCTGTCTTTGTTGGACGCTGGCAGTGAAGTGAATTATCGTTTCATTCACCCGGCTTGTGCTATTGTCTAGAGCATACCCAGATTACGAGTATTAACCTGGGTACATTATTGATATTTCACAGTGCTGGTTTAGATCACGAAGCCGATGATAACTGAGACCGGTGGGGACCAATGACGTAAATTCGCGGCTGTGACTAATATTCCCTCAACTTGAAAACTTTTCATCAACGGAGGCTGTACTAAAACTGTCGGCCTAACTTTATATATTATAACACAAAAAAAGCAACAACAGTCGGCTTAGAAGGTGGAATCAGCTAAGAAGCACCGCAAAAAACGGAGGCGCCTAAGTTCTCACAATAAGCATCGGCGGCTCACGGCGATAGCTATTATTTTTATTCGATCGGCTTCTCGCGTTGTTTACGATCCTGTCACCCTCAAGAATTATATAGTTTTTCTTGTCTTTTAAATCTCTTGATCATTTTGCTTTCATCATTTTCCTATAGAGGATTTTGGCGGTCAATAATTGTCAAAGAAGTTTATAGGTGTCATAAATTACTCTTGATCTAAAATAACACCTCCCCATTTAAATTCTTACCATTTACGATACTTTTCATTTTTATGATTTAATATAAAAAAAAATACATCAGACTCTCATCTAGTAGTTTTCTACACATATGAGAAAGAAGTCCTTATTAGTGAAAGGTGGAAAGATTAAATTTGAAAACTCTTCAAACAACCTTTAAAAGCTGTACACTGAGCGCATAATTAATTTAGAAGTTCTGTTACGATTTAATTTTGTTTAATCCCCAATGTACTCGACCACCTTTCTCACCACCTTTCACCAATAATTGAATAATTATTATCTCATTCATGGTTTTGGCGATTTGTTTACATAAAAGTTGTTGCTATTCTCCTGTTGTGTTGTTTTACGAGCATATTTGGTTTATTGACCTCACCCATGCAATGACTATTTGAATGTTCCGTAAAAAAATCATCTTTAATCGTGTGCTGCGTTGGAGTTTTCAACATGTAGCCTATTCTATTTGCAAAAACAGACACAACAACAAATGTAATATAAAAAAACAACAACAACATTGATGAAAACCCCAAACAGCAAAACGAGCTCGTCAGCAGGAAAACTGAATTTGAAACTGAGGAAAAAATAATGAACAGCGAATCAACATTTCATTTATTACCTAGAAATTTTAAGTTACACCTGAAATTGAAGGATTATTTAACTTTAATTGAATAAAAACAAAAAACCACGCAAGTAGGTAAACGTCAAGTGCAAAGTGTAATAAAAATGGGAGCAGAAATAAAGATTCCGTAAAAATATTATTTAAATTGCAGAGGTTGCCGGTAAATAATCTAATAGAATGTTCACCATGCTCCTTAATTGAGGCAATTAATTTTTAAATTAAGTTATGCGATTTGGTGTTTACACGTATGGAATTTATCTTACTCAATTAGAATTTGATACCAGAAAATATTTTTAATGACTCGACAATGATGTTTGAATCAACGTGTAATCATATGTTATGAGTTTTTATATAATCGTGGTAATGTTGCTGTAAGTTGGCGGATCTAGTTAATGGCCTATTACATTTAATGTGTTCATTTTACAGAATTTCCTATTCACAGAACACCAGAGTTCCATTTGATATAACTTATGGTGCAATAAAGAAATAATTAATCCAATTAATTAAATGAATTCTTGTATGGCAAATTGAGCTCAATCAAGGCCTTAATAGCGCAATTAAAAGGCGCATGTGTGTACTTACTATGAGATGCGCTTCTGTTAAAATTACTGATATTTAAATACCCTATACTCTTGCAAAGCACACATGGCATTAACAAGGTCTTTCGGATATACACCGTTTTTGTATGCTTGGTTCTATCTCGGCCCATTGTGAGCATAATTTTAACAGCTCAATTATGAGTTAATGACTTTCGACAGATGTTTGCAATACATAAACATTTCCTGTCACGAATTTCAGCATTTACTGTATGCTGGTTTATTTCTGCGCAAAGAAGATTGTTAGAGTTGCGAAAGATTTTATTTGCACTCCCTGCCTTACATCCAAGTAAAGGTGTGGATGGGGGACATAGATATTTGACGAGTTTTATCCGGGTAACGGAAAGACTTGACAGCATTTAGGTGTTGATTTTGTATGAGAAACTCTAGATCGATGTTGTACTTCTCTCTCAATACTCGAAATATTAATTTAGCGATTGATTAGACCCACGGATTTTGCAGTTTTTTGCCCAGTATAAATATCGTAGTCATACCCAAGATCGTGTATTCGAAATTAGAGATCATATTTGTAAGGACGAGTTTATAACACACAACTCACTTTAAAAAGTTATTATTATGTTACTTAACAAGAGAGAACTATAGACTTATTTAACGGTCACACCAATCCTAATGGGGTGTTCGTTTCTTAAACAAAATGTTGCCTTGTTAAGGGCTATATGATTATTACAGCCTTCTTAGTTGGGTTCTTATACAGTTTATAAAGGGCGCTGTCTTACGCTATTATTAAGGGTAAAATCTAAAAAAAGCACCACCTTATGTAGGCGTAAATATATTCCAAGTATAACAAAACAGCAAAAACTGTCACATTTTTTTAGAAAAGAAAACACCATAACGCAAGCAGAAAATGTGTTCCTTACGTTATCGTTACGCATGTTGTGGAGAAAAGAAGAATGAATTGCTAGAGGTCTGTTCGATATAGTTAATTGGCCAGTTTTTTCACTTCCTGCCAGTCTACGACAGAGGGTATTATAAATCCGCCTTTTCAATGCAATCAGTTAGTTAATTACCCACTTTCAAAACTACTGGGCAATTATTTTGCCTTTTATTAGTTTTTAGTGTTTACAAGCTTTTACCACTACATTGACACATGTCACATTTCCCAGTAAATTTGCTGGACATTCGTTTAATTTATTGAAGCGAAATGTGAATCAAAAACTAAAACACTCTCAAATAAATGGCGAATGTACGTACAGTCAGAAGAACTTGCCTACACCTGCGATGAGTATTTAGCGCGATATCAGGTGAAATTTACAATATTTATAAATAATTTTTATCTCTTATTTTTATGTAAAAGAATATGAAAAAAAAAGAAAACTTACCCTTAAAATTTATTTAATGTTGCAATTATTTAACGATGCTTACGTTTTTATTAATAACTTTGTAAAGACAACGGTGGGTGGGAGAGACAAAAAGGGCGGCAACTTTTAATTGTAAATGCAGTTTAATTATTTGTTATATCTACTTTTTTGTTCTTATGTCTCTTCGTTGCGTTTTGGCAGTTACGTATGTAGGTGAGTTAATTTTTAATTTAACTTTAAATGCAAAATGTTTAATGTCTCCTTTCCAAGGAGTGAGTAAATGTTTTTTTCGTAATTAAAGAATTTAGAGCAATTTATAAATTGTTTTTTGTAGAGACCTGCATTTACTCTACCGGCTTTTCGTTACACAACTTTTTCTTATTTTTGCAATTGTCAACTTTGGCACCCTCTTTTAATTACACTTTTAAAGTTGCAACTTTATATTTCCGTTTTAAAGTTGTTTGTTGTTTTTGTATTCGCCAGAGCATGTGTGTGAGAACTATATTCTATGAATTTATGTAAAATATGTTGCAAGTATCTATACGTTGACACCCTTTTTTATGCTCATCAGAAAATATTATGAGAAACTCATTATATGAAATTTATAACTCGTATGTTGTTGATGACTGGTTTATTGTTGTTATCTATCTATCTATAACTGCTGGTGGAGACGATGATAATGATGATGTTGACGATGTGGATGTTGCTGCCAAAAGAGATGCAGCTTAAAACTTACAACATACAACCACTAAATGCGCTGAATACACAAACACTAACCTACCCCAACAAGAAAGTACCTCAACATTAGCGGCAAAAACAAACTATTTTCTGCCCAACTTGTTTTACAATCTCTTAACTCTTTGAGACACAGTCACGTTAACAAACTGTTTTAATTATTATCTTGAACTTTTTTTGCTCACAAATTGTTTTATTAAATTTCTTTAGAAAATTGTTTAACTATTTAATTCAATTTTTAGGAAACAATTATTTTGTATTACACCTTATTTATTCCGCGCCTTAATATGTCGAGCTCTTAATGCGAATCACAACATTTGTATACTGTTTCGTATTTTAAACAAACCGCAAAAACTTATAGATACAAGGGAGCCAATAAATAGTGTGTGCCAGCCAGCCAGCTCGTAAAGTGCGCCAAGTAGTTGTTAAAATGGCAATGTTCGTTTTTCTCTAAATTTCTGTGATTTAGTGATGAGCGATATTTGTGTAGCTGTGATTTAAAAATCACTGTTCGCTACTGTGACTGGATACATTAAGTAGCAGTTACTTGTAGCATTTTCAAATTTATTGTATGTTACTTTGCAGTAATTCGTGAGATTTGCGAGTTTATTATTGTCTCTTTCGTTCATGTCGTAATTCAACAGTGTTGCCATATTATTTTCTCTTTTATCTTAATTCATAGATTTGTTCGCACATTGAGAGAGCATCTGGAAAATAACGATAGAAAATTTGCTTTTGGTCTTCTGTTTGAAGAATACGTATAGATGTTCCTGTTCAATTTGAGTATAATTGCTTGGCTCTCACCAAGATTATATGGATGCTTTTACATAGTTTATAAATGATTCTTTACAGACAACCGCACACACACATGTACATACTTTTTGTTTTGCCTGTGTATTTTGTTTGTACAATGTCCTAATAGTTTTTGCGAACAATTGTTCGGACAACTCAGTCTAAACATAAAGCCACCATGAATAGCAACAGTCTTGACTAGCCAAATTTCTGTGCGAACAGCAGTATGTGCGATGGCTGAACAGATGTATGGTTAGTTAAGACACCATGTTACTTTGCAAGAATTCTTGAGTTTTGCCAGTTCATTATTTCTTCTTCGTTCACTGTTGCCATTTTATTGTCTCTTTTAGCTTAATGAATGTATTTCCCAAAGCATATTCAACAAGATAACAGCAACTTTTAACAACAAAATAACTACGCTACAATAATCAGAGCTAAACTTGATGTACATATCAGTGTTACCGTTTGCTTACATTTGTTAAGTTTTTCGTAACTTAGGCACTCTGATATTTAGCCTAAGCCACAGTTTGCATTGTGTTAAGGCCCAACTATAATATGCTTCAAGTAGCTTAAGCTAATGTCGAAAATTGCACGAAAAGCCTGTCAAATGCTTAAGCAAATTATTGAAGACTTTTAGGTGGCTACAATGTACTTACATGAGCCTGGAAACTATAATGCCACAGTTACACATTTGTTTTATTCGTACTTTTGCAAAAACTTATTTTATTTCAGAATAAATAAAATTCGTTAACAAAAAGGTGTTGAATAAATATATTTTATATATTTAATACCATTCATATACAAATTAAAAATTATTTTTATTAGTTTTCAGAAATTTTCGAACAAAAAAATACACAATTTTTGGTGCTTGTGTTATTTTGCCCAAAACTACTAAAAACTGCAGCGGTGTGCATCACTCAACTTATAAACAATCAAAATTTGTTGCATTTTTGTGCTCCTTTTTCCATGCTCGCTCCTTTGAATTGCGATTATAATAAAATGCGTCTCCTTTTTGTTACAAACAATTTTTTTTCTATTAAGATTAGAAAAAAATGTTTTCTCTTTCGTCCTCCATTGCAGCTTGTTTGTTAATCTATGTATCTATAACACAATCAGCTGTTTTCGTACGAAATGTGCGATCAGTTTCGTACTTTGCTTAAGTAAATGACAGTTGACGAAACTTAACGAAAAGTGTTGTTAAGTACATTATAGTTTGCCACATATGATTTATATGTAATTGCACAGTTGTTTAAGCCAGCTCATGCATATTATAGTTGAGCCTTTAGTTTTGCTCGCAAAGTCTTGAGATTATGGCAGAGAACTGAAAGGAAAATGGTGGGGAGTAGAGAATTTCTTGTACCCGATAAATTCGGTTTGTTCTTCGTTCGTAATTTATAACTGAAGTTGCTACAATTTTGTATATATTTTGTTTAAACGTAATTTAATCAGCAGGTATTAATTAATGCATTGTTTGTACTTTATGTGGGAACAGGTGAAAGTCTTTCACTTAATCTCAGTGTAGGAACCGTCTGGTGATGTCGTTCTCAATGGCATGGACAGCCACACACGCGATATTCTAGATCAAACGTAATGCTGACCCAGTTGGCGCGATACTATTAGGACACAGACGTCGAAATTCACGCTGCGCTAACACCTCCAACCGATTATTAATAAAAAAAATCTACGCTCATGCGATGTATAGGGCTCTTCTGCTTGTCTATATGTATGCTGCAGAAGTACGACGCCGTTTGCAAAAATTATAACAACTTCCGATAGGGTAATTATTTTCTAAAATTTTAGATACTACTAATATATGGTCCTCTTAGGAAAATATGTTACTGATAAAAAAAACAAAAAACTGTTCTAAAGTAACAACGTTCAGCCTATCAATTCTGCTTAAATGTATATTTTAAAAGAAAATGAATTGGAAAAGAAGAATTCCAAAAAAGACCTTTACAGGTATATTTGGATTGTACTTAAACGTATTTATTATAAAGTAGTTTTAGTATATATTGTAAATATTTATGTCCTTTTTATTATCCTTCTATATACACTTATATATTTTCGTCGATGTTATAAAAAGGGCCTTTTTTATTAAAAAAGAATAAACACAAACCTATTTATTATAAAAATTTAAAAAATGTATTTTTGTGTTGAAAATTGTATTTTATTGGTGGTTTGTGTAACTGTTTTCAATCTGCCCCTGGCAACACTGATACATATACAAAATGTGTGGGGAGTTTTTATGTGCTGGGTTTACTTCGTATTTCTCTTCAAAACCAAAAAAAAAAATTACCGTTGTGTGGCTTAGTGAAAATTAAACAAACTCTGGAATATAATTTATTTTTTAAATGGCGTGTGAATTAAAAATGAATAAAATATGTTGATCCAGTGAGTATGTGAGTATTTACGCATTACATTTACAAGAGTTTCATACAAAAAAAATTACATTTTTAGTTCAAAATGTATAAAAAAAACAAGAAAGCTGTATTTGGCTGTGCTGAATCTTATATAACCTTCTCAAAAAAATGTATGAACTAATAAAAATGTTCTAAAGATTTTTCCCGGTGCAAAGTGGTAAAAACCATCTTTAATGTTGTGCTCCAGTTTTACGCGTCTTACTTGATATTTAAACTCACCTTTCGTTTGAATACAAGCTGCTTTATGTTCAAACTGAGTTGTTCGAACAATAGTTCGCACAAATCTGTCATGCCATTACACAAACAAAATACACAGAGAAAATAAAAAGTATGTATGTGTGTGTGGGCTCGTCTGTAAACACCCGTACACAAACCATGCTAAAAGCAATCTCGATGAGAGGCAAGCAATTATGCTGAAACTGAAATTATGCTGCGCTAGTCAAGACGTAGTGTAATAGATGAGATGTTTTTATTTTAAGTTGGGCTCTTTTAATTTGTTTATGAGTAATTACATATGTATATGTTTTAGCCTTTCTCTGAGTGCTTATGAATTTTTAAACAATTATGATTTTTTGGGTAAATGGCAACAAAAAAAAAATAGATTTTTAGTGAAATTACAGTTTTTTTTTTAACCTAATTTAATCAGCAGGTATTAATTAATGCATTGTTTGTACTTTGTGTGGGAACAGGTGAAAGTCTTTCACTTAATTTCGATGTAGGAACCGTCTGGTGATGTCCAATTGCGTGGCACGTCGTCTGGTTGCTGTTTCTTCGTTCTCAATGACATGGGCAACCACACACGCGATATTGTCGATCATGTCCTGCAAGGTATTATATGGTTCCAGCCTCTTTGAGTCGTGTAGCTAAGCAACGTAATGCTCGCCCAGTTTGCGCGATACTATTAGGACACAGACGTGCTTATGAATTTTTAAACAATTATGATTTTTTGGGTAAATCGCAACAAAAAAAATTGATTTTTAGTGAAATTCCAAATTAAAAAAAATAATAGTTTTCGGTGCAGTTTTTGTCTTTGGGTAGAATTCGTCGTTAAATTTCAAACTGTGCTTTTTTGGTTAAAGCTGTGTCTTTTAGAACTTAAAATTATTTTGGGCATTTCCGGATTTGTTATGGATTTTGAGTTTTAACTACTAATTTTTTGTGAATTTATTTTTTTAGTTTTTAGTAATTTTGAAATTTTTTAGTTAGATTTTAATGGTCCGTTGAATTTCCGATTTGTGGTGACTTTGATGTAAGATATAAATTTTTGTAATAATTTCGACTTTTGTGATTAAGTTCATATTTTTGGCTAAAATTTTAATTTTTTGCTGCAGCTTGTGGTGAAATTTTCAAATTCTTGAAATACCGATCTAATACCGGTGACAATTGCTGAAAATGCATTTCTCGAAAACTCAACTGATGATCCATTCGGTTTAATATTTTGCTCTGTAAGATAAAATTTTAAACACGAAACAAATAATTTTTCAAACGACTTTGATAAAATTAAATTATTTATGTTTATATTTTATTTAAACGTTTCTAATACATATGTAAATTTTAATTTTAATAGACGTCTATGTTTAATCTGTATTCTAAAATGAAGGCTTAACAAATAATTTAATACATAGAGAAAATATGGTTTAAAATGTGTTAAAGATCTTGGAAAGAAAATCTATTATGATTTATTCAAATTATAGATTTTATTAAATACGTACGTATTGAGCAATCAGACATCAAGGAAATATTTAAATTAAAAAAATATTTATTTAAAAAAAATTTATAAAGTACTTTTTAAAAAATAATACAAGCCTAAAAACTTCAAAGCTTTATATGAAAACGATATGACTTAACAGCCTGCTGCTCGGTAACGCATATAATTCCAAGCGCAGACGAAGAGAAGTTACCAGCATTCAATTAAAATTCTTCAATCTTTCGAAGAAGAACAATCGAATTTTCTAAACGTGGAGTTAATTAAAAAGCGAAAGAATACGAAGATCGAGCAAGAGACTGTATGTTAAAATAGTAATGGGAATTTCGAATAATCACAGGTTAACCATAAATGTGTGAGGGCATAAAAATGCCATATTATTTCGTATTTATATATTTATATGAATATGATGTGAAATGAACTATAAATCTGTGTCCATAAGGAAAATGTGTTTAAGTCTTGATTTACAGAAGCGGAATTTGTTTTTTTTTTAAACTAGATCGCTTTTTAAGACAGGCTTTATATACGTTAGGAAAAAAGTTTATATTTTTATACTCCTAACGAAATCGTAAGTTAGATAATGTTCCAAATGGAAAAGCTTAGCTGAAACCATAGCTGTTAAGTAATGATTAGTAATCGTAATCATTAGTAATTAGATTACTTTTTTTTGAAAGTAGAAGTAATAATTACAATACAATTACATTCAGTTTTATACGATTAGTAATTGATTACGATTACAAGTAATCAAAAAATAATCAGGATTACTTGCGATTACTGAAAAATAATCAAAAGTAATCAAAAATGAGTTCGACTACTTTAAAAGATTACTTTTGATTACTTTTGACAAAAAATCAGAAGTAATCAAAAGTAATCAAAAATAGTCAGAAGTAATCAAAAGTAATCTTTTAAAGTAGTCGAACTCATTTTTGATTACTTTTGATTATTTTTTAGTAATCGCAAGTAATCCTGATTATTTGTAATCGAAATCAATTAGTAATCAGAAATTGTTGAATAGTGGATTATATAATCATTACGATTCTTTTTAAAAAGTAATGTAATTGATTACTAATCGTAACAGCTCTGCCTGAAACTTATTTCAATATAACTTCCCCACAAAATAGAGTTGAATAAAAGAAACTTTGCTGAAGGGTCGTTTTCAGCTTAAGTCGACTTAAGTGCTTATTCCTTATGTCCACAGAAATAAGTATACACTGTAACTTTTATGAAAAAATATTGGCTTTGAATATATTTTTAGATTTTTTTACAGTTTTTTTAGTCAAATATTATTGTCATTTGAGTAACTTAAATATATTTCTTCTATATTATTTAACACTGCATTTAATATCTTTGGAGTTTTGAAAATAAGTTTTTTTTTTTAATCTTAAACTTAACGAAATGTGTTTGTTTTTTGTTTTTTTTTGCATAAGTACTTGTTTCATTCTCTAAGTAGCTGGGCTTTTAACTCTTTCAGTAATATTGAGATTTTTTTTGACAATTAGAACTTAAATGATAGTATACTTTTGTAACTGACTATACACACAACTAAACAAATTAAATTTTACTAATAACAAGAATTTTTATAATTTAAAACATATAAATATTTAATATTCCAGTCAGAGATTCATTTTCCTATTAAATATCTCTACTTTCGCAATTTAAAGGCCGGGCCGAGTGGTGTCATCGGGACCACTGCTGGTACTGTCTTCCGAGGGCATAGGACTAGCGGTGGCGCTGCGATCGTAAACTGGATTAATTTCATTCGGTATGATTTCCTGTAAATTATATAAATATACATACAAATTGTGAAAAAAGTTATTTTATCCTCGATATTGATTAAATGATATTTCACATAACGATAGCGCCGGAATTTTCAAAAATACGCCTTTAAATTTGAGCAACAATCTCTTACCTCATCAGCATCCGTTTTCTTAACAATCGCCTCTGTCTTGACATCCTCAGTTGTCTGAGCCTTCTCGGCCCATTGCTTTAAGTATTCGACAATTGTATGATGATTGAAATTCTCAGCCTCATCTATGGGCATATTACCCCAACGATCTTTGGGGTTATGTGGCACATGACATTGTTCCAACAAAAATTTCACACAATCCAAATGACCCTCGGAAGCAGCTAAATGCAACGCTGTACGACCATCATAATCGGCCAATGTTATATCCATGCCAGACAAACGATGTCTACGCAGAGCTGTAACATCACCGCTAGCGGCCGAAAATAATAAATTGACTATGGACAAACCTTTAGTTTCGTAGCGATGTTTGCGTGGATCTTTTTTGTTCGAGGCATGTTTTAAATTATCATAACGATGGAAATTGAAGACATTAACTAATTCCTCACAAAATTGTACACCACGCACAGAATTGCCCGACTGATCGAGGGGTGGTGACCAGGTGAAAATGCCCATAACATTAGGAATGACCAGCATCATGCCACCGCTGACCCCAGATTTGGCAGGCAAACCGACCTTGAAGGCAAATTGCCCAGAATAATCGTAGGTGCCACAAGAGTGCATTATCGAGAGAACATCACGCACAACTTCTGGCCGGAATACTTTCTCTTCGGTGGTGGGGCAAATTCCACCATTGGCAAGAGTGGCTGCAATAACGGACATTGCTTCGCAGGTGGTCTCCATGGAACAGCACTAAAATTGGAAATGCAAAGAAATATTGTAATAAATGGGACGATATTATTAAACTTTATGCTTTGTAGCATTATAGGACTTCTGGTTAAAGGAATAGACGTCCTTAATGCCTTTTAAGACTATCGATATCTGAATTTTTTTTAATAAACAAATTTTTTATTTCTACAATTACTAAGAAGCTTAAACTTAACGACAACTAAAACTCAACACACCAGAAGGCTCTAGTAGCCAAAAAGGTTTGACCGGCTTAAACACAACTGATCCTGAATTCTTTCACGCTCTCAATTTTAAACTCAGCGTCTGTGCCTTATTAGAGGCCATCGTTAGCGGAGATGTTTGTCAGAAATTCAGAAAGTAAAGATCACAATTCTTGATAAGCTCTTCGTAGTATTGAACTAACCTAATTCTTGATCTGATATTCCGATGATGTAGATTTTAGAACGAATTTTTGACATCTCTTGTCAAGTTTGGTTTGGGGACAAGCCGGTTTCGGCTATGTGCCATATTGAGTGCCATTTTTTGTTCGAGAAGCTTGTGTCAACTTGTTGGTGTTTTATTGTTGGCCAGGTATCTATTTAGCACGTGATCTGGTAGCACGTAAACCGCGTGCATCACCCAGCCATCTGTTAGGTGTGAACAGGTAGGTAGCAAATAAAGCTTGTAGGTCGGGTGTGTTTGTAGGGATTGTTAGACGTTAGTTACTGTTTTATTGCATCCGTATTGGTGTGACTTATTTCAACACCAACAAAAAGCTCCATAATTAATATTAAAGAACCTCTGCGTATAACATTTTCCCGCCATCCGCAAATATCAATTCCGATGCAACAAAACAGTAATCATCACCGGACCTACTAGTTTTACCTGCTACCTGGTAACACCTAACAGATGGCTAGGTGATACACAAGGTTTACCTGCTGCCAGCTCATGTGATAAATAGTGACTTGACACACAATAAGGCTACACCGAATTGTTACAAATTTTTCAGAACGAAAAATTACACAGCCGAAACCGAGTTGTCTTCAAACCAAACTTGACATGGGAAGATGGAAATTCGTGCCAAAAATCTAAACTAACTTACTTTGCTCAAACTCATAAAAAATAGGAACTTTTCGCTTTACCTGAAAGTAGAAGTCCATACACTCCTTGAGGTTTGTGCGTTTTGGATAACATTTATTCTCTCTCATATAAAAACCCAAAGCATAATTACGATCGGCTGCTTCACGTTCCGACAAAAACACTGCATTATTAAAGCCAATATTATCGCCACCAGACAAACGTTTAAACCAAGACATCACATAATCAAACTTCTCAGCTTGAGTCATTTCAGGCTTAATCAAAGCGTGAATTAAGGAACAGGTTAATATGGCGCCAGCGTTAATCATGGGATTGTGAGGTTTGTCTGAGTGAAAAAAGGAAAGTTAAAAATAATAAAAATGTAAAAAAAGTGAACTCCAACTTACTATTATAATCCAAAATCAATTCGTTGAAATTCCGACCACTTGGTTCTTGACCCACATATGAGTGCACAACTTGGGCACCCAGCTTCTCCAAAGCAATGGCATAAGTCAATGGTTTGCTAATGGAGTTCGAGAGAAATTATAAAACAAAATTTGTGCAATATTAGTAAAACAGAACAGACCTTTACCACAGCTTTTCATTGACTTTGATTGCAACTCAATCAAAATTTAAATTTAAAAAAAATTTTTGGGGGGTTTTCGAAAAGAAAGTGATTGAGCAAAAAACTTTGGCTTACGAAACAAGTTCGTAAAATGTAATTTTTGTAAACACTCTCATTCACTTTCTCTCTCCCTCTCTCTCAAGGGGACCAACTGTAATTAGCGCAATTAATAAAACATATGATAAGAAATGATCTTCTCACATTAGTGAGATACAAATTGAGATCCTTCTTTATAACAACAAAGCTGAGTAACTGACTTAAAAAATGTTGTTTATGAATTAAACAAGCAATGCAAACTATAGACGAACTTATATAAAATTTACCTGCAACTTTGTAGAGTGAATGGTATGTCGATATCGCCAATAGAATAACGCTGACCATCAATGGTGCAGATACTAACACCCCATGATTCAGGACTGTAGCGGGCCAATTGAGGTATATAATTGGCCACTTTGCCATCAGTATTACTTTTGCATTTCCAATAAATATCCTCGACATCCTTGACGAAACCCACAAAGTCGGGTATGACGAACTGTTGACGGAAAGCTTTGGCTATGAGGACAATATTTTGAGCCACCACTCTAAAAAAGGCGAAAATTAAGTACATTCTAATAAAAATTAGATAATATAGAGGTTTCCAATAGAAGCATAACAATTTTGTAGAGGGTGTTTTTTTAATAGTAACTTTAAATTAAAAAAAAAAACAGATATATAGTGTTAATTGTCCTGAGTTCGGCTTTATTCGAAAGATAATTCTTTGCCATTTTATTTGAATATGATTTCGGGCAAATGGCCACCTTGGCAGCAATGGAGGCCATATGCCAATGATAACGTGGCAAATGTTGTCTTCCAAGACGTCAATCGTCTGGGGCTTGTAGGCGTAAACCAAAATAGCCCCACAAAAAAAGTCTAGCGGTGTTGAATCACATGATCTTGACGGCCAATTTGCGAAATTATTCGTTCACCGATCGTTTCTTTTAATAAATCAATTGTAGCCAGCGCTGTGTGGCATGTTGCACAGCTCCTCCAAATTAAGGGCACTCAATTGTGGTACAAAAAAATCAGTGAAATCCTGAATCATGAACTTTCTGGCCGGCATGGTTTTTGAAAAAATACGCACCAATTCTACCGGCCCATAAATCACAACAATTAGCGACTTTTTTTTGGATATAATATTTTTCCGATAATGGCTTGTCACGTATCCCTTCCACCAAAAATTACCTTCAGCGAAAAATAAACGAAGCTTGCGATGAGTTCCGCAAACTGAACTCTGTTTTTCGTAAAAAAATCTCCACAACTTGCAGGCGCTGTTCAGAAGTCAGTCTATTTACGTTGATATGAAATCTCCAAAAAACGCTTTGGTTAAATATTAAATTTCATATAAAAAAATTTCGTCATTTGCAGCATTTTTGTATGGAGTTTGACATCCGCAACCTTGGTCAAAATAATAAAGCTTTTAAAATTTACACGTGAAATTAAGTACCCCATTGTACGTTGCTCATTATAATATCCACTATTATGCCTCCCTTGAACGTCCCGTTGTTATTGGTTTAAAGCTAAACTTACGCTTTAAATGTTTCCCGATTAAGATTTTGTGTTTCTGCAGAGGAACCCGTTTCATAGTTGGATAATTTGTGGACTTTCTTTAAATTATCCATAAGCTCCTTAATGCGAGGATCGCTACGCCTAATGCCGGTCGTCTTAAGGGCCGCTAAGAATTTTCCCATGGAAATGAGGCCAGATTCCTCATTGTAGAACATATCGAATAGAACATCTTCGGCATTGCGTTGCTCCTGTTCGCGGTGACTAAAGGAATGAAAGAGAGAGAGAAAACAATTATTCATATACTTCAGTTTATGGAACAAGAAATAAAAGAAGCTAAAAACACATGCACAAAACTACAACTAAAACGACGAAATGACAAAAAAAGGATTAAAAAGGATAACAGCATGAAGTTAAAGAAATTAATTAAAACCAAATCTTGACTTTATATCTGCAGTAGCAATGAGCTTTTTGAAATTGTTAAATTTTTACCGATTCACTATGGGCAAACATCTCAAACAATATTGCTCAAACATTTTCATTCGTTTTTCCCGCTTCCTTTACGAACAAGGACTATTTATTATCTTGTGCAACTTCTTAGTGTCAAGGGAGTGTAATAGAAACCTCTTTCACAACACAACCGTTTCTTAACGCGTAATTTTTAAAACTATTCTCAATATATTTCATCAATCATTTTGTTGAAAATCACTGTTAATTAAAATCAATTGACTAAACGTTTGAAAATCAATTTGTTCAACTAGAAATTTAAAAACACTTGTAGTTGGGCGTCTAAATCAAAGAAATCGAAAAAAGACGTAAAAGTTTGTGGCTGAAGTTGTTTTCAGTAAATTGACGCACAATGATCGTCCAGGAATTATGGAAAGAGTTTAAAGAGTCTTAACATTAAATTGAATTGTTGGCAATAAGCTGACTAAACTTTAGGTACAAAACTCTACATAATACGAACATATTATTTGTCAAAAATGAACAGAGAAAATGTTTTAAAAGCTAGCACGAATATTTGCAATTTCTTATTTATTAGAAAATAAATTTAAACTTTCAATTAAACAAAAATGCAAAAAAAATTTATTTGTTAATTGTATACACAGTTTTAAAAGCTTTTCAAACGATTTAAGCTTTGTTTTTAATAACTGTGTGCTTTAAAGCTTAAATTTAATTGTGCACTTTTTTCAAAGCTTTCAAAATTATTTACAGTTACTAAACAAATTGAGTCCTGCTGATGTAGTTATTATTGTATGTTCCCACATGCGCTTTAAATGAGTCAATTAAATTTTAAATTCAACAATTTGGCTTACTCAATTAGCATTTAATAGCTGAAAATGTTTTAAATGTACCGAAAATGATGTTTGAGGAGTTAGCTAAATTGGTAACAATAATATTTGTTGTTCGTTTAATATAATCCTGGTTTCGTTGTTGTATGTTGTCGGATTTAGTTGGTAGTCTACTACATTTAATGTAATAGTTTCTCTATTAAGGCCTTAATTGCGTAAAGCTTTAAATTGCGCAATTAAGACGCATGTGGTAACATATTATTTTTTAAAGTTGTTGTCAGTGTGTGAACATTAAAGCTATTGAAATAGGACATTGAGCTTTTGAATTAAGCCTGTAACGACTCGTATTTGCTGGTTGCTGGAGTATGCTCAGCAGCTTACAGGGTCGTTCCTACTTTAAGTATTCCTGTCTCTCTTAAATAAAAGACAATGTGCGTTACACAACTTTATTTATAAAATTTGCCTGACTAGTTTATCGTGCTAGTGGTTTGTGGAGGGAAGCTAGAGCGAGAGTACACGAGAGAGGGATCGAGCGTACTAGTGGAAGCGAAACGTTTCTCTCAAAGCTACAACAAGCGTTCGCTGTGAGTATATTCAAATGTGTGGTTGAGGAGCCCGCAGTGTCAGGAAGAGGTTTAACTTCAGTTAGGCACTCCTAGGATTTCACTAGTACGGTGCAGTAGTTGCACTCGTCCGTAATACTAAAACAGCTAGGAAAAAGTTTTAACCCCAGTTAGGTACTATTAGTTACAGCGCGACTGCCGCTGTCCACTCAAGCTAATGCTGTGCTACTTTCAGTGTCAGGAAGAGAATTAACCTCAGTTAGATACTGCGAGACACTGTCACTAGCTACTCTACTTACTGCTGAAGTCCTACTAGTGCCAGAAATGATGTGGCTTCTATAGTGGTGAGCTCACGTGCGCTCGTGCGCCTACAACAAAATACATGTTCGTGCCGACTGCAATACCGACATTCGCACGAAGTGCCATATTTCATGTACATATATTGAGTTGTATTACTGCGTACGTGTTGGCACAAAAAGCTGGTCTTATAATATGTAATTATAAAAGGAAGGAATTATATTAGTTCGTGGAGGCAAAAAGTAACGCCTTGACCTTTGGCGTTACAACCCCAGATCTGAAATTGCATTTGGGGTGATCAAGCAGTAAATGTTACTATTGGACGCTACGGCGAATTGTAAGGTGAATCCTTTCTGCCCAAGTAGGAGATAATATGTGTAATGCCATCGTCATACAGCTTGTGCAACAATTTATTCACTTAATTAAAAAACCGAATCACTTTAATTCAACTACATTCATGGAAAGTGATCATGGACAGGAATATAATATTGTGACAAAAAAAGGTGAGTAGGTGCCAGCCAAACCATGGTGCTCCTTTTACCTATGAGCTTTTTAAACGCAAACTGTTAAGGTCCTTTTGGGTCACACAACAAACTTCGTAATAAATATATTTTATTTAATAAATTTTACAATGCGATTCCAAATATATTGTAACTTAAATGATCGAGCATTGTAACATATAGTTGCACTCGTTGTAGTGAAATAGACCAGAGTCTTTGGTGGGAATCGAACCCACTACCTCTCAGACTGATAGACTGATAGACGTGCACATTACTATTTAGCCGACCAGGCATGATCTTCAGAAATAATTTACATTTATTCTAAAGAAAGTTTATTATTTTTTCAATCGCTAATTTGATTTCGAAGCTTTTCATATTATTTCAAATAACTAAAGCCGTTAATATATATTTTATAATTGTCAAACACACAACACAGAAAAAAAATGCTTACACCTATTAAGTGTTGTTTAATTTTAGCTTAAAATTTGATTAAATTTTTAATTGACACAATTAATTATTTAATTAGATTTTTTGGATTAAAGAATTAATTGAATCTCCTAGTTAAATTAATTGAATAAATTTTTTTTTATGAAATAAATATTGAATCAATCAAAAACTTAATTAAATTAATATCAAACAAAATATTTAATAGGAGCAAATATTTTTTTCTGTGAAAAATTGTTTAGAAATAGAAAAACTTTAAAAGCTTTTATTACATTTTCTTGAAACTCTCCACTTTTTTCTGGTAAAATTAAATCTTAAAACTTTTTTCACATTCGAATAAAATTGATTCCATTCCAGCAAACGCAATTTGTAAGAAGACATTGCACATTTCAATTTAATAATTCGCTTGATTTGTAACTCGTTTCCAATGACGCACGTGTTCTTAATAAGTTGGTTTAAGTCAACTGTGTTAGTGAGAGCGTTACTTCTTTTATGCCAAAAATTTAAATTATAATAAAAATGTGTTAATCAAACATTAAATAAAAATGTATTTTTAGATAAGAGCAGCACTTTTTTTTTTATTATTTACCTACGAATGAATGTTTAGCTAATTAAATAAGTAAAATATTTTAAATTTTATTAATTTTAAAATCAATGTGAAATAAAAATTTGAACTTGTTTCAACGGCTTGGGAAACACAACAACAATAGGAAAATATTTAACCAATATTACTCACGGTCTTATGGAGTAGTAACGCTTCTGCAAGCTTTTCGATTCGTACAGAAATAAAAGTGATATTTTGTTAACGACAAAAAAATGTTAAATAAGGAAATGTTTAAATATAATAAAAAATATAAATTAAATATCATTTGATTTTAGCACCCATTGTTCAGCTAAAAAAATATATGTAATATATTTTTGTCACACTCTACATATGCTATTTACAAAAAAATAAATACCATATCGACCGATAAGGCTGATTTTCAAGAAGTTTCAAGACCCTAAGTTGTCTAGTGCCGTCATAAAGTTAAACATGGGACAGACGGACATTGTTAATTTAACTTCCCTACCTATAAGATGGCAGAATATATAGGGTGGCCCACCCAAAACGCACGATGTTAATTGTAAATACCCCAAAAGGTTTTCAGAGAATTATGTTAATATTTTTTACTATGATTGAAGGATCTATGACAATTGTGTTCAAAAGAAAATGTCGGCCAAATGATCGCCACGGCTTCGGTGCCATATCTCTATCTGATGGTCGATATTTTCAACTCAGAGACATAATTGAGGTTCAAGATCGTTAATGTGCCGTATTATCGCATCCTTTAGCTCTTGAATTGTTCTTTGCTTATTGGGGTACACTTTTTCTTTTAAATATCCCTTAAAGAAGAAAGCCCAACGCTGTCAAATCACATGATCGTGACGGCCAATTAACATCGCCATGACGTGAGATATCCCCAATTTCTAGCCACAAGAAGTCAGTAATTTTTTCGCGACAGTGACTCACAATTAACAACGTACATTATGGTTGGACCACCCTATATATACTTTGTTGGGTCCGATGTTGTATTGTAGAAAGTACAAACGGAATGACAAAACTGCTTGCAGGATATAAAAACATATGCCTTATAAGAAAGTAGCCTTTAAGAAAATCTTTTAAAACTACATTTTAAATAAAAGTAACAAGTACATTTAAAAAAGTACCTTTGAAAAAAGTACATTTTTTAAAAGTACTTTTTTAAGTACCTTTAAAAAAGTACATTTTTTTAAAAGTACTTTTTTTAAAGTACCTTTTAAAAAAGTACTTATTAGAAATATTAAAAAACACTTAAAAAAAATACTTCAAAATGAGTATGTTTTTAAAAGACCCATTCAATAAAAGTTGGTTTTATTTGAATTATTTTACGAAAAAGTACCTTCATATATGCCCTTTACTGCAGGGATAACTTTGTAATTATATTTATAATATCTACAATGCACACCCATGTCTAAAATGCATACTTATATGTACCTATATATGTATGTGTGTTAATTATTCTCAATCCGTTTAGATACGGCAGACGAGTTGACGGTATTGATATGGATTTTTCTGAAGATCCATGATAACTTAAGCGCTTACAGCTGGATTGTAAAATTTGTCTACTAAAATTTGAATCGAAAACAGTTGAGACATCGGTAAAAAAAAGGCCACTGACGCCGTTTTATTATTTTTATTGAGGACTTTTCGCTTTGATATGCGCGTTTTAGTGTTTGCGTGTATATATACTGGAGTGATCGACGAAGCTATTCGACCGGGCTTTCGGGCTTACAACGGTAAACGTTTTTGGTGTGTATAACACGGTTTTTTTTGCTTTGAACACCCCGGTATTCGTTTTTTTTCTCTTTATTTTTTTTTTTTGTTTGTTTCTTGATTAAAACTTTAAGTACAAGTTCTCTTCTAGTGTAAAGGCTTTTCATATTTTTTTGGTACAGGGTGTCCGCCGGGAAGGTATACTACTTTGTTTGTTTATAATTTTTGATTAAATGAAAGAGAATGGATCGTATATTGATAAATGTTTTATTTAATGTCGGCAATTATGTATGGAATACAATACAATTATGTATGGATAAATGTCCGCCTCTGTTAGCCTCACAAATGCCCCAGCTCTTTTGAACACATTTTTCATTACATTCTCACACATTTCACGCGGTATTTCATTAAAGCTTGCTTTTCAGATATCCCCACAAAAGAAGTCCGGAGCAGTCTAATCGGGCGACCGTGGAGGCCAATCAACATCACGATTCCTTGAAATAACTTGTTGTGCAAAGAGGTCTCGTAGTAATTCCATTGTAATCCGGGCTGTATGCGATGTGGCACCGTCTTGTTAGTCAAGCCCAAAGCATGCAGTTGTGGCGTTAAAAAGCTTTTAATCATGTCACGATATCGCTCCCCATTGACATTTACCGTTACGCCGTTTTCATTTTCGAAAAAGTAAAGGGCAAGAAGAATCGGGGTTGTCATGGGCGAGCTGTAGCATCCTATTGGCATACGTACGGTGGTGTAAATGGTCTTCTGGAAGAAGCTCTTGTGTCAACTGAATCTGAAATCGAAACAAATGCAAATCTTTGTGCAAAATTGTGGCCAAAGTTGTTCTTTGAAGACCAAGCTCCTGAACACGGTGTCGAATTGAGGTTGATGGATTGTTTTGAAGACTTTCTTGAACAGCAGTAATGTTTTCAGCCGATCTTGCAGTACGTTGTGGTCCATATGCTTGGGCCTATCAGCTACAGTCCCTCTTTCTTCGAAATCATTCACTACACGATAAATAGTGCGTCTTGTTGGCACGTTGTTTTTCCCAAAAATTTCACGTAACTCTCTCATCGTAAGAGTTATCGATGATTGATTTTGATAAAATGTTTTAACGATTAAAACACGTTGGTTTACCGAATATTTTTCCATAAAAAATTTGCCACGTCTCTACTTCACGGCTGCCAAATATGAACTGTCAAGACTAATGTTTACAAAAATGGCGGCAGAACAAAGTAGAATACCTTCCCGGCGGAACCCTGTACTATAGTGAATTTTATTTGCCAGAGTCAGCAAAAAGTTCACAGTGTCACTCATACCAAACTTTGTGCAATAAAGTTCAAGAGATAGGATCGATAAAATGAATTTTCAAACTTTTTAGATCTATTTGTACTAAATTAAATAACACACTATTCATCTCACACATCTACAACTCCTTCTCAATCTCCGGATGTTAAATATAAATAAGCATTTAAGTCGTTATTGTGACAAGAATATATAAAGTGAAAAAATTAGATCTAAAGAAGTTATAATGGAAGAATGAGACAAATTTTTATCGAAAGTGACAAGTAATTAATACATTCAAGGCAGTACCGATTGTAAAGCCACACACGTCAAACTGCTTCATCAAACTACTGCATCAAACTCAGACTTGTTGTGATTGTGTTAGTAAAAAAAAACTCACACGGATTGGCTGATGTGTATTTGACGAAAATCAAAACAATTTTGATTTTTACCACCTATCAAGACAAATTTATAACAGGTAGACTTACGGGCGAATTCAAAGTATTTCCGGCTTCTTTGCCGATGTCACACTTCATACATGAAAAATGTACCGGAGATGGCGAAACATTTTTTATATCGATTTTGGCATTTAATCAGTTAAAAAAAAGAACTCATCTGCTCTGGTTAGTTAACCTGTTTAGCCTTCCCTGCTACCTATGCTGCAACAATTCGAAGCAAGTTTAATGTGTGTACGTGCAACTTTGTCAAATTTTTTTTCGGGTTTAATTTTAGAAGCGACAATATTTTCGAAAAATAACTTGGAGAGCTCAATTTTAGCCCAGTGCGTAGATTTTCATGTGTAAATTCATGACTTTTTTGAGCCAGGGACTGTAAATAATGATTATTTGCAGGTTTTATTTTAAGATTTTTTAAAATTTTCTTAATTTATTCATCAATAGAATTTTTTTAATTTAAATTAATGATAATTATTTTTAAATTTTCAAAGGAAAAAATATCAGTACACCATTTCCATTGTTTAAAACTAGATTTTTATGAAATCATTCGGTTGTTAAATTTTTTATATTTTCAGCCATAATTATTTCTTGTTTTTTTTTAAATCAATAATAATTTTTTCTCGGTTTTTTCTTTTGCAGAAATAATTCTGAATTTTTGATTTTTATTATAATTTTTTTTTTGCAGATTAACTCTTATGTTCTCCGAATAGAAAAAGCTTGAAAAAGGTAAGCTACATTTAATTACATCATTATTTAACTTTATTTATTTCTTTGGAAATGTTTTGAACATCTCTGACATCCAAGGACGTTTTACGCTTCTTTTTTTGTTTTTTTTATTGCTTGGGCCAGTGCAATAGTTAGGCAACAGTCATCGATTTCGGTTATATTTTTCAGAAAAAAGACTTCGTACTTTCCAAAAAATAATTTTCAACAAACCACAAAATTTGGAAAATAATAAAATATTTTGCGACCAAGTTATTAAACGGGCTTTCTCTTCCGAAATAACTTTAAAATTAAGTTTGATGAAATGAGTTTGATGTGTCGCTCTGCTAATCATACATAAAATTTGATGAGCAAATGTGTGGCCGAAACACGTAAACACTTAGGGATGACAGGGTAGTTCAAAACGGGTATGTTCTCTTTTTTAATAAAAGTCAAAATATAATTGCGTAAAAATGGAGTAAAACTTTAAATTAAATATGTATTTGAATATTATGCTAATTCAGCTGACACCTACGAGAACTTCTGATATTTCCAACCTCCATGAAGATTATTTAAAAAAAATAAATTCTTTATGGTTCTTTGTTTGAAAAAAATCACATTATTTTTACACAGCCCTTAAATAAAATCAATAAAACCGTTAAATGCTTCACCTCAACACTTCTGTTTCGCAAAGCGAAATAGTATGTACGAAAACTTTTCGCGATTAACACAAAACCAAGGCAATGAGTATTTTGTATGGCGTCAAATTTGTAGTTTTTTTTTTACCTTAAAACAGCTGATATCGTGCGTACTAAAGTACCGCGACGCTGTCGCAGAGAAATCCCCTCTATTATCTCTTCAATAATATGAGCTGTTTCGGAATCTTTACGAGTTCTTGCAGTTTCTTCTTGTTTACGATTCGCTTCCAATTCTCTAGCTTCCCGCTGAAGCTTTTCGACATCACGATGAATTTTTACAGTTTCGTTTAATTTAAAATTAACACTTTGTATATCGGTATTTGTTTCGGGAGAAACTTTTACAAGATTCTCTTGAGCTTTAAGGGCTATTTCTTGTTGTTGTAATTTCAATTGTTCAATTTCTTCGGTTAGAACCATGTTGTTTGTGATTTAAAATAATGGAATTTTAAAATTGCGTTTTGTTGTTTCTTTGTTTGTTTTGTGTAATTTTTATTTCTTATTTTTAATCTTTCTTATTTTTTCAACTGTTATTTCAATTTCACTGATTTTTAACGACTGTTTATCGCACTTAAAATTTAAATGAATTTATAGAAATTTTATTTAGTGGAAATTGGCACCAATACTTTCATACTTTTACAAATGAATTTCGACTTTGTTGTTTATCTATGTATGCATGCATGTGTGGTAAACGAGTTTAACTGTAGTGGTGTTGTATTGTCTTTAATACGATATTAACAAATTGTGCTATATATTGTTTTTTCCTTTACTTTTATCAATTTGTTTGTTTTTTTTTTTAATTTTGTGTGAAGTTAAACGATGCTTTAAATTTTATACTTTATTTGTAATACTCTCTTATTGATGTATGAGATGCTAATTTCTCAAACATGTAACAGCCCAATTACAATGGACACCACAACCACTGACGATAATGAAGTTATCTACGTTTTGTTTGAGGCCTTTTACATTATGGAAATTGAATCACAGATAGATGAAGACTACTGTCTGTGCTACTAGACATTTTTTGTTTCTTTTTTCTACTTTTGGCAATTTGTATCTTCTGTCAGTAGTATTGCTAGCTGTGCATTACAAAGCAAAAAAATTTATGAAAAAGTTTATATTCAAAAATTTCGGCCGTTAAAAATACTGAGATCGAATCGAGCACCATGTTCTTGATATGCAGAATACCCTCTCATTTCTAGGCAACCTGCTAGCTTGGCAAAAATTTTGAAATTTCACCATGAAAACTTCAATTTTACCAAATTTTGTCATTTCACCAAAAAGCCGAAAATTCAGAAAAAATCAATATTATATAAAAAACGTGGATATCTTAACAAAATCGATGTTAAGTAAATATAAAAAACAAGTTTCACCCCAAATGGGAAATTCACAAAAAAAATTTTAAATTCACCAAAATATTTAAAAATTATAAATTTTAACAAAAATAAGTCCGAAAATGAAAACAAACGAGTTCTTAATATAATTTGAGAATTTACCAAAACTCGAAAATTCATCACAAGCCAAACTATAGTCCAAAATTTTAATTTGCAAAAATAACAAAATTTTCTAAAAATCACATCAATAATTCCAAAATTTAAAATTCACCAAAAATTCGAAAATATGCCATTCTATCGCAAAACTTGTATAAAAAAATTAATTGCAAAAATATCAATATTAAAAAAACAATATTTTACCCAAAAATAGCATAAAAATCAAAATTCACCAAATTTTGGAATTTCACCACAACAACATTAATTTCACCAAAAAGCCGAAAATTAAAAAAAAACAATATTTTATGAAAATGTCAAAATACGAATTATAAAAAAATATATAATTGCACCCAAAATCGGGAATTCACTAAATACAATTTTAATTCACCTAAAGATTAAAAACTCACCAACAAATTATAAAAATTTTATATATTACCAAAAATCTAAATTAAACTGAAAAATAAAAAATAATAAAAATTTCCACACAATTTGGGAAATCAGCAAAATTTTCCCAGAAATTTTCCGAGAAAGGAAACTAAAATTGCACCAAAAAATAACGTAAAATTCAAAATTTGTCAAACATTTTAAATTCACCAAAAGTTCAAAAAACATAAAATCGAAAAACTGGAATAAAACAAAATAATTGTAACAATACCACAAAAACCAAAATTCACCAACTTTGGAAATTTCAAAACTAAATTTTTAATTTCACCAACATTTTGCAGTTTCGCCAATATTTTATGAAAAACTGCGAAATTTTAACAAAATCGATGTTACACAAAGTCCAAAAGACCTCTATATATCTTACAAAATAAACTAATTTCCACAAACAAGGAACCAACTTCCCCATATTTTGATATTTAACGACAAAATGTACCCAAAAGCTGAAATTTTGCTCGAAATAAAAATCCTCTTCTATCCACAATTCACAAAAAAATCGCCAATTTATTAGAAACTTATAAGCAAAGATGGAAAACAAACAGCCATAATTAAGAAAAACATCTTATTTCTTATATTAAAGCGAAAGGAGTGTTTGAATGTAAAATAAGACGACTAAGACCGGAAGCCGAAATTAAAGATCGCAAACAATCCTTTGCACCGAGAAAAATCAGTGATACATTTTTAGTAGTTCATACTTCTTTTGAGAAGGTTATATAAGATCCGGCATATACGGATATAGCTCTCCTACTTTTTTTTAATTTATAAATTCGTAAGTACACTGAGAGCTACGCCTACCAAATTTCGGCTCCCTAGCTATAGCGAAAATGCCTCATAATATTGATGAGTGAGTCAATGAATAATCACTAAAATATTCACTTTTTACACCTTTATATGTCGGGGATAATAACAAATTTATGTCCGGCTAATAAGTTCTCAATTGTAAAAAGTTTAGGCTAGTTAAAAAGAGAATTTAAAAGATGTCTGTCATTCAATTTGTTAAATGTAAAAGGGGACTTTGTAAATCAAAATATTGCCCGAGCGATGCCCACAATGCCACAAAAATAAAATCTTCTGACTTTCTTTGCTTTGTCCCCATTTACATTGGGGTACTTTATCTGTAAAGTCATGAGTTTATGGAAGAAAAGGGAAAGAAGAATGGGAGGACTACAGACTTTCTTATACTTGGCAAATTCGTTTTGTTTTTCGTTCGTAGTGTACAGCTGAAGCGTGCTGCTACTCTGTATTTGACGTTTCCAAGAAAAACAAAATTTTTAAAACTAAAATTTCCCTCTTTAGGCAGCAGACACTTTAAAAGAAACTTAAAAAAAATTTGTGAAACTAAACTATCCCAATGTAAAAGGGTACTTTCTTTGAAGATAGTCTTATTTTCGGTACACATATTTTAAAGCTGTAGCGTTGCCATCTATTTATAAGAAATTGTCATTAGTTTCTTAATTGGTATTCATCGTTTTCTCCTTTAATGTGGTTGTCGACAGTGTATAAAACTGTAATTGGGCGCCCCAGATGTGTAGGCTTATACAACTGTTCCATACGCATATCTTTCCTCTACGAAATGACTGGCACAATTCCTTTATTTTAATTATAAAATAAAAAACCCCCTTCCCCTATTCTTTTGTGAATATAAATTTTAATTATCAAATTAATTAATACTACTGTATGTGTTTCCAATTTAAAACAAAATCTTTAAAATATTTCTAATTAGATAAAGTGTGATTTTTGTGTGATCACTGATCACGCAATTTAAACAAACAAGTTTACAGGCAACTAAAAATAAATCTTAATCTGAGGGTTGAAAGAAACCCAGAAGAACAATTAACTTGCTTTAAAACAGGGTTGGAAACTTCTATACTAAACTACTTTTCGCAAGACAAAACTTAACACAATCTACTTGGGATTAAAATTTTATCTTAAGTCCATTCTATGCTTCTACGAGAGCGAGTCAATAAGTCCGTGCCTTTTTAATGAAACAGAGAATAGGAAACGTCGAGGGCATCAAAATAGGTATTGGTTCGTGAGGTATTGTTTTGTTCGTTGGAGTTAAATCTCTTTCCATCGAGCGATTTCTTCAGGTTTGGAAACAAGTAATAGTCAGTCGGGACTAAATCCGAAGAATAGGGCCGATGGTGAATCATTTCCTAGCCTAATTCAGGGATTTTTGCTGTGGAAAATGCACATGTGAGCATCCTTGCATTGCCCTGGTGCATAAAAATTTTTTTCTTGGCCAAATGCGGTAGTTTTTTCCAAACCTATTCGAAGGTAGTCAATGTCTAGTATATTGTGGTGAATCCACGTTTCGTCCACGGTTACGAAACGGCACAAGAACTCCTAAACCTCTTCCATATTGCGGTTGAACAATGCCAAACACTCCTTCGGAGTCGATTATGAGCAAACTTGGGATCCATCTTGCGAAAAGTTTTCTTATACCCAAGTGATCATTCAAAATTAAAACCACTGGGCTATGTAAGATGCCTATGGCTTCCACAATCTCTTGGATTTTCAATCTGCGATCGGCCACCAACATACAAAAATGACACTGAAGATGGCACATAGCCGAAACCGGTTTGTCTCCAAACCAAACTTGGCATGGGATGACGGAAATTCGTTGCAAAAATCTACATCAAAACAACCTGGTGGAATATCAAATCAAGAATCTATAGGGAGATCTAAATTGGATGTCCAGAACGTTCGACATCTTCCGTGATTGCATTGAAATTGGCCGGCAGATGGCAGACACAAATATATGGCGGTGACTGGTAACAAATATATGGCGGTGGCTGGTAACAGGCTTCTGTCCCTGCTTGGAGTCTCCAGTTTTAATACAGGCTTACGCATGTATATGGAGCTCCATTACTCGTGGGTGTTATATGAATTCTCTGAAACAACTGTGGTTTTAATTGGCTAAGGGAGGAATCCGGAAATGATGCACAAGAATGTTTCGCGAGGGGTCTAGAGGAGCTCCGATGTTTATTGGCCAATGAAGGAGTTCTAAAGAGACGGACAAGAAAACCTCGCAAGCGGTGGACAATTCGGTCTCCAAAGATACTCATCATGATACTCCAGCAGTAGCTAGCATAAGACTTAGTACCGCGGGCAGATACTTATTAAGCCGTAGACAAATGCTAGCAATTGCAAGAGACTTCGATATGAGGAAGAAGGCCGGCCGACAGTTACCAGTCGACAAAAAGTAGTGCTTAATAAGCAAAGGAAATTCATTTTTTTCCATTTTCTCCTAAAACTAACACTAGTCAACTGACAGATGCCAGCTGTCAGAAGCTGTTGTTGAGTTTCAGTTAAGACATCCCCACAAAAAGCAGTCAAATCAGGCGCCCGTGGAGGCCAATCAACATCACCATTCCTTGAAATAGCTTGTTGTGGAAAGAGGCCTCGCAGTAATTCCATTGTAGTCCTCGCTGTATGCGATGTGGCACCGTCTTGTTGGAACCACATGTTAGTCAAGCCCAAAGCATGCCGTTGTGACGTTAAAAAGTTTTCAATCATGCCACGATATCGCTCCCCATTGACAGTTACCGTTACGCCCTTTTCAGTTTCAAAGAAGTAAAGGGCAAGAAGAATCGGGGTTGTCATGGGCGAGCTGTAGCATCCTATTGGCATATGTACGGTGGTGTAAATGGTCTTCTGGAAGAAGCTCTTGTATCAACTGAATCTTAAATGGAAACAATTACAATTCTTTGTGCAAAATTGTGGCCAAAGTTGTTCTTTGAAGACCAAGCTCCTGAACACGGTGTCGAATTGTTGATGGATTGTTTTGAACACTTTTTTGAACAGCAGTAATGTTTTCAGCCGATCTTGCAGTACGTTGTGGTCCATGCTTGGGCCTTTCAGCTACAGTCCCTCTTTCTTCGTCTTGTTGGCACGTTGTTTCTCTAAAAAATTTCACGTAACTTTCTCATCGTCGCAGTAATCGATGATTGATTTTGATCAAATGTTTTAACGATTAAAACACGTTGGTTTACCGAATATTTTTCCATAAAAAATTTGTCACGTCTCTACTTCACAACTGCCAAATATGAACTGTCAAGACTAATGTTTACCAAAACAACGTAGTATACTTTCCCGGCGGAAACCCTGTATTAAACATCTTATTTACTGAGGACTAAAGCACAACAAGTTGTGCTTTTAAATTGTTAAGATTCGTCTTATATATATTGTATTAATATATTAACAAGCCATCATCATACAAGAACTGATCAGCTTAATATTTTATTTGAAATCACCGTGAAAGTAATTTAGCTTCAAAAGATTTTTTATTATTTTTCACTTTTCACTTCTTTAAAATTTTTTTACTTCAAATACTTAACAAACACGGTTGGTTGCCTTTAAAGTAGTTTCTTTCGCTTACTTTCTTTCTTCGGTTAAATTAATGTATCACTTTACCTTATATATCGCGCTATAATTTTCACAAATGTTGTCTTTTGCGTTTTCGTACATAAGCCATGCACCATTTCATTAATGACCGCCTCGTCCGGTGTTAAATCCGGTTGGAAGCCGTGTTCTTCAGTTGCTGTTGTAGAACTTTGTAAAATCTTACTCAACTCATCGTTGGTCATTAATTCTAATTCTTTAACTAGTTTCTCTGGAACACTTAATATCAGGGATGTATCGTGGAGAGGTAAAACCAAGTCGTCGGTTCTATCGAGCAGATTTAAATCAATCGCAGACATTTTTTTGTTTTTTTTTCGCTTAAATTTTAAATGTCAACCGTTACCGAGCGTACGTTGGCCAACATTACGAGAGAATATTTGAAATATCTTCTATTTATAACCCATAAATGAACAATTTCTTAAATTCATCATAAAGAATTGTGGCCGAAAGAATTCAATGTTTTCAAGAATAAAAGTGTTAATTGATAATTAACGCAAATAAATTTCGTTTTAGTTGCAATTTTTGTACTTTTAAAATACGAAGAATATTATACATACACAGACATATACACACACATACCTGCATAGGCACATGCAGACTTGGTTAAACATATTTATGCCAAATTTGTATATGTAAAAAATTAATATTTTACATTTCGCTGGCGTTAAAACTCAACCATATGGAACGTGTTTTTCTTTCTTTTTGAGGAAAAAAACTGTTAAAGATCTCTTCCTAGCCTAAACCTATTTTTATTTGCCGTTTTTAATTATTGTTTCAATTAATTTTTAAAGTATAAGGAAACGTACAAAATTCATAAATGTGAATAACCATCTGTTATATATTTTTAATATTTAAAACAATTTACAATTATTAACAATAGGTCTGTTCCAGGTGCATAACAAAACAGTCCGAACTCGCTCAATTTATTCCAAAAGCGTTCCGGATAACAATTTTTATGCAATTCTGGCAGAAAGTGAGAGAGTAAGATTTTTCATTTCCTGTACAAATTTTGTCTTTCGCTATGTTCGGACTAGAATTAAATTATCAGCTGTTTTTTTTTTTGTTTAAATTTAAAAAATCAAAAAAAATTTTAAATAAAAGCAGAAAGTTTTTATTTAAAATTGATTAAAAAGTAAAATAGAATAGTTACTTCTCTGGTTATTCAACTGGCTTTTCCTTTTTTCAGTTCAGTTTCATTCACTTTCTACAGCTGTTGCCATTTGTGTAACAGTTTTATAAATTTTAAGCGTTCGTCTAAAATCACTAAAATAACATTTATTTAAGTAAGTAAGCGGCATTATTATTTCAAGATGTTCACTTGTGGTTTTTGGCATTCCAAGAATTTTGGACAACTTTGTCACATTCAGAGATTTCTTTTTACTCTCAATAGTTCGGACTGTTTTGTTATGCACCTGGAACAGACCTACTATATTTAATTCAAAATATTTTAAGTTCTTATTTGTCTTTAAGTCTGTAAAAAAATCATTGCCTTATCATTTTTTAATGCAGCGACAGCAAAAGGCCAGGCATGGGAAATTCACATTTCGAAATAGTACTTTTTTAGTAATGCCGGCTACATACGAAGAAATATTAGAGGAAAAATGGGAACGTTCCCTTTTATGATGTATCGTCTGTAGCTATGTTTCCTGTTAAAATGTATGTTTCATTTTTGGTTTCCGAAATATCAAAAACAAATTTTTTGTGAAGTTCTAAATACAATGTTGCATCCTCTGTATCGATGTTTATCATTTTTGAAGGCTTAGTTCGTTAAACACAGTCGTGCTGTAGTGATCATTTGCACAGATTGCTAAGATTATTTTTATTTCTCTCGCATATATCTGTGATATTTACACAGCACTGATATTGCGTTTACGGTTTACTCTGTAGTTGCATCGTCTGTATGAAAACATGAAACTAGGTTTCTTCTGTAACCGCCATGAAGAAGTGAGTATTTGTGAAAAAAAATTTTGTGGACAGGTACATATTTTGTTTTTTGATTATTCTAATATTGCTTTTTAAACTCGATCAATATCTTGTTGGATCAAAAACGAAGGCTGAAAATTAATCTAATTTTGTAAAAAAATTTTCTTTGGTTTGAATTATTAATTTTTTTTTTTTCTTGGATGATAAGTTTTATTTAAATAAAAAATTGTGTGGGTCTTTCTTTTAGAAAAATTACTTTTCTCTGCTAATTTTTTCTTTCAAAACGACATATTGTTTTACTTTTCTAAATTCCTAGGCGTAACCCTGCGAAGAAGTATGAGATTAATTATAAAATAAAGGTCTTAAAGTATTTTTAAAAGAAATTGTTTCAAAAATGTATGTAAAATATTTTTAATACTGTCAACAATAAAGAACCAACAACAATCGAATCTACTTCTATCGATAATATTTATAAACAATGGCATAGGGCGCAGATTAAATGGATTAGAGCGCAAAGCGTACAAATTAATATTTCTAGACTCGTAGAAAATTTTCAGGCAAAATATCACAAGAATTCTTAGGAGAGAAGAAAAAATAAAGTGTGCCGTATAAGTGTGCTGAATAAAAACGTATGTCGACATGCTTCGTTACTTCCGAAAATAATAAGTAGAGAAACTAAATTATTTTTATGAAATGAGTCCAAAGTTTTCCATAAATTTTTAGCCCTTTGTTTTAAATAAAGCATTCTGGCATTAATAATATTTAGTTCAATAAAATATTCATGAAAACCGCAAAATTATTTTTACAAAATTTCAATTTGGTAATTTTGTATGTCCCAGCGCACATAGGGCTATTTTGCCAAAATAGCCGGACATTACTTTTTTATGTTTATATTGTTTGTCAAGAGTTACTAAGTGCCCCTAGTTCGATGAAGCAAAAATATGTCTTATGGTCAAAATTGAAAATAAAAAAAATCGGACCAAGTGGAAAAATGATCCCCTTGGAAGAAGTAATCCTCTGATAAGTGAATATTTCTTTTTAATTTTCTTATACTATTGTTAAGCAAATGCAACTTCTAACATTGGCGAAAGTTCAGGAACCTAAACTTGGACCAAGAAGATCGTAAAATGCCCTTTTTCGTCCCCGCCCCTTTTGTGGGCGGTCACATAAAATAGTATTAAAAGAAATGGGTTATTTACGTCTTGATATCATAAATATTAAATTTTTTAGCTTTTCTGCACAGGTCCCTGCTAATTTCTACAATATATACATTTTTAAGATTTTATGTCGAGTGGAAGAAATTGCTTCTTCCGTAAAGGGTACTTTTTTTCGGAGTTGGTTGTATGCTAGTAATCAGTGGGTCAGAACTATGTTACACTTAACCCTTGAAAACTTTCTAACTAAAATTTCCAATTTCTCTTCAAGGGGCTTTAGTATACACTTTTACCGTTTTACTTTCAAAGTTGCAAAAGGGCTCTGATAACAATTAAGTGCAATAACCACAAGTACAATAAAAACTGAGTACCAACAGGCCCGATTTGTTTTTTCTTTTTAATATCATTTTTGTTTTTAATAATTTTATTTAAATAAAGTTCTTTAAAACAGATACATTTATTTTGCTCCATCAACTAACGTCATTTAGAACGCAATTGCACGGGTAGCTAAACACCGCAATATGGGTGGGTGAAAATTACTGTTTCCCCTATTTCCCTTTTTACACAGGCAATAAGAGGGTTAGGTGTAATAATTTAATTAAAAAACATCTATGTACAATTAAAAAAAACCAAAAATGTTTATGACTGACAAAAAGGTTTCTTACTCGTAACTGAAAGATGAGCAAAAATAGAAAAAAGTGAAATTTGCAAACAATCACAAAAAAATGGCGCAAAAGCCCGCAACGTTTTTTCTCTAATCAACAAGTAAAGATTTTAAATTTTATAGTGAATTATAACATTTTTAGGATCGCGACTGCCTTCACCTTTAAAAATCTTTGAATTTTGTTTTTACAAAAAAGTGAACAACAAATCTTTTGTTTTTTAATTTCAGATGAATTTTTTATAATAAAATTTAAAATAAATTGTTCTAAAAATTAATATAATAATAATAACCATAATGCACGATGTTAATTGGGAATCAAACCCGCGAGATGATGATGGTCTTATTTGTGGCCAGAAATTAAGAATATAGACCTGGACGATAGGTGGTTCCAACAGGATGATGCCACTTGCGACACAGCTAACGAAACAATGGCTCTTTTTCTCGAGATATTCAATGGTCGTGTTATCACACGTCGTGGCGATGTTAATTGGCCGTTACGATCATGTGATTTGATACCGTTGGACTTTTTTGTTTGGCGATATTTAAAAGGAAAAGTGTACCCCAATAAGCAAAGAACAATTCAAGAGCTAAAGGATGAGATAATATGGGACGTTAACGATCTTGAACCTCAATTATGTCTCAGAGTCATTGAAAATATCGGCCATCGAATAGAGGTACCCCACCGAAGCCGTGGCGAGAGTAGGCAGATATTATGTTTCACACATAATTGTCATTGATCCTTCTATCATAATAAAAAATATTAAGATAATTTTCTGAATACTTTTTGTTTTATTTACAAGTTAATATAGGCTTCCACAAAAAAAATAAAAATGTCAAATCTTTATTCGGTTAGCCACAAAAAAATATATTGTTAACCTCTCAAAACTAGTAAAAGTGAATAAAAACGTTTACTCAACTTTCTGACTGACTTTGGCAGTGTCCCACAACGACAAATCTAAAGCAGAATTTTATTGCCTATCGAGCTGCTTATTTAAATTTTTTAAAATTTTTTAAATAAAATTCTTGCCCTAATGTCCGGTTAGATTGGCAAAATACCCCTATGTGCAGCGGTCAGTTCCGAACTGTTAAGCGTAAACTTGTCACACACCAAAAAAATGATTTAAACTTATTGGAAGTACAAAGCTTAATTTTATTTCTTTTCATTTTTAACTTATTTAAATGCAACACGATGCATTTCATTAAACAGAAACATATTTTTGTTTATTTTCAAAAAAGCTGTTAAATTAAATATAGTTTTTATTACTAGGAACCGTTTGGCTGAAACTTTAGTTTCAAATTGCAACTGTTTTGTTTGAAGTTCTATTTAAAATTGCAATAATTAACACACACTAATTGGCACTAATCGTAAACAGGGTATTGTAAAGTTTTTATTTTCGTATAAAATTAGCAAATATTAAAACTAAATATTAAATGTTAATTTATAAACTATATTATTTGATTTTTTTTATCTAAAAATAAACTTTGGCAAATAACATTAAATAGCCAATAGTTTTAGTTACTGTTATAGTTTAAATTAAAATCAAACAATATGTTTATTGACAACTGAAAAATCGTGATTATATATTTCTCAGACTCGCCATTACGTACAAAATACAATGTCATATAAATGACCGCTTCTAGATTGGTTGCAGCAGTCGATCCCTTTGAGGTAGTTTTCGACCACTTTTCGCACATTTCCGGCGGTATCTCGGCGTTAACTTACGGTTGCTTTTCAAATGCTCCTACGTTAGGTAGTTATTCGCATAGACGCGGTCTTTGACGTAGCCCTACAAAAAAGTCTAACGGCGTCAAATCGCATGATTTGGTGGCCAATTGGCGCCGCCAAAACGTGAAATTACGCGCTCTGGAAACATCCAGGCAATAAAATCAAAATTGTTCGTGTTGTGTGGTTCATGGCACCTGGAAATCACATATCGTCCAGTTTATAACCTTCAGTTGCAGGACAAAATAAAAGTCGGTTATCATACGGCCATAGCGCTATGTATTGACGGCAACTGTAGCCGTTTTTCCAAAGTCATTTCCGCAAAAAAATATGGCTCAATGACACCTTCAGACCAGTCACTTTCCAGATGCATTGGCTTTTCCACAAGCAATTCTGGATTCTTCATAATGACGTAATCACCGCGTGAGGAATGAGCTTCATCGCTGAAGAAAATGTTGTTCGAAAAATCAGAATTGAAAGCAATTTGCTGTAGTACCCAATCAGCATATCTATGGCGTTGCGAATGGTCAGCCGGCTTTAATTGTTACGTTTGATGGACTTTATAAGGATGGTCGTGCAAATCCAAATGCAAAATATGCCATAATGGGCCGTATGATAAGCTGATAATTGCTGAGAACGCAGTGGAATCAACAAATTCGGGTTATCCACCACACTTTCACTAACGGAAGCGATATTTTCGGCAGTAGGCACATTGCACTTTTGTACAGGTCTGTATACATCTGTAACGCATTCAATCAAATATTTTTTAATCTTGCCAATTGCTTGCACAGTAGGTCGATTATGAATCATCCCGTAATGCTTGAAAAAAGCCCACCTTTGAACCACCACTTTTGTAGTAAGTTTTAACCATTTTTACGCGTTCTTCGGTTGTTAAACGATCCATATTCATAAATGGCAAACGTTTCACAAATAAATGACACTTCAGATAACAGATATTTAACAGCTGACAGCCTTGCAGTAATGCCGGTTTTGAAACCACTAAATAGATAACCCGCTATATTTAGTTAGTTTTTAGATAACACTACGTATCAGACCTGGTAAATTAAATTTTTGAAAAAGTGCCTTTTGCGAGCAAAAGTACATTTGTTTTTTATTTACAGTTTTTTAATAGATGTTGACAGTTTATGACATTTATTTATGTTGCTTGTTCGCACCACCCAGCAAAGTTTGCCACAAACGTACTGCATTAAATCTCGGTAAAAAGCTTTTCATTATGATTATAAATTTTTTAAAATTGTGATAGAACTGTGTGACGTTTATGCCTGTTATACATATCTGTGACAATAAGGAATAAAGGCTTAAGTCGACTTAAACTGAACACGAATTAATAGCTACATGTTGATTTTCCAATACAAAAGTACCCTTCGACAAAATTTCTTTTATTTATCTCAACTTTTGGGGGAAGTTATATGGTAATAAATCTCTGCTCATCTTCTTCCTTTGCAACACTAACTTAACTCAACTAACAGGTTCGTTAAGGATAAGGTCTTAATGGAAGGTAAGTTGATATTTGAACCGGAGACATACAACTCATAGTAAACATAGTTAAATACAAATACTAATAGATTCAACACCAAATTTTTTATATAATTAATTTTTCATCACAAAAAATAACTTTTTGTGTTAGAGAATAATTTAAAAAATTCAATAGTACTGCATTTTCCTTCCCTGCTGCGAGTACAAGTGTTTGTGTTTTTTAGAGTATACAAATTGTTGTAAATGGTTTAAACAAAACCTTAGCCTATTTTAAGGAGGGGTTTTTTTTAAATCAATGCGATCTTGAAAGTTGCTTTCAAATCCACCCAAACTTGTTTTTATTCAACATTTTTTTACAGCCTTTTTATACAAATTCAATTATTTTTTTATAGTTAATTTATTTAATGAGACTTACTCTTTGACTTCCTCGACTGATGTAGAATGATTGCTGGTGTCATAAAATGATAATTTTCTATTAGTTAAAACTAAATTTGTTAAGGGAGCTGCTTTAAGTTTGCGCTGCAATAAAATAAATTTTAAAAAATCGTTAATTCAGAAAACAACTAATGGAATCAGTTTAATGATAAAATTTAAAATTTTCTAAATTCTTTTGTTAAATACTTGAGCGTTTTTATTATTTTTCAATTTAGTTTTAAAAAAGCGTTTCAGTAATATAATGATAGTTTGGGAAAATATTTTTTATTAATTAATTTTAGTAATTTTTCAATTAAATGTGTTTTTTTTAAATATTTTTTTACATAAAAACAGCGAGTCGAGTTTATAGATTTAAATTTTTAAGCTATAGAAGAAATTTTTTTATTAATGGCCTTATTTTATAAAACGCAACGCCAGAATTTGATTTCAAAAACATAATAATTTATATATGAAAAAAAATACAGGGTGTCCGTCGGGAAGATATACTCCTTTGTTTGTTTATAATTTTTGATTAAATGAAAGAGAATGGATCGTATATTGATAAATGTTTTATTTAATTTTGGCAATTATGTGTGGAATACAATATCAGATAAATGTCCGCCTCTGTTAGCCTCACAAATGCCCCAGCTCTTTTGAACACATTTTTCATTACATTCTCACACATTTCACGCGGTATTTCATTAATTTTATCACGAATATTCTGTTTGAGTTGCTCCAGCGTTTCTGGCTTGTTTGTATAAATCTTGCTTTTCAGATATCCCAACAAAAAGAAGTCCGGAGCAGTCAAATCAGGCGACCGTGGATGCCAATCAACATCACCATTCCTTGAAATAACTTGTTGTGCAAAGAGGTCTCGCAGTAATTCTATTGTAATCCTGGCTGTATGCGATGTGGCACCGTCTTGTTAGTCAAGACTTTAGCATGCAGTTGTGGCGTTAAAAAGTTTTCAATCATGTCACGATATCGCTCCCCATTCACAGTTACCGTTACGCCGTTTTCAGTTTCAAAGAAGTAAGGTCCAATGATTCCTCTTGATCAAATTGCGCACCAGACTGTCACTTTTAATGGATGCAAAGGTGATTGATGAATAACTTGAGGGTTTTCCATGGCCCAGAACCGACTGTTCTATTTATTCACATATCCATTCAAATGAAAATGTGCCTCGTCACTCATTATGATTTTTCCATGAAAATCGGGGTTGTCTTGGGCGAGCTGTAGCATCCTATTGGCATATGTACGGCGGCGGTAAATGGTCTTCTGGAAGAAGCTCTTGTGTCAACTGAATCTGAAATCGAAACAAATGCAAATCTTTGTGCAAAATTGTGGCCAAAGTTGTTCTTTGAAGACCAAGCTCTTGAGCACGGTGGCGAATTGAGGTTGATGGATTGTTTTGAACACGTTCGTGAACAGCAGTAATGTTTTCAGCCGATCTTGCAGTACGTTGTGGTCCATGCTTGGGCATATCAGCTATAGTCCCTCTTTCTTCGAAATCATTCATTACACGTTGTAGACACGTTGTTTCTCCCAAAAATTTCACGTAACTTTCTCATCGTCACAGTAATCGATGATTGATTTTGATAAAATATTTTAACGATTAAAACACGTTGGTTTTGCATTTGCACTTTTTCCAGATCATTTGCACCAAACATTGAATACCGATAATAAAAAATTTTAAAAATGTTAATTTGTTTTTCATATAAATTCTAGCGTTGCGTTACGTTTTACAAAATTAGGTCTTACGTAAGCGATTTTATTCGTGGTAAAATTAGTATTTAAAATCTATTGAAAAAACTTGTCGCCTGAACGAGTTTTGCCTTACATGAACAAGTAAGAGAGCTACATATATTCGGCTGTGATGAATCTTTTATACCCTTCACAAAAGTATTAACTACTAAAAATATACCTTAGACTTATACAGGGGTAAAGGATTGTTTACGATTTTCAAATTTGGGCTACGATTTTAGTCGTAAACTCCCCTTTCAACTTAATAGTAAGCATTTTCCATCGGTTTGTTTTTCTTTGCTCTGAATGCTTTTCAATTTTGGATAAATTCTCGATTTTTTGGTGAACTGTAAATAATAGCGGAATTATAGTAAAATTTTGGGTATTGGAGTTTTCTGTGCAATTTCCGGCTTTGGGTAAACTCTTTCGTTAAATTTCAACATTTGGTTAAGTTTGTTGTGGGTTACTTTTTTCTGCAATTTACATTTTTTGTAAGTTAGGACTTTTAAAACTGTGTAATATCGTTTTTGTTAAAATTGCGAAATTTTTCATAAAATATTTATTTTTTGAAAATTTTCGGTGAAACTGCAAAATTTTGGTGAAATTGATATTTAGTTTTGAAATTCGGTGAATTTTGATTTTTTGTGTTATTTTTTGAATTATTTTGTTTAACTCAAGTTTATCGATTTTGTGGTGAATTTTCAAAGTTGATGAATATAAAATTTTGCAATTTTGGTTTTCTTTAAAATTAGTTTTTAGGAAAAATTTTTATTTTTCTAATTTACATATTTTTAAACTACAGTTCGGACTTGTGAAAGTTTTTAAATTTTAGTAAAGTTCTAAATTTTGTTGAAATTTCGTTTTTTTATGATTTAAAAATTTGTTGGGAAATTTTTAATTTTTTAGTGAATTTTGAAAACGTTTTGTGAATTTCCGATTTGTGGTGAAGTTAGAGATTTTGTACATATTTGTTTAAGATATATACTATTTTGAAGGTTTCATAAAAAAATTTATTTTTTATTTTTTGGGAATTTGAAAATTTGGGTTTAGTTGAAGTTTTTGTGCTGAAATTCCAAATTTGGGAATTTTGGTTTTTGTAGAATTTTGCTAAAATTTTGTTCGGTTTATTATTAAATATTGATTTTGCATAAATTAAAGTATTTTATTCCAATTTTGCATGCATTAAAATTATAGTAAAATTTAGAATTTGTAACAATTTTTTTTTTCTGTGCAACGTCGGTTTGTTAAGATTTCGATTTCTAAATATTTTGGTGAAATTTTTAATCTTTTTTAGGAATTCAGCATCGATAATAATATGAAATAAAAGAGCCGAAACGTTACTTTCAGCGGCGATGGCTGAGCAATTTTAAATAGGTAGCGGCACGTCGGTGGCTTTTGAGAATTTTTAGCGGCGCAAGTTTTAGATAGATTTCTTTTAAAAATAAATAAATAAAAAAATTTAGGAAAATAAAGTGAACAAAATCAGGAATCTAAAATAAGAATAATTTTTGAATTTTCAAAGAAAAAAAGCCGGCACAAAAAATGAGTGGTGAATTAATCTAGATTTTTAAATATTTGACTTTTACTTGTGGAGATAAAAAAATAGCATTTGAAACATCTAATGTGCACTCAACAAATTGTTAAAGAATTTAAGAGGAAATAAGAAATTCGCATACGTATGTATGTAAGTATGTTCTTAAATGCATACTATACACATACATACATGCATTTAGTGATCTGTAAAGGAAACAAAGCATTTTTAATAATTTGATTTGTAAACAAATCTACTATACATATGTATACGGGTAGTGCAAAGTTTACTTTACGGGATTTAATCGATGTAAACAAATCTACACTTTTTTTTACCAACGTAGACTTATTTCAAAGGTGACTATGTATTTGATTGATTAATTAGTGATGAACGAGACAGTTTTATTAGGAAATTATAAGTATATGTATGTATGTATATTACGCCATCTAAAGATTACGTCCATTAAAATTTATTATTTGTTTGAAAAAATTTAACTTGAAAGTATACAAAAAGAGATGAATGTAATGCGTTAAAGATTTAAGTCTTCACTCATCTACAGGGTGTCTACCAGGCAGTTGTGAAGTAGAGGCGTGGCAAATTTATTATGGAAAAATATTCGGTAAACCAACGTGTTTTAATTGTTAAAACATTTTATCAAAATCAATCATCGATTACTGTGACGATGAGAAAGTTACGTGAAATTTTTGGGAAAAACAACGTGCCAACAAGACGCACTATTTATCGTGTAGTGAATGATTTCGAAGTAAGAGGGACTGTAGCTGATAGGCCCAAGCCTGGACCACAACGTACTGCTAGATCGGCTGAAAACATTACTGCTGTTCAACAAAGTGTTTAAAACAATCCATCAACCTCAACTCGACACCGTGTTCAGGAGCTTGGTCTTCAAAGAACAACTTTGGCCACAATTTTGCACAAAGAATTGCAATTGTTTCCATTTAAGATTCAGTTGATACAAGAGCTTCTTCCAGAAGACCATTTACACCACCGTACATATGCCAATAGGATGCTACAGCTCGCCCATGACAACCCCGATTCTTCTTGCCGTTTACTTCTTTGAAAATGAAAATGGCGTAACGGTAAATGTCAATGGGGAGCGATATCGTGACATGATTAAAAACTTTTTAACGCCACAACTGCATGCTTTGGGCTTGACTAACATGTGGTTTCAACAAGACGGTGCCACATCGCATACAGCCCGGATTACAATGGAATTACTACGAGACCTTTTTGCACAACAAGTTATTTCAAGGAATCGTGATGTTGATTGGCCTCCACGGTCGCCCGATTAGACTGCTCCGGACTTCTTTTGTGGGGATATCTGAAAAGCAAGGTTTAATGAAATACCGCGTGAAATGTGTGAGAATGTAATGAAAAATGTGTTCAAAAGGGCTGGCATTTGTGAGGCTAACAGAGGCGGACATTTATCTGATATTGTATTCCATACATAATTGGCAACATTAAATAAAACATTTATCAATATACGATCCATTCTCTTCCATTTAATCAAAAATTATAAACAAACAAAGGAGTATACCTTCCCGGTGGACACCCTGTATAAACAAGCAAATATACATACATACATACATACATACATACATACATGCATGTGTAGTGTGTTTGTTGCATTTATTTAAAATAGAATAAAACATTACATGCCAACCAGTGCTGTCAGATTAGGGGATTTTTCGCTTATGGTCGAATTCAAGGGCTAAAACTTATGGAGGGTAATTTTGGGGGATTTTTATAAATCCTACTAGTGCGATTACTAAAACAGCAAGCACTAGAGTTTAAAAAAAATTAGTAATGCTAATGACTACTAGTACTTGACCTAGTTTAAGGGCACCACTTGCTGATTGATAGAATTTTTGTGTAACTGAACAACGAATGGGGTATTCTTTTTTTACTTTTTCCAACCAAAAGAACTGGTAATAAACTGGTTCTAAAGTACCCAATCCAGACATTTATACGTGTAGAACGTGTTTAAAAGTTAAGAACTAGTAATGGCGATTTTTATACTAGTAACATACTAGTTAGACAGAAGTTTGATCTCCGGGAGGGTATATTTAAATAAATGTGTGGAGCTAGCTAGTCCTGATGTCTATATTGGGTCGTACTCTTTGTTGAGAAATTGTGAATAGTTTTATCACCTTTTTTAGATTAGGACTTATGTAGTTAACAAGGAACAATTGTTAAGCAAGTGTCATATATGCAACTCTTCGGGAGAAATTAAGATTTTCTTTTCAGAGAATTAGAAGCGGATGAAAAGGAAAAACAACTGACCATAATAAAATTTATTCCAAATGCAAAGGACTAGCTATATGCTGGCTTAAACAAGGGATGACGGAAATTCGTTCCAAAAATCTACATCGAAACACCCTGTAGAAAAACCAAATCAAGAATCACGTTTTAAAAAGATTTAAACATAACAATATTATTATAAATCATATGACTTTATGACATTGTGTGACTTCAGTAAATGTTGGTGTGTTTCCTATTAATACATATGCATACTATGTACTTATCTATTACAAAACTTCATCAATTATGTCTGACTTGCAAAAATTATGTTTGCCGAAAAGGTAACAAGAAAGAAGGACATTCAAAATATTTTTGAAAAAAAAACTCATGGATGTATGCAATGTTATGTTCCACATGACATTTTAATGTAAATAATTGCAGGCAGTCCCATGTTTTAAAAATTTTAAATATCAGACTTTTACGTGATAAAAGAGACTCTTTAATTATACATGTATGCATATACATATATATATATATATATATATATACATATATATATGTATGCACTTGTTTTATTTGTAAACAAAAATTTTTATTAACATTTCTAATCATGAGTAGACTGACATCAGCAAAATTTTGAGGGGCTTGTTTTTCGTTCAAACTCTTGTTGCTTTAATATTTTTTGCGCTTAAACATTCATGTCTACATAATAAATATTTTATTATCATTATCATATTATGACTAAGGAAGGAATATTTTCTGGTATAAAATTTTTTAAATACACAAAAAATGATATGAGAAATAATTGGCACAATTTTTTCAAAAATTGGTTTATGTGTTAACCGACGAACAAGGCACATTTGAATACATATTTATATATGTATGTATGTATGTATGTATGTATGTATGTATGTATGTATGTATGTATGTATGTATGTATGTATGTATGGATGTATGTATGTATGCGTACATACATACATAGTAGCTACTTAAATTTTGTGCAAACAAGTTTCGAAAAAGTTTTTCATTCTCCAGCAACGTTTGGAGTTTTAGGTTAAAACTATTCAAAAATTATTAATTGCAATTACCCGAAAAAATTATCAAACGATCGCTTAATTTGGCTAGGGCTTAAATCTGTCAAATATAACGTAAAAATGAATTTACAGTAAAAACATAAATAAATTTATAAATATACTTTGTTTCGTTCAGAGTTAAAGATGATTTTAAATTGAATTGTTTAAAACAAACTAGAAGTTCAGACAGGCTTATTAGTCAAACTATTCGTTTTGCACGTAGCGGCTGTGCCTACCTTGGAAAAGAGGCACCATCAAGGTGAAGAAGGTTCATTCAGAAAACGATATTTTTGTGCAAGAGTGTAAAGCTTTCGGTGGACTGTCTTCATTTAACTCCATGCGTTATCGTTGTGATTCCAGAACTGGAACAATGAGAAAGAAGCTTAGCTTATCGTGAGGATTTGTAGAGTCATTGTCGTTTCTTTTTCGCTTGTGAGTTTAAGGTGGGTGCCAGTAAAAAATAAGTGTTTAATATTCCTAAGCCGGCGTTCAAACTGATTTCAAAATTTGTTTCTTCTATAGTTTTTCGATTAATCTTACCTTCACTGCATTCAAGCATTCGTGAAGATAGAGAAAATTAACGGTTAATATTTTGCAGAACAAAAAAGAAACAGCTGATAAATAGAGATATTTTTATGCGGACCTAACAATCTCTTCAACAAAGAATTTTTAATACATTTTTGACTCGCAACTTTATCTTTTCTATTGTTGACTTGTTAACAATTTCACTTAATGTAATTTAATTTAAAAAATTTGTGCAATTCAAAAATCGTTTGACTACATTTAATAAACACAAATTCTAAAATTTTATTATTATTAAAATTTTGTTTCTTCTGAAATTAGCTGAATGCAGCAACTAAATATTGTCTCGTAAAATTTCAGAAGGTGGCTAAAAGCTAATAAACTTTGTTGATATGTTTACGAGTATTGTTTTCTATTGAATAGCAAGCATTTGAAATGAAATATGGCACAGATAAATTTTTTGTAATAAAATTGGATTTACTTCAAAAAATTGTGTGCTATTTTAATTGAAATATAATGTCTAAGATATCGCCTAAAACCAATTATATATTTTTTATGAAATGTTACATCATTTTAAAATCTAAAAAAGAGCCTTTATGGAGGCTTCCCTAAGTTTCAGATGAAATAAACTTATTAATTATTAATAATTGAAAAAACCTTTAACTCCATTTTAAATAATTAAATATATGTATATCGAATTATTATTTGACTATAATTAACATTTGGATAAACTTTGCGATATGGCAACACTGAAATTAAGAAAAAACGGATAAATGCAAAAAAAAGTGTAAACAAACCCTCCATTTTGTTTCAGACTGTTTATTAACCCCTTCCGATACGATTTAATAATGAAAAACTGTGCATGAAATAACCATTTAATTTTTATTAAAAAAAAAAACTTGTTTCATTTTATAATTCTTACATATTCCTAATTAACATCCATTATCCTCCGATGTTCACACCAACTGTTTACAAGAATGAAATCTTACAGACTAACAACAATTTCGCCGCGTCTTGTACCAAGAAATTCTAACGGTAAACAATATGTGATATTTCCACAAGTAACAAATGTGTTGCCAAATTCAGTACACTAGAAATTTTAAACTAAATTAATTATCATATTCAACAGTAACTTTAGTCGCATGACTAGTGTAGCTCGTCATTGTGCGGTATGGCATGAAAACCGATGACGAGCTAGACTCGTCATAATACCGGAAGGGGCTAAAATGTAAACGGTGGCCCTTTTGGATTAAATTTAAATTTTGAGGCTTAAAAACAAAAATAGTTTTTTTAATATTTGGATGATATTAAAAAAAGACAAACTTTTTGTATGGCAATCGATACATTTTTATAACTGGTTGACTTCTTATTTGCGTAATAGATTTAGTGTTGTACATCAATCGTTTCAATATCATCAAATTTCAGGTGTTCCACAAGAAAGTGTTCTAGGTCCTTCCTTTACGTTTTATTCTTTTCATTAATGATATTTTGCAATGTTTTAGATTTTAAACTTTTTCATTATATGCTGATGGATGACCTGAAAGTTTTTCCTTGTATTAGAAATTTGCCATATGACCTTGACTCCCTGACAGTCTGGTGTAACAGTAATAATTTGAAACACAATCTCAGCAATTGTTTTCAAGAGCTAGATTCCCATTAGCTTCATTGTTATCACTTGCATAATGATATCTTTGAATTAGTAACTGAATTTAGTGATTTGGTTATTTTGTTTGATTCCAAATTGACCTTTAAGTCTCATTTAGATAAGCTAATACCCAAAGCTTACTCTGTGCTTGCAGTTATAAAAAGAAATAGTATGAATTTCGCTGGTCCATATACTATTAAATAGCTCTATACAACATATGTACGTTAGGTCTAAGTTGGAATATGTAGCGCTTATTTGCAGCCCGCATTGTGCTGTACATATGTTACGTATTGAGAAAATACAGTAAAGACTTTTTCGCATTGCATTACCCCACCTTAATTTTATAAGCCCGCTCCCATCGTATATAGCTCTGTGCTTACATCTCGATATGACTTCTTTGGAAAAATACGTAAAGTACAGTCAATGCTTGATCAATGGAAATATCAATTGCCCAGAACTTTTGGAAAACATTTCATTTTACTTGCCTTCAAGGCTATCATTTCGTCATAGAAAATTATTTTAAGTCACTATGCATCAAAGAAATTACATATTAAATAGTCTAATCATTAGATCCTTAAATTTTTATTGCATTGCCTAATACGATTTGTTTGGAATTTGATTAATGAAAAAGGTATTTTAAAAATGTTATCCTACCAAATTTAAATTAACATTGTATCACATTTTTGTTAAATATTAATTAATAATTAATTTCTAAGTATTATACTATGTATTTACATTTCATTAGTCTGTATACGTTTATACCCCTTAGACTTACATAAATAAATAAATATTGAATTGCCAAATTTGACTGACTTCCTAAACGCATATTGCTTTATTGTAGTACATACATGGCAATCTATGCGTAAATGCAACCCTGAAAATTTTGAAAATCAAACTACGCATCCAAACAAATGTAGTTGCAAAGCGTCTACAAAGTATTCTAAAAGTAACTATACAATGTATCAACACCGTCTTAATACTGTATTACTATACTGTAAATATGCGTTTACGAAGTATGTTTTTCTTTACCAAATGAAAAATAAAAACATATTTGCAAAATTTATTTAAAAAGTAAAAATAACGTTAAGTTTTTAAATAAAGTCGTTGACATTTTTATTGGTTTGATTTTTTTTTTTTTTAGAAAAACCAAAAGTTAAAATACAGGTAGGGCACGGTTAATACGGTGGCTATGTTTCTCGAAAATGGCATGTTAAAGACCATGATTCACTCTAAGATTTAGTGTAGATCAAAAGTGGATGTGTGTGACAGACCTTTTGACAGGGGTGTCCAACTTGCCAAGGGTTTGAGAAATTTTATAAAATAATATTTTTTATGCGATCAGAGTTGCATTTTATTTCCGCATTTTCTTTGTGCGAAGGTGTAGTTTCGAAAACTTTTATTGTAGCGATTTCAATTTATTTGAGCCGGGAAAATTCTGTCACATTTTTTCTATTTAAAACGTATGACTTTCTGGCACAGTGAAGCATCATGGCCTTAATTGAAGACAAAGTTTAAAAAATACAAGAGTGCTTCTGAGATAAGCCAATAACGTTATTTGTTGTATTAAAAAAAGAGTAATTATGTTTCGTCATTTGAAAGTTTTTTCCCATTTTCTTTGCAGATTAATATATCTCCATTATCTTTTTCTCGCCGTTGAACAGACATTTATTCCCCCTTTAAAGTCGTCTGCTGTTCTCTGATGAATTTCACGCTCTTCTTAATCATCGCTGTTTTCAAAACTTGGTTGATAATTGTAATTCAGAGTTTCACGTGCTAAAAGCAACGCATGTTAGCGAGGTCTACCTGTTGAAATTTAATTACTCCTTAGCAAAATTTGTATAGATAACATATGTGTGTTGCAAATATTTTAAAAGCAGTATTATAAAAAATTTTAATATATATTGATACTGTCTGGAGTTTTTAGCTGGCTTTAAGTAAATGTAGACAATTTTAATTTTTAAACGTAATTACAAACGAAATTTTGTATAGAAATGAACAAGACAAGTTTAGTGTTTTTCATATACATAAATTCCCTGGACAAGTCGTTCAAGTGCTCTTCAGAAACAGGTCATAAGTCCTTGTCGGGACTTATACAGAAGGAATGAATCTGTGTGGGTTCCAAAGTTTAATCTAAAGCTCTTAACGTGGGCATATCAGGCCCTTTTCAAGAAAAGATGCTAGCCATAGGGAAGTTGCAAACAACCCACGCAAAAAGTCTTTCGTCAGCTTAACCGTCAATGTGACTTAAGAATTTTTCTTTTTGAGGACGAAAACTGCCCCTTACGGTAGGTTTGAATAGTTTAACATGATAACGCAAGAAAATGCAAGGGGAACTCTTAAAAAAATTGGGACGTTAAGCGGTTGACTTTAAAACATCCCAGTAATGGTACCTGTTTTGATTAAACATTACGTATAGTGCTTGGGAGTTGAATATAATTATTTCTGTCGTAAGAAGATGAACTTTAATTTTATTTTATTAATTCTTTCTACTAACAGAAATTCACAATAAGCATTCAAATCTTATCTCTAAAATATAATTTATTAGTTATTGCCAATGTAATAACAACTTTTTTTGTCTCTGGTATCCATGAAATTGCAGTAAATCGCGTGCTAGAGTGTTGGGATGAACCACCAGTTTGATTACGTATTTGGACATGTATGTTTTTGCGTCTACCTCATATCCCAGGGGCGCATACGATAAGTCGTAATATCCTAGACTGTCTTTCTTCTAACTTCTGAATATTTGATGCACAACCGGTAGCTCACAGCGAAATGTCATATGACCATATTGGCAGTGTAGTTGATCTGTTCGCAGTTTTATGACCGTTATTTTCGACTCAATATGGCGCCGATCTAGTTGGTTATTTAACGTTGTGTTTCGCTGGAACAGTGGTATGTTTTATTGTTATACGTCACTTGCGTTCTAAGGGAAATCGTTATATGAAAACATTTCGATCGATTTACTTTTATTCTTCACTTGTTTCACTTATGGATCCTGGTTAACACTTATACATTTTTCTTATATCGACTTAAAATCTTTTGTCAAAAGTCCACAGATATAAAATTTCGAAATAAATATTGTAAACGTTATGTAGTTTGAATGATTTATACTTAGCTAAACTTTAGTTAAATTAAATTTACTGTTTGACGTACCTTTGTCGAACTACAATTATTAATATTAAGTAATTTAATTTTTATGCTTAAATTCAATTTCTCTATTTTCTCTATTAAGAAAGAAAATTTATTTGATATGATAACTTCGGATATGGTAAAAGTTAAAATTTTATTAGACAACTAGCAGAATGAAATGCATTTTCTATACCGCTACACATGTTATCAACATTCTTTTCGTTTTTCGACTAATTTTGTGTCAACTGTAAACATCATTCATTTAAGCCAACACTAAAGACAATTAGAATACGATAATGAATGAAAAAATCACCATACGTGAAAACAAAAGTATGAATCGCCCTTAACAACAACAATCTTTATCATTTGCCATGTTTTTGCCAAAATGCATTTCATATTCTTTACACACTTTTTTCTCTTTTCAAGGTAAATTATAAATAAAATTCGCAAAAATTATTATCAAAATACCGGAAACAGTCATAAAACAATCTCTCAAAAAATATTCACCCGAAATAGATTTACCTAAAAAACACATGCAAATCAAAATAAAAAGATCAAAGTTCTTTTTTTCTGTCAGTGATATTTTTTGGTTCATTTTAATTTTGTTGTTTTTAGAAAAGGAAAAAATAAAGAGGCACAAAGAAGCTTGACAAAATGAAATACATGTCTGGCACTTTTAATTACGAGTAGAAGAGAACTATTGTAGATGTTTTAAAATTTACACTTAAAAAAAAGTTTGCAGTGCAAACTTTGCACTTAAGGGTGCATTTAAAACTTATAAAAATGGAGGGAAACAGATGCTAAGCGTAAGATCATTGATGTGATAAGAAAAAGTAAAAACACGTTTTGTTTATTAGATGTTGTTGAACACGCGCATACATATGTATGTATGTACAGAATTGCTTTTTGCTTTCTTTCATTTATATATGCATGTGTGTCAGGGTGTCTGGTGGCAGATTTATATTTTCAAACTTAAACAAAAAACGTTATAATTGACACAAAGTTTTGTTAAGAGCATTGATCGATAGAATGGAAATGCGGATTTTATTTTTTGAAGCGTATGCCATCCAAATGTCTTCCGTCAAGTTGAACACACTGTTCAAAACGGAGCCTTGTGTTCAGCGCCACACGCTGCAGTGAACTTGTTTCAATTGAGCTGATTTCTCGTCGAATATTTTTCTTTAAAGCCACAAGAGATTGGGGATTGTCATTATAAATCCTGTTTTTGAGGTAGTCCCATACAAAAAAATCCATGGGAATTAGATCGGGCGACCTCGGTGGTCAAAGCGACTGATCAGTTTTTGGGGGAAATTTTCCCGAATTAAATTCATCGAAGCTCTGGCTGTGTGTGCAGTCGCCCCATTCTGTTGAAACCACGTGTGTGAATAGTACTATGGATGAGCTCGCAGGATTGGCGTCGATAATTTTCACCATTGACATTCGTCGCCTGGCCTCGAGAATTTTTGAAAAAAAAAAATGATCCAATTATCTCATGCGTTGATAAGGCACACCAACCAAACAGTTACCCTGGGGCAATGCAATGGGTTTTGATGTTTCAATCGTGGGTTGCGGGTGCTTGTTGACGTAGCTATTTAAGTGAAAATGAGCCTCGTCGCACCAAAAAAATGGGATTTACAGTGCGAAAACATCGTTTTACAAAAATTTTTGGGTTAATCCAAGTAATTTACTTTCAGTTCTTCAACGATTGGAATTTTCAAAGGATGGAATTTCAGATCCTTTTTTTAAAATTTCATGAATCGCTCTTGGAAGACCCAGTGAGGCTGCTCTTTTCCGTATTTAAAGTCGCGGATTTTCACGTAAACTCTTTTCAACCAGTTCAATGTTTTCGCGAGTCCTTGCAGATCGACTGGGCCCTGGCCGTGGGACATTAATAGACGAAGCAGTTGTGCAGAATCTCTGTACCATCGGTGCATCGGTCCATCACGTATTCGCCGAATACCGAACTTTGAACGAAATTGTCGACGAGCAATTAGATAAGAATCATTACTCTTAAAATATGCCTCCACGTTCTCTCGTTATTTTGCTGATGCTCTTTCAATGTGCGAGCATACAAGTGACTGCTTGTAACTCAATTGTCTTACTTAGTCATAAACCTTCCGGGTCGGCAAACCCCAGACATAAGAGAATAAGGCGGCCAACAAAGAAGACAAATATTTTGGCTTGCATTCATGCAATCAGTCCAAAAATGCCATTTAGTTCTGTAGAAGCCGATTAAGAACAGTTTTGTAGTCAATATACTTCACACAATAATACTGCCCTCTCACTTCTTTTCTCAAATCATGGAACTAGCAAGTATCTAAATAGTACGTACAGCCATTTTAAGATGTGAACACTTGGAGCTGCGAAAACTGAAGAACATTACCCCGATTGAATAAGAGACACGCAAACAAAATCGATTGCAATTTGCCAGGGCGCCTATGATGCGGAGGGGTGAACGGGTCAATTTTTAACGGGTTAGACTCTAAATACACTCCTGAGGCTGAGACGGTAGCGCACAATGTGTGTGAATGTCCAGCACTGGCTAGCATATGGCTTAGGACCACGAACAGACACTTCTTAAATGTGAATGCCATGGGTTACCTAAGCCTTAGAAAAATTCTAGCAATTAAAATAGGCCCCGTGAAGAGGAAGAAGGCCGAAAGTTACCAAACATTCTGAAAACACTACAGACAAGAGTAAAGGCTAGTGTTAGCACGAGTCTCAATGTTTTCATAAATAAAGTAGTCGTAAATTACAAACTGGTTGCCTGAAATCAATTAGAGAAAAGGATGAGGTCAAAAAGAGCCCCATAATGAAAGCGGTCTGTTTCGATATCCCCTCTACAGTAAGACAAATTTTAGATTTTTGGAACGCATTGAAGATGACTGAAGATGTCACATAGCCGAAACCGGTTTGTCTCCAAATCAAACTAGATAAGGGATGACGGAAATTCGTTCCAAAAATCTACATCAAAATACCTGAATATCAAATCAAGATTAAAAAAAATTATTTTCCAACCGTCCTCTCTGGTCACCCTATATAATCTAAACGAAATTCCTTTAGGTTTTTTCATCGACACCCAGAGTCATAACAAAATCTGTTATAAATGACAAACTACAACGTCGTATATTTGTTCAAAAAATTACTTTGTTTTGACTTAAGTTTTTGATATATTTTTGCTTATTTTCGTTTTTAAAGTAGAAACATGACACTCAATGCTTTATATTTCTTTCTTGGAATTAAAAAAAATTGTCAAGCAAATTTGATAAATATGCGTTGCAAATTGCAATTAAGACTAACCAAGACATTTATTTTTTTTTTCAATAATTATAGCATTTTTAAAAGTGTTTGCTGTGATGGTGTAGAGCAGAATATTCTATAGATTTTAATTTTAAAGAAAATATTTCCGATTACAAAAGAAGTAAATTTTCCCTAAGTTTGGCAATATTGTTTTCAAGATTAAAGGTCGTTGAATTTTGTATAACACACATTGATAAAAAGCCAACAATCATTCAAGATTCAAGCAGAAGATTACATAATATTAATTCGAAATTAAGAACAAAACTTTACAAAGTAAAATATTTGACTAAAATGTTATGCTGCAACTTACTCTCCAAAAAGTAACAAAGTAACGGTTTCACTATCGGAGAGTGTGTTTGTGTGCGTGTGTGTGTGTGTGTGTGTGTGCCAAAAAGTGTATAAAATGTACACCAAATAATAAAAATCGATAAAACTCCCACATAAAACACGCTTAAATTTACAGTAACCTTCAAATTAACATAAAGAAATAATGCGAATTAAATACATACATGTATGTATGTATGTATGTACCTCTGTACATAACTAAATACATACACATTTATCCTGCGAATGTGGCAAAAAATAACTAAAGTTCTACAAAAAAATTATGTATATATGTATCATTTACACCAGGTAATGTGGTAAAATAAAATCTTACCTCTACAGAAATTTTATCAAGTAATTTTTTGCCGGTATGACCAAATTTCACCCTTTGATCAAAATTAAAAACATAATTTGTATTGTTGTCGTCGTGTTTCGATTCAGCAATATTTAAAGCGGTAGCCTTATAACGTTTTGTCTGAATAGACAATGAGGAGCCATTATTATTTTTAAAGTTATTAAACGATTTACTACCAGTACTACTACTGCTAGCGATGCTTATCATCCGCAATTGCTTAATTTGCAATGTAGAAGAACTTTTAAACATTATTTTTTTACACAACCAACTTTAAAAAATAAATAATTTTTTTTCTTATTTCCAAACCGTTTCAATAATAAAAACTACTGATTCAGCAAATTTCTAATTTTCTTTTTCCTTTAAAGCTTTACGTGATAATTTTTTAATTTAATTCAAAAAAAAAAAAATCGTTGTTTAACCACTCAATACACTCAACACTATCCTCCTCAGTAGATAACTTTTCGCAAACGTATTTGCCGATTTCCCACAGTCTACTAAATTTTAAGGTAATAGAAATGAAAACTCACTAAAGCTTCTCAGCTATGGTTGTGTTCAGTGTTGCCATGCACAAAGAATTTGTGTAAACAAAATTTGAAAAAAAATACCAAATCAGAATAATAACTAAATTTAAGTTTATTAAAATCTTTAAGCGAATAATTTATTTAGGCTCAAGTTCGTTTTTTATTCTTTTAATAAAAAAGAAAAATTTATTTAATAACTTAATAATAATAAAAAATGTTTGTATTTGTACCGTATTTGACACTGCATTTTATACACGTCATCGGCATTCTCTGTGTCATCTATTTATTACAACTAATGATGAAAAATTAAATACGCGAGTTTCCCATCATTTTCATATTCTTCGTTCATTTTCTTGTTGGTTTAGAACAAAATTTATCCCCCGGTAACTTTACTTTATTAAAATATATTTAAAAATTTTTTATTTAAAATAAGTTATGTAAATAAATTTTCATTAATTTTATTTCATTTATTGACTTTTCATCTTAGTATTTTTCGATGAAAAATGGAAGCTTGCACTCACTTTAGAACAAATAAAAATTAACGAATGAAAAATGACACTGAAGATGGTCGAAACCGGTTTGTCTTCAAAACAAACTTGACAAGGGATGACGGAAATGCATTCCAAAAATCCACAATCAAACACCCTGTCGGAATATCAAATCAAGAATAAAATAATTAACAATAATAGTTAAATTTGAATTTAAACGAAAAATATGACGTGTAAGCCATTATCAGAAAATTAAGGCTACCATGCAAGTTATTTTTTATCTGTTTTTTAATTTTAAGAATTTTAATATCGGTGTACTTTCGTGTTTAGAAATAATTCGTACTGGTTTAAGCAAAAAATCGATCTTATCTAAAACTTTTAAGTAATGAAATTGTTTTTTGAAACGTACAATTTTTTTTTTTTAAATTCAACTTTGCTTAAAATACAATTAAGATGAAATTTAAACTAAATATTCATTAAAAATTATTAATTAATGAATTGGGTATATATATGTATCATTAAAGTGTAATTTTTGACTTAAATTAAAAAATTTAACAAAATGTAGAAAAATATTTCCATTAAGTTCTTGTCGTATACCCAGCAAAAAATAATTCGGATTTTGTAAGCAGTACATACTTTTTCTGGCGTACAACAATGTAATACAGTATATCAGAAAATGTAAAATTACTCGTATTGTATATTCCTAAGTATATATTTTAGCAATGCACAAAAAAAACGAATATTCTTGCACATTCGCTTACAAAGGTGCATACCAGAAAGCACTACTGTATGGCAATGAAAATAAAATAATAATAAATCACGATGAGTTACGAACAAAACATGATAAAATGATAGTAAGCATTCATTGAGTCTCCAAAATGCAATGAGGCGCTAAAATAATCGCTTAAAAATAAATGCAACTAAGTGGAACATCGCAAACAAATATCATGTCATACATAAGTAGGGTCGTATGCAAGCCATTTCAACTCGATATTCCCTTAAAAGATACTGAGGAGGATGCAGTAGTTTTTTGCTGTCAGTACAGTCTAAGTTAGTTTGCATTACAAGTTTTGCTCGATTACTCGATTTTTTTATAAAATAAGCATTAAGAAGAACGTCTGAAAAATATTATTTATATTCAGTTTTTTTGGCCCAACATAGAGGGTACATCAAAATACATAACAATTTTCGGTATGCATATGGATGAATGATGAGTACAATTTATAAATTTCTTTTTTTAATAACGTGAAATATAATAAATGAATGTAAGAAATATAATAAAGTTTATTTTATATTTATTATTTAATTAATAAAACGATAAAAAGCGTTTGAGGTCTAACGTTTTTTCCTACTTCATAGTAAAATATTCCAAATTCTCTGGAGGGAGTCGATGGATTTAAATTATAAAATTTTGTGTTTTGGCAACACTGCTCACCGTAATGTACTCTTTTTTTCTCTTCTTTTTGGTTCTTTGGTAGTATGCGTGTGGCCGGCTAAGTGTATGATGGTATAACAAATATTCAGTTAATGTAGTGCATGAGCTTAAAATGTAAATATAAATGATATAAATTACTGTTAAATATTTATAAGCCTTTCGTAGCATTACATTAACAAAACCAAAACGAATTTTGCAGATTTTAGCTAATTGTTGTCTTTGTTATACTCTTTTCTAATACGTGCATATGTACATATGTGCACATGTGCCTAGGTAGGTGGGTGGTACCTTGTTGAATGCGCATTGGGTATGTGTGAGTGTAATTTCGCAAAAAGTTTACTCAACTTTAAAATATAGCAAAGAAAAAATATTAAATTTCTTGAGTTAATAACTTAAGACAGAATTAGTGAACTTAATTTTGGAAAATTTATTATTTTTTGGTTTTTTAAATTTTTAAAGTTTGCCAAAAAAAAATTGCCAAAGTTTAAACTAGCTGATTCTTGATTTGATATTACGAACGAGTGTGATTTGACACATATGTACATTTGAAGCGAATTTCCGGCATCTCTTGTCTGCGTTCAGATCGAACAATTAAATAAAAGATGGCAGATAGCCGAAACAAGTTTGTTTTCAAGCTAAACTTGACAAAGAATTACGGAAATTCGTACCATGGCGCTATGACTTAAGTAGTCGGCGCGGCGCATTAACTATTAAGCATGCGATGGCTTTAGAAGCCTGGATTCTTCGTATCGCAGTCGCTGCCAATAATAAATGAATTTTTTCTATTATATATTGCAACGCCCTTCTTCTTCGGTATCACTTTGTAGCACCTAATAGTTAGCGACGGCAAATAATGAACGAAATTGCTAACCAAGCTTAAAGTAATGCGCCTATATAACACCAGAGGCGCTGCAACACTGTTATAAAAATTAACAAACGCGCAATTGCCGAGTTGTAAACACTAAAGGTTTTCTCTTTTTCCTCTCTACTTCACTTCCAATCTTCTGTAATCCTATCCCTTTCCAGAGAAAATGTTACAATTATTCAAAAGAAATTAGTATGCACTAACTGATTAATTACCCGAATTTTACTTTGCTTTATAAAAAATTATATACAGTTTATACTAGAGCCCTGAAAAATCTAGTTCAATTCATTTTGGAATAAATTTAACTTCAGTTTAACTAAATTTATTCATCAATCTATTATTTGTTTCTTTCACTTTGGAAGCAAAGCAAATATCTCAACTATAAATTATTTTTAGTTTAATAATAAAAATAGCAGCCAAAAAAAATCACATTAAAAGAGATATGCTCCAAGATTAAGAAGTACACCAAGAAGTCACCCTTGTTACGCAGACTATAGACTATAGACTAGTAATTGTTTTTCAAGTTTTCTTTTTCGTTAAAAAAAATAGAAGTACTTATCTTATTTAATATAATTTTTGGCTGTTAAGAAGTCGCTATAGGAAGATTATATTCTGCCCTAAAACTGATATTAACCGATTTAATATCAATATTAATTACACAGTCCGTACATTTTCCAAGCAAATAATTAAACTTGAAAAATAACTTAAACAGTAAATATTAATTTTAAAGCGGAAAATAAAACTTGATATATAAAAAAACCTACTATTATTTAAATAAATAATCACGAAAAAAATATTTTTTTCAATAAAACTTATAAATAGTTTTGGTTTTCTTACTAATTTCTGACTCCCTCATCCTTAAATAAGCTATCAAAACTTCTATTTCCGCTTACCATTTACTCAAATAAATCCACTCGGATAGAACTGTAACACACACTTCTCGCTCTCTCTCTCTCTCTATTGAGTGAAAAATTCAGAGTACAATCAAAAAGAGCGCCTAGTATATCAAATCACAGTTACGTATGCATCTGTGTGTGCGTGTGTGTCAGCCATACCACTTATAGTATTTAAGTGTTTTTATTATTGCTGTAAATTGTTAGGGGGCTTGTTACCATTTTATCGGATCCAAACAAATAGTTAAGCACTCAAATATTTGCACACATTCTCATAGGTGCGAGCACACGTATTTAGTCAAATTTAAAACATGAAATTTTATGATTTTAAGGGCCTGATTGTGTAACACAATCGAGTGACTTGTCTAGAGAATTTGGATAGAAATTGACATAAAAAATTATTTGCTTTTCATATAAATTTTGTGGACGAGTAGCTCGCTTGTGTTAGAGAAACAGGCCATAATATGCTATTCAATGTGTAAATTAGGCAATTATATTGTACTTACCAGATTTTTCTAAACCATGATAAAACCTGGCTTTGTTGGAATATTTTATTCATTGATTCCTCACTTAGGTTCACAGGCCTTATTTTCATAAAGGGATAGATAGCGATTACACTGATAAAGATCTGGAAGAGGTTGTAGTAAATTAATTATCGGCTAAGGTGCTGCCGAATAACGAAAACAATCTGTGATATATTTAACTTCTTTAGTATTAATAAAATAAATATATTTCTTTCTTAATCGGAAGAATAATAAACGAACTTAAGCCTGAATAAATTAATTCATAGTCCATAATCATAATTCTGCTTCAAAAATTTATTATATTACATTTATTTGACGAAATAAACTTAAAAAACAACATGAAAACGATAATATAACTTTTAAAGAACAAAACTGTTTTTTAAAATAATTATTCAAAACCGCTTGTTTTTTTTATAAATTTTAATCATTTTGACAAATAATAAAGAACAAATTTGACATGAAATGTAAATAATCTTCCTCGACAAATTGTATATATGATAAAGGACTGTATTTCGGCTCTTCGGGTGGGAAGTAAGTCATTTGTTCCTCCTCTTCAGCGGGCTCCATTGCAGATTCATCTTGGGCAATATGAACTCGTTTGGTGGTATCATAGTTTGTTGCTTCACTTGATCTACGAAGAGCTGGTCTTGCTAAAGTGGGCGTGGAAGCAGTGGGTTGTTGATCTACTTGCTTCTGCGGTGGATCATTGCTTGAGCATATAGGACTTATAATGTGAGACATTTCAAAGTTTCCGGAGGGAGTGGAAGTTTTGTTCTGCTGCAAGTGTAAACGTCTTACCACATTTACTCTTAAATCTGTTGATTGTCTTTTTTGAGTATCAATAGGCAGGCGCTGTGCTGATGCAGAAGATGTTGAAGTTAAATTGGCCTCCTCAATTTTTTGCATTAACACTTGACCGTGTTTGCGTCTGTGCCAAATTTTATTATGCTCTCGATATTCTATTAAAACTTTACGGCGCACAAACTCGTGATACGAAAGTAATTCACTTGATATTTCTCGTTTTATAAGTTGTTTTTCTCGAACAGGCAGCAGTGAATTTTTCAGAGCCAACAAACTTTGTGAGGCCGCCAGAGTGAGTATATGCTCTAAGGCCATTAGACACAGCTCACCATCTAAACTTGAGAGCAATTCATTGGGTGGACAATTTACCGAGGATACTGAGGCAACCGACAAGGACTTTGAAAATGGTTTCTGGGTTACATTATGTGACTGCGGTGATTTCTTAAGATCAGCTGTGGCGGTTGTAGAATCTGTGGATTCAATTACGGGTAACACATTAAGTGGAACCTCACTAAAGCCATAATTTTGCTTTAAAAGAGAATAATTCTTAAATGTTTTAGAGGTTTCTAAAAGTGTATGACCTTTAACTTACCAGATTTAATACCTTCGTGTAGACACCTACTATACTTAGTGCCGTGCCAAAAGTTAAATGTATAGCATTTTCACTAAGTTTTGGTGCTCCAAAACGTATCTCAAATATAGGTTCCCATCTGCAGGCAGAAAACTCCGGTTCACAGATTAAATCAATAATATTTGGTGAAAAAGCTTGAAGACATTTAACGCACAAAATTATAACCTCGGTTAAGCTGTAGAACAGAGAGAAAGTAAATTAAAAATGTAAAAAGGAGTTTCTGAAGATTGAGGCAAAAACTCTTATATATTTACAAAGAACTGTCACACATTGTACTGTACCAGCTTAAAATGCATGGAAATTATTTCCAAAACAAATATTAATGGTCTGTTTCTGTAACATAAGCGAGCGATGCGACGCGTGGCAAACACTGATGTTTTGTGTTTGATTTCTGTACAAATTCTCTCGATTGCGTTACAGAAATAGGCCTTTTCTTTGCTTTGCTTTTACTTTGCTCTCTTTGAGTGCAGAACTTTCCCCACCGTGGAAACGCTCACATCTTAATAAATATAGAGTCTTTGATTCCAGACTCTTCAGAGGATATTTTCTCTTTTGATGAAGTTTTTTATTCTAATTAGAAGGGAATAGGAGTTTTCAAACCAAATTGTCTTTTTTTCCGATAAAATTTTAAAGAGGTATTAAGTATGTGCGGAAATCTTACTAAAATTTGCGAACTTACTTATTAAACGTGGTTACAACTTCATCCACCATGCCCTCATTTTCGACGCCTCGCAAAATATCTATTTGTGAACGACGACCAGCTAACAAAAACTTGACATTTTTAGGCTGATGAAACATAGAAATCGCATGACCCAGAAGCATTTGTACAGAACGCTGAAATTATACAAACACAAAATCTGTTAATCTAAAATCAAGAACAACTTCTTAATAAACCTACCATCAAGTTAAACAACGACTGCGAATGTTCTAAACGCCATTGCTTTTCATATTGCACCAAATTGACCAACAAGTTTACTGTATTTTTTATTAAATAAATAGCAGCCGGTTCCAACGATTGTTTGCTCAACAACAAAGAGTCAACTAAATATTCCTCATGAATGCCCACAAATTGTAAGGTCTCCTTTAGAAAAAGATATGAATGCTTATGGAATAATATGCAAACCAATTCTATGCCACGTGCATAAATAGGCCACCAGTTTTCTACAGTCCAGTCAGAATCTTTGGGTTGATTTAGACCATAATTCGCCTCTAGAAGCTCTTTCGGCGGCAAAAGTTTTAGCCATAGATAATCACCGACATCACAGTGTAAAAACTCGACCGAACAGTTGCCCTTCGCAAAGACAATTAAAACGTCAAGCAGTTCTACTGATAACTGTTGTTTGCTATTCAATTGCAAAATGGCGCCCGTGCAGCTTAGTAAACGTTGAAAAACTTTATTGCTGATAAATGGAACATCCCAATGGCCAAAGCCCTCGTTGTGAAAAATTACTGCCACCGTTTTCAGAAGATTTAAACACAAAACTAAAGAGTTCGAGGATGTTTGTTTGGTTTCCTCGGTGGCGGATTTCTTTGTTTGTATCTCCACTTTAACGCAATTATCTAGATTTTCTAATTCAGAGCAAATTATGTGGACCACGGAGTCCAAAAATGAGAGCGCTAACGATGAATCCTCCAGCAATTCTTCCGAAAGTAAGTTGGCTGATTTAATGGCAATAGACAAAGAAGCTTCTTTAGCTCGTACATGCAAATCACTGTAACATGAAGCCACTCTACTTAACAAATTGTTTAGTTGTTTTAACGTTTGCTTATGTTCGTCGGTCGTTTCTGTGTAGGCATGCTTAGAGCATAAAATTATAAAAAGATACAGTTCCGATAGTATGATTAAAGGCCTTAAATCATCGACATATTCCGCACGATCAACTAAAATGTTTAAACATTTTTCGGCCAATAGTTTAAATTGCTTTTTCGGAATCTCCATAAAAGTGGGCTGTTTCTTTAAAAGTATTAAGAGAAACCCTTTAAACGCCTGCAACCTGCATAACCATTCTGGCATTTCTTCTGGGTTAAATTCTTGCAATTTATTTCCAGAAGTTCTAGGCAAATCAAATATGAAATCAAGACATTTTCCAAAGTATTTAGGTTCGAAAAATTTTGTTAAAATTTGTTTCAGACCATTATTAGTTTTCGAGTTGGTACAAAAAATTTCTATGGCCAAAATATTAAACAGCTGGGTGTAGGCTTTAACATTTGTCTTTAACGGCCCGAATAACGGCTGACAAAACTTGTCCCAAAAGTTGGGCTTTTGCAGGAGAGAATCCATCAAGAGTTGCATGTTTTGTTTCCACAGCATATGATACAGATTCATTATTTTACTGGGTATTATTTGATCCACAATATTGGGATCCTTGGACACGGCTTCTAAATAATCCTCCATGTAGGTTACTATACTATCAGATATTTGAGCATTTTGTTCTTTGCCAAATATACGCTTTTCTTTATTATAGTTGACCTTGAAGAAGGCCTCTGTAACACCTGGTTGTTTTTCTATGCAGGCTTCAATCAATTCTAGAATGGCAATTTTGATGGAATCGCTTTCCAATTCATCTGGCAACTTTTGCAAAAAAGTCAATCGAATTTGATCTGGTTCCATATCTAAGCACGCCAGCAAAGACATGTTAAATTCCAAAGCAATTCTTTTTAATAAACGGCAAGATAAAATGGGCAACCATCTGTCAAAAATGTTACTCATATAACTTGTAACTACGGGTATTATTCTTAAAGTATCCCTTTGTTTGGGCTGGGTGTAAATCATGGCTTCCAAAGGCGATAATTCGGATGTTTTGTATATATTGGTTTTCAACTTTAAGACCTGCATTAAAATTCTCATGGACAGACGCACTAGCAAGACCAAACCTTGAGTTTGTTGTACAATCCAATTTGTTTCCATTTCCATACAATGTTGCAAGTAGGCATTACCCAATGCCACAAACCTCAATAATATTTGTCCATTTTCCATAGACATTAAGGAATAAACGCAAATATCCCTTAGTAACAAATGCTCCTTGGAAACTTTAGCATCCTTCTCCATGGAGGTGAACGCATCAAGGATGTCACATATAAAACCCATAATTTCAGCATAGATTTTATGTTTAACAACTTGAGATTGAAATCTCCAAATATGTAAATGAGGAAATACATCACGTAGCAGAAATATTAAACCCGGAATCTCTACTTGAAAGTATTTTTTTCTTTGCAATTTTGTATAGCAGCGTAAGAATGTGATGTAGGCTTGTAGAAAATTAAAATTTTCTTTTTTCTTTTCCACATCCACCAAATAAGAACCCACAAGATTTGAGTCAAAACAAGAACCGTGAGCATATTTCCTGTAATCATCCAATGAACAATTTGTTATAAAAGGTAAAATATCTAAATTAATGACACGTATAAAGATCTCAGCATCAGCCAAAGGCAGTAGAGCTGAACAGACGTATAAACAGTTGGCCATTAATTCCACGGGTGGCTGTTGTACAGCCTTAAACTTATTTAACAAATCTATACACATTTCTGTGGGATGTACCATTTCCGCACTTATTTGCGCTAAAGTTTTAGTTTTCTTTAAAGCTTCTTGCAAATACTTCAAACCCTCGTTGACACGTTTTACTCTTTCAATATTTTCATAATCTCCAAAATATTGCTGAGTCTCATTTAACAGACAATTAATTTCATGATGCAAAACATTGAAGTAATTTACAGACACACGAAAGTGAATACAATAACCCTCGGGTCGGGCCAATACTGCGGCCGAAGTACCTTCTGGTATATAGAAATCAATTCGAGAATACGGTTTAACTGTTTGTGTCAACACATATTCATCATCCCCGACAGATTTAAGAAAATATTTGTTTTCATCATAAAAATCAGAGAGAATAGGCAAAGTCTCCAATTGAGATTTGATCTGAGGAAAATAAAAAAAGAAACCTCTTTAGACTGAAATTATATGTCTTATATTTTATCTCACATAATTTTCCATTCCAGCTTTGGTTAAAGAACACGCTAACATAGACATGTGTTGAAAATCTATAGGAAATATTTCTAATAAGGTGTTGAATAAAGAGCGAACGCCGCCTTCTGGAAAATAAAGGTTTTATTAATTAAAGTGTTTAAATCAAATGTAAATATTTGTTTTTACTATCAGAGGATGTTTATACAAGATCATTTAGAAGTTTTAATATAAAAAAAAACCTTAATAATCTTACCATCTTTGCTGCAAAACTCCTTAGCTAAACTGGGCCAACTAACTAACTCACACAATAGTTCGTAAATAAAAGCATGTCTCGAACAAGAACCATCACCATCGAAAAAGTCGCACATATACGACAAAAGATCGTAAATAGTATTACGCACAATACGGCCAACCAGAGAGTCATCCTAGATTATAACAAGACAACACAGAATAAGGCATATAATCTTTAAATATTGAGGTAAACCTTTAATTACCTTAAACAACGGACTGGATATTAAACTATGAAGATAATTAAAACATTTCAAGTCTAATGCCTTTTTGCCCATTTGCCGACAACGTAAAAATTGTTCATCATTTTCGGCGGCATTACAGAAACGTATTTGTAACATCATCCATGCCAATAAAATTGGACCATTCTCTGGATGATGACACGCACGTGTGACATCTTTATCCAAACTTTCGTATATTTCTTCGCAAATTTTTGAAGTTGAATCATCAAAGTCTAAACACTTTAGAAATATGGCTACTTCTGAATAGGCTAAGCGTAGATACAATTCCGTATGTAAGGGGTTCGAAGTGCTTAAATAGGGCTGTTGCCGACCAAACGAGTGCTGTTTAAAGCAATTGCATAATCGTTTTATCTCCGGCACACTCAAATGTTGATGGTCACATAAAATTAATAGAATTTGCAAAACTTCTATGATTTCTCTAGCATTTCTTTCAGACCAATTTACCAATTTTGCTTGATAGTTAAAAAATTCTCTGGCGATTAGTTTCTGTGGTGGCTGTTCATTAATCAGGTGTTCTAATTGTTTCATATATGATTCTCTTAATTTATCCAAACCTATTTTATCCACAATTTCCTTATATTCATTATGATATGGATGATTTGCCACTTTATAAAAAATTAAAAGGTTTTTAACAATTTTCAAAACAATCATTCGTTCTAAGGTGTAATAACCCCATATATCATCCAGTAATTGAGTCATATTATTTTCTGTAGAAATTAAACTGGTAAGAGAACTGGCCGATCCCCGGTATTCATTAGCTAAATAATAACACAATATTTCCCAACATTGTACAGACTCAAGGTCCTATAATATTAAATACAAAAGTAGGTTTAATAATAAATGTTTAAATTATATTTATTGTTAAAATTGATTTACCAATAACTCCTGCAACCTCAAAGTAAATGGCAGCAATTTTTCTTGCTTTTTCTCGTTTAACAATCTCTCCAAATTATTTTTGCTGAATTTCGCCACCTTGAATTGAAGTATGCCATCTTGCAATTCTTTGGACACATTAAATAGCTCTTCCTTAACAGTAGATTCGGGCGTCTCGTGATGTATACCAGACACTAGTTGCCACAAACGCTTCCAGTCCGTTCTGAAATGTACACAAATATTCATACACATGACTTCACATTTTCTGTAAGTTTGTTATTTACATCACATTATTTGTTGCAGATGACATTATTCTATATAATTGTATTTTATAATTGATTATTTAATAAATCTATCTAAAATACCGGCGCGCCAATTTTGTTTCTTATGTTTTGGTTTAAGATCTGTGAGTTTTTACAATTCAATGGGTAGGTCTTTAGCAAGCGACCACACAGCAAGAAAAATGGGGACGATTTTGGGAATGTGACAAATTTAAAATATATAAATTGTGCGGAAATTTTTTAAATAAAGCAAATTCTATTTTATTAAAATTCTCAAGCTTGAAGGTCTTTTGTTAAAAAATTATATTTTACAAAAATTCAAATTTTTGTGACAATAATTTTTCATAAACTTATTATTTGTTTGTTGTTTTGTAAAATTTTTATTTCATGATGATGCTACACAATGGAGTAGCGAAATATCGAAAATAAAAATATAATATTTTAACAAAAGACCTTCAAGCTTGAAGAATTTTAATAAATTAAATTAAAAAATGTCAAGAAAATCTATAATTTTTATAAAGCAAATTCTATTTATTAAAATATAAATGTCGCAAATTGCTTGCATTAAAAGTGTTTGTCTTAAACCTAGCTCAGCAAAGCCAGCAAATAGACTTAATAATTTTGAACTTTAAGAAAAATGTATATTTATTCGTAGCCCATGGTTTCAAATTTTGCACATAAGTATTACTGCACTTGCCGATTAGCTCTTCACATTGTGAAAGTTTTCTTTCTGAAAATTTCTTTACTTCTCTTTAGAACTAATATTTGTGTCTACACTCTGATATATTTTTTCAATTAAATAATATGTTTCTATATGTTTACTTTCACATTATTTTTCTTTTTTGACATTTCCAAACAACAAACAAAAACTAAAGTGTGTTAATCAAAAGTTTAATACAAAATGTACATGTGAAGCGAAAATATAAAAATTGACAGTGATGACTTAGAAAACAGAATTTTCGAGTACAAGAATATTTATACCGCATCACATTTTGTCTCCCCTCTCATCAATAAACTCAGACTTCCTCATAATGTGAAAAATTAATATATTTAGCATATAACCTCAATTTAAAATATTTCAAAATCTTAATGCGCTTTAACTCGAAAATATGTGTCGCCACAAATTTTTTAACAACGTTGTCTTGATTAAATTTTTTGTGTAATATAATATAATATTATGTTTAATATAATTTTATAAAAATAAAAAAAACTAGAAAATATTACACAATCTTTTACTAATGTTAGTCTAATATATGGAACTGTCCTACATGTTCATTAAGCGACAGAATTGAATTATGTTTCCGTCTGGTAACACCTTGTTGGGTCACAGCTGTTTCTTTATTTTCTTTCTTTATTATTATTATTGTTTGTTTTCAAATAGCAAACAAAATAGTTTATAGTGAAAAAGGAGAATTAATACGAAAAAAATAGTTTTTTTTTTCGAAAATATAATAATGGATCAAACTAACGATTACTTTCGTTATATATACAGTTCATCATTGCATGAATTAGTACAAATTAAAGTGTAAGCGAATGTGAATTAAAAAGTACATACATACATACAAGTGCACATTATGGTTAAATATTTTCTTATGCATTTAGTGGTACATTAGAAGGCAAAAAACGGCAGCCTGATTTCGAAAAACTACTCGAGGATCCTATACTACGGTTTTCCGGTCTCTATTCTGAAGAATGTCCCTCATTCCAAGTACGTCTGCAAATATTCAATCAGGGTCGTCCGTACTGCCTGCCTGTGACCACTTCATATAAATCATTTACTAAACGTTGGAGCTGGAATGAGTGGGTTACTTTACCTTTACAATTTTCCGATTTGCCACGCACTGCCATGTTGGTGCTTACCATTCTCGATTGTGCTGGTGCCGGACAAACGACTGCCATAGGTGGTACTGCTATATCCTTATTTGGTAAAAATGGTATGTTTCGTCAAGGCATGTATGATTTGAGAGTTTGGCTGGGTGTAGAGGGTGAGGGAAGTTACCCTTCAAAGACTCCCGGTAAGGGCAAGGATTCCTCAAAATCACAAATGCAACGTTTAGGCAAATTAGCTAAGAAACATCGTAATGGTCAAATACAAAAGGTTGATTGGTTGGATCGTCTGACGTTTCGTGAGATAGAATTGATAAATGAAAGGGAGAAGAGAATGTCCGATTATATGTATTTGATGATTGAATTTCCCACCGTTGTAGTGGATGATTGTTTTACCGTTAGTAATTGGTCGCAAATATTTTTGTTATAAAATGTAAATTTTCAGATATTTCATTTATTTTCTAGTATTCGATTGTTTATTTTGAACCCGAAGGTGACAAAAGTTATAAATTTTTAAGTAAACCAAAATTGGTTACGGTTCCAGATTCTGAAATCTTACAGGTAATTTAGAGTAAAATAATGTAGCAAATATTTATATGTATATATATGTATGTATATTTATTTGTCTATATTGCGAATTTAAAATATTAATTTTACTCATAGTTTCAATATTATTTTGAAAATATTCTTAATTTAGACAAGAGCTAGGAGTTTTTAAATTTTTCTAATTTTTTTTTCACTTTTCTATACATACTTACAAATTTTCAAAAAATAATATATTTGTGGTCGAAAATTTTTTATTTTAATACTTAACATATTGAACATAATTGAAGCGCCTTGACTGCCATAAAGCTCCCAATGCAATAACTTAATTTGCCCTATGTCCACTTTACTAGTCTTTCATATGACCACAGATATGTAAGTATGTAAGTGTGGGTTTCCAAAAAAACTCCCAAATACTTTTAATATGTAAATTATTCTACAGGAAATAAAATTTTGCCATTTTTGTTACAGTAATGTTCACTAGCTTTTAACCATTTTATTTTAAAATACGAATGCGAACTAGGAACAAAACAGATAGCCTCTAATAAGGTAAGGTCAGTGCCACAAAATATCACACCTAAGGCGATAAGTCTTCAACCCTGACTCATTCGGTCTGACCTTCTTAATAACTTAATACCAAATAATATTAGTAGACAATGAATAGTTGACGAATTTCATACACTCTACCAATAGACATTATTGAAACACGTATTACTAAAAATCTACACTAGTTTCGCAACTGGTTAAACGTATGAATGAATTAAGTATCACTTCTCTTGCGTTGAGGCAAATATTTTGGGTTATAATTCTCTAATTTTAATCTTAGATTTACAAAAGCCTTACAAAAATGTCTTCCGTAATGGATAATCTGTTTTTGCGGTGCCTTTATTAATAGGTTGTGTACTGGAACGAATATTTTCTTTAGTATTTGCTTACCGTATTTTATTGTGGAAAATAATTTTTGGGTCACAAACCATATACAAATTCCTATCTACTTCCCTTTTGAGTAGTTAAATTACACTTAAAATCCATAGAAATGTTCAATGCGATTGTGATGTAAAAACATTCGCTAAAATTATGCGTGTTTACTGTAAACAATTGTAGTATTTAGCAAGTTTATGGAAAATTCGACGCAAAAACGCAAGCAATAATTGTCTGCAAATATAAATTAAAATTTATTTTTATAAAATCGATGTTATATTTCATCAAAAATTAAGCACTTTAAAGAAATATGTTTAAAATACTTCAATATTTTTATGCGAAAAATAAAAGTTCGAATAAAATATTTTCGCACGTGTAAACTTTGCAAATGTTTTCAAAAATGTCGTGTAAGAAATAACAACTTTTCTAGAAATCGAAATAAAGATAAAGTGAAAGTGGAATTAAGTAGTCTTATAAGCGCTTTTGCATTTGAAGTTTGCTACTGAAATGTGTATATAGCCAAGCTTGTTTTTTTAATTTATTTGGAGGCCATACATTGTTACTAGAATTACAAACCATAATTTTTATTGTTTTTTCGAACTACAAATATTATTAATTGTTAAGTAATTTCAATCTTTAGGCATGAGTTCGTTTTTTCTTTCTATTCAGAAAGAGAATTATTTATTTTAATATGGACAACCTTTTTGAAAACCGCAAAAGTTTGAATTCTATTAGACACGAAGAATGCACGTTGCGTAGCGGCATAGAAAATGCATTCTATTCAGCTAGATGTCTAATAAAATTAAAACTTTTACGGTTTTCAAAAAGGTTGTCCATATTAAAATAAATAATTCTCTTTCTGAATAGAAAGAAAAAAACGAACTCATGCCTAAAGATTGAAATTACTTAACAATTAATAATATTTGTAGTTCGGAAAAACAATAAAGACTTAACAATTAAACCATAATTTTATTTTAAATTATTTTAAATACTCTATAAAATATAATTATGCATGTTCAATTCCAGGAAAACTTAGTGGAACGAAAACATCATAGCTTGGCCCGTTCGGAAAGGTCTAGGTTCTCAGATCGTGATGCTAAACCCACAGCCAGGTTTAAAATTTAAATCGATAAATATTTAGATCAAATTTATATGCTTAATTTTTCTTTTAGTATTCGTGATCAATTACATACCATTGTGTATCGTTATCCACCTACTTGTGTATTAAGCAGTGAGGAACAAGACTTACTGTGGAAATTCCGTTTTTATTTATGCTCTCACAAAAAGGCGTTAACGAAATTTTTGAAATGTATTAATTGGGAAACACAAGCTGAAGTACAGCAGGCTTTAATTTTGCTTAGTAAATGGGCACCCATGGATGTAGAGGATGCTTTGGAGCTTTTGAGTCCATCATTTAAACATCCTCAAGTGCGCAAATATGCCATTAGTCGTTTGGCCCAGGCACCCGATGAAGACTTATTACTGTATTTGCTGCAACTAGTGCAAGCTTTGAAATACGAAAGTTTTTCCGATATAATCGAATCGCACAAACGAATTTTTCCCGATCGTGATATAGTACGTTCATTGGATGATAATTCTACTTTATTCGATCAAAGTTCGATGAGTTCTGAATTAAGTGCGGGTGCTAAAGTTGGTGTGGTGGGTGGCAGTAGCTCCTCGATGTTAACAGGCACTCAACGCAGCAACATGCAGCGTGCAAATGTACAAATCGAAAGATCGTCTACCATGCCAATGGCCATATCCGTAAATTCTTCGTTGGCGGATGAAAATGAAACTTCGATTGGTTCTTTGACTTCTGATGTATCGAATACTTTAATGAGTGACACCAATACCAATGTTCAATACTCTACTATGGCCAATTCGGCCACAAATCTGGCTACTTTTCTCTTACAAAGAGCCTGCAAAAATCCCACTTTAGCCAATTACTTATATTGGTATTTATCGATTGAGGTGGAAGATCAAGAGTCCATACGTAAACAAGACGAAAGGGTACATGAAATGTATGACATGGTATTGAAAATGTTTATGAAAGTGTTGGAGAATGGTAATTTCCATTTACGTGGGATTTATCATAATTTGAAAAAACAACAGCGATTTATTGACGAATTGGTGAGATTGGTAAAGATTGTGGCCAAGGAAACGGGTAATCGTAACAAGAAAACGGAAAAATTTCAGAAATTATTAAATGAAACGGACACGTTTAAAATTAATTTTACCAACATTGATCCCATACCGTTTCCTTTAGATCCGGACATTTATATAACAAAAATTGTACCCTCAAAGACGTCATTGTTTAAAAGTGCTCTCATGCCAGCCAAGTAAGTTATGGATAAAATTATCTATGGAATATACGAATTTCCAGTAGGTAAAGGCAGATGTTAAAATTTAATACAGCTAATTTGCGTATTGAACCTGAGATATGTGGAGATTAAGCTAAATTGGAGGCTGTGTTAAATTTTAGAGTAGCGTGTTGTGTCGGTTTGTCTTATAATAGATAAAAAGACATGTCGCAATCTACCCGTCCCTATTGTCTAATTTTCCTGTTTATGGGAAAAGTTTACATTCATTAATTTTCTATTAACTCCATTTTTCAGATTAACATTTGTTACTTCCATAACGGGCCATGAATATGTGGCAATCTTTAAGCATGGCGACGATTTACGACAAGATCAATTGATACTACAAATGATCACCCTAATGGACAAATTATTACGTCGTGAAAATTTAGATCTTAAATTAACTCCTTACAAAGTCCTGGCTACAAGTTCTAAACATGGTTTCCTACAATACATTGATTCCTACACAGTGGCCGATGTGTTGGCACGTGAGGGAAGTATACACAATTTCTTTCGTAAACACAATCCCTGTGAATCCGGACCATATGGAATTTTACCAGAAACTATGGATACTTATATTAAAAGTTGTGCGGGTTATTGCGTCATTACTTATCTCTTAGGTAAAAATTAAATTTAAACAAAATTAATAAGTCAAACAAATTGTTAAATTTATTTTTTTAGGTGTGGGTGATCGCCATTTGGATAATCTGTTACTCACCACGAATGGTAAACTATTTCACATTGATTTCGGTTATATATTGGGCCGTGATCCCAAGCCTATGCCACCACCAATGAAACTGAGCAAAGAAATGGTAGAGGCCATGGGCGGTGTTAGTTCTGAGCATCATCATGAATTCCGCAAACAGTGTTATACCGCCTATTTGCATTTGAGACGCCATGCCAATGTGGTTCTAAATTTATTTTCCCTAATGGTAGATGCCTCTGTACCCGATATAGCTCTAGAACCTGACAAGGCTGTGAAGAAGGTTGAGGAAAATCTTCAATTAGGATTGACGGACGAAGAAGCCGTTCAACATTTACAAGGTCTTTTGGATATATCGATAACGGCTGTTATGCCGGCTCTGGTAGAGCAGATACACAAGTTAGCTCAGTATTGGCGCAAGTAAATATTTAGTGTTATTTTATCGTACATAAGTATATTTATTCCAATATGTTATGTAATTAGCGTAAGGTCTTAATAATATAAATAAATATGTATTTAAATTCAGAAAAATATTCTTTCATAAATACTGAATGGAAGTTAAAAAATACTTATTTTGCAAGCATAAGATACTATATTTCTAGTTTTTCTAAGAATTTGGGTAAAGGTTTCCTGACGAATTTCGATTCGAAAGAAACCGTTTACGAAACAATTATACAGTAACCCCCTGACTTAAGCAACCAGCGAAATTAGCATGAGGTTGAATTATATTAATATTAATTTAAAGTCTCGAATAATATTTTAATAAAATCTTATAGGCAGAGTATATAATATATGAGATTTACCCCCATACAAACTGAAATTTATACAAAACACAAAGCAATAAAAACAGCTACATAATAACGAAACTCGTAATCCAGTAATCACTAACGTTTATAAACCGCTACAAAAACACCTGACCTACGAGCATTACCAACTACTTGTTTACACCTGACAGATGAACCACATGCTAAACAATAAAACACCAACGAGGTTTACCTGTTATCGGCTTGCTTGACATATAATGAAACTCCCACAAACTACCCAGAACGAAAAATGGCACATAGCGGAAACCGGGGGCAATCGACGTCAATTAAAATTTCCATCTAACTTCTATTCAAATTTATCTCCAAATCAAACTTAACAAGGGATGACGGAAATTCGTTCTAAATAAATATTGTTACAATGATAAGCGCAATCATGTATTCTTACCTGTAAGAATTGAGTGGTATAAATAATTGGTGCACTCAATGTACAGAAAGTTCCAGAAATAAAAAGTGCGAAAAGACTTGGATAGCCGAGCTAAGATTCAAAATCGAGTAACACGTTAAAGTGTGAACAGCGATTATAAAGAAGTGTAAATAAAGTAAAAGAAATTTGCTGTCGTGCGAGTAAATAAACACGTTTTAAAAAGTTTAAAAGGTAACAATATCTATCAAATGAACGTGTCGAAAAATTAAGAATTTTATTAACTTTTTTTATAAACTCTTTGTGACAGAGACTATGTAAAACAAGTATGATACTTTTATCGATTTTCGTCTTATTTTTTATAGCTAGGTATTTTTTTATTTTAGGAAATTTATCGTATGGCGTTTTTTAAGCCCGATAGAACTTTAATATGTAAAAAAACATTAAACATTTTAATCAAAACATTTTTTATTCGAAAGAACAATACGTAGCATTGTTTGAAAATGATATTGGCCACCGCGGGTGTTCTTGACTATGACCATTTCGTCGTCCAAATTTCATTTTCGAAGTATGGGTTGAAGAAATGGGGCAGTTTTGTTCATTAACAATCAGTTGTTAAAAAATAAATCTGAATAATTTGGTAGCGTTGTTCAAGCGTCGGTATATTCATTATGATCTGCCAGCATATTACCAATCCTAAATGTCAAATGTTAGTTCGTGTGACAGATAACCTTTTCGTAACTTCTATCAGTCCTTTATAATATGCACATAGAAAATTTAAGCAAGGGGAGATACTGACCATTTCGAACCAAAAGAAAATGCATATTTTTGTAAGAATTCAGTTTCTTTAATTACTAAAACATTTTTACTTAGCTTACATAAATAATGTCATTTAAAAACTATGTTTACTTTTCGTCTAAGAATATTGCATGGAAAAAATTATTTATTTAATAATTATTAAAAAAAAGGTTAAAAACCTTAAAATATGATTAAACAATTTTTTAATTTTATTTATAAAAATGTCTAAAATTTATTTCAAAACTCTATAATATTAAACACTCTTTAGCAGTGATTTACATATTTGTGCAATGAAAGAGATCTTAAAGAATGATAATTAAAGAACATAGGTTCAAAATTAAGAACAGTTTAATAAAACTTTATATACATAAAGTTTTACTGCGAATAAATTTATAAAGATTCATCTTTTTACAACGATAGTGTTGTGAATAGTACAACTACCGCGTAGTAAAAATGTGAACTTTTTTAAAAACTATTAAAAATATTTTAGAACAATTAACTACATCATTTACAAACTACTATTTAGAAAATCAAAGTTCTAATATTATTTGGAAATCAAAGTTATTTCTCGGTATTTCCGTAGTTTTTTTTTATTTTGTTTTATGCGCTAGTCTTAACTATCAAAAGTTATTTGACGTCTTGCCTTAGCGCTGTTTGTTTCAATGTCTGAAATTAGGTGCTTTTGAACTTTGACTGCTGATCCATTATTTGCTCCCGCATAGGGACTCACATTACGTTGATCTTTACCGGTGAAATTCTTCTGGGCAGATCTCCTAGTTTCGCAGTCAACATTTTCACGCAATACCACACTGCACAGATTACTTTTCGAAGAGCTATTTTGCAGTGAGGAATTGGTTTGTATAATTTTTGTGGTGCTATGTAAATTTGAGTTTTGCGTTGAATCAGCAGTTATTATATCCTGAGATATTTGATCAAAAAAACTTGTTTGAGAAATCGTCATACCAATGGTAGAACCGCAAAATCCCGAAGATGTTTGGCTTATCAAACCAAAGGACTCAAAGGAATTGTCAATTGTGAAAATGTTTTGCGTGGAACCTTTGTGGCTTTGTGTTTGGCTCAGCGAAGAGTGTGATGATTGCTGTTTGAGCTGTTGATATTCTTCGGGCCCTATGTAGCCAGAAAGTCGTGTTGTCGATTGCCGTTTAGTATCTTCGATTTGTAGTTTGGCCTGTAAATAAATGTCATCTGCTGTAGAACCGACGGTCACGGGATATACATATTTTTTGGCCAGTCTAAAAATGTTCAAATGAATAAAAAAAAAATTTATTTCACTGCTATTCTATTTACCTTAACATGGTTTCGCTATTACTAGTACTGCCCTTCTGATAGAATTCCTGAAATATTCTCCTAACCACTCGAGCCAATATGGATGCGTATTGCTTGAAACTTTCATGTTTGGTAGTAATTTTTCTCTCTTGCAGTGCCTGCGATACCGCCCAGAGTAATTTTTTCTTTTGATTTTCTGTCAAACTATTCGTAGGAGCCATATGATCCGAATAGGATTTCTGTAGTTTAGAACCTAATAAAGACGCCACTGAATTGGCACGTGGCATTTGTATGTTGCTGCTACTGCTGCTACTGATGGAACACAGCGACATATTAGAATTTGTTGTAGAAGAGCTGGAAGCACAAGGCAGTTGCTGCTTTGTGTGTTTCGTTGAGGAGCCAGCCCCAATACAAAAACTTTGACTTTTAATTTTAAGTGCTCTGGGCGTTAGACCAGTCGAACCGTCTGTCTTAAATAGTTTGCTACTTTGTGAGCTTAATACCGAAGTATCAACATCATCATTGTCATCACAATGGATACGTTTGCGTTTAAGTAGCATGTCCAATTGCATGGTTGAGCTAGGAGCAAAATAAGAACTTGAAGAGAGGGATGTTTGCTCATTTTGTTCCTGTTGTTTTTGAGGTGTAAATAGTAAGGCTCTTTTGGATTTTTCTACACGGTTCGCTAATTCAGGTTTCATGGCAGGCGGTTTCTGCACGACAGCTCTTTGTTGTACATTTTTGGCAGGACTCTGAAACAAAGCGCGTTTGGAAGTTTCTCGTGATGGCCCAGATTTGAAAACTTCAGTACAGAAGAGACGGTTGCGGGCTGCTGAGCTAGGTGTTTTACGATCTACAAAAGTAAGTTTAGAAAAAGATATTCACTTCAATCAAATCTTTAGAGTATTTCCTCACACTCACTTTTCTTTTTACTGGCTGGCGTCTTACGTTTGGGAGTAGCTTTGCGGCGATTTTTGACTTTCCTTGAAAAATAGAAAAATTATTGAAAAAAAACTATTTTGAAATCGGTTTATATTCAGATTTACTTCTTATCCAGCAAAATTTGTGGCCCTAAAAGAGTATTGGTTTTTTGAGTCGCCAAATTGGCTGAAGAAAATATAGCACGTCTTCTGGCCAAGTGACTTAAACGATTGCCGGGGGATTGGCACAACAGCCTAGTAATAAACATAATGTTAATATTTTTTCTTACAAATTAACAGCCTGTCCCATGATGACGAACGTTGACGTTCTTTTAAATTCAAAGAGAAATAAACCGATTTGCGTCCTTTTAATGAATTGTTTTAGGAACTTATTTATTTATTTGCGGGCTAAACAAATGAATAAATTCATAAACAATGTTATTACAGGGACGCAAATAAGTTTTCCCTCTTATAATTCAAGCGAACGTTAATGTTCGACATCGTGCGACAGGCTGTAAGCCCTTGATATCATACTTAAGACGAGTATTACGCTTCTTGGTTGAAAATGGTGTATTCATGCACGATGAAGCAGTTTCCGCACCAATAAAACGTTCCATAACTGATAAACTTAGATATTCATTGTTTTCTGAAGCCTTATTTAAATTGTAGCTAAAACAAAAGAAATAAAAAATTGAATAACTTTTTTTTAACCAAAAACTATTTTTGCCTTATTGTGATTATTAAACTATTTCAAGATGCGATAGAGATATATTCATAACAATATAATATATAGCAAGGCGCAATCTTTGCAAAAAAAAACTTGTTTTCAAAATTTTTTACAATAATTACGACAAAATTTCATAATTACAATCGACAACACTTACCACAAACCATGTTGTCTCACACTTAAAATATCTCGCCAGGGTATGTTCTTCGTCTCCTCCAAAGTGTGTGTTGGCTTAAATAAACTCGGTGGGCGTGATGAGCTAGACGTAACATCGGTCGAGGCAATTTGTTTTGACGATTCATTTTTTATTGTATTAATGAAATTAAAAACATCTTCCTTTCTTGACAGCACTGCACTAACCACATCCAATTGAGGTATTGTCACCGAGGGTGGTGGCAAAACACCAGCTAAACATTTGCGTATACGTCTTAACATTTCACGCTCTCGCCGGCAATTGTCTCTGAATAGTGTATACGAATCTGATGAAATAGCACTAGCACCTTGAGTCAAACTACAATCCATAGTGTGATCATCATTTGCAAAGCTGGACTCAGTGGGGCAATTAAAGGAATTATCAGCCAAATTATATGAAGTGGCAGCAGGTTGAGATTCATTTAATACTGCTGTATGGTCAGCGATGTGTTTGAAAATGCGTGCATGTTGTTGTTTTTCCTCTGACCCTTTGTCGTCATGTTCAGGATCTTGTTCCTCCTCGTCTTCTTGTTCGTCCTCATCCTCGTTGAACAAATCGGGAGATTTTTCGTTGCTGTATTTCTTTAATATAAAAGATTCGGCGAACTGTTGCGAGGTATTAACTGAAGTTTCCATTAAGCTTGACAAACGACATGTGCGTTTAATGAGGTCTTGACCATTTGGGTTTGTAATTTGGCTTGCATTTAAACTTTTAATTTTACCATTAAACGATAATTCCGATATAGGATTCACATCACTGTTATAGGAATTATAACTTTCAAAACTTTGTCTACGAGTACATGATCTGCTCTTTTCCGAATCTCTGGACATTCGTATGTCAACCGCATTACAGCTGTTTTCTTCTATCATGGTTTCATAAAATTTTGAAAATAACATTTTACCAGGTGTTAGTTTTTGTTCAGACTGTCGTGATTCATTATTTTCCACAGCTATAGCCGTCTCAATTTTCGGCTGCTGTTGTGCTTGGTTCGAATATAGGAGACTATGCAGTTTTCCAAATGGGCTGGAGCCAAAACCTTCAAATAAGGACTCTTGACTAGAATTGATGGGTATGCCGAGCATTAAGTCACATTGCTGACTTTTTAACGACTCCTTTTGAGTAACATCTTCCACGTTATTGTTCAACTCGTTTAAGGAATGTAAAGTAATGGCCTTTGTGGACGCCATTGTATCTGATAATGTATAAGAAGTAGTAATAGTTATTTCATTATCATATGACGGGGGTTTCACCAGGTATAATGTCTCAAAATCAGTATATTTCCCAAATAAGTACTGCAAAAAGGTTAAAAAATGTAATTGTTACTTTTGATACTACATTACAAGAATTGCTAGCTAAAAGTAAATAAAAATCTTAACTAGTGCAGGAAGAGAATGCTAACTGTTTTTGTTTAAGAACAGAAATGGTTTTAACAATAGGGTAGAACTACATCGTCAAAAAAAACCTGGCCGGCTTTCATTGAATAAGCGTCTCGATCCTAGCTTTGAAATATAATATATAGCCTGTGTCCTTCCTTCTAATTACGGATTTGGATATTTAAATTTCTTAAGAATCCTTGTAATAGTTTCGGGAAGATAGTAATTGCTCCCATACCCCTCTTGTACATAGTTAAAAAAATATATTGCTTATGACTCCTTTTAGACTCAGATCTATCTGGGTTGAAAAGTTCATCCTAATCATTTCAGAATTCACAATATTAGTAATGATATGCTGCATCCGACCCTATTCTACATAATCACTTTAACGGGACAATATATAGCCTAAGTCCTTTGGAAGAAGATTCTGCAATGGTTTTTAATTTACCGGTTTTAATCGTTTTTTTTTTTTGTTTTGCTCAAGCCCGTTTCTAAAAAAATATCATCTCAAATATGTTTATAAGACTGACACAACGGGGTACAAAGAATTTTATTCCTTTTCAAGTAGTTCAAATGCTGGCTAAAACACGTTGTAAAAATCTTTCATTGGGTGAAATATTAGCTCGTTGTGTTGTCGAAGACGGAATTTTCGTTATATTTGAGTTTTATTTAATAAAACAACAAGAACTAAAAATTCGCGAAATCAATCAATTTCATGAACAGTTTATTTGTGGTTGTCGAATGGAAAAAATGGATAAAAAATCGTTTGAAATAAATAACCTTGGTCTTGAAGAAGTTTCAGTCTACATTATATCCAGAGAAATGCACAGTTTGGTGCCCAGTACTTTGAAGCCGTTAGAAGGGTGGTTTTCCAATAGAACCTTGTGACATTTATGGTCAGTATACTTTGGCAAATCATCATTAATAAATTGACACTTTAACAACGCTACCAAATTATCCAGATTTACATTGTAAATCAGCCATCAATTCGTGATTGTTATGGTGTACACTTTTAAGACTAAAGTCTTGACAAGATTGTTAATAAAAAAATTCGACGCTTATTGAGTAAAATCCATGCGATTCGGTGCATTTTATACGATGGTGGTATCATTAAACCATGTTTTAAAAAATGAAGCCGGAACTCGCGTTGCGGTCAATGGAGACCACTACTGCACCATGATCCATAATTTTTACTTGAAAACATGTATTACATTGATCCCGACGAATTGTGATTTAAACAGGATGGCGCTACGTGTCATATGACGATTGCAACAACGTGCAATACGGCGACCGCAACCACCGAATTATTGGAATCCAAATTTGGCGAAAATTCGGTTCCGAGAAATGGACCTATTAATTGGCCTCGAAGGTCGCGCGATTTGTTATCTCTAGATTATTTCCTGTGTGGCCACGAGAAGTCACTGGTTTCTGCTGATAAATCAGCCACAATTAGCGCCTTGGAGGCCAAGCGTAAAAAAAGAAACTACAACCGATTTTTAACCACTTTTTTTTAATCTAATCAAAAATTTTATAGTTTTAATATAGCTATAATATGCATTGCATATGTATTTTTCCAAGAAGTAGTGTTAAAATAAAATATTTAATATTTCTAACTAAAATTTAATTATTTACTTTAAAATATGTTGCCCGGATAAAATTAAAGTATTATGAAACTTTATCAACAACACCAATCTTAATCGGTATTACGTAAAAATTAGTTTTATGCCACTATTCGTTGTTTCATAAACCGCATTTACATTAAATATATCTCAATTTTATTGAAAAATTTCATAACCTAAAACGAGAAGACTACATCTAAGACCATCATAAATTGGTTGCAATAGTTTGAACTCAAGGTAATATAATTATAATGAAATACAAAAATATAACATAAATATATATATATATATATGTAGTGTAGTCTTTTTAGATGGAGGTGGTATGGAATGTGTTCATGTTGTATTTTAAATCCACAACTTACCCCACCACCAGCAGTTCCCGACTATTATTATTTATAATCAAAGTATGATTTAAAGAAGTCATTTATCTAGAATAAACAAAAAGATATTAATATATTCACCAACAAATTCCTCTACAATTAAAAAACCAAATTTGGGGCACTGAGCTCCAGTGTATTTTTTTTTTTATCATTAATAAACTTATCCCACACAATTAATATTTTTATTATAATTAATAAACTTATCCCACACAGTGTATATTTAAGTGGTTAGAATATATTCTAATAGGTATAAATAATTACCTCTATACAATTCTGGATCTTCTTTATAAAAGTTGATTTTGATCTACATATGTTTGTAATATTTTATCAAAAACCTGAAGTCGCAGCCGATACCTATAAAAATAGATGCACTTTGCTTCTTTTTTACCGCGCGCGCGTTTGATAGTTTTATAAAAAAAAAACTGAGGGTGCATACGCTGACGACGTAGATCAGCAAAAAAAAAAAATAAAGCGTATAACACTATTGTCGTCTATTTCTACACAATACTCACTAATTTAACTTACATATTTACTTGGTAAGGTATTATATCTGTGGTAAGGTATTTGTATTATAACTAAAAAAAATTATAGAAATTGTTTTAAAATTTAAAAATTAAATAAATATTACGAGCAGCTGCGAATGGGACCACAATATTCCTGTGATGTTGGCTTCAAGTCAGTGATGCCACACGCATTATTCATCTTAACTTCCATTTCTATCCCAATGACAATTTCCCCTTATTCGAATTACTTTTATAAGGTGGCCACAAGAGTAGTTCAGGTGATTAATTCGTTCGGTAAAAGCTGACGTCAAATACTGGAAAAGAAGAAAGAAAGAGAAAATTATTTAATATGATAATTTCGAATATAGTAAGAGTTATAATTTTATTAGACAACTAGCTGAATAGCATACATTTTCTAAGCCGCTACACACGTTATCAACATTTTTCGTGTTCGAGTTCGTTTTTCTTTCTATTCAGAAAAAGAATTATTTATTTAATATGGACAACCTTTAAAACAGTAAGAGATTTAATTTTATTAGACATCTAGCTGCATGGGATGCATTTTCTATGCCGCTACACACGTTATCAACATTTTTCGTGTTCGAGTTCGTTTTTCTTTCTATTCAGAAAAAGAATTATTTATTTAATATGGACAACCTTTAAAACAGTAAGAGTTTTTAATTTTATTAGACATCTAGCTGCATGGGATGCATTTTCTATGCCGCTACACACGTTATCAACATTCTTCGTGTCTTATCTAACAATTATGTATCTAAACATCTTCTACTTATATCAACAGTTAAGACAAATGGAACACGAGATTCAGTTATTTCTCAATTTTTCATATTCTAGTATTTTTTCCTTGGTTGAGAATGAAGACGAACTTATATATATATATATATATATATATATATATATATATATATATATATATATATATATATATATATATATATATATATATATATATATAATAAAATATATGAATTAAAAAAGTCATCCTTCGTTGGAGAGTATGCCTATTTAATTCGCCTTGAGGTACACAAATGTGCGTCTTGATTAGCCATAAATCTGTTCAGGCATCGTTCATTTTGCTGTTAGCACAGGCATTTGGCTAGTGAAGACCGTCGCTTATGATGATCGATTCGTGTTCAACCAGAGTTGCCCGAAAAATGCTTCGCACAACTCTGTTATGCCATTCACAAACAAAATATACACAGGTAAAATATAAATAAATGTGTGTAAGCACTTGTCTATAATGACCCGTACAAAAAAATATGCCCAGGATTCCAAACAATCTCGATGAAAGACAAAAAATTATGCTCAAACTATATTTTAAACGCGAATTCGTTTGTTTTATATGGATTTCTACATTAGTTCACCTTCGAACACTTTCATTTGGCAAACTCAATATATAAAACTATTTTTTATCGACTTAGTATCATAACTTTCTCGTCTTGAGTCATCTGATGTTAAAAATTAAAAAAAAAATAAAAGCAAACGAACTCACCTTTTTTGTATTGATATAGTTTTGTGACTTTCTAATTCTATTCAAATAAGATTGTGGTTCTTAATAAAAATGTTTTTAACACAATTTTATTATTTATACTCAATGTGTATAGCATATCAGGAAATAAATTATATTACATAAACTTCAATTAACAATAAATAAAATATAAAAAGATGTCCCATAATACTAAGAAAAAAGTTTTAAATTTCAAAAACAAATACGTACAGAAACAAATAATAATTTTACATTTAAAAACAATTTCAAAATAACAAAAAAATGGCTTATGTAAAATATAGTTGATAAAACACCTTTTAACGGAAATTTTCAGGAGAGTTGTATTAAGATATATGTTGGTGCGACGAAATATATACTAAAGACTAGAATATCCGAACATAAGTCGGACCAAAGATGTAGAAATTAAAATAAAACAAATCTATCTTCTCTTTGCTCTGAATTAAGTTATTATCCCAACTTTGAAAATGCATCTGTTTTAAATATTGAGAAGAATTATAAGCGACATTATATACTTATTAGAAACGTTACAATTGTGTAAAACACCAATATCTTAAAGAATTAATTATAAGGCTGATACAGATGATATACATAAAATAACATAACTTTTAGCAAATAAATTTTGTTTAAATATGTACATATACATACATACGTATATTCATATATAAAAATTATTTTCAGTTTTTATGTTGTTTGTCTTCAAAATTTTGAAACAATTTTTAAATGTAAAATTGTTTTCAGTTATTTTGAAACTTTTTTGAAATGTTAAGCTATTTTCAGTTTGGGTATGTATTTGTTTTTGAAATTTAAAGCTTTCTTCTTAGTATTATACAAATTTTTAATATGATATTGATTGTTAATTGAAGTTTTTATTTCCTGATGATACTACACAAAGGCGTAGAGGAATATTGAGTACAAATAATAAAAATGTTCTTAAAGACCTTAAGCTCTTGAATTAATTGATTATATAGAAGATTTTTAAATTAATAAATTTTATGTGAAATTCATATATATTTTAACAGTATTTTACGCTAAGTTTTGAGAAGCGAATGCTTCGCCTGTGCTCATAGGGCAATATTATAATTATAATTAATTCGCGTTTATTCCAACTGCTTGCATATTAAATATTTTAATTTGAAATTCTATCTTTCAAATAGTGGGTATTTATTTTTCTATTTTCATAAATTTTTCCCATTTTTCCCTTTTTGTAAATTCCCAAAACCGCCGAATAAATTCTGCGATCTTAAGTGTTTATGCCGTTATGGCGTACGTAAAATGTAATAAACAAAAACCAGCTGTTGTGTTCGTAGCACCCTCTTATGAATTCACTTTTATCTTGTATTTTTGTTTGCGTGTCTCCTTAGTGGCACAAAGTTACTTTGTGTTAGTGGACAGAATTTAATCAAAATGAATGTAAGCTACATATATACAAAAAATATTTAATAATTAATAATATATGTGTTTCATACGTAGGAAGCAGATGTACCCATTGATATTCATACTCTAAAGCTGCAGGATTGGCTTGTCAGCAGACGTATTGTGCCCAAAAATATGCAATCTGCTCTGAAGGATATACGATCGAAAATAACAAATGCCTTGCAGGACATGCCATCCAATGATGCACTTATAAAATTGCTTAAGGGATCAAGTAAATTAAGCATTTATAACTAATGTTGTTATTAATTAAGTTTTGTTTTTAATTTTGTAGGCATAAATTACTTCCACTGCAAAGAAATAGTCGAAATATTGAAACAAACTGAAAGGGATACTAAGAGTATTTTTGGTAGCTATGGCAGCCAACGTATGAAAGATTGGCAAGAAATTTTACGATTATACGAAAATGGTAATGTATATTTAGCAGAAATGGCTCAGCTTTATGTTCGCAGTGTTAACTATGAAGTTCCAAGTCTGCGCAAACAAATGGCTAAATTAGAACAGCAAAGCGATGACGCTTTAAAGCGTGCTCAAGACCTTAATAAGCCAGAGGCCCTGCTGTTGGCTGAACATGCCGCTTTGTTAGAGCAACTGGGTGTTAAGGGCGATAATTTAAGAAATGAATTTATTCAAGTATTGTCCGGTCTACCAGACTTGCATGCAAAATCTATAAAAAGCATAGGTTGTCTTGAAGAGGCAGTTAATTTGTATGCAACCACTACAGGTCAGAACAAGCAACAATGTCTTCCAATTACCAGACATTTAATTGAATTTGGCAATACCACTGTATATCAATATATACACAAAGAAGCACCTTTATCAGTTGAGGAACCGTCTATAAAACTTATTTTAAGTGAGGAACATTCAAACAAGGCAGTTCCAGAGAAAGACATTGATTTTGGTGATGACAATGGCGGCGCTTCTTCCACAATGTCTGGGGAATTGATAGAATTTGGCGATTTGGGCGTGGACAGTGGAGTTAGCGGCATTGATTTTGGCGAAGGTAGTGAAATTGATTTCGGTATTGAAAGCAGCTCGGCCGAAACAGTTGAAATTAATTTTGATATACCTATAGAAGAATATGGTATTGTGGTGGAAGGCGCTGGTATGGATGGCGGCATAGCTAAGGGCGATCAAGCTTATACTCTTCTTGATTCTCCCAACTATCGTGAAAGATTCACTGATGAACTTTACGAACTAGAGGCGTTCTTAAGTATGCGTCTTTATGAGCTCCGTCAAGTTCAATCTGCTTCTAACAATATCATGTTCTCACTGATGGAATGTATTTCTACCCACGATGAGCAATCTATATGCAAAATATTACAACAAGTCAAAAACATTCTTAAGGAAATTAACTGTGACCAAACACGTCATCTATTCCAATTAAAACACTCGCCTAAATATGCCGATTTATTAGCTTCCAAATTGAAACAAATGTTAAAAGCGGTGGAGAAATTACGCACTACAAAACAAATGTTGAAAGATCGTGCTGCTAAATTAAAGGAACAACGTTTGGCTTTAATACCTGTACTAGATGAACTGGTTGCTCAAACTAATAAGTTACAAGGACAAATCGAGCAAGATATATCTAAACGTTATAAAAATCGTGTGGTTAATTTGTTGGGAGGTGTCGGTGGTAGTTAATTATTATTAAAATTATTAACAAAAATTTCATTTATTTGTTTTATATTATAAAAAATTGTAAATAAACATGCATTTGATTAAGATTGACATTGCCAGGAATTTTCATTATTATAATTTACGCGCAAAAGTATGCAGTGTAGATTAACATCAACTTTGCGAAGATCCTACGAAATTTTCGAACTTATCAATTGTTAAGATATCACAATTTGTTTATAATAGAAATATTGGTTTGAATTTTCGAACAAGAGTGAAATAAGTATGTATTGACGTGTATAATTGTACTGTTTGTTGTGAAAATCCTTATTCAAAAAGAAAATATTTTTCAATTTATTACTATTTACTATTGCAACAAAAAGTTTTGCCAAAATCATAGATTTAATAACATTTTCGATCGCATCATAAAAAGAACATCGTTGAAACTTGTTAATTAACCGGACAAGTTTAAAAATTGAATGGCTGTGTCCCACCACGTACAAAGCTTAACTGTCATGTTCTGACGCTCGCACCGCGCATAACATTTGCGAGTGTGACTTGAAATCGCAACAAAGGTGTTCCATTAATCGCAAGAAGCTTGACGAGTTGTAATCGTAAAAGTGTATTGAAGTGAACTGATGTATTTAGCCTTAACCAAACTTTAAAGAAACAATAAAATGATGAATAAATAAATAAATATGTTTTCTTTTAATCAAAATGAGTAGTATTTGCTTATTTTTATTAAAGTATGAAAAATTAAAACATGTGTCTACATATGTATGTATTTATATATGTGAGGATGCATACATAACTACTTTATGAATATTATTTTACCTACTAACTATATTTAATTCAAAATGATTGAGAATTATTTTATTTTTAAAGTGGCATTGTTAACCATATATGACCCATGGGTTCGGTTATATTATTTATATATAAATAATTTGAAAAATGTTCTTTGCACAGGCGATTTCAACAAACAGCTGATCTAAATGATCTTCGAAAATTGTATTTGCCAGTGCTCTGAATAATTTAAACAAGGTACCCACCCGGTTATATTTCCTATGATGTTAAGTAGAAATATTAAAAATTGTTTAAATGCAAAATTGTATGTTAAAACTTGTAAAATATTCTTAAGGCATTTTTAAGAACACTTGGGTATAAATGCTTTGTAAGAATAAATCGTTCAAGGATAAGAAATATTTTTGCCATCCAGTATCTATAATCAAAGTAATCTATTATTCGAAAGTGACAAAATGTGACGTCACTATAAATAAATTTAAAAAAAAGCAGTTGTTCTGAGATGTCCAACGGATTAGAAGAATACTTTCTTTTCTTGATTGCACTTTTTAAAGCTAATATGATTAACAAGACTGCTGTTGGATATTACTTTATTTGTTTATTCTTATTTATGTTTTGTTTTGGCAAGGCACGTTTTTATTTTTCAAATATAACTTCGAAAGCAGGCAAATCGCAAGCAAAACGCGTGAGTTTGAGAACTTGCTGGGAAAAGTTTAGCGGTTTACAAATTATGTACATGCGATTTGACAATGGCGCGTGAGCGTCAGAATATGCATGAAAGATTTTTTTTAGAGAAACAAAAATTTAAAGAAAAAGTGTTCAAAAGTTTTACTAAAAAGCATGCGAATTTAAATTAGCTCTATTGAACTATTTAGGAAAGCAATTTTCATACAGACTTAAAAAAGCTATTTGCGCTATTTGTTAACTTGGTTATAAAACTAATCCCTTCCGTAAGAAAAATCAAAAGCGATACTGGAAACAGCAGTGATTTTGCCACAAGTTTTTATTATTTATAATCTTCGTATATTAATAAAACACTTCATTTTTTATATATTTTATTTTTTATTTAATATACAAACGTGTTTTTTTTATATTTTTAAATTACAATTTTGGAGTTTGTTTTTTTTATCTTTTTCATTAAAACGTTTTATATCATCGATTATTTTATGTATGCTAAGATATAATTTGTTTTTAATAAGTTTAACATACGTTTTGTATATAGTGTAGTTCATTATTAATAAATTTAAAATCCGTTTTTTCGTGTTTTTTTTATAAATAAAAAAAACTTAAATAATAAAAAACAATATACATATAAAAAATTCACAAGAGAAGGGAAAATATTGAAATTTTTCTCTGAGTACGAGTATACATTTAATGCGGGTAAGAGGGAGAGGGAGATAAATAATTATTTTCGGTTTGTAACTAAATTATAACAGAAAGGGTAAGCGTAGAGAGGCGACTTAAAAGGGAAATCAAGTTGCTTAAGAAAGGCTGAAAGAGTATATCAATTTAAAAAAAACGCTTGTACTAAAATTATAAATATGTAATTGCTTTAAAATGTGTTCTTGTAGAGTGTAAGTTTAAAACAAATAATTATGATTTTTTATACAATTTCTTATTTATATAAGAGCAATTTTATTGTTTATTTTAAATAATCTAAACTGCTTTTAAAATATAATAAATACTCTATTAATTTGTTTTTTATACATTTATATATAAACCTACTTATTATATTGCTTAATTTTAGGTATGATTTTATTGTAGTTTTTTTATTTATTTATTTTTTTTTTTTTTTGTAATTATTAATGAAATATCATTTATTTTTATTTATCATATTGTGAATGATGCTTTGTTTATTGTTTACTTGAAGTATAATGATGTTAAATTTAATTAATTAACATATACTAAAAATATATACATACACATATAAGTTTATATGTATATAAAAAACTGGCGTTATGTGTGTGTGTGTGTGTGTCAATAAATATGCTTATTACTTTATTTTTAAGAAATTATGTATACATTATGTATGTTTAAAGCACTATAATCTAGAGTAAAATTTGTTCATTAATATTTATAACATTATGAATTCAAAAGCAAAATTAATGAATTTTTTAAAACAATTATCGAATCAAAATCTATTAACATAATTAAGAAAGTATTGTATTAAACATTACTTTTATATTAAAATAAAAAAATTAAAACAATGTTTGTAATAATATTCATGCAACATTATACATACATACACACGTTGTTGAAGTGTAAAAGTGAATATGTAACTATCCAATTAAATCGCAGTGTAAACAAAGGAGAAAAGAAAATTAGCAAGTTACTCGTAGCTTAAGTGCACTTCTCAGTAAACGATATTGTTACAAGTACTAGTTAGTTGTCGTCCTGCAATAAGACCAAAAGGCTGGCATTTTTACCAAGAAATTATAATTTATAAGAACAACCGATTTTTTATTCTTAAATATTGGTACAAAATTATACCCATAAACCGCATATAATTTTGGAGTTACAATTAGCAATGTAGTTTACTATTGCATTAAATGGGATCTTAATTGAATTTGTTGTTGTCCAACTCCAGATTTTGGATGTCATTATTGATCACAAGCTCTATTTTGTGTCTTATTTTGAGTTGAGTTTTACTCAACCAACCTGGTTTACGCCTCTGGGCTTTATATGGGTGAGAAATTGTTTCTGGCACATAAATTATTAAACCTAAAAAGATCACGTTTTGCGAACATGTCAAGCAGTTTCTTAGTTGCTCTTGTAACTAATTTCTATATTATAGAGATCAACTGATGTTTTATGGTTTTAAAAAGAATGGTAGTCTGGAACATCTTTGCAGAATTTATGCGTTCAGTAAGAAACCCCGCCAGATTACCATTTCTAGAATCACACTTCATGTTTTTGAAAGTGAATTTTTGGTTTGTGTTGCTCGATGCTTTCAACTAGTTACCGTTCAACATACAATGTCACCCTGATATCACATACAACATACATAATATATGTATATTTATACGGTTTATCAAGAAACTGTTTTTACAATGTAAAACAATTTTTTTTAATTTATTTCAAAAATGGCATACTTTTTTCTACCTTTGCTATATGCTAGTAAATACGTTCGAAAACGTTCTGACAAGGGATGACGGAAATTCGTTCCAAAAATCTACATCAGGGTGAATTGTCTGTCGGAATATCAAACTAAGAATAAATTGTGCAAAAATAAATATTCTGGATTTTACAATTAAAGAGTCTATTTTGTCCAAAAACAAACTATTACGCACTTAATAAAATAATATCCCCAGAGTAAATAAAAGCTTAACAGCATTGCCTTAACATTGTAATTCCCTTTTGATATTATTTGTATTATTAAAGAGAATATTCTGTTACTTAGCAATTTCTTATAAAACCGGCCTCTTTGTGATCAGGTTACGATTAAGTTGAATTTTCAAGCTAAAGTAGAACTGGTCGCTACCAGCATTCCACGTTAGTCCAAAGTTTTAAGGATACTTAAGTCTGAGTTGAGTTTTAGAAACTTGGCATCTAAAAATTGATCTGTGAGAAGATCCTTCCGCAAACAGTCATTGTTGGTTGCCCATTTTTGGACAGAGAAGCCTGCTTACTTTAGAACTTCTATAATAAGTTTATGTCGAGTTAGCTGGAAATCATTTGGAATTTTCTTAATTTCAAATAACAATTTATAATCTTTATTTGAAATTTTCTTAATTTGATTTGGAACTTACCGAACTTGAATTCTAAATACCCAATTTCGTTTGGATTTTTTCAATTTCTTATGGAATTTTCTTACTTTCAATTAAAAATGGTGTAGATCGCTAATTGTTGGGTTTCTTAAGGTCTTTTAAAAGTGACTGGAGATGTTTCAATTAAAGAAAGCCAATAAAGAAGCCAATTCTTGTCCTGTTGGCAAATTCCGGCTGATAAATACTTATTGTTGTCATAAACTAAGGGTGAGAATGTCCCAGTTTGCACCTTAAGAAGTATGAGGCTTGTAATGCAATCATTTATAGTTTTCTAAATACTGCTAGTATTAGCAGAGTTTTATTTAAAACAGGGCTATATTGAAGAGGACCTTGAGTTGGACATTGATCAGAATTATTTTGTTCTCATAACGGTCCACTAGGTTTTACTACGCCATTTTAAACGAAGCAACATAGATATTTTAGAGATACGGGTATATAGATATCTAATATGAACAGCTTAGAACAACGGTCTGAAAAAAACTTTCGTTTTGATATCGCCAAATTTCAAAAATAAAAAACACTGCTATGTTAATCGGACTATTTAGTGCAATTTCGGGTAAAATATCTGAAACATCTAAAATATAAAACACAATTATAAATATGTCAGCATTTCACAACAATTCTTTACTGAAGTTTGGCGATTTCAAAGCGGAGAATTTTTCAGAACATTTCTTTTAATTATAATGTAGCACTGGATTTACAAAAACAAAAAAAAAAAGACCTAAACGAAAATACTTGTTCCGCAGGGTAATTAGTATGTTGTGTTTATTAATTTGAATTTAACTAAAAGAGGTTTTTAAAAATGTAACGGTTATACACTACAATAAATTCTCTTAAATACATAATGTATCATCAGTCACAATTCAATTGATGTAATTTGATCACAAATCAACTGTTACTCTTAATGATTATAAAAAAAACAACATTCTCTTATATTTGATGATGATTGTATGTATGTATGTATGTCGCCATGAAATGTATTGAAACGTATTTTAAGACAATAATGTATGTAGGCCAAAATATGTACATATGAACTTTAAAAACTCTGTTAATATATGAAGACGATAATTATTACAACAGAGTGATCGTGTTTTATTACATTTCACTGTTACTAAAACTTAAAACTTAAATTTACATATATGTATCTATTCTTATAGTTTGCTCTTTTTTTTAAATTGTAATCATATAATTTTCACTTAAACATCTAAAGCATTATGCATAATATAAGTAGTATTTCGTACGTAGTAGTAGTTGTAGTAATAGTAGTATTTTTTTCATGATTTTTTATTATATTTAAAAAATGTTATAATATTTATTTTAAAAAAGTTCCTTTATAATATGTCTATATACATATGTACATGTTTGATATAAGAAAAATGGAAAATGAAACGATTTAAATGAAATTCAATTTGTACGCAAAACTGTTTTTTTTTTTAATTAGAAGGTCAATCGTTTTTTATTGATAAAAACAAACTCTTTTCAGTATATGTCGAATAGTTTTTTGACTGTAATTTTGAATGGTTTATTTAATTATTTTTTATCTGCTCTTGATTCAATTTCTTGGTATTAAGTGACATGAGAAATTTGTACAATAATACCACAATACAATGCAATTAACTGTTCACAAACAAATGTACTCCAAAGTTTATTTTAGTAAGAGACGCTGGTGTTCGTCATATCATCAGGGAGGCAATTCTTGCGCCTGGCCGAAGCTAAATTTATATTTAAAACTTCTTAAAAATACCTATATGCGTACGTCAAAAAGGCGAAAATACTGAACAAATAATTTATAATCAGATACCTCCATGGGTTAATTTGTTTACGCAAATATACGTCTGCAAATTATCCAGATTTACTTTGAAAATCAGTCATCAACCGATCCGATGTTTTATCGCAAAATTTTGTGTTAATAAACAAAATTCACGTATATGGAGTAAAACCAATCCACAACAGGCGCTACAGTCTACATTACATTCGGAAAAATGCAACGTTTAGTGAAACAGAACGTCCAGAATGCGCTTCGTCAAGAACATGGAAGTTGTATACCTTCCGAATGTGGATATAAATGTGTTTGGAATTCTTCAACTGCACGTCCTTGATCGCTTTTCTAATATGTATTGTTGTCAGGGATGATTTTAATTGTAAACTATTTAATATTTCTGTACCTCATATAGCGTGTTCCTTTCTAAAAAAATAAGCAAAAAATACGAAAAACATCACGTTCCTTTCTAAATATGATGCACAAAAACTGGCGAATGTATACCAATTTTTGCCCTCAACTTAATGTTAATAGTAAAATACTACTCCTCTTTTGTACAACTGTTCCTTAATTTCGAGACCCGGTCTTACTTACGAGTATTATAAACCCATACACCTATGTACGTGTTTGAAATTATTCTACTTCCGTGACTGACTACTACTCACTTGTACCCCTTCCTTTTCTTTTATCACATACATAATATGTATGTATTATACAAATAGTTTCATATTTATTATTACATTATTATACGACTAAAAATGTTGATATTTAATTTTCTACATTGGGCAATATTACAAACACTGGTATAAATAATCATCTATGTATTAGTGCCAAAGAAATGTGAGGGCATTGAAGAATTTGGCATATGAAGTTAACCTTAGGGAACATTCTGAAGAAAATGCACATATGATCGTCAACAAATCGAAACAAGCGCACAAAATTTCAGCGCAGGGACGCACAAGACAACGCTGTGTATAGGCCAATATACTGAAATTTTTTAACACAATGTCAACAAAAATTACACCTTTCAGTGCTGCGCTACCTAAAAAAACCGAAAAGTCATTGATTTGATTCTCACAGAAAGCACTTCAAATAGATATAAATTACACAACTTTTTAGTTTCACATCCCTATCGGAAATCTCTCTATTTATAATTGTCTAATTAATAATTCTCAAAAAAAAAACTCCTTAAAACCATTTAAAAATCTCTAAAAAAAAAAAAAAAACTAAATTTCATATAGTTTTAGAAATATGCTTTAGAAATATTCATATTAAAGAATAATCTCATAATCTAAATATAATTAAACTTTCATAAATAAAAAAAACAAATTATAAAAACTGTCAATTTCTGGAACCTCTTTAAAAGTTCAAGACCTCGAGAGTTTTTTTTTCATTTTAATGCATTTCTCTTATAGCAGGCATAATGTACAAGAAGTGTAGTACCTAACAGAAACCTTTCCATATATTACTTGTATAATTTGTGGTCACAAATAGGTTAAAGAAAATCCCTTTAAGGATAGTTTCGTTAAAAATGTTGTCCTTTTTGATTTTATATAAGTATGTATATGTAAGTATTTTACAAACTTAACTTTTATGTCCTTCTTTGATAGACGTCGTTTTTAAGCACTTAAAGCTACTTTAAACTAATTTTTAAATACACACATAAAAGGAGTGTGGACAAATAGAGTTGTGAAGAATGAAGAAAATAAAATGTAATAATAAACTTACAATCAATTTAAAATAAAACATCGCCTCTCTTAGTTTTTGTAGTTGTTGCCGGTGCAGAATCGGATGGTGAAGAAGTTGTTGATGCTGATGCTGATGTGGATAAAGCTGATGACACTGCTGCGGTTGCTTGTGATAGAGATATTGATGGAGGCACCGGAGCGGATGATGGTGGCGGCCACCAGTGCAAGAGCTCTGACTGTGTGTGAGGTGTATGGCCATGACCGTGGTGAGGTGGATGAGGGTGTGCTGGATGCGGATGATGAGGATTGCTAGATGTTAGTGCAGAAGCCGCCTTTCCTCTTTGATACTGATGTTGCAAGTGGTGTGGGTGGTGGTATGGAAACTGATGAGCCGTTGTATGTGCTGCATACTGATGATGATGTGGATGATGAGAAGTGGGTGGCGGTGGCAAGCCGTGATGGTATACTTGACCTCTCGTCGTCGAAGCACTTTGATTATTGCCAGCCACACCAGGTGGCATGACCTATTTTAAATGTCAGTCGTTTTTTACAGGGTAGTATAATAAATCGGGTTGTTGAACATGTTGCTGCTGCATGTGATGCATGTAATCGCTAATGGGAGGTAAAACGGCTTTTCCTTCATCAACTCCGCTGCCCAACACGGCATAACCACCTCGATCGTAAACATGATGTCCGGCATGTGGTGGAGGTGGGGGCAAGAGGTGAGAAGCAGCCGCCAAAGGATGATGAGCAGTAGGAGCCAATGGATGACCACCCAAAGCATGAGCATGTGGCTGTAGGCCTGCATGTGGATGATAGGGTTGAAAGCTGTTCTTTTGTTGTTCACTCATTTCGACCAAACTAGGATGATGAGCCGGATGATGGTGGGGATCATATAAAGATGAGGGAGCACCATAAACACCGGCATGACGTATTAGCCCGCTAGCACCAGGCGTGGGTTGCAGACCATATGCGGCAGCAGCGGCTGATGGTTGTTGGTGTTGTTGTTGCTGCTGTTGTTGTTGTTGATGGTGTTGAACACCTAGTGGTGTTTGTTGTGATTGCTGTTTTGTTTGTTGCGATCCAACTGGAGTAGAAGTTCCACTGCCGCCGGATCCCTGTTGTTGTTGCTGTTGCATTATTTCGAAATTATATTCCATTGGATTCGGATTGTTATCGATAAGATTCGTTAAAATACTGCCAATGTTGTTGTAATTATGAGGATCTGTGGCAGTAACATTCGGTACAGCGGCCGCGGATTGTTGGGAAGCTCCTTGTTGTTGTGTTTGAGGCTGTGGTTGTTGTTGTTGTTGCTGTTGTTGGGCACCATTTCCGCTGTAAGCCATTTGATTATTAGACTGATTTGATTGCGGCCACATGTTCTAAAGAGGAAATTTTAATACGTGTTAATAAAAAACAAACAAATGAACAACAATTAGAAATAATGCTAAGGAGAAATAAAATTACCTGAAAACTCATTAGGTCACCGGCAATATTTTGCTCCTGTTGCTGTTGTGGAGGTTTATTAGTCACCATAGGTGTTTGCTGTTGCTGAGCATTATTTAATTGATTGTTGGTTTCTGCCACCCCTGGTGTATTGCCGCCAGCGACATTCATTGGAAGACCCAGAAACTCGGAAGAATCAACTATGTAAAATTTATTGGGATTATCTTTATCACCTGGCAAACTGCTTGTATTATTTTGTTGTTGTTGCTGCTGTTGTTGCTGTTGATGATTAGTAGCATTAGAGGGATGTCCAACAAAGTTTATATTACCCCAAGCATCTGTTGTATATTGCTGTTGGTGATTTGCTGCTACCGATGGTGGTTGCTGCTGTTGTGGTTGTTGCAGCTGTGGTGTTGTGGGTTGTTGTGGTGGTTGCGGTGTATGAGGCTGCGGCGTATGGGATTGAGGAGCCGGTGATTGTAAACGTCCATGTTGTGGTGAATGCATGGGTTGTTGATGTTGCTGTTGCAATTGTTGTGCTGGTGTCTGATGAGGATGTGGCGAACGTTGTTGATTGTGTTGCCTTTGATGGGGCTGTTGTTGCTGTTGCTGCTGATGTTGTAATTGTTGTTGATGCATCATTTGCTGATGATGATGCAGTTGCTGCTGATGTTGAGCAGCACTCTGCAAATGTTGTTGGTGTGGTGATGGAAAATGTTGTTGATGTTGCACATGATGATGTGGACTTTGTGGTGTATGACTTCGCATATGTTGTTGTTGCTGCGCAGCTTGCTGTTGCAGCTGTTGTTGTTGATGGTGTTGTTGCTGATATTGGTTAATAACTTGATGTTGTGGATAAGCACCTGGATTTGTTATATTAGAAGGTTGGCCGCCAGCGGCACTTGGTTCAAAATGAAACTGTGTCTCAGGTTGAGAAGGTCCCCCACCCCCAAAGCTATTCAGACGTGGTAAATTATTATCGGGTGTATGACTATTGGGTGTGTGACGGTGATGTGCTTGCTGATGTGGTGGTGGCTGTTGTTGCTGCTGCTGTTGTGGTTGTTGTTGGGCATGAGCATGGGGAGGTGGTGTTGGTCTTTGCTGTTGTAGCTGCTGCTGCGGTAGCGTATGTGACTGTGGTTGTGTAGTTATAATTTGTTGTTGCTGCTGTTGCGTATGTTGTCCCAGTAACTTTTCAGCACTGAAATTTTGACTGTACATGGAATTCGGTTGAGATTCACTTGATTGCAATGAATGCTGTGATGTAGAGGCTGTTGAGGACTGTGAACTATTGTTCGATATGATGGCGGCATTGAAGGGATCTTGTTGCGATGATGATGAAGTTCCCGGCGTAGTCGAAAGAGGTGGTGGCGTTGCTACAGCACCCATTTTTTGTTGTTGCTGCTGCTGCTGCTGCTGCTGAATTTGTTGGGATTGAGTCGCTTGCTGTTTTGGTTTACTAGCATTCGACTTTTTAGCAACTTTAGCGGGTGGTGGACCAGGTTCATCGGCCATAGGGACTAATTCTTTTTATACGAAGATAAAAAATGTTAGAGGGAAATATATTTATTTAATGCTAAGTAGTCAAACTTACCATCTCCTTCTTTTGAGAAGCGTTTAACTTTTTTAGGTGATGGTTGATTGCCATGCACGGTTTGCTTGTGACGCACAAGATGAGTTTTCCATTTGAAGGTCTAAAATTTGTTCAATAATAAAACAGAAATTATTACAAAAAATATTTTAAAACCTAATATTCGAAAATTAATCTTCATACCTGATCACAATGGCAACAACAGTGTGGTCTTTCTTCAGAATGGGATGGCAAATGCCGTTGCAGTGACTTAACCGATCCAAAACGTTTCCCACATAACGTACATTTACATTCCGAAGCATCGGTATGAGCGTTGCTATAGTGATCTTTTAAAGCTGGATATGTAAAATAAGACGAACCGCATAGATCACAAACATATGTTCGCTTAATTTCCGTGTGCAACTGAACGTGTCGTTCCAAGTTGGCCTTCAGCGTAAAGCGATTCTGGCAAATGTGACACTCGAAAAAGTTATCCTTTTTATGTACACGTATGATATGCTGATACAAGGCATTTTTGGATGGGAACTCATCACCACATACTTCACAAATAGCACCGTCAGCCTTGTGACCAGTATCATCCAAATGCTGTTGATGTAGTTTCTTATGGGGAAACTTTTGGCCGCATTCAATACAAGAATAAGCTAAAGATACGGAAACAATATCTATATATGAATAAACATCAACCCTTAAAATTGGTTTAAAATAATTTAATAAACTAAGGTGAGAACTAATATAAAAATAAATCAAAAACATGAGGTTATTGTGTATTGGTGGTTATTGCTTTTTGCGATTTTGAAATTTACTATTGATTTCATGTTTAAACATCGGTTACGATTCATGACACAAACTCACTTTTGAATTCCTTCTTGTTGTGAGATTCAACATGGGCATGAAATTGTTGACGCCGTGAATACGACTCACCACACGTTTCACAAACAAACGGAAATTCCTTTGCATGTACGGTACGATTGTGATGGATAATTTCCTGTAATTTTATTAAATTTTTTTTAATTTTAATTTTATTTATAATTTGCTTGAAAGCAGTTTGCAGTATCAACGTACCTCTAATGAGGTGCCATTAGGTTGACCACAATCGTGGCAATAGCCGGGATGTATTTTGTAATGATCCAGAAGTGATTTACGCTTACGATACGATTTTGGACACAGAAGACAATTATAACTAGGCTTCTCTTTTTTCGTTCCCGGCGTAGTGGTATTTCCGGCACCAGACGGCGCCTGTAAAGAGGTGCTACTACTACTGCCGCCATCTATTAGCTGTTGCTTCGGCTCCATGCCATCATTTGTATCATTTTCATGATCTTCATCGTCTTCGTCATGAGATATGCCTTCATCATCATGCTCAAATGAGGCATTTGCTGATGAATTGCCCGTATGAGTTGTAGATGTATTAGTAATTAAGCCCATGCTAGACGCAGCTGCAGCTACAGCTGAAGATGCCAAATTGGAACCACTTAAGAGGCTTTGCTGTTGCTGTTGTTGCATCAACAAATGTTGTTGTTGCTGTGGTGGCAAATTTTGCATATGAGGAGGCAGTTGCTGTTGCATATACTGCACATTTTCCGCATTACCACCATGGGCGGGAGGAGGGGTTGATTTATTAGATGGTGTTGTTCCCCCACTCAATATATTATCGATACTATTTATCATGTTATTGGAAGCATTTAGTTGCATACGTTGTACTGGAATTTGCTGTGGATGTTGTTGGTTAGCTGTTTCCATCATACCCCCTATCATGGCTAATGGATGGTTCTGCGTCTGCATATTGGAATTAAAGTGATTTTGCTGTTGTTGTTGCTGCTGTTGCATCATAAAACGTTGTTGCTGTTGAGCCTGATTTTGGAAGTGCGGCTGTTGTTGTTGCGGTTGCCCCATATTATTCATTAAATTATTAACATTATGGCGTTGTTGTTTGTCATTCATCAAACCAGCCTTATGATTGTGGGGTTGTTGCAATTGTTGATTTGAAATAATCTGCGGCTGATAGTGCAGCTGATGTTGTGGATGTGCTTGGTGTTCCTTGGAAGATATATTTGCGTGGCTATTGCCTTGTAACTGTTGCTGTTGTTGTAAACTCGCATGCTGTTGATTGATATTATTAGGAATAACATTGTTTGCAATTGATGTTGTAAGACCATTCATCAGTAATACGTTGTTAGGTCTACAAAGGAATAAAGATTTTGTATATACATAATTAAAACGAATATTCATAACACATTTGTTCCTTATATTTCACAATTAAAGACATCTCATTCTGGTAGCAAATATTTTAATCATTCCAATACGATTATAACTCGCCAATAGTAAAAGAAATTTTAACCCGATTTTTCCCTCTTGACATTGCGCAAGTTATTACGCCAACTCCGACCATGTGGGAGTAAAAACAAAGGAATTTAGAAAAGCTAACTCTTGCTTATACTAACAAATAGAGAAAGTATTCTATTGTGAAAAATTAAAAATGTCGAAAGAAATAGAAACTTTTCAAAATGGAACTTAAGCATAAAATCGTGGCTTCTTTAAAGCAATCTCTCATTTAACAGTCAGTCATAAGCTTCGTTCATTCAGCGAGATTAACAATAAAAATATATACATATATATTACTCACCCATGCTGTTGCTCGTGTTGCGTCAAATGATTTTTAAATGTTGGTCCTTCCACCGTAGCGGCAGCGCTATCACCAATAAATGTCGATGCACTATCGTTGGTGGCTAAATCATTTCGTAACGAATCTAAACCATTTCCACCTGAACTATTACTACTGCCACCACTTACACTAGCACCACTGCCACCACCGATAACATCATCTATTTCGGATTCCATTACCAAACCACCAATTAGGCGGCCAGGACCTACACCCTCGTCAATAATTTCCTCAAATTTCATAATTTCTTGTGATGCTGAAGACAGTTGAGATTCCGTTTCTAATTCAAACTCCATTTCAGAATCATAAGCATTGCCAGATGCTGATGTATTATGCAATGATCCGGCCAGAGTACGTCTTCTCTGTTGCATTAAAACCATTTGATGATGTTGTTTCAATTGTAATTGTTGCTGCTGCAGCTGTTGTTGTTGTTGTTTACGTAGTTTTTGTTGCTCCCATTCTTCCAAATGTTCAGCTCTCAACTTATCTAAAACATGTTTGGGTGGTGTTGTTCCCACAAGACGTCCGCTAAAAACAAATTCACGCTGGAAATCTTTTAAGAATTCTTTGTCGTGAAATTTCAAGGCCGTTTTCAGTTGTAAGCGAAATTGCTCTTTCAACACTCGTATACTTAACTCCTGTGAACTATAATGAAAACGTACCGTAAACTCGGTATCTGGATGGAAGATATAACCCTCGCCTAAACGAGTAATACGTTGGAGTTTTTCATCCAAATACAAACGTGATGTTTGTATATTTTTTTTGCCAAGACTACTACGAGCTAAAGGATTTGGACCAAATGCACGTCTTCGTGTTCGTTTTAAGGAGCTATCTGGACCTAAAGCGTCTAAGCTATTGCTTTCATCAGCCTCAGGATCAGCTGTTGCCAATCTGCCAAGACGTCGGGCGTGTATGACCGACGAAGGTATTAAATCTAATGGATCGCCAACAGTCTGTTGAATTATAGAACTACACCCGGTTGTCGATCTTATTGCTCCTCTTCTAACATTGGTCGAAGCATAGCGTACACGTTTACTCAGCGAAGATGAATTTTCATTGTCAGCATCATCGGCATAAGCATTGTCATCTTCATCCAGGCACATAAACTCCTCTTTACAAAGGATTTTTTCGAAATTTTGATTTAAATCTGTCGAGGCATTTTCATCTTCATTCTTAATACATTCTTCCTTTTTAGTGGGCAATAAGTATTGTAATTGTTTTTTATGATCTACTAGCGAAGATTGGGGAAAAATACTAGGTATGACTTGTTCGCATGCCTGGGGATATTTAAATTTTAAATTCCTTAGCAAATAGTGCAAAGCATCACAACGGGATACGGCATCAAATTTATCCAAAGATGTGAGAGTTTGATCAACCTAAAAAATAAGCAAAATATATATAACATATATTAGTGTTAATTTAATCACATATCCTGTAAATAAGGTTAGATTTAATTTGAAGACTTATTGAGCCGGTTTTTTATAAGGACTTTAAAGGTGAAAATATTAAATAACAAAGCAACTATTAGGTAATATTATAATTTACAAACAAAATGTTTTCAATTAATTAGTAAAATATTTATTCTAGTAATAACTGTATAATCTGTATTTATCGGTTATACAGGATGTTCTGGGAAGTCACTGACCGCCCTATAACACAATTTCAGTTTGACGTTGATTTATGGGACACCCTGTATATAAAACTATACTAATAATAACAAATTAAAACGACAAAACAATTAACACTCAATTAACCACTGTAAGAGACAGGCTAAGTACTTCTTAAAAAAATCCAATGATGAATTAGCGATTTTTTGTTTCTTTTTCTTTTATTTTTTTTTTCTACACTTAGCTTTATTTTATTGAATTTTTCAAATAAGAACATTTCAATAAGTATTCAATTCAAATGTTATCTCCAAAATATTTATTAATTATAACCGATGTAATAGCTAATTTTTTGTATTCAAATTTTAATAAACTATCAAACAATTGGGTCGGGAGAGACTTCTCGCCAGGCTAAATTTGTCTGATTTTTTTTTAGTCTCTGGTGACCATCAAATGCCAGTAAATTGCGTACAAGAGTATTGGGATGGAACAATAGTTTGTTTACGCATTTCCAGGAGTAGGTTTTGAATTCTAACTAAATAATGGGATTATTATAGATCCCTATGGATATTTTAATTTCTTACATACCAGGGGACGCAAACGATAAAACGTAAAATCCTTTTAATTACATAAAAGCTCAAAAAAGCTGACTACTACTGTCTTCTTAAAAAAAAGTGACTAATTTGAGTCTGTTAGGTCCTGAAAAAGCATTTTTACAAAAACCTGGTCATTATAACATGAAGCATATTAAATTAAATGCCTGAATTTATATTACTCTTGACGTAAAAAAAAATAATTAAGAATGTTTCCATAAAGTAACAAAATTATCCGAAAATGTAATGGTGGAACAGAATGGCTATATTGCATGGGATAAAGCTGTGTTAAATATGGCAACTCAAAACAGTCATCAGTGAAAATGTTCATATTTCTTATGTTCCTGATCTTCTAGTTTCTTGTGAAATAACATGCTCTTGATTTATTTTACTAAGGGAGTAAAGGCTTTGTGAAGTCTAAAGTTGTAAATTAGCTATGTGTTCGCGAGTTTACTACATACATATGTACATATATGTATGTATATGACTTTTTTTAATATGAATAAAATTTATCAAAGTCAACATTTTAACAATTTAAGTTTATGTTCTTTATTATATTTATTGTCAGAATAAGCATGTGTTTAAATAAATATTTCACAACTTTTTCCAATTAATATCACTATCACAAAAACCACTTAAAAATTGCAAACTTTGAAAACCATTTACAATTTTAAATCCGTGTGATGATTACTTTTTTAATTATTCCTCATTACTTTTGTTTAATTTTAAATATTTTTTTTTTTGTTGCCTTTGAAACCAAATGTTTAAACAGTGTGTGCGAAAGTACTTAAATTATTTTTTTGATTTTTATATATGCATGTACGTACATATGTATATAGTATATGTATTTCTATGTACAAATTACTAGGAAAACCGACTAAACTAATTGTTCAATGCTTATTTTCTTTATCTTGTATACAAAGAAGCTGCACAAAAACTATTTTAAAATTAATACAAAAACAAATTATTTTAGAAAACATGGCAGCAGAAAAAAATAAAGATATGTATAGAAAAAAAAATACGAGAGAAAGAAAAAGCAACAACATGAACCAAGCAAGCTGAAATTTAATTTGTGCCACTTTTCCCCCATACATATGTATGTATATCAATCTATTAAGTATTTAAAACGTTAGTAACGTTGAAGTCTAGCTTAGAATAGTTGGCGTGTATGTGTGTATTAAAGCGAAGTACATACACATACATAGTTGCTACAAAAGCAGCAAAAAATTTGTTAAGCTGCGCAGTTTAATAAACGATATGAACACAGATAAACATATGTACAATATAGTACAGATACACATACATTAGGCCTCTGCTTAGGTTCATCTAGTTCCGCTTCAGGCATACCACACTACATTACAACAATTTCTTAGCAAATTTATTTTTACTACTACAGTTAAAAACACACAATCGTCATTCACCAACACACTCAGAAAATAAGCTTCAAGACTAATACTTCCACAAATGTAGTTGTTTCCAATCATGCACCACCCACCCAATAGATTTATTGAAAGGTTTGTTGTGTAGTCGCAGTAGTATTTTGTTATCCATTACAATATCATGTTTTAAGCTTTTATTTGGCTGAGTGTAAATAACAGTGGTCACACAGTACACGAAAGATAGGTTACTTAAAATGAAACTAATGCAATTGACAGACTTAATGGCTTTTTTTTACCTTAATAACAATTTTAATGTATTTTTTATTCAAAAAAATGTCTGCTTTTAAAGCAAAGTTATAGCATGTTCACACAATGTTTATGCAATTAAGACCGTAAATTGAGCTGAATTTACTGTACAAGAATTAAATTAATAAATTGAGCAAGTAGTTTAAATTACATTATATAAATTGAATTGAATTCACAATGCAACAGTGGTATTTTATGTTTAGTGGGAAGAAAATTCTGTAAAACGCACTAACTGAAATAGACCACTAACTAGGCCCGACTATTTAACCCAACATTACAATTATATAAAAGGCACAATAAGTTTTACTTTTATCAAATTTAGCTATCTCTTTCATATTATGCTTTTCATATTATAATGACGATCATGACATAATTTATTTAAAATTTCAGGTGTAATCGTTACAGATCCAGTATTATTTAAAATTTGTCTACTTTATAATAAAAATTAGCCTGAAAATCTTCGCGAGTACGTTTATATAAAAAAAAAAAACAAATGAACTGTGTAATGAAGATTGCTAGAGTTCTTTTCAAATTTAATTAATACTGTACTTTGTATTAATATTATTAATTTAATATATTTTTCATAAAATGGCAAACATGCTGGCTACTAACAAAGAAGTAAGTGGTTTCACTTGTTTGGGTTCGATACTCTGCCACTGCCATTCAATAATATAAATTTCTAATAATTATGATTTTAATTAATACTAGCAATGCAAACAAAACCATGTTCTTTCGGCCGTACTACTCTATAGTGCTGAATAATAGCCGAGATAAAACGAATATTAAATTCGTAATAGTAGTTTAAAAGTAAGAGCACATGCTTACCATTAGAGAGCATACTTGTTAAAAAACAACGATTTTCTAACTTTTACGCACCATCTACTTTTTTCCTCTATTTTTACTTAATCTTATTTCAAAGAAATTTATATAATTAATCTGGTAATAATTGCCTATAAAGCTAATTGAATTGTAAAAAGTTTCTGATTTGAAAAGAAGGGATATCAACAGATACTACATATGTATATAAATACATCCATACATAGTACATATACAGAAAGAAGACAACAAATAACTTTCTGAAATTCTTTGCAATATTCCATTGCATTTTGTATAATTTTTAAGAGTTTAAAAAAGAGTTTGTTGTTCTATTAATAACCAGCTGATTTAAAAAAAAAAGCAACAAAATATATAACAAAAAATAATCTTGTTGGTGCCACTGTGCAAAGTGCACTGGTGTTTCTCGTAAATTTTGTTATTTTGTTTTTTCTTCATTCTCCCTCTTCTATTTCTTCTACCATCATCATCATCATTATTGCATGTATGTATATTGCCACCTATGATACCTCCCTCGATTCTCCTCCTTATTCAACATTTAATTAAACGAGAGTTGATTGTAGCTGGATAAAGTATACAAGTTTATGTTTTTGCTGTTGTTATTCTTTACTACAAAAATATACACAAGTACACATGTAAAATTGTGTACTTGTTTTTATTATTGTAGCAAGTTGTTGTACTTGTTTTATTAATGTTGTTGCTGTTTTTTTATTGTTGGTGTTTTTTACATTTTTTGTTGAACAGCAATTCTTACTGCTTATTGTATGATACAATTTAAAAAAAAAAAAAAAAGCACTAGCATTTAACACAGGAGAGGAGAAGGCAAGCAGCAAGTAGAATGCATTTGCAGCTCACATATACTACAGTATACATACACATGTATACACATAAATGCACACATAGATATATGTATATAGATATAGCCATACATTTACATTAATTTATACAATAAGCATACACAACATTACAGGCTTTGCATGCCTGTTTGTAGTTTGTACTTAACCATGTATAATAAACATTTACACGCAGTTAAAAAAATGCACATATGTATATACATATCTATACATAAGTGGCGTAAGTCCATTTTAGACAAAAAGTCAGTTAATGTAATCTGCTATGAACCCTATATCTATAAACAATTCGGAAAAAAATTGTCAACATTTTCATCGCTTTTATTATTATAAAACTGAAGTCAAATTTCCGTAAAAATTATCTGCTTAATTATGAATTTTCCAGGGGAATTTTCCCCTTTCCCATCGTTTGTTCGTGGGAAAGAACTCGTCTGTTCTAACAACCCGTCAAATATACAGGGTATTTAACCCTTTTTCAAACAGTGCTGAGATTAATAAATTAAAGAAAGATAATAGGGGGAAAATCCTAGAGAAATATTCATTATAAGTCAATGTCAGAAAAGGGACAAATTTCCGGGATAAATGATGTTTATAATTGGGCTGATTTCTTTACTGTTAATGGATTTCTTTGGTACTTTCCCGGTTTATTGCAGTGTATAAAATTAAGTAATGTGTTCTGTTTGTTTACTTAACTTTAAATTAGTATTAATTCCATAACAAGTCTGCATTTTACTTTGCACAATATACATATATTCAAAATGAATAATCGTCGCCTCACAATTGAACTAAATGTAACCCTTATTTTGACACAATTTCTTCTGTATCTTAATAATTTTAATATTTTATTATTATTTAATAGAAATCATCCGAACGAAAGAAAAAGAATCTTTCAATTAGGACCCTTAATTCTGTTCATATCGAGAAACCTTTCGAGAAGAGTTTGTACTATGTCAAACGTTTGTTTGTATTATACGTTGAATTTCGTAAATATGAAAATTACATTGTCACATTTAACACAAAAAAATGGAGCTTATTAATTTTACTTCAGAAGTAACATCTTAAGCATGAAACATTTTAAAAAATAATTTAAAGTCAAGTTTAAAAATAGATGCATGGACTATTTGTATTTATGGATGGATAGTGATAAAGATGACGTCCAAGAAAGAGTTGAGCGAAAAATTAGGAGACTTTTCGAACTTCCCTCGTAGTCATATGAAATGCAACACTGTTTCCATCAAGTACCACATGTTAATAGACTACTGCCAAATTTTGCGCAAGTGTCGTCATTTACTTTGCGTTTAACAGCTGTTCAAATATACAACCTCGTGTATTTGTCTAAAAATGGAAAAAAGTGAATTTCAAATGCTCATTAAACATTATTTTTTGCGAAAAAACACCGCCAATCAAACCAATGAAAAGATCGATAAATACTATGGGGACTCGGCACCATCGAATTCAATAGTAAAAAATTGGTCTACTAACTTTCGTTGTGGTCGCACAAGTACAAATGACGCTTGTTGATGCCATAGGCATTTCATATGCCAGTGCGGTTTCGATTTTAAATGATCAGCTTTGGTTAAGAAAGTTGTCTGCAAGATGGGTGCCGCGTTTGCTCTCAATTGGCCATAGCCGTAAACGTGTAACAACTTCAAAGGATTGTTTGGAGTTGTTTAACCGCAATCCGAATGAGTTTTTGCGGCATTTTGTAACTGTGGATGAACCATGGATCCATTACTGTACTCCGGAGACCAAGCAGTAGTCTAAACAATGGGTTTCGCCTGGTGAACTTGCTCCGAAGAAGTTCAGGGTAAGTTGCACTCGGGATAATCCACATTGATTACCTTCAAAAGGAAAAAACAATAAACGGCGAATATTATGCCAACTTACCGATTTAATGAGGTTTTAAAAAGAAAATGACCCCATATGGGCAAGAAAAAAGTTATTTTTCATCAAGACAATGTATGGGTGCACACGTGTGCAGTCTCAATGGCAAAACTTTATAAATTGGGCTACTACGAATTGGTACCGCAACCACGAAAATTTTAAAATATAATAGGTACTACCACAATTATATCATAATGCCAGGCCCATCACATTCGTAAAATTCAACGATATGATACGTTCAACAAATTAATGAATTAATATAATTGAAATGTTATCAGCATAAAAATATTTAAATAAAGCCTTTTTATTCTGTTTTTTTTTTTATAAAAATGTGCGTAAGTTGATTTTCCACCACTGTATTAACTATTTCATAAATGTATGCTATTTTATTTTGTTGGCTTTGAAAATGGTGCAAGTCCACCTAAGATCATCACAATAATAAATTACTTTAAAATAATACTTTTAAAATTAATTAAATTTAATGTTTAAAAGACATAAAATGAGCGCTTTAACGAACTCTTAAATATTTGAATACAATATAAAATGGACTTGCATCACTTGCAAAGAAAATGTCTAGTAGATAAGAAGATTAGGGGGCTATTAAATTTTTACAACTTTAGAAATATTTTTTACAACAATAGTACCAGTTTTTTGGATTACATTACATGTGAGTAATAACAAGACTTATTGTAATAAATAAAATTGTTTAAATTACATTTTTGGAAAAACAAATGTTTCCTTTAAATTACCGCGTAGTTAAAAAGGAACGAAATTTATTTCATAGCCTAATAACTATACATACAGATGTACATAAGTACATGCATAAGTATGTATTAATATACATTGTTCATGCATACAAATAAGCAACTATGAATATTTGTGTTTTTTTTTTTGCCTGTGTAGCTTTCGTAGCTTTAATAACATCGTCATTGTTATTGTCGGTGTTGTTGTAGTAGAACAACATAAGAAAATAACAGAAACAACGAAAATGCAAAAAGAACAAAAAAATAAATGTTGCCAGATTGATGAAAATTTCTAAATAATCTTTTTATTTGCATACCGAGAATTCTACGGGAAAATGTTTCTAATATGCATCTGATGTAAATCCATATGTGTTTATGTTTTCTCTTAAAATTTTTGTGTAATAAGACATGCGCCTTAATTGCGCACTTAGAAAATTTTCACAATTAATAGAGCGTTCACACAGACGTCTTAATTGCGCAATTAGGAGATTCACGCAATTAAAAATACTAAATAAGTAACGTCTACAATTCAATTTAAAATTTAATTAAGGGGTATATCTGAACATAGTATAAAGGTCTTAATTTAGCAAAATTATCTTACAGGAACTTAATAAATTGAGCAATTAGTACAAAATCGCACCATAAATTGCATTAAAGTATCCATGCAACCTTGGCGAAGTGTGATGAGTGTGCAAAAAATTCTGTATAATGAACACATAACAGACAACTAACCAGACCCGACAATTTACAGCAACATTACCACGATTATACAAAAGGAACAACAGATCTTATTGTTACCAATTTTGATATTATCTCCTTCATATTAAAATGCATAACATATGATGATTACACACTTTTTCAAACATCATTGTCGGTTCATGAAAACATTTTCATGAAAACATTTGTTCGTACATTGAAAGAGCGTCTGCAAACTAACGGGAGAAAATGTGTCCGGGTTCTTCTGATTGGAGAATACGTGTAGATGTTCCTGTTCAGTTTGAACAGAATTTCTAGGTTCTCATCGAGAGATTGTTTTGATGCTCTCTTAGCATAGTTTATTTAAGGTTGTTTACAGACGAGCGCACACATATTTTTGATTTTGCCTGTTTGTATTTCGTTTGTGTAATAACATTACAGAGTTGTGCGAACAACTTTGTTTAAACAATTAAGATATCTAAACATACTACTATACATCCTTTGCCTTATTAAATGATCATGCTCAATAACATATACATACTCGTACGTGCTTTCCGGGCCTTGGTCGGATATTTTAATATTGTGCAGTTGCTCGAGTTATTATTTTATACTTGCCTAAAATGTTGTTTTCACCATTAATAAATAGTAACACATTTTTTTTGTCTTTGTACATACGTTTCGCTCGGAAATTTAAAGATCCGTTTTGCTCTTTCCTTTGAATATTTACAGTTATCCTTTCTTCATATTTTGCATAAAATATTGTGTGTGCTGCATTTCCAATTATTTAAATGTTGATTAGTCTTACAGTCAGAAATTGTTTTGACAATAAAAGCCGCTGTGGAATATATCTATAAGTATGTTAAACTTGCACCAGGTTAAGGAACATTTAAGTTTTTGTGAAAAGAAACGAGAACGAACAGCGTAAAGATTTGCTACGTCTTGACAAACCAAAAAATCCGACTTCATTCAGTAAGTTTATTTTTAAATTAAAAAAATATATGTATATTTCGAAACACTGTTTTATAAATTTCAACTAAGCCAATTTATTATAATTTGAATTACATATTATCCAAATAATGACAACATTAATTTATATATTTCATCAACTTTCAAAACTAAGTAAACACTTCACATAGTCCAACTTAATAAATTCCTAAATATCCGCGTGCTATTGTTGTTTTAAGTAGATATTTGTATGTAAGTATGTACCCGTATATTGACACACACATATGCATGTGTGTGTGTTTATGTAATTTCATTGAAAAAGGTCTTTTTGTTTGTTTAATTATAAGCTGTAAATTATAAATAAATATAATTAATTTCTTATTTATATTTTCATTATACATTAATGTGTGATGTCAAATATGAGCACACCACACATACATACATAAGCAATTACATATTTCTATACATATGTATACGTTTATATATAAATTATTTATACACTCACACAGATACATACATTTTAAGTCACCCTATACACATTTGGGTCGTATACACATATAAAGTTTATAAACTTGACATTTTTCGAAATTAATTATTTATAATATTCTTCATTTTAAAATTCTCTGGATTAATTTTTTTAAATGGTATAACACTTTTGTTGGCTGGGGGGATTACTGTGTAATTCGAATGGAATGAAAAATGTAACGAAATCGAACATTTCGTAATGTGTAATGAGAAGATCGTAAATTTTAGCAGGATTTTTCGTTAATATAACCGCGTAATACTAAAACAAATACGAAAAAGGTTAAAAACGTTTAAAAATTATTCGAAACCAATTTCGTTTACGAAAATAAAAAAATAACTTGTAATACAAAGTACAAAAGTGAATGATAATTTTATAAAACAACCAATAAATAATATAATTATTTTTAAAAAAGACTAACTGAATAGTGATGGCAAAAAAATTCGATGAACCATATTTCAGAAAAAATAATCGATTAAAGCACTGGAGTATTGAAAAGGAAAGTTAGCTCATCTTGAGGATTGTAGTCATTTTTCTCTTATGAGCCAATGACTTGTTATGAATTCAACATCAATGGAAGACTTGTCGCTTCTACTTCCAATACTACAGTCTGAATATTCAACCATCTCGACTCTACGTACCTCATAATTGCAGATAATGCTAATGGATTTTAGAAAGTTTTTTTTTCTCTGTGGTCTAGTAGCGTTGATGCTGCCAGTAAAAATGATCTTTCCATATACACAACCAAACCGGGGTTAAAATTAATTTAAATTAATTGTTTTTAATTGATATCCCACTAAATATGTTAGCATCATTATACTACAAATTAATTATAGTGAGTGGCATATTGGGGGCGTTTTTTTAACTTTTTTTTGTGGTATATACACTCAGGAACTAATTTTTAATAATTTTGTTACTTTCTTTAGAAAGCGATAGAGTTGAGAAGACAGGTAGTGGAAGTAGAGGGCCTATTTTGATAATTTATTTTTCAAATAATAATTGAATAATCCCAAAAATATTTTTGACACAATTAAATTGTTAATCGCAACAAAATAAGCGCGGTTCGAGTTATGGTTGATTTTAACATAAACCATCCGTAACATAACATAACCATCCTAAATCTAAGTACTGGGAAAAACTGTCGTTACATTAGAACTGTGTATCTTAATCCATACGCGACGGTAATGGTTAGACAAATTTTTAAATAAAATTTCTGTTTTGCCCATTCATAAAAAATAAAACAAATTTTATTGTAAAAAACTTCCTAAACGAGTATGTAAAAAGTTTTCACAAAATCCTAGGCCATTTTAGTGCCATTTACAAGACAAATGAGCACATTTTTTACAGTTTTTGCAACTCCCAAGAAATTAATGGAACCGCGACAGAACAAAATGTTTTAACTATGTAGTTTAAAAATTCCGAAAAATTGCAATTATTTTTCAGTCGACTTATTAGTTTCGGAAAAATTCATGATTTTGAAAAAAATTAATTATTTTTTATGCCATTCTTGATCCTTAAATATTAAAATATCAACCGACAAAATTCATCGTCTTACTCTTAAAGAATAAAGGTGGATATGTTTCAAATAAAACGAGCTTTATTTTATGGAAATTTATGTACAAGTTTTAATTTCGTCTACAATTGATTGGGGGGTTTTCATGTGGCATATATGCATACAACGTTGCCACACTTGTACATCAAAAGTTGAAAAATAATAAACACTTTAATGCATTATGTTTGTCTCTAGTTGTCACAGTTGTTATACGATTTTTATAAATAACACCTTCTTATTCACTTCTTCACAAGGTCGCCGCAAGACTGAGCTAATCAAACATTTGTTAGAAAATTGTAAAAATTTCCCATTTTATGAAACTTTTCTGGGTTGGTATGTTAAAATAAAATGAAGAATAAACAGAACTGTTGCACACTGTAAAATCATATTTTGAGGTTTGGAGGAACTAATTGGGGATTGTCAAATATGTTTTCGAGAATGCATATTCATTCTCATAATAAAAAATTTCTTTTTCGCAAAAACTCGATCTTGATTATTGCATATTTTAAAAATTTTAACACGGTAATTCTAATATTTGGGGAAAATTTTCGAAAAACGCATTTTTTGCATGGTAAAGCGAGTAGTACCTTTATTATTTTTGTATAATTTTTCTATTTTGCATTCCAACCTAAATTTCAACTATGTATGTACTTATGTAAATACTTTATTGAAGAAGTAGCCCGTAAAAAAGTTGTTGCTTGCCTACTGGCATGCTAAAAATACGGTAATATTTTATTTCATTTTTATTTGTTTTCTTTTTTTTATATTAAAGCAAATTAAATTTATTGCTGCGGGCTTATGTGTGCTCAGAGTTGTAACGTTAAGCAAGAAGAAGAAAAAATAAATAGAAGGAGGCAGTATGAAAAAGATATGAAATGTGAAGGTAAAATAATGGGGAGACAAGAGAAAGCTCAAGAATAAAGAGGAAAAACAGAAACACAGCAGCTGTACGTACATATATACATATTAGTTAAAGACACGGTGGGATTGGTGGATAAATGGATTGCACTGAAATGGTGAGAGATAGAAAGAGTAAAAAAAGAAGAGAGCCGTTAATGGAGAAAGATGTGGGGCAGGGTAGGTAGATACTGACAGCAAGAATAACAAAAAAAAAAAAAATTAAGACCGTGTGTTTTTATAGGAGAAACTGCAAAAAAGCAGAAAGACAAGCAGAATTAACTGGGTAACATTGGCAGAGTTTATGCTCTTAACAGCGATGGATGGCAGAGGTAAAAGCTGAATTAAAAATAGAGGAAGAAAACTTGCTTATCAAGAAGAGAAAGCACTCAAATAGAAAATGTATTATTATTTTCTAGCTGTTGTTCTTGTTGTTTTAAATTCATTTTATTTATTTTGTTTTCTTGTTATTTATTATTTTTGTCTTCAACGATGTTATTCTTGTTGTAATTGTATATTTTTTATGCTTAATACTAGAAGAATGAATATATTGATGTTGCTGTTGGTACTGCAATGTCGGCTCTGAGTGGGAAGTGGGACAAATGCATTTTTAGAAGCTGTCATACTACTATCTGGCAAAAAAAAAACACAAAAGTTTAAAAAAAAAGTTGTAAAAAGCACACTCAAAATCTAGTGCAAATACATATTTTAGCAATTTAATAGTATATATCAGCAAAAAAATATACATACAATCACAAACACACACACTTTTATTGTGTGCGTGTTGGTCTAAATGTGTTTGATGTTACAAATACCAAAGACTATCGAGGTATAAATTTAATGAAAATAAAACAAAATACAGCATAAATAAGATAATATTAACAATTAGTTTTTTAATAAAAGTAAATAAATCATGTATGTTTGCATGTGCTTTGTGTATACATACTAATTTAAACACTGTGTACGTAGGTTTGTACTTTTTCAAATAATTTAATTCTATATTATTTTATTTATTTTGCAGGATATGTATATTTAACATAGTTAAGGTCGGCCCTGAACAAGAAAATCGCTCATATTTTGAAATCGAAATGTGCTCATGTAACGTTTACCCTTAGAAGGCAAAATTGTCCACCAATCACAATAACTAATACCACGGTTCTATCGGAAACGCACGTTAAATATTTAGGTATCCACCTAGACCGGCGCCTAACTTGGTCCCGTCCCATTGAGGCAAAAATTACGTCCATAAAGATTCGAACAAATCAAATGCATTGGTTAATAAGTCCTAACTCAACTTTGGCTTTGGAATATAAAGTCCTTTTATACAAATCCGTTATAAAGCCAATATGGTCATATGGTATTCAGCTGTGGGGTACTGCCTGTGCATCAAACATCCAGAAGTTACAGAGAAGACAGTCTAGAATTTTGCGTCTTATCGTATGCGCCACCTGGTACATAAGAAATGAAAATATACATAGGGATCTCAAAGTTCCCTCTATCCACGAAGAAGTTAAAACGTACACGTCCAAATACGTAAACAAACTAGTCGCACATCCCAACACTCTAGCACGCAATTTATTGCAATTTGACGGCCACCAGAAAGATTCAATAAAATGAAATATAAGTATAAAAAAATATTTTGAAATACATGCTGGAATAGCATTAACCATGAAACGAGAGTGGAATTCTGTGAAAAGGATGTTACAAATTTAAAATCACCGGAATTAAAAACAATATACCAAGATGAAGAAGAGTGAATAATATTTAAAATAATTATTAGATTTGGTACCGACAATCTAAAATCGAAAACTTGGTACAAAAAAAATCCTACATAGCGCATTTAAATCAAATTCGCAAAAAACAGAAATGTGAAAACAAGGACAAGTTCGACCGTTAAACGTACTGATTATCAAAATGAGAGCCAACTTTCAGCTCTTTACCTATAGTGTCCCATGCAATTAGTGGCACCATAGTCCGCCTAGATAAAAAGTAACAGTTTTCAAATCGTCTTGATTACTCCCTTCTCTCAAGACCTGACCTACCTGTATAGAACAATTCTGATCACTAGCTATGTTGGAAGTGCCCATTAATATTGATGAGAGAGTGAGTCAGTGAAAAGGTACTACAATATGCACTTTTGACACCTTCATATCTCGATAAGCTTTTATGGTAAATGTTTCAAACTCCACCTATAAAGTTACTTTGATATACATACATATGTAAAGTTCTTATGTGTGTCAAGTTTCATTTTATTATGATTAAATGAAGTCGCGATATTAGAGGGGTAAAAACAGCGAGACAAGTTCCGTATAATATACACACTGCATGCTTAGGCCTGATTCTGAACTTGTCTGACGAACTTCTGTGTATAATATACATATACTTGAATAGTCCTGAAAAACAATTGATGGATAAAAGTGGATTTTAAGCAAATTTATTCATTTAATATTTAATGCCGTCGCTCGAGAAATAATGATGGAACTGTTGATTCATTTCTTAAAATCGCCTAAGTAAATCTTGTTAAAAATTACTAAATCAAAATCCAAAGAAAATATTATTAAATTATGCTAAACGATTAAGCAGACCAATGCGCAAAACCATATTTTTTTACAAAAATATAGGATGGAATCTGATGGGAGCATTAAGGTTACTTTTTAACGTCTACAATTCGAAAATAATCTAAAACACACATGACTTTATTATCTGTAATTAGAGTTGTGGCAGTCACGAACTAGTTCGCACACCAAAATAAACTGTGTGTTGTTTTTGTAATTGGTGTGTATTGGCTAACACTTTTCTAAAATAATCTCTCAATTAAAGGCGAACTATTTTGTGACCGATACAACTCCATTTGGCTTTAAAAAATAATTATATCTTCAGTGAGGCACACAACCCTTACGTCACTATGTTTTTACTGAACTTCTTAAGCAACTTTAAACACCAGTTGTTAGGCAATAAACCGAGAACTCGGCAATAACAACAAATATGGTCGGTGAAGTGTGTACACAAATAACTGTTTTGGTGCACACATTTGAAGATTTAATTTTACCGTTAATCATTTGAGCCGATCTACAATCCAGTATAAGACTTTACAAGGCAGCTATCAATAAATGTCATAATATTAGATTGACTAAAACGACGATTTATATAAAATGAAAAAGTGGCGTAGAGTAAAAAATACGGAAGGTAATTTGACAGTCGTATGACCCTCACAATTTTTTTGAATATGTTATAAAAGCATAGACTTTCCATCTTTACCAGTTTTGCATTTTAACAGAAGTGCGAACACTGTAATAAGAATAGTTTACTGCTGATTTTATAATAGTAAGAAACGATCTTGAATTTCAACAGATTTAAGATTAAGTTTATGATCGAATTTTTTTTAAATTATACCCTACATATGCCAAAGTTTATTTTCAATTATATTAACATAAATCAAATAAAAACAAGCAAACGTTCTTAGGATTTATAAGTTGTTGACTTTATTAAAAGTTAAGTTTTCCTTATTAGCACAACAAAAAACATTTTAATGGAAAATAAAAACCAAACAATTCCTATACTAAAAGCTAAAATTTTAGCATACAACTTCTCGGAATGAAATTATAAAGTTTTTCTTAGTCTTAAATCTAAATCAGTTGGCAATATATCAACCACCATTCATGTGAGTACCTTCCTTTTATTGGCATCATAAAAAAGGAATTAAAAATTAACAACAAAACTATCAGAATTAGTAAAAAAAAAAAACTTTTCATCATAAACAGAATTGAAAGTAATAAAAATTTTAATTGCCCAACATTAAATTAAAAAAATAAAATAAGAGGAAATTAATTAAGACGAAGGAACGATAAAATAGAAACATGAACAAAATACTAAAGCATGGCTATAGGTCTATATTAGCAATGAATTGCTCTATAAATAGCATCTCTGTGCTAATCGGACAACAGGACGTTTAAAGAAACAGTGTAATGTTTTCACTTCATTTGCTAGCCATTATTTTGTAAATATTTGTGCCCGAATATATGTATACGGTATGCACTTACATGTGTGTGTGTGTGGGTTTATACAACTTCAATTATTAAGAAATAATCTATATAAACATAGCTCAAGTCCCTCTCACACTATTATTGTTTTTAAATTCTTGCATAGAGAAATCTAATCAGGACGATTATCTGTCAAAAAATCAAAAGTAAAAAAATATTCTCATTAAAAAAATTCGACTATCTAATTTCCATCCGTAATATTATTAAAATATTGTTTTCGCACCTTTTCTTATTTTATTTGAATTTGTGACAAGTTGTTTCATTCAATCTAATAGTGTGAAAGGGCCTGAATTTTGCGAAGAAAATTTGCTCAAACTAAGAAACACTTGGGATGCTAAAAGAACAAAAGCGTACCGAAAGCGTTAAGCTGACATCTGTGTTGACATCAGCTCTGTTTAGAGGGGTTGTTTTTAAGCCCAATAGACCTTACGAAAGGTTTAACTTTCAAACGAACTGTCATACATGTTTTGATTAAAATTTAAAGTTTTGTGTTATTGTTTTCTATTCAAAGTTTTATTGTTTGTCCACGAAACAGTGGTTCACTGTTTTAAAACCAAGTTATATAATTAAAAAAAATTTATTTAAATTATACCTTTTAAACCAGAAAACCGTTCTTAAAGTAAAAAGTAAATTTATTTCCTACAACACTTAACAAAATTAAAAAAGGACACCGGCACTCTTCACCAACTTGTTCGTTGGCATAAAATATTTAAGGGTAGCCCTTAAAATTAAAACTTATATTCCTTAAAGTCTTATCCTTAGTTTGGTGAATATTAATAAAAAAAAAAAAAATATTGTCACTTAAATTAACGAAATGCTATAAAATGCAATTTTCTTGCTACATAATTTTATAAATATAAGTTTTTCAAAAAAATGTAAAAGGAAAATGTTGCATGTGAAGTTAGCTCTATTTTGCCGTAGCTCAGCCGAAGCCTTGATGGCGTGTATTTCCATATGCAGAAATGTGTATAATAATTCGTTACGAATAATTTCGTTACGAATAATTTCTCGGTTGCCTCAGTAGTGCTAATACCGTTATTATAATAAACGACGTTTTGTTCTGTTTTATATCCAGTTTTTTTTTTAAATAATTAATCGATTTGAAACCGGTGCACTGAATAACCACTTAAAAACGAATCGTTTTTGCTAAATAACCTAATCAATATAACTGGTATTAACAACGAGTTTGCGATTAAAACAGGCTTTCATCTGCATATGATTTAATTGAGCAATTGAACGTAAAATTGCAGTTCTTACATTAGCACCAGGCGCGCGAAACCAGCGAAAGACGAAATATGAATATTTCTCTCTCCACCAAAACCATTAATAAACGTTTCACTGACCAAAAATTTAGAATAATACTCGTTTTGGAAGAAATCTTCACGGCCTTCTAAAGGCTGGAGATTTTTCTGTCAATGTCATGATATAGAGGTTTTGGCAACCGACTCCCGGGGGCTGACTTGGATACAATTCAGTCGGGATGTTAAACTTCTGATTACGTATTGGAGAATTTGGATTTATTGTTATAGGTTCATGTCTGTTCTGCTCTATTGTGATCGCCTTTAATTATAACGTTCTGGACAAACTCATTGTAAATGCCGCAGTTGGATGAATTATAGCTTTAGTCTTTTAATTAAAAAATGTGTGGAGCCACTGAACGAAAATCGCAATGAACTGGAGCCAAAATTGTTTGTGCCATACAAAAGGGGGACAATATTACTCGCGTGGCAATATTACTCGCGGGGCAATATTACTCTGATATTATTATGGGCATATTAAATCAAAATAAAAATTCAAAAAAAATATATATATTTTCTCAAAATACTACTACGTATTATGGATGTTAGTTACAATCATTCCACACCACAAGCGGAAAACTGTGAAAAAATTAAGAACAAAAATTTAAATTATTAATTAAAGTAACTCAAATTTAACACTGGCATTTCAAATTAACATTATTTATATTCTTTACAACACTGTAATTTAGGTACCGTCAATTTTTTTGTTTATTTAGATCAATTGAATAAAATTTTTGGGTTGTTGTAGGCAAAAATAAAAAATAAATTAAAAAAAACTCAACAAAATAAAAAGTAAAATTACAATATTAACGAAAAAAAATATAATAAAAACACAAACTGCACTCTATTTTCCCTGATATTTTTTTTTTTGTCTGCATGTAAGTTATGCGAAGAGTGAGAACTGGAAAAACATTTAGTAAGTCTAAACCACTCACCGACTGAATAATCGACAACAAAACGTCATACGATTCTGACTAACTCAATAACTGTGTGTCTGGTACGACTATAGCAATAGGGTTTCTTAATAGAATCTACTCGTAGAAAACAATTCCATATAGAAAAATTTTTAGAATGAGTAAGTGAGCGAATGAGTTTTAAAATTTTAGGGTAAATAAGAGAAGACAGATGGGAAATTTAATGTCTATGCAAAAAAAAAAAAATTAAATAAGTGAAAACAAAAAAACAAAAAATAAAAAAAAGGAAATATTTAAAACCTTAGGTTGGGTCTAGCAACCCATCCATCCAAACAGGCAACCATTCATACATAAATTTAACGGAAGTAAATAAACTGTATAGGTGTGTGTGAATGTGTACGCGTGTGTGTAATGAAAGAGTGTTGTGGCTGGTTGTTTAGACTGCTAGTGCTGGTATTATGTATAATCAGAGGTGCCACAGAGAAAGGTGTCTGAACATTGTAAAAGTATTATTAATAGTACTTATTTTTTATTAAATATGCAGGGAAGTTCGTCTTTTTTTTTTTGGTAAAAAATAAATTTAAATTTAAAATTTGTTTTAATGATGTATGTATGTGTATACCATAAAAACGAATATAGAAGTTATGTTATTCGAATACAATTTTCATTCCTAACCAAAGTAAGCTGCGCAAATTCCCAGTTATATAGGCTGGGTCAACCAAAACGCAATTAACATCTAATTGTAAATAACACAAAAGGTTTTCAGAGAACTACCTTAATATTATTTATTATGATAAAGCATCTATGACGATTATTCAAAAATAAATATCGGTCAAAAGCTCGACACGGCGTCGGTGGCTTATTGATGTCAAAACACATGATGGTGACGGCCAATAAACATCGTCAAGACGTGAGGTAATACAGCCAGCGAATTTCTCCTGCAAACGAGCTATTGTTTCGTTGGATGTGTGGCAAGTGGCACCAACCTGGCCACAAAAAGTCCGTTATCATCTGCGTTTGTGACTTACAATTAATATCGAGCATTATTAATTTCAGTAATTATAAAAATTTATATCATTTACAAAAAAAGTTTATTAATTTTAAAACAATATTAGGTTAAAAATGTATTGCTAGTATAATATTTCAAAAATATATGGGTCTTATTTTATAAAACGGCAGGAAGACATCGCCAAAATTTATAAACAGATTTATATAGAAAACAAAAACACTTAAAATTTTGTATTGTTTCTATAAAAATTTTTGAGCCCATGAACGCCACCTTTTCGAAACTCCAAAAATTTTTATAAAAACAAAAATAATCCAAAGTTTGCCTTACGTTTCATAAAATATGGCCCAATATTTGTAAAAACTCTTTTATGAATACGTTTTATTATTAAAGCCCTTATAATACTTGCTTTTTTCGTATTTTCGTAATCTTTTGCTGAAAGAGTGAAATAGATAATGTAAGACAGAGAAAAACATAAAAAAACACAAACAAAACATTTTTGTATAATATTTTTACATTCAGTTCGTTGTTTTAGTAAAATTTTTACAAATATTTACTGGACATGACTGAATTGCTATATATGTTTGGAACGATTTTCCGTCATCCCTTGTCAAGTTGGTTTGGAGACAAACCGGTTTCGGCTAGTTGCAAACTTATATATCAGAGCACCCTGTCGGAAAAACAAATCAACAAGTGACTGAATTGCGTTAGTTTACACTAAATATAGTGCATGAGACAGATCAATGACTGAATATCTTCAAATTTTAGTAGATAAATTTGTGCTAGTAAAATCCAGTAAAATGAAACCTTCACTGAAGAGAAATGTCGAATGTAGTTTGGAATTTAAGATTTTTGAACAGGAATGCTATTTTCATATCTAAAATATTTCAAAGAGTTGAGTGGCAAAAAATGTATTTTCTGAAATTTCTTAGCATTCAGCCGTTTTGGTAAATATTCTATCGTTTGCAAGTTTTGGATTCCTGTAATTGTTGGTATTTGCTAAGAGTAATTTTTGCGAAGCCTCCTCATTCAGTGGACTTTACCGCAAAGTAAACGAACAATTCTTGATTTGATATTCCGACAGGGTGCTTTGAACGAAAAATGACACTGAAGATGGCATATAGCCGAAATCGCTTTGTCTCCAAACCAAACTTTACAAGGGATGACGGAAATTCGTTCCAAAAATCTACATAAACGAACAATGTTGCTTCTTTCTGTTATGCAACAAAAAAAAAATATACTACAAATATAAGTAAACCCGCTATATTCAAATAAAATGAATGGATTAATAGCAAAGTAACATTGTAAGCTCGAAATAATGTCAATTTTATTCCTGAAAGATTTTAATTTTTTTGATTACGACTTACGCTATTTTACCGATAACATACAAATTATGACGTTGGGATTTATAATTACAAGCATAATTTTATTCATTTTTATTGTTACTTTATTAATAAGGTCCTCACGCCACCACTTTTCTAAAAATTCATTTCTAAAGTAATTTTATAAAAATATGTTGTTCTGAAAGGGTTCTTTTCTTAATGATACTCTGCCTTATAAGCTGATATAAAATCCCTTTTAATAGTTTGATATATGTTCTTTTTATTATTAATTTTTAAATAGGAGAGTAAAAATACACTTTTTTGGAACGTTTAGTAAACTTTTACATATGTACTTTCTCTCCATAAGAAAAAAAAATAATATTGAGAATGATAGCTAATATAACCAATTTGTTAATGTGTATTGGTCTAAAATACCATGCCGATAAACCAATACATCTGGTAACCACTTGCCGACTTAGGAAGTAAGGTGGGAAGGTGCGGCGAATATACATACATATAACATGTTTTGCTAGAGAAAAAATTTTGGGTTTAGAGGGTACAAAAGAAAAAGGGGGTGGGCTTGTGTAAGTGTGTGAGTACATATTGTGGGAATAGAAATGATAGAAAAGTTTAAAACACGAGGTGGGAAGGCTACATAAATATAGTTGTAGAAAAATTGGAATTTAAAAGGCTTTATTTTTTTATATTTAACAATATTTTGTTTCGTATGTTTTTTTTTTATAATATTTTGTTTCTCTAGTTAAAGTAAAATCTTAGTATAAAAATGAGAAAGAAGTTCATTTAAAAGTTTAATGCTGTTAATTAATTATTTAAAAAAAAAACACTAAAACAACAATAAGTCTGTTGATAAAAAAACTAATTTTTAGGAAATCATTTTTAAGCTTTATAAAAAAAAATTATATTCAAGGCAAATTGATAACGGGTAAACTCATCGGCAAATTCGAAGTATTTCCGGCTTCTTTGTCGATGTAAAACTACGTATATAAAAAATTTAGGAGAAATGGGGAAACATTTTTTAAAATGGAATTTAAGATCTAATAAATTCAAAAAGGAATCAATAATACATATTATTTTCTTAAAACTTTCATCCAGATTTCATTAATTTATTAATAATAGCTTTATTTGACATTGAAAATACAAAACTTTTAAAAGCAGCCTTTAATTTTTAAGCAGTCTAAAAACTATACTGCATTGAAATTTTGTTATTGCCTTAAAATATAATTTAAATAAAAAATAGGATTTGAATAGTTATTGAAAATACTATTTTATGTACCAAATGTTCCAGTATTTTAAAGATAAATGAATTCTAAACAAAACTTATTTAGCACATACAATTTTCCAATTGTTATATTTCAGAAGCTGCCAAATTTACCATTATCATCCATCTCTTAAAATACTCAGTAAAACTTATCATTTATGAGGCATTGTATCACGTCTGCCATATATGTAGAAATTAAATAATTAATAAATACTAACAAAACTCCGCCCCAGTTGTAAATACGAATAGCGAGTTTTTTCGTCCCCTTGTCTACAGTGCACTTACGTCGCAACGTGAAAAAGTTTGAGCTTGAGTACATTCTTTTTGACCTAAATAAATCTACCATATAGAAATTGGTACGAAGTGAATAATACATAGACGCCTTAGAAGCTAGTAACGAACAAGGCCCTGACGTCTGGATTCGACGCCGATCTATGCGACGTAGAGCCGCCATCGGACCTTGTTTCATTCAAACAAACGTAGGAGACGTTTCTGTGGCCAGAGTTCGACTATTCGATATATCCGAGCTATGGTGTCAAGACGGCAAATATTTGTCGAGGCGTTTATAAATCGGCAGCCGAGAACGTGCGACTTGATACATCCCGCTTTTTGTTCTGTGTGGCTTTGGCAATCCTTAGTCTAACTATGATGCAATGTTCAATATTTAAATCAGTTCAATATTTCATTTGCTCGGATCTACAATAAATAATCATTTTTAAAGACTGTTAAATCTAAAGAAAAATATTTTTTTTGGTACACATGTGTCAGTCATATGTTGGCATTATCAGCTAATTTTGATTAGTAGTTTTTTATTGACAACTGAAAGGGTTCGTCACTTTTGTGTGTATTCCTCGATTTTTTAGTTTTGAAATGAAAAAAATAAGAAGTTAGATCAAAGAATACCATTTTATGGCAAAAAACAACACCCTAATCATGCCTCAACCACCTTATTCACCAGATTTGGCTTCCTGCGCCACTTTTTCCTATTCCTAGAACTGAAAAGACCATTGAAAGGACAGCGTTTCGCCACAATTGATGAGATGAAGTCAGAATCGAAGAACGAGCTGATGGACATACCGAAAAGCGCATTTTAAAAGTGCTTCGAGGACTAAAAAAGAGGCGCTAGCATAAATGCAGTATATCTGAGAGGGATAACTTTGAATGGGACAAAATGGATGTTGACGAATAAATAAATACTTATAAAAACAAAATTAAATATGATCTTTTCTTTGAACAAACCACGTACATCCATATATGTGCATTCTTTTCAGTATTTCAAATAGGTGCATATGTAAGTATGTATGCATGTTTTTAAATAAATAGTAAGTAGGTATTGAAACAATTAAGTAAACCTTTCTTGTAAGGACAAAAGTAATGTTGTTGTTCATGAATTTAAAACGCGCTCTACAGTCTAGACTAACTCAACATTACAATAGGCAAAGAAAAGTGCATAGTTATGAATGTGTAAAAAATATACATAGGTATTTTTCTTTTAAAAATATAAAACTTATTATACCTATTTTAAAATCGTGTTCCTTAATCTCTTTTTATAATTTAAAAACCTATAATTGTATCAAATTCTAATTTTCGCATTTGATTAGAGAAACAGGGGTAAAAAAATTAACTTCAAATAAATTATATATTGTACCTACCTACCTATAGGTATCTATGTATGTATTTCGTAAGTATCTATGCATAATGGGTATAAATTTAGGTGTTGTTATTTACTAAAATTAACGAAATAAGTATAAATGTATTTTGTTTCTACCTTACTATCAATCTACAACAACTTTTGTCTGTCTGCTATTTGTGCTTAAAATAAAGAATTTATTTTAATTAAATTTTCCAATTTACCTTAACTGTACTATAAAAACACATACAGAGATGTTATCATATAATAAACTCTCTTGCTCTCACTCACACTGCTTTATATATTCTCGCATTATCATACATGAAAAATATGAAAAACCAATAAAGAGCAAAAACCATAATACAAAAACAGGAAAATCAACAATACAAAATAAATGTGTTCTCTCTGAAATTAATTTTTACTATAATTACTTAATTATGCTAAATAAAGTTCATAATTACATGAACAAAAATGCAGTACATTATTTTATTTTCTTATAATTAACGTTTGCCAATATCTTGCTAAGATTAGTACCTACATATAATGCAACTTTGTTATTATATGAGATTTTAATTACCAGTATTTTAAAATCCAATTGTGTAGTTTTTGTATCCATTTTGTTGCTCTGTTGATTTCTTTTTCATATTCTGCATTTGGCTTAATTTGGTTTATATGTATTTTTTTTTAATTTCTTCTACCTTCTTTATTTTTCTTTTTTCTTATTGATGTTATTGTTGTTTTCGTTTCTGCTATTGTGTTTGTTATTAGTTGCCCTGTAATGGTTGGTTGTTTGTTGTTGTATTACTTTATTATGTTTATACCTTTTGCTTTATTTTAAATACGCAAATCAACACACACACAGATCTTAATAAACAAACACATTCACAACAATATATTTTTTAGACGAATACTCGTTGCTTTAGCTACTCAGCTAGCAGCTTGTTTGCTTATTGGCTTTTTATTTATTTCGCCTATTTGCTTTGTATTCTTCTTTAATTTTATTATTTCACTTTAATTTTTGTTTGAATACTTCATAAGTTTTTTGCTTTCAAAAAACGCTTGCGTTGTTACTCCGTTTCTTTTTCAATAGATATTTTTTTCATGTTGTCGCTTTTACTCTTCTTTTGTCATGTATATTTTAATTTCTTATTGACTTTTCTTGTGAATTATCTGTTTTTCTTATACTTTTATCGTAATTCTCTTTTAAATCTGGTTTTTTCTTACATATTTCAACATTTATACATTAATTTAATATTTATCTTTAATTCTCATAAAATAATAAATACTGATTAATCTCTTTATTAAAGAGGTTTTGACTCTATACACATTATTTACGAAAAAAAAGAAAAACCATAAAAAATAGAACACAGCAATTAATGATTTTCAATTTTCGTCATTTTTTTCTTTTATTAGCAACTTTTCAACCACATTTACACAATACCACTCTATTTTCAACAGATATAAATATTCAAATATTAAAATTTTTAGCGTATTATAAAGATATTAATGCAGTTTTATTTTTAATTTTTATATTCCGCTCACCGTTTATTCTTTTATTAATATATTCCAATTTTTTCCTTTCACACACACGATTCTTTTGCCACCTCCTGTGGCAACTACTTATTTAAAAAGACCAGCAGCCGTCCGAAAACGACAACGTACGTTCGATTGAATTTTTTCTCCTTGTCGTGTTTTGCAGCCGACGACGCGTTTTATAGATTTTTAGTGTTTTTCTTACAAATTCTTTTAATTCCATGTGAAATTCATATTACTTACAGTCATTATTAGTTAATTATTCATTTAGTTAATGTTATTTAATTAAAAAACCCTTAACAATTCTAAATTTTAGGTATTTTACGCGCTTTAATGGCGCTGCACGACGGAATTTAGAGATTTCTCTCATTTACTTTGGTTCTCATATTCGTTGTTCAAAAATGTGATGGCGATTATCAGAGTTGTCAATTTTGCGATTCAAAAATAACAACTTTCAGGAATATTAGAAGTTTACCTAGCATCTTAGCTAGAACTAAATCTGTTGAGACATCGTGCATTTCGCTGTTCGCACAGGAATTTGGCTAGTGAATACCATTGCTGTTGATGGACGGTTTGTGTTCAAACAGAGTTGTCCGAACAATTGTTCGGATGCTTTTGCATAGTAGGTGTTTACTGACAAGCACATATGTACTTTTTATTTTGTTTGTGTAATGTTATAACGGAGTTGTGCGAACAACTCTGTTTGAACATGAAGCGACCATGAACAGTGAGGGTCTTGACTAGCCAAATTTCTGTGCGAGCAGTAAAATGTACGATGGGCGAACATATTTATGGCTACACAAGACAACTCTGAGTTGGCATAATCGATAATTATTTTGTTTAAAAATCTATTACAATATTTAGCGAGAGCTTATTGCTACACAATATTAAGTAATTTTGATATATATGAACCGACTGGATGGAGCTTGCACGGCACTGTTTTTCACAAGTACTGTGCGCTAACTTTGCAACTGATTTCTTAGTGAATATTTACGATTTTTTTTTGCAAAGTATTTGTCTTCATATTTGTTACGGATTTTTATCGTTAATACATGAAATTGATTTCGCATTCTGTCTTATTTGCGGGCCCTTGTATTTTAGAACAATTTGAAATCTGATCCAAAATTATTTAGAAGTTTATATTCACTTAGCGGTCGCATATTGGTGGAATTTCCACCAATCTGACTATGGTAGGGAAATAACTGCTTCTATAATAATAACAAGTTTGTTAACAGAGGAGAAATTATACTGAACTGTTGTCTTTGCCGGTTTATATATGCATAGCTTTAGGAAATTTTATTTCTTTATTTTTAAAAATTTACATGGTGAAATACAAAAAACAAACATTTTTCGCGTTTAAGGCTTTTGAGCAGCTTGTTTTTCTTTTTTAGCAACTTCTGCCTCGGCTTCCAATTTCGTGTACTTCTCTATTAATTTCTCAACATCGGATTTGCTTAAAATTTTAATTTCAGTTTTATCATTCACACGCTGTAATGTGGCCATTTCTACCTTTTCCGAGGTTAACTTAGTGGTGTCCAAAGTTTTACTTAATACCTTAACAGCCAAATCTTTGGCCTGAGCCAAAGTAATTTTTTCATTTTCGTTAAGTTCTTGCTTTAACATAGAAATGGCAGCTCCAAAGTTATTGCCAATACAGGTAGCTTTCCAGCCGCCATAATTGCCACTGGGATCTGATTGATACAATTGATAGCCGTAATGTTTGTCCCAGCCCATATACAATATGGAAACGCCAAAAGGACGTTTGCCTCCGTATTGTGTGTAGGCCTGTTTGATATCGCACAGGTAGGATACCAACTGTTCACAGGGCATAAATTCGCCATAGCTAAACTGATAACGCTGGGCAATCACGCGGAGTTCATTGGTCAACACATTAGCATCAGAGGTAATGCCGGCTACTGAACAAACCATATTGTCATTTAATTTGTAGATTTTTTCCGCAAATATACTGCCGTCTAGCAATTTGTTGGTATTGCGGCATTCCGCAGCTAACAATATTCCGTCTTCCGCTAAGATGCCTAAACATGTGCCGGCATGTGAAATGGCTTCCATGGCATATTCCACCTGGTAAAGACGACCCTCAGGTGAAAATATAGTGGTCCGGGAATCATAACGACGAGCCTAAAAAGCAATATAACCAAATGTTAGAAAACATGACAATATATTATTTCCAAAACTTATGCATTCTGTTTTAGTTTGTGTTTAATAAGCCAGGATTTTCCCACCATCGTTTTACATAGATTTAACTTACCATTTTGAGTTACTTTTATATGAAGTTTTTCTTTCCTTTGTAACCCAATGAATCTTATTAATTCGCAAAAGTAAAATATGCCAAATCAAAATGAAAATTCTCTTGTCATTGTTGGCCAGTGGTGCTAACAAACTTTTCCGAAACACATTCAATGTGCAGAGTTGGAAACTTTTCGTTTTATTCGAAATGTGGCGTATTTTAGCAGTACTTAGCTTTTATGTGTTGCGCATTTTGTAGGAAATTGTCAGTGATTTATATAAGTTTTTAAATTTATTTTAAATCTAGAGTAACATTGATGTATAGATTAATTTGTATTTATGTTAAGTTAAAATACTAAACTCGCCGGGTAGAGTTGTTTTTTTAGGTACTTTTTGATACTTTCAAAATACAACTCCATACTATAAAATTTTGTATAAACAGTCTGGCAACTTTTTTCCAGCAAAGTTTGTTGATATTTAATTAAATGTCAAACGCTTGTTATTGTTTTTGAATAACTTCTCCATGGACCGCCTGAATTTGTAAAAAATTTGTGACTGTAGAACACATAGTTACCTTAAATATGGGCGATATTATGAATGTAAGTGTGATGAAATTATGCCCTTAATTATAGATAATTAAATGGCTTTGTAAATATTAAATTTTACTCCCAAAGAATATGGAAATTTTTAAGAAACTTAATTTTGACACCTCAAACCAATGGATTTTCTATGATGAACGTTTTCATAAATTTTTTGATTTCTTTGCCAACAATATAACCGATTCTAACTTTTTAACGGAAACTGAAGTCTTAGAACGCGATGAATATGTAAACCGTCAAGAATTTTTAAATTCCCATGAGAGGCGAGTGCGCATTGAAGAATTGACTAAAGAATATCAGGGATTAATGAAAGACACACAAGACGATGTAGAGGAATTAGTGCAACAAATAGAAATATTACAACATTCTTACAACGAGTATGATGCATTGGTACAGCAAATGCAGTAAGTTTAATTATTGAAAAGAAAAATGAAATAAATATTTAGTTGTTTTTATCTTGTTATCTTAGAGAAACTAAGATGTATTTAAGTAGCCTCTTAACCGACCAGGAAAAGCGTTTCAATGTTTTGACAAAGACTGAAAGTGAACTTGCTGCGTTGTGCAGAAAAAAAGCTAAAACTCTGGAGGAGTTAGAAGAGGAAAATCATAAGAAGTGCACAGAAGTTGTAAAAATGTTTACTGCCATGGTTAGTAATAAATATTTAATTGCGCTGCGTCCCTATGCAAATAGCAACATGTTATGTATATATAAACATTATATTTTCAGAATTCACCACCTTTATTTATGCACCAATTGTCGTTGGATCAGTATTTCTTGAAATGTGATTCCTTTACTCAATACCTGTCGTTGTATCTAAAGGATAATTTCAAAATACAAGACTATGCCGATTTGGACGGAAGTCTAGCCGATAATCATGAAACAGCTGAAAAACTAGAAAAACTAAAAAAATCGTAAGTACTATCACTAAAATGTTGAAACTAACTTTAAATTCCCTTCAACACACAGCATGCGCGACTACACAATGGCCTATATAAAAGAGAAAGCTAAATGTCGTGGCACCAAAAGTGTCATAGAATCCCTAAACTTGTCACAAATTCATGTTATAAGTTTATCCGATATGGAACGCGAAACACAGGAGCTAACTACAGTTAACTCCCATCAAAATATAGTTAATCAAACGCTTATGGTCGATCTGAATATAACAGTGCAACTGCAAGCACAAAAGAATATAGAGCTGATACTGTATGAAAATACTAAACAAAAATTAGAAAGAGCCTTAAAGCGACATGACAATCTTGTTAGTCTTATGAAAATTATTTCAAATGCGATTTCCAATGCTGAAATAATTTGGATAAGCATTCAGATGGACTTGGAAAGAAATCGTAATCGGTTCGATAACACTGAACAATTGACAAGGGCTACAAAACAATGCTTGCAACGTATTTTACTTATGAATCAAGCAACCACTCAATACTCAATAGTATCACCTAGTCTGGATTTTATAACACAATTCTCGCAAGAGCTTGGCAAGCATTTACGACAACAACTACGTTCGGATGTTAAGGGTTGTCTGTATGAATATGAAAAGTTTAAACGTTTATTGAACTATTCTTTACAGGGTTTACTCAATCGTAAACCTTACAACGCAGCATTAGAGAAACTGAAAGAAATGTAGGTAGAGTTTGTTTGAATTTTCTTTTGTAATTCATCATTGTGTTTTATTTTTAGCAAAACTTTGGAGGCGATTTTACATCCGTTTGTTTACGACAGTCCTGTAAATGCACCCATGTTTGAGAATGTCCATTATCTCAGACCAATTTTTAATGCGAAAACTCAACAGCAACGCATTGAAAAAATTTTAAGACATTTGCGTACACAATTTAGAGAAAATGTTTCGGAGAGATGGGTAAGTTTTCTTCTCTTTTACTTAAATACGACTTTTGTGTAACGAACTGAATTACTTTGTAGTTTGTTTTTGTTTTCGTAAAGCATGTATGTATGTGTTAAAGAGTAAATTATATTTATGATAATAGCTGTAATCTGAAGATACTATTTATTTATTTCGGGCTTATTGTGACGGATGAAATGGGCTTATCTTAATAATTTATTACCTAAGTGGCTGAATCTGCCATTAACTACAATGTCACGTAGAGAAAATACTGTGTGTTGTTGTAAATTCTGCTAATGCAGATAGACAATACTTTAGGGTTTCCCCCCTGTATCCTACAGAAATAAGTTAGACGGTCTTTCAACGTCCTTTTAAATTCATTGTTAGTTTTAACACAACCAATTTTGTGGACGTGCGCAGAACAACCCATCAGATCGACATCAGAATCGAGCAGTAGTTTAGGAGCGCATAGAAGGCAAAATTACCAACATGGTTTCTTAAAACATCAAAATTTTTTTATTTTCATATTTTTTAGAAATGATCGACATTTAGCATTCATATCTACCCACTGTAAAAGTTTTCTGTAATTTTTCGTATTCTTTAAAAAAATATCTTTAAAGTTGTGCCTTCCATATACTTTCAACGTAAAATAAACCATTTATTACTTCTACTGAAAACTTAATACACTTGTTGCGATATCTATATAGATTAGACCATAATTTAAATTATTAGATAATATAAGAGCTTGAACAGTAGTATAGGTATTTAGCTTGACAAATTTAAAAGCGACTATTAATAAAGCCAATTAGTAGTCACTTTCACATGTAGTCGCTTTTAGACAATTATATTATGTATTACATATATTAAGGTATGGGGGGATATCGAATCAGACCGCTTATTTTCTGGATCCCTTTTCGAACCCCTTCATTCCTTGAAATAATTTCAGGCAACGGATTTGTAATTTCTGGCTACCCACTAGTGTTTACTCCTAACTGTAGTGATTTCAGTTTCTACCTTTTTCCTCCTTAGATGTCCCATGCATTCATATTCAACAAGTGTCTGCCAGTGCTGAACATTCAAACACAATGTGCGCTACTGTCTCAGCCTCTTTTGGGCACAGTCTGCAAGTATCATCTTCTTCGATTTTCATCTTGGCCAGATGATACATAAAATTTCCGTGATCTGCCACTAACGCAGTAGTACAGCTTAACGTATTCCGATTATATCTAAGCATCTTACAAGCCTTCTTGACGAGGGGTTCTTTGAGCACCATTCGAGCCTGTCTACGATTCTAGGACCTTTGCTCGCACTAGGCTATTACCCAGTACAACTCTAAAATCTGGTCCACAGAACTTTACAGCATCAGATCCCCTTTTTGCTAGTTCACCTGCTGCTTCATTACTAGCTGTGTCTATTGTTCTTTAAGTCGTTAGACTACAGCGTATGTGTACACAAAAAATATGATAATGTAGATCAATAGTGAGTATTTTTGAACAGGTCTGTCCGATTTTATAAAGTTCTGAAAAATGTCATTAAACAAATATTTTTTTACGATTAGAGTTGCATTTTGTTTTCGCACTTGTGAGTTGTTTTTCTGATTAAATCGTATAACTATTTCAAAACATGATTAACGGCCTTAATACGTAGTATATGCACAAAAATATTTACATGCGTCTTTAATGAGACTTCTCATATCGTCGCTACTCCGACATCAGTTACATATGTATGTGTTTTCCATAAAATGTTTGGAAGATACAAAAAAATAAGTTTATGTTGTAAACTTGCGATAGCGAAACGTTTGATTGAAACCAAGACAAATTGATAACAGGTAGACTTACGGGTTGTCAAACTCCATATATGTGTAAAAAATGTACCGGAAATGGCTAAACATGTTTTTAATATGAAATTGAGTTTAGTCTATCCTAATTGAAGCAATTAAGCCATTGATACAAGTATTTCGTAGAAAACAATAAGGATAACTGAACATTGTGGAATTTTAATACAATTATTTGAACAATTACACATACCTCATTTTAAGTATTTAATTATGTAGGAAGACATGGCAAGTATTTTAAAAATAAATACAACAATATACAGACACGTATTCTTTGACCATGAGCGAACGGTAAAGGCCCATTACACACTATAAGCTTTATGCTGGGAACTCAACTGGGATGAACGACGAATTTCGTCCAACACGACGTATACGTCGGTAGAAATTCGCTGTGTAAATTCGTCGTATGAAGCACAATAACGAAGAAAAATAGCAGCTGTTATCTATATAACATACATATATGGGTAACCATATAAAAAATAATAGTTAAAAAACTAAACACTAACAAAAACACAGCCAAAAAGTAATTTTATAGTTAACTACTATTTTGTAAACTTATTTGAAATAGTATAAAACAAAATTAAATTAATTATTATAAATAAAACTTTATTTACTAAAATACTTGGAAAATAAAACCAAACATGGCCACATTGTACTGTCTTGTTCGTCGTACGCCGGCGAAAGAAATAGCAATAACTCTAATTCAAAGTTCGCTGCGTATGACGAATTTCGACCGACGTCATAGTTGTGTGCATTTTGGTATACATAAATGTGTTCTATTTTTGGCGACGAATATTCGCGGCGAAAAATCGTCGTTCGTCCCAGTTGTGTTCTCAGCATTAGTCGTTAGATCTGTCAAAAAAGAACTTGGAGAGTGTGTATGAAAATCAAATATGTGTGACAAATTTTTTTGACAGGTCTGTACTATTTGCTAATGTTTTTGAAAACTTTTATAAAGTAATAGTTTTCATGCGATAAGGGGATTCATTTTATGGATCAGCTGACAAGAGTAACAACAATGTCCACATTGACAACAATCAATAATGATATTTTAATGTTTTTTTTTTTGAATATTTTCACTTTTTTAATTTAACACAAAATATTTAATAGAAAATGCAAAAAATATATCGATTTTTATTTAGGATATAATTCTATCAGATTTTCTTGTGAATGAATTGTGTAAGATAGAGAGTTATGGCCGTGAATAACTATCGAATTGGAGTTAATTTATATTACTTACATAAGTTGACCTTCTTTGACTACAGTTAAGTCGTATGCATATGCACCAAGCTTTCTAGTTCCCCATTTTTGCACTCCCAAGTACATACATTTCAGAAATAACGAAACTCATTTTGTATTCCAATCTTTTTACCAGTACTCTTTCTTCCTTGTTAATTTTCTTTTATTCATTTCTAAATAGCCCTAGATTCGTGCAACAACAACAAAAATCGAAAATTGTCAAATAACCGACCACGCCAGCGCATCAACGATATATTATGAATATGAAAAAATATAAATAATATTATAAACATACTGTTAAGGGGTTGCCTTAGCAAAAGAAAGCAATTCTAAGTTTCACTAATTCAAAATTAGCCAACGATTGTAATTTTTTGTTTTTTTTTATCTGATGTCCAATTTGCTAGTCATATTGCCTCTGAGAATTTCCGAATTCGTTATTTTATTTCAAAATGTTGGTTATTCCTATGCTCCAGCCAAACCAAATGTTGACTTATTGGGAAATTCTAAAAAAAATGTCGTTTTCGGATTTTTAGTTTGTGGAATTTTTTATGAAAAAATTTTTTTCTACTCTTTAGTGCCATTAATACAACTTGCCAATAGTTAAAGTTAGGATGTTATCCGACTGATTATTCGTTTTTCGTTATCAAGAGTGTATTTTAAGACAAAATTCTAATTTAGTTTGCAAATCAAAATTAAAAATGATTAATTATATATTAACAAGCTAGAAAATATTTTTGAATAATTTAATAAATTTAAGATTAATTTTATTTTACAAGGAAATTGTAATAACTAATAATAGCTAAAGTTTACTAAATTCCTCACTTTAGCTAAAGTTACCTTTTATTATCATGAACTTTAAAAGGCCTCAGTCGGTTTGCCACTTCTTTTTTGGATCTGTATGGTTCAAATTATATTTCTGCATTTAAATTTTAATTAAAAAAACATTTAAAATTTTAAATATTTTTATTTTTTTTTTTATTTCAGGAAAAAGATAAACTATGGCGTTATAGTCAGTTATTATGGATATGGTTTCTAACTGAGCCACGTCGTATTCTACATGCCATAGAAGAGGCCAAAAAAGCTGCTTCGAAAGTACCACAGTTAACTGGCATCAAGGCTTTGGGCGGCATTAAGCGTAAATAACTATCATTTTACATAGTTCACACATTCATAAATTTATATATTTTTCTTCACCTTCGTTAAATTTAGTTTTTGTTCTCATACTTTTGTTATTGTGTGTAATATTAAAAATAAGTTAAGAATTAGAAAAAAGTACATTAAAAGGGGATTCATCTTTAAACAAGGTTTTATGTCTTTCTTTGCCAATTTTATTATGCATCTCCAGGGTATTAACAAAAAAAAGAAAAAGAAGGAAAATGTTATTAAAGAAAAAGAAAACATCAAAAGAATGTTTAAAAATCAGACATATGTAATTGATTTTTGAAGGACTTCAAAAAATTACATGGTAAGAGGATGGAATAATTCGAAAAATAAACATATGTACAATTTCGAGACAACAAACCTAAAGCAATGTGCAAAATTGTATTTTTTTTAACGATCACCATTTTATTACCGACATTTTCCCAAATGGCGCTTAAAATGAACGATAATGTTGTTTGTAGCAATAAATTCATAAAATCCTAAATGAAATCTTTCGTGTCATAAATTATGTTTAAATAAAAATTGTAGATAATGCAATTTAATTTATTTAATTTAAATAGGCTAAACCTTATGCATCTGTATATAATAATTATTATATAGAGTTTAAACCACACACATACACACACGCGCGTACTGGCACATACACTTCTGTTCAATTGATTAGAATCACAATATGAAGGAGAAAGACAATTCGTGGTCAAACATTCAGGCAGTTATTCAAGTCGTGGAAGGAATTCCTAGTTACTTTATTGTTCAATAAAACATCCCATATTTGAAATAACTGCAAACCGCGAATGATACAAGTCATTACTAAAATATATAAAATAAAATTATTCAAATTTTGATTGTAATTAATAAGTTTTTACTTAAATTCATGTTTTATAAAACATTATGGTAAAAAATTGTGCTAAAAATAGATTTACTAAATGTTTTTCATAACTTTTAAGCTCAATGAAGTTTTTTTTTTTAGTGATTTATTTTATATTTAGTGGGAACTCACATACATACATATGTACATATGTATACTTACATTATAAGCTGTTAAAAGTATAAAAGATAAATAAAAACCTTATAGGATTTAAGCTAATTTTGTCAACCGCACTTCTATCAACTTTACCGTAAAAAGTTGAGGAAAATGTTAATATTACAAAATTGTTATTATAGCAAAATTTTAAATCCCGGTTGCCATTTTCAAATGTTTGTGTAATGTCTTTAGTCACTGTTATGAATATGCAGTCTATTTTGGGAATGAACTACTCTATTCGCTGGTAGTCTTTGTTTTTATCATAATATTTCAAAATATATATGGCCTGCTGACAGAAATTATGTGGCTCTAAACGATTGACCGTTGTGTTTCTAAAGTCAGAGACGGAAAATTTTTATTTTAAAATTAAGCTGGAAGATTTCTTTCATATTCTAATGCATTTGTGCAGAGATATGTACATATATAACAAATTTGTGGGTATCACTTTGTGTTTGAAATTGGTGTGAATTGTTGATAACAAATTACTGAGGAACAAATTTTGTTTACAAATTTGTATTTATTCAAGATTTCTAAAAACAAATCGATTTAAAACCGAAAAAGGTTGTGTTTGGCTAATTTTTTTCGTTTTGTATTTAAATTAAAATTCGTTTTTTAATTATTTTCATTAACTTCTAATTATTTGTTTACCTAAATTCTGTTATATAATATGACTTTTTATCTCTTGGTATGCATACTCCATTACAATAATCTTAATATGGTTCGAAAATCATCTACAATATCGACCGAAATCACACCCCTTTAATAAGAGTTGTTTCGAAATTGACCGATTTCTATCACATACCTGATTATCTTTTTTCAGTACTGTTTGCAAGAGTGATTTGTACAAAACGATTCACAGCTGGTTTTAAGATATATATATATATATATATATATGCATTACTTTTATCTAATGTCTAAACTGAAACAAAGAAACTTTTTATAATGTATTTAGTCAAATTAACGAGATTCTACGAAATATGATTGAGAGTAATGGAGTATTTAAGATCATAGCCAATTTCGATTCCTTATATATTTATTGAGGTATAAACAAGTATTTTTAAATATTTCTCATTATTAACGATTTTAAGCATGTAAACTTTTTATATTTATAACCATACTTATGTCAAAAATTACTATATTGCTTGGTAACAAATTCCTATTTCAAAATCACAATTTGCCACGACTGGTGTGAAGTAAGGTGTTTAACGACTGTAAAAATCGGTACTTAAACTATGCTGAGAAAAGAGAAACAATCTCGATGACAAACAAAAAATTATGCTCAAACCTAAAGGGAGTGTCTACACGCATTTTCCTTAAAGAACACCACGAGCAAATTTCGCGTGCATGTTATAGCTAGTCAAGACGGCATGTTAGAGTTTCAGTTAAAGGAGCTGATATCTGACGAATATGCTAGATGGCCAACATAACAGTGTTACTGATTATTAGATTTTTCGAACACACATCTTCATGATTTTTCGAACACACATGTAGAACTTCTAATTATTTATTATTATTATTCGTTTCTCAATTGTGAGCGCGCTATACTGAAAAAGCTTAAGCTTTTTTTGAAATTTTTAATATAAAAACAATTTTACATGTTTTTAAATACTACTGAACTTTCCATCTCTGTTATAAGAAAAGATGTAATAAGAAATGGTGACACGCGACCCGCCATTGTTTATTGTGAATCTGATGAGCTCTCACACCAATGCATATTAACAAAAACTACTGTAAGGCGGCAAATGCAATATATAACAAAATGGACGAATGACCACCGCAACAACTACAACCAGAACAAGATTAAGAAATTCAAACAAAATGTAACACTCTTCGAGATGATAAATTCGAGTATCATTTAAGGGGAAAAATAAACGAAGTTTGATTGGAGCTCGTATTACATCCTCTACAATTCCTCTTATTTAAATTTGTATGTAGGCAAGTTAGTATGAACTTTTTTCCTTTTTTATACACACGAATATTACAATAACAAACACTATATTGTTGTATTTAGAGAAAAAGGTTTCTGCAAACAAATTTCCAGACAAAATTTGTATCAAAAACCCTAAAGAAAAACGTGCTCGTATGTATGTAACACAATATAAATACGACAGACAATTTAAATCAAGTTTTCATACACTTTATCAAAAGACAATTTTTGTTAATAGTAGTAACAGCCAAACACTTCATAATACACATATGATGACATTTTTATAAATATTTTGAAATCAGTTTCTCGAGATACTTCTATTATTAATATAAAAGAGAAAGCCTAAGGAAGTCGTTTGCGAAGTTTAGAAAAAACTGTTGTATAAGGAAAAATAAGAGCTCGGGTTTGCCTGACATCAGAGAATAAGAATGAGTACTCCAACAAAACAGTACATGAATATATACTCCAATTTTTTTGGTTATTTTGTGTACTCATATTCATAACTAGGGTTTGGGGTCCGGGAATTCCCGGGATTCCTCGCCCGGAATTCCCGGGAAAATTTTTGAAAATTCCCGGGAAAACGGGAAAAGTTTTAATTGGATTTTATAACAGAAATTTTTTATTTCTTCACATTTTCATTTTGTTAAAATTAAGTATTTCATATGAGTCAATTCGAGAAAAAACTGGCCAAAGACGTGATGAAAAAATGATAGCATTAATATATTATTTAAAAACTTCTGATGTCAATACGAAAGTATCAAAAAATTCCTTAAAATTGTACGAACCGCTATATAAACGGCTGTTTGATCAATCACTTTCTGAAGTGTCCAGCAGCGATACTGATCTATCTGAAAACGAAATCAATGAATGTTTTAAAATTAAACTGAAAAATGCTATAGACAATACAAAGGCTAATCCAAAAAAGCCAAAATCAACTCAGACTAATTTGCTAAGAAAAGAATTTGCTTTATATGAAGCGAGCAACATTTGAACTAAAAACTTAGATAATTTTTTTAATGCTTTGCTAACAATAAAGCCAACATCGGGGGATAGTGAACGGGTTTTCTCCGTTGCTGGGAGTTACTTAATGCTTTAGTAGTACTAAAAACTTATTTTTTGTCGAAATGATGTTATAAATTCTGTTATGTTTTTTTTTTTATTTAAAAATGATCTCAAATTATTTCCTTAAGTTATTCTGTCTGTTTTCATTGCACAAATTGAATTAACATGTGCTATTTAATTTAATTAATTTTTGTTTTAAATGTATATGTACTTTATTATTTCATTTTAAATACAACAAATTTAAAAGAAAAATTCATTGTCAAAAATTACTTGTGTTTAATAGAAGAAAATTTCCCGGGATTCCCGGGAATTCCCGGGAAATTTATACATTTTCTCGGGAATCCCGGGAAGAGAAAAAGTCCTTGAATTCCCAAACCCTAGTCATAACACAAAAATATCTTCTTGTACACACTTGCGTTGAAACAACTATGAGTAAATACAATACCCAAACATAACAGCACACATACTGCACATACCCAAAAAAAGTTAAATACTCATGAGTATGACTACAAATGGCTATGTGTATTGGAAGTATAGTGTATCATTCGTACTCATACTCCAAGTATGAAATACTTTGGGTATTAAAATAAAAATTTCAAATGGGTACTGTGATTACTCATATGTATTTATTAGGAAATGGCCTACAAAAATGTGCCTTGGCTGCTTTAAAATCTTTAAATAATTACTATTTTTTGTCAAAATATCTTTCAAGTAATTTAATTGTTAGGTCTGAGCTTCTTATTTACTTTTTCTGTTATGAAAGAAAATTTATTTGATATAACTTCGAATACAGTAAAAGTTAAGATTTTGGTTTCAACATTCTCTGTGTCTTCTACTAATTTTTTATCAACCAGTGAACCTCATCTATTTAACCCAATTTTTCTAAACATTTGCATGGGAAAATTTTAAATTTTAAAGCTTTTAGAGTGGGAAATTTCCATTTTGATAATGATTTTTCCCAGATAACTATTTTGAGGTAATAACATAAAACAACGATATGCAATATAAACGTTGGCTTCAGATCCTTAAAAAGTTACAATTCCTTTAAATACTTGAAGCTCTATTTATTTAATTAAACTTAATTTCTTTTATTGCAAATAGTTAATGAATAATTGCATAATAAAATCACAGCTTAATTTTATACCAGCCAGAGCGAACATTTATATAAGTTTAACTTTATGGAATTTCTAAGTTTTTATTTATATTTTTTTTTCAAGTAATGTATTTAAAAAGATGTTCTTTATTAATTTTAAAACGTCTCCACAGTGTGTGACTGTTAAAAAAAGCAAACAAATACATATGAATAACTCTGGCTATCATTGTATTTGTGTTTGTGGTGATTGCTGCTTTATAAGCGCGTGTTGTAAGTTTATCCTATTTTGCATAATTGTTATTGTCAACAAGCTTTTAAAGACACGCACACTAATACACCTTACGTTTATCTCCACAAATACACTTGTTGAAACACTTACATATTCAAACTCTTACAATTACAGTTAAGATCCTGTGGAGAGGATATTTTGGTATAAAAGCCCTAGCAGGATATGCAACAGTTTCATTCGTTTAGTAACAACGGCACGGTTCTTATCATATTGGCGCTTCGAATCGAGACTCTTAAGAATTTGGATTAAAATAATAAAAACTTTTAAATGTATTAAAGGCTTCGGGAATCTAATTAAATATATCTCCAACATTAGAAAGTGTTTGAAGAGTGAAAAAATGTTTTAAAGAACTTGTTAAATTTTCTTATGAATTTAAATTTATGAATGTGCGTATGTGTGCGTTGTTTGGTTGCTGATGCATTAATTTTCATCGCTCTGAAATGTGTAAAATTTTATTTATGAATGAATTTTTAAAATCTAATTTAAACTTAATCGTGTTTGAAAATTAAATGTAGTGCAAATTTAATCGACGGTATAATTTAGAAGATAAAGTTATTTAAATAGGAAATATTAAAGAAATAAAATCAATGTCTTTAAATTAAAGAAAAAATAAATAAAACTTAAATAAATGAATACAAAAGTAAAATAAGAAATATAATAAAAAATAATCATATATTTTTTTTTTCAAATACATAATTGGAAAGTGAGAGAAAACTTATAAAATACAAATTTTTTCAAAAATAAATAAAGGAAAATTAAAATAAACTAACACATGAAATGACATTAAAAAAATGTTTTTTTTTTAAATAAACAAACAAAAATTCTAAAGTTAATAGAAAAAAACAGAACTTGCTTAACAAATTTATAGCATTTTTCTTGAAAAAATAAAAAAAAATTAAATATTAAGTAATTTTAATTTTTAGTCATGAGTTCGTTTTTCTTTCTATTCAGAAATAGACTTATTTATTTAATATGGACAACCTTGAAAACAGTAAAAGTTTTTAATTTTATTAGACATCTAGCTGAATGGAATGCATTTTCTATGTCCATATTAAATAAATAATTCTCTTTCTGAATAGAAAGAAAAACGAACTCATGCCTAGAAATTAAAATTACTTAATAATTAATAATATTGTAGTTCGTCAAGAAACAATAAAAAAAAAAATAAGAAAAAATTATTTTAAAAAGAAAAATTAAATTTAAAAAATAATTTGAGAACCAAGTGACTTCAAAAATTATTTGAAATTAAGTTAGCTAAAAAAAATAAAATTTTGTACTTGATTAAAAACACTTTAGAAAAAATATCCATTAAAACACATGTCTTTATTATTTATATAAAAACTTGAGTTACTGATAAATTGAATTTAAGTCAAAAGAAATTGCTTATTGAATACAACGAGTAAAGTTACATTGGGGGTAAATTTCGTTTTTATCCTGTAGAAAAATAAAACAAAATATGAGAAGATTCTCGAGTTTAATTTTATCATTAGTTGCTTAAAAAAGATTATGTTTACAAGAGACATTGACTTAGTTGAAAGACACAGAAAATGATGTTGGCGTGCATAGCGGAACAAAAACTGCATTCCATTCTGCTTCCTAAAGCCTAACATTTACAGTATTCTAAGAATTATCGTGTGTATTATTAAAAGTAAATATTTTATTCTTACCCGAAAAAATAAAACGAACCTAAGCCTGAATAAAATCATTCATTTACTTTTAGAATTATTAGCTCGACAAATTCGTTCAAATAATAAAAAACTAGAATGCATGGAGATTACGGATAGTAATGGCTACTCCAACGTGGGTTTCAAAAAAGGACGGACCAATGAAGCCACCGGTCCAAGAGAAGATTTTGCATTTGACTTTTCTCGTTTTTAAATATTCCTTAAATTGTATTTAATATTACACATATTTCTATATTTAAAAATGTTTTCTATTTTTGCCAGTAAAAATTAATTATAATTTATAATTGGCCATAGTGCAATTAAAATGCTCTTATTTTTAGTTCGCATAATTTAATTAGGCCAAACTTATACGCGTGGCTCATACTAGTCAAGTGATTATATTTTCGCAGTTAATATTTTCTAATTCTAATTTCTGGTCAAGTTTTGGACTGGAGCAACAGTTATTTTGTTATTTGGGGTGCTGAATTCGAATCTGTACTTGGTTCCTTCAAATTGATTCTACTCTTCGAGATATACCTTTTTGTCAAAAATCAAGCAGTTTTGCATAACTGCAGAACAAGTTTTCTTATTTAGTTAAATAAAATTTCCATAATTCTACAACAATATTAGTTTAAGCCCCGGCAACATTGTTTTTTTTTAATCTCCTCGGCAGTTTCAGAGATATCGTGGATCTTGTGCCAAAAAATTGTTTATAAAAATGTTTGTTTTTAAAAAATTCCTAAAAAAAACAACAAAAATCTTGTTCTCTTTCTGCTTACGAAGGTCAAAACAAAACGAAGCATATTTCATTTAAATCGATGCACAACTTTTGATTTTATTCTCAATTAGGTGAAAAGATCTAATTTCGAGAAAAGTTACCGTATGAACACAACAGCATCACTGACAAAATTTGCAAGTTGTATGCAATTGGCGACTTTATACAAAATGAGATACCTTATATGCCGTCTTGACTTTAGATTTGTACTGCCAGATAACTGATCGCGCAGGGCTTTGGCTCGTAAAGACCCTCGATGTTGATGGTCAGTTCGTGTTCGAATAATGTTGTCCGAACAGTTGATCGCTCCATGCAGTTCTTTCATCATACAAACAAAATACTCACAGGCAAAATAAAAAAAAAAATATTTATGTATGCGCTCGTCTGTAAACACCCATACATAAACTATTCTGAGAAAAAAGAAACAATCTCGATGAGAAACAAAAAATTATACTCAAACTTAACAGAAACATCTACATATGTAATATCCACAGAGAAGACCGCGAACAAACTTATTTTCGTTGTTATGCCGACGTTCTTTTAATGTGCGGACAAATTAGTGGCTAGTCCAGAAGGTGTGTTAATCTCCACACAGAAGACCGCGTACAAACTTCGCGACCGCGAATAAACTCGTTAATAAAATCGAAAGTTGTACATCGATTTTAATAAATTTATTATTCATTTTAGTAACCATATACAGGGTGGCGCAAAAATAACCTTCCGATGTTTTTTGGCTGTAATTTAAAAAAAAAAAGAAAAACTTTGATTCTTCTTGTGGATTATTTTTATTTGGTCTTTTAATTTTTTTACATCAAGTCGAGAATATGATGTCATGTAAATGGCCGCCGCCACAGTTGATTGTCATTTGAGCCCTTTTTATGTCATTTTCCATCACTTTGGCCAAAACTTCCGGCGATAGGTCCTCACATTCTTGACGGATATTGTCTTTAAGAGCTGCAAGAGTCTGAGGCTTGTTGACATAAACCCGCGACTTCAAAAAGCCACACAAAAAGAAGTCTGCAGCGGTCAAATCAGGCGATCTTGCTGGCCAGTGCAAATCGCCAAAACGGGAGATTAGGCGCCCGGGAAATGCATCCTTTAGCATATCGGTTGTGGCACATGCAGTGTGTGCCGTTGCACCGTCCTGTTGGAACCACATGTTTTCCAATCCCAATTCATCAAGTTGCGCAAAAAGAACTCGTTAATCATTGCTCTGTAGCGCTCACCATTCACAGTAACCGTTTGGCCCGCGGCGTCTTCGAAGAAAAAAGGTCCGATGACTCCTCCAGCGAAAACAGCACAGCATACAGTGACTTTGAGCGGGTGTAATGGCTCTTCGTGGGTTACACGCGGATTTTCAGTGCCCCAGAAGCGTAAATTTTGCTTATTTACGTACCCGCTAAGATGGAAATGGGCCTCATCACTCATGATTATTTTTGATGAAAAATCATCTTCCTCTTGGTGGTGATTAAGGATGGCTTGAGGGTATGTTAGACGCGATTGGCGGTCAGCAGCTAACAGCTGATGCACCGTCCGGACTTTGTACGGAAACATCTTCAAATCTTTTACCAAAATTCGCTGTAAAGACCGTCGACTGATACCCATTTGCGTGGCACGTCGTCTGGTCGATGTCGACGGCGCTTCCATGACATCCTCGGCTACAGTAGGAATATTCTCTGCAGAACGGCTACTCCGGGGTCTGCCACGCCTGGCAGCATCTCGTGTTGTGCCAGTCTCTTCGAGGCGAGCGGCTAAACGTCGCAGTGTTTCACCAGTAGGCGTTGGACGGCCAGGAAATCTGCGACGAAATTCACGTTGTGCCAAAGTCACCGACCGATTATTGGTCAAATAAATAGTCACCAATATTCCGCGTTCTGGAGCAGTGTAGCGTAACATTGTTTATTAACGTGTATTTCGCAAATGTCAAAACAGAATTGACATTAGGGCCCAATCGCAAAATTCATAGCATTTTCTGATAGGAGGATTACTTTTGCGCCACCCAGTACATATTTAGCTTAAACTTTATTATAACTTTGTTTTTTTACACTTTTTAATCATTTAAATGTATAAAATTATTTCATACAAAATAATGTACATAGTTTAGTTAGGCAGCCATATTTTTAAATGGTGCTTATTAATACATAATTTTTTTTACCATCCTAAAAGTATGCTCTCTATATGTGTTTGATTTTTTCATTAAACAATTATTGAATGCATATTTAGGGATATTTCATTTATCAGCTAGAAGAATTTAATAAATATTGTTCAATAATTTTAATTTATGTTTGAAATATTAGAAACCCATTTGTTAATACGTATGTATGTATGTCGATAATGCTATTGCTACGTTTAATATTCTATGATAGATTGCAAATAAAGTTTGATTAACAAAAAAACATTTAAGTAGGTATGTGATGGAAATCGATTATGAAAACGAAACGATTTAAAAAATATTTATACATATATCTTTTAAAATTCGTTTTTAATGATTTTCATTAATTTCTAACAATTTGTTTACCTTAATTCTGTTATAGAATGGATATGCATTTTATCTCAAAAACGACCAAAAAACTTAATTAGACAAAAAAGTGCCAAAAATCCAAAGACATTTATGAGAACAACATTCACAATCCCTTCAAAAGCGACACCAACAACAACAGCAAAATGCGTTACAGTTTAGTTTGTATATGTGGCTGTTGTGTTCTTGTCCTTCTAACAACACTGGCCATTGTCTATGAAACAAAAAGAATTATGTTACTAAGTAGACGTTATTGGCAAGAGAATGAAATGGACTTCGTTGACACAAGTAATGACAACAATGACTTGGCCACAAACATCAACAACAACGATGACGAAACTGACATTGATAACAGCATTAGCAACAACAACAATTATAATGTAAGAAACTTAGCATATGACCTGCAATCTTTAGCAACAGGTCTATTTTTTGCCACAAACAACAATGCCACTCTACAACAGCACAATTGGTATGAATCACTTTTCAATGCGAAGAGACGCAGGAAACGTCAAATAATCGAAATTGATAAAATGGGTAATCGTGTTTACAATGTTGGCGTTCTGATGGCATCTCATTTGGGTAAGTACTTTGTTGTTGTTACTTCTTACGAATGTCACTTCGAGTACCGTAGATACGAGGTGCGCTGAACATGTATGTAAATGCAATTTTTATATTTTCCGATTTTTTTAAATTTGTTGTTCAACTAGTTCAGATTTTATGTTTTGAGTTGCCGGTGTTTTGAATGTCAAGTTTATATTCACAGCAGGTAATTTGCTATGCTGAACGACTTATTAATATCTGGAAAAATAATTCAAAAATTATCATTGTTATGCGTTATGATCATTTTTAGATATTCAGGTTCTGATTCGAACTGTTTTATCGTTGCTCTTTTTTTTGTCTAAATATTAAATTTGCATTTAATTTCCAAACCCACCTGATACTCGTGCATAACGGTTGTAACATGATCTGAAATGAATAAACAGTTAACTGAGCAACAAGAAGTTTGAGTGTGCCTGTGTGTGTGTGTGAGAAAAAGTGGTGTGTAATTATGTAAATATTGCACGTTTGCTCATGTTTTAAAATTTTTTTTTAAAGTCTTGTGTTAAGTTGTGTTTTTTTTTAATTTTCTTTCTTATTATTAGATTCACCTTTTGACTTGGAACGCTGTGGCCCGGCCGTGGATTTAGCTTTGGATGTTATTAATAAAGAATTTTTGCAACCCCATAATATTACCTTACGAAAAGTTCAAGCAAGGTAGGTGTAAAATAAATAATCAAAGAAACAAAGATTTTAATTTCAAGGTCAAGCTTATTATTTTAAAGTTCTTCAGAATGGTAGGGACAAGTTTTGATTTAAAGAGGCCTTGCTAAGAGTATTTATTCAAATCAGCAGTTTACGTTATGAGTGCCTTTTGGACCTTCTTCTTTTCTCGAATTGATTTCAGGCAGCTGATTTGAAATTTACTTACTTTCATTGAGTTCTGTGCTAAGGCTAGAGTTTTCCCTTGACTGTAGTGATTTCAGATTGTCAAGGAGTCCCTTGTTATTGTTAGCATTTGTCTAAAGCTTAGGTCCCCCTTGGCATTCACATTTAACAACTGTCTGCCCGTGGCGCTAAGCCTTATGCTGGCCAGTGCTGGAGCTTCACATACAACGTGCGCTACCGTCTCAGCCTCTTCCTCAGGAGTATCTTTGGAGATTGGCCCGTCCAAGGAGTACCTTCAGAGATTGACCCGTCTACCCCTCGTGATGCATTCTTATCCATCTGCTCCAGATCAGATTCCCCCTTGGCTAATTAAAACCGAAGTTCCTTCATAGAATTCATATAATTCCCACGAGTAATAGAGAAAAAGATGTTCACCCACACAGAGCTCCATATGCATGGGCAAGTCAATTTTAAAACTGGAGATTGACTGGTTTCCAGAGTTTACATACTAGAGACCAAGGAGTAGGGATTTTAATAAGAGAGTGTTAACTTCTCTTCGCTCAATTTATATATCCAGCCTCATAGCAGAGACAGGAACTTGATACCGGTCACCACCACCTGGAGCTATAATTCAGAACTTCTGACAGTGCACTGTCTTCTAAAATGCTGTGAACACACAAATTTACGAGGATCTGTACAGACCAGATGGTTTTGCAAACCTCTAAGGTTCTTTGATAGGAATTCACACTTGACTGTAGGAATCCTCCCGTACCACTGGCCGGCGATCTTTGGGACGAAGGTCATTACATGTGCTTCTTTTAGTAGGAATAACAAACTCGCCTTGAAGGGTATTAAAAAGTTTATTTAAAAAAAACATTGCCTCCAAAATTATAACTATTTGCAATTAAAGTCTTAATGGTTTTAGTTTAATAAAACTTCATTCACTTTTTAGTTTTATTATTTTCGTTATTAATTGATTTGTATTGTAAGAAATTTAATTTCTTGCCTTCTTTAAATCGTAATTTTTTAAAGCGCCTTTCATTTTAATTCTCTTATTTCTTTCATTTAACTGTCATGGCATTTAATATCATTAATTTGTTAATTTCATACAACACTAAAGGACAAGACTCGTATTTTTAAACACTTTCTTTAAAAAGTATTTAAAGAAGGGCATAAAAATAGCAAAGGCAAATAGAAGTCTGTTACTGAGTGTATTTTTGTTCTAAGGTTGCATTGAACTGTCCTACGGTTGTCAAATCTGGCAACTCTATTATCATTTGTGCTCCGGATGGCTTGCCATTCAAGTCTCGTACTACTACTAGCCTTTTGACTGTAATGATTTCAGACTGTGGACTGGTGACTTTCAGCCTTCTTCCTCATCACAGAGTCTCTTGTAACAAAAGTCTGCCTGTGGTCTTCAGCCTCATGCTAGCCAGTTCTGGACAGTGATACATAATGTGCGCTACCATCTCAGCCTGTACCTTAGGAGTATCTTTGAAGACTAACCAGTCCACCACTTGTGAGGTTTTCTTTTCCATCTCTTTAGAATTCCTCAACTGGCCAATAAACACTGCAGTTCCTACAGAGGTTAACCTTTCCACCTTTTTCAAGGCTTCATTGCCCATCCCTGTCGGAATTTGACCGGTCTACCCCTTGCGAGGCATTCTTGACCATCTCTCCGCCTCGTGTGAGGCTTTCTGACTCATCCCTGTAATAGAGAAAAAGATGTTCACCCACACAAAGCTCCATATGAACGGGTAAGTCTGTATTTAGACTATAAACCAAGCACCCTGTTGGTTACTGGCCGCCATCAGCAGGAGGTAAGTTAGAACTTCGGACATTGCACGCAGTTGCGGCACGCTATATCTTTGTGTGCTTCAAAAAACTCTTAGTCAATAAAATTTTGTCGATACAAAAATGTTGTTCGAGACAAATGAGTGAGTTTAGCTTAATGAAATAAAGTTGTCCATCTAAAGCAAACTTTACATAAAGCGACCGTTAGTACGTACAAATTGAGGAGGTTGTACACGAGATTATCTTTGCTGCACGAAAAATCCAAAAAATGTTGATTTTTTTTGTCAAGTTGTACAACACGGTCGCGACGTTAATGGGGGTGTTGTACAGTCTTACTTTATTTTGTGGTTATTATGATAGTGACCACATAGCAGTGATGGAAAATCGAGATTTTAAAATGGAACTCAACTTGACTTGAAAGGAATTTTTTGCACATGAAAAGTATTATTTAAAAAATTTTAAGAGTCGTCCTGCGCTGTTTGTATAGAATGCATTTTTAATTTTTTCAATTATATAGGATAGAAATTTAAACCGTTTTTGTAAGTGTATGAACCTTCCATTATTGCCACCTAGCAAAAAGCATGTGACGCGAGTTTTATTTGCCGTCTTTAATCAATTTTGCAAATAAGTCTTTGCAAAATGAGGTTATACACGAAGTTGTATTGTTTGTGGGCAAAACACCCAACACGATGATCAAACGAGTTGTACCACCGGTCGCAACGTGTGAGGCTTACATAAAAAATCATGTTTTGTTGGAACTAAATAAAAAAAATTGCTGCTATTTTCGGCACTCTCACTGTACATACATACATACGTATACAAACTTATTGACATTGTGCCACATTGTGCTGTACCTCAAATACATACATTTTCGTAATACAGAACTTGTTGCTTTCACGTTTAGAGCAATAATAGTTAAATTTCTTTTCTTCCCCCTTCTAAAAATGTCTGTATGTACGTATGTAACTCTTGATACTTGAAAGACTTTAGAGGTTTACAAAATTAATCGTTTGTATTTAATTGTTCTTTTCTTAATTCACTTCGAAACGCACTGGCTTTTTTTTGTATCTGGCAGATACTCGTACTATGCACAATGAGTTTGTCCCTTTAAGAAAACATTAAAGCAATCAGATTTAGTTTTTTTTTTTAGCAGCATCAGACAACAGATACGAGTAATTATTTGAAATTAATGTATTTTTAGTTTGTTTTTTTTTACTGTTGAAAAATACATTTGCTACTGACTTCATTTTATTTAGACATTTGTGTGTTTGTCTCTTTTGTTACAGTTATCCCTCCTGTTCGGGTGCCAAAGCTCCTGGCCTGGCAGCTGATATGCATTTCAAAGACGACGTTATCGCCTTTATAGGACCAGCATGTGCTTTTGCTTTAGAGCCTGTTGCTCGGCTGGCTGCCTATTGGAATACACCGATTATAACGGGCATGGGAGATCAGGTCAGTTTGTTGTGATTGCATGGCTTTCACTCTTGAAGCTTGTAAGTCAATTTAAATTGGAAATTAATTGTCTGTTCGGGGGGTAATTATGTTTCAATTACAAGCATGTTTTGGTTGATTACACTTTATTTACAACATTTAAAGTACGTGCGTACAATGTGAGAATAAATAAAAGTATTGTTTTGTAAAGAAGCATTACAAGAGGCTGAGAAAGCATTTTCCATCAACAAGCACCAATTTTTACTATTATTGACGCTCTAAAAATACCAGGAAATTATTTTACACACAGTTTTGGTGCAGAGCTGCCAGATTTGGGGCTCTAACCTTAAATTGGGGAAATTTGCCTTGTTAAAAAAATGACTATTCTAGTTTGTGGTTTGGGGGTTTCATCTTACGTACAAAATAACAGCGGTATTCAGTGGTTGGTGCAAATAGTCTTGCAAAGGTGCAAAAGCTTTTTATGAAATTTGTGCAACAATTTGCCATTTAACGAAGCGCTAGAAATGAAAATAACCTTCACCGCATTCATTACTTTCGAAAACTTGTTCTTCCGTCTAGTGCTTCATTTTAATAATCCTAAACTAGGCATCCGTTATGAAGTAATCTACTGCTGAATGCTTGCAGAAACTTTTGTCGAGGTGGCTATTAGTGAAAGAATGTGTGGTGAATTGTGTTAACGTTTGTTTTGAAAGTTTGGCAAGACGGAAAGAGAGAAGTTTTCGAAGGAGAACTATATATTGGGTCTTGCACAAGCCCCAAGGTCGGGTTTCCCCAGATAGCAATACATCAAATGGGTGGGATATCCAAGAAGACGGGTCCTTCTAGGTTTGCTGAATAGCAAACTGCCTACTACCACAGGAACCAGTAACCTGTGAAAAATTGCAGTGAAGCTTATTTTCACTTTTAGCTTTTCCTTAAACGCAAATTGCTGCTTATTGGGCATCTGTAAGTGACTGTCGCAAAGCAAATTCAAAATGGATTAATGATTGTAAAAATGCCAGCAAATGTGTAGCGGATTTCTACCTATTGCCCTTCTTGGAATTGAGAAAAACGGTGTCTTCCACTGAATTAAAATTTTGCATTGGTTTTGGGACACTCTTTAAAAACGTAGAAAGTTAAAATGTTCAGTAAATATCAGGAATTGCACTCGTAAACTGACCGTCTTAAATCGAAGCTAACTTTATAACGCACAGACATAACAATCGATCAATGTTTTAATGGAGTTACCTTAAACAGAGCAAAGCAGCTTTAGGAATATATATTTATTTATAGAACGAAATTCAACAATTCACCTTTAATACTAGATATTTAATATTTCACATATTAACACACAACATTTACCAACCATTTGTTTTTCTTTTTCTTTAGCCCCCCTCCGAAGGTGAATTGACGGTTACGTCTGGTATTTTAGGCCGAATACACAAATGGAAAAATGAAAGTACGGTAAGTATGGAACAAAAAATTTTTGAAAATTGTGAACTGTGGCAACTTCAGCACTTGTTAGTTGCTTGCTTGATTTTAGTTAAAGCCTTTCACAGTTATTTTTTTACCTTAAGACTCACACAATGAGTCCCTGGATTGATTATAAACTTAGACATCCCTGCAATTACTTGTCGAAAGCGCACATAGCCGAAATAACTTCGATTTTAGCCGATAAAGCTAAAATGTGAAACGCTGGTGTACTAAACTAAATCGTGGACGCTCTTCGTTACAAAAAAGTAAACGAGAATTTCGTAATTATTTTTTGTGCAAAAATTTATAATTAGAAAATTGTCATTTTACGCCCTTTTACCCGAGGCATTGTGTTCTACTAGCAAATATAAAATATTTATTTAAGCAACATTTAGCCGTGAACACTCACGATTCTCGCCAGGTTCCTCATAATATCAGAGCACTCAAAAAAAAAATATTCTCGAGCCGGTTGGTGCAAATAAAAGTTCAAGAAATACAATTATGGTGCTTCAAGAGTCACGTCGAAAATACTTACAGGTAGCGAAACCTAAATCTAGGCATATCACTTCCTACATTAAAGAGCAGTCGACACTACGTACAGAAGTCTTGGGAGAAATTAGACCAACCAATCCTCGTTAACGAATAATACACCAACACTATTAAAACATTATTTTATAAGAAAAGACACAACATACTTAACAACACGTCGTCAATCATTCATGAATTATCTGTTGAATTAAAAGAAGAAGATTCATGATTTGATATTCCGACAGGGTGTTTTGATGTAGAATTTTGGAACGAATTTCATTGACACTGAAGATGGCACATAGCCGAAACCGGTTTGTCTCCAAACCAAACTTGACAAGGGATGGCGGAAATTCGTTCCAAAATTCTACATAAAAGAAGAAGCATTAAATTAGGTATTTTCCTGATTCCTGATTTGACATTTCGACAGGGTGATTTGATGTACATCTTTGGAACGAATTTCCGTCAACGAAAACGAACATTCTAGAAAAATTTACACTGAAGATGGCACATAGCCGAAATCGTTTTGTCTCTAAACCAAAACTTGACGAGGAATGACGAAAATTCGTTCCAGAAATTTACAGGTATTTTCTTCTTCATTTTGTTTTGCTTCAAAGGAAATGGTGTAGGCGGTAATTATGATTGTTATTTTTACAAACCAAAGGAACGGCCCTCGTTTTACCTCGTCCGTTTCTTGGCATGTTTGAAACGGATATTCCGAAAAGGTTTGAATCCTGCACAAATAGGGGCTGCCAGCTTCGACATTATCTTTTATATGACAGTCAATGGCCTATTATATATTGCTGCTTTGATTGAATTGGAAACCCAGGAAAAGAAAAACTTTTAATCCGTTACACGTGTGCTCATCCTGTTAGGATGAAGATTTACAAAAAAAGGAACAGTAATGGCCATTCTCTAAAGTACAATAACAAGTTCCTATGTATTAGTTTACACACTCACATTCACATACACATTTTATGTTACCGTATGTACATACATCTATATCTCATTCGACAAATGTATTTGCATGTGTTAATACGAACGTGCACATGTGTGAATTGATTTTTTATTTTGATTAGAAAACTCTGACATTGACATTGAATAACTTTAAATGAACCACTACATTGATAGGGAAAAAGTTAACAACCACAACAGCAATAAGGAGACAACATCAACATAATTTATTTGTATTGTTGGCCAGTGGCTCGGTTTTATGCATCGACACAAATGTACGCAAACTTGTAAACCCAATTATCAGAATCAGCGATTCATGTGCGTTTCACAGTATTAACACTCGTACATAGAGGCAAAAGCTAAGCTGGCTGTAAATAATATAGGGTGTTTAGATAGGAAATATAACAACGACCGTGTGAGGCATCAAATTCATTCAGATGATGTCCCAATTAGCAATCTCGTTGGCGAATCGAAATTTCTGGGGATTCGTTGGTACTGGTCGATTCGGCGGCTATGTTTTCTTTACTTCATATCAATAATCGGCGGCTTAAGGTTCAAAGCAGTGTATTCACGCTTAAACAATCACACGGTGCTCCGAATTGCCTGCGTACTGAATTCATAATGGCCACCGACCTCACCATGAAGTTCACGTTGCGTATTTACAACTGAGGCGGAATTTCTAGAATATTTTTTTTTTGTAATTTCCATCTGAGCGGCTGGCGTGAAATGGCAAACTTTATGATTCCTCAATTCGCCAATTAAAACCGTAGTTCCTTCAGTTCTGGTATACAGAGCTCGCGTACTAAAGGCCAAGAACCCTCTTGGACACGCATCACTGGCGTATGCTGTTTCACCGAGGATTAAGGATTTTTTTAAGAAAGTGTTGACTTCTCTTCGCTCGACTTATTTAGCAAGACTACTAGCAGAGACAGCAACCTATTACCGGCCGCAACTACGTGGAGTTATAAGTCAGAATTTCTGACAGTGCACTCAGTTATGGCAAAGTATAACTTTGTGCCTGCCAGCTGACGACCTTCGGAGTATCTTCCCCGAAGACTTTCTCGTAGATTATTTCTTAGGAGATTGTCCCTCTAGACCCTTTTTCGTGACTCCCCCCTTGGAGATTCTACACTTGGATACTTCCTCTGACAATCATCCGTCGGAGAAACCTCAGAGATTTCCTCATAGATTATTTCCTCATAGATTATTTCCTCATAGACTCCGGTTCTTAGAGTCTTTCATCGGGCCCCCTTCTCGTGTATTCTTTCCTCGGCGACTGTTACTTCGGAGGGACTTCTTCGTAACTCTTTCCTCGGAGGCTCTCGTAGATTCTTTTCTCAGAGACTGTGCTGTGTGGATATATTTAGCCATAGGAACGCTAACATCTTTGCATGACGAGTTCTGTAGATGCTCGCGTCAATGCCTTAGTGTTTTATCCGTTGGCATATCTGTGCTGAAATTAAATTTTCATTTACAGCAATGCCAACTTTCTTAAATAATATTTTAAATTCTATTTTCACTTTCACTACCTTTCTCTCTCTCTCTCTCTCTCTCTCTATCTTGCAGGGCATGTTCAAAGATAAAACCAAATATCCCACCTTAACACGCATGTCCTATTGTCAGTGTCGTTTGAAATTAGTCTTTGCCAGCGTATTTCGTCAATTTAATTGGAAACACGTTGCCCTGCTGGTAGATCGTTCTGATTTATTCTCCCTTACAGTGGGCAAGAATTTGGAGTATGGCTTAAGGCAGGAGGGATTATTGAGTTTTGTACGTGAATTGAATGGCAATGAGCAGGAACCATATGAACTCTACTTAAGAGATGCCAGCATGTATGCGCGAGGCAAGTTCGTTTGATTTAAAATCACTAACATATTTCTAATTTCATTTTTACTTCTCTATACGCAGTTGTTATTTTATCTGTACGCGGTACTTTGGTGAGAAAATTTATGTTGGCCGCTTACTCCTTGGGCATGACTAATGGCGATTGGGTGTTTTTGGATGTGGAAATATTTCAGGTAAAGTAGAATTTTCTGAAACTTATAAATCAATATTAATCTTGCTAACCCTAAGAGTTCCTATTGGGGTGATCATGATTGGGAGCTGGGCGATCAAGATGATAGCAGAGCTCGCAAAGCTTACGAGGCTCTCTTACGTGTTTCCCTTTTACAGCCCTCTAGTCCCAAGTATCAAGGCTTTTCGGAAAATGTTAGAGAAATGGCTCTAACTAACTACAATTACACATTTAGCGAAGGAGAAGAGGTATTTGAAGTAATTCATTAGTATTGGGGGCGTTAGAAATTGGAATTATTATTCTTTCCCAGGTCAATTTCTTCATAGGCGCCTTCTATGATGGTGTTTATCTGCTGGGCATGGCCTTAAACGAGACACTAACCGAAGGCGAAGATATACGCGATGGCATGGCAATTACACGACGCATGTGGAATCGTGATTTCCATGGCATTACGGGTCATGTGAGAATCGACGATAATGGCGATCGTGATGCTGACTATTCAATATTGGACTTGGATCCTATTAATGGTAAATTTGCGGTTGTGGCTCATTATTATGGCTTGCATAGGTAAAAGAAAATAGTTGAATAGAATTTATATTAAAACTAAGAACTTCTTTTTTAAAGAAATTATTCTGCTGTTCATGGCAAAAAGATACACTGGCCTGGTGGCTATGAATTCCCGCCAACCGATATACCCAAGTGCGGTTTTTTGGGCAACTCTCCCGAATGTCATGGCAACGGTAAGACAAGTTGGAGACTGATAATTGTTTAAGTATTTGTCAGATCGAATTTTCTGTGGGCATAAAATAGGATCAGTCCTTTTAGAATCAATTTATACCAAATTGTACAAATATAGGAACAGCTTAAATGTTTGGTAGTTTTAAATAAAATCACTAAATTATTTATTTCAGAATTAATTATCATGTACGCCATGTTTGCGTTAGCCATCTTTTTGGGTTTTACTTTCCTGGTCGTTTATCTGATGTGCAAGTAAGTCCAAAAATATTCCAAAATAAGTCCAATAATATATTTCCGTAATAATTTGAATTATTTAGGCAAATGAAATTAAACAACGAGTTGAATAATATGTCCTGGAGGGTACGACCTGATGATGTTTTACTCGAAGTAGGGCGTTTATATGGTAGTAAAGTTGGTCTGCAGAAATTAAATGCCGAGGTAAGAGCTAAAATCCAAGTTAAGATTCTGAAATTTGTTATGCTATGGAAATGATTTCAACCAGGTATTATTTTTATTTTAATATAAAAGGACCCTTTTCGATCTCCTTTCATTCGAGCCTCGTGCTACCACTAGCCTTTACTCTTGCCTGTAGTGATTTCAGACTGTCGACGGGTGACTGTCGGCCTTCTTCTTCATCACGGTGTCTCTTGGCATTCAAATTTATCAAGTGTCTGCCCGTAGTCCTAAGCCTTATACTAGCCAGTGCTGTGTACATTCACACACAATGTGCGCTACCGTCTAAGCCTCTTTCGCAGGAGTATTTTGGAAGCTGACCCGTTCACCCCTTGCGAGATTTTATTGTCCTTCTTTACAGAATTCCTTCATCGGTCAATAAGCACTGGATTTTCTACAGAGATTAACCTCTCCGACTCTTGCGAGGCTTCATTGTCCTTCCATATTGAAATCTCATGTCCACCCCTCGCTAAGCAGTCTTCTCCATCTCTTCTGTATACCTCCCTTGGCCAATTAGAACCGAATTTTCTTTAGAGTGTAATCTCAACGCCTCTTGCGTTGAAATCTCATGTCCACCCCTCGCGAGGCAGGCTTCTCTATCTCTTCTGTATACCTCCCTTGGCCAATTAGAACCGAATTTCCTTTAGAGTGTAATCTCAACGCCTCTTGCGAGCCTTTCTGAGATATCCACCCACACAGTGCTCCACATGCACGGCTGAGTCTGTATTAAGACTGGAGACTGACTGGTACCCAGAGTTCGCATACTAGCGACCAAACAGCCTCTTGGCGACGCTTCCCTGGTGTATGTTTTCCCTCCGTTTTTTTTTTCAAAGAGAGTGATAACTTTGTCTCCGCGAGACTTATTCAGCCAAACTGCTTGCAGAAACAGGAACCTGTTACCGACCGCCACTACGAGGAGGTATAAGTTAAAACTTCTGACAGCGCATTCAGTTACGGCAAGCTTCTCAACCAGGTAGAAACAATTACTACAAGTTATAGTCAATCTCGAAGCGAAATTTATAGTTATAAAGAATAAAAGTGTTCCTCTCCGTAGGACGAACGTTTAGTTTCTCTATCATTTATTTTTAAACGAAATAATACTGTTTCCCTCTTCTATATTTAAGAACTTTTCCCTACAACAATATGGCATTCATTCCGGCAGAGCCTCCATAGCCAGCTGCACTTCTCTGCCCCTAACCCAAGTTTTTACCACCATTGGCATTTTCAAAGGAGAACGTGTTGCTATTAAAAAGATTCACAAGAAAAAGGTGGATATCACTTCCACTCTGTTGTGGGAAATCAAACAGACTCGCGATGTAAGTCACGAAAACACAGTCCGTTTTGTAGGAGCCTGTATTGACCTGCCCCGTCCCACCGTTCTGATCTTAACGGAATACTGTCCGAAAGGAAGTCTAAAGGATGTACTTGAGAATGAAGCCATACAATTGGATTGGAATTTTCGAATGTCCTTGATACATGACATTGTCAAGGGCATGGCCTATTTGCACAACAGTGACGTGCAAGTACACGGTAAACTGCGTTCTTGCAATTGTTTAATAGATGGCCGTTTTGTTTTGAAAATATCGGATTTTGGTCTAAGAACTTTGACCACGCCCTCGGAGTTTGTCAAGGATCAAAATTATTTCAACAGTAAGTGTCGAGTAAATGTTGCTAAAGGGCTAGTTAAAACTTTTTTTTTATTGTTTTAGAATTTCTTTGGATTGCTCCCGAGTTGTTACCTTTGACGATAATACCCGGCAATCCGGCCACCCAAAAAGGTGATGTCTATTCGTTTGCTATAATTTTGGAGGAAATTGTTGTTAGGGGTGGCCCTTATGAAACGGCTCGCCAATTTATGGATATTCAAACTATTTTGAATCGTGTGGAGTCCCACGAATGCCCACCCTTTAGGCCCTTTGTAGGTCAACGTGATTGCCCTCCTGATGTTTTGGATTTGATGGAGAAATGTTGGGCCGATAACCCAGAAGATAGGCCTGCCTTTGTTGCCATACGTTCCACTGTAAGATTAATAATGAAGTAAGTTCAAGCATAAATCAAATAATTTCTTAAGAGTTTTTATCGATTCGAAAATCGATGTTTTTCTAGAGGCTTTTGCGAAAATCTAATGGATGACTTGCTGCGCCGCATGGAACAATATGCTAATAATTTGGAAAGTCTTGTCGAAGAGAAAACCGAGCAGTTAAGTATTGAAAAGAAACGCACCGAAGAATTGCTGTATCAAGTATTACCACGTCCCGTGGCCACTCAATTGCTGGCCGGCGAAATGGTACAACCCGAACAATTTGAATGCGTAACGATTTACTTCAGTGACATTGTAGGCTTTACAGCCCTCTGTGCCCAAAGTGGGCCAATGGAGGTGGTTGATTTGCTAAACGATCTCTATAGTACCTTCGATCGAATTATAGGTTTCTATGATGTCTACAAAGTGGAAACGATAGGCGATGCTTATATGGTGGTATCTGGTTTGCCTGAACGTAATGCCGATAATCATGCTCGGGAAATTGGCCTTATGTCTCTGGCCATATTGGATGCTGTAAAAAGTTTCAGTATTAAACACAGACCGGAGTATCAATTGAAAATTAGGATAGGTATACACTCGGGACCGGTTTGTGCCGGAGTGGTGGGACAAAAAATGCCACACTATTGTTTATTTGGGGATACGGTCAATACGGCCTCACGCATGGAATCCACGGGAATGCGTAAGTTATAAAGTGTGAAAAAAAAATAAATTTAGAGACTTTTTTAAATATCCCCTACCAGCCTTACGAATACACGTTTCATCAGCAGCAAAAGCGATTTTCGATAAATTTGGCACTTTTGAAATGGAACTGCGCGGTGAGGTGGAATTAAAGGGCAAAGGTGCTGTAACCACTTTCTGGTTAGTGGCTTGCACCGAGCCGGATCCCCGTCCGCCTACGCCACATAAGAACAATAATGATGATGTTCCTTTTCCCATATTATTCCCAGCTATTGGCAAGTAAATAAATACAACAAATAAATATTGACTAGCTGTGGACTATAACCTTTTGTGTATGTGTATGTGTGTTAAAGATGAATGTGTTATTTTTAAAAGGCCCCAGAGGGAAACCCCCAACTGTAGTTCAATTATAAAATTTTATTGAAGACTAAAAATGTTGCAATTTTTATTAAGATGTTTTGTATATTATTTAAACATTTTCTAGCTAACTCTATCCCAATTCGTTTTATTATAAAAATGCAATTTATTTATTGGGGGGATAAGCTAGCCTATATGCGCATTTTGCTGGAAAACCTTAACCAACTTTTCAGAAAAACTAGAAATATCTTATGGTTCATGTTCTACAAACCAAATGAGAAAGTTTAGAGAACTTCAGAACAGAAATAAGCGTTTCATTTTAACTCTCAAAAACAGTAGATTTTAGATCTGAAACGATTCCAAAAATGCTCATGTCTTTAATGTTTTCCTACTCAGACTTATTATTATTATTAATGTATGGGGGGATATCGAAGCAGACCACTTACTTCTTAGGTCCCTTCTCGACCCCCATCTCGCTCCTCAAATTGTTTTCAGGGAACCGATCCGTAATCACAACCACCTTACTTTCAATTGAGTCTCGTGCTAGCCCTAGCCTTTACTCTTAACTAAAATGATTTCAGACTGTCGACTGGTAACTGGCGACACTCTTCCTCATCACGGAGTCTTTTGTAATTGTCTAAGGCTTTTTTTCCCCCATCTAACAAGTGTCTGCCCGTGGTCTTAAGCCTTATGCTAGCCAGTGCTGGACATTCACACACAATGTGCGCTACCGTCTCAGCCTCTTCCAGGCATAGTCTGCAAGTATCATCTTCTACGAGTTTCATCTTAGCCAGATGGTACTTGAAGTTTCCATGTCCTGTCACTAACGCAGTGATCCAGCTTAAAGTAGCCCTATTATACCCGAGCAACTTGCTGGCCTTCCTGCCGACCTACTCAGACTTAATACACTTGTGCCAGCAAGCGTTCAGCTTCATTGGTTTTTTTTATCTCGTTTGTTGTAGCACTAGTCGGCTTTTAAGCTTCGTCTGCACGCAAGTGAATAGAATAAAGTATAACCGTCAATTGTATAGTGAATATATTATGCAAGGTGAATTTATTTTACAAGGGGCCTCACCGACGACCTGGCTAATTATTTTTTTTTGCTGTACTTTGTAGGCAGAGGACCTGTCAAAAGTCTATTAGTTGTTGCTGTGTTCTGTTTCTCCAATACTATATTCAGACATGCACCTTAATTGCGCAATTTACGCAATAAAGGTCTTAATTGAGCTTAATTTGTCAAATAAGAACTTAATTAACACATTTAGCAATTAATCAAATTCCCCATACAACTGTGGTCAAGTCTGTTCAGTAAGACAAAAACGCTCTAAGCAATGACAAGTTGACTTGACAACATCAAAAAAACAAAAAATAAAAAGAAATTTCAGGTAAAACTGACAGTTAGTACTTCCTATATGTAAGTATGTGTAATGTTGAAAATTGGGACATTCTGCGAGAAGCGGAGAACCCATACATTTCCACCACCGAAATTCCTTGATCTATATGACATAACGGTACCACTAGTAGATATGAATATTTTTTTATGATGTGTATTTGTCGAGTTATCGGGTTGTGTCGTTTATAAAGTGTTGCCGTTTTTTAATAATATTTTTTTTATTGTATTATTTTTTTAACTAAAAAACAATAAGGAAAATATTAAGAGGAGTGAATTGTATGTATAACAAATTATTCGATCTTTAGAAACAAACTTATTGGAGAACAATTTTTTTCGTTTGCAAAACCGGAAATTACTATTTAAAAGTAAAATTTTTCTGTTTTCGAAATTACTTTTACTTTTCATTATTTTTAAATCAAAATTATGTTAGGGTGTCCTATAAAAGTTTTGAAATGAGATATACTCGTACATTAGTTTAAAAGATGCGTAAATAATTATGTATGTATTCGGCACTGAGTACTAGAGCTGGAAAACTATCGATAGTCGGCTCAGTCGATAGTTTCAATAGTTTGTTGTAAAACTATCGATAGTGTCGTGTTCTTAAATATAAATAGTAATTTGATTAATTAAACAAATCTTTAATAAAATTTTGTTTAATATATCTTCGAAAAAATTGTTTATGTGCCAGAGCCGTCAAATAAATCACTTTATACTTATGGTGAATGGAATTAAAGATGTATAATTTATTTTTACATTTATGTATATAAAAATTATGTATACATATATGTATGTATATATCAAGGCTGAAGTCGACCACTTCTTATTGACCGCTTTTACCAAGTCACCAAACTTTCTTATCGATAGTATCGCTATCGGATAATAAATGTCTATAGTCCGCTAAAAATAAGATTATCCATAGTTTTGCAGCTCTACTGAGTATAGCGCTGTCTAAAACAGCTTCCGAAAGGACAAAAATTTTTTAGCTTCCTTGCTTTACGTGCAATGCCCCATATGTTGAAATTCTACAGTATTTTTGAATCTGATTCTACATTCCATTGTTGTGTTTATTATCGCAGTGCGGCCTCCATGTAAAACAAATTCGCCCTAATATAACTAATTCACTTTTTGATTAACATTGAATGCTATGTTCGATGAAAGTGGTGCGTAATGGTGAATCCGGCTTTAGTTTTTCTGCGAGACGAGAGGAAAGTGATCAATTAAGAAATCCCCTATTGTTATTCAATTCCTAATAATTTGTTGCTGAGAGTAAGATAAACATTGGTATGCACAATCATGATCACCAACAATCAGTTTTGCTGAATACAATATTTATTTTGGATAGTTGGAACACTTCGGAAATAAGAAAGACAAGTCAGAGTAAATTTGGTGGTCAACTTGAAAAGAATAAATCTAAACACAGGACATGAGCGTTTTTTCTATTCTTAAATAAAAAAACTTTAATAAATGTTAATAAAATTAAAAAAAAAATATCGTTAGTCTTATTGAACATACGAAAACCATGGACGTCATTTTTATAGGGTGATCAAATAAGAACGATAGGAAAGAAAATTTAAATAAAACAACAACGGTTCATGATACATGATATAGCACATCATTCAAATGTCCGCCTTGTCTTCACTGGCCGATGACTTTTTCTCCCACCCATATCCATCTGGTTGGTAGCTTAAGGTTCAAAAGCGAGTGCACACGCTCAAATTTTTCCACGGTGCGAAGAATTCCCTATCATTGTATTTTTTATATGGACCGTTGCTTATTAATTCATTGCAAGAAGAAAAATTATGGGTTTGAAGAAAGGAGGTTAACCTGTGCTTTTTAAATAGGCCAGTGACACAATTAAAACTAAAAGTTCTTTTTCGAATTTTGTAGATATTGACCCTCCTGTTGAACAAAATAAATATTGCAAGCAAAAAAACTAACGGTAAAAGAATATGAGTACATATATTTTTCAGGGTTGCATTTTGCACAAAAAGGCAGGTTATTTAAGTAGTCCCCACTGTAAAAATATATTCAAATAAAGTAATAATTATCTTAAGTATAATAATTAGAAGATATAAACTAATTATGAGTTAAAAGCAGAAATTCCTCTTCACTTAACTTTAAAGATGCAAGTTGTGAATGTATTGATGAATGTGTGTTAAATTCAAATATGAAAATTTGTTAATCTTTAAAGTAAAATTAAATAAATCTTATTGTTCAGTGTTTAATAGAAAAGTAAAGAAGTTTTATTTAAGCTTTTTATTTAATCAACTGCATTAAACAACCCTTAAAGCTTTTGAATGCCAACCAACCCCCATAAAGATTGAGCAACTGCTTAATACTCGTAATTGTCGGGCAATTTTATTTAAAATACAAGTCTGTTCACTTTTGGCTTAGAAAATTTCCCAAAAAATATTAGAATAACCAACCCTCAAAAAGCTTTAATAAAACGTTAATATTCTGCGATTTCATAAATGGCTGCTGTCGGTAAAAATCATACGTGTTGCCATTTGAGCGTTTTTGTTTGTTTGCTTATATGAGTGATTTTAAGTGTCTGATTATTTAACTAACTCAAAGGTGGTCGAATTTTCTACTTAAGTAAAATATCCGAAGCATTTTATGGAATAGACAAAGTAAAGTTTTATAAATTGTTGCTGCGTTACATTTAAATGCTACGAAACATTTTGTCCTCTTCATGTGCTTTGGGCAGGCGGGATGCAGTTGGGTGGCAAATTAATTTCAAGAAATATTATCATTACGATACGTAAAGAAATTTAAAAATAAAAAAACTAGGTAAAAACTTATGCTCAATGCTTGACGTAAATTCGGCTAGTACTTGAACTAGTGTACAATGCATTAAACACATAGACGACAGCAGGCTACCGACTGCAATCTGTCAAAATTAAAATACACATGTTTATATGAGAACGATTATTTTGACAGCAGCAAGTCAACAAACACGGCTGCAGGTTGTTAAATAAACTGAATTCTAATTTTCTTGCCCACAAAACAAAAACAATGTTGACAATAGAACAAAATATGTAAAGGAAATTAGTGCTTAGAAATATTTTATGTACAGGGTGTCTGGTGGCAAATTTATAATTTTAAATAAGATTATTTCAAAAAGTATTAAACGGTGAGGAGGAAGGGTGGTGCAGTTGGAATTATCGATTGTGCGGATTTGTCAATCACGATGTCGCAGAGGTCGAGTGAGCATCGCGCGATCGCTGTGGTGACATTTTTTAAGAGTAATGATTCTTACGTAAATGCTCGTCGACGACTTTGTTCAAAGTTCAGTATTCGGCGAATACGTGATGGACCGAGTGTAAATTTAATTCGTTCGTAGGTGCAGATATTCCGCGCAACTGTTTCCGCTATGAATGTCCCACGGCCAGGGACCAGTCGATCTTCAAGGACTCCCGTAAACATTGAAATGGTTGAAAGCAGTTTACGTGAAAATCCGAGACTTTAAATACGGAAAAGAACAAGCCGCACTTGGACTTCCAAGAGCGATTATTCATAATATTTTAGAAAAGGACCTGAAGTTCTATCCTTTTGAAATTTAAATCGTTCAGGAACTTTGATTTACTTTTGGTAAACGATGTTGAGGCGTTTTCGCACTTTACATCCCATTTTTTGGAGCGACGAGGCCAATTTTCACTTAAACGACCACGTCAACAAGCAAAACTGCCGTTACTGGTCTCCAAGAACCCGCAACCCTCGATTTAAACATCAAAACCCATTACTTTGCCCCAGGGTAACTGTTTGGTGTGTCTTATCCACGCATGATATAATTGGACCATTATTTTTCGAAAATTCTCAAGGCCAGGCGACGAATGTAAACTGCGACAATTATCGACGCATGATTACGGAATTCTTTTTGCCAAACCTGCGAGCTCATCCGTCGTACTCTTCACACACGTGGTTTCAACAGGATTGGCGACTGCAGACACAGCCAGAGCTTCGATAAATTTGCGTAGGGAAAATTTCCCCCAAAAACTGATCAGTCGCTTTGGGGACATCCCATGGCCCCGGATTTTTTTATGGGGCTACCTCATGGATTTTTTTATGGTGCTACCTCAAAGAGAGGGTTTATAATGACAATCCCCAATCTCTTGTGGCTTTAAAGGAAAATATTCGTCGAGAAATCAGATCAATTGAACCAAGTTTACTGCAGCGTGTGGCGCAGAACACCAGGCTCCATTTTAAACTGTATGTTCAACTCGCCGGACGGCATCTGGATGACATACGCTTTAAAAAATAAAATCCGTATTTCCATTCTATCGTTCAATGCTCTTAATAAATCTTTGCGTCCATTATTACGTTTTTTATTTAAGTTTGAAAATATAAATCTGCTACCAGGCACCCTGTACATGTCTGGAAGCATGTATGTTTTTCGGCTTAAAGTCTTGCTTATAGGCACCTCTTCGATCACACTCAAAGTTTAAGCTTTTAAAATCACTGCAATTCTGATTACAAAATTGATAGTACTGTTTGGCAGTCACGCTTACATTAGAGCGAACGGGCCACAAGAGTGGACAATTTATTTCTTTTATCTTTTGCCCACTCTAGCAGATTATACTTCAAATGAAAGCTTATTGTGCGGGCTTTTAGAATATATACACAAAGTATGTATGTACTTGTATACATGGTTTTTCTCCACATAGCAGATAAATTAGAAAAGGTCGGGCATACAACTCTTTTCCCCCCTAATCGACCTATTTTGGGGCCACACACAGGCTTTGTTGCATGAAAAAAACCGACCTTTAAAAAAGTAAAACATCTAAAGTGACACCACTGAAATATAAATTGTTGTTGCAACATCTGCTAATAATTTAATACTGCAATGTAGCTGTCGTTTTTAAACTTATTATGTAGCTGGCTACAGGGTGACATTTGAGTCGTGTAGCCGTGTAGTGGTGTAGGCGTGTAGTCGTGCAGCCTGCTGTGGTCAATGTGTTTAATGTCTAACTTTCAATGTAAGAATAATAAATTTCAATATGAGAATCGTTAAAATCAAAATTGGAAAAAGTAACCGTTGTGCTAATTTTCAATTAACTGTTTTTAATTTTACAGCAGAATCACAATTTTGCATTTGCGTTTTTATGGTAATTTTTAAAGGCAAACAAAAATGTCTACAAAGTATAAAAATCAGAAAAAGAATCTAAAAAAATTCTATTACTTGCGGTAACAAAGCGTGGAGAAACCTTACTCGCAGGCTTAATGTTCCACGATCAACGGCACATCGTAGGATATCAGAGGGAAAAACCTCAGACAGACGCGGAGGGAAAAGATTTCAAAAAATTACTAAAATTCATTGTGATCATTTTCTTGAAATGATCGAGAATAAATGCAACATTACATTAGCTGCATTTTACAAAAAAGTTCAGGGCGCGCCGCGGCGGCTTTTAACTTAGAAAAGGAATATTAATTATTAGAACACTAGCAACAGAGTTAGAGGAAACGGTTGGTGTTGTTGTTTGCCACGAGACAATGCATCAGTTCCTAATAAAAAATAAATACTCATCAAGAGCAGCAAGAAAAAAACCACTCCTGTTAGCAGCAAATATAGAAAAGAGATATTCCATCGCAATTCGGAAAGTTTCACAGCCAAATGACTATTGGGACAGTGTCATATATTGTGATGAAACAAAGATGATGTTGTACTACAACGATGGACAGTCTAGGGTTTGGCGCAAGTCTTTAACATCTCTGAAACAGCAAAACATCATCCAAACCATAAAATTTGGAAAAATGTCCATAATGATCTGGGGCTGCGGGTGACCTTGCTCTTATAGACTCAACAAAGGACGCGCATCAATATTTGGACATTTTGCGGACGCATTTAATTGGTAGTGTGCAGAAATTTGGGTACATTAGGGACAACAAACCAAAATTTAAATTTTCTCAAGACAGTGACCCAAAACATAAGGCACACATGGTGCGGATATGGTTGTTATACAACTGCGGCCACATCATCGATACACCCGCTCAAAGTCCACAATTAGTGGGTATTTTGAAAAAAGAAGTCGCTAAACGCCAGTCAAAAAATATGGCATCGCTAAAAACAGGAATATTAGAAGAGTGGCAGAAAACACAGACTTAATTTGGTTTAAAATTGTTTTAAATCGAAATTAAAATTTTTTTATTGAAATTTATTATTCTCATATTTAAACTAAAAGTCGTTCAGAATGTTTGATTTGGACACCAGAAACTTGTTAAAGTTCTTTATTTAAAAACCAAACAGCGCAAAGATGTCCCTATATAATGAAAACATTTGTTCTCTTTGGATTAAAACAGCTGTCTGTAAACTTGTGAAAAGTTTCTTTGAAGCTTTTTCAACATTTAACAACAGCTGTGTGTCAAAGTATAAAAATTGTCCTTAAAGCTTTTGTTTTCAATTTGAGAGCTGAGAAAAATAAAAACAACAGTTTGTTTTCCTTTTGGAACATTAATAAACAGCTGTTAGCACCAGCACACAAAATGTCCTTAAATGCTTTTTCCTTTATTTTGACAGCTAAGGCAAGACACTACATACATACATAAAAGACAAGAAAAGGGAACAGCAGTTTTGTATCCTTAGAACAACTTTGGCTGTCACAATGTGAAAAAAGTGAAATAAAATTAAAGAAAAATTAAAATTTTCCTTGCGATGAATGTAGAAAAATATTTATAGATATAAAAGAAATTAATAAAAACAAAACAATTGTAGTGTGTAGTCCATAACTAGCTTTAGAACTAGAGAATTGTTTAGAAAGTAAAACAAGTTGCAGTAGTAATTAATTCATCTAAAGCACGTTGGTGTGGCCTGAAAAACTTAAATTCAATTGAATCCATAAAAAGTAGAATGAATTGTTAAATTGAGTTGTTAAATGAGAGGCAACATATTTTAAATAAGCCGCAGTTTATTAGAGCCAACATCAACGCCACCACAAATATAGCAGCACCAACAATTTGTTTGGAATACTCGTGATATTGCCATGAAAATAATGCGCTTAAGACATGCTAAACTAATTGTTCTCCTAATTGTTGTAGCCAATCTAATATTATTCTATTACTCTTGGAAGTCTACGCTATGGAAGAATATTGCCGCCTCTCTCACCTTGCCCAGCATGGAGTCGTACGATTTGTTAAAAAATCCCCATCAACAACACGAACAGCAACAACAACATGCTGAAAAGTCCCCCAAAGAGAAAGCCCGCAATGCCTTCAAACACATACGCAAATCGATAACAATCGTATTTCGTAACTTTTATACATTCGAAAATGATATTAGGGATTCGATTGATAGTATATTGGATGTCATACCCAATATGCCCATTGTAGTGTTCCAAGAGGGCATAGCCTATCCGCCCTTGATGTATCAACGCAACTTAAGCTCTCTGAAAGGTGAAGAGGGCAATAGTGTGCGTTTTGTGAATTTAGGATTTGATATTTTAAAACCCATACAGGAATTGAATCCCCTAGCCACCATACATACCAAATATGCTCTTTTTATGCCCGACAGTGTGCGCTTGAGTAGTAAAAATCTGTTGCAAAAAATATTGCGCGAAATGAATACGAATAGTTGGGATAAGCAAAAGGTTAATAATGGCCAAATAGTGGCTGGTAAAGCTAAATTAACAGCTCCCCTCGAAGAAACCGTTAGACGTGTGATCATTGTGCCATTCGCGGGAAATATGAAATCATTTGTCGGTTGTTTGCAAATCGTTTTGGACTTACCCAATTGGACCATACAGTATGTGGCTGTGAATAGCACTAGTGATAAGTGCGATCTGGTAAGTGAACTTGCGTTGTTAAAATAGAAAATTTCCTTAAAATTTTATGAACTTTTAACAGTTTCTGCAAAAACATGCCGTTCTAGTGGATGTGGAAGTTATGAGAGAAATGCCAGAACCTTTAGCAGCCCCATTTCCCGAAATGTTTTACATACAGGCTAAATTAAATAATATTACGGTGAGTGAGTGAATGTTTTCTTTTTCATAATAAAAGTCATATAAATTCACCCCCATTATCAGCCATTAATCATGTAGGGCGTCTGTTAGGCTGTGTAGCAACGAATGCTCTCTAAAGCTGGTAATCGTAGAGCAATTTTAACGTCAAGTACTCTTGCCTTTGGTTGAGTTTCTCTTTCGAATTTTTCTATTCTAGACTTCGAAATGTTTTATAATTTCTCGCATTGTTTCCCTTAGTCCGCTTAAACCTTAATTTAAAAGCAAAGAAAAAACATGATTGTGGCTTGGTCACGACAACCATATTATGTTCTTCACAACAATATATTTTAAGCATTAGTTTAGTTGAGTCGAACCTGGTTGAGTCGAACAGTTTGGTGTTTAGTTAAAGTATGAGAAGGTTGTGTCGAGTTGTCATTCGAATAAGAATAATTCGAATAATCTTTTTTTATATTTGTTCGAAAGAATAAATTTTTTCATTTTAAAATAAAAAATTATCCAGTACGTCTTTTAAAATGGTTCTTTATGTTACTTTAAGTTCTTAAAATCCTTGGTATCTCGCAACTGGTTCTGCTTAAGTGCAAATTACGGTCTTCACGGAGTTTTCCTCTAAGTTGTTTCTTTTATTGTTTCTAATTTTCGTGTTTGCCTACCCCTGCTTGAATAACAATCTAAACTTGAATAAAATCTTTCACTTAAATATTTCCCACAATTCTTTTAACTTTCAGAAATTCGTTTACCCCCAGCCATTTCAAGATGGCCGTCGTCTGTTTGCCGCCTATCACACTAAGCAAAGGCGCACCGACATGAGACGGCGTCAATTTCGGGATATGTATAAAAAATTGCAAATCAAACGTATTGTTCGAAGATCTCATAAAGTCTCTAGCAAATCCGATACCAAGGATACATCATCATATAGTTCGCAACATAATTTAGTTTTAGATACGCAATTTTCATCATCAAATTTCTCATTGCCCCTAGTAACCGATATTGATTTGATTGGGTGCGAGAGAACGACAAAATCTTGTGTTGGCACGATTTACAATCAAAGACCATTTTACATTTATTTGGGCAAACATACGCCACCCTGTTGTTTGGACAAACTGAAGACCACATTTAATCATGTGCTGGAAGAATTTGAAAATGTGGGCATACGATATTGGCTGGATAATTTGGCGTTAAAAACCGCCATCGATACCAATCAATTGTCACCAGATGCCTATGATATCGATATAAGTTTTAATGTCGACGATTTGGAACGTTCAAACTCGCTTAAGAAATCGCAGACAAAACCTTATGTGGATAATGAGGGTTTCTACTGGATTAAAGCAACCGATGGTCATTATTTTAAGGTACAATTTTCGAAAATTAATCAAATTGGTGTGAATCTATTGCCCTTTGAAATAACCGGCAATGAAGTTAAACCGAATGGTTTCTTTGGTTGGAAGGCGAAATCATTTTCGGCCGACTTTTTGCATCCCATGTCAACGGTGCTTTTTTTGGGTAAAAACATTATGTGCCCCAATAATGTGAAAGACTATTTGGAATTCAAGAGCATACAGTAGGGGAGAAAAAGAATTTAGTGAATTGAATCGCAGCAACTAGCGATTTGTAGTTGTATGTTTCTGTTTTAATTTTATTAGCTTAATTTAGAAATTATACCAAGTTAATTTTGTTATTTAGCCTGATATTAGATAAAGAATAGAAGTATTATTTTTCAACCAAACACAACGACTGTATGAAAATCGCCCATAGTGAAATGTTATGTATAATATATTTTTAAAACCAGGAATTGCTTTTAATTAATTTAATATGTTCTACAGAATAATAAACTTAATTAAAACTTTAAAATTTGTTGTTTTTTATTATGGGGAATTTTTAATTTACTCAATAACGAGGTAATAAGCTAAGCGTAAAAAAATTGAATAGCGTTTTCGTTTCTTAAATAAAATGTTGCACCTGTTAAAGAATACTTCTCTATTACTTGCGATTTTATACAGATCATAAAGGGCAATGCCTTACGGCATTATTAAGGGTAAAACCTAAAAAACAACACTTTTTGTAGTCGTATATATAATTCGAGTATAAGAAAAGGGCAAAAAATATTACACTTTCTCTAGAAGCAAAAGCAAAATAAGTTGAGAGCTTTTGATTTGATATTAAATCAGGATCAATTAAAGAAGTACCATTTAAAAATATACTGTTGTTATTTTATTTGCTAGCTGAGAACTAGCTAAAAGCAAAACTTGAAAAGTGTATGATAAGTGCACTTTCGATCAACTGATTAGAACCCGAGTTTCGCTGGGATTTTTTAAAAAGTTGCACAGAAAAGACGCTTTTCAAACAAAAGAATCGCACACAATTTTTTTTATCGGCTTTTATGTAAATGAAACTCATCCAAGAAAAATAAAATTATAATTTAAACAAGACAAAAACAAACTTTAAAAAACGAATTGGCCCGTCTGGTTTTGGTATTCGATTTCTTCAACCTTTCTTTTTGAAAAAGTTTTCCACAAATATTCAAGAAGGAACATTGGAGGCAATATGTTTACAAACCTAGTTTCATGTTTCGATACAGACGATGCAGCAACAGAGGAAACCATAAAGGAAACATTAGTTCTGTGTAAATAACACACATATTAAGAAGAGAAAATAATGTTAGTAATCTGTGCAAATGATCACCACAGCACGACTGCTTTCAACGAACAAAGTCCTAAGAAACAGTGCACATCGATATTAAGCACCAGGAGGAAACCAATTTAAATTGAACCAAAGCAAATCATATATGTAATTAAATCGTCGTTTTGTTAAAATAAGAGACGAGAGCAAGAATTAATAAAATATATTTGTGTAAATATAAAAGATTTTACCAAAATAATATGATGGGATTTTTAAATGAAAATGTGTAATAATTAATATTATTAAAATTTTATTAAACAACTAGCTGAATGGAATGCATTTTTAATACCGCTACACACTTTTTCAACATTTCTTTTTGTCTTTTCTACTGATTTTGTGTCAACTGTAAACATCATTTATTTAAACCAACACTAAAGACAAATAGGCTGCCGTGTGCAGGTTGTTGTCTATGCTGCTTTTTTCGTTGTAGTCAAAATACTCTAAATTCTCTTTTTCTTGACTACAAAACATAAACAATGTGGACAATAGAACGAACTATGTAAAGGAAATTAGTGTTTAGAAATATGTTTAATGGAAAATAAAAAAAAAACGATTGCAAAATTTGAATGTTTCAAGATAAATTGATAAAAGTCGTACATAAAATTCTTTATGAATGCTGAGTTCTTTTGGATACACACTTCGAAGAGCTTGATGCTTCGTTGGAAAGGTCCTTTATTTAATAAAGAGTTCGTTACTGTGCACGTTATAGTTAGGAAGATATATCCGATTATACATATTTTCAAAGAATTTGTTCCATGAAAAAACACCGAACTTTAAAAAAGTAAAAAATCTGAAATCTGGCATCAGCGGCATTTGCAGCGTGTAACTTGCTATGGTCAATATGTTTAATGCATTAACGGTAAATTTACATAATTCCTTCATAAACATGGCGGGTAAATGAGCAATCTGCAGGGATGGGGATTATTCGTTACTGCCCCCCCAACCAAAAATTAAGCCATCTCTAAAAGTATACGCTGGATGCGTTTAATTATTGTTTTTTTTTAATTAAATTTCTTTTTCATTTAAAATTCATAAAATATAATTAATTATAGGAGTACATATACACATGTATAAAACTCTCCAACAAAATATATTAAAAAATTAGGAATATTTCTAGGAATTAAGTCAAAACTATTTAACTTTGCACGGTCGTGGTAGTTTCCTTGACAATTTCACCTTCGGGTAACTCTCGTACCAGTGACAACAACTTTTCCAATTTTTGAGTTTGCAAAAAAGTTTGATCTAAATACAATTGCTTTTTGGGAGGTTTAACCATTAAACGCAAATTGGGTGATAGTTTCAAAGACGATAGAGATCCCCTAAAGAAAGAGTAAGTGGAGTTATAAAGATATACTCTGGATAAACCAATTATTTAATAATCTTACTTATCATCTCCCACAATTATAAACGGTAATTTCTCATTGAATGATAAACGTGTTAATTTATATTTACGCTTCGGTACAACTGCCTGCATGCAAATGGCTTTATATTTGTTAACATTTATATCGAACACATAAACTTTGCCCTCATTGGTAACAGCTGCAAATACTGTGCTGGAATACGGGGCCCATTTAACATCACCCACGGCCGAATCTAAGTCGAATATAAACAAGGGTTCCGGTCGCATGTCTTCCCAGATTTTCACACGCCAATCCGCACTACACGATATGAAAATATTAGAGTTGTAACGATTAAAATCAATACGATATACGGAGAGATTGTGAGCACGATATGTCATCAAATATTTAGAGCTGTAGGCTATGCTACATTTATAAATGGAACCTTCTTCGGTACCGACGAGAAAAATTTCCTTATCTTGCGGATGAAATTTCATACAACTGCCACAACACTTCAAATGCAGTTCTGTACCATCCGGACCTGCCACTAGTCCATTTGGCAAAAACAATGTTGTCACCGTTGTTACCATAAGTTTATTTTGCATAAGCATATAATGTAAAGCTCTGCCACCAGATGAAACGGAATAAAAGTTGATTTCTCCATCCGCCATGTCGGGACCCCATTTAATCTGAAAATTCAAGAATTTAAACAGAAATGAATTCGAGGCCAAGCATTGTAACTCATGAAAAGTAATATTATCTCTGAAATCTCTAAAAGGAAAGCTCGAAAGAAAGCTTTATTTAAACTACCCATTCTGAACGATCGAAAATACAAGGGGTAATAACTCACAAAGTTAGGAACCGTATATTTCTTAACCACAAAATGTACTATTTTCTTTCAGTACTGGAGCCAAAGCACTCACGAGGATACTTGCCCGAAGTGATCTCACCAACAACCACTTTGGAAATTACGTCCCGCAGGCTACTGGTTGCCGTAGTTGCAATCTGTGACTTTCCATTAAAACGTCGAAGGCCATTACCTTCCAGTTTAAGGTCTCAAACAAACATCGGGAACTGGTGAGCCAAATTTCCCATATTAGTCATACATCGAGGTGACGGGATCTCCAAATAGACATGGGCACCGGTTTAGGTTGTGTCAACAAGCAAATATGTCTTCTGTCTTTGGACATTATTCGATCTGAAATGCGCCTATACATTGTATAGGTAGTAATTTTAGGGGCTATGGCTACCTGGCCTTTGTAGCCAGCTTTTTCTGAAGGATTTCAAGCTATTTAATCTCGCAGAAGAAGGAAGCTAAGTCTGAGTGCTTTGAGCCACAGACCTAACCCTATCTAAGGGATATTAAATATCTGGGACTAGTTCTAGATAAAACTCTTACTTGAAAATAAAGCTTTAAGAGTAACTTAAGGCGTGGTCATATCAGACCATAATAGAACTAATTATTAGATACATGTATGCCTCGCTAGCATAGTAACGAAAATGGTGTCCATAGATCCCCTCGGCAGAAAGCCAGTAAAGTGCTTAGATATAATGAGTGACTGAAGCTGGATTACTGCGTTTGTGATAGGTCATGGAAACTTCAAGTGTCATCTGGTCAAAATGAAAACCGAAGACGATGATACTGAATCGGGAAGAGGCTGAGATGGTCGCGTACATTTTGTGTGAATCTCCAGCACTGGCTACCATAAAGCTTAGGACAACGGGCAGGCAATCGGTAAATATGAATGCCCTAGGGAAACAAAGCCTTAGACAAATGTTAGCTATTACACGAGAGGAAGAAGGCTGACAGATACCATTCGACAGTCTAAAATCACTACAGTCAAGAGTTTAGGCTAATGTTAGCACGAGACTCAATGAAAGTAAGGTAGTCGTGAATTACAAATCGGTTGCCTGAAATCAATTCAAATAGAAAAGGGAACCATACAGTAATAAGCAATACCAAAGGTAGAACAATTACAAGGTCAGATAATCCTCAACACAGTTCATCGGATAGCCTGCTTAAGTGTAACGCGAGCAATGAGGACGTGCCCGACGCCAGCATCGGGAATTATCTAAGGGCTGATTCCTCTGCACCTTTCAGTTAAAGCGACGGCAGCCAATGCGACTGAAAGGCTTCCTAATTTAGTTCTTCTCCAAGCACTTTAAAGTGATCAGCACTGAACGCCAAGCTGAGATAATATTACAACAGAACACAGGGTTATAGTACACGGATGGCTTCAAGGTGGAAGATAGTAGTGAGGCGGACGTTTAGAGCTCTGTGTTAGAGAATGCCTACGTAGGTGAACTCGCGTTGTTAAAATATGCATTTCTTCGGACAACCAGGCAGCTATAAAATCATTAGCAAACTACTGGGAGCGTTTTAACTTCTGGATACCCTAACATTGATATATTCAGTAACTCTAATGTAGGTACCGGAACATGAGGGATATTCAGGCAACGAAATGCCAGACTATCTTATCAAAAAGGCTCAGACACTGCTTTCATAGGCCCAGAAGCCTTCTGTAGGGTAAGCAATGGCTTCATAAATAACCTAGTACGCGAAGGGGACAAACGAAGTCTACTTGATGACTGGAGAATCCCAACAGGCATGCGGCAGTCGATAAAACCCATTGACCCCTAAGTATTAAGGTAAAGGCTATTCTAAAATTCAACAGAAATGATATTGAAGTCTGCAGACAACCTAGCTAAAATAAAGCACACAGTGATTACGAGATGTATAATAAGTCTAGAATTAGTACGATGCTGCATAATAGATCCATCAGGCCGCGGTGACATTAAAGATTACAACTATGAATTAAAAAAGCTCCTGCTGTCGTCAAGTTCTTTAGTCACCCCCTGGATACTAGTTCTCTTGATACGAGTGTTTAGTTACAGGTCGAACCTTAAAAGTTCTTTTCTTCCAGTTTTAGGTCCTAGATAAGCCTAAAGAATTTGTTTCGCAGGCTAATGGTTGCCGTAGTACCAGTCTTTCTATCAGACTTTCCATCAAAATGTGGGAGGTGTCTCTACCTTTCCGTATCAGACAAACTTTGGAATCTGGTCTCCACAATTCTCCTATTAGTCATACATAATAGATCACCAAAGGATTCGTTCCGCAGGCTACTGGTTGCCATAGTACCAGTCTGTGACTTTCTATAAAAACGTCAAAGGTCTCCCTACCTTACACTTAGAGAGAAGCCATAAGATCTAGTGTCCCCAATTCCCTCTATTAGTCATACATTAAGGCGGCGGGATCGCAAAAAAGACATGGCTACTAACGGAAGTTAAGCGGCCGACCAGCAAGATTTAAGCATACTCCAAGGAATATGGAAAAGTTAATTATTTTTCCGAAACCTGGGTACTGGAAGATTATTTGGAGCAAAAGCCATGACGTTAACGAAAAAGATTCTAGGGCAGAATTTTTCGTTAATGAACCTCAAGACTTATTCTTGTATTTTATATTTAAAAATTCATCTTAAATTGATTACGGATTTCGATAATCGTTTCTATAAAATCTTGTTTGTTTAAGCTGCCTTTTTCGTTATATTACAACAACAACTCAGTATGTCATTTTGAGAACAGAATATAAACAGAACACCCAACAATGACGTTTGAAAAGGCGTGTAATCAAGTGATGCGTTTTTACGTACGAAATTTTAAATTAACCCGATTACATGAAAGAGATATTTCAATTAGAAACGATCAAGTTTTTTATCTCTTTTATATAATCGAGGTAATGTTGTTGTAAGTTGTCGCGTCTAGTCACTCCTTTCGAACAGCTGCTAAACATGCCCTTTGAAGCCATCAACGAGTTCAAATTCTTATTTGTATGACGCGGATATTTCTATGTTCTACTCTTACCTCCCACACACATTCATCATGTTTGGCGTCAACGCTTTCGGTAAAGTATAACGGCTCCTTGTAATTATCTTTGAGATTATACACAGCCACATTGCCATCATACATACCGATGGCAATTAGGAAGGGATATTTAGGATGAATGTCACAGCACATAACGCCCGATTCCGTCATAACTAGAGGGCCAACAAAAAAGGAAAGATTTTATAACAAAAGCTTCCAAAATGTAAATATTATTAAAGCCCAAACTGACAACTCACTTATGTAATCGGGATATGAGGGATTTTTACAAGTGAACAGACAAATCGAACCGTCACTGGGCTGTTTCATGAAATCATCTTTAGTAGAAATTTATATCCAATTAATATAAAATTTTATCTTTGCGACAACAACAACTCACGCGATCCAAAACATACAGCAAATAGATCATAATAATGTGGATTGAAGAGAACATCGGTCACGCTCATCTTTTTGGTACGTTCATATTGAAATTTCCACAAGGGTAACAAAGTGCCCTCCATTTCACGATATTCATCTGCTGGATCTTCCCAGTAGCGATAATCGTGCGATATGTCTTGGAAAATATTTTGATTTATCATACGTTCCAATATTTGCCAACATTTCAAATATTTGTTATTAATTTCCTCAGCCAATTGAATTCGGGCTTCCTTCTTACTAGTTCTGCCGCTCTTGCGTAGAGTTTTCTTCTCTTGTCCTTTTTCCTTTTCCCGTTGTTGTTTCTCAAAGTCTACCGCATAACTATCATAGATGACCCATTGCAGCACATTAGCGCCATATTGTGAGCGAGGCGGCAGTATTGTTTGAGTTTCAACATTCTATGGAAGTAATCTGTAATGTTAACTAGTTAAAGTGGTGAAGTTATATTTCCAATACCCTTCTCGGATTAGTAAACGTAAGAGCAGCTCTCTCGCAGAAATTAAATTGATTAATCAGTTTGCGTTTTTTCCCCAACAAAGGAGCAGCTGCTGCTTCTACAGTTTCCTCTGCTTCTTGTTGGGCTGCCTCACTCTCTTCTGCTTCTTCTTGTCCGTCTTCCTCTTCTTCGCCAAGTTCTTCTTCACCCTCTGCCACTTCGGCATCTTCAGCTGCTTCCTCAGCTTCAGCAGCCTCAGGTTCTTCATGAGCTTCGGACTTCCGAACCTCCTCTACCTCTACTACTGTGTAACGAGGAGGAGGCAAGGGATAACCTACAAATATTATTAATGCAATAAGAAAGTTTGGAAAGTTTTAAAAACAAGTTAAGCAGCATCTGCATGGCTTATGATTGAATCATCCTTTGCAGGATTGCGGTTTCTGATTGTGTTTTTACAAAAATTAAACAAGTAAATTAATGGCGTTTTCGTTTCTTAAATAAAATGTTGCACTGTTAAAGAGTACAACCTTATTATTTGCGATATTATACAGATCATAAAGGACCTTTCGTCAGTATTAAGGATAAAATGTAAGAAATACCACCTTTTGCGAGCTTAAACATATTTCGAGCATAACAAACGGGCATAAAGTGTTACATATTTTCTAGAAACGAAAACACCATAAGTAAGCTAAATCTGCAAAAAAAAATGTCATTTGAAAGGTATTTGTTTTCAGATCTGCTCAATCTATATACTTTAAAATCGATTGAGCATTTTAGAAGCTCTAAAGGTTTACAACTGCTACTAATACTTGCACAAATATTATCAATGAGTAGTTGTTGGCGCAGCTAAGTCCGACACAAAATTTGTTTAATAAAAAATTAAATTATTTGTATGAGTAGGAGCAAAAAGATGTTTTTTATTTTTGATTTAAATAGTTAATTCTCCTAGCCGCCGTCAGCTGACACACGGCCTGCCGAAATTCAGTGCACTGTCAGAAGTTCTGACTTATACTTTTTCGTGGTGGCGGCCAATAGGCAGGTTCTTGTCTCTGCTAATAGTCTGGTAAAATAAGTCGAGCGATAAGCAGTTAACACTCTCTTATGAAAAATCCCAGCGCCAGGAATGCGTAGCCAAGAGGCTGTTTGGTCGTTAGTAAACGAACTCTGTATACCAGTCGATCTCCGGTTTTAATATAGACTTAGCCGTGCATATGGAGCTCTGTGTGGGTGGACATCTTTTTCTCAATTACGTGGAAATTATATACATTCTCTCAAGGAACTTCGGTTTTAATTTGCTAACGAAGGAATCGGGAAGAAATGGACAAGAATTCTTAGCGAAGGGTGTACAGATCAATCTATCTCCAAAGGTACTCCTAAGGCGTTGAAACCTAGCAACGGGTGGACGCGCAAGTCTCCTAAGATGCTTCTGAGGCAACGATACTCCTGGAAAGGATGGTAGCGCACATTGTGTATCCAACACTGGCTAGCATAAGGCTTAGGATCATTCGCAGACACTTGTTAAACGCCATGACGGACCTAAGCCTTAGACAAATGGTAGCAATTACAAGGGCCTCCTTGAAGGGGAAGGTCGACAGTCAGAAATCACTATAGTCAAGAGTATAGGCTAGCGCTAGCACGCGACTCAATGAAAGTTGGTACTCGTAATTACAAATCGGTTACCTGAAATCAATTCGAGCAACGGAGAGGGTCGAAAAAGGACCCATAAAGCAAACGGTCTGCTTCGTTATCCTCCCTACGATCAAATAAAATAAAAATTTTCCTACCCGCATGAGACGAATATAGGCGAATTCGCAGGCGAATTCCGACCAGTAGGCAGACACTTGTGTAGATTAAACAAGTTTTACTCTCTCACACTTTTTCCATTCAATTACAATTACCTATTTCTTCAGATTCTTCCATTTGAAGTTTTGCCTCCTCCGAATCGATATGCAATGATGTTCCCTCATATTTAAGCAATGTGACCGTATTACCAGCTGGAGGTACCTGCACAAAAAAAACGTAGTTTAAATTATTAACGAAATATTTCTATTTTTTATACATCATCTTACCGATACAAAAGCTCCTTCTTTAAAATTAAATATCACCAAATTGTGCACAACATTAGTGTTGGTAGGTGTCAATACTTTAGTAATCTCTTCGCTCAATTCAGCTTCAGTTAATTCCAGTTGATCGTCGGGTCTTATAAGTTGTCGCGACTTAATCCAGGCATCAAAGTCATCAGCATCACCGCCACCGGAATCAGCGCCCGTAGATTTTGGTTTATGTGAAGGGCGATGTAACTAAATAATAAGGAAAATCGAAATAAAAAAATAAAAAGATTCGTTAAAATATTTTAGATATGAATGAAAATTATAACAAAATCTAAAAACGAGAGAAAATATAGTAACAAATTACTAGAGTGCAAATTCAACTCACCGTCTTTGAAGAAAAAATCTGATAAAATTATTATGAATGAATACGTATATTTTTTTCACTGCACAAAACTTATTTAATGCGAACAATAACTAACGTTTCCGACTCTGCATCAGCTTAATGCGAAAGGTAGTGCGCTAGGCAAAGTTCAAGCCTAATGTCCACAGTGTGTATATTTACACGAAACTATTCACGCTGTTTTTACCCCCTCGTAGGCAATGTTGGGACTGCTGCCATTAGACTTATTCATTAGGTCAACGGCCGCATTGTCAGCTTTGCGAATGAGGTGCGATGCGGTTTGGCATAGCTTTGGGCCGAACATCGGGCATAAGAGTATCCTGGACCTCGTTGGGAAAGAGGTTAGGGCTGCTCGGATGCCGATGGAACGCATGAGTAGAAGAAAGGTAGTCGAGAGGCTGCATCGGACACTCATTGCGGAAGGCATTATACACAATGAGTGTATGGAGAACCACATCAGCATTTTTACTGATGGTTCTCTTATGAGTGCCGGGGCAGGAGCAGGTGTATTCTCAGTTGAGCTGAACTTGTCCTGTAGTATGTGTCTGGGGAGGTACGTATCAGTTTACCAGGCAGAACTGCTTGGGTTGCTGCATGCGTTGGATCACTTGCTTGAAAGCCGAATGCATGGGAAAAGGGTTCTGATTGCACTTGACAATCAGTCAGTTATTAAACGCATGAGGCAAGTGAACGTATATTCCAAACTGGTGCTGGAATGTGTTCTGAAACGGAACAGATGTGCATCGTTGAATGAGGTAACGTTGATGTTGGTTAAGGGACACATAGGTACAGCTCGGAATGAAGCAGCAGACGAACTAGCAAAAAGGGAATCTGATGTGGATTTCTGTGGACCAGAACCCAGGGTTGCTCTGGGGAATGGCCTAGTGCGAGCTAAAGTTCTTCAATGGCTAAACTCATTACACCTGAATAGGTGGAGAGAGAATACATGTGGACAGGCTCGAATGGTGCTCAAAGAGCCCCTCGGCAGGAAGGCCAGCAAGGTGCTCGAATATAATAAGGCTACTTTAAGCTAGATCACTGCGGTAGTGACAGGACATCGAAACTTCAAGTACCATCTGGCTAAGATGAAAGTCGTAGAAGATGATACTTGCAGACTATGCCTGGCAGAGGCTGAGACGGTAGCGCACATTGTGTGTGAATGTCCAGCACTGGCTAGCATAAGGCTTAAGACCATGGACAGACACTTGTTAGATGTGAATGCCATGGGGAAACTAAGCCTTAGACAAATGCTAGCAATTACAAAAGACTCCATGATGAGGAAGAGTGTCGACAGTTACCAGTCGACACTTTAGTCAAGAGTAAAAGCTAGGGCTAGCACGAGACTCAATTGAAAGTAAGGTGGTTGTGATTACGGATCGGTTCCCTGAAATCAATTTGAGGAGCGAAATGGGGGTGGAAAAGGGACCCAGAAAGTAAGTGGTGTGCTTCGATATCCCCCCATACATTAATAATAATAATAATACCCTCTCGTAACTTTGCTTCCTTTAATCATAAAATAATTAAACTTTAAATATAAAGGCTCTACGTATAGGCCAAGTTTGAAAGTTTTACCATAAAAGCTTCCCGACATCTGAAGGTGTAAAAAGTGCATATTTTGGTACCTATTGATTGACGCACTTACCCATCAATATTATGGGGCACTTCCACTGTAGCTAGAGAGCTAAAATTTTATATACAGGTAGGCCTTGTAGAATAGTTAATGGAAAAAATCAGCACTTTTCATCTAGGAGACTAGGGTGCCCTCGAATTTGTATGGAACACTTTCACTTTAGCTAGAGAGCTGAAATTTAACAGAACCTTACCGTCTGTAAGCTTTTAAGTTTAAACGAACAAAAATAACTTGGAAAAAAGAACTCAGATCCGTACAAAAATGTAGGCCAAGTTCCTATCCAAAAATTTCGGCCGTAAAAAGTACTGAGATTAAAATGAGGACCAACTTCTTCATATGTACAATACCATTCCGTTTCTAGGCGAATTGCTAGCTTGGTAACAATTTTTTTAACTTTCTTATATGGACGAGGATTATGGGAAAAATGTAACCGAGCTAGCAAGTTGTTTATGCAGGGGTGCACATACATACATATTTTTTTATTTTGTCTGTGTCTATTTTGTTTATGTAATGGCAGAGCAGCCTTGTGCGAACAAGTTTTCGGATCGATAACTCTCTTTCAGTGTACGGGTACATTGAGCTTGTTGACATAGATTCTTAATAAACTTCGAGAAAGGAATCCCATAGTGTTAATTACATGATCATCGAGCCGAGAGAGTTCACATCGGACATTAAAATTATGTAAAAAGATCTCGGTTATCATAATTCGTTATTGACCAACCATTTAACTTTTTCCAGAACTATGATAACTCCAGCCTTAATTTCGCACCAAACAGTGACAAGTTGGAATTGCGTATGTTTTTCAAAAACCACATGTGATATTCTGATGCTGAAATTCGGAACCTTTGGCAATAAACAAAGCCACCAAGGTCAGACTTTTACACATTTCTCACGTTTTAAGTTTTCTTGCTGCAAGCATAAGTTTATAGGCAGAGTTTGAACAAACTATAGACAAGAAATCATTATTTTTTAAATATCTCTGAACTCCCTACTACCGTTTCTGCCAGCTATGAACATTTGTTGGTTGGCAACACTTCCCGTCCTAATGACGGCGAATTCAAATCTAGTGTGTGGTTTTGGACACTTTTTTTTTAAATTGAAGAAGTTGTGTGTATTTTTCCCGTTAGATTCTTGACTCACCTCTTTTTAACAACCACCATAGTTGTATTTCAGACAATGCAAAGTTCTATGTTACATCACATTGCGTATTGAACAAATATTTTTTTTTTATGTTATTCTATTTTTTTTTCGAAAAGAGTAAGAAAAATCATGCTATTTATCATGCAATTATCAGAGAGAGAGAGAGAGAGAGAGATATGGTCAATTGGCTGCTGACAGTGTTACCTGATCTTCAATGTCTTTGTCGTCAAATTCTGTGCCCGAATTTGAACAAACACTTTTCACCTCTGTGGTCTTCTCATTGTCGTTGGTACAGGCCATTTCTAATTAATTTATTGCAAACTGTATTACGTTGCTAAAACTAAATAATCTAATCATTAAAATAAAAAAAATAAAACATATTTACACGAATCCATGAATTCTACAAAACGAAGAGTTTAATAAAATTGTCATATTTACACCAGCCAATCTTATTTACAAAAATCATATTGAATAAAATGCCAACTCTTAACAATTTAATAAACTACTCAAGTGTTTTGGTCCTTAAATTTGATTTATCAACAATAATTAATTTAGATTTTTGTTGCATAAATTAGAATGAAGTATTTTATTAGTTTAGATACCGCAACTGCTTTGTTTGCAATTTTCCACATTTAATTTTTTTATTCTTGCTTCTAGGACTTGTTTGTAATGTCTCTAGGCCTGTGGTTTAAAATGAACTAAAAATGTCTCTGCAAATGTTAGAACATAAATGTAATAATAATTCTAAAGTTCCTTTTTTTGGGTAGCCTTGTGTTTGTTGTTATTTTTTTGTTCTCTTTTAATTCAAGGAAAATATTAAATTTCATTCATTAAAGTCAATATTTCAAAAACTTTGGTGCTGGCAAGACCTGAGTTAAGGAAAGAAACAGTAATATTTAAACCAACAGAATGAACAGTGGGCCTAATGCACAAATTACAAGAGATTGTTTCGAAACAACTTTTTACACGCAGAGAAAAAATATGGCTGTGGCATGGCCAATATTATGTTCTCTACAACAATATATTTTTGTGGCAAACATATTAGAGTAATTTGAAAATATTTTGAATTAAAAGATTTTAATTTAGTTTCAATAAACAATACAATTTTTACTAAAATTCAAACCACAGTAAACGACTGTTAACTGAGCGCACTGACAGAAGTTCTAACTTATACCTCCCTGATAACAGGTTCAAGTCTTTGCTAGGAGTCTGGCTAAATAAATCGAACGGTGAGAAGTTAACACTCTCTTATAAAAAATCCCTAATACACTGTGAAACATACGCCAGGGAGACGTGGCCAAGAGGCTGCTTGGTTTCTAGTACCATGCACATCTTTTTATCAATTACTCGTGGGAATTATATGAATTGTGTGGATGAACTCCGCTTTTAATTGGGCAATGGAGGAATCCGTTATAGATGGACAAGAATGCCTCGCGAAGGATGGACGAATCAATCACTAAAGGTACTGTTAAGGCGTTGGACCGTGAGATTCCAATAACGATGTGAAATGAAACGTTGCAAAAGGTTGATAGGTGAATCTCTGTAGAAACTCCGGTATTTATTCCCCAATGGAGCAATTCGGAAGAGATGAACAAGGAATCCTCGTACGGGGTGGACGGGTCAGTCCCCAAAGATACTCCTGAGGCAGGGGCTGAGACGGTAGCGTACATTGCGTATTAATATCCCGCACTGGCGAGCATAAGGTATAGGACCACAGGCAGACACATGATAAATGTGAATGCCATGAGGGATCTAAGCCAAATACTAGCAATTGCAAAAGACGGCGTCATGAGGAAGAAGGCCGACAATAACTATTCGATATTCTGAAATCATTATAGTGAAGAGTAAAGGCTAGCATTGACACGAAAAGGGAGCCATACAGTAAGCGGTCTGCTTCGATATCCCCCTTACATTGAATAAAGAAACAACAGTAAAGGCGACAGAAGCGCCAGAAGATGTCGTTCTGGCGCGAATGTAGCAAATATGATTGAAAAAGGTGTCGCAGGAGAGACTCGGTAGTGATATGTATTTGAAAAGGCGAAATGGTGCTAACTTGACCGATATTATTTACATTCAAAAATTAAAGATACCAATTTAATATTGGACCTTTACACCAGGTCCATTCTACGCATCTGCCAAATACAGAGCACAGAAGTGTAGGATGCCTTGACTAGTAGAAGGCGAAAGCAGGCCTACTTCCTACTTTTGTCAGAGTCGTGCGAACAGGTCAGCTGATTTTGATGGCCAGGAATGACAACTTATATTTCATTTTCAATGCATCGCATGTAGCTTGAAACGCCGCAAAACCTAGAATCCGCTGATGCGAAAACGCATTGTGTGGATTTTCGGCCTTACAAGTCTAAAAGATTATTTCTCAAATAATTATAAAACTATGTCGTTTATGATCTTCATATATGTGTGTACAGTAAAACGATATCGCTTGAGCTTATTCGACCCACATTATAATTATTTGCTGGAATTTTGATTTATTCGTTTGCTACTTTGCATGAGCGAGACAGGAAGAGAAACTTGGGCATAAAAAAAATTTGCTGCTTTTGAGAGTAAATGAGCGTGACTGAGAAGTTACCTACAATCGCAACTTTAACCTGATAATGATAGCGATATCATGCTACTGGAAAAACACCAAAGTGTTCCACAGTAAATTCTTACAAAAAAAAAAAAAACAACAAAAAATCCCATTATGTCGAAGTTATCGAAAATGGCGTGCATTGCAATTTCTTTAAATTCGTGAGTATTTTTTTTGTTATTAATTCTTGAACTACTGCTGCAAATAGCAAAATAAACAAACATACCGCCTCATCACCTTTTTTATGAGCTTTAATTATGCAGAGAAAAAAAACACTTGTTTTCTTCAGTAGTTAGTTTTGTATTGTAAAGTAAAATATACATAAAGCTGTGTTTACATTACGTGTACAAATAATATGGAATGTCAAAATTACTGTCATATGTTGGCATTGTTGGTTTATTGTTGACAACTGAAAAGGTTAGTCACGTTTGTGTGTGTTCTTAGATTTTTGACGTTTGAAAAAAAAATGGATCAAAGAATATGATTTTTTGGCCAAAAACAACATCCTAATCATGCCTCAACCCATTCACCAGATTTGAATCCCTGCGACTTTTTCCTATTCCCAAAGCTGATGAGACCAATTAAAAGAAATAGTTTTGCCACAATTGATGAGATAAGGTCAGAATCAAAGAACGAGCTGAGGGCCATACCGAAGCGCTGGCATAAGTGCAGTATATCTGAGGGAGATTATTTTGAAGGGGACAAAATGGATATTGATGAATAAATAAATACAAAAAAAAAAAATTCAAACTTTACCTTTTCTTTTGAACAAAGTACGTACATACATATGTAAAACGTGTACACATAGTGTAATCCCAGAGTACATTCTATGAGACAACAGCTGTTTTCAGTGATGTTAACTTATGTTTTCAAATTTCTGCACAGCGCTTTTTTAAGATAAGATAACATCAGGCAAAAATAACGAATAAATTTTCTTAGAATTCCTGTTAACAAAAAAATAGTGCAAGTTGGTCCAACCATAATGCACAATCTTAATAGTGAGTCACACCTTAACGTCAAGTTTTTTTCCCAACTTAACTTGACATTTTATTGTTTCAGTATTTGACAAATTCAACTGTGGAGAGGTATACAATTGAGCAGTGCGTTAAGATTGTTGAAGCCTTTTGCGAAAATCAAAATATATTTCGCTTAAATTAAAATACATTTCGTGCACTGTTCGTTCTGCGGAAAACATTGCTGTTATTCGCGATAGTGTGGCAGAAGAGCCTTTAACCTCGACTCGACGTCGTGCCCAACAATTTAATATCTCACGAACATCAGTGATGCTAATTTTGAATAAAGATTTGAATTTACACGCTTACAAGGTTCACTTGACTCAAGAGCTGAAGCCTACTAACTATTACAAGCGTCGCCAATACGCTGAGTGGCTGGTTGAACAGACAGAAGTGAATGGTGACTTTACAAAAAAAAAAAATAATCTTCAGCGGCGAGATACACTTTCACCTCAGTGGATTCGTTAACAAGCAGAATTGCCGCATTTGGAAAATGAGAATCTACGAGTAAATGTTGAAAGAGTGACTGTTTTGGTCACAAAGAGTGACTGTTTGTGCGGTTTAAGTGCTGGCGGCGTCATCGGGTAATGTTTTTTTCATTAATATAAACACAAAATCGAGAGTAGGGTAATGGGGGTGTATCACATAATCTGACTTAAGTCCTTCCCTGGTTAGGGATCCCTACAATTTCAGACATCTTCCTAGAGTTCGGGAAGAATCCAACACGCAACATGGCATTAAATATGAATAGTGAAATACTCACAGCAGAATTAGCCAAGTACCTTATCATTGATCCTATAATTCGATCAGGTCCGGCGGAGTTTCTCACATCTACGAGTATATTTTTAATTGTCGATTTTAATGAAGATAGCAGCAGTTTCATAGGAGTATTCACAGTCTCACTTATATTTGGAATAGTGAAACTGTTTATGTCAGGTGGTGCGAAAACCTGTTCTTAGTCATTAGCGAATGCATTTACCTTTTTCATAGTTTTTAGCCCAGGTGCGGTTTTCAAGACTCAGTGAGGATTCGTAGGCAATAAGCAACTTACCGGCATATGAAAAATTTTTTTACTTGTGGGCGGAATATTGTTTGCTATGCTGCAGGGAAAGTTAGCGTCTTGAGGCTCAACAAAATTACCAATTTCTGCAGATATCAATTTTGAAGGCTTGAAGAGGACTCCGAAATTTCGATTCTGTGGCGCTCAGCTGGAAAAGTCATCACCACAGAGTCAGCCTGGCTTATTTTACGGACGCAAGAATTGAAGCCGCACGGCCACAGAAAACGCCCTGAGTTCACTGATTAGGCGCAAAAAATCCCCACTGCCAACGAAGCTAGTAGTGTTTATGGACGTTTGATTTGAACTTCTCAATATTGAAAGTGGCAGGAAATACCTCCGCAGGGAACTGTACGGCCAAAAAACCAATTCTCTCGGTAATGCGTAGTGCGGTTCACTGGCCAATCGACTACAAATGGGTGAGCTCTTGATGAGTATCTTGTCTCGCGCAAAAAGGTCCGGGTTTCAGTAACAAGTTCCCTGATCTCATTGGAGCATCTCCCATTGTAATATCGATAGAACAGTGAAACACACCCCACGTGACGTCGATGCTCCAACGAATTAATAGAGTTGGTTATCCTACTTTTTGCCGATAAGCCTTTTTGCCCTCTCCTGTACGCGGTCGAGTAACTCCAAAATACACTTTGGAGCCCATACATGAGAGTTGTATTCCATTTTCGGTCGGATGTAAGTAATATAAATGTTGAGAAGATCAGATATTAAATTTGATATCACAGTGTCTTATATTACCCCAGCAGTATATCCATCTACTCTCTGGCCAATGTTTTGACAATAACAGATGCGCTAAATATTGCCGATTGTAAAATGATAAAAAGTTGAATCGATGCACTAAGGGGTCTTAATAACAGCCTAAATTTATTTAAAGGGTGGCAATATGTACTTTAATAGGACGAAATGTGGCCACATGTTAAAATTTTGTGGCATAATTCCACAAATGGGGAAATATTTATACACAAAATACTCGAACTGGTTGAAACCACATGAACCCAGATAGTCTCGGACCATATTACGGTCCGAGACTGCAGTTGAACGCTTATAATCGCAACTCCTTTGCTTTTATTTAGCTGGTCACCTTATATAGCTACTCCCTGGACTTTTTTAATATAATTTTTCTTTTAAGACAAGTTCGGCAATTACTCCTATTTGGAATTGCAGGGTTACAATTATTTTTCATATTAATTTGTATCAGTGTAAATATAGAAAAGAGCTTAACTCCACAAGGCAGAATGATTCCGTGACAAAATTTAATAACAAATAATAATAATAATAGAAAAAATACTTATTTTAAACTTCAGCGTGTAGGATTGCAAAAACATATTTGGTAACAAGGTTTCATTAAAACGTAATAAACTTTTTTCAATATGTCTCCAGTTGAATTTGAGACAGCGACCAGTTTTATACATGACTACTAAAATGTTAAAATTAAAGTAAATGGATTACAACACAATTAATAACTTGGTGAGTGCTGTTTAAAATTTTGTTAAAAAACTAATTTGATTAAAAAAAGTTGCAAAATCAATACTCCGAAATCCTGCTTTGTATTAATTTCTACTACACAGAATGACGCACAGTGTTGGCCAGCGAAAATCGGTTAACATATGCACTTTCTAGGGGCCGAGGAATTACGCGTACATAGCTTGAATATATTCAGACATATTACCGAAATTTTGGAATAACTCAAACGAATCTTAAGCCAAAAGGAAAATATTTTCACCTATTAAAGGCTTTGTTTGATTTCAGCTTACAATTTCATAAAATTTTTAATTGATTCAATTATTTATTTGATCCGAGAAGTATATAAGATAAATTTTTATTAAATAATTAACTGGAGCAATGAAGCACTTAATTGAATTTCAATGTGAAACCAACTAAATCCTTTAATGGATGGAAATATTTTCTTTGTGTGCCTTTTTCTATATTACTGAAGTCAGAGAGCTTTTCGAAACTCATCATCGTTTACACAGCTTAACTCATTTAAAGCGATAGAATAAAAAATTACTCATCAAACGTCTATTGGCTTAAAGGCTGATATTGATGTGAGGTAAATCGAATTATATTCGCAACGCTAACACCGCAGTCCTCGTGTTGATTTAAAAGTTCACGCGAAATCATTGGAGATATCAACTGGAAAGTTTTCAATACAAAGTTTTTGTTAAGTGCTTCTAAGGAGAAACCAAAAATCTCCTTGTTTAAAGTCTCAGTCCTAAATTGATAAAAACAATTTGATCGAATTTTGATAGGAAAAAATCGTTTTCGGATTGATGAAGCCCCTGCATTGGGACATCAATGTTACGACAAAGCTAATCAATACATCGAAAACTAACATAAATCTGAAGACGAACATCATCATAGATATAATTCGATAATCGAGCCTTTTTGTTCGATAACTTTTTTATACAAGCTTCTGACATTGTACTTATTAGTAAATAATTACGGAAAACTTTGCTAAATTCTTAATAAATCTCGGATTGGGACAAGAACTATGAGGGCTTGAAGTTAATGAAAAATTTAATTCCGTCAGCTGGCAGGCACAAGGATATGGCTTGCCATAACTAAGTGCACTGTGGGGAGTTCTGACTTATGCCTCCACGTAGTGGCGGACGGTAACAGGTTCCTGTCTCTGCAAGGAGTCTGACTAAATAAATCGAAAGATGTGCTGTTAACACTCTCTTATGAAAAATCCCTAATCAGCGATGGAACAGCATACGCCAGGGATGCGTGGCCAAGAGGGTGCTTGGTCTCAAGTATGCGAACTCTGGATAGCAGCCGATCCTCAGTTTTAATACGGACTTACCTTTATATATGGAGACCTGTGTGGATGGACATATTTTACTCCATTAGAGCGATGAATCAGGTAGTCTTGCAAGAGGTGGAAAGGTTAATGTCTGAAGAAACTACGATTTTAATTGGCCAAAGGAGAAATCCAGAAGAGGTGGACAAGAACACCTCTAAGGCTTTAGACCATGGGGTTCCGACAAATGGACAATGAAGCCTCGCACGAAATGAAGGGGTTAATCTCTGTAGGAAATCTAGTGTTTATTGGCTAATGGAGGAATTCTGAAAAGTTGGACATGAAAACCTTGCAAGGGGTGGACGGGACAGAATCAAAAGATGCTCCTGAGAAAGAGGCTGAGGCGGTAGCACACAATGTGTGTGAATGTCCAGCAATGGCTAGCATACGACTTAGGACCACGAGCAGACAATTGTTAAATGAAAATGCTATGGTGGACTTAAACCTTAAACAAATGTTAGCAATTACAAGAAACTCCGTGATGAGGAATAAGGCCGACAGTCTGAAATCACTATAGTCTAAATTACAAATCGGTTGCTAAAAATCAATTCGAGAAAAGAAGGGAATCGAAAAGGGATCCATAAATTTAGCGGTCCGCTTCGATATCTAGCCTACATTAAAAAAAACCAAGAAAACTATTTTTTTAATTAAACCAATTATTAATTTAAGTTAACGAATAAGAAAACAGAGAAAACAAATAAACCTTTTTCGTAAATAAATATTCATTTACGAACGACTTCGCCCTAAAGCTCACTATACGAGTATATTACGCACATACACTGCCTTCGACTTATTTTCTTTATTCAACGTAAATATTAACGGCAAACAGGGCAGCCAACTTAGAGAAGAAAATTATAATGCCACAGCGGTGGTACGTACTACTGATAAGTTCCCAGCTACAAAACTGCAAATATTTGCCAAAATCGAAACAAATTTTAGTTTCTAAAACTAAGTTGAATGCATTTTACTTTATATATGAATTTAATTACGAAGCCCCTAATTTATTTCTTATAACTTTGGTGTAATTTTCACTGGAAATGCCCTATTATTTTTTATTTGAATTTTTTTGGATCCAAATTTTTGATTCTTTTGTAGTGATTTTTGAATTTTTCTTTTTGTAAAGTATTTTTTAATAGTTTTGCCAATTATGTTGATCTTTAATATCTTTTAATTTTATCTAATTTTATATGTAGAAGAATAGACGGAAATTTATAAATCAACCACTCTCCCCATAAGAAACCCTTGGGTTATTGTGCAATTTAATTGGAAAAAAATAAGAAATTGTTTCAGACATACTTACAATTTCGGATGAAGTTGTTTACAAAATGAAACCCCTCCCATTCAATATATACATATGGGACATTTCATGTGAAGCGGGCAAATCAAAACAAACAAAAAATCCCCGAAATTCCTTGATATGTGATATACATACCCAGGGCAGACGAAACGGGTACTTTTTTCAACTTATTGGATATCAAATTCCCTATAAAAAAAATTTTTCGCCATTTGCGATACATTTTTTTTTTTTATATATGGAGTTGGACATGGGCAAAGAAGCCGGAAATACTTTGAATTCGCCGGTGAGTTTACATGTCATAAATTTGCCTTGTACTTCTGTACTTGTTCTCCTGTACTTCTAGTGGATATGAATGGGTATACAAAATATTATTTTTGTATAATGTTTATTTGTCGGATTAAAGGGTGCATAAGTGTTGCCATTTTTGAATTTAATATTTTTTAATTAGAAAAGATTAAAATACTCTGATTAAAAAACAAAAACACCTGACATATTAAATATTGTTGGTAAATTTAAATGCTAACGTTTTCGATTTTCAATTACAGCATATTTAGATTTTATCCAATTTCGGTCCATAATGGGTTAAAATTTTCGAACCAGAATTCTGTTAAGTAGCCTGCTATTTAACAAAATTAAAAAACCCATCAACATGGTCATTATATGTTGCACAAAACAGCTACTTAAATTTTGACTTCGACCCACTGTAACTCAGTAACTCTTCATCCGATCATAGCAGATTAGCCATCATTCGAGGCGGAAGTTAAGAGGCTTTCTAGCTATACTCTGTATTAATCGTACCAACACATGACTCTGGAGAGAAATATACATCGAATGTACCCTTATCTGGGTCAGTGGCCGAAATAAAAAAAAAGATTATTTAAACATTTTCGTTATAAATCAGTGCAATAGCCAGCCTGCGTTAACAAGCGCCTAACATCACACTAAGTGCGACATGCAAGAACAATTATTCATATATCTCTTAAACTAAGATATATACCACTTCAAAATTTTGACGGTATAATGAGGACACTCTAACTTAATTTCAGTTTGAAAATATTAAAAAAATGTATCAAAGTTGGAAAATTTTTAATTTGGTTCTGCAAACAAAAGAAATATTTTTCTTAAATTAACAGCCTGTCCCTTGAATTCTAAAAGCAAAAAAATCTGATTTGCATCTCCCTAAAAACCCACTTCATGCATTTATTTAGTCCCTATTTAGGTGATCAAATTCATAACAATGTTCATTAGAGCGACGCAAATGAGTTTTTTTCCATCTTAGAATTCAAGCGAACGTTAATTTCCGACATCGGGGAAAAGGCAGAGATCATCGGAAAAAAACGGCCACACTTAAGCACCCTATAAGTCGACAAATAAACATCTCATATCTGCTAGGAGTACAGTTATGTCAAATTAGCAATTAACTGCGGGAAAAGCATTTTTATGTGTTTTCCTCTTCACGCGGAATGCCCCATATGTTTGTAGGTATATGCAGTTCCTATAGCTGCAAATAGATTTTGTAGAAACCACAAGGAAAATAACAACAACATTTTACAAGTATCTACCTACGTAACCCTTCCAATTGTGGTGAAATAATAAACGCTTTGTTTCCATTATTATCTTTGCTTTCTGTTCAATTTAAAAATTAAAATTATTTGTAAATTTAAACAAACCGGTTTTCCTTTTTGTTTGAAAGTTTTATCGCCTCCAGCTCCGGTGGTTGTATTGCGTGAAGTGTTAAAATCGAGTTTCTTTTTTGAAGAGGGTTGCATTTTCTTATAATTTTTGAACGAAAATTTAAAATTTTATTGTACGTAAAACACAGAATTTCACTTACAAAAAATATAATAAATTATTGAAGGACTTAAAAATACTTTTTAATTGCATAAAGTTTTTTCTTCTTTTTGTTAATTTAGTGATAAAATGCAATAAAAATAAGTTTTTAGCAAAATAAATTGACAATTTTATTTTCTTTTTACAAACACAAATTATTTTAAAAATGAAATTGTTGGTTAAATTTTGTTTTACTTTACAAAATTCCTTTAGAAAACATCAAAAACAAAACGAAAAAACACAGGCCAACTCAATAGGAAATAATAAGTTACTATAGAAATTTGCTTTAATATCGATTATACGTTTTATACGAATAAAAAAATGTGACTAAATCATCGATTTGTTTTTCACATTCTCCTTTATCGAATACTTTTTTTTATACGTTTTAAAATAATAATAACGATCTTGTGGCCCTGGTCGGAAAACATGTTCTAAAACTTGTTGTTCATCAAAGTCATCGCATGGATAAACAAAACGTTGCGGTGCATCACCGATGACCTCCGTTTCTATAAGTGAATAGTGTTGAGAATGCCCTTCGTACATATGTGATTTGAAATCCAGCAAGGATTGTTGACTAATTGCTGGTGAGTCCAAGTATGTTAGTGGTGTAAACTCCTCAGGACGATTTTGCAAACATTGCTTATGACATTCAATTTCAGCTAAAACTTTCAAGAAAATGGGGCTTCTGAAGAGAAAAAGGAGAGAAAGAGAGTGTGAGAGAGACATTATGAATATAAAGTTTTTGTAGTTTATTGAGAATTTAAGAAAAAAATTGACCACGACATTCGCAAATAATATCGCCCTCGAACGTTTGACAAACATTTCTCGAATAAAGCATTTGAGAATTCCTATTGCTAGTGCAACGAACAAGAGCTTTCTCGTTGTCTAAGTTTTTGGCAGCAAATCTTTCGATCTCGAAGGTTCGAATCGAATCTTTAGTAATATCTAAAGCCAATAATTTTTGATTTGATATTCCTACAGGTTGATTTGATGTAGATTTTTGGAATGAAATTTCGTCATTCGCAGAACGAAAAATGACACTGAAGATGGCACTTAGCCAAAACCGGTTTGACTCCAAACCAAACTTGACAAGGCACGACGGAAATTCGTTCCAAAAATAACTTTAGCAATAAATTTAACAAATATTCGCCGAGAATATTTTTAATTATTAAATTCTGTTCGCCAAAACCAAATTGCAAAGGAGTGTTTCTGTGTGGCGTGTCGTGGTTTCGGCCAATACTTGGTTCCTGTCTTTGCTAAGAGTCTGGTTAAATAAGTCAAGCGGAGCGGAGTTAACGCTCTCTTAATAAAAAAAAAAAAAAATACCTAATCAGCGGTGGAACAGCCTGCGCCAGTCATGAGTGGCCAAGGGGGTGTTTAGTCTCTAGTAGCCGAAATCTAGATACCAGTCGATTTCCAGTTATAGTGGAGACTTACCCGCGCATATGGAGCTATGTGTGAGTGGACATCTCATTTTTCATTACTGGTGGGAATTATATGCATCCTCTGAAGGAACTTCGGTTTTAGTTGGACAAGGGAGGAATCCGGAAGAGATAGACAAGAAAACCTTGCAAGGGTTCGAAAGGCAGTCCTCAAAGATACTCCTGGGGAAGAAGCTTAGATGGTAGTTCACATTGTGTGTGAATGTCCAGCACAGGCTAGCATTAGGCTTAAGACTTCGGGCATACACTTGTGAATGCTATGGGGGACAAATGTTGGCAATTACAAGAGACTTTTTGATGAGAAAGAAGGTCGACATTTACGGGTCTATAGTCTGAAATGATTATAGTCAATAGTAGAGGCTCAATAAAAGCAAGGTTGCCTGAAACCAATTTGAGGAAGGAATGATGTCCAAAAGGGACCCATAAAGCCAGCGGTTTGCTTATATAACCCCCTCTCCCCCTACATTAATATATAAGCTTTGACATATGTATGTTTCGCAAATACTTCGCTTTTGCGACTGTTCGTTGTTTTTTAAATTGTTGACAGTTAAGCGAACATTTTTGATTCGAAAACTCTTCACTTTAACGAATGTTCACTTATTTTCGTATTTTAGATCAAACATATAACACTGGGATAACGTTGAGTCGAACAATGTGCAACTTTATATCGATCAAAAACGTAAATAATAAGAATGTTTTCGTAGAAATCTTAAACATTTTTAATTAATCGCCCATAATAATTATGTGGAGGAGATAATGAAGTAGACCACTATTGCTTTGGATTGCTTTTCGGTTTTTCGGCCCTTACAAGGATTGACAATACGTCTCGATTAGCCGTAGACATGAATACGACAATAACAAGACATCGGCAGGGCAACGGTACTAACTTGTTCGTGTTCTTCTATGTGGCGAATACATGTTAATGTTCATGCCCTGATTGACTTTAATTGTTAGTCTATAAAAATGTTTACATAGTTAAATTTTTCGATTGAGTGTCTGTATTGTCTTTATTTTAAATGAAAGAGTGAAGCTGACAAACCTAGAATGACATTCAATGACGGACAGCATGGCGAACATGGTTGCTCAAACAAATGTTTTGCCAGACGGTTATACATAAATGAAACACAAACTAGAGCGATGTCCACGAGCCGAATCCATGTGACACAAATGACTTGTCCGTTGTTTATATCAAGTCAATAGCTAGTGGAGACCGCTACTTAAGCGCTCGACAGCTGATGACCATTAGTGGCTATCAATGCATTGTGCATGTTCATATTCATATGTATGTTCATATTCACATAAAGAAGTGATACCTTTTAAATGTGCAAGCGCTTTGTGTTCTTAAATCGAGTCTTACCTGGTTCTATTTATCCACTTCTTAATTTCCTCAACCGTATGTGATGGATCGCGTATATAACTGGTGTCGGATATATATTGATTCCTTTTCACTATAACGTTAATATCAATTTCCGATTCTTCATCCAGCTCACAAGCACAGCAAGAAAATTCTACAATTTTGTAATTCTTAGCAAGGGCCTTTATGATTTCATTAGCGACCGCTGCGGAAATTTCAATGCCACAAATATCGAGTTTAAGTAAAGCCGGATGTTGGCGCAACAACTCATCGGCTAGACAGCAACATAAACCCTTATCGGTTACATTTAATACACCCCTGATATTCAGCTTCTCTATATGTTTCGTACCAATGACAGCCGATATCAAGGCATGTAAAGCCTCATCAGTAAGAGGATTGCGAGCCAAACCCAAATACGAAAGTTCATTCACATGGTATCTATTTAAAGCTGCACCAATATGAGTTAGAACTTCTGCTCCTAAGAAGTTTGACTCCAATTCCAAATTTTTCAGCGACTTAGTCTTTTGGAAAAGTTCTCTAAATGCGAAACCGCAATCATCTTGCAGTTGATCATAACCAAAGTCTATAGTTTCTAAAGTTTGCAGTTTGCGCAATGCATGACAGAGGACATGCAGTTTTTCAGCATCCATGCGACTATTGCGTAAACGAAATATTTTCAGTTTGGGTAAACCACTTAAACCTCTAAAAGGGTATGGAGCTCAAGTGATATTTTGCTTTAAAAAAATAATTCAGAATAAATAACTTACATTGCCAAACGTTTAATATCATTGTGCGAGAAATTCAAGTGCCTGGTATGGAAGTTACGATCTTGTAGGGGTCCCAAAAACTCTATGGTAAATGTTTCTAGATTTGTAAAATATTGCACAAAACTTAAATTTATATGGTGACAGTCTTTGGCAGGGTAGTTATATTTTTTTGTGTGTCTTAAAAGTAACTCCTTGTTACGTTTATCCACAATACGTTCCTCTCCATCGTCTTCGCTATCGGAAACTACTATTTTGAAAATATTGTTGGGTATTCTTTTCTTTCGAGATTTTTTCACTGGCTTCTGCCGATCAGCTCGCCTAGCTTCACGTCGTTCGCGTCCAGCTTCTCTTGCGAGTTCTTGAGCCTCTCGCAATTGTTGAAGTGCGATTTTACGTTGTGCTCTTTTGTTTGCTATTTCTGTTTCTAGCTCTAATTGCGATACAGTTTTTTTAACCTCTTCTTCCTCTCCTATGTCGCCTTCAATGGAGCTGGTTATCACAGATTCCATGTCCTCTTCTATACTACTTTCATCTGTCGTAGAATCTGATTCCGAGTGAAAGTACTTATCAAATGAATGGTCCCTTAATGACTGCAAATGTTTTATATGCATTTCTTTCACAAATTCTTTAACTTTCAAAGCCAAATCTTTCATTTCTTCTTCCGGCCAATATTCAGCCGGACATTGTTCGACTAATTCAACATACTTGAGTGTTACACCGATATCTTTCCAATTAACATTACGCTTGATAGCTAAAGTTTTATCTTGATGTTTTGTTAATACAATTCTCTTCCAGAAACGTTCCTCCAATATATCATAACACTGGGCCAATGGTACGTTCACATCTACCGAATCATAATGCACTTGCAATTGTAGGGGATTTCGTGCCACTATGGGTATGGGATGTGGCCCAAATGTACGCGCTATTACAGCTACGCATAAATCCGCTAAAGTACCCAGACGTTCATTCGTAATAAATACCTCTGGAAAAATCGTGCGGTCTTGTTCACTAGCAAGTTCTACCGTTTGTTTTAAGGGCTTGTAAACATCGTAGGCACGTTTTAAGGCTAAATCATTTGGTATGCGAAATGTGTTGATGTCGGTGGAATAGACTGGCATTTCATTTAATGGTTGCTCGTCCATGATTGAAAATTATTGAATTTATTTTAAATGAAAGAAATTTTTAATTAATTTGGTTCACTGTTTAACGATTTTTATAATCTTTCAATTTTTTTTTTTATTTTTTGCTGCTTTCTAAGAAAACTTACGGTCTGGTTCAGAAAAAAATATTAATTTTGTGTACTAAATTTGTAGAAAAAAATCACTTAAAACTATTAGAAAACAAAGTTGTCAAGAGAATATAATGTTGCTATTTATTACTCAGGGATTTATGAACATTTCATATTTCCTAAAAGAAATAAAGTTCATAAAGGGGTCGATTTACAGTTCCAATGGTGATGGAGCCGGGTGTTTAAAAAGGAAGTTATAGAAACTTACACCCGTCCCCTCACGACTACAAACAATAATTTTCTTAAAACCCTGACAGACATAGGATTTGTATGCTATAATAGCTTGGTATACTACATGGGTGTCGACCTAAACTATCATTAAAGCATCAAACAAACTGGTTTAAAGCAGGCCCGTAAACCATGAATATGTACGTAATACAAACGTAATATCTCATTAAACACACTTTTTGTAGCATACATTTAGGCCTTTTATTATTTAAAGCTTAGAATTATCTTAAAAATGAAAAGGGGTTTGTCATTCCGTTTGTAATTACTACAATATTTATTTCCGACCCAACGAAGTATATATATATTCTGGATACTTATGGGTAGGGATCTTCATTAAACGATGTTCGTCTGTCCGATGTCTTACTTCCTGACGCCTAGAATTTTGAAATAAGGCCCATTGGATCAGTGCGATTTGTAATCAGCAATATCGTTACATTAATTCCCGTGTTTTGGGCAAAACCATTTCTTTGTGGTATTTCCATTCCTGCAGGGAAGCAATTACCGTAACGTCTCCCTACAGAAATTAAAAACCCGTAGCCGTTCGATAACTAGCGGAGCTAACTGAACTGGACCGACTTGAAAACATTTTTAAAAGACCTAAACATTTTAAAAACCAATAAAGGAAACAGAATTCCTCCAAAAACTGCACTCTAACACAAAAATCCCAAAAATTCGACATTTTGCCAAAAATTTTAAATTCACCTTATAAAAAAAAAACTCACCAAAAAATTAAAAAACTGGAATAAAAAATATATAAGAGCTCGAAAATCAACATATAACAGTAAACCGAAATTTAAGCAAAAAATATAAAAAATCCAAATTCACCAAATTTTTGAATTTCACCACAAAACTTGTAATTTTGGAAAAATTTTGCAATTTTACCTAAAAGCCAAAAATGTAAAAAATCAATATTTAATAAAAACGTCGAAATTCTAACATAATCCACAAGCCAAAGAGAATGCAAAGAATACATTAAAAATATTGAAAATTCACCAAAAAAACTCAGAAATCATAACAACATAAATTTCACCATAATTTGAAAATTCACCACAAAACTGAACTGTAAACATTTTTTAATTACAAAAATTAAACAATTTAATTAAAAACAAATTACTAAAATTGAATTTCACTAAACTCTGTAATCTTAAATTAAATTTCACTAAAATAAAAATGTCATCAAAAACTCGAAAATCACCAGAAACCAAAATTATATGAAAAAAGTACAAAATAAAACAAAATGTTATGTTACACACATATAAAAAAAACATATCATTAAAAACTAAAAATTTCACAACAAATCGTAAAACCATTAACATTTAACACATTCTCCGAAAAAATCAAGATTCACCGAAAAATATAAAAATCATAAAAAATTTAAAATATCGAAATTAAACTAAAAATCATAAAATCCATAATTTCATCAAATTGTAGTAATTCACCAGAATTTGAAAATTCACCACTATACAAAAAAATATGTTAAAGCAAAATTAAATTACCAAAAGAACAACATTTTCCCGAAGAGCAAAATATCCCTAAAAATAGCACAAAAAACGAATGTTACTAACTCTAAAATTTCAAACCAAATTGCACCATAAAATTTCCATTTGATCCAAAAATCAAAATTTGTATTTCATTTTGCAAATCGGAAATTCAATAGAAAGTTAAAAAGCTAAGCAAAAAATTCCAAATCACTAAAAACTCCAAACTGTGTCAAAATGCCCAATTAAGCCGAAAAAATTTAAATTCCCTAAAAATCGGAGACTCGAAAAATCATCAACATAATTTTAAGTTTTAAAAGACTCGAATCTATAAAAAAAAAACAAATTTTCACAGCGGAATACAGCTCTCTTACTTGTTTTTGCCTCTATTGTCAGAGCAAAATTTTTTCAGTGTCAGCCATTTTGATAACACGACAAGATTTTATACGACTTCATCATGATTACACACACACATGTAATAATAAAAGAAAGATTAGACAAAAATGAGACGACTATGGTCAATTTTAATTTTCAAAAGTAAACAAAGATTTTTATTTTCAAACAAATTATAAAGGGTGATTTTTTCACCATTTGGGTTTTGAAAATTTAAAAAAAAATAAGTTCGCCAAAGTGAACGAAATATTTATTTTAGCCCATAAAGGAATGCCTGCCATTAGCTATTTAAAGATTCATCTGAGAGCTCCAAATTTGGCATACTTTTTCCAGCAATTCGGCCGGTATCTAAGCAATGGCAACTGTAATGTTGTCTTCCAGTGCTAGAATTGTGGCTGGCTTGTCCGCGTATTTGTTAGACTTCACGTATCCCCACAAAAAATAATCTAGTGGGGTCAAATTGCATGCTCTTGGCGACCAATGGATAGCTCAAAAACGGGAAATTAATTGCACATCAAACCCGCCTCTCAATACCTTCATGGTATCGCATGCCGTGGAACATGTGGCACCGTCTTGTTGAAACCACATGTCATCCAAGTCCAATTCTTTCATTGTGAGCACAAAAAAAAGTGGGTAATCATCGTACGGTACCTTGATCCATTGACTGTAATGTTGCGATTTTCATCGTTCTTGAAGAATTACGGTCCAATGATACCACACGAAATAGTGCATCTATTAGATTGCACTAGCAGCTCTTGAACTGCTTCTGGCTACTCTTTAGCTTCCTCGCTAAAGATAACTTCTCGATAGAAAACACATTGCTCAATTAGCACGAATTTTGATAATAAAATGCAGTGATTTGCAAGCGTTGTTCGTTTGTTAGTCTATTCACGATGAAATGGCAAACCTTACTAGGCACTTTTGGTATTATCAATCTGCTTTTTTTACCGATTGCAAATTGTAACTTTAAAAAATCAAATTGAATCCTAGATCCTAGCGAAGCATCTGATATATCCAAAACTACTGGAATTTCCTAATTTTTCAAAGACAGAATGCTTTTGCGTATGTACATACGGAACGGAACAAAGGAGCAGCATAGAATGCATTCATTTCATGCTGTCCAAACTGTTATGATCCCTAAACCAGGGAAGGACTTAAGTCAGATCACATCATACAGCCCTATTAGCCTACTGTAAATTTTATTAAAAATTATTCGTTTTGGAATGTATTCGCTTCGTATTTAAAATCTTATCTTGCTGAACAAAACATCATCACGGACCATCAGCTTGTTGACCAAGTCAACAGAATTGTCACCGTTATTAGATCCGCATTTAAAAATAAGCAACATAGTTCAGTCTTGTTTTTTTTTATATTTCCCAGGAGTTTGATTAATTCTGGCATGATCGACCACTTACAGAAATAACTCGACTTCTACCTGAAAACTGCCACAAGCTTCTGAAGAGCTAGTTAACAGATAAATCGTTTGAAGTGAAGTCAAACGATACATATTCTAAGAAAGGCAGAGTCTGTACAGGATTCGGCCAAGTTTGTATACTGGGATTGCTATTATATATTATCTATACACCGGATATGCCAACAAGCCCAAATACATGTACAGACAACACTGCATTTATCAGAGTTAAAAAAGATCCGAAAGTTGCATCTGAACAACTTTAGTCCCACATTCATGAGCTAGAGGACTTTCTAAAAGAGTGAAGGATGAAGGATGAAGCCAAAATTGTCCATCAATAACAGCAACAAATACCACCGTTCCAGCGTAAGCGCATATTAAATAATCGGGTATCCACTTAGATCGAAGTTTCGGAAAAATCAACTGCTCTGTCTAATAAGTCCTAACTCAATCTCGACTTTGGAACAGAAAGTATTTTTATACAAATCCGTACAAAAATGCTTTGTGTTCCGTAACTCAATCTCGGCTTTGGAACACAAAGTATTTTTATACAAATCCGTAATAAAGGCAATATGGTCATATAGCATTCAGCGGTGGAGTATTGCTTGTACATCAAATATCCAAATATTACAAAGACGGTCTAGGATATTACGATTTATCGTTACGTCCCCTGGTATATAAGAAGTGAAAATATCCATAGTGATCTAGAAGTTTCCACTCTCCAGGAAGAAGCAACTTGGCGGACAGCAGAGACAAAAAAAAAACTAAAGCATTGAGCCTGGCGAGACGGCTCAACCAATAATAGTTTAATTAAGATTTTAGTAATAAACAAAAAAAAATATTTCAGGGATAACATTTGACTACTTGTTGTAATCTTCTTTAGAAAAAAGTTCCAATAAAATAAAATTAAAGTTGAAAAAAAAATAATTCATTTAATTTTTTTTTCTGCAAAAAAATTTAAAATCGGAAAATAATTACTTTTGCAAAAGAAAAATCAAGAAATTGAAATTTTATTTCAAATTTTATGAAAAGTCCATTATTACGATCCCTAGTCAGGCTTCATTACATATTAAGAAAAACACTTGTTTATTCATTGTTAAATTTTTAAAGAATGCCGGGAAAGGAAATTCCTTTATTGATATTTAATACATTTCTATAACAATATGTTAGTCCCTTAAATATGTGCCCAAAGTCAAAGTAAGCCAAAGAAATGCCCCAAATAAGGCATAAATATATAGAGCAGGTCTTAGACAGTCGGTAAACGATTTAGTGTTGTAACTATCATTTCTAATTAGCCAAGACACATAAAGAGTATCCTGAAATTACGTAACATGGTGAATATTTATTTATTTATTTTATTATATGTATGTACATACGAGTATGTATGATTTCAAAAGTTTTTACTTACAAGTATTAAAGCTGGAAGGGCAATCACCAGTGATACTATGAACAATGAAGTAATAAAAATGTCCATATAAACTTTCGAAATTATGAATAATATCAAAATCAAAATTAGTAAATACATGTTCAACCTATACACAGCGTTTGGCCAATCGTTCTGAAACTTTAATAAAATAATTAATTTATAAACATTTATAAAAAATAATGAAAATAAATAACATGTGATTAAAAAATTCGATTAATTCCAATACACTCTCAATTATTTGCAAGGGGAAATTTTTGATTTCGCATTTGATTGATTTTAGTTTCCCAAAGCGGCCCATACATTGTGCAATAGTATTGAATATTTTTTTGTTCATATTATAACGTCTACTCCATAAGTGACACAATACTTTAAAATAAAATATAGGGCAACTTTTTACACAATATGACAAAATAAGCATTACCTACAAGCAAAATCAAAACATATATACAAGTACTATTTCGATGGCAAAATAATATTGAGCAGCATTACATTTCTTGATTGTACAATAAAAATCAATGATTTTGAAGTTTGTCAATGTATTATGCCATCTTCGAATATGAGCTAGACATGTGATATTACAATACGAAATATTGCAAGAGTATGAGCCGCTTTAGGCCTTGTACGCATTTTACGCTTTTCTTCATTTCATGTTACATGCGACGCTCTTAACACATTGCAAATAATATATAACTTGACATCTCTGGCATTTAAAATCAGCTGACCTGTTCGCACGTCGCTTATGACGTTTACAAAAGTAGAAAGTAGAACTACTTTAAGCATTATACGCGTCAACGCATCTTTCGCTTTTCTGCTCTGCAACTTGCTACATACAACTACACTCAAAAAGGGTAGAAGGCATGGTGTCGACTTTAAACCTTACACAATTGTAAAATATTTGCTTAATTTTTGATTGGCACTACTCAGACCAGGCGAGTTAAATTTTAATTCACAGTCCTTTTATACGAAAGAGTATTCATTTTAGCACGTAAAGAATGCCTCCTCGTTTTACACGTAAATTAAGATATTACAACAACAAAAATTACTATAATAATCATTTAAAAATATTGCCCTATAAATTTGTGTGTGCGAACGGTTTGGCAACTCTACTTTAGTAATAAACAAAACACCACTCTTGTTTTGTTATCATTTTCCAATTCTAATCTTTTCATTTGTAGAAATATTGCAACAACTTTTCTCTTCGAAAACATTTTACAAATGAACTCTCACTTTCCTCTGAAAGTGAACAAGAAATTTTCATGAAAGTTGAAGATTTCTTTGAAATTTTTATTTGTAATACGTATACAGAAACTTCATGAAAGTACTTTCCTTTGTAAATGCAGAGTTATTCTGAAACAAGTACTTTCTTGTCTACAGTCAGTAGAATTTCAAAATCTCGATTTCCTAAGCCTGGTTACTGTTTATCTGGTCTCGCAAATCTTATAAAAAATACCAAGTTAAAAAAACAAGCAAATTAAAACGGGAATTATTTAAAAGTACTACTCTGTGCTTAACGAAGGCAGATTGATAGGAATTGCTAGAAATAATTATGCTTACGAACAGTGTAAATAGCGCACACCCACTTCAAAGGCGACACAACTCGGACAACTCACATAAAAAATAATTTTTACCATATAAAAATTCAATGGGTAAACTCATTACACCTGAATAGGTGGAGGGAGAATACCACATGTAGACAGGCTAGAATAGTGCTCAAAGAGCCCCTCGGCAGGAAGGCCAGCAAGGTACTCGGGTATAATAGGGCTACTTTAAGCTGGATCACTGCGTTAGTGACAGGACATGGAAACTTCAAGTACCATCTGGCTAAGATGAAACTCGTAGAAGATGATACTTGCAGACTATGCCTGAAAGAGGCTGTGACGGTAGCGCACATTGTGTGTGACTGTCCAGCACTGGCTAGCATAAGGCTTAAGACCACGGGCAGACACTTGTTAGATGTGAATGCCATGGGGGAACTAAGCCTTAGACAAATGCTAGCAATTACAAAAGACTCCGTGATGAGGAAGAGTGTCGACACTTACCAATCGACAATATGAAATCCCTTTAGTCAAGAGTAAAGGCTAGCACGAGACTCAATTGAAAGTAAGGTGGCTGTGATTACGGATCGGTTCCCTGAAATCAATTTGAGGAGCGAAATGGGGGTCGAAAAGGGACCCAGACAGTAAGTGGTCTGCTTCGATATCCCCCCATACATTAATAATAATAATAATATAAAAATTATTATATTATTTTACAAAATAAAAAAAGGATTATTATTATTAATTCAATATAAAATTACGCTTTATATAAAATGCTTTTCGATTGCAGTGCAGTGCAAACAGTGTGTTTTTCAATAATTTATAATAACAAAAACACGATAGAAGCAATTTCCATATCATCTTTGAAGTGGGTGTACGATATGTAAGTATGTAAATATTTGTTACGTTTTTTTATGACAAGACTTATAATTACCCAGGATACTTTCCCTCCAACAAACAGCATCAGGTTCATGATCATTATAATGACTAGCAAGGAAGTCCACAGCAAAATATTATCCGCATTATAAACTGCGATGCTTAAAAAAATTATTAAAATTTCAACCTGAAAAAAGATAAAGATTATTTGTAAACACATTTTTTTTTAAATTCGTATCTGGTGAATTTTGTTTTAAATTTATAATTTAAATTCTATCTACAAAAGAAGAGCAAAAAGATTTGCTAGCTTGTGTTAAAACATTTAAGTATGCTCACATACCGTCTTGACTACCCACAAATATGTTCGCGCATGGAGAAAGCATAGTCAGAATAACGGTAGGCAATTTCTTCGTGGTCTTCTGTGTGGAGAGTACGTGTAGATGTTCCTATTCAGTTTGAGCATATTTTTTTGTTCCTCATCGAGATTGCTTCCTTGTGCTCTCAGCATAGTGTTTGTACGGCTGTTTGCAGACGAGCGCATTTTGCCTGTGTGTCTTTTGTTTGGGTGATGGCACAACAGCGGTGTGAAAATAACTGTTCGGAAAACTTTGCTAGAACACGAACAGACCAACAACAGCGACAGTCTTTAAAATCCGAATTCCTGTGCGAACAGCAATTTATACTGGGGCAGAACAGATCTTTGGCTAGTCAAGATGGCATAGACAATATTTTGCTGACGTTCTCCCCATATGAGGTCAAATTTTTGGCTACTCAAGACGTAGTGTAATTTCTTGTGTTAGAAAATAAATTCGACACTTGCAAACACACAAATGTCTCGTCAAGACCGCATGTAATGCGGTGGACGGTGCAAAAACGCACAAAATTTAAAAAAAAATAAATAACAAATACAATGCGTACAAAATTTGGGATATGTAAGAGTACACTCCGGCTCAGATGATAAGAACCACTTAAATTTCTGTTTCAGTAGGTCATATGTTTTTGAATTTTTTTGACGACAGCTAAAATGTTTCTAACATCAGGAAAAGTACTTTTTTTTTTTATTAAATTAGCAAATAAGAACAACTTTTAAGTTTAACGCAGGAGTATTTTAAGGGTCCTTTACAACAACAAAAAATATATCAGAAGAAAAATAAAATTTTTGTTCCGTTCATATGGTTAGAACCATTTATTTGCAACTAGTCGTAATTCATTTTTACATTAGAAAAAAATACTACTTTCTAACAAACATTAGTGAAATTTAGCGAAAAGAGCTAAAATGGATGTTTACCGTTAAGTATTCAATGATTGGTATATAATCTTCCGGTTTGATATCTCAGCCTTTGCCAATCAATCAATAACATAAATTTTTCAGTTATTGTATACTAGCTTATATTCATGCTATATATCATACAGCGCCCTCCTTCGTCGGTATCAATATCCATATCTCCTCTTTACTGTCTCTCTCTCTCTCTCTCTCTCTCTCGCTCTCTATCGCTTTCCAAAGAAAGATAGTAACACAATTAATTCGTGGGCATGCGCATGCACTAATTAATTGATTAATTGCTATTTAAATATTAAATCTTAATATTTTTGTTTTACTGTAACTCCAAAAAAGAATAAATCGAATATATCTTGTTATTAATTTAATGCCCTAAAAAAAGTAAAGAGGAACTTTCTCAACCAATGGCTTTCTTTAATCTCTTAAAAAAATACTACAATGGAATGCATTTAGTACTTTTATGGGTTTGTTATAGTATATACACACCGCTTCGGGATTAAAACTAAACTAAAAGTTTTTAGTGCGTAAACATTTATGCTCTAAACACATATACCACAGCAGACTACACAGCTTTATGGCTACAAATGCAGTTGACTTCATATGTCGCCGTGTAGTCAGCTACTTAAATTTTTTGAAGACGGCAGCTACGTCATAAACAGATGATAGGAGGATTGGCGTTGCATTATTAGTATTTGTGTTTGGCGAACAATGTTGCCACTTCAACTTTTTTTGCCTTAACGCAAAATCACTAATTTAAGAAACTGAAAATGGTCAAAAAGAAAATCAAATAAATAAAAAAAATTATTTTAACAGGTCTGGCCTAAAAAAACTTTTTTCGCACCTTCCATGTGGTATTTCAGGTAAAATAACTTGTTTTTAAATGTATATAATTCATTCCATATATTCAAGCTGATTTTTTTCAACACTTTATTTGCCAATTGTCGCCACTAAAAAGAGAAATTTGCTTAAATTGTCGACCGCGACAATTGTAGTCTAGTAGTCATGTAGCTGAGATGCCTCCAAAAAAATCGCCCTCATATGAACGTGTGTATTTTACTTTTGACAGATTGTAGTCTGTAGCTCGTTGTGGTCTATGTGTTTAGAGCATTAACGACACTAAATCACTAATTCAAGCCATTCAGCGCCCCTGGAATGAGATTTCTCTGGATTATTTGAAGCCGCCTTATGATTCAAGAAAAATCATATATTTGCCGTTCTTTTAAACAAGGCAGGTAGCAACACCCACTATTCAAAAGTGTAAAATATTATTCAAAAATTTAATATTAATTGTTCTTATTAAATTATAAAATAATGTAATTTTAATTAAAATTAGCTTAAAAGGTTAAAAGGTTTTAAATTTTAATTTTTGCTCTCTTCCTGGAAAAAGATACTCTAGTAACAAACTTCATTTGTTGTTGTTGTTGGTATTTTTGTAATCTTAAAATTTTAGCTGTCGGCAAAAAATTTAATAAGATATCACCTACTAAAAACAGAAATATAAGTTGTTTTAGTCATCTGAACGGGAGTGTATGTATAAAATAGAAGTTGACTGAAGAAACCAGTGAGCAGTGAGCTGCAGTGAATGTCTCAAAACACATATGTATGTATGGTTATATATGTAGGGTGGTTAAACTAAAACGCACGATGTAAATTGTAAATAAAACAAAAAGTTTTCAGAAAATTAGCTTAATGTTTCTTTTTATGATACAGGGTATCTGGTGGCAAATTTATATTTTTAAATACGATTATTTCAAAAAGTATTAAACGATGCGGATGGGAAGGTGGGGCCGTTGGAATTATCGATTGTGCGGATTTGTCAGTCACGATGTCGCAGTGGTCGAGTGAGCATCGTGCGTTCACTGTGAGGACATTTTTTAAAAGTAACGATTCTTACGTAATTGCTCGTCGACGATTTTGTTCAAAGTTCAGTATTCGGCGAATACATGATGGACCGAGTGTAAATTTAATTCGTTCGTGGGTGCGGAGATTCCGCGCAACTGCTTCCGCTATGAATGTCCCACGGCCAGGGCCCAGTCGATTTTCAAGGACTCCCGAAAACATTGAACTGGTTGAAAGCAGATTACGTGAAAATCCGCGGAAAAAAGCAGCCTCACTGGGGCTTCCAAGAGCGATTATTCATGAAATTTTAAAAAAGAATCTGAAGTTTCATCCCTTTCAAATTCAAATCGTTCAAGAACTGAAAGAAAGTGACTTTGATTTACGCCAAAATTTTTGGAGCGACGAGGCTCATTTTCACTTAAACGGCCACGTCAACAAGCAAAACTGCCGTTACTGGTCTCCAAGAACCCGCAACCCTCGATTGAAACATCAGGATAACTGTTTGGCGTGCCTTATATGTGAAACAAAATATCGATCAAATGTACAGCTTCGGTGGCATACCTCTATCCGATGGTCGATATTTTCAATGACTCTGAGACATAATTGTGGTTCAATGTCATTAATGTGCCGAATTATCTCATCCTTTAGCTTTTGAATTGTTCTTGGCTTATTGACGTACACTTTTTTTTCAAATATCCCGAAATAAAGAAGCCCAACGCAGTCAAAACACATGAACTTGACGGCCAATTAATATCACACCGACCTAAGATAACACGGCCATTGAATTTCTCGCGAAAAAGATCCATTGTTTCGTTGGCTGTGTGGTAAGTGACACCATCCTGTTGCAACCACATATCGTTCAGGTCCATATGTGGTTGCAAGAAGTCCGTTATTATCTCGCGAAAGAGACTCACAATTAACATCGCACATTATGGTTGGACTACCCTCTACAAAACTGTAAAATTTAAGCTCGAATATTATGACCTTGAATTCAGGCTTCGCATAAGTAAAGTATAAACGAAAAAATTTTCTGTGAATCTGTTTTTTTATGAAATGTACTTTGACGGTTTATAGCGCTGACGATCACAAGTTTTTGAAAATGTTCAAATTTCGAAGATTTCTTAGAAAACGAAATACGTATTCGTTTCGGCAACATCGCGTATGATTGAAATTTGGCAAGCTTGAGCAACTCTTTTCCGAAAGAGGCAAACTAAAAGCGATGTTTATACAAATAATTTGGAAGACATTAAGTCAAGAAAAGAAATTGATAAAGACGCTCCTACACATTGCACAGTAATTTGTTTTCGTCATATAGACGCTATTTCGCGAAAGTGAGTGAATAGCCCTTAATATTGTACTCAATAAATTTACCAATAGGCGTTTAATTCTCTCATACCGCCAGAATTGCGAAAAGGTGTAATTGCATCATCCGCATTTAACTCCAAACCTTTTTACTTAACGAAAAGAGCACTAGGAAGGAAGTTCTGTAGACCAATTTGCAGTCTATGGCTAAAGATTTTCTGAACATTTTCGCTGTTAACTTTATTTTTAGATATCATATAGTAATATAACTCTCGTTTCTACAGATCTATCTAACCCAAATTGATAACAGATAGACCGAGGCGAATTTGAACAGGTATTTTCACCAGCCCAGCTGATGATTTTTTATGAATTGATTGCTTGTCAAATTTCATATAAAAATTTGTCTTGCCATTTTCTTATATGGAGTTTGACATCCGCAACTAAGCCGGGTATGCGCCGAATTCTGCCATACGTCTATTTGCAATCAATTTGACTTGAGGTAGATTAACAGGCGAACTGAAGGCATTTTCCGCGCAGAGTCGGATGTCAAGCTTCAGAGCTGCGGAAATTAGAAAATATGACATATGGAATATGACATCGAATCGTTTAAAAAATGTCATAATGAGTTAATCTGTTTTAATGCGCCTGAGGTCTTTCCAACTACATATTCTTAAAGTATGTTTTTTAACCTGTAAATATTTCCGTTATCGTGGGCTTACTAAAAAATATTCGATATCTTTGATCCCGATAAGTATTTATTTATTATACTTACAATCAAACCAGCAAATATCCATTCCGCTGAAGATGGTAAACTTTTGTCTGTCCAGTCCGCTATAAAAATGACTATGATCGCAAAAATAAACAATAAAAAAGCTCCAACAAACAGCGGTTTATCCATTAAAAATTCAAAAGATTCGCTAGATTTTAATGAAATATTAAGTATGTATATTTATTTCCAATTTACACTTTAAAGTCACGAAAGAACTCTTACAAATTAACCAAAAAAGTCCACTGTATTATTGAGCCGAGTATAAAGATTCCGGTCAAGGTATATATCCTCCAACCATCTTTAATTTTATTATTTGCTGATTCAGAACTTTGCATTTAAAGTTAAAACGAAATTTCGGAGCGAATTTTTAAAAAATTAAATATTTTGTCTGCCACAATTCTACAGGTATGTATACGCATGGCACGCCATGATATTTTTGTTTCCTATTCATACATTTAAAAAAAATTATTCATTATTTGTTTACCGGGTGTTTCAAATCATGTTTTGGTAGCTGATTATAGTTTAGGATTAGGAAAAATGGAAAAGAGTACGTAATGCATAAGTTCGGGGAAGGTGGATATATTGAAGACCCGGGATGTCCAACATTAAGCCGTTCAAGCTGTAGAAACGAGATTGTGGGTGGGTGAGAGTGCAGTTAATTACATTTGACGTTGCATATACATATCTCCGTCTTGATGCTAAAAAATACAACTGATACAAATACTGCAGCTTACAGTAGGTCTCTCACCAGCCATAGACAAAACGTCGGCATAGCAACGGTACTAAATTGTTAGTGTTCCTCTATGTGGCGATTACGCATTGATATTCATATTCTGATTGACCATAATTTTTAGTTTAGCAAGGTGTTCACATTGTTAATTTTTTCGGTTGGGCGTCATTATTGTCGTTAATTTTAATTTGAGTGTAAAGATGCCTAACCTGAATTGACATTCAATGGCGAACAGGGTTGGTTGCTCTAAAAAAGTTCTGACCTACGATGGTTGGACATGCACGAGATATGAACAATAGTGTTCTCCAGGAGCTGAATTCATGTGCCACAAATAGTTTGTTCGTTGTTCATACCAAATTAATGGCTAGTGGAGACCTCTAGTTAATGAATATCCCGCGCGAGGAGAGTTCATTGAATGCTGAATTATTGCTAAAATCCATAATCCTAAGACGATAAAGGTTTATGGTTTTAGTTAAACTGTAAAACTGCCACATTTGGTTAGTGGATCTATACTTCTTTAAAATTAAGTTACAACACACACACAAAGGTTGTGGTAACCATAATCTAAAAAGAAAATATCAGGATTGATCAGGTAATTTTTTTGCTATTCGGTTTTTCAGTGTAAATTTTTTTAGTTTAAAAAAAGATTCGTGACAAGTGGCAATGCCAAAAGTGTTCAGTTAGGTTCGCCATTCCACCACGAACAGAATAACAAACGAAAAACGCTTGCAAGCTTACGCTTGTGTGAAAAATGTGTTCGTATCGAAACATTGTCTGCAGCGACAAAGCTTATTTTTGGGTCAAACAAACAGAATTGCCAAATTTGATGTGATCAGAAGCAAATTGCAGTTCAAGAGCTGTCGATGCACCCTGAAAGATGTACTATTTGGTGCAGTTTGAAAATCGATCGTTACAATGGAGCATGTTACCATGATTGCCGGCTCTTTTGCCTACAATATAAGAATTGGACTTGGTCGACATGTTGTTTGAATAAGAGGGTGCAACATGCGACACGAGACGCGATACTAAGAACGAGTTTGGGAGTTGGGTGAGCATACGATTTGATCCCACAAGACAATTTTTTTGTGGGGATGCGTATACAGGGACAAGTCAGCCACATCTCCAGCCCTGTAAAACAACATTACAGCTGCCATTGGTGAAATAGCGGCCGAAATGCTGGAAAAAGTATGCCAAAATTTAAGCTCACGGATGGACCACCGGGATCCGGGGGCAATATTTACATGATATAATCTTTGAAAAGTAAATGGCAGGGATTCAAATAAATTTTCAGTGTTTATTCAAAACCCAAACGGTTAAAAAGTCACCCTTTAGATAAGCATTGCACCGATTTTGAGAACAAACCTTAAGACCCTTTAAATTTCAGGAAAATTCAAAAAAAAAAAAAAAATAGAAAATATTACAATTCAATTCAAGTTTATTGAGACTTAAAAATGGAGTACAAAAGCATTAGAGATAAGTAAAGAATTAAAATCCTCTTGTGAAATTCCCACTGGACCAGTTGAACTTCATCTGGGAATGAAGAACAGTGCTCATTAAGCTATTCTCATGAGACTCAAGACGATTTATGTAATTCTTAAGTTTAATTAATGCATACGATGACAGAGTTTTAACTCCCGCTCTCCTATAGACGATTGTGTTAGAGAACCTTTTAATAGAGTTCTCGTAGTATTTTATTATGGCTTCAAAAGGGAATTTCTGCACCATGAAAAGAGAGATTCAATGTTTTACTTTGTTTAACTGCGTCACGAGGGCCTTTGCTCGAAGCATTACGAATAAAAATACCTTCAGGCTTTAATCTATTAATTTTAATACCCCAGTCACTGTATAAATTGTCTATTAATGAAAGGTTGTTCTTAACTTTGCTCAACGCATCCACTGGGCAAAAATCATGTGCATATATAAAACAAAAGGGGACAAAACCGCACCTTGTGAAACCCCGTAATATATGTTACCGAAGGCTGATCTCGAGTTATTCATTTCCACAAAGAAAAGTCTGTCCTCGAAATAGCTTTTAAATAACTTCACTACGAAAGGATCACAATCACTTTTATTATGTTTATATAATATCCCTACGTGACACGCTCTATCAAAAGCCTTTTCAATGTCTAGAGAAACGGTAACCGTGAAAACAATATGTTATGAATATAAGAAGTTAAAGAAACATGTAAATTAAATTCCGGTCACGTAAAAAATCGTCTTTGACTTTAATTTATTACGAGTAAATCTATAAACTACGAGGGTCATTCAATAAGTAGAGACGAATTCTATAATTGTAAAACTATTCAATGAATGTGTACAATCTTTGCAGGGGTGTTAGTTGGCTATCTTGGGATATGCTCTGATTGGCTGTTTCGTCATTTTCTATCAACATAACCTCAAAATTTTCAATTTACCATGGAAAGTCCGCTAAAACATTGCATCTTAGCAGCGCTCAGTCATTAGATTATTAGTCGTTTTTTTGAAAGAATAGTTACCAGAGTCGAGGTCCGGATCCATCACTACGACCTTGACACCAAAAGGCAGAGTATGAAGTGGAAACACACTAGCTCTTCAGTTCGCCAAAAATGCCGCCGGTAAAGTGATGCTGACCATCTTTTGGGACTCACAGGGTCCAGTCTATTGCGATTTCGTTGAAGATCAGCAAACTATCAATAGCCAATACTACTCTGAGATGCTAGAACACAAAGTTAGACCAGCTATCAGGAGCAAACGCTGTGGATTTTTGTCAAAAGGAGTCATTCTTCAGCACGATAACGCCCGCCCTCATACAGCCTAGCTGACCCGAGATAAGCTTTAAAAATTGGGTCTTGGGAGGTCTTACCTCATCCTGCCAACAGTCCCGACCTCGTCTCATCTGATTTTTACCTGTTTGGAGCAATCAAAGACGCCCTGCATGGAAAAATATTTGCTAACAATGAGCAAGTTATGGAAGCGGTGCAAAAGTGGCTTCGGGGTAAATCGAAAGAATTCTTCGTCAAGGGAATTAGAAAGCTGCAAGAAAGATGTGACAAGTGCATAACTGTGGGGGTGATCATGGAAAAATAGCCTTAATTTTGAAATAAACCGTTTTTGAGCTATAGCCATTTGTCCCTTTACTTATTGAATAGCCCTCGTATATAAAATTACTGAAAATGTATCTATCCACGCATAGTGCAAAATTTAAAACACCCTTTCTAATAATTGTTCTTTGTATTAAACAAGTTAAGATGTATCACTCTGTGGGATTTCCATACACATTTACTACCAGTTAATAACAAACACATCATTGCAGAATATTTACGTTTTTTATGAAATAATACATTTTATTGTAAAAAAAAACAATCAATATAAAATATTAAAGTAATTATGACAAAAAGAAATTACATACATGCAATACATAGGTACATATATCTTAATAACTTGTCCTCAAACCGTCTCGCCTTAAACTCTTCACATAACGTACTGGCAGTTCAGGTAGGTAAATGCAAATAAAATATAACAGTGGGCCAAATATTATATAGAATGCTAACCAGAAAACTAATGTCATAATTGTAAATGCATCCATATGTTCGGTTTACAGGTGCGAGTAAGTAAGTATGATGATGTAATTGCAAAGACGGTTTCGTATAAACTTAAATACTAATATGAATAATAATTATAAAAAAAAATGTTGTAAGAAAAGCTTTAGCAGGTAACTTTAGTAAAAAAATATTTTAAAAAACCAAAATGCATTTAACAAAATACACCGCTGGAAAAATTTATTATCAATTCAAAAAGTCAATGCCTGGATAATCCAAAATAATGCGGAACTACTAGGGAATATTTTAGGAATGCCATCTGTAATGATACAACAAGGAAAAAAACGTTAAATTTTATTAATAAAACAATGGATAAAAATATTTAAAATTTAATTTCATATTTTTAAAACACTGGAAATTGGGGATATTGTTCCGTAAAAACTTACACAAACAACAATAAACAGCTTTTGTATTTTTTGTTTGTATTAAAAAAAATTCACTTTTTATATCAGAATTGAAAATATATTAAACGTTTTATATCTTTCCAGTTGAAACGGTCTTATTTTGAAATCGTGTACTTGCACTCTCTGTGTTCTGGCTCCTACTGATTGTTTGTTTATAACAAAAATTTTGTTAACGTGATTTTGCCTACGAGAATAAAAACATTTTTTGTTGTTTTGGGCCAAGTTTTACATACAATTGTTAGTTGGTTTGTTGTTTTTGTTAATGTTCATGTTTAAATAAAAACTCCTAAAAAGTGTTGGGTTGTTCTGACCTGTCTAATAAAATCATACGCCAAGGGTAAAGAACAAATAAACATGCATGTATGTATGTCGAGTATGTATGTGGTTGTGTGAGAGAGATTGATAAAATATTGTATGGCGTTCAGTGTTGCCAGAATAGAGAAATGGGGAATATTTCAAGGCACTCATAAAATTAGAGTAAAATGTTGTGCAGAAAGGAGTGATCAGCTTTACTTTTTGGGTGTTATTAATTACTATTATCTATCTCCCTATCTATCTATATATAAATGGATCTAGTTTTGTATATTTGTAATTTCTTAAGTTTGTTGGTAGGTTATGGAAATCCAAACGGCTGGACCGATCTTTGTGAAATTTTGGATCCGTTTTACTGTTCTTAAATCCGGGAAAAATGGTACCCTCCACACAGAGTAAATATTATTATCACTATAACTTAAGAACAACAACAATTTGAGAGTCCTTAAATTTGGTGTAGACTATCTCGGAAAAATTTCTGAAGACATAGAAGTGAGCACAAAAGTATACCTCATACTGAGTAAATATTATTTTTTTAATAACTGCAGAACTACAAAAGTGATAATCTCTAAATTAGTTACGCACTACTCGCAGGACCAAATGCATTTTCAGGAAAAATTTTGTAGGGAAGAAGAAGAGGGGTACCCTTCATACGAAGCAAATATAAAATTTTTAATATCTAAGGAACTTGAAAAGTTATCGCCTTTAAATTTGCTACGGACTACTTTCTCAGGAAATATTCTTATGCAGTGGAAAATTAATTTTTCAGAATCTGCGGAACTGCAAAATTTATGGTTCTCAAAATTGCTACGGTATTTTTTAAAGCCAACTACGCTTTCGGGAAAAATCGTATATGAATAGGAGCAGGCAGAAGGGTATTCCTGACATAAGGTTAATATTATTTTATTATATCAGGAGAATTGCAAATGTGAGCGTCTTCAAATTGCATGTGGGTTATTTTCAAAACCAATTTCATGCTCGAAAGGAAATTCTAAAGGAATATGAGTGGGCAGAGGGATATACCCCCCAAACAAACTCTCCGTTTTAAATGAGATCTTGATGAAATCATTTGCTATTTAAATTTTTGAATTCCTTTACAGAAATAACTTTTTTTACCTTTTTTACAGAAATAATTATTTTCTGCAAATTGATTTCAAATCACTAAAAAGGTATTTCGTGCACAAAAACTCGCGTGATTTTAAGGCGGTCAGGTTCAGTTCTGTAACTGCCGATTTCAAATTATTTACTTGCTTTTGCGAATACTTTGTTGTGAATTTTATAAGAATTTTATTAAATGAATAATTTGAATTGTGTTTTATTATAATTAGATTTTTTTGACATTCATTCCGCATTTAATAGCTTTGGCATCGTGGTTGCTTTTGTATCAATTTCTTTTTGTTTTGTCGAATTCAACGTTCCGTGCTCCATACAACATTTTTCATTAAGAATGTTTTAAAAAAATGTAAATATTATTGCGAATTTAATGTCACTTATTTCCTTTTTTTCTTGAAGTTAAAACAAAAAAATGAGCTATTTCCTAGTGATTTCAATAAGTTAAAATTACGTCGAAATTACCTGTGTGATTTCGAAATGGGCCGTGAAATAATCAAGCGGTATTCAGAATAGAAAAATAAAATGTTTTTTTCGTTGAGAATGCTGATAACGTGCATAGAAAATGCTTTTCATTCTGCTATTTGTCCAATAAAAAATTTAACTTTTACTGTATTCAAGTTATTTTAATAGAAAGAGTAAATAACGAACTTAAGCCTAACAATCAAATTAAATTAGTTTTATTAATTACAGTTTAATAAAGTTACGTCAAACAATGAATATTTTTTAATGAAATATGGCGAAGAAGCATTGCTTAAAAGTTTAATGAACTTTGACAATAAGAAATCCTAATCCTAGCAGTTAAAAAGCTAAAATGGCAACACTTATATTTTACGATTATCTACAGTGAAACTTGTGTCTTTAAAAATTCTGTCGAAGTTGAATGGGTTAGTCTATATTTTATATGATGAAAGTACATATTTATGTTTTTTAATTTTTATTATTGTTCGTATTTACACAATGCGGAAGCTATTTTATTGTAAAACAAAATAATTTTCATTTCATTAAGAATTACAACAAACCGAATCCGAAGTATGTAGTTATTTTTTTTATGAAACATAATCTCTTAAATCTGATAATAAGAAAATAGTATGATAAAGAAAATAAATAGTGAAAGTACACCGGGTAGAATTTATTCTAACCAAATAGAATAATTATAAAAAATATTACGAGTTTTGCTATTCTCAAACTAGTTCGTTCAATTTAGAGATTATTTCAGAAAGATGTTAGCAATCTTACAACAATTACAAAAACAATAAGCAATATTCTATTCTTGTGTATGACAAGCCAAATACATTGTATGTTGTTTTTGTAATTGTTGCAAAACGGCTACCAACTTTCTGAATTAACCCTTTAATTGAACGAACTAGTTCGTGACCGGTAAAACTCCAGAAAATATGAAATATTGCCTAGACTCTTGTATTAAATTTTCATCACTAGTTGGGTTAAATAGATGGTGACACAGGTAACGCCACAGAAAATGCGCATTCTATTCTCTGTTGGCCTCTAATAACTTAACTTTTGCAGGACTCTAAAAAATTATTGTATCAATAATTCCTGCCGATTTTTGAGTGCTGGGAATGAATATCCGGCCTATCGTTTCTTGGTGAAAATTTCTTAGATTACGTTTCTGCTATACGATATTGTCATTTTTATTGTGTCACACAAATCGACCCGCCCTAATGTCCGCTTAGAAATTTTTCGTTGTCTGATAAATCAATTACGGAATTTGAACCACTTTCGATGGGAATGGAAGTAATTTTGTGAAGGCTGATAAACAATAAATATTGAATTTATATTATAGAAATTATAGGATCAATCGACGAAACTATGATCAATGACTAATGAATAATAATTTTTTATACATAATACAGGAAAGCTTGAACATGTTTCTTGATTGGTTAGGAATGTATGATTTTATTAATTTATAAAAACATTTTAAAAGTCCTGGCAGGAATATTCTTCGCATCTAAAAAGACTAATATTCAAAGACTCTGTGTCGTAAATATCAAGCTAAATTTGAACTTTTGAGTGCATCTGCAGTTCGAGATAACCCAGCAAGAAAAAAATCTGACGGGGTCAAATTGAACGATTGTCACTGTAATTTGGTACTTTGTCAAAATCTAACCGACTCTACCGTTTTGAAACCCCTACACAAAGTCATATGTACATATGTAAGTCCAGTCAAATTTTGCATGCTTCTAAAATAGAACCAGGAAATTATGTTTGAATTTTTTGCACATTTAAACCCTTCTGCTTGCTACCTAGGAATATTAAACAACAGGCATGCAAGCAATTAAAAAAACATTGTCTATGTCAAATATAGTCTGCCTGACCTGTAACAGTCGCCAAACCAAAGGAACGTGTGCAACCATAATTCACTAAAGTATCAAAAACTCAAAGTGGTGGACAAGTACGGCTCAAGACGTAATGGGATGCCCGCAAACACTTTAAAGGTGACTAATACAAAAGAACTCAGGCATTAGGTGTCGAGTATATCCTTCATATTTTAACATTATCAAGTTTCATTGATTAAATTTTTCAATCTTAAAGATCTTTCATATTAAAACTATTTTATTTGTATCGATATTTCCCTACTCTATCATCAGGAAATAAAATATTTTTTAGAACAACCTCAAAATAACAAAACAATTCTATTTATATGAAAAAATATTTGTCACAAAAATTCAACAATTTTTCAAAATTAATCATAAAATCATAAAAGATCTTTCAAGCTAAAATTCAAAATTTAATAAATTAAATTAAAAAGGTCAAGAAAATCCACAATTTGGAATAAGATGTTTAATTTCAATTTTAATAGTTTTCAAAATTTGTCCTTACTTGTGCTACCGTTGATAGAATAACAATAATTTTTTCCCACATTTTAGGTATTTACCCGTAGCTATTCACAATAACATAAAATTGAATTAAATTATTTAAATGAATGAAATAACCACCTGTTTCAAATTAATGCGTATTTAATAATAAATTAAAATATAAAAACAAAAAATGTTTCAAACACATTATAATGTTCATTTGTCAACTTTTAAGTTTATTTCCGCAACGAGTTGGATTGTAACAAAGAGATTTATTATAAAAATGCAACAGTGGGACTGGTTGTCGATAATAATATTTGTAATTATTACACTCATCTATGCAAAAGCAAAATATATGATATCATGAATGTAAATAAAGAACTTTGTGAATATTAGTTTCGATTAGAAATGGGCAACGGTCTCTTATAAAAATCCCTAATCCAGGGTGGAACAGCATACGCCATGGCTGCGTGGCCAAGAGGGTGATTGGTCAGCGAACTTTGGATACCAGTCGATCTCCAATTTTAATACATACTTACCGGTACATATGGAACTATATTAATTCTCTGAAGGAACTTGGGTTTTAATTGGCCGAGGGAGGTATTCGGAAAAGATTGCCAATAATACCTCGCGAGGAGTGGACAGTGGAGGAGAGGTTAACTACGGTGTTTATTGGCCAATGTACGAATTCTGAAGGGATGGACAAGAAAACCTCCCAAGGGGGGACGGGTCAGTCTGCAAAGATACTCCTGAGAATGAGGCTGAGACGATAGCGCATATTGTGTGTAAATGTCCAGCATTGGCTAGATAAGACACTTGAAAAAGGTGAATCCAATGGTGGACAAATGCTAGCATCCTCCGTGATGAGGAAGCCAGTTACCAGTCGACAATCCCAAAACACTACAATCAAGTGTCAAGGCTAGTGTTAGCACGAGATTCAATGAGAGGTAGTCGTAAATTACACTTCGGTTTCCTGGAATCAATTCGAAGAAAGAAGGGGGTTGAAAAGGGACCCATAATGTAAGAGGTATGTACAAATTCGACGGTCTTATATCCACAAAATAATCCCCATTCATAGAGAGGATAAAAAATGAGATTGCACTATTTTAAAAAAGGCCGAATGCCATAAGAACTGTGCATTTAAAAAATGCTAAAAATAGAAATATACATATGTATGTACTTACATATATACATATGTATGTAAGTACGTACGCTGCTACTTTCGCTATATATTAATAAAAAAAATATAAATAGACAACATTTTAAACGCCTTAAATAGCTTCAATCAGTTATCGATCATTAACCCCTTTTTCCTCTTAATTATTAATTATAAACAAATACCCAAACAAATTCTTAAAGAAAATAAAAAACAAAAAAATGTAGTCAGTACAATTGCAATTAATCAGACTTTAAGCGAACAATCGAAGTCTATTTGCGACCTTGAGAACAAATACTATTATTATCAAGTGGTCTAATACTGTGTTGCCTTATTTTAAACCGGTTTTTAACAGTTTAATTACAAAAAACACAATGAAACAAATTAGTTTCGCATATTTTCCACATTTATACTTTGTAGTACATATGAATGTACATATGTACATACATATGTATTTATGTAAGTATGTGCGTGCAGGTGTCAATGTGATTTTGTTAAGAATATATTAAGTACAATATAGAAACAAGTATAATTTAATACTGTGGTTAATCGTTTCACCGCTTTAATACTTCATAAGCTTCCGATTAAAATCTGGGTGAAAAAGATCTATTAAACAGTCATAGCGACAGTAATTGACAACTCATTAGAGCAAGAATTGATTAATACAAACAAAAACAACTGTTAGAGTTTCAGTTTTATTAAATTTAACATGGTCAGAGACTAAAAGAGACATGACGACATGAAGCACGAATCAGAAAGAATAAGATTTTTCCGTTATAATTTTTGTTTTTGTAGTGACGTAGACAACATAGCCATTTGCCTTTGAAAAATGTTCATACATGAAAAACAACAAACACAAGCAGCTACGGCTATGATCGGTGTTGCCATGACCAAACATTTTTTGCAACCGAAATTTGAAAAATAAATTCCAAATGAAAAAGTTGTAGTCTTTACTAAAATATATTTACGCTGTATTTAAAGTAAGGTTAAACTAAAAAAAATCTTCGCTAATATGCCGCCGACTAGTTTGCTTAATATGTATTCCTTAAAAATTAAAACGTTCTTTTCATATTATGCATCTAAATAACAATTAATGTTGAAGTTAAAAGCAAAAAGCACGTGTATGCAGATACCCAGTAAAGTGTAGTATTTAATCCTTGTGAACTAGATGTTTATGGGTGGCCCAAATTACCGAAGGGGTTTAAATTGCTTATAACATGTTTATTATAATGTTTTTTTTTTCTTTTCTTCTCAGTATTTTGTAAAGAAGACTTGGGGAATTTAAAATGGAACAGTACTCAATTGAACAATGTGCACAAATTGTTGACCTTTATTTTTAAAATCAACGATCCATTGTTTTGACTCAGCGTGCATATCGTCGTTATTTTAATGTGCGGGTTGGACCCTAAGAGTCAACAATAAACCGTCTGGTTGCAAATTTTCGACAACAAGGGTCAGTAAGGAACCTTCCTGGTGCTGGCAAAGAAGGAACGGTGCACACGGATGACAATATTGAACTGGTACAGAGGAGTATTCGGGAAGATGGAGAAACATCAACCAGGAGACGTTCGACACAACTTGGCCTCTCACGAGCTTCGCTGCAGAGAATTTTGCACACAATACGAATGTTTCCATACAAGATTCAGCTTGTTCAAGAATTGAAACCGATGGATTACCAGCAACGACTTGATTATGCAGTTTTTTCCGGCAAAAAGCAGAAGAAAATCCTAATTCTATTTATAATTTAATTATGAGCTTCGAAGTCCATTTCCAATTAAGTGGGTTCGTTAATAAGCAAAACTGCAGGATATGGACTACGGAAAATCCAAGAATAGTTCAACATCGAGAATTACACTCAACTAAGTGTACGGTTTGGTACGGTGTTTCATCGGAAAGGATAATTGGTCCTTATTTTTTCTTTTTTTTTGAAAATGAACACGGGGTCGCAGTTTCCATCAATGGTGTCAGATATCGGACAATGCTTTTTAAGGCCTGCCGTGGCAAACTATCCGCAAGTATGATTCCAACAAGATGGAGCCACAGCGCACACTGCAAGAGATACATTGGCTCTTTTACGGGACATCTTTGGTGAACGTATTATTTCTCGTAGAAGTGATTTTAATTGGCCTCCGCGTTCACCGCATTTATAAGCCTAGAACCACCTAGAACCATCCAGCAATTAAAAAGCAATATACGCGACGAAATAAACAACATAACACCTGAAGTTTTGTGAAAGGTTATGGAAAATGTGTTGAAAAGAGCATGAATTTGCGAAGCAGAAAATGGCCACCACTTGCGAGATATTATTTTTCATAACTAAACTAAAAATATTCCCCATTTATATTAATATTTAAAATTATTTCTTAAATAAAAAGTTGTAACGATTTCAAACCCCTTCGGTAATTTTGGGCCACCCTGTACAAGTTACAAATTTACTTTTTTCCAACTTTGTTGGATTTTGAAATGTAGTTTACTTGTAAATTTGCAACTTGCAGTTTTGATAACTGGGCCCCTAGTTGTACATATAAGAAATATTTAAACAATATTTCTTTAAAAATTTATAGGCATTATAAATAAATAATCTCATGTTATGGGTGCTGTTATTTACGCAAGCTATAGACATTGCAACCGTTGGTACAACTCGGTTGGTAATCAAGTTCGGTATTTTGCCCACAAACAATACAGCTTCGTTGTACAACTTCACTTTGCAAACTAGTCTTGTTGAGTAAAGAATGCAAAAAAGACGCACAATATGAATTTAGCTATGTGGCAGTGACGGAAAATGCAGTGCTATTGTACAACGATTTACCGTAGTACCCTTACGGAATTAAAAGACATTTTTTCCAATCTGAAACGCTAAATAAAATATTGCACAAAATTATAGTAAAATCATATACATTTACGAAAATGATTTAAATTTTCTACCTCATATAATTAAAAAACAACAACGCAAGAAGCATTCTATACAGACGGGACAAGTTGTCGCTTTGAATTTTTGAAATAGTACTATGTGGTCACTACTATAATGAGCAATAAATAGAATAAGGTTATACAACACGCCCAATAACCTAGATACCGGACTGTACAACTTGCAAAAAAATTCAAATTGTTCGATTTGTCGTACAACCGAGACATAAGTTAATACAACGAACACACAAACGTTGCAATCTTGTGTACATCCTCGTCAAGTTGTATCAATAAAAAGCATTTAATAAAGCAACACTTTTAAAAGCATTGTTGTTTTTTTTATGTATTTTATATGTAAATTTGTAAGCTGTACGTTTGAGAAATGGGCCCCTGTGTTCATCGTTAAAAAAATATTTTTAAATAAAAACCTTGTCACAATCTATGCAGTTATATCGCTTGGTGTAACACTTTTTTTTAATTGATATTTAAAAATTGTAATTTTTTATGTACTTACAATATATAAAAGAAATTATCACTATCTATACTCTTCATTTTTGCAGCATTATTCCGTGTAGAGTTTCCATTATTCGCAGTTATATTGGATGGTTCAGTCACCTCGTTCTTAATTGCATTGTTCGGAGGCAATGTGGGTACCTCCTTTGTTTGTGCAGACGAAAAGAAGCTCAATATTTTATCCATGATGCTGATTTTAAAGAAAAATAAACAAATAAAAAATTTGAAAATAATCCGTAAAGTAATGCCTTCTTTATTTAATATCCGTATAATTTTTATGCTTAACTAATATTCTTATCGAACAAGAAAAAAGTGAAGGTATAGATCTTTTCGACTAATAAAATTCATATTCTTATGTAGGTGCATATGTAGTCGCATATAAGAGACAAGATCTCTCAGTGAGTATTATTTCAGTCGGTCATGCCAACTTTGGCGACAGCTACTTACGGCTATATTTTTTACTTGATACTTTTTTGTGTTCTCTTTCGAAAAAAGTGCAATAAACACCATGTTCTTTTCCTAACATGTCGCACGAAAAAGTGTAAAATACGTAACATGTTTTACGCTTAAGTTTATTTAATGCTGGCCATGTTACACTTTCTTAACTGTTCATTAATTTCATATTTGCATTGATAAACAACTAGTTATTATTTAATTATACACTGATTGTGTAATATTTTTATTATATTACGATCATAAAAAATCTATAAATATTAAAAAGAAACTTTCCCGTAACTAGAGTTGTGTTAGTCAAAAACTAGTTTGTTCAATTAGGATATTATTTCGGACAGGTGGTAGCAACTTTACAAGCATTACAAAAACAACAAGCAATTTTAAATTCTTGTGTATGAAATGCCAAAATAAATTCTGTCTTGTTTTTGTAATGGTTGTAAAATGGCCACTACCTTTTTGAAATAATATCTTCATCGCAAGAACTAGTTCGTGTCAGACACAACTCTACTTGTAACGCTTTAATTATATACCTTAATAATTAAGCTATCGCTGTGACTTAAACACATTGAACTAAGACGACTGTAGCTTAATTTATTCTTCATACAAATTTATGCATGAAAAAATTTTGGTTTATTTGATCAAATAAACCCAACTTTTGGCTTCGTCTGCGATGAAATGCACGACTTTTTACGTAACGCAATTTTGGTAATTTATTAACCTCTCATAAAGTGTTACGTATAAAGTTTCTAATAAAAAATTTTATATTTTTTTTATCGAATTGTAACAAAATTTAATTCTCCCTGCTAAGACCGCTACATAATTTATGCTTAACCGCCAAGCGTTTCTCCAACAGCAAAGTACAGTCTAAAAAAATTCCAAATTCCTCGGATTTCTCACATATTATTATAACGTAAGTAGAATTATTTTTAAATCTCACTCTATTAATGGCATTCGTTTAATAGTGTCATTAAACTTATTATAAATTAAACTTATTAAAGAACAACAACAATTTTAGGTTACTTAATTTCTGTTATGCACTGTATTATGTCTATAATAAACACTTAAGAAACATACTTAAATGCACACCTCTTGTCCGATTATTTCCACACCAAGCCGCAGTGTTCGTTAAAGGATTTGTGATTTTCTGATGTCTACACACTTGAACATTTATTTTTATACAATTTGAAGCAGTTGTGGAATATAAATATACTTATTTTTAATAAATTTAAAGAATATTTTTGGAACAAAGATAATTAAGGTAGTATAACCTGATAATGATAATCTTACATTATTCTGATTACGGTTTTAAACAACTTTAAAATGTGTTATTGTCATGTGTTTAAAAAGAGGAAAACATACGTATGTATGTATGCATGTACATATTTATGTATGTATGTGGGATGTATGTTACCTTTTAAAAACTAAAAATGTGAAGCAGGTAGAAGCAGTTGAAGTTACAACAGTAACGGCAAATAAGACGTAACAACGCGACCGTTCGAGTGAACATCAACTTACCACGTTCCCTTATTTATTGTATCTTTTTGCTGTTTTTACTTTTTTTGTGTAAAATTTGTCGGATTTGCCCAAATACAATTTCAGAATGACAGGGTTGTCCGAGAAAGCAAGAAAAGTAAAAGAGATTATATTCTGACGACATTCGAAAATAAAACTCCCAGAACTCTCCAACAATACAGCCTTATAAAACAACAAACTGGGTGCAATATTTTCTGCAGGCGTTCTCTGATATAGCAATATAAAGGATATTTTTTATAGAGGTATATAACTTTAAGTTGGCAATGCTGCTTGATATGTGCGCCATTTTGACAGCTGTTATTTGTGTTGTGTAGAATTTTGTTTGCCATAGACTGACACCTGAACGAACAATGCCTGCAATTCGGAAATGTTGCCCACTGTTTACTGCAATACTTTGTTCAATGGTAAGGTTCAGTTTTGTATCAACGGGCTTGTCAAGAAGCAAAATTGCCACATTTGGAATGAAGATAATTCGCAAGCCCTAACCTAAATACCATTACATCTAGAGAAAGCCATAGTTTGGGGTGATTTATAGGTTGATGGTGTCATTAGTCCGTATTACTGTCTTGGACGTCACTGGCATAAGGCCACATTGCTGCAAAAATGGATCGACCTATTATTTCAGCATAGTTTCACTGTCTTTCACAATTTACAGAATCTTCTAGGCAGGTAGTAGGGTTTAATTTAGTTTAAGCCGCACCTTATAGAGAAGCAAGCCTAAGTCTTTTGGCAGAAATATCTGCAGCGACTGTCGCTTAAAGTGGCCCTTTTTACAGCTGTCAAACAGGAGAATTTCGTTCGTAAGAGTATCGAGCTCTTACTGCTAACTGTCCTATAACTTCGTATAGAAAGAATGAACTCATGAAATCCATTCCTGAGTGTTATGGTCTCCACCAATATAAGTCCTGTATTGCACTTCACCAATTACTACGGTCCAAATTATAAAATAATCTCAATCTTCTTTAGGGTTAAAATCATTCAAAAGTTCATAAATCTTTAAAATGCATATTAAAAACACTTGGGGTTTTCCCTGGTACTGAAACAAATGCATTTCTGTTAAGGGCCGGTTAGTAACAAGACAAATAATAAGTTACTCAAAGTCGAACCCTAAATCCATGCGAGAGTGAGACGGAAAACAATCGAAGACCCAACAATAAAACAAACCTGATTGCCCTTAAACGATAACGACGAATGAGTTTTACACAAGCCGCAGTTAATTTACATTTTTAATGAGTCGTAACTCGTAAGCTAGTGTAATAGCCCAGGTAAAAATTACATGACGAAATTGCTTAAATGATGAGCTGTTTCGATTTAGGGGAATATAATGACGTTAAAGATCATATGTTCGTGCGAGTATTTAAATAAATTTCTCTCCATTAAAATTAATGTATGTAAGTACATACTTATTTAATTGGTGCTTTTGTTCCCTATTTCGAAAACGTTTTAACACGATTAAAAAATACATAACGCTCATTTACTCAAATAACGATATAACTCAAAAAATGCCATTTCGAGATAAATGCGGTTGAAGTTTTCTATTTGCTCCCACTACCTACAAAATATAACGGCACATTCTCTTCAAACGTGGAAAGTAGAAATTATATGAAAAACGCATTTCTTGAGTTATGACGTTGTTTGAGTAAATAAGCGATATGTATTATGTGTTATGACCATCGTGCGAGATATTATTAATGACTTCGTAAAGTATGTATGTATATGATAAATAACAAATTTCCACCAAATTGGAATAAAAAAAATAACAAATTTTGAAGTCATTATTGTTGTTTTTAAAATAATAATTTTACTGTGCCTTACGAGGGAAGAGTCGATTGAGTTATAAAGTCAATTTGTAGTGAAACATTAGTATTTCTTAAATTAAGTCAAATAGTTGTTTTGAACGTTAATTGAAAAAGGCATAACAAATTTTTGTAATTTTTCTATTTGTAAAAGATGTTCTGTTTGAGCTAAAAATTATTTTGGTTGGGATACTTTACATTTCTTTGGATTAAGGAATTGTTTCTTTAACAGCCAGCAATTAATTATGAATTATTTTTTATTAAAAAAAATCTCCATGAACAACAAACTACTACTTCATACATGGCGAAAGGGTATTGAAGATTCGGCGCAGCCGAATCGAGCCCCTTGCTTGTTGTTGTAAACATGTAAACAGATTTGTTTGGTAGACATGTTTAAATAATTTTGTCAACTATTACATACATATGTATTTTAATATACACATACGAGTACATACATCTGTTAATAACGTTTTCAGTTTAATCATTTGGGAATATGATTTCAAGTTATTTTATTTTCTTCCATTTTAAATACATAAATAATTACTACGCATTTAGAATTATTTTGATTAAGATTTTGTGAACTTTGTCCTTAGAAGTTAAAATTTTTAAAGAAATCAAATTTAATACTATATTTTTCTTACGCTCTTACCTTTTATAGTTTAGAAATAAGTTTTCTGTTATATGTATGTATGTATATAATTTAGACACTTCACTAGGAATATAAACTTTTGCTTAATACTTTTAATATTTTCATAAAAAAAAATCTTCAAGTTCAAAAAATGCGATCGTTTCTTTAAACCTCCCTGATCAAACTGATTGTCTGTTTACTTCAGCTGTGGTAATAGTCTCTCTACAATTATTTAAATACTAAAGAACAGGGATGGAAAATGCAGTAGTATTGAAATGTGCGCAGTCATTTTTGACTGCGATAATATATTTTTTTAATTCAAAAAGTTCAGAACACTTTCCCAAATTATAGTAGAGATTGCTTTTTAGCATACGTTCTTTTACAATGTTCTCACATTTTAATGAGAAAAGAATACAAAAGCTTTGCATATTTAGAAGTAAGTAGTTTAGTAAAACGATTACGTTTTAGCATTCAGTTACGCAAGTATCGAAAAAAGGTATTGCAGTCAAACTGAATAGTAATATAAGTAGAAGAAGAAGAAAAAGAAGACCGAGAATATTTTCAAAACCAGCTGCTTCGCTGTGGAGCAAGTGAAATAGGAGCAGAAAAAATAAGCAATTTTATAAATATATTTATAAAAAGTCAAATTTAGTGCAATAAAACAACGATTCAGTAATCAAATCAAATAAAAATTAAACATTGTTGCAGAACTTTATTTAAATAAACACATTAGTTATTTACCGAAAAACAAAAACAACCAGAACATACGGTAAAAAGTATTTGTGACCAAACTTTTCCAGTGTGCAGAATTCTGTCGCGTCAGAGGTGATATTTTATTTATTTTTTATATCATTGTAGCACAAAAAAAAATGTACCTGTTATAATTTAAAGATGTAGAATCAGTAGCAAATGTAGAATGAACAACGTTTTCGACCTGAAATAAATTAAATAAAACTTTTACACGTTGAAGCTAAACAAACCAAAATCGAAAAACTCTCCGCGACAAAATGAGAACATACAAAAATCTAGTTACAACGCTCGTAAAGCAAAATATTTACAATCGTAAACATTCGAATCGAAACCGACCGCAGAATATCAACGTTGACAAACGTAAAAATATCGAATCGAAATGTAGAATAGAGGTGAATTAGCTGGCAGTAAATGAAGTTCCTTGTAGTGAATTTCTCATATACATATGTACTTCTATTTTATTCTAACTAACTTGATAATAAATCATCATAGTAAATTGCATTCAAAAAAAATTTGAATTTTTTACTAAGTATAGGCAATAAACACGCATATAAATGTGTTCAGTTGTCCATCCCTTATGGATTATATGTAACATGTACATATGTATATAAATGGATGTGGATGTACTGTAGTTTGGTTTATTTCAGCATTTTGTAAAATTCAAAATGAATTTTCATATGTAAATACAAACTCATAACTAAGTGAATTCAATCTGTCAATAGCTATTGCTAGTACCTGATAACCTTGCACATATCTATAAGAAATGCTATTTACCAACACTGTATATGTAGGTACATTTCTAAAGAAAATATTTATTATTTAGGTATACACACACAATACACAAAGAACAACTTCCATGTTGTGTATATGTGGCTACCATTATTATATACATACATATGAAAGTACTATATACATCTGTAAGTACATACACATGCATATGTATATACATATATACATACATATGTACATATCTATTTCAAATTTGACACTACCTTCTTTTACAACAAATGTGTAGGCGATGACATACATTTTAGTCATATACATATGTATTTAATTAATAAGCTGTGCTGCAATTGCTATGAGTTGTGAATTATAGAAATTTGAAATAGCAATATCAAACTTATTAAATAAATAAAATGTGTATGTATATTTATATAGATAAATAAATATTATACATAGTACATACATACATATGTATGTATCTATTATTTAAAAAAATAAAATTAATCACTTCTAAAATTACAAAAGTATAAATTTTTCGTAATATTAAGCTAATATTTGTTATATTAACGGCTAGATATATAATACATCGCATATTTTGAATATACTAACTGACAGAACATTCTATATTATTTCTTTGATTCAATGTTAATTTTATATCCGATATTTTATTTGGTGCGGTTTCAATTGATGTATTCCAATGTATCCTGTGAAAAATCTTCATTTCTATACATTACAATTTTTCCGTTCTTCCAAAACTTTTTTAAGGCTTCTGTAGGCTAGTAGTTATATCAACGGAGCTTTAGGATATATGATACAATAAACTGTAATATGAAAAGTATATGTATATGGATATGTATGTACATATGTTCTTAAATAGAGAAACTAAAACAATTTCTTACACACCCTTTGTGAGATGATTATCTAGTAATCTTAACTATCCTGCATATTTATAGGGTTTGTGTAATATATTATCAGTATATGCATCCCGAACAGTTCTGAACTTTTTCTTCACTTCTCTAGCATTATAACAAAGACATCAGTCATAATATCACGTTCTCTTATTATTTTTCATGCGCATCCATTTAATTCTTTTAATTTTGCTCATATATTTTAAAATTGTTTTGTTTACGTTTTTTATCCATTGATTTATGTTTTTACTTCTTTTTAAAAAGGGTATGCATTAAAAAATCATACAGGAAAGATAGCTGGAGACTTGAAATATTTTTACAATGTTAAGACTGCCAGTGTTGGATAATTTCAATACATTTGTTTGCATGGCGTCTTGACTAGCCATTAATCTATTCAGCCATCGCATAATTTCCGTTCGCACAGAGATTTGGGTAGTTAAACCAGTCCAGTTCATGGTCGCCTTATGTTCAAAGAGAGTTGTCTGAACAATTGTTCGCACAACTCTGTTACGCCTTTACGATTGCTCTCGTCTGTAATCACCCGTACATTAACAATGCTAAATGCATCCGAGCAATTTCGAAAAAACAAAAAAAAACTCTGAAATGGGATTGAATTTAACGGTATGGCTGCTACTGCATTTTAAGACAACCATGTACTAATATGTCCACACTTATATAAATACGCTTTACAACACCTACTAAACAAGCGGCGTTTGTTAATGAAAAGTATTCCTTTATTGAATTCTAAATTAATGAAAAATTATATGAAAAAATAGCTAGAAAATGAGTGCCGGTAATATGTTATATGGCGGTGATGAAATAGGAGCATTAGTGTTCGATCCAGGTCATCACTCGTTAAGAGTAGGATACGCACAGGAGGATACGCCAAAAGCTGAAATCCCGTCGCTAGTGGGAGTTGGTCCTCAAATACCTGATACCAATATGGATTTGGAAACGAAAACAGATAATAGCATTTCTCAAAATAGTATGTTTCTGAGTGATTCTAAAAGAAATTGTTAATATAAAATAAGTTTTTATCAGATTCCGATTCCAACAAGTATTATGTAGATACCACATATATAAATGTGCCTCGTTCGCATATGGAAATTCAGACTTATATGAAAGATGGCATGATTGATAATTGGGATCTCTTCGAAAAAGTTATTGACTATGCGTATGCTAAAGTCATACAATCGGAACCTGAATATCATCCGGTCTTATTTTCAGAAGCTTCTTGGAATGTGCGTAACAATCGCGAAAAGCTTACTGAGCTAATGTTTGAAAAATATAATGTTCCCGCATTCTTTTTGGTCAAAAACGCAGTATTGGCTGCATTTGCCAGTGGTAGGGCTACTGCTTTGGTGGTGGACAGTGGTGCGACTCATACATCTGCTGTGCCTGTGCATGAAGGTTATGTATTATCACAGGCTGTGGTGAAATCACCTCTAGGTGGTGATTACTTGTCCATGCAGTGTCGTCAACATTTAGAGAAAGCTGGTATCGATTTGACGCCAGCTTATAATGTGGCATCCAAAGATGTGGTTAAAGAACGAGATGCTCCTCGTTTTACCACACGCAAATTGCCCGAAAATTTAACACAATCTTGGCAAAACTACATGATGAAATCACTTTTACAAGATTTTCAAATGAATATACTACAGGTGTTAGAGAATCCTTTTGACGAAAGAGTTGCCTCCCAATTACCAATGGTACATTACGAATTTCCCAACGGATATCATCAGGAGTTTGGCTCTGAACGTTTTAAATTGGCGGAAAGTTTATTTGATCATGCTCCTTTAGGTGCTGGACAACTGGCATCAACTAGTGTTGGAATGTGTGATGCAGACGTGCGATTGTCCCTATACGGTTCAGTGGTAGTAACAGGTAATCATATAATTATATATATATGTGAATGTACATGCAGTTTTACCCTTTAACTTTACAATGTTATCAGGTGGCAACACACTGCTTCAAGGCTTTCCGGAACGTTTGAACAGAGATTTACAATTACGAGCACCCTCAAACACACGTCTGAAAATGATATCTGCCAATGGTAGTGTTGAGAGACGATTTGGTGCATGGATCGGTGGCTCAATATTAGCGTCAATTGGCACATTCCAGCAAATGTGGATATCGTCGCAAGAGTATGAGGAATCTGGTAAAAGTCAAGTAGAGCGTAAATGTCCCTAAAATATTAAAAAATAAATTACTATTATCGAAACCATAAAAAATGGGCCAAGCATTAAGTTGAAGACTTCTATAAAAGCAATAAAAACCCACAGGTAATTTTTATTTCTTGGTTTATGCGAGTACATCAATATTATAAACTAAAAACTTTTAAACATTTAAATGTTTGTTTTGTGTATTGAGTTTCGGATTAGTCTGTTTTTTGGCTTTTATATGTGCATTTTTGTCTGATAATTCATAAAAAATTGAAATGGAATGAATTTTTGGTTGCAACTCTGTTGCCGGAGGAGTAAAACCCCAATTATTGGTGCGTTGAACTGGTTTTTTGTGTTCTAAAGACTCTTTGGTAACTTCGTTGCAAAGTTTTAAAAAACGTCACATTTTAGCGGACATAGTATTGTTGCAAACACATTGCTGTAATGAGGAATAAAAAGCAAAGGTCCATAAATTGTAGAACATAATGTCATAATTAAAATACCTTTGCATCCAATACGTCATCTGTCCAATCTTCTTTGGCTATGTTTGTGACTGCCTTTACTAAAATTAGTTTAACTTTAGCTACGTTTTCGGCAAATGTCTTTAAAACATCTTGAACATTTACGCCTTCACAGCCCATACGCCAGCAGTCATAATCGGTGGCAATAGCTACTGAGCCATAAAGTAAACCAGCTTCTTTGGCTAAAACTACTTCGGGACATGTTGTCATATTTATTAGATCACCTCCCCACTGTCTGAACATATTGCTTTCGGAGCGGGAAGAAAAACGAGGTCCTTCAATGGTCACAATACAAGCCTTATCATGTACTGCAATACCTAATTCCTTGGCACTTGCCAATAGAATTTTCCTGCACCTTTCACTAAATGCCGGATACATTGGCAAGTGGCATACACCTTGAGGACTGGCATCAGTTCCATCGTAAAATGTCTGAGCTCTCTTAGTAGTACGATCTATAAAATCGTTAGGCACCACCAAGTTTCCTGGTTTAATTTCTTCACGCAGTGAGCCACAGGCCGTAGAGACGATGAGATGAGTACACCCCACTTGACGCAAAGCCCAAATATTTGCTCTATAATTCACGTGGGTCGGCATAATATTGTGTTTACGCCCATGGCGAGCCAATAAAACACATTTTACCTCATTAATTTCGCCTTCAATTAGAACATCAGATGGATTGCCGTATGGTGTAGTTATCTCGGTTTCTTTACGGTGTTCCAAAATATCAGGATCATCTAAACCAGATCCGCCAATTATACCAATCTGTAAAAGTAAATTTCATTCAACATACATATGTAATTTTTACTCCCAATTACAAAACTTTTCTACCTTAATGGGTATGGGTTCTAAATTGGAATCCTTACACTCAATGTGCAACATTATCTAACAATCTTTTAAACACCTATCTGTAAAAACAAACTACAATATCTAATTAAAGGACTATTATCACTATCGTCCAGGGCAGAAAAACAACAAATTTTAGTTGGTGTTGTGATAACCTCTGATAAGTGCTACCATATTTAAGGTAATCAAACAGATAGTATGGTAACATGTGCTACTGAGAAATGTTAACCTTCAGTATGTTAACATCTAACTGTGGATAACTATTAAGCAAACCAAAAAGTTAAAGCAAAATTAAAATAATCTTGAAAAAACAAAATACTAATGCAAAGAACTACAAAACCTGCACTTTCGTAATTTAAAAAATGGTTGGTGATGCTAATCGTAGTATACAAGTTCTAAACATATCTAATGTTAACGCTCAAGGCAAAACTGTACTCAACGATGGCAAACTCTTAGCATTGATACAAAAATACCCGTTCCTCTATAATCCTCGCGTTAGGGCCTACAATGATAGTGACTACTCAGCGTGGGCTTGGAAAAATATTAACGCAGCCTTCAACCGCTCATATGCCAATGACCCAAGTGCGGCTTTTTCGACAGATGACCTCATGAATAGGTGGCTTGTTTTGAAACCACTAATACAATGCCTTAGTAAAGCCTACGACCTGGAGGCCATACCACAGTCTCTGCGAAAATCAGTGATAAAGATTAGCACAGAGTTAGAGGATCAAAGTTGCAATGCTATGATTAAACCCAATAGCTATTGCCAAAATCTACTTTTACAAAACATGTGTTCCATCGCTGAACTGCCAATGGAAAAGAAGTTAGCGTTAGAGAAAGAAATTCTAGATCTTATACTTTCTTCTGAATTGGAAAGTAAAACAACGAAACTAGATGAGACAGCTTGGAAGGAAATACGTCAAGACACTGAGGAATTTATTAATGATATCGGTCTAAAACAGGTGTTGCTCACCTCCGTTAGCCATCGCGAAAAGATATACTACTCCAACAATTCAAATCAACATAGTACAAAAAACTATGTGAGGTCAAATGCCACTCTGGGTTGGATACCACTAAAAGAAATGAAAAATTTTATTAAACCCTGCCAAGTTAGAGTTAAGCGCATAAATGTTGAGGATTACTTGCCTTTGGCGCAAATAATACAAAATAATAGGAGTAGACACAGAGATGTAAAAGTGGCATGTTTGGATAGGGAATCTCCTGGTATTTTTGGAATATAAAGCAATTACATATTGAATGTTTATAGAAACATTGTGCAAAACAGCAATAAAATATAAAAAATCAAAAAACTCATTCCTAGCATAATTTTAAAAAATATTAAATTTTATTTTAAGTTTTTATGTTGTGGTATGTATAATAAAAATGTATTTTATTAATTAATATTTTATTATAAGGTATTTTAGGCCTTCATGGGAATAAAAATGGTTTAGAAACTGATAAGAGATTGACACTTTTCACTGTTGCACTATCAATATGCCACTATTGTTTTGTGCTAGTCCAGAAGTAGCTAAGAAAAAAATGTTAAACTGAAAAAAAATTACTTTCCACATTCTTAAACTCTATATGCCTACCGTAAGAAAAACTGCTAAAAATGTTATGAATTCGCATTCTACTGAAGTATTTAAGTATATATGTATGTACGGTATATAAGGTCGACGACTAAGTGCCATATAGTAACTGGCTAATGAAGTAAAAATGTGTGCTTAAGTCACCACATTTTTACATAAAAAATATAATTTTATATCAATTGGAATTTTTTAAAGGTTTTTTTATTTCGAACTTTACTGTCGCTCATGTAGTGTAGATCGTTTAAATATAAATTGTATCTTGATTTTGAAAAATTATTTGTAAAGGCTGCCAAATGAAGGAAATAGTGAAATACACAGTCTAGTTTATCTACAAACAAGACAATTTTATTTTAAAACATTAATTGAGAAAATATCACTATACATACGAGAATATATTATTTTGCGGAATTCGAAACAAATTTGAGTTTTTAGTTATGAAATTGTTTTCAAACAACGTCGAATTTGTTTGCAGCCAGCCTCCGTTTTATAAATCGTGCGTGGTGCATTCATTACTTTCGCAATTATGCTAAATGATTTATTTTCGAGAATATAAGAAGGATTTTCAACCAATTTTATCATACAACTTTTAATTCATGTGCAAATGAATTTATTTTTATATTTTTTACTGATATTAATTAATAGTATTGCGACTTTGTCTATACAAAATAGATAGTTTTTTTCTGATTTTGGTTTCGACCACGTACAAAACCTTTCGACATAGCGGAATTTTTATGTTAAATAAAACAAAATATTTTTTCAAAGAAATAATGCAATTTAATTTTAAAGTTTTTAATTTTAGTTTAGCCTTTTCGATTTATTTTTATAATTTAGCAACATGATTTAAGATTTTTTTCTTTTTTTTTCAATAATACAACATAATATTTTTACAAGCATTCTTTAAAGTAATTGAATATTTAAATAGTTCACACTCTCTCGCTCTCTCTTTACAACTGTTTCTATTATATAATACATATAAATAAACATAAATATACAATAATAATAATCCAGTAGCAAAATAATCAAATTAAAAGTAAAAATAAACACAAACAACAAAGAAAGAAGACAAATAATTATGCAATAATGCAGGAACGGTAGAGTAAATTGGGGAGGTACAACAAACAAATACTCAAACTTGAACAAAAGTTTCAATTATTGTATATTTATTTATACTAAAACAATTGATCGGCTAGAGTACCTATAAATGTGGCTAAATTCATGGCAGAACCTTCTTTAAATTTAAGGCCCACTGTTTTTCCATAAGTTTGTATAAATATGGCGCGTACAGCATTTAAACGTTGCTTACGTCTAAAAAGAGAAAGAAAATCACGAAAATTAAAGATTTGCTCAACTATAGGACTATTTTTAGCACGTACAATAATGCTGTGGGTTTCGTTGAAGGTAAAATATCTTTTCCACTTGTACTGTTCGTTGCATAGTTAAGGACACCATTTGTGCTGCCTCCACTATTGTTGGAACTGTTGCTGGGAGTATTTGAGCAATTATAACTATTACCACCGCCATTGTTGGCACCGTTACCAACATTGCCCATACTATTTCCACTATGACACGATGTAAGAGAGTTTCCATCCTGCTGTTGTTGTGATATAAAACGCATCATATAACTTCCATTCATCATTGAGTCTATGGAACCGGTATCGGTAACCACTTGCCAGCTTCCATTCGATGATGTAGATTCTTGCCTTTGACGAGTGGCACTAGCGCCTGGCACTGAAATAGGACTAGTTCTTGATCTGCAAATACGTTAAAGAAATTTTAATATTTAAAATGTTGTAAATAGTAAATTTATGCAATTGTAAAAAATTATTAGATGCACATAATTGTTTCTGCACTTTTCCCGAATTTTGATTGTCTTGTAAGAAGTAATCGATGGCCACTATTTGCTCTCAAATGCCGGCTAGAGGAAACCTCCTTTGAAAAAACCAGGGCGCTTTTGATGCAATCCGTAGATAGACAAAATTTCATACAAAAAAAATCAAATATAACCATACGAGCAATTTGTGAAATCAAATAAAGTTGTTGTATGTTGTGTATAGGGATGTTTGCATGTTTAAACAGCCATTTGACTCTTTTTTTTTAATTATCAAAATTATCTTAGAGGGCAGATGTCGCGAAGTATTGAAATGGAGGACAAAAAGAGACATGTTTATTAGAATCGAAGGCAGCCTATTCCTCATCGTGAAGAAAGACTCGGACTTTGGCGTCGGGACTTGGGCCTGTGTACGTAAAGCAGCACTGTTTCCTCGCTGAGTGGGCCTTGAAGCGTTTGGTGATGATGATACCTATTTCAGCAGAGAAATCATCTTTAGCAACACGGCATATGTTAGCAAGCACATACGCTATATATGGGTCGACGCCGTGGCTCCGAAAAGTTTAGTGTATGGGGATTTTAGACCGGCTGCATGATCGGACCGTACTTCGAGATAATATTGTCCTTATGCCAATGAACGTATAAGTGATAGCAACGCCAGTTGAATATGGCATATAGAGAAGTATTTTTTGCATCAAAGCTTTCAATTGTGTTGACCAGGCAAGCAAATTTTTAAATATTAAAATAGCAGGGACTACTGCGATTTTTACTTTTTGCAAAAATAGTATATTAAACTTGACCACTTTTGCAAAGTGACCTCAACCACTGTCATACAGCAAAATCACTATCGTTTCTTATCTTGCCATTTAAAAAAAAATTCGGTTTGGCGGCGGACGTGGCAGTATGGACATTAGTAATAGGGTGCAATTCTGTCACTTAAGTAGCAGATTTTCTCTTATTGATTTTACGATGCAGGCACAAAACGACTAATGTTTTTATCGATATCTGTCTATGTTAGAGAAAAAGGCAGAAAACAAAGCTGTAAACTATTTATTTACCTTTTTGGATTAGGTGACCTATTTGTTAAAGGATTGCCACCAACAATATTATTACATGAACCTTGTGCTGTTGCTGTTGTTGTTGCGGTTGTAAAGAAATTATCCGTTATGGACATATCACAGTTGGAACTATTTGAAAAGCTTTCGTTGCTATCTTGATCGTAACTTAAAATAAAGTCTCTGTAATTAAAATGATAAATATTTTTCTCTTAATTATAAACTTTAACAAATTGAAAAAGGAAGGAAGCTTACTCTTTAAGTGGTTCATCATCACAGCAATCAGACTTAATAACAATAACACTACTACTTCCACTACTGCTAGAAGTTTTAGTACGTTTCCTGCAATTAAAGAGAAAGTTAAAAAAAAATACATTTGAAAGGACATTATACGCTCAACAACATACCTATGTTCTAGAATACTAAATTCCTCATCGGTTATATATTTAAGCACATGAAAACAGAAAAACATAATATCTTCTCCTCTTTTCAAACGGTCCGGCAGTTGATGTCCAAACAAAAACCAATCGTAAGCCAATGTAAAATATGCCATTTGCAAAGCATTTAATGACTGATGGATAAGACCATCGGCCCATAAAGAGAGGCGTACTAGAGATATGAACAGCGGTGTACGATCCCAACCACTTATGCAGTGTATTAATAGGCCCGACTTCTCTTCTTGGATATATTTTAGACAAGCTTTCAAATAATTTTGTGTTATCAGCACCAAGTCCCAATTTTTATATTCATTCCAATTAATATTCAATTCTGTTGTGGCTCCCGATTTGGGCATGGAAATATTAGCATCATTGAACGATTGTGCCCAATTGTAGTATAAGTTCTTGGCCATATAATTATTGTCACGAAATTTCTTAAAGAATTCACAACCCGGATATGGCAGTGATAGCAGATTGAAGCTTTCATAATGATTTTCGGGATCAGCCTTTTCCGATGAGGAGACACTGAAAATAATTTATTGGAAACATAAATAGTCAATTGGTCATAAAGAGATTAATTCTAAGCATTCAAAATGTTAGAGTGGTGTAAACTTCGTACTAATTCAAGGAAAAAGGCAAGAGAACATGAAATTTGAAAAATTCATTCTCATATTCTATTTGCCTTTAGTATTGGGTTAAATGGATGATGTTTACAGTGGACATAAAATTAGTAGTAAGACATAAAGAATGTTGATAACGAACGTGCATAGCGGCATAGAAAATGCATTCCATTCTGCTACTTGTCTAATCAAATTTTAACTTTTACTGCATTCAAAGTTATCATAAAAGTACAAAAACAAAAAACGAACTTAAGCCTAAAAATTAAATTACTTAATATTGATAATTGTAGTTCGACAAAGTTTTTATGACGAAACTTTCGAACATTGTTATTTATATGTTTAAAGATTGATTATATTATGATTATAGGAAGCAAAGTTATGAGAGGGGTAAGAACAGTGGGAATGATTTTGTGTAATATATTATAATATTTATTAAACATGAGAGTAAACAAAAATACTATTCCATACTTACGCCATAAAATATTTAATTTTTCTTTTTTCCACCATAAGATCTACAATTGTGCTGACATTTAGGGCATTCAACAGTTGGATGTCGCTTTTAATAACCTCGTCGTATGAGAAAGGTGACGGTTCATTTAAGGAATGATTCATTAAAGAATCTTCGTTATCATTATTTTCATCATCGACAATATGATTACCCCGATCACTATAGTTTGTACCATTTAGACAATCATATGCATAATCGACAACTTTGCGTCCATAAGTTTCGGCATTAATCGATATTGTAGCTGAACGACAAATATATTTACCACGATACATTATAACGGGCACAGCAAAACGCTGGCGACATCGTGCATATTTGGCCATCGTAATGAGTTCTCGTATTTTATTAACATCGTATAGATCTTCGTAGATGGTACTGGTGGTTGTATTTGTTATACCGTTTGCAGCTGGAACGTTTGCAGACGATGACTGCTGCAAGAGATGTTGCTGATATTGTAAATACGTTTGATGATTTGAAGAATATTGTGGTGGTTGTGGTAATTGCTGTTGTAGATTTTGTTGCACTGACGTATTAGCAAATGTTACAAATGCATGTATGCCATTGTTAGTTGTTGGTGTTGTACTTGAAGAACCATTGGGACATGTTGTATTGTGATGGAAACCCTTAGTGATGGTACTATTTTGTGGCGTTGTATTTGCTGTAGTTTGATTAAATATGTTTGTATTGTTGGCCGTTATAGTTGATGCCATATAACCGTGCTCGTATTCGGGTATAAAAATACGACCCGGATAACGTGGACTTAAGACCCCATTGGTATTATCGAGTTCGATGAGTGTATAATCATGTTTAAATAGGTGTTCACATTTTTTTGTTATTTCTTCTTCCTGAAAATAGAATAAATAGGAAATAATTCATTTGCGTGGTTCTATTGTTGGGATTATTTCACTTAAATTTATTCCTTATTTGATTTTGTTCTTTCTAAGTGAATTATGTAAAAGAATTTATACAAGAAAATCCTTATAAGAATCTATTATTAAAGCACATCCTTTAAAAATTTACTAATTTTGTTTTAGATAACGATGTTTCATCTCGAATAGAAACTGGAAGACAAATTTGATCTATTTGCGAATGACGTCATAAGTGAACTTTTCTTTAAAAAATAATTATTAAAAATTAAAATTGTGTATTTCTTTTCGCTTGCTTCAAAATGAATATTACATTTGAGTATTTATTCATTTTCTTAAGTAAGAGAAAAATAAATTAAATAGTATTAAGTAATTTAATTTGTAGGCTTAAGTTCGTTCGTTTTCTTTATTCTTTCAATTCAGAAAGAAAATTTATTTTGATATGATAACTTTGAATACAGTAAAAGTTAAAATTTTATTAGACAACTAGCAAAATGGAATGCATTTTCTATGCCGCTAAGAACGTTTTCAACATTCGTTGTGTCTTTTCTACGAACTATGTGTCAACTGTAACCATCATCTATTGAACCCAACACTAAAGACAAATAGAATGCGAGAATTAATATTTCTCAATTTTTCATGTTCTCGCCTTTTTCTTGGCTGAGTACGAAGTTTACAACACTCTAACTTTTTAGTTATTCAAAGGTATCATATCAAACAAACATTTTCTTTCTGAATAGAAAGAATAAAAGAAACGATCTTAAACCTAAAAATTAAATTACTTAATATTAATAATTGTAGTTCGACAAAGTTACGTCATACAATAAAAATTTAATAAATTAAATACATTATGATTTGCTAGTCATACTGTGTATTTGATTATTAATTAATATCTTGCCTTATTTACCATCAGTTGACTGAGTTTTCTAATTTTTCACGTTTCTGCACACTGGGATTTGGATTAACATGTATGCTTAGACCTGCTCCCGGACTCAAAAATTTCCTTGCACTAAATCCTATTAGTCGACTGCTTAACATAAGGGGGTTTTTAATTTTATATCACCTTTTTCTCGTATATCATCTTGCTTAATATGTTCAATGCAACTTTATGAGACACTCAACCATACAGACGGGGAAATGTTTCCCATATATACCTGTTCTGTATTTCGGGTGGAATGATAAAAACGTAGGGAATAGTAAAAACATTCAGAGTTGAATAATTCGGATATAAGCACATACTTTTTTTTCGAAATTATTAGACAACGTTTTCGAAAACATGTGTTATCGCTTAAGTAAGGCTGCTTAAACAAGTCTTTTTAGAAGTCCCATACGCGTTTTAAAATTTATTGTGGAAAATAAATGAAAATTTTAAGAAAAGCTTTCAAATTTTAATACAAAATTGTCATTTTAACATTTAAATTAAGTTTTAATTGAAGAAACCCTGATTGGAATTCTTTTTTTCGGAAAGTTGAATAGAGAAATAGCTAAAACAGTCAGAAAGTATTACTTTCGAATAAAATATTGCAGATTCGGAATACAGAACAGCACTGATTATTTTTTCAATTTTTGTATCTTTTGAAAAGACTAAAAAAATTTAAGTTGTGTTTTTATTTTAACTATTACCACAATTAAACACGGCACACTTCATTTTCGAACCTTTAATCAAGGCAAATTGATAACAGGTTAACTCAACGGTGAATTCAAAGTATTTCCGTCTTCTTTACCGATATCAAAAACTCCACATATAAAAAATTTACAGGAAATGACGAAACATTTTTTTTATATGGAATTCGACATTCAATAAGTTCAAAAAAGTACTCAGCTCCGCTGGTGAATTTACCTGTTTAGTATATCCTGCTTTTTATAAATTTAAATACTTACAGCTAAGACGAATTAATTATAAGGTGGACTCATGAGCACAGGTAATAAATTCGCTCGTCAAAACCTAACCTCAAACGCTGTTATACAAGGTGTCTGGTGGTAAATTTATACTTTTAAATACGATTATTTCAAAAAGTATTAAATGGGTCGGAGGGAGGGTGGTGCCGTTGGAATTATCGATTGTGCGGATTTGTCAGTCACGATGTCGCAGTGGTCGAGTGAGCATCGCGCGTTCACTGTGGAGACATTTTTTAAGAGTAATGATTCTTACGTAAATCCTCGTCGGCAACTTTGTTCAAAGTTAGGCAAATACGTGATAGACCGAGTGTAAATTTAATTCGTTCGTGGGTGCAGAGATTCCGCGCAACTGCTTCGGCTATGAATGTCCCACGGCCAGGGCCCAGTCGATCTTCAAGGACTCCTGAAAACATTGAACTGGTTGAAAGCTGTTTACGTGAAAATCACCAACTTTCAATACGGAAAAGAGCAACCTCACTGGGACTTCCAAAAGGATCTGAAGTTCCATCCTTTTAAAATTCAAATCGTTCAAGAACTGAAAGAAAGTGACTTTGATTTACGCAAAAAATTTTGTGAAACGATGTTGGAGCGTTTTCGCACTGTAAATCCAATTTTTCGGAACGTCGAGGCTCATTTTCACTTAAATGGGCATGTCAACAAGCATAACTGCCGTTACTGGTCTCCAAGAATCCACAACCCTCGATTGAAACATCAAAACCCATTGCATTGGCCCAGGGTAACTGTTTGGTGTGCCTTATCCACGCATGAGATAATTGGATTTTTTTCGAAAATTCTCAAGGCCAGGCGACGAATGTCAACGGTGAAAATTATCGACGCATGATTACGGAATTCTTTTTGCCAAACCTGCGAGCTCGTCTATCGTACTCTTCACACACGTGGTTTCAACAGGATGGGGCGACTGTACACACAGCCAGAGCTTCGATGAATTTGCTTCAGGAAAATTTCCCCCAAAAACTGATCAGTCGATTTGGGGAAATCCCAAGGCCACCGAGGTCGCCCGATCTAACTCCCATGGATTTTTTTATGGGGCTACCTCAAAAAGAGGGTTTATAATGACAATCCCCAATCTCTTGTAGCTTTAAAGGAAACTATCCGTCGAGAAATTAGCTCAATTGAACCAAGTTTACTGCAGCGTGTGGCGCAGAACAAAAGGCTCCGTTTTGAACAGTGTGTTCAACTCGACGGAAAACACCTGGATGACATACTCTTTAAAAAATAAAACCCTCCATGCTATCGTTCAATACTCTTGATAAAACTTTGTGTCAATTATAACGTTTTTTATTTAAGTTTGAAAATATAAATCTGCTACTAGACACCCTGTACCTATATTTTATTTGTTTCTTTCCTATTTTTCTACAGTTTCAGTTGACCCAATGTGAACAAATTTTGACATTGGGCCGAACATACCTAACACCAAATTCGCTCTGCACCCACCTTATAATTAATTCAACTTGCTTACAGCCATATACATAACAAAAAGTTAGCAGCTCTTTGTATGTAGTGTACAAATGCCGATTAGGCTTAGCAAGTTCGTTGGCATAGAGTTTATGCATAATGACTATTAATCCGTCTGCTAACTTAATACATAATTCGGAGAATTTTCCAGTTGCAAAGAAACTATTCTTCTGTTAATGTTCGCAGTTTAAGGGGTATTGCTTTTTTGCTTATAATCACCCCTATTTTGCATTTCGATTCGAATTGAAAATTTCTTCGTACGACAACTTTGATATTCTTCTGCGTTCCGTTTGGATTGGAATTTTTACGATTGTGTGTATTCTGCATTAAGAGCGTAGATAATAGCTACGTTTTTGTTAAGTTGAGTCTTTTTTGTCAAATTAATTGCAGGTCGAAAACGTTTTTCTCTTCCAACAACAACGTTATTGCTATCGCACATTTTATTGAAATTAAAAACAGGAAACTTTATTTTTGTACTGCAATTGTATAAAAAATTTTAAAATATCTACTCTGGAGCGGCAGTATTCTTCACACTGGAATAGTTTGGCCACAAATAGCTCTTACTTATGGTCACTGTCTGCCTTTCCGTACCTAACTGATATGTATATTTAATTATTGGATCAACAATATATAATTCTTATTTGTTTTAATTATTGAATCACAAAATTTAACGTTTTATTACAATGTTTATAAAATTGCTTCATTTTTGTGTTCCACACCGAAACAGCTGGTTTTTAAAATACTCTCGGTCTTCTTCTTTTTCTTACGATCCAGTTTTTGATTGGAATACCTTTTTTCGATTCGTGCGCAACTGAATACGGAAACGTAATCGAAATGCAGTGCAGTGGTTAATAACTATTTGACATAAACCGCTGTTTTTCGAAAGTTAGCAAATGGTTAGCATACGATTATGTGGATATATGTACATAAGTAAAAAGGAATAATGTCCAGAATAAAACACCGATTCGTGGTCGCAGGAAGTTAATTTCTGATGCAGAGGCACGTGTAATGATCACAAGAATGCGGAAAGATAAGAACCTAACTCCAAAGGAAGCTGCATTGGATGTTGGAAAGAATGTTAGTCGTTGGGCTGCAAGAAATGCGCTTCACAGAATTGGATTTATTTCTGTAGTCAAGAAAAAAAAACCAGCTTTGTCCGATAAAAATGTAAAGGCCCGTTTGAAGTTCGCCAGAAAGCACAAGGATTGGTCACCAGAAGATTGGAAGCGTGTTATCTGGTCGGACGAATCCAAATTTAATCGCTTTCATTCGGACGGAAAACAATACTGCTGGCGTCGACCACATGAATCTATTAAAAGACACCATGTAAAAGAAACAGTTAAACATGGTGGCGGCAACATAATGGTATGGGGTTGCTTTACATGGTGGCACGTTGGTCCGTTGCAAAAAATTGAGGAAATAATGAAGAAGGAAGATTATTTAAAAATTCTCCAGACCCATCTTCCAGATTTTGTAGAGAGGAGCGCCTATCCGGAAGAAGAAGTAATTTTTCAACAGGATGGCGACCCAAAGGGCTTTGGATCAAATATTAACAGTTACTGTTTCTTTCTTAATATTATAAAAGTGCATAAGTGAGTACATGCCGTTTTTTTCTCTTTCGTTAAATTTTGTTTAAGTAATTGTTATTGTTTATATTGAGTAAAACAATAAAAATTATTTGATTTGCACTATTATTTAAAAAGTTATGCATTGTAAACGATGGTAAGTACTAACATGTACTCATTAAAACTCCCCACTGTATGTACATAGTTTAAGTAATATGTTAAAAATAAACTAAATGCTAACGCCATGCTTACTTTTTGTTATGCATAGAGCCGTCAACTTTTTAGGTTTTTTCCGCCATTTGCACATGCATACCAACCATTATGCGCACAAAACAAACATAAAAATGTTTTTGACTTATGACGTCAAGAGAAACAATTTTGCTCTCAATTTAACTCTTATAGTTTTGGGAAAAAATAACGAAGCTGTATGTGTATGCACATACATATGTTTGTTACTTATCATCCATTTTAAGAAGTAACGCCCTATTTATTAATTAATTTGACTATTTCACAAATCTGCAATTTCGCACTGTTGAAAGCCTTCTGGTGTTAAGTATGCCGAGTCATTTACTCTATCAACGACAATTGTTTTTTCTTTCTTCTTCGTATGGAATAGAAAAAATGCTTTCACATTGCAAATTTAAAAAATGTTTGAGAAGGGTTTTGCATGTTCACCGAAATTCCATTTATTGCCACATTGTGCAAAGAGTTGAAGCTTTACTACCAAAGCAGAGTTCAAGGTTTACTACCAAGCTCACAAATTGCCGCTATGGCCAGAAAATTATTTCCACGCTATCCTACAAGATCCTTCGATTTTGATGCCGTAAATGACATATTCAGATATAATAAATTAATATGTATTTTTATTTTTAGTACAAATGCAATCTTCTTACATGTTAATAATCTCCAACAAAGCTTGCAAAAAAACAAAATTCCTATAAATAAATTAAGAACACGTCATATCTTACGCCAAAGTAATGTAAAATAGCTACAACAATCAAAACAGACACTGTGCACTGTTTACATTATTTTGTTTTTATATTCTTTTTATATTTAAAGATTATGAAGGCGGTCGCAGAAGTAGTTAAACAAGCAAAGAAATTAAAGTGAAAACTACTTTTTTATCAACCTTGTCCACTTTTGGCTTAATACATCAATACCGTTATCCTTCTTCTTAAAATATTCGACAAAAACTGTTGTTTATTTTCGTTAGTGTGAGTATATTTTAATAGACTAACGGAAACAATAATACAATAAGTCAAATATAGAAAAGCAAAGCTTACTTAAAGTAGAAGCACTTGACAATCAGTCAGTTATAAAACGCATGAGGCAAGTGAACGTATATTCCAAACTGGGGCTGGAATGTGTACTGAAACTGAACAGATGTGCCTCGTTGAATGAGGTGTCGTTGATGTGGGTTAAGAGACACATAGGCACAGCTGGGAATGAAGCAGCAGACGAACTAGCAAAAAGGGGATCTGATGTGGACCAGAACCCAGGGTTGCCCTGGGGAATGGCCTAGTGCGAGCTAAAGCTCTTCAATGGGTAAACTCAATACACCTGAATAGGTGGAAGGAGAATACCACATGTAGACAGGCTAGAATGGTGCTCAAAGAGCCCCTCGGCAGGAAGGCCAGCAAGGTGCTCGGGTATAATAGGGCTACTTTAAGCTGGATCACTGCGTTAGTGACAGGACATGGAAACTTCAAGTACCATCTGGCTAAGATGATACTTGCAGACTATGCCTGGAAGAGGCTGAGACGGTAGCGCACATTGTGTGTGAATGTGCAGCACTGGCTAGCATAAGGCTTAAGACCACGGGCAGACACCTGTTAGATGTGAATGCCATGGGGGAACTAAGCCTTAGACAAATGCTAGCAATTACAAAAGACTCCGTGATGAGGAAGAGTGTCGACAGTCTGAAAGCACTTTAGTCAAGAGTAAAGGCTAGGGCTAGCACGAGACTCAATTGAAAGTAAGGTGGTTGTGATTGCGGATCGGTTCCCTGAAATCAATTTGAGGAGCGAAATGGGGGTCGAAAAGGGACCCAGAAAATAAGTGGTCTGCTTCGATATCCCCCCATACATTAATAAAGTAGAAGCATTAGAGTTTCAACCAAATCCGCTTAGTAGGTTCATTGCATAGCATATGTCCGGTCTTGAAATTCGTGCAAGAAACATCCAATATATACTTTGTTGACTTATCCATTTTAATAAAATCATTTCCCAAGGTAACCTTGATATATTCAATAAAAGCTGTAATAATTGTTGCTGATTGTCCCTCGTTTTTGAAGACAATACGTAAAAATGTTATAAAGCATTATCCAAAACGTGAAAGCCAGGATCATTTCTGCAGCAAGGATTGTCCTAGCCTTTTTTGGAAACGATATATTCAGTACAGTGGCTCTCAGCTGGCAATGAATGGCATAAACTCGGTTTTTATTGTTGTGAGACATCCCCAAACTTTCAACTGCAACATTCTTACGATGCTGATGTGTTCAATTGGAACGCGGTGATCTAGATTAAGCTTTTGGGGGAGAAGTATTTACGAAAGCAAGCAATTCTTCAATTTTGCTAAACTTTTTGCATGGGAAAATATTAATTTTTAACGATTTTGGAGAGGGAAACTTCATATTTTGCTTCCCCTGGAACCGATTCTGATTGCAGGAAACGCAGCCTCTTGTAAACTATGACACCTCTAATCTACAACATCGCTTTAATAAGTATTGGACTGAAAATTTTTTTTCTATCACATATCAACTAGTTAGAAATTTTCCAACTTTAAACGATTCATATTGTTGCAAATTTTTATATTGATTATCCACATACTTCAACTTAGTTAGTTCTGCAACTGCCCTCGTACAATAAACAACGATTACAAAAATGCATGTGCATGCATGTACATATAAATACAACACACACACACACTCAAAGTTTTAAATGTGTGTGAACAAAAAAAAAATATTAAAAGACTGTGACTGCATTACGAAGAAAACTGGCGTTCAGGTTTTTATTTTTCTTTTACATTAACAAAGAAACAACAAGCTGCTGAAAAATATGAACTCCTGTTCCCAAGGCGGAGCAATAGTCTGATGGAAAAACAACAACAAACTCGCTAGTTTCTTACACTATAAAACAAGTAGTTTTTTTTAGCTTTATTTTTAGCATTCGTCGCAAGAAAACTATGTTTAATAGTCAAAAAATATAAATAAGAACTCAGGCAGGCAAGACAGCCAGACAGAAAAAAAAACAAATGTTGTAAAAATTATCTTGTTGGTAACCCGGATTTTAAACTCTTTACAAATAATGGGCAATCAGCAAGAACTAGTTGGAGTATGGACTACTTTTAACTTATTTTCTTAGGAAAACATTTATGAAAATATTTCTTTTGGTTAATTTAAACAATGTTGTTGTTGTTGTTGTTGTTGTTGTTATGGTGGGGTGCATTGGAACGCGGTTTAATATTTTTAGATTACAAAAAACAACAACAATTTCAATTTTAAACATATTACAGTTCAGCGTTCGTTTACTATCAAAAATTAATTATATTTCTCAAAAATAAAATATATATATAATTAATTCAGCTATCAAATAAGACCGAGAATGTCATGCAAATAGATAACCACCTATAACCGGCAAGAAATATACATATACTATTTAAATACTCGTAACAGCATATTATCTTCAAACGTGAAAAGTAGAAAAGTCATAAAGATGAAATTCTGCATCATTAACTTCAAAAATTAATTTTTCCAAATTATGAGCGATATATATTTATATTCTCAAATAAAAGATTTTGACGCAAAGTAATATTAACCCGCACAAAAACATAAATGTGAAAATAAGGCCAATTTCTATCCAAAAATTTTAGCCGTTAAAATTACTGAGATCAAAACGAGGACCAAGTTCTTCATATGTACAATAAAAACTTTTTTTCATAATTCTATAGGAGAAATGTTTTATACAAATAAAAGTCACCCTAGATGAAAAGTGTCCGAATTAAGATTTTCTTCATTACTTATTCCCCAAACCAAACTTCAGCCCTCTAGCTAAAGTGGAAGTGCCCCATAATATTGATAAGTCAGTGAATAGGTACCAAAATATAAACTTTTTACACCTTCATATCTCGGGAAGCTTTAATGGTACGAGGGCGGATCAATAAGTCCGTGACTTTTTGAAAGAAAATGTTTTTTTTGCAAAACAAAAATTTATTTTTCAACATATTCCTTTATATTCAACATAAAAACATAATCTCCTTTATATAAATAGGAATATGGCGGATGAGGTACCAATTCCTACCCCAATTCATAGAGTTTTGTCATTGAGACTGTACACGTGTGCACCCGTGCATTATCTTGGCCATATGGGGTCGTTTTATTTTTAAATCCTCATTAAATCGGTCTAATAAGTTGGCATAATATTCGCCGTTTATTGTTTTCCCCTTTTGAGATAATCGATGTGGATTATCCCGCGTGCATCTCAAAAAAACTATTGCCATCACCTTAATGGCCGCCAAACTTACCTTGGCCTTCTTCGGGGCAGGTTCACCCGGAGAAACCTATTGTTTAGACTGCTGCTTGGTCGCCGGAGTACAGTAATGGATTCATGTTTCATCCACAGTGACAAAACGCCGGAAAAACTCATTTGGATTGCGGTTATAAAACTCCAAACCATCCTTTGAAGTTTACTTTTATGGTCAATTGAGGACAAACGCTGCACCCATCTTGCAGACAACTTTCTTAAGCCCAGCTGATCTTTTAAATTCGAAACCACACTGCCATATGAATTGCCTATGGCATCAACAATCTCAAGCACTTTTACTCTTCGATCGGCCAACACCATATAGTCGAATTTTTCGACATTTTCGACTGTACGTCCAGAACGTTCAGCGTCATTTGTACTTGTGCGACCACAACAAAAGTCAGTAAACCAATTTTTTGCAATTGAAATCGATGGTGCAGAGGCCCCATAGTACGGTTTTTTTTTTCGCAAAAAAATAATTTTTATTGAGCACTCGAAATTCACTTTTTTTAATTTTTATACAAATACACGAGGTTGTATGTTTTGAACAGCTGTTAAAGGCAAAGTAAATGACGATACTTGGTCAAAATTCAACAGTAGTGTATTAACTTGATGGGAACAGTGTTGCTTTTCATATAACCACAAGGGAAGTTCGAAAAGTCATGGACTTATTGATCCGCTCTCGTAAAACTTGTATGGTTACCTATACCTAGAGTTCTTACGTTTCAAGTTTAATTATTTTATGATTAAAAGAAGCAACGTTATGAGGGGGCTAAAAACAGCCCGAATAGTTTCGTGTAAATATATACACTGCTTGCATTAGGTCTGAACTTGGTGCGTGCGCCTTAATAACCACCCAAGTGAGCCGGTATATTTTTTAAATACTGTCTCTATTTTTAATGAAAACAATCACCAATATTCATTTGTTTTATAACTGTAATATAATTTTAACATAACACAACACGATTGTGCTGACAACGTAGTAACCCTACTCTGCTTTTGTAAGGTGTAAAGAAAATTTTTCCATTGGTTCTTCTTCCTTAAAATTGCATTTTATTCAAAAGCCCACACGCTTACAATTCTTTGAAATCCGGCTGACTATGTGAACTAAAAAGAGGTAATTAACCTCGAACAAGGTAAAGCTCACAAAGTATTTAATTTAATTATTTGAACCTTGTACTTTAAATGCAACATCAACAAAAACCAACTTTAATTAAAATGGGGCGGGGAAGATCAACATTTTCGAAACAATTTCTTTTTTTATGTATATTTTTTTAGTTTTTCTTTTTTAATTTAATCAATATTAATAAAATGCATGAAAACAGGTTTGATGAAGCAGACAATCGTTAGCAGTTAATTCACAATGGACTTACATTGTGTTTAATAAAATGCCTTGGATTGTAAAGCCGAGTAAGAAATAAAAATGTGTGTTGTGCATTAAATAAACGAACGTTTGCATGAATGAATAAATGAATGAAAATCTCATAAGCGTTTGTACATTAAAGAACAAGTATTTCAGACGTTGCTTGAGTGTAAAGTAAAAACAAAAATATCATGCTTAAAAGTAGAATGGAAAACAAGTTTTTTAATAAACAAATTACTTGTTTAAAATATTTTGCTCATGAATTTTAATAATAAAAATAGCACAAAAACAAACATGTACTTTTGTTTTGGTCCGTAGCAATTTTTTATTATCTGAAAGCTGTTACGTATAATATGTCAATGTTAGACACTGAAACTATGTAGTAAGTCTAATTTCGAAATAGTTTTACAAAGCTAACATTTGGTTTTCTTATCAATAAAAATAAATTTTATTATTTGTTCTACATACTGCACATATATATGTATATATATATATATATAAGCACCCAATAGAAGTACAGGTATGCTTCGCTTACGATGTGTTCTTATAATATGTCCTTGCTCTTAGACGTTTCTATTATATGGTTTCCGAAAAGAGATAACTGTGTCGGAATACCGTAACTAGACCCTGGTGATTGTTTCTTTCAGCTGTTGATTTACGCATTTGTGCAGTAAGGGTTTTTAGGATATGAAATCTGAACATAATTGAAGCGAGACTATGAATTCGAATAGTCGGAGTGAATGGAAATCATATGGTAAAATATTTATCAGCATACACCCATAAGTAGTTCTGATAGTAGCATACGTTGAACGGCGAATAAAAGTTGGTATTGAGTGATTCTTGATTTGATATTCCAACAGGGTGTTTTGATGTAGATTTTGGAAACGAGTTTCCGTCATCCCTTGTCAAGTTCGGTTTGGAGACAAACCGGTTTCGGCTATGTGCCATCATCAGTGTCATTTTTCGTTCCCTTCGTTCGGTATTGAGTCTAACACGCTTGTTAAATGTAAGCTGCCGCTACATTGATGTCTTAGGCCTGTAACTGGACGAAGGTAGGACTTTTTAAGTTCGGCCAGTGACGTATAAACAACGTGGGACGCAAGTGTCATGCAGGTTGTTAGTAAGGATCTTTTGGTCGTGCACGTGGTGGCTTTGCTTTATACTCGAATCGCGGGAAGGTCTTGGTACAGGAGCAATGTGTCGTTGCATTGTAACGCTAGAATAGCTATTGACAGCAGGAGAATAGGTAGCCCCAAACCTCTCGGCAAGAAGTGGGCATCAGGATCGAGGCAACCATGGTTGTCAATTGATATATACACAAGTACGTTAGGGTCATTGGTGGTCGCATTTGAATACACCCGGTGCTAAAAGACCACCGTCGCATTTTGTCAAAAGACTGGTGCCGACGTAAATCATGGCATATCTATCTATTCACTTTTTTGTACTTGACTTTTGTTTCGATTGATACGACTAAACAATGTCTACCTGTTTTTAAATGACGCTTAACATTTAAATTTCTGTTGGTTAAGAAATCTATACCAGAATAACCCCGTAGTCCTACACTACATCAACAATCTTTAGCTTGGCATTTATCTGTATGGCGGAAAAGCGTTTGTTGAGTTAACAAATCAAGCTATCGCAGATAAAAATGGTCGTGCCACAAAGAGCATCGTTTATCTCCAATACACTTCAATATTTATCTTCCTAAACTTCCTGCACCACTTTCATCGCCGAGTTCTTGCAGGAACGTAGGCTTAAGTAATCAGCTACAAAGTCGTCGGTGTCTTTTTACACTTCTTGGACAAAGGAAGGAAGTAAGGGTGGAATTGAATATCTCAAACGAAGGCAGGCGGATCTCCACGGTAGAAAACCCGAAAATCCTAGAGATAATCTTCGACAACTTTCTTCGCTTCTCCTCGCACGCCAAGTATATAAACAAAAAAAAAAAAATAAAATCAAGAAATAAGGTCCTAAAAGGTTTTGCTGGCATTTATTGGGAAATGCACAAAAAGAGAATCGTAAAGTCATTTTAGGCTAGAGCTTGATTTCAAATAAATTATGCCACGACAGTATGGACTCCTATTCTCAGCGACAATCAATGGCATCGAATCGCAACCGTATGGGCCAAATTGGTAAATATAACCACGTTCATGTGGATACCATAATGCTGATGGTACGGCAACTGAATGTGCTGCTAACCAAGGGGTATCTTTTGGCTTATCACCTGCCTAATTATTCAAACCATCAAATAGTAAGGCAGGGCCATTTTTTTATCTTGTTGAAATTTGTGTACTGCTTCTTTGATTACAGATTTCCTTAAACGCGAGAAACATCTGGTCTTGACTATGTACCAAAATTAAATTTATTTAAGTCGTATTACATCTTATCAGGTTAAACGTAAGAACGTGTCATAAAAATCAATGTATAGATGTAGAAACTTACATTGTAAACAAACGATTACATTGTAAACAAACGACAGCCGGAAAGCTTAAACAGGAATAAAAAACATACAAGTAATACCTGACACCATGCACCTTGAAATGTAAAGAAGCCAATATTAAACGAAGTAAGAACTTGTTGACAACAATATTTTTATTTTAATAAGAAAATTTAGATGCACAAATATATGTACATAAGTCCGTCTATCTCTACTATCAATAGTTGCTGTTTATTAACGATTATTTATTTTTGTTGCAATTGATTATGCTTCTTGCTGATCTTACGTTTGTAAATTAATTTAAAAAAAAATGCCATTAACATTGTTACAGTTGCGTTATGATCAGATTCGTCAAATACAAGGTAAAATAAGCGTAACCACTATTTTTACGATATATTGATTCATAATAATTTTGGTATGTTTATCAGTATATTAATTAGAAACATATTTAAGTTAATGAACAAAAATTATTTTGCAGGAAGTTCTCAATTTGTAGGTAGTTCTCAAGCTGTTTCCACTGAGCGCTTTATATTTTCTGGCATACCTTAAGGTTCTGTATTTGTTCCACTTTTTAATTCATATTGTTAATAAAAGATCTCTATCTGTTATCTTATCTGTCATAATTTCTGCCTTTTATAAAACCTTTATTTACGCCGTTGATATATTTCAATTTTGACTCGTGTTTTGTTTTGCGAAACAACATAAATTTTTATATATTAATTTATTTCCGGCTTTGCAAGTTCGTTTCAATATTCTTTCAATTAAGATTCAGCATTTCCTGTGTCTATCTACCGATTAGTGTCTATTGCAAACATAATCCATTTAACCCACCTAATAATGAGAAATTGAATACGAGAGCTTTCTTTCAATTAAGAAAGAAAATTATATAAAAATTTTCGTTTCTTCCCATAATTCTCTAACTCTCAAACCTTCCAAATCTTTCCTGAAATATTCGTTTACCACTAGAGTTGATCATCTTAAATGTGTTGGTGTGATGCTGGACAATTGCTTATCATTTGACTTCCATATTTATATTATTTATGGAAACATTTGTCGCATTCTCAGACATTTTTACTCGAGTAACTTGTTTTTAGTATCATGTGTAAGGTACAAAATGGCTTATGTGAATTGTTGATGGCGCTTATTGTATATGGGGTCTTGAGGTTTATAATGGGCCTTGGTATGTACGTTTTCGTTTCGTTTTTGCCCATCTTATACCATTTAAAAAAAAAGGTCTAAAGTCCTTTGTGATATTCGAAAAATCTTTACTTCAAAAAAACCTACAGTTAAGACTTATCATTATAAACTGTGAACACTTCCAGTTTTTATTATTAATAAATAAAAACATATGTATCGTACACTAAACCAAAAAAGGCCACAAATCCAAAATCCAAAATATTCTTAAGTAACATAAAAACATCCCTAACAGTTACTACTTTTGATTTATTGTGCAATATTTACATCATACTTTATACATATTATTTATTTTGGTTTTTCCGATATCGCCGATATTTTTGTTTGAGTATCAGAGTAAGTATCGTATTTTCAAAAGGTGTATCGTTGCATTCCTATAAAAACCTCCAATTAAATGAGTCATGCGAAACCGAATGCAATTTTCTAGGGACTCCAGAGCAGTAGAAGTATATACATATTTCAAGAAAAATTAATAGATTTCTTAGTTGGTCGCTTTATTTTTTTATTTCGTTAAAAATTGCTGGAAATAAATAGCATGTGACTATCTAAAGCCATTGTATGACACAGTAAGATTGCACACTTAAAGCAATTGTACTCTGTGCAGGGTGCAAACACTACTAAAATGTTTCTTGATTTGATATTCCGACAGGGTGTTTTGATGTAGATTTTTGGAACGAATTTCCGTCATCCCTTGTCAAGTTTGGTTTGGATACAAACCGGTTTCGGCTATGTGCCATCTTCAGTGTCGTTTTGTATGCACTACTAAAATGATTCAAATATTATATAACTAAATATTGATAAAACGTAAATAAATTAACTTATTAAAATTAGTTTAACAAGTCAAATTTAATGTACATACAAATTAAAAAATGTTGCTTTCTTCAGTTTTGGGAAAATACCTGGGGTTAAAAATGCCATTACTATTTACTTTATAAATATTGTTTGATATGCTTCTAAGGCCAAGGGTTCTTTTTCCACTACTATACCGCTATGAATAGGCTACGAAATGATACTTGAGTGATATAAACAAATATATGTATGTATGTATACTATTAGCTTTTCCACGTGGCTTATAGTAGAAATAGTAGATTCTTATTGTCGAAATTAAAACTTTTAGTAGCGTTAAATTTGTGTTAATTTTTCGAAACGTGTCACCGCAAACAATTTGTTTTTGATATATGATTAAAAACTAAAAATTAAAAGTTGTTATTATTATAATCTCTAGTAACTTATTATATTTGCATACATATGTAAAACTTAATGGATATAGATTCCTTGTTTCACGAAACATACGACTTGGCTTTCTTAATTTTTAATTTAGTGCACTGTACAATTGAAATTGTGAAAAACGGTAATCAACTACACATTACTACAAACACATGCATTCATGAATGTACATATGTACATACATATACATCCATACATTTGCACGTATGTGAAACTGCAAGAAATTCTCAATAGTTTAATATTTTATGATATGCATTTTGAAAGGCTCTATCTATGATGCCCATATTGTGCCAATGCGAAATATTACAAATTTTACTATAGCTTCCATGGAAACTACAAATCATGTTCTAGCCAAGCAAACAGCACCAACTTACCAATGTCCCTTCCTCACATGAGCCAGCTTCGAATGATTTTTTTTCGAAAATTTCTAACAAATCGTGCAAATCCTTCAGCGTCACTTCGGTTGTTGTGGACATTGCGACGACGATGCATTTATTTATTTATGCAACGTACAAAGAAAATTATGCTTATTCTTCTTAATTTTATTCAATGTATTCTCCACTTTCCTTGTAACACTATAAATTACTTTATATATAAATATATGTATATATCTATATTTTGTTAAAAATTTTCTTTATTAATCTTGGCATAAATGCTTTGATTTTAATAGTGTATTTGTGTAAAAATGTTTTTTTTTAATATCTTTTTTCTCTATTTCTATTACAAATTGGAAAACGCCTTTTTCACTCGCGTCTGACTTTCAAAAAGTTGTCAGTCGTTTGATTTCTTTAAAGAAATTATATTATGTTGTATTGGTGTTTTAATATTAAATAGCAACTGATTTGAAAATTATTATTTGAAGCGAATAGTTATATGTATATTGTTTAACAAAAAATTATAAAACAGTTGATATATAAACAGCGCAAAACCCCAATTTCACTTTGACAACGCATCCTAAAACAATGTAGTCAGAGAAACGAATGAAAGATTAAAATGAAACTTAGAAAAAGAAAAGAGGGAAAAAGAAATATAAAAATAAACAATAACAGTGTTGGTATGTTGTCAATATAAGGTTATGGTGCGCAAAACACAAAAATATACTGAGAGAAATTTTCAGAATAATTTTGCCATAAAATATTCATTCTCACGTTTATTAAACATTTTAAACACTTGTTCAAGGTTAAAAGTTGGCTTATAGCCCCACGTACTATTGTGGCGCGGACTTTGTGACGTAAAGGCATATTATCGCCTTCTTCTAATTTGGCGTTTCTTACTTAGACGTTCATCAGCCGCCGAAAAATTTTTAGTTTTAGCCGTCGTCTAAAATTTTGCTATTAACCGGCGCCAGTCTTAACTATTGCCGGCTTCTGGCGCTGCTAGCGCGTTACGGATTTAATTTTTTGCCTATATAAAGTTAAAACTTTTGATGGATAGTATATAGTTTAACGAATTGATGTAGCGGTTTTCCTCCCAACCGTTTTTTTAAATGGTTGCACATTAATGATGTTTTGACTTTTATCTAATTTAGCGACCTAAAAACTAAGTTTTATGGAGGGTAGAATGCTTATTACTACACTTTTTACCATTGCTATTGCTGCGAAATAGCATTAGAGTAGAAAAAAATTTGTGATATACACCAATATTATATGTTTAATGGTACAGCAACTAATACGGAATTTTTAAATACATATAATTTTATTTAATAATTTTTAATTGGCAAAATTCCATTGCAATTTTTGTGTATCATTTAGGTTTCTATTGTAAGTATTCAAGTAAATAAAAAATTAAACCCTTATTAGAATTAATACATATGTATGTAGCAAGATGCAGTTGGTATTTCTATGCTATTTCGTTTTTTCAACAATATAAGCGTAAACATTTTCCTGTTGCTGTTTAAAAATTAATTTTTATATTTTTTATTTTTTAGCGTGCTGTTAAAAAATAATTGTAACATAAAACAGCGCATTGTTTATTGTTGCTATAGCTATAGTATATTTAATGCAAGATACGTAGCAATAGTAGCTGTAATTTTAATGTAGCATTTTTTAAACCTGCTTTTTATGTTAAGGCCAAACAAACAACATAATTTGTTAAAGAAAAAGTAAAGTACGAGTACAGTTTCTGCACTCTAGACATCTGTTTTATTTTTGATGTAAACTATATTTAAGCCAAACTTCTTGCTTAATGATGTTTAATCTTTTAAAGAATTATATTAGAACTTCAAATGGGCGACAATGGGATAAATACTTTCCGGCACATACATACACACCTACATATATGTAAGTATGTAAGGGGTCTGATAAGCCATCTCGATACCGATAACAACCCTTTCCCACACAAAATATTAAAGATAGCAATACATATGTACATACATATTTACAAAAAAAATTTTGGCGTTTGAAAGTTGGAAAATTTAGGTTTTGGTACTTTCGACCCCCACACCACTTTTTGTTGGAGGCGCGTTACTACCCAACATTTTACTTATTTAATCGAGCCCGCAGGTCCATAAGTATATGATTAATACATTATAGGCACAAGTAATGATCTGTTATGATTATTGAAATACAACAGTATAGATATAAAAGATGATTTCAACTTTTGTCTCATTGTTGATATTGCACAACTAGGCAATATCTTAAAATACTGTTCGACATGCTAGCAGTTCGTACTCAAAATGATCTTTCAAAAATAGTGTTATTAATTGCAGGTAGAATTATTACAGGATTCCAATCAAGTTAATGGTTTTTTGCAAGCAAAAGTATAATGTTAACCATTTGTTGAAAAGAGCAGCCAATGAACTGAAATGAATAATTGAACACTGACTCCGAAATTTTAAGGCAGAAAATATATCGTAATATACGATTATATATATTAGATGTAAATGCCTAATATTTGCTCTAATAGTTCAGTTACCTTAAGGTAACAGAGAATGTTTGGCATAAGTAAGGAGTACGATAATTTTAATCGTATACGCAAAAAGCAATTTAAATTTTATAGCGATTGTAAAGCTCATTCAACCCTAGCCCTGACTACTAATATGTGCTTCTTAAAATTAAGGTCCTTGCTAAGTATTACTACTAGGCAGTTTAGCGAGTCAACGAACTGAATGCGTCTATTGTTGAAATAGATGTTTATTAGATTTTCAGCATTTCCAACACATCCAAAAACTAAAGGACTTGTTTTATTTAGATTAAAGATTGTTCTGAACAGCCAAGAGAGAATCCCATGAAATAACATAATTTATAGTTGTCTCGTGACAATTAAGAAATTGTTTATCGCCTGTGAAATGTAAATTAATATCATCCATATATGTATATAAATGTCGGACATTGCGGTGATAATATAATAAACAAAATCATTCATATAAAGTAAAAATAACAAAAGTTCCTCAGGTACACCACTGTAGCACAACTCACGGGCTGAGCTGTTGCCATTAAATCTAACGAATTGCGAGCCACCAGTTATTAATGATCGCATAAAATTGAAAGAAGTCAAATTAGAACATTACAATTCAATGTCAAATGCTTTACTTAGATCGAGTAAGACCAATGTGGATATTTCCTTTTCATTCTTATTCTCACGAATTTTTTCCATAACCCTAAGCTACAGAAAAGATATGCTAGAACCAGGTTAAAAACCGTAATGCTGATCACTTACACTGTTTCGCGAATTCAAATAAATCCAAAATTGTCTACTATTACACTATTATAATGTAGGGAGTATATGGAAGCAGAGCTTACTTTATGTCCCTTTTCAAACCCCTTCTTTCAACGAATTCATTTTTCCTATATTAAAGGTGTCTACTTGTGGATCAAAGCCTTATGCTAGCCGGTACTGGACATTCCCGAACAATGTGCGCTACCGTCTAAGCCTCTTCCACAGAAGTATTTTTGGAGACTGATCCGTGCACCCCCTGCGAGGTTTTCTTGTCTGTTTTTTCAGATTTCCTCCATTGGTCAATAAACACCGGTGTTTTTACAGAGATTAACGTCTCCATCCCTCTCTATCTCACGGTCCAACGTCTTAGAAGTACCTTTAAAGATTGACCCATCCACCCCTCCTGAAGCCGTCTTGTTAAAATCTTCCGGATTCTCCCCTATTTGCAAATTAAACCCGTAGTTTCTTCAGAGATTAACCTCTCCACCTCTTGGAAGGCTTTATGTCATCCTTGTAATGGGGAAAATAATGTCCGTCCACCCACACAGAACTCCATATGCCCGGGTAAGTCTGTATTAAAACTGCAGATCGACTGGTATCCAGAGTTCGCATACTAAATATCAAGCACCCTCTTGGCCGCGCATCCCTGCTGTATGCTGTTAGGGATTTTTTATAAGCCAGAACTTCTGGCAGTGCACTTAGTTACGGCAAGCCATATATTTGTGCCTGCCAGCTGACGGCTTCTTAAAGTACTATGTCCCAAATACTTTTGACATACAACTTTCTGCTGATTAGTCTAGTCTGCTAAATTAGAATGAGCAGAGTTCTTGCTTATTGGCACGACTCTAGCTCTCTTCCATATTTCAGTATAACAATATGTTATTATAGAATTAAAAATAAATAGTACTAACGACCTTTTTTAAAATAAATTTTAAAAGCAATTCATTCGGTTCAATTGCGTTAGAATCAACGCGAGAAATTAAATACAAAAGTTCGCCTCTGTCCATGAACCTTAAGTTAGTCAAAGATTATAAATATTTGAACAATCGATCAGAGTTATATCGGTCGAAAGGGTTGGCAGTCTTATCTCTCCGCTGATTGTTAATTGCCTTTCTTCCATTTAGTTCTACTACTATAGCTATCAAACTTTGTTGCCCAGTACCTAGCCTTGTGTATCCTTATAATGCTTTTTATGTGGTTTCTATACCTGCAATAGGTTTTCCATAAATAAATATAATAAATATACAATAGAATGTAATATTTTAATTTTTTGTAATACGATTTATTAAATTTATATACCAATCGGGAATAAATGAATAAGCAGTTTTACCTTTGAAGCATTCATATGTAATACCTCCAGTCTTGGGATCAAAATAAAATTCATATACGGTATAAGGACAATTTTCACTAGCCATTATAGATCGCAATCGTAAAAGGAATTGACGCAAAAAGTTCGCGCACACCCATGGTGCCCAAAATGTTTGCTATAATTAAAGATTAAGAGTTTTAAAATCGTTTTCGTATTAAAAATTTGATTGCTTAAAACAAATAACATTTAAAAATATGTACACATACCCCTCCTAATTTCGGTAATGCTCTCATTTCTATATGCTCAATGTCCATCACAAACCCCTTTTCATTTCTCATACCAACAAACAAATCTTGGATGCCAACCAGAAAGGATTGACACCACCAATTAAGTGTTTTGTGACGCAAAAAATTTTTATACTGAGAGGCATTCAAATTGGCTTGGCGCACTTTAAGTTCCACACATTTTAAAGAATCTAAATTATTGGGTCTATCGTAGTTCCTAAAAATTTAAGCAATTTAGTCAAATTTATGAACATTTGTAATATTACAAAAATTATATTTTCTTACAGTTGTACTGGTTGATCACTGACAATGCCATCCATTTCTGCACCATACAAAAGACTTAGGCCGGCTAGACGTGTTTGGAAGACCATAGAAAATTCTTCACTTTCAATAACTGGTGCGGAAGTATCTGGTTCTTTGAACGGTGATTCTGATAAGCAGTACTGTTCAAATTTATAACCATAAGCCGTATATATTTTTTGTTGGTCGGTCTCTTGACTTCGACGATATTTATGCCGCTCAGTTTCTCTTTGTATCAAATAAAATGTGTTGTTAAAACGAGTCACATGCAAACACCAATCCTCACGGTATTCGTATGGTGTACACATTATAAGACGCAGTATACCACGCCATGTTACGTACTCCGGCGGCGTCATTGTGTGCCCATGGCTAAATATTCTATGACTATGATCATAAATAAATTTTAAGACACTGTCTAAGGCTTCTCCATCGAATGACGCTGGTTTTTTAATTGCTCTTTCTAGACCAGCATTTAAATCCAAAGGAAATTTGTTCTTATTAGGCAGTTTTAAGTAGCTCAATTGTTGATCACTAGGCTCATAATCTCGATTAGCATTCATGCTAAAGAATCCAACAGGCTGTGGTTTTTTAATGTCCGGGAATGGAAGCTCATTTTGTGGTGGGCGTATTTGAATTCCAAGATTATTCTTATATTGTTTATTTGAACCAGCCATATTATATGTATGTAGCACAAAGTAGTAAAGTAGTTACCCTGTGGCAAGGCACATAAATACACCTTGACCTGTGGTATGTAGTTTGATTTAATTTCAGGTAGGGTTTTTCTTTCAATTTTCGTTACGGGTAAACCAAGTCGATTTAATACAAGTGGGCCTCAGTGGCGAATTCAACGTCACAGTAAGGTCACCAAATGTCAAAAGTTGTGGCGATTCTATTTGCTTATAGTTGTATTCGAATACTAATTTAAAAAAAGCAACTACTAAAATATTAAAAAAAGTCTAAGAAATTTCAACCATTTTTTCAAAAGTAAAACTTTAATTTTTTAGAATATGAATAAATATGTAAGAAAATAATATAGTTAGAAGTAGTATAAGTGAAGCCAGCTTGTGGTCACCAGGTACCTTGTGTTGCGGCCCTATCGCCGTGAAGGGAAGAAGAATTGTCAGAGTAATAACAGTGTTGATTTACTGTAAATATGCGATTGTGGAACTGTGGATAGATTTCATACTGTTAAACGATACATTAACACCAACACGTCGCAGAAACGTACGTACTATAGAGAATGTCGCCTCTATAAAGAATAACACTTTCTTTTCCAAACCAACAATAATTGACACCTTGGAAGTCAACATTGTTAGTGTTATTCGGGACGCATCATCAAGAACAACCGTACCTTGTGATCGTACAATTCTTACCTTAAAAGATTTTTCGAAAAAGAAGCAACTCTTGATAAAAGAAGCATGGGTTCTTAGTTAAGTGTGAAGATGTAAATGATCTATGCAACGGTAAAAGCTTAAACAGATTTATGACATGGCGTGTTGACTAGCCATAAATCTGTTGAGCCAGTCAAGACCGCCGCTGTTCATCGTCGCTTCATGTTCAAACCACAGAAATTGAGAGGTAAACAAACGTCAAAGTCATATGATAACTTTCTGGACTTTAAATAAACTTTAAATGCTCAATGTTGCTCATTTAAGTTGCAATTAAATAAGCCTTGAAAAACTGTATTTCGTATTTAAAAAGAATTTAAAGCTAAATGACATTTAAATATAGAGTCAAAAACTGGGCAAGAGTATATTTGTTTCTAAAAATTAAATGGTTGCAAAAACTGAACATTCATATATAGCTAATAGAAGCTTCCTTCAGGATCAACAAACGCTGTATATAAAGTGCAAGATTCCGAGTTCCAATCATAGATCTCTCCACCAATGTTAAAATATCAGAGATTATACAGGGCTTAACAATATTTCGTATTTAAAAACAAAAATCAAAACCTATAACCCAAATGTGATATATTGTACTTGAATAAACAGATGTTTTCTTGCAAAATATATTTGTCAAATTTTATCAATAAATTACGTCACTTGCATTAGAAAGTACTTTCATGAAATTTCTGTATACGTATTACAAATAAAAATTTCAAAGAAATCTTCAAACATTCATGAAAATTTCTTGTTCACTTTCAGAGGAAAGTGAAAGTTCACTTGTAAAATGTTTTCGAAGAGAAGTTATTGCAATAATTCTACAAATGAAAAGACTAGAATTGGATAATGATAACAAGGCAAGAGATATGTTTTGTTTATTACTGAAGTAGAGTTGCCAAACCATTCGCACACACAAATTTATAGGGCAATTCTTTTAAATGATTATTATAGTTAAGTTTTTTTTTGTAAGACCTCTTTCAGACCAGCAAAGTTTTCTTTGACAAAGTTTCTTGAATTCTCTTTTAAACTTTGTCTTGTGTTCAGACAGGATAATTTTACTTTGACAAAGTCTGTTTCTTTTGTTTGTATGTTTGTCAAATATAAAGAGCAGCCATATTAATTCGGTTTACGAACTAAAAACACAAAAGGAATTTGCGAGTACAACAAGTTTTGTACCAATCCCCGCTCTCTTTTCCTCTCTCCTCCACAAACTCAAGACTTTGCAAAGAAAACTTTGCTGGTCTGAAAGGGGTCTAATATCATTATAGACAATCAACAGTTGTGTTCTTTAAGCATATTTGATTAAAAATTTTAAATATATTTTCGTATGTGTATAAAATAATTAAATTTTGCAATTATTATTTTACCACAATCCCGCAAAAGTTCGAGTGTGTTAGTGAAAAAGTGTATTACGACTTTCTTGCAATTACTTACCTTTGCAAACGGTAGGTAACAATGAAATTACTTAATAGTAATAATCATAGACTACTACTACTACTGTGGTAATAATTGTAGTTCGATAAAATTAGGTCAAACAATAAACATACAGTACAAAAACCGGTTGCTTTTTAATATACTAAAAACCCGAATTGGTCACCCTAAATCAGAGTATTTTTGTGTGCGTTATTATTGTGTAAAATATTTTGCAGAAAAAATCTAAATAATTTAGATTAAAGTTATGTTTAATCCAAAGAATTATGAATACGACTGTACACGTAAATGCCATTTGAAATCACACGGAAATGCGATAACTTCTGCCCTTACCAAACGTTCTATTGATAATGAAAAGTTGGCAGCGTTTGTGGCAAAATTTTGTTGTAATTATGCAGACATTGTGGACGATTTGGTAAGTAAAAAAAGTGTATTTATAAATGTAAATTATAATAGTTTTAAACCTTTATGTGTATAACGAAAAAGGGACGCTCAGCTGTACATGTTGCTGCTTCTGTAGATCGTTATGAAATTCTGGAATGGCTACTCAATCAGGTAAGTTTTTTTATATACATACATAGTTTGGTTGTAATAATGGTTAACTGTTTCATTCATCAGGGTTCAATTATAAATGGACGTGAATTTGAATGCGGCAGCAGCCCATTACACCGTGCCATATTTTATGGTTCCATAAACTGCGCCGTTTTGCTCTTACGTTATGGCGCCAGTCTTGATATATTGGATGAGGATACCCGTTCCCCATTGCAACAAGTTTGCCGTCTAAGTGATTTTCCCGATAAAAGCAAAGTGTGAGTTATATTGTTAAAAAATATATCTATGTACATGTTTTATGAGGTTCACATAAATTATTTAGAGTCCCTAACAATGAACTTCTGGTATGGGGTTCTAATAAAAACTACAATTTGGGTGTTAATAGTGAGCAGGGCACCGATTATGTGCCCCAAATGTTGGACTATTTTCGCAAAGAACAAATATCTATACAAGCAGTTGCTCTGGGAGCATATCATACTCTATTTTTAGATAAAAAATCAAATTTGTATGCAGTGGGTCATGGCAAAGGGGGACGGTTAGGTAATTTTATTTTATATTTTTTTGTTTTGTTATTTTAAAATGTATTTTGTTTTTTAGGTAACGGCAATGAAGACAGTTTAAGTGTACCGAAAAAAGTTAAAATCCCTCTAAAAAATGACAAAGTAATTTGTATTAGTGTTTCCCGCAAGCATTCTTTGGTCTTGACCAACTATTCTTTAGTCTTTGCGTGTGGACTAAACGATAACCAACAGTTGGGCATACGTGATGCTGGCGAAAAGTGTCTTAACTTTAGAAAAGTTTCTACATTAAGTAATTGTAACTTTGAAAATTTACAGAAAGTCATAGCAAAAGATTATTATTCATTGGCCTACTCGGAGAAGTGTTTGTATGTATGGGGTACCAATATGGGACAAATGGGTATTGAAGCCGATACCAAAATCCTGCAACTACCTACAATGGTTAGTGCAAAACATAATGGTTATTATTGCATGGTATTCACAGTAAGAAGTTTTATTTGTAATCTTGTTTGTGAAGGAAGAGACTTACTATTTATTTATAGATTTTCAATGCAAACTAGACTGACCTTCGAAGGATTAACATAATTTTCAATGATATTAAGTCCCTTTCTTCACTTCAGGTCACACATGGTTTATTTATACTAAAAATATTTCTTTTTGTACTCAAATTGTTGCTTACTAAATGATTGCGATAATTATTAAACGTTAAATGATAACATATTATTATTGCAGAATTATTAAATATATCCTTTTTATATTACTAGGTAAGATTGCCTCAAGACACTTCTATACAATTTGTAGAAGCTAATAACACTGCTACCGTAGTTTTAACTAAGGATAATACTATACTGTTGTATCACAATTATAAAATGAAATCCTTAAGGGCACCTAAGTAAGTTTAATAAAATAGACAAACCTTTTATTAAACCTAATTAACTCACCATCCTTTGTTAATGAAGTTATGAGTCTCTAAAAAGCATAGCTGTTATAGAAGGTGATAATACCAAGATGGAAAAAGGTTCGGCAAGTGCTTTAAAATTGTTAATATTAACGCAAACCAATGTAGTGTTTTTATGGTACCAGTTGACGCAAAATTTCTACAGGTATAAATGCACATGAATTAAATGTTTTAAATAAAAGATATACAATGCAGTTCATTTAACAACAGATGCACTTTTTCCAACATACGTTTGACACAAATCGATAAGATTCTTTACAAAGCCAATCAACTTTTAATCCTTTCGCAAGGAGATGTTTATAAAGGCAAATCCCAACAGGTCTCACTACCTTCGTATTATAACAAAACTGAACCAGTAAAATCATCAAAAATTTCAGGCAACGTTTGGACACATAGTGCCAATCGTAGTGCCGAAATGGCTAAAGATTTCATGATACGCATTGATTTAGAGCGTATAATTCAAATTGATCGTGCGGTTGATGTTTTTTGCGATGATGATTTTGCCTCATTCGCCGTATTACAGGAATCGCATTTGAAATATTTTAAATTGCCCGCCTTAACGCCAGAAGAATATACTTTTAAAAAACTATATAATGATGTTTGCGAATACGATGCCATACACGATGTGGTGTTTCATGTCGACGGTGATAAATTTCCTGCTCATAGATTTATTGTATACGCAAGGGCCCCAGGCTTAAGAGAATTGATTACAACGCAAGATGGAAAAGCTGTTCATTTGAATTTCCAACTTTTAACGGGCAAAATGTTCGAACTTATCTTAAAATTTATTTATTCAAATTATCTACCAAATAAACAAGGTCAGTTGATATGGATATTCACGATAGAATTTTATTATTTATCACCATTTTTTATTCTATAGATCTTGAAGATATACAAAGCAGCTTACATAGTTATAGCTCCGCGGAACTAGAAGGTGTTTATAAAATATTTTTAAATTTTGTGGAACAATTTCATATCACCAATTTGGAAAATTATTTGAAACGGTGAGTAATAACATTTTTAAATTTAAACTCTTGAAACCTTTTTAGTTCTGCACAAAAGGGTAAATTTAAAAAAAAGTTTACCTCTCATCTCTTCATACAACGAAACATTTATGTCATTATTTTCATAAAAAGTCATATATTTCACAGTGTCTCTGCATTTCCTTATTTCGCAATATGTTGTCTTTTTCGTAAATAGTTGCCTTATTCGCGTAAAGTCAACTTTATCGCAAAATGTTGCCTTTTCACAATTATTTTTCTTGTAGAAAATTACATTTTCTACACAGTGTGACCTGTTAAGTAAAAGTCACCTTTTCACAAAGTGTCTCCATTTTTCGCAAAAGCTCACCTTTTTGCAAAAAGTAATTTAAAAAAAATGTTCCCTTTTTAAAATAATTTAATTGTTTGCCAAAATGTTACTTGTTTTTAAAAATCAGCTTTTCAAGCAAAAGTAATTTTTTTAAAGTCAAGTATTTTCTCCAAAAACCTCTCCACTTTACAAAAAGGCAACTATTTTACGTGACGGTACTTTTTCTACAAAAACTCAAATTTGTTCACAAATGTCAGCTTTTGTTTACAAAAAGCCAAATTTTTCCGCAGTTATCTTTTTTTCCAAAAAGTCATCTCTTCACAAAAGGTAACCTTTTTCTCAAAAAATAATTTGTACAAAAAATCTAAATTCTTTTTAAAAATGTTGCCTTTTTTACAGAAAGTAAGATTTTTTTCTTGCTAAACATCAGCTTTCTACAAAATTAAAATTTTTTCATAAAAAGTCATTTTTTTTACAAAAGTCCATATTTTTCTACGAAAAGTAAATTTTTTTCATAAAAAAATCAAATTTTTTTCAAAAAGAAAAATTTAAATTTTGTTTGCAAAAAGTCAAATTTGAAAAAAGGCCACCTTTTTTACAAAAATCACCTCTTCACATTATCCCAAAAAAAATCGAATTTGTTTACAAATATGATCCTTTTTTTTTTACAAAACGTCATATATAAAATAAAGACATAATTATGTTTTAAAAAATATGAGATTTTACACATTAATTCACCGTTTTCCACAAAATGTTCCCAAAAAATTACCTCTTTCCCAAAAACCCAAACCACAAACGTCAAGCAATTCTTTTTTTTTTCATAAAAAAAAATAAACCAATTTTTTCACAAACATTCACTTGTTCCACAAAATAGTGACTTTTTTTGCAGCTATGTCCAAGACACTTCCTTGTATTTGTCGAACATATTCGAAAAATCCAGATATCGTTTTAATCGTTTAAAGCACACCGCCTACCAGCAATTCTATGATGTTCGTATTCTATGCGAAAACAACGAAGAAGTGTCAGCACACAAATGTGTGTTAGTGGCACGTTCGGAATATTTTGAAATGATGTTTACACACACATGGGCTGAACAGAGTGTAATTAATCTCTCCACTGTACCCATTGAATACATTCAAGCCATCATCGAGTTTCTCTACAGTTCTGATGTAGAGCATTTTCGTAAGCAACAGTATCGCGAAACGTTCCTTTACAACATGATAGTTTTTTGCGATCAATTCTTTATTGAACGCCTGCGGAAAGTTTGTGAAATTTTACTGTTGGATAAGATATCAATAAGAAAATGTGGTGATATGTTGGACTTTGCTTGTATGTACAATTGTGAGATGATGAAAACGGGTTGTTTGGATTTCATTTCTCAAAATTTAGCACGAATCTTACTACAAAAGTCTTTGTTTAACTGTGCACCCGAGTCTTTGAAATGCATTAATGAACATTACCGTAAAATGTTTAAAAAGGTCTTCGATTATCGTGTTATTACCCCCGATTCAGAGGCAATTGATGATGATTGTTTGTGCAGTTTTGTTGAAGATTTTCAAGTTGATTTGAACTATCGCATGGATGAGGCAGAGCAAATTTTATATAAAAATTCTCAAAAAACTAAGGCTAAAGAAAATAAAACATATGTGTCTACTAGACAACACGAAAGAGAGGCTATATTCTCTATGATGGACGCATTAAATTTATCGAAGAATAACGAACAACTACGTAGAAATTCGGAAAAATCTAAGGTGCTAAAAGAAGCCGAAGAAATAGCAAATAAGTTACAAAATGAAGCCAAGGCTTGGATGACGGTAGTGGATAAAAAGGTACATAAAAAGAAAGTATCTTTAGAACAGCCTGTAAAGCTTAATGAACTTATAAGGCAAGAAGAAACACCAACAACTGATTATGTAGTTCTAAATAAAACCTCTGAAAGTACAGTGGCAACAAGCCAAAAAACACCTGAAAGGAATTTAGAGTCATTGCCCTCTACTAGTTCAGCTTCTAAGTTATACAATATTAACTTGGCCGATTTAACTACACTCTCAAAGGAAAAGCTATCGCAAAAACAACGTAAACGTCTGACATCGGAAAGTTCAAATGCTCTTAGCTCTTGGCGTGCACCATCATCACAGGAAACTAAACCAGTGGGTATACCACAGACCCCTAATGCCTGGGGTATAGTGCCACAATCTCCGCCTGCAGTTATTGAATATGGCCAACTTAATTCACCGCCTACCGGTAGTTTGGCGGATCCATCATCATTTGCCAATATGATGAGATCAAATAGCTCTAAAACCTCTATAACTTCGCCAGCTACATCAAGTGCCAATAATAGTTTTAGCCAGATTTTGGCTGAAGAAAAACGCCAAAGCGAATACTATAAACGTAATAAACACAAGTCTCTGGCTTTAACGCAAATAGAAGAGCAAGCCATAGCAGAACTAAATGTATTCTACAATGTGCATAATGCAACCGATGAGATAATAACTATACAAAGGAAATCCATACATCCAACAATTAACTTTGCCATTTGGCAAAGAAACTAAGAGACCATTAAAGCGAAACATACTGACTCTAAAGCTACATTTTTCTAAAATTAGTTTTAAGAAATTTTTTTTTAATAAAAAATTAACCTATACATGTTTAAGGATTCACACAAGAGCTCTTCTAAATTCTCTTAACTAAATATTTGTGTTTTATTTTAATATACATATTTATTTTATAACACAAAGGCAAGTTAACAAACAAACAAAAAATATTCAACAATTATACAAATATATTAAACAATAAATAAAATTTAAATAAATTATACGAATACATTAGAAATAATTTTAAAACACTCAAAAAAAAAAAAAAAAACTAAACATCAACTTATGCTAATTGAACTTTTGAAACAATCTTTCAAATTTAGCCCTTTTACCCGGTATAAATGTATTTATTTCTTACAATGACTTAAAAATATTTATGCATTTATTTATATTAACATTTACTTTTCTTTTGAGATTATAAACTACATATTTCTAAAAACATTCTTTGCGAAATGCAAAACCATATTCATCGCATTTATAACGCAGAGTTTTAGCTAGCTGTGGTGGTCCACAATAGAACACTGTTACCTTGCCTTTCTTCTGTGCCTGCATCTGTTTGAAAACTTTATCCCAATTAGGTCTGCCAGCATTTGTGCGTGTTTTTAAACCAGTTATTAAATCACGTTTACCCTAAAATGAAATAGAAAGAAAAAATAAATACCAATAGAATAGATGCTACAATACCTGTACCGGAGGAGCATAAAATTAATGTATAAAGGAATATGTATGTACGTACATATATTTAAGAAAAATCCTCTGATATAGCAGGACTATACAATATCCGCAATCGATGTAAATTAAAATAAGAACTAGCATCTTTTGCCAGTTACGAACTACTTCGTTCAGTTGAGAGATTATTTCAGAAGATGGCAGCAACTTTACCACAATTACAAATCAATACACAATTTATTTAGGTGCGTCATAAACACGTAAATTGGTTACCACCTTTCTGAAATAAACTCTCAATTGAACGAACTAGTTCGTGACTGGCACAACTCTAATCTGTTGCTGAAAATTTATTATAATTTGCAATCGAATTTCACCCTACTTTAATAACATGTTGTGACAGAGAACATGTACTTTCGAAATGACCTAGTGTAGGTTGACGGCAATTTGAGTAGATAATTTTGACATTTTTAGAAATTCTATTATAGTAAAAACCGAAAGTTATCGATGAAGTAGCATTTTTTTCGACTTCGTGGATAAAAAGAATTTTAAAATAAGTCATTTTGCGGCGATTTTAAAATGTTTAACAAATTTGAAAAAATTATCTACTCAAGTCTACACACACAGACTTATGTCCTAACTTTTAGAAAACGTTAACGAAGATAACCGCAAAATCTGCGTAACGGTAGAGATTATTGGAAACGGCTTGTGATGACCGACGTAATAAATAAAACCTTTTCAACAATTATGATGTGCATTGGATCCAAGCAATGTAATTACTGCAGTCAAACATTGTGGTAGTGGTGTTATTGACAATGTTTTGGATTTTTCATCAAGTAAGTACACCTCCATAATGGAGGGTTAATGTGTAATTCGATACGAAAAGAAAATCATTCAAAGTTGTGTGCTTAATATATTGTGTTTCGAAACTCTTTTTTATTTAATGGAAATACACTGCAGTCCCACGGCTTCTTCTGACAAGAAGCTGCGAAACTCTAAATCTCGACGCTATTCGTATTAAGACAGAATTACGGATAATTTTATTGTACCATCAGTGGCTCAAGCAGCGATTGGTATCCCGATACCGGTCAAACGAATAAATACAAGATTTTTTAAATTAAGTTTTTGCAAGTAAACTTTTTTTCAACTTTTTTTTTACGTTTTTCTTTTCATTCTTGTTTTTCTTTTGTATGTTTAAGAATCACCTTCATATTGTATAAAGTAAACTTAGTATTTATGCCCTTAATATTCAAATTAAAAAAAAAATCGTAGAAGTCCAAAATGAAAGGGTGTATTTAAACTTTTTTGCCTTACTGTATGTGTTACACTATATACACTGCGAATCACTTAAATAAGGAATTTAATTTTATCCACGAATATATATTATTAACCAGATATTGGGAGATATGAATTTGGTGAAAATTGTGAACGTTTTTTTTTAAAGATTAAAAAAATAGGCCATGTATTGCAATTCTAATCGATGAATGTTATACAAATTAAATAGTATTATTTGAAATAAAAAAATGGAACGCCCAAATTCTCTTAACACTTCCGAGAAGACACACATTTTAATTTTAAAATCCAGTGTATGGAGTGCCATCAGAAATATGAAAGGACGCACCAAACTGGCAGCAATGCGTAGAGAAAGGCAAAACTTGGCAAGCATGTTTTCAATTCGTGCATGTGTTCGGCGGAAATTCGCCACGAAAGCGGGGTTAAAGCAAGTGTTTACATAGTTCATTGTATTTTGAAGACGTGCCCATTCATACGGCCACGTTCTGACAGTCGCAAGAGTGTCAAATCGCATGCGAGTAGCAAATCGTCAAACTTTTTTCTGCAACTTACGCGTTTTACTTGCGATTTGCTTTTTTTCTAAATTGTGCAAAAAATATTTTTTGGTTTTTGTATGAACTTTTACAAAATATTTATCTCCAACACCGTCATTAAAAATAATTAAAGATAATTTGAAAAGTTTTAAAAGAAAACTCTGTATTTTTAATATTTCTAATACCTGAACCTAGAATATTACAAAAAATACCCCGGCATTTCATTTGAATTAATTACAGCACTAGCTGCGTATATTTTTCGAAGATGATTCGTATCAGCTGTTTATTTAAATCGCCAGTGCAAATGAAGAAATACAGAGGCAAAAGTTGCAGAAGCAAAGAACGTTTTTAAATTTCACGTTTTTAAAAAAAAATTGTTTACAAAATGTCATTAGTTTTGACTAAAATAAAAAGAAAACACTATAAATTAATTTATTCATAACTTTGTAGTTTCTTTAAAGACTAGTTTAGTTTAAATACAGCAGTGCACTTCAGTATACTCTTGCGACTTGAACTCGCCAAAACTCTTGCGAACACCTCACATGCGAGTTGAAATCACAATCGCAAATTTTATGCGAGATGCGAGTGTCGGAACGTGTCCGATAGTTCGTTGAAAACTTCAGAAGAAACCACTGCTCAATGACAATCATAAAGTTCAAGTTTAATATTGTTGTACTAGATGGAGACAACTTTTATTCTTACGACTCGAGAGGGCAAGCATTTCTTGCAACGAAGGTACAGATACATTATAAGGCGGAATCACGGTATGAGGTGCCATATCCTAGTCTGGATCTATGGACTTAGTATTTAAAACGAAAAAAATAAATGAAACATCCGACAAAAGAATATTAGAAGGCGCGTTTTCACAATTAAAAACTTTTATGGACTTATACCATGGCCCTACCAACATGGCAATGCTTCTATTCACACTCCCAAAGCTGTAAAACCGTGGATTCGTAAGATATACAGCTTTCAAATTGCCCTTCAAATTCACCATTCCTTAATACAATGGTAAATGTCTTGGGGCGGTTTGTTAGAAAAGTAAACGACGGCGGAAAGCGATAAAAAATGCCTGGAGCTCAATCTCATTTGATGACCCTCTATATTTATTGCTTAATGCCCAACCGAATTTATGAAGCAATATCTAATAATTGTGGCAGTAGCCTATACAACATTTTTTTGTATTTTACCCTTATTAAAATTGAACTAAACAACGATTTATTAAATAAAAGATAACTTCCGTAGACCTTATGTATATTCATATACCAGACGACTGTACTATGTTACATACCAGACAATTTCGAAGGGTCTTGTATTCGGGAAAATACTGTTAAATATGAAAATTATAAGATAATAATGGGGAGACCTTATATTCGTCTCCCATGCGACTAATATATCGTAAACACAAGGTAATTTCGAAAGGCCTTATATTCGGCAAAATACGATTTAATACGAAGAATATAAGATAATTTCGGGAAACCTTATATACGTCATGCAACTAAACTACGATTAATACAAGATAATTACGTTAGACGTTGTATTCGAAAAAACTACGGTATACGGTTCTACTACGGGCGGGACAAGAATTGGTAAAGCTCTCGGACTACAATTCAAGTGGCAGTTATATTGCTCCATACTATATCCAATACGAGGGCGGATCATAGTAGTATATGAAATCGTAGTTATATGAAATGCAACACTTTTCCCATCAAGTACCATCTGTTAATAGACTACTGTCAAATTTTGAGCAAGTGTCAACATTTACTTTGCGTTTAACAGCTGTTCAAAACATACAACCTTGTGTATTTGTCTAAAAATGGAAAAAAGTGAATTTCGAGTGCTGATTAAACATTATTTTCTTTCGAAAAAAAGACCGTCAATCAAACCAAGGAAAAGCTCGATAAATACTAAGGAGACTCTGAACCATCGATTATTTCAATGGTAAAAAATTGGTTTACGGACTTTCGTTGTGGTCGCACAAGTACAAATGACGCTGAACGTTCTGAACGGCCAATTGAGGTCAGCACATCCGAAAATGTCGAAAAAAATCCACGATAGTGTGTTGGCCGATCGCAGAGTAAAAGTGCGTGGGATTGTTGATGCCATAGAATTTCATATGGCAGTGTGGTTTCGATTTTAAATGATCAGCTGTGTTTAAGAAAGTTGTCTGCAAGATGGGTGCCGCGTTTGCTCGACAATTGACCATAAACGTAAACGTGTGACAACTTCAAAGGATTATTTGGAGTTGTTTAACCGCAATCCGAATGAGTTTTTGCGGCGTTTTGAAACTGTGGATGAAACATGGATCAATTACTGTACTCCGGAGACCAAGCAGCAGTCTAAACAATGGGTTTTTCTGGGTGAACCTACTCCGAAGAACGCCAAGGTAAGTTTGTCGGCCAATAAGGTGATGACAACAGGTTTTTGGGGTGCACGCGGGATAATCCACATCGATTACCTTCAAAAGGGAAAAACAATAAACGTCGAATATTATGTCAACTTGTTAGACCGATTTAACGAGGATTTAAAAATAAAACCACTCCATATGGCCGAAAAATGCACGGGTGCACACGTGTGCAGTATCAATAGTAAACCTCTATATATTGGGTTACGAATTGGTACCTCATCTGCCATATTTTCCGGATTTAGCCCCTAGTGACTACTTCCTATTTCCAAACCTAAAGAAAGGGCTCGGAGGAATAAGATTTAGCTCCAACGATAAAATATTGACCAAACAAATGCCTATTATAAGGACCTCGATAAATCCTATTTTTTGGAAGGGATACCAAAACTGAAGAAACGTTGGACTAAGTGTATTGAGTTAAAAGGAGATTATGTTGGAAAATAAATTTTTGTTTTGCAAACAAAAAACTGTGTTTCATTCAAAAAGTCACGGTCTTATTGATCCGCCCTCCTATTATAAACTAAATGAGAATTATAACGTATAAATAACGTCTATTTTGTATTTCGTAATATATGTTAACTACGTATTACTAATGTTTGTATATCTGTTGGCATAGCGGGTATGAGTTTATGCTTGTAAATTTGTTACGGCACGTTACAAGCGTTTGCAACGGAACAAATTTGTAACCTCCTTATATCTGGCTTACAAAATATATTCGCTCAAAATTGGTGAAATTAAATTTCATATTCAAGTGCTTCACACTCAAAAAAAGTTTCAAATTTTTAACAAGACAAACAACAACTATTCCCTTTTTTCAGATTTTACTTTTAGACCAAAAAGCAATTTAATTTTCATTTCAAGAAACCTCAACTTATGCAATTTCAAGTACTTTACAGCAGTCAGCAGCAAGAGTATTTAAAGGTACGTAACAAGATCATTCTTAAATTTCGAACTATATATTAAGATAAAAAATGAAAACATAAAATTATTCGACCCACCTTTTCGTGTAATAAGTCCAAAGCTAATTGTAGACCAACAGCTTTCATATCGGTACGTTGTAAAGCGCTTGTTATATACATGTGCATGTCCAGAAATCTACAAAAGCAACAAAAAATAAAAACAAACCCCAAGTTCTTTTGCCAATAATCTCATATAGAGAAAACACATTTTTCAATTTTATACCTTTCCATGGCGCCGCCCAATTCAGCTTGCTCGATTTCCAATTGTGACAGCAAGTTCACAAACCACTCGAACGAACGCTGATCACGATTAATCCAAAAGAAATCAACTTTACGCAGGTTCATCACCGTTTTCGGTATATCACTAGCCCATTCAAAATTACAGCAGGGACAGGTGTGTCGTGCCTTCCAATAACGATG